>JAUMIR010000003.1:216401648-217651648 GCA_030847615.1 Gambelia wislizenii
GAAAGAATGACCATGCAGGGAGGGCTTCAGAGATTGTTTGGTAAGTCAGGGGGAGTAGTATATATATGGCTTGGCATAGTATAGGTTTGCATGCAGACCTTCTTTGCTACACTGAGCGATACCGTAATCAGCTAATATCTTCAGACATGAATCCATCCCTATCCAACAAAATAATTGCACATAATGTGGCCATGCTGGGTAAAGGATTCTACAGTGATGGCTAGGGATATCATTCTTCACTAAGGTTCTTCTCAAAGGCAGCAACAAGTAATTTCTGCATTTTTCTTCTCACTGCAAGAACATTGTCAAAAGCCATGCAGTTTTTAAAGGCTATTCACAATGCAGGACTTACTCTGTGCAAAATTCACATATGGTTGTTTTGCACAGAAAATGGCATTGCCTGTGTTGGAAGTAATTTTTCAATGCAGAAATATTAATTTGTGTGCAGAAAATGCTCTTTGCTAAGCAAATCAGCCATTTGCGAATTTTACACAGAATAAATCCCAGCTACACATTTTCTGTACAGAACACAGCATTTTCTGTGCAAGAATTAGTATTACTATATTGAAATATTGTTTCCATGCAGAAAATGTGTTTTCCTGTACAGAAAATGCTGTTTTCTGTGCAAAACAACCAAGTGCAAAGTTTGCTCAGAATAAATCCTGCACTGTCAAGATTCTTGTCAGTCCAGGATTCTTCACGTCAGGGTTTCTCAACACTCAAAAAGCCATTTATTTTTACCATTTTCTGAATATTTTTGAATATTCTTTCCATCCCTAGTGATGGCTAGTGATGTCAATGTCAGTTTTAAGGAAGCTATCCAAGGTACTAACCTATTTGAGGGATAAGTTGAGTATACTGGATAGCTTCAATGTTTAGACTAAAACCCCAAGTGGATTCACCATCCCATTGGCATTGGAACTAACAGCTCCCATTGGGAATCTGTGAATTATCATGCAAAAAAGAGAAACTTTTTTCCAAGCTCTGGAACCATATGATATTCCTTCTCCACAATTTAGTGAGACCACACCCCCATAACTATAGAAGTAACTAAAATGTTACCATGATATCATAAAATGAGTGAAATAAGTGAGTGTTAAGTTACAGTCATAATATAAGGTTGTTATACCATAATTATAATGGAAAGGAATTAATTATGGAACGGAATAATTATGGAAAGGAATCCTTCCTGAATCTTCGTTTGCGAAGAAAAGCCAGAGAGAGAATTATAATTA
Organism: Gambelia wislizenii; assembly: GCA_030847615.1. NCBI lineage: Eukaryota > Metazoa > Chordata > Lepidosauria > Squamata > Crotaphytidae > Gambelia > Gambelia wislizenii. The sequence goes on from JAUMIR010000003.1 coordinate 216,402,884, forward strand.
ACACTTTTTCCCCACAATGAGTTACTTTGAAGCTCTGATTCATACTACATTCATCTGCTCTTAAAAACCCACATTTGCTACCATATTTCTTTTCTTTTCTCTTGTTGAGATGGGAATCCTTTCCATCTTAATATCGTACAATATATCTTACTTTTACAAACATCATTTTAAATCCCCCAAATAATTATTCCATTCAAATAAAAATCAGCAAATTAAATGCATTTCATAAATGTCTTCCATGAAAATAGTCTCCTATGGTTACGTTTGCCTTGGTCGAGGACATAAATTCCTTATTGACTTTAGTAATGAATCTACCTCCAGTCACAAATTTCCATGCAATATATAACCAGGGGAACTCTAGAATCAACCACATGCTCCCTTTATTCATGGCAGCATTATCTCCTTAAATGGAAAAAGGAAGGAAGTAATAGCTCAGCAAAAGGAGCTGCTTCTTTAAAGCATCCATTCGGCTGCCATGACTCCACAAGTCTTGCCTCTGTGATTAACAAAGATCCATTCCCCCACCACAAAATTGTTTTAGAGTTGACCCAATAGGGCAGCACAAACCACAAGGTGTCAAAGCAGTGAGCAGACTACAAATTTTTAAATGAGAGAGAGGGCTTATGGTTCCCCTTGACCTGCACTTGTGGGGTCATTGTCTATGGATGAGCAGAGGTATTTTGGATACCAAACTCTATAAGGAAAGGTTGAGGGGCTTTGTTATGTTTTGCCTGGAGAAGATCAGGTGATTAGATCAGTTCTGAAACAGTTTTGGTGGAGAGTGGAATGATTTCATTCCAGGTTGCATTCTATAATCCACCCCAGGCATCTAAAGGGGTCTTATTCCCATCCCAAAGCAGCACAGACAAATCTCACTGGACTGTGTTTGCCCGCTTGCTCACATACTTATCTCCTGGTTGTGGATGTAAAGCCTATTCAATAATGTACTTACAAATATTACATCTCACCTAGTTTTCATTAACTATTGGGTGAGGGGGAAATCCACACACAACTACTATCTGTCTCTAGCTATTAAAAAAAACAGGAAAGAAAGAATTGCACCATTTTTTCAAACCATATGGTGCTATTGAAATGAATGCAACATGAGTATCTGCAATGCTCAATTGGTTCCCAGATGTTTTCTTAAACTGAAATGAACATTTGAGTTTATTATACTAATGTAGGTCTTGCCATGTCTTTAAATTTATGACTTTAAATGAGTGGAGTCAATGCCATTATTAGACTGGTTGCAGGTCAATACTAAAAGCCCTTCATTAGTTACAAAAGACAGAAATGATTCTGCATTATAGATTTTTTCCTTTTTAATTGTCAACCCAGATCTGCATTTCCTTTGGACAGGGTTTACTGAAAAGCCAGTGAAGATTTCAGTGCATTTTTATGCCACTCATTATGAAGTACAAAATTTGATGTAAGTTCTCAGTTTGGGGTGTATGTGTGTATAAAATTAGTGATTTCACAATTCATGAAGAGGGTACTCTGTGAGCTTTGCAGTGGATGTCTGTGAGAATAGGGGGCAGACATTGCTTGCATGTACATACATACATGGTACATCTTATTCTTACCTATTTTTTTACAGAGGGAAGCAAACCATACTTTTAAGGACTTGTTCATTCGTGGAACGTTGGCATCCTGTATCCAAATAATCATATTTATTTTTCAGCTAGAAACTTTTTTAGAACATTGGCGGGGTGAAAAGGGAGAGAAAGTGAATTTCATTTCATAGAAGGGGAGAAAGTCACATAAAAGCTGTGACGGTAGAGTCTGAATATCACACTACCCTGTTATAGTGCTCTTATTCCACTTTAAGTGCTATGGCTGCCTCTTGTGGAATTCTGGGGTTTGTAGTTTAGTGAGGCCTAAGAGCTCTCTGGCTGAGAGTTCTAAATGTCTCTCCCTAAACTGTAAATGCCAGGATTCCATAGGAGGCAGCCATAGCAACTAAAGTGGAATAATAGCACTGTAACAGTGTAATGTGATAATCTCAACAGTCTATTTCCCCATGCAATGCTACGCCATGACATAGCATCATTCATTCTAACCAAGCCATTATGGGAGAACAAGGCAGCCTGTCTGTCTGTTCATAACGATAACATTTGACGCGTGAGAACATTGTTGTGAAGAAGAAAGTGGGAAAGGAGCAGACTGCTTCTGCGGACTTATCAGCGAACCATCTACCTTCCTCCAAACTTCTTGATTGGAGAAAATAATAAAAAATGCCCTTCTATTTTCAGAGCCTACAAATGGATCTGGGAAATTGGAAGGACATTTTTCACACAAACTCACCTATACTCATGGCACTTGGGCAAAATACGGAGGATGGGGGGTGCAAAACTCATCAGCTCTCCACCACTCACCTGTCCAGACTTGATGTACCATTGTTTTAGGAAATATGGGCACATGCTTGGGTGGAACATGGAAGTGCACCACTAAGTTTGTCCTCTGCCCTAAAAACTCTCCACCCAATTTCAAATTGCAAGAAAGGGAAAACAGCCACCTCACCCTCTGTTTTTACTTTGACTGCCCTCCCCCAATTTGGGCAGTAGATTAGCCCAATATTCTGTCTCATGGGAAAATACAGGTACTTTACTTCTACAGGGCAAGGCATGGCTCAGAGGAGTTATACTAATATCATTTTGGCAGTTTTGGTAGCTGCTTGGTGATTAAAATTAGATATTGAGGAAAATGTGTGCTGCTGAATGTAGTATCTGATTCCTTTCACTGATAGTTAAGTGTGGACACCTCAATACTAATTTTTGCCTGTTATTTATAGGAGTTATTTGGGGTTTAGGGTTGAGGGTTACAACCTTGTACTTCTCTTGGAAAAATATTATTGCCAATTTTAGAAAATAAATAAATCTGGATCACGTTATTAAAAGAATTGTTTGTTAAATAATACTGGGACTATATAATGACAGGGGATTGAAAATAATGAATTCTGTATCATTTCATTAAAATGGTGTTTTAAAAAAAACAAAAACATTATAATGCTGATGTATGGGGAAAGCGTAGGGGAAAGATCTGTATAACACTGTGAAGACTTGCACCTTTCAGTTCCTTGGCTCTTGATTTTAATCAGAAAAAAATTGATCTCTATATATTTTTTATCTTGCAAGTTGTCATGGAAAAACACACTACTTCTCTGTATATTATTATGTATATGCTAGGGTGAGGAAAAATCAGTTCACAAATGCATGATCATAATAAACACAAGTAATCGAAGCTAAAGTTGTAATGGTTGATTTGAAGCAATTGATGATTAGCAGACAGCTTTCTTTTTCTTAATTATAAAAATACAATTACCATCTTGTGATTTATTTATATTTTTAACCTAAGCTTATCCTTTTTTAAAAAATAAAATAAAATAAAAAGTAGGAGAACTATTTCTGTTCTACAGCTGATTAGATCAGCCATGCTACCTCTTCAGTATTTTCCCCTTCAGATTGGTTTTGATAGTAATTACTTGGGGAGTGTTTGATCTCAATGATGAATACATGATTAGTTTTTCATGAAACCAGTCAACCACACCAACTCGGCACTACTCATGTGAGACCTTGTTGATTTAGCTGTTCGAAAGAACATATTCCGTCTTGCTGCAGTTATGGGATGCTGGTCTTTGGGGAGAAAAGGGGTGGGGAAAGGGCAAGTTTATGGGTAATGATATTGCAGCGACAGATATTTAAGGTTTGCTAATTCTCGACTCAATTATGTTCATTCCCTCCTTCACGATGCTACTGGCTGCCTGGCTACAGAAGCAATCCGAGAAGTGAAATACATTTCTTCCCTTTTTCAAAAAGAGGTTTCTTGACACCATTGTCATCTGTGAAACCCTTGGAGGGCTTTGCCCTGATGAATAATATTTCATATGGGGAATGTTTATGTGATTTTCACGGAGTGATAACCCCGCCACCATCTAACTTTGATGCATGGAGATTGCTGCTTTTCCCTCCTAAAGTGCTTTTACACACCAGCTCCTGCAAATTGACAAGAGTTGGAAATGGAAGCGTCACACAAGTTCAGCTCCTCTTGGGGTGGGCAGTGGGGGTTATATATTGGACACAATTTGGCTTGTTTATTTAAGAGGCATCCTTTGTAAAATAAAAGCTTTAGGTTTCATCATCATCATCATCATCATTAATGTTTTAGGAAATTCACCTACAATTCATCTGATAAATCTGCATATGTGATCATATTTCAACTCAGGCTCTTCCTTCTTCATTAGTTTTAAGATATAGGGTTTGTTCATATGAAATGCCAACCTGGTAGTGAGATACTAATGGTCTTATATGTGTATATTGTAGGATGTATTGTAACAACCTATGCTATATAAGTTTTATACTCTGATTTCCATGTGTGTAATAAAAGCAAAAGCTGGGGACAATAGTCAGCTGCCAATCCTTATGTTTTTCCACTTTCTGTCACACAACCCAGGGAAATACAAGAACAACAGAAAGCTGAAAGCCTGCCCTCGCACAATGCCTAACAAGTGACTGATATTGCCTGCGTCTATCATGGGGTGAACTGTTGTGATGTCATAGAAAGTTGTCACATGAACCCTAATTATGCAAGGGAAGGGCTGGCAATACAAATTTAGTAAGAATGGCAAATAAAAGATCCTTCCCCATCTCCCACAAGCAAGAAATATAATGGGAAGTGATAAATATATTCTAAACATTAAAAACTGAAAAGTGAAATTACAGACAATTATGCTCATTGAGGATTCTTTATAACAATGTTTGTGCATATTGTTGTTGTACTCCTTTATGTAACATGGGGTAGTGGGTAAGCTGTGGTCCTCCAGATATTGTTGGGTTCTAGATACCATCAATTGTAGCTAGCATTGCTAATGACCAGGAATGATAGGAATTGTGGTCTAATTTGCAGAGCCACAGCTTTGCCACTCTAATCTAGAAGATTTTACTTTTGTATATCTTGAAAGTGTCCTTCTAAGGTAAAATTGATATACCTGTAAAGTACATTCATTATCATAGATCTATTTCTGTGGGTGAAGTAATAGAATAGATTTCATTGTTATAAAAATAACCAACTAGGAATTGGATGTTCTACTTTCTGTGCCAGTCTGGGGATACCCTCTTTCTTCTTCATTTGCTGTTTTTCTAAAGACATTTTTTTGAGGGAGGAGCAACGATAGGTACTGTGAAACCAGAAAAAGTGATTGCGGAGAAAGGGCCTCTCTCTCAGGTACAGGGAACAGTAGGGGTGCAGGGTCCAGAACATGAGAGACTTAGGAGTTGCAAACACCAGAGGCCACAAAGCCAAGAAATGTGAGGTAAGCAATGACCTGTAAGATGGAGCCCAAAGGAAAGGTGAATAGAGGAAGCAGAGGGACAGAAAGGAGAAGCAGCAACTTGAGAAAAGAAGTATTGATTGAGAGAGGCTAAGAAACCTCCACAGAAGCTGATGTGGAGACAAGAGGAGTTCTGTACATACAATTGGGAACATAGTCAAGGTAGCTTTGGAGGCAGTGCTAGGACAGAAGGTTGAATTTTACATATCGATGACTACAAAACAATCTTTAGTAACAGAAATCTATCTATCTGTGAGGCTCTCCAGACAAGAAAAAGGTCTCTGAAAGTCCCAGTTTTTGCTCCTGTACAAACCATTTTTATTTGGGAGATCTACATGACGTTTTCCCCATTCTGAAGTTTTCTCAGGGAACTCCTGTCATTATCAAGGATTTTCCATGCCCACTTCCTAGGTCAGTTTAAATTAACTCATTATTTTCTGAAATGAAATGTATCTTTACATGGCTCTCTGTTTGTGCTATACCAGAATTAGCTAAGATGGCCCCCACCAAGAAACATAGCATTTTTTTTCAGTACCCAGATTCAACAGAGATCAAGTTCAGGAAAGAAGAATGATAGCAATAAGAGAAAATGATCTTAATGCTTAACTAATAGTAATATTGCTAAAGCACTTTGGATATCACTTCTGAATAATAATCTCAGAGGAAATTGGTGAAAGTTAATTTCTGAAACAATTCCTGAGTCTTGACGTGATACGTGATCGGTGGGAGACGGAGGAGGAAGGACATAATGGATGGGAGAGTGAGGGAAACCCAGGATATTTCAAGAGTTTGGGTACAAAACCATGAATATGTAGGTAAAATAAAAAAAAAAAACTGGAAAGTTTTGATATTTTTCCTTTCCAGATAAGCCTATATTTCTATCTGTGTAGTTATATTTATCCTGCTAGGAGGCAGGGGTTTGCAAGAATTCAAACCAAGTGACTACATCAGTTTTTTCCTATCAGAAATAGGAAAGACAAATATGTAACTTGCATACCTTTAGCACTGAGTAACCACACATCACTGCAATGCTTTTAATGATCATTTCATAGCTAAAATCTCTTGGATAAGATCTGACTTAGATGCCATTGTTATAGCAGAAGTTCTACAAGGTGCCATTCCATTCTCAATGCTGTTCAGCATCTATATGGAACCACTGGCAGAGATCATCTGGAGGCATGGGGTGCAGTGCTATCAGTATACTGATGACACCCAAATATATTTCTCCATGCCTTCAACAACTGTCTCAGCTAAGGATAGTGTGTCCCCTCTGAATGATTGCCTAGAGGAGGTAATGGGCTGGATGAGGAAAAACAAGCTTAAGTTGAATCCAGACAAGATGGAAGTGTTCACTGTCAAAGGTCCTAACCTGGGTTTGGAGGTATGTCAACCAGTCCTGGATAGGGTTACACTCCCCCTGTGTTCACAGCCTGAAAGTGTTTCTGGATCTGTCACTCAGAATGACAGCTCAGATAGATGCAACAGCCAGGAGTGCTTGTTACCAGCTTTTGCTGATAATGTCAGCTGCACCCCTTCCTAGAGCTGGAGGACCTAGGATGGTGGTGCATGCACTGGTAACCTCAAGGCTGGACTTCTGGAATGTGCTGTACATTGGGCTACCTCTGTACCAAGTTTGGAAACATCAATTAGTTCAAAACTTGACAGCCAGATCAGTTACTGGTACATATAGGAGTGCTCATATTATACCAATAATAAAATCACTCCACTGGCTGCCAATTAGTGTTCAGACAAGGCACAAAGTGTTGGTTATTACCTTTAAAGCCCTACATGGTTTGGATCCAGGTTACCTATGGGATCACCTCCTCCTGCCCCATACACTCAGGTCCTTTGGGGGAAATTTACTCCAGTCAGCCAGGACTAGGCTGGCGACTGTTACCCGCAGGACTTTTTCTTCAACACCCCTAAACTGTGAAATGATCTGTCAGAAGAGCTGAATACATCGTCTGAATTTAAAACAGCATTAAACACCAGGCTCTTCTGGTAGGCCTATCCAGATGATTTTTAAATTATGAATTTTAAATGATGAATTTCAAACTATGGATTGTTTTAATATGTATTTGTCTTACATGTTCTTTTAATATGTATTGGTCTTATATGTTCTTTTATGTATTTTAACTGGGTGCTGTTCTTCACCTCGATACATGAGTAGAGGTGGGTAAGAAAGAAGAGGAGGAGGAGGAGGAGGAATGAACAGTGCTCCTATGGTACAACCCCTTCCCATACAGAGATTCCCCTTGAAAAGATATCTTGGAGGTCTTTATATTATTTTACTACAGGTTGAGTATCCCTTATCCACAATGCTTGGGACCAGAAGTGTTTCATTTTTGGATTTCCCCCCCCACATTTTGGAATGCTTGTATATACTGTACATAACAAGATATCTTGAAGATGTGTCCTGAGTCAAAACTCGAAATTTATTTATGTCATATACACATATCCTTTCATACACAACATTTTTAACAATTTTGTTCATGAAACAAAGTTTGTGTACATTGAACCATCAGAAAGCAAAGGTGTCACTATCTCAGCCACCCATTTGGACAATTTTGGATGTTGAAGTATTTGGGGGTTTCATAATTTTGGGTAAGGAATACTCAACCTGTACCATAAACTAGAAAATTACTGGTTAATTCATTCTTACGCAATTAAAGCAATATCAATCACACCTGTACCCAGACCTGGCAGGAAATTTCATTGATGCCCATTCTCAAGGTCACTGATAGTGAGTTTGGGTTACATTCTACACTGAGTGCTGATTAACTCATCTCTCTAGCCTAGGAAAAGGCACCTCACTATCCTGTCTGTACTCCCTAAAACAGAGATATATACATGCTCTTCTCACAACCATCTTCCACTTTGTCCCACAACACTACATGAGGATGTGTTACTATCTTATATGATGGCGATGGACAAATCTGTGAATTTCAGTTCTGTTAAATTTCTTATTGCCCCAAATTTGCTTTTGACCTGCATTCAAAACAGTTTGCAAACACAGTAAGATTAATTCTTTTTAAAAGTACACAGGAAAATGCATGCAGATTCCTTGTGCATATTTTTCCTAATATACATATTGTTGTGTGCCCTTCTCCCAGCTTGCCCAATTTTTGTAAAAGTTTCTACATATTACCATGTGCCATTGAATGTACTGTCCCCTGATATATTTTTGTGTGAAATTTTCTTTATTATATGCAGTTTTGTATGAAGTTCTTGAGCTGAGTTCAACAGTTTCATAATGTTGAAACTACCAATATTCAAATGCCTTCTGGTTCTCTTTCTTATAAGTTGAGCAGGTCCAAATGTGATAAGTTCATTAAAAAAATCAAATTGATGAATTGCTCCTACACATCTACTAGATAATAACTACTTGTATTCCTAAATGCTTCCTTGAAATATAGTCCATCCCTTGTTGAAATGTTTCCTGTTTCCTTTCATTATCTTTTCCCAGAGATAGAAGGGTTCATTTGTATGTATCCTGCACATCTGACCTCTTCTCACCTTCTACTGCCTTCCAACATCTATTGCATCTGGGAACTTTAAAATCAAATAAAGGAATCAGAGCTGCACAGAGATTACTGTAAATAAATAATTTTTATTTTTTAAAAAACTGAAACAGGGTCACAAAATATTTTTAGGGGAAATTTAAGACACTATACCTGGATAGATATGGGATGAAGCAACTTAAAACAAATACAGAAGGGCAGAGTCTCTACCACAGATGAAGAAACCACAAAGATGATAAAAAATATATAAATAAAGAATATTAAAGAATATAATTACAAAGTGAATGAAGATAATTTTCAAAGTCAATATGAATTTTTAAAAATGAATAGGAATATATACAGAATGAAATAGAATGTTGCAACTTACAACCAATAAGAAAACATACATGAAACACTGCTGAAAATAATATTACAAACATAGCAGAAAAATTAAAATATGTATTCATATTTATTCATATTGACATATTCATATTACTCATATGAACATTATCTTCATTTATTTTGTAATTATATACATTTATTTTGTAATTATATATATTCTTTACCTATGTTTTTGTGATCCAAAGCAAAATCCTTTTGGTATGAATCCAAGCAAAAGGCACATTTCATCATTACATACTCTCATGTCAACTTGCATACTTGTATTCTTGTGAATGGATGCATTAGAGTGTTCTACCACTCATTTCAATGGAGCATAACAGAGCACTTCTTATCAAATTGTGCTTTATTTTGTAGTGCTGTATGGGCTGACTATGTGATGAATGTTGCTGTCCTTGAGCAAGCAGGGATCACCAGCGTTGAGGCCATGATACTGAGAACACAGCTGCACTCGGTAGGGCACGTTTCTAGGATGGAGGACCATCACCTCCCAAAAACAGTACTCTACAGTGAACTTGCCATGGGTCAGCGTAAGAGTGGAGCTCCAAAAAAGCAATACAAGGACTACCTGAAACAACATCTCAGGCTCAGCCAAACTGATCATCAACAATGGTCCGCCATGGCCTCACATCGGGAGGCATGAAGACATATTATCCACAATGCTGCAGCCTTATTTGAGAGCTCACGCCAAACAAGTCTTGAAGAGAAACGACAATGCAGAAAGAATCACAACCCAGAAACATCACCTAAGGAGACCTTCTGCTGTGCTTTCTGCAACCGGACATGTTTATCTCGGATTGGCCTTTTCAGTCATCAGCATGCTTGCAGAAAGCGCGGGATGAGTCCTTCCTGAATCTTCGTTCATGAAGAAAAGCCAGAGATAATACAGCACACCCTGATGGTTCTCTTCTCCTTCCTTTACTGTAATATTTGTCAATAACATGCTAAATGTTGTGAAGAAATTAGATGGTTCTTCCATAAGAGCCTTTCCATGCACTGGGCAGTTTTATATGTGTAACACCAGGCCTTATAAATGCCCTCTTTCCTTCTCCTCTTCTGGTACAGTAAGATTTCCTTGGATTGCAACTTATATCAGCACTTCCCACTGGCTGGAGCTAATGGGAAGTGAACTCCAAAAACAGCTAATAGGAGGTGAACTCCAAAAACAGAGGGCCACATATTCCCAGCCCTGCATTAACTCAAATTGAATGCTTCTTGAGCAAGGTCTTTTCATTCAGCCATGAACCATCAAATCAAAGGATTACATATATGTGTTTGAGTAGGCCCTTAGGCGAGCTCAGAGCATCTATCAATCACAAAGAAATTTAGAACATGGTATCAAAAGTGTGCAAAAGAGATACATACTGCAGTTAGGCAGCACCCTATATACAATTACCTGGGAGTAAGTCATGTTAATATGGTGGGACTTACTTCTAGGTGTACAGGCAGAAGCTTGCACTGTTAATAGGATTTTAATGGTAGTTATTCCCCCCACCCTCCAACATCACCATCAGCTCATAATTTTCCTGTACAAAGAAATCATTCTGATACAAGCATAAGAATCTGGATTAATGATTTGCTGGTTTAATGTCACTCTGATCAACAAGTAAAGATGAAAAGCTTGTCAAAAACATATCTTCTGTGCAGATTAAAAGATTATTTCCTGAAGTATATTCACAAAGAAAATCAATGTGAAAACCACCCTGTGAGATTTTAGGGGTGGGAGTGTTGCTGAGCACTTCACAGATAGAAAGATTCTGTCTCTCCATGTCAGTCTTTTGGAGTCTATTTCAAGTACTGGTGAACAATATCTCTTGGAACATCTTATCCCTAATGTTGCTGCTGATTGGTGTCCAGAGGGAGGCACAGTTTTCCCTGAACAGAACCAGCCCAAGCTGTTTCCCTGCTTGAGGCAGAGCAGCAAATGGTACCTACCCTTACCCAAATCAAGGTATATAGTACCCATCTGACACCTGATTATTTTGACACCTGAAGCAGAAAATCCTACAAAACACTTCATCTCTGGCAATAAGAGCACAGTAATAAAGTAAGCAACCAACAACTTGCTGTCCTTTCATGACCCCCCACCCCCACAAATCTGCTGCCTGAAGCAGATGTCTCACTCTGCCTAACAGTAGGGCTGGCCATGTACAGAGGAATCCATAAGAATGCCTCCCAGTAAGTACACACACATTTAGGGTTTCTCCCTTCTATAGTGTAATGATTTTCTGCATTCTCTGCACTAGAGCAAATCTGCCATGATAAAATCTCAGCAAATCACCGAAGATCATGGAAGGCAGTATCCAGGATGGAAAGGGCTTTGCAGGTAATCTAGCCCAACTCACTTTCTGGTTAATGCAGAAAGTTCAGAGTTAGATTACCCCTTACCCAACAGATAGCTGTCTTGAAGACCAGTAGGGGGGAGAAGCCTACAATTTTCAGTAATGGGATACATGATAAAATACCAATACTCTTACTATTAAAAAGTTCAGCTAAAGACTACCCTCCTGTAATTTAAACCTACTTGAACTAGTCCTTCTATAGAGAATAAGTCCTTGTCCTCTTCTATGTGATAGTCCTTCAAATATTTGAAAAGTGTTGTCATGTCCCCTCCACTCAATCTTCTCTTCTTCAGCTTGTCTGGATCAGTATGCAAAGGGATATTCTAGCACCTTTGAGACTGAGAGAAAGAAGGTTGTTGCATACGTCTTCATAAGCTAAGTCTACTTCATCATATGCTTGCTTCTTTCTCTCAGGACATTATCAGACAACGCAAAAATCATGGGATTATGACATCAGGGTAGTGCGAATGGGCCCTGCTATCACACTACATCATCATCCTCACATTATTACCCTGTGCTCCAGCTGCAAAAAAGACGTTCTTTCTAATTGATGTGACAAGCCATCAATAGATCATCAATAGCGCTCTTTTCGTGCTATTGACTGCATGTGAAACCATATTCCATGGTAATCACAAGATTACAGTGTGAATAGGCGGTCCCCAAGCACAGGACACTCTTTTTAAAGAACTGTCCACTTTAGTTTGCACATTTTAGGTTTGTTTCAGTGCTTGTGTGTTCATTTACTTTCTTAATTAAGGTTTTTTGTGGTTTTTTTTTTTGAGTTTTAAGCACTATCGTGTCTTCTGACAAGAACAGCCAAAATCTTGCCCATGCCAAATCATGAAGTAAACTCCCATTCTTGAAGTGCTAATGGTTGCTGTGTGATAATTCCATGGTGTTTCTTTTGTGTGATTACAGCAATGTGTGATAATAAGTGTTATAATGTCACGATGTTCCCGATATCTTCATTTGTGGAATTACAGTCTTGTAAGGTGCTAGTCTAATAATGTCCTTTGTCTCCAATGTGCTACAATATCCCTTCTTCAAACTCTCTTATACCAGGACTTGGTGTTCTTAATACTACCCATTTCCATTGTGGGTCTCTGGACCCTTTCTAACTTTTTTTTTTTTTTAACTGAATAAACACAGTTAGTTCAAGTGAGGTTTCATTGTGTCTTCCTTGTCAATTAAATAACAAATTGTTGCTGCTGCTGTTGTTGTTAGAAGCATTATGCAATTGAACCTCTGAGAAGCTTCAAGGCATTCATAGTTCCTTGGAACACAGTTAGAAAATCATGGCCCTAAGGGAAGATTTGCTAAGAGAGGGAGTTGCATTCTCCCATCCTTTTATAATATGAACCATGGAATAAATCACCTAAACAAGGTGATAGAATAAGGAAGCACAATTCACAAGCTTTACTATATATGCATTCACAAATATAAAGATACACTTGTAAGTTGGCATTGAAAGGGGCATATTATTCTATGTATGTTCTTTGAAAAAAATCAATAAAATTCTCATTCAGTATTGCTCATTGTAAAACTACATAAACTGCATTTAATGCTCACCAATGTGACACTTAACAAACAGTCTTGAACTGAGCTCTATTTGCATTTGATTTCTGTCACAGCTTGACAAAAAAAAAGCCTCTTGCTTTCATCTGCCTTCCTCTTTTTACACTCCTAACCAAAGAAGTAGAAGTTTACCTTGCAGGCAGAACAACAAACAAAAAATAGTAATAAAAATAAATAAAACCCACACCAAAATATATGCCCTTTAAGAGGTTCCAAAACCATTTCAGTAAATTTTCCCCTTGCCACTTTCTTTAATGTAACCCTACAGCTCAGACACAGACTACATAAAGCACAGGGGGAAAATTAAGCATTCTAGAAGCTGTGTGTTTTAAGGGCAAACTAAATGTTACCTTAAATGCATAGCCCTGGAAGCCCTGTGGATCTAGTTTCTTCTCTCCCTCCTTCTATAACATTTTGGGGAGGGACAGAGCTCAGGGGAAGAGTGGGTGTTTTCCACGCAGAATGCCATCCTTCAATCTCCAACTAACAATGTAGATCATACATTCCTATGGGAAACTCTCAAGTGGAAAGGGGTGCCAGAGAGATTTATTGCTTTAGTTAAATTGTTTTATAGGGATGCAGAGGTAGTTTTGCAAGTCAATGGTCATAGAGGAAAGAGGATTAAGTTAAATTCTGGGGTGAGGCAAGGTTGTCCCCTAAGCCCTCTCTTGTATGTTATTGCTTTGGATGCTATTCTGTGTAAGATTAGTTTGGACAAGAGCATCTCGGGGATCCAAATTCCGCGTCCGTTGGACAGTTCATGGTTGGTTCGATATGAATCTGTTAAATTTGTTGCCCATGCTGATGATGTGTCCTTCTTGGTTAAGGACAGGATGGAAGTTAGAAAGATTAAAGATGCTTTTGAGGCCTACGGTCGAGTTTCTGGTGCTCGACTTAACATGGAAAAGAGTTTTTTGATCAGGATTTTTGCTGCAGAGGACAAGATGGCAGCTATTCCTCTAAAGGATGTAGTTGGAGAAAAGGAAAGGTGGCAAGCAGAGCAAGAGGCAAAGATGGATAGGGTGAAGATCCTGGGGCTGAATTTTGCGTTGGCTCCAGAGGGATGGAAAGAAAATTGGTATCGCTGGTTGGAAAAAGTGAAAGAGAGGATGGCCCTCTGGCAGAGATGGAAGCTGACCATTTACCAGAGAGCCGCTTTTGTAAATACCTACCTGCTTCCGGTGGCAGCCAACTTGGCGGCTGTTTTCCCACCTCCAGATTCAGTGATTAAAGAAGCTGATCGGGTTCTCTTCAAGTTCCTTTGGGGAATGGCCACATTCCCCCTGGCAAGGGCAGTGGCTTATGGGCAGGTAGAACAAGGGGGCCTAGACTTCCCAGCCCTGGGACCTAAGTTCATTGCCATCTTTTCTGCTCAAAACTTTGGGAAAGTTTCTCTGTTACAAAAGGGTCAGATTCAACCTCAGGCTTGGCTAGTTTTGTTTTGTGAGTGCTGGATAGGGACTAGATGGGGAAAGACTTGGTGGGAGGAAGGCTCATTAAGTTTTAGGTTTTCTTTACCTGAAAAATTGAAAGCACCAGATTATTTGAAAGACTTTGTTTTTTACATAAAGAAATATAAAATTCATGCTGAGGAGTTGAAGGGGGAAGACAGACCAGGTCAGAGCATCAAGAGGAGTTTGTACAGGAAAATAGTGGAGGAGATTTATGTTAACCCGTTTTTGCAAAAGTGTCAGGCCAAACTAGATTTATCAGAATACCTAAATCACCAGACTAACCCAATTGAGTATTTCATGGACAAAAGGTTCCCCAAAAAGTTGTGGGACTTGAGGTGGAGGCTCTACCATCAGGTTCTTAATCTGAGGGGAAAGAGACCATGGACCGCAGAGGATGAGCAGACCTGTCCGCGTCTGAAATGTAAAAAGGCTGAGATTTTGAGTGGCGTGGCACAAAAGGAGACGATCAGACATTTTGTCCAGGACTGCCCGAGTGCCCGGGAAACATGGGAGGAGGTGGCCCGGGTCCTGGATTGGCCCGATTTGGCACAGCAGGCTTGGGAGACAGTGCTTTCAGGGACTGAGCCTCCAGAGGGTGTCAGGGGACCCAGAAAGTCAGTGAGCCAAAAGAGGAAGAGGAAGGAGTCTGGTTCTGTGGCTGAGAGTTTTTGGAAAGTGCCCTGGTCCACGGTGCACCTGGTAAACCTCTATGTGATGTTAGGGTTAGTTTTCCAGAGACAAAAGGAGGTGAAAAGTCAAAATCTGCAGGATGTAAAAGGCACTGCCTATTATGTGAAGAATGTAATTGAAAATTTAGCTCTGAGTGAAAAAGAGAAATTGCCAAGCTATCGTTGGAAAAAGTTTTGGCCGTGGTTTAGTGAGACGACCCCAGCAATAACATAAAATGATATTTTAAATAAATATTTTATTAATTTTGTATTATTTTGTATTATTATTTTTAATTAATATTTTATTGGGTTTTTTTCATTTCTAAGTAGGTATAATTATAATGTGTAAATATAATTATAGTGTGTTTAGATTAAAGGGAAAAATACATTAGTGTTAGGATAGATTTACTTTTGTATTAGTAAGAAAAGAGGAAAATAATTAGTATTGTTTTTGTATTATTGTTGTGGCCTTTTGCGGTCGGGTGTATTTTTTAGTAGAATGGTCTTACTCCAATAAAAAAAATCCCTAAAAAAAATTCCCTGGAGAGCCACTGCCAGTCAGATTAGAGTGCACTGGGAGAGATAAACAGAGTTAACATCACAGTTAAGGATGGTTTACCATTGTGTGGTCCATGCTCACTTATTTCTTTCCCCTCCTTCATGCACAGGATCACTGCTTGGAACTGGCTACATTTGTTGGTGAATTCTGGGAACTCTACACATCTTCCACAGCAAGCCCATTCCTGATCCCTTTGTGGTAACAAAACTGTAAGAGGATTCCTGGAGCATGTTCACACTTAAAAAAAAGTATTCCCCATACGCCTTATTTTCAAAGGCAACTACAGTGGAGATCGTTGGTACCACAGTTTGAAAAATCTGATGCAGTGGTACCCAATTCAGCAGGAATCCCAAAAGTGAGTTCAGCTCGGTATATATTCTATGGGATACTTGTCACCCACCTTGTTCTGTCTGCTCCAGTTCAAGTCTCATTTAAAGACAAAGACCAGAAGAAGAGACCCAGAAGAAGAAGAAGGCCTTGAACATCTTTTCCATCCACTGTGAGCACTGTGAGCAGTGGGAGATTAGTCTCAGCAGGCACACAGGTCAATTGGTTACAGTCCATCCCACTAAGATGAGATATATTTTCTTTCTATTTAAACTGCAATAATGATGTCTAAATTGGTATCTATACTAATAAATGTTCATATGCAAAATTATGCAGATTTTGGCAATGCCTAACTGTCCAACCTGAGGTCTCAGCAGTAGCATGGCCACTTACTTCTAATGTGTGTTTTGTTTTGTTTTTTTACTCCAGGAATGCTTCTGCGTGTGACATTTCTATTGGTCAGTATGGAGAAATGATTACAGTTACACAAAGCAAAGTTTGTGTATCTGCACTGAGCAGGGGGTTGGATTCAATGGTCCATGAGGCCCCCTCTAACTCTATGATTCTATGATAGCTGAATTTTAGGTAAAGAGCAATGGAAGAATTATTTTCTTTCTTTAAAAAACACACCATGAAAATTCAGTATATTCCTGTTCCTGAGAATAAAAATGATGGGCTAAGAAAAATAAAGCATGTGACACACAGACAAAGTGATTCTAACAGAAACATTTTTCAAAGTTTTCCAGAAGGCATCAGCTGCTTTTTAAGCAAATTGTTTCTTACAAGATTCCAATGGGAGCATTACAAAAATGTTCCACTTCTGTCTACAATTAGACTAATCATGTTGGAAAAAGTCTTGAATTTGTGCATTCTTACTCAACACGAATATTAATCCTCATCAATGCATTGCTGGAAAGGGGTATTATTAAGGCAGTTTGCTGACAAACACCAATCTGTTCGCTGATCTTTGCAACTGATTCCCCCAGCTCCCAGACCCCAGTAACAATTAGTGGGGTGCATAGAGTGCAATCGTACATCTATCTCAAGTGAAAGCATATGCATTTATGTAAAATAAATAAATAAAACAATACAATTTTGCAGACCTTTCTTGATGTAGCTGACTGTGCTTTCCTCTTCTAATCAGACTCAGTGGCTCAGCTCCTAGGAAACAGACCACTGTCAGAAGGTAGTAGCAGATGACTCCTGCACCAGGCCATAAGATTTGCCCTATGGGATACCACATTGTTGCCAGGAGTTTTAAATATTGATATGAATGAAGCTACTGCAAACTCTTGCAGACTTTTGGACTGGTGAACCTTTAGATTGCTGATGGCTCCCAAGTACTTTCCCTCCATTTATATCAGAACCAGGAGAAACAGTGTCTTCTGATAGACTGAAAGAAGGGTAGCGAATGGAAGCTGAATCCTGATCCAGGATGGCTGTTCAGCATCTGCAGAGCTTTGGCTGCACTGTCAGTTCTAAATGGCACTACATTACCCCTGAAAGATCAAAAGATCTTGGAATCTTTCTGGATTTTACTATCCAGCTAGGCAGTGGCAGCAGCCAGGAAAGATTTGAATGGCCATCATCTAATGACAGCTGGTGATTCGGATGTCAGTGAGACATTAACCAACCATTAGCCAAACAGACACTAATCCTCCTTGCATATCTCCACCCAGAAACTAGCCATTCAAATACACAAATTTACATATCCTCCCCAACAGGAGTTCACAGCATATAACCCACACACACACACTCCTACCCAACCATTCTCTGAAGATGCCAGCCACAGGTGTAGGCGAAATGTCAAAAATAAACATTTTCAGAGAATGGTTGGATAGGAGTGTATATGAGGGGGTATATACTGTGAACCCCTGTTGGGGAGGATATGGATGCCAGCCGTGAAAGCCTTCGACTTCATATATATGAATAATACACATTGGTCAAGAGCTGGTGGAAATCAAGTCCAGATTAAGTCCCAAATATGCAGATTCAACTGATAGATCTCTTCCTTATTGTTCTATTCAAGCAGAGTAGATCAAATCCCATTAAGCATACTGGACTGAGACCATTTAGGAGCAGGTAAGATGATCATGTTCCTTGGGTTGTGTCTTCAAGCTAATTGATAGCTTATCCAAACAAGAATTATAGATGTTCATAGCCCGAAGAGTTGGAGTGCTCTATTTTGCACCAGGTGCAACCTCTGAACACTTTTTAAGAACAGTCCCTTAGAAACCACATGACTTTAATCAAGCCTGGAAGGTACACAAGGAAGGATGATGAGTCCAAAGGCCTGTGCTTTAAAGCTGGGAAGTGTTTTCTGTTCCACGACTTCCAGCTTATAGGTTGGTCCATGCTGTTTAAGTATGGATACCTGTGAATCATTCATAACGATAATTTGTTGATCAGTGTGATTCAGCTACTGAAGAGTTTCCTGCAGTGATAGCTGGTGGCTCCCACATCAGAGGGACAACTACTCCACTTTGGGTTTTAGTCTGAAGTTTAAAGGAGCTATCCGTTATGTTGAGGATGGGACTCAACACCTTAAAAAGCTCCTTAAAAGTTCAGATTAAAGCCTGGGATAGATTCACACATACCCTTGACATGGAAGTTAAAAACCACCACTGGTTTCCTAGCAGCTGTATTGGAATCCCTGATTAATGAATGGTAGCATCAGATGGATGTGCCATCCTACTCCTTCACCAGTCATTCTTGATCTCCTTCCCTGCTGGTAGAAAATAACAATGGGGAGTGGTGGATCAGAAATAGCCGGACACTGGGAAACTACATATACAGAGGTGTAGTGATTAATTTGAGAGCCAGCATGGTGTAGTGGTTTGAGCATTGGACCATGGCTCTCGAGACCAGGGATTGAAACCACGTTCAGTGATAGAAACTCACTAAGTGCCCTTAGGCAAGTCACACCCGCGCAGCCTCAGAGGAAGGCAAAGGCAAACTCCCTCTTGCAAAGAAGGCACACAACAACAACAACCAACAACAACAGATTGATTTAAACTGCAGGCACTCATAATGCCAGACTCCATAACTGTGGCACCAAAAGGAAAAAAACAAAAAACAAAATGAAGGCAGCTATGTTGATCCATATCTATGTCTGTACGTCTTTTGTCTCTCTGGCTTTTCTTCGCAAACAAAGATTCAGAAAGGACTCATCCCGTGCTTTCTGCAAGCGCGCTGATGACTAAAAAGGCCAATCTGAGATAAACAAGTCCAGTTGCAGAAAGCACAGCAGAAGGTCTCCTTGGGTGATGTTTCCGGGTTGTGATTCTTTCTGCGTTGTCATTTCTCTACAAGACTTGTTCGGCATGAGTTCTCAAATACTGCTGCAGCATTGTGGATAGTGCGTCTCCACGCCTCCCGATGTGAGGCCAGGGAGGACCATTGTTGGTGATCAATTTGGCCGAGCCTAAGATGTCTTTTGTAGGTGTTTGGTAAAGCTAACAGATCCTAATTGTTAATTGAAGACCAAAATATTTTGAATTACAATAATTACAGCTACTGTAAAGATTACATTTAAGCTCAGAGGGAACAAAAAAGGCTGAAGGCAGAGGTGACCGATGTCACCATCCACTCTAACTGAAAGGTTCCAGCACTTCAACCTTGCAAGCCCTGGCTGGCTCTACTACACAACTAAACCCATCAAATGGAAAATGGTTCATACAGAATAATCTAAGGAGGGAAAATAAGGGCTGCAAACATGTCGCATAGGAATTGCTATCTATCTATCTCTCTGGCTTTTCTTCGCAAACGAAGATTTATCTATCATTCTCTTGAGTATGTTGCCATTTTCAATGTGCTGACTGGCCGCTTAGATGCCAGGATCTGCCTCTCTTCACAGGACTAGGCCCCTGGCTGCAGCAACTGGCACAGCCTCTTTGCAAACTCAGGCCCTGGCTGTGAGAGTCTTGGAAGAACCAGGACCAAGCTGTCAGATGCAGCCGGCTGCAATCATGCAGCACACCTGAAGCAGCCAGGAGAACTGCTATTTAAGAGATGCATTCAGCCCTCAGGCTTGGCCACCAGAAGATGATCTTTTATGCTGTTAGTAGCTGCTCCTTGCTCTTGGATCTTGATCCCTTGCCTTGATTTGCCACTTGGACCTGCCTCTGCTTCTGGCCCCTGGATATCTGTTACATGGTCTAATCTTGGACTGTTTTTGCACTTTGGCTTGCTTGACCTCTGATCCTTGTGTTCCTGTCCTAGCACTCCCTTCCTGGACATTGCCTTGCCTCTGCTCCTCTGGTTTCTAAGTATGTGCTCTGACTCTGGACTGTTTTCAACTTTGGCTTATCTTTGACCCTTCCTGGACTCTGTCTCTTGTGTTCCTGACCTGGCCCTGGCATCTCTTCTCCTAGACCCTGCTGCCCACATCCCAGACCATGACAGTAGGAAACTTATCAAATTTGCAGATGACGCCAAATTAGGAGGAGTAGCCAATACCCTAGAGGACAGGATCAAAATTCAAAATGACCTGGATAGACTGGAGAGCTGGGCCAAAGCTAACGAAATGAAATTCAATACAGAGAAGTGTAAGGTACTGCACTTAGGGCAGAAAAACGAAATGCATAGATACAGGATGGGGGAGACCTGGCTGAATGAAACTACGTGAGAAAGGGATCTAGGAGTCCTAGTAGACCACAAGTTGAACATGAGTCAACAGTGTGATGCGGCAGCTAAAAAGGCCAATGCAATTTTGGGCTGCATCAATAGAAGTATAGTGTCTAGATCAAGGGAAGTAATAGTGCCGCTCTATTCTGCCTTGGTCAGACCTCACCTAGAATATTGTGTCCAGTTCTGGGCACCACAATTCAAAAAGGATATTGACAAATTGGAGTGTGTGCAAAGAAGGGTGACTAAAATGGTGAAAGGTCTGGAAATGATGTCTTATGAGGAGAGACTTAGGGAACTGGGTATGTTTAGACTGGAAAAAAGAAGGTTAAGAGGCGATATGATAGCCCTGTTTAAGTATTTGAAGGGGTGTCACATTGAGGATGGAGCAGGCTTATTTTCTGCTCCTCCAGAGACTGGAACACGGGGCAATGGATGCAAGCTCCAGGAACAGAGATTCCACCTCAACATGAGGAGGAACTTTTTGACAGTAAGAGCTGTTCGGCAGTGGAACGCACTCCCTCGGAGTGTGGTGGGGTCTCCTTCCTTGGAGGCCTTTAAACAGAGGCTGGATGGCCATCTGCCAGGGATGCTTTGATCAAGATTTCCTGCGTGGCAGGGGGTTGGACTGGATGGCTTGTGGTCTCTTCCAACTCTGCAATTCTATGATTCCCAACCAATCAAAGCTTGCCATTTGGCAGTCAATCAGCACACTCAGGGCTGGTTTAAGGCACCAGCAGCATCAGCATCTGCAGGGGTTCCCATCATTGTGGGGGCCCGCATAGTAACCCTCCTCCTGCAAAAACATTATTAGTAATCATCCGAATATCCTGTACTATGAACAGCTTAGGTTGAGTTAGGTTACATTGACCTGAGGTAAACATATGCCCCCCCCCAAAATAAAGCATTGGGGGGGGATGGAAAATTCCTTAAACTGTTCTGAGCTCACTGGATGTGAAAACATGTAGAAAGTTTCAAGTCCTTTCTAAACATGGTGGTGGAGGGGCTGTCATATCGTGGTGTGTGTGTAGCTTGGGGTGTGTTTGTGTTTGTGCAGTTACATGGTGGTGGCGGATGGCTCTCGCATCCTGGCGTGCTTGGGGTGTGTGTCTAGCATGGTTTGTGTGTGTGTTTGCATAGAGGTGGTGGTGGAGGAGGGGTTCTTGCATCCTTGTGTGTGCACATGGTGGCAGTGGAGGGACTCTTGTATCCGGCCGTGTTTGTGTATAGTGTTGTGTGTGTGTGTGGTTGCATGGTGATGGCAGAGGGGCTCTCATATCCATGCACATGTGTGGTGTATGTGTGTATAGCATGATGTGTGTGTGGTAGCATGGTGGCAGCGGAGGGGCTCTTGCATCCTGGTGTGCATGGGGTGTGTAGTGTGGTGTGTAGGTCTCTGGGTGACCTTTACATGAACCTTCCTGTGAAAGCTCTGGTCAACCAGGACCTGCTTGAACTGTTGCCAAATCTATGATTTGATGCCAATTAATGAATTACTGCCAGTTTATGAATTGTTATAGGGGCAGGGCTGTAAGGGTAGGTAACAGAATGTGGCAGTACCTTTAAGATGAACTAGTTCTTATTTTAGCATGAGCTTTCGTGGATATAAACCCACTTCTTCAGATGCAGTACAGAGTGATATCAAAGCCTTGGGTATAAAGCATATTTATACACTTGTGAGAGTGGGATAGAATATCTTTAATACCCACAATCTGTGTGTGTGTGTGTGTGTGAGAGAGAGAGAGAGAGAGAGAGAGAGAGAGAGAGAGAGAGAGAGAGAGAGAGAGAGAGAGAGAGAGAAGCCCACTGAAACTGCTGACAGTGCTTCAGGGATAAATTTGTCTTCTTCTCCTTCCCCCTCTCCCTTTTAAACTCTGTGGCAATGAATGCCCTGTCTTTGTCACTGTTCAGACTTAAATGCAGTTCAGAGAAGACCCACAATGCATCTTTGTTTTCCTCTTGCTAATAGCACCTGGAGTAGGTCATCTGCATCATTAACATTTGCTGCCTATTGGTTTACACAAGGATGGACCCCATTCTTGGGGACTGTAGAGCCCTTTGTCATTCACACACACACACACACATATCCTCCCTTCCTCCTCTCCTCAGTCTTACCCTCACCCAAATGTATTTAAGGATGAAACTATTAGATACACAATCGGTGAATTAATGGCATGAGGGCTGCTGCTGGCAGCTCATCAATTTTTGATATGCCACTCAGACAATGAAACATAAGCCACCCAGAACAAGGGGACCTTTTGACAGTTCAAAGGAAACCCCTATGGGTGGTTTCCTCTTGAAGCCACACTAAACAGGCTCGCTCTCCTCAGCAGGAAGCTGCCGATGTCTCATTAACCCCTAAACAGGCCCGGCATGAGCTTTTCTTTTCAGCTATAATTATGCCATGCGATCCCTGTTAGGCTGCACTGAATGGCAACACTGTCACTGGAACATTATAAACATTCCCCCCTCCCCTTTTCTAATTGAAAAGCAGATTAGGCTCCTGTGTTAATTAGCCCAAAAGCCCGCCCACTCACATACATGATGATTGCCTCTTAAATACTCAGGATGTCAAAATCCCTCAGAAAGGCAAGGCAGGCTTAATTGCAATAACCTGCAAATTAAGTTTAATTTACTTTAAATTTACCGGTTTAGCAGGCTCATTTGATGGTGTTAATGTTCTGGCAAATTAATTATCTGAATTAGTCATGCCTGGTGGAGTTTTGCAGCAGAACCTATTGTACAGTGGCCTATTAATAACAGGCAAACAGGATTGGATTAATGAAAAGATTATGCTAAAGTTCTTCATTATTATTATTATTATTATTATTATTACTGAAGTGAGGTCTTTCATGAATTCAGATATAATCATCAAAGGGCAAATACAGGTAGAGAGTATTAAAAAAACATGAAATTTATTGCACTCCATGGCATGCCATTGAGAAGACACTGTAAAACATTTCAAGTGAAATATTTGATAAAAGAAGCCTCTTCTATGCACTCAAGTAGATCACTTCTGCAAGCAAACCAATTCCCATTAGCTAGTGTCTCTGCACCAGACTGCAAATATGTAAGTGCTTTTGAGAGTACATACGCTACACAGAGAGAGGGGGAGAGGGAAGGAGAGAGAAAAATTGTGCACTGATAAATAAATTAGAAATAACATCTCATATATTAATTCTACAGTCCACTTTGTGGGCAAGTAGACAGTAAGAGGGCCTTTTCTTGTATTTCATTTCTAACCACTGTCTCTGCAGCCAAGTCCCATGCAGAGAGAGAATTGAATATAAACAGTACTAAAAGCATGCTTTTCTCCTTTTCCTCTGCCAGAAAAGGGGCGGGGGAAGAGACAGACTGCTTAATCGCCTTTCAAAATAAAGACAGAATTGGTCTT
Source organism: Gambelia wislizenii (assembly GCA_030847615.1). NCBI lineage: Eukaryota > Metazoa > Chordata > Lepidosauria > Squamata > Crotaphytidae > Gambelia > Gambelia wislizenii. Next base: position 216,427,054 of record JAUMIR010000003.1, read on the forward strand.
ATAGGTAAGCTTAATCACCCAGCTCTGAAAGTACTGGTGCATGGCCTGGGTGGAGACATGGGAAGAGCAGTGCCAAGTAGCCATCTTCTCTGGGCATTATTAGCATGATTGCATAAATTGCCTGTCAGTGAGATGGAAAAAAACCTGAAAGAGGGTTGCAAGGCCCTCAGGGGACTAAGCTCAGAACTCCAGTATTGGACCCATAATTTGGTTCCAATGGGAGACTGGCAGCTACTCAGCTTTATGGAAGAAAACAAAGGAAGTGTTTACAGGGAAGTTATTGAGGTGGAAGATATATGTGGCTCCTATCCCAAACCCAACCCTGTTCAGTTCCCACCCACCCCTGTTGGTGGATGGTGAGCATATTTGTCCCTCCTAACACTGTTTTCCCAGCTGATAGGATCAGCCCTACCATTAGCCAGAGTGAGGTAGTATCTTGCTGGAGGACTCCTCCAAGTGAAAGGAAATTCAACCCCACTTCACCCAAGCCTGAGGATGGTTTTCTGATATTCTCTGCAAACCCAGGATCCTTAGGAGTACATGCATGGGGGTGATGGTGTTGTGCTTCCATAGTACTGAACCTTAAACTAGACTAGACTATTGGACTTGCTATTGAAGCTGGCCTGATCCTGGAGAAAGACAGGTGGCTGCCTCCGATGACAGGAACTATCAGGGTGGGGAAGGGGTGTGACAACAAAAAGTATTGGAGAACAGAGCTAGATAGGCCATGTGTCTTGTCCCCTGCCCGCTAAGCTAACCTGGGACTATCCCTATTACATAATTATAGCATTTTGACATCGTTTTGCATGCTATGGCTCCACCCTATGGAATCCTGGGGGGGTGTAGTTTTGAAGAGATACCCAGAATTCTTTTCTAAAGTGCTTTAGTCATATACTTCAGGTGAGTTGCAGTGAAGCTCCCTAATAGAGAATTCTAACTACCGGCTCAACCTACAAAGCCCAGGATTCTGTAGGTTGTAGACAGGGCAGATTAAAAAGTTGTATCAGAGTACTGTAACAGTGTAGTGTGGCTACACGCCTGCTGCCTAAGATAACATTGTGCTATCACCAATATCAAAATAATAAATTCAGTCATCTTCTATATCAGGGGCATGGGTGGGAAGACAGTTTCTCCTCTGTATAAGGCAAAAAAAAATGTATTAGACTATCCTCACCAATTGCAACCTTTTTTCCCCCTGTACAAGGTCTGTCTATTAAATAACGAGACTGATACAATAGCCCATCTTTATTTTATATGTACAATTGTCCCTCTGTATCCACGGATTTGGTATCCACAGATTTAAGTATTCATGGCTTGAAAATATTCTTAAAAACATAATCCCAAAAGCAAACCTTGATTTTGCCATCTTATATAAGGGATACCGTTTTGCTATGCCATTGCATATAATGGAACTTGAGTACAGTATTCATTGATTTTGGTATCCACAGGGGTTCCTGGAACAAACCCCAGCAAAGGGACAATTGTATTACAATTCTAATGCTTCTCCCCTTCATTATACTCCCCATTCACACTCACATACCAATGCAGTCTTATTTTCCACTTGTCAAAAGCATGGAGCAGATCAGTTTCTATCAGCTGTTTCAAGACATCTGCTGTTTTCTTCTTTATTGCATCAATTGACTCAAAACGTGTTCTTTTAAGTACCGATTTTTTAAAAAAGTCACATGGTGCCAAATCTGGCAAATATGGAAGTTGTTCAAGTGTAGTAATGTGTTTATCATTCAAAAACTGCTTCACAGAAAGTGCTGTGTAAGCAGGTGTATTGTCTTGATGAAGAATGAAAACATTTTCCCACAGTTTTGTCCTTTTTTCTCCCTGACTTTTTCTCTCAGGTTTGTCAAAACTTTCTTATAATAATGCTGGTTCACTGTTCTGCCTTCTGGAACCCATTCTGCCAAAATTACACCCTTGATGTAAAAAAAACAAAAACAAAAAAATCAAACCCACTGAGCATGGCCTTGAATGTGGGCTTGCTTTGATGTGCTTTTTTCATTCTTGGGGATGATGGTGTTTTCCAGTGTATTGACTGTTGTTTTGTCTCAGACTCATACTGGAAGATCCAAGTTTCATCACAAGTGATGATTTTTTGAAAAAAGTTTTGGTTTGCCTGAAGTTGCTGCAGAATGTCACATTTGCTTGACTTTTAAACTTAGCATTTTTCTGGCACACAACTGACAACTGCTTTAAACAATGACTGACAATTAACGGAACTGCCCAAGAGTATTGATGTTTGTCATGCAGGTTCAGACATGTTCAAGGTCACCACAAAGCATTCACAATCAGTTCTCCCTGGTTTGTCTGAAAGGTAGAAACACAGGAGATTTTCAGGCAGAACAAAAAAGTGTCCCCATCTTGCAATCTCCTCTCTCACCCCTCTCCCATCCCTGTAACGACATAAAATAAAAAGTTTTCAGAGCTACCTTGTTCGGGTCTTGTTCCCTTGGCAGGGCAGCCCAGGAGTGAAAGGAGCTTGAATGGAGCTCCTTTCACTTCCAGCATTGAAATCCTGGCTGCTCTCGTGAGAAGACAAGAGCACAGGAAATTTAAACTGTAAAAGGAAAATACACATCAAAAAGTTACACTAAACACCTAAACACACTTAAAACTTTACAAGTAACCCAGGGAGGATACCAAAAAGTATGTCACTTACATTGATGTCTCAATCTCACCCGGAAGTGTTCTGGCATGGACCTCCCATTGATGCTGGCATTGTGCCAGCATAATCGGTCACCTTTTCACTTGCAGGACATTCTGTTGCAGAAATGGAATGGGGGATCCATTGGCAGCTTAGCCCATCAATAAAAAGCAGTCCTGGTGTAATGACAGCAGAATAGGAGCATGACAACACGGGAACAATGTTGTCTAAAAGGGAAGCCCTTTAGTGATCTCCTGGTGTTGTTATCATGCCATATTTAGCATGTCTGATAATCTCCACAGTCTCATTATTTAATAGACAGACCTTGTAGAACAGAACAGGAGCTACTGATCACCAAACTGGCTTGCATCTCTGCATTTGAGTGACATGGTTTAGTGTGATCATCACTGTAGCATAGTGGGTCGAGTGTCAGACTGTACCTTGAAAGACTCTGCTTCAAACCTGCACTGAGCCATGAAGCTCACTAGGTGAACTTGGACTAGTAATTGCCTCTGAGCCTCTCAACAGTACACTATACTCTCAGCCTTATAGGACCATTCTGTGAGGGCAAGAGGGAGAGTACCCTGAAACTGCCTTGAGAGAATTTAAAATTGGCTGTGTTGGGTTTTGTGTGTGGGAGAGACTCCACTAGGTTTTTGCAAGATATAGAATCTTAGGACTTTATCAGCTGGGGCTACAATAGCAGAATTATGACATGATAGTAGTGCAGATGGGTTCCTGTGATCACATGATGTTGTCCTCCTCTAGTGGTCAGTGTGTGCTCCAGTAGTTAATTATGCACCACTTTTCACTGATGGGCAAAAGCTATGAATAGCCCTCAATATCGCTTTTTTTTGTGGTATTGACGAGCATGCAAAAATTACATTCCACTATAATCACAATATTACAGTGTGAATGGGCAACCCTGTTCCCCCCATTCCCCTTTCCCAATGAGAACTCATAATTAAACTTCTGGGGGAGACCATGAAAAGGACCTAGAGGATTAAGACAATGTTGTTTGAATGAACTGTCACATTTTCTTGGTATGTTTTTTATGGGGTCATTTACACAGCAAAACAAATCCTCTAAGAATTTGCAAAGAGTCCTAATAGTTCCCACATCTTTCAGATCAAAGTTGCCATATTGAGAACGAGGGGGGACAAAGAAAACCCATAAGTCGCACAGTATCAGCTTTCACTACTTTTCCCAACTTTTTTGATAAAGTTTGCGAAAATGAACATTAACAATTGTGTGAACTACCAGCAATCTTTCCAAAACAGCCACAGCAGAGCTGAGCTGTGATTGGTTGGACTGACCAAGGAGGGGGTGGACTTGCAAGAGATGTGACAGCTGCCTGCCTCAGTTACTGTGGTGAGGGATCTCCACTTAGCCTAATTCTGTTCATGTGTATGTGTGTGTGTGTGAGTGAGTGAGAGAGAGAGGGGGGGGGAGATCTTCTCCACCAGTCATTTGCTCCCTTACCCTGCTGTGATCGCGTTCGTGTGTGTGTGCGTGTGTGTGGGAGAGAAGCAGTCTACTCAGCTGGCCATCACATCACAGTGGGTTAGGGGAAGGGGGGCTTCAGGGATGCAGGGCAAAGGGAATCTAGCCTGCTTTCCTTGCCTCCTTTGTCATTATTTCCCCACCCCACCCCCATGGTCTCCCTTCTTTTTTGGTTGCTTTCTCTGCTGTTCTCTGCCTGGAGCTCAGACGAAGCTAATGGAGCCTCTTTCAGAGCCCTCTTTCCCCTTTGCACTCCCGCCTCTCCTCGCTCCCTCCCCGCCTCCTGCCTGGCCTTTAATGACAGTCAGCCTGTGATCTGGAGGCCATGCCCTCCCTTTGTCTGTGTGAACTACAAAGTTGAAAACTCACCTTATCAACCAATTTAGCAGTAAATCATGTAAACTATGCAGCGCTGGTGCAAAAGGATGGTAAGCTGGAATTTCGCGCACTTTATTATGCCGTATAACTGACCCCTATGTTTGTTAAAGTGTTTATTTGTGAATTTCTTTCATTATTTATGTGTTTTTTTTTATGTTTTTAAGCAAAATTGTATCTTCGCACAAGAACAGCTGAAATCTCGCCCATGCAAAATCACTGAAGTAAGAGAAAAAAATTCTTAAAGGAGCATGTATGTGCTAGCATGAAGCATTAATATTCTGTTATTAGAAGGCAATGAGAACACAAGTGTTAACTATAGTGTGGCCTCCAATCCCATTCTTAAACAGCTAGTGGTGGTTGTGCAATAATTCCATGGTGTTACCGTTCTGCAATTATGGCGATGTGTGATAATCACTGTAAACATACCACTATATTTCTGCTTTCCTCAATAGCAGAATTACAGCATTTTTAGACACTAGTTTGATAAAGTCCTCAAAGTTGGCAGGGACCACAAGGGCAATCTTGGCCATGCAGGAATGCATAGCTAAAGCACTCCTGAAAAATGCCCATCCAACCTCTTTAAAGAATCCCAAAGATGGAGAGCCCTCCCCCTCTGGGGCACCCCATTCCACTGTCAAACAGCTCCCAAAGTAATGTTTAGGTAGAATCTCTTTTCTTGTAATTTGAATCAACTGGTTCTTGTTCTAGTTTTTGGAACAACAGAAGAGAGGTGTGCACCACCTTCTTCATGACATCCCTTAAAAATGGGATATTTAAAGATGGGTATCTTGCCACCTCTCATTCTTCTCTTTTCCAAGCTAAACATTCCCTGCTCCCTCAGTTATTCCTCATAAGGCATGGGGCTTGCCTAGATGGGCAACATACCCCATCTTGCCACCATCTTAGAGCCCTGTAGCCCATTTTTCCCCCAGGCAGTCCTCACCACCTCTGGGGCAGATATGGGGCTGAGACAGGGCGGGGGAGGCGGGAAAGGGCCTAATACAACATTTTATTTAAAAAAATACCTCTTTTAATCCATTCCTGCTGGTGAGACCTCAGGAGCCCCCCCCCCCAAAGCAGGCTGCCCTCACTGCTGCTGATCTACCGTGTTCTCCCAGAAGGCTGGAAGGAGTCCCACAGTATGTGACCAAGGCTAGTCACATGCGGGGGCCTTGGTCACATGTTGTGGGCCAGCTTCCTGCCTTCTGAGACAGCAAGGGAGATGGTGGTGGTGGCTGCAGCAAAGGGCCAGCGTGCCTATCTGGGCTCTGCCTGTTTGGAGGTGGTAATGGGGGAACAATGGTCCTGATCCACAACCAGGGTATTCTGGTGGGGAGCTGGCATATCCTGGCTCATATAGATGAGCCCTTGGTTTCCAGACATTTGAGAATCTTTGGTTGCCTTTCTCTGGACATATTCCAGTGTGTTGATATCTTTACTTCTCTTTATGTTTTACTGCTGCCTTGCTAAGGCCTGTCTTTGAAAACATACTATACATGTATTTGACTGGAATAAAATACATGTATTCATATTTTAGGAGAGAAAGAGCCCATAATGGTAAGGCGTCTCAAGTTGGAGCTGTTTTTTCACAGTAGTTCTCCTGGAAATAGTGGCATGTTAGGCTGTTACTTGCAACATGTAGTAAATCACTCTTTCATAAAAGCAGAGATCTATTTAGAGGACTGAAAATGTTGATCAAGGTTTACAGAGAAATATGCACACTTTGCTGTTGCCCCCCCATATGTGTCAGACAGTGGCAATTATGGGATGAGCATATATAGATGCTGTGCAATGTTTTATAATGTTTTGGGTAGGGCAGAAGCAAATTATATTGCCGCAGTTCAGAGACAGACATTCACACTTAGGACTTTTTCAGACGTACCTTAAATCCAGAAGGAGCTGTCGGGAGAGGAACACAGCTGCTCCACGGCAGGGGGCAGTTTCTGATGACACCATCCCGCTCACATTACCCTCCATGTTCCTTCCGTGTTGCATGGAAGGAAAAGACGCCAGTTTTTATTCACGGATGTTCTTTGTGAATAAAAAGTGGTGCCTTTCCTTCCATGCAACGCGGAAGGAACCCAGAAGGTAACACGAGAGGGACGGCATCATCAGAAACTGCCCCCTGCTGCAGAGCAGCTGCATTCTTCTTCCGACAGCTCCTTCTGGATTTAAGGTACATCTGAAACAGTCCTTATTCAAACTTTTCTGAAAAGTCCAACCTATTCAATATATGAAAGCAAAAAATTCAAAATTTTTGAAATCAAAACCAAAATGCTTTAGGTTTCTTTCTTTCCATCTTTCGACAGTTTGCGTTTGGTTAGTTTCAAAATATCAAATGTCATAAAGGTGGCACTGCGATCTAAGATACATTGGGTGACTACTGGGGGAAAGGCCTTTCTGATGCTGTTGGCTCCCCACATTGAATTTAGTCTTTTGTCCCCAGGAAGGCTCTGCTAGAGCCTATTTTGATGTCATTTTATGTCTAGTTTAATGTCATTTTATTGTCTCAAGAGTTTTCAATCTGACCTGATTTCCTGCTGCTGTTTTATTTTGCACTATTTCTGTTTATTCTTTTTCTACTGATTGCTCTTATTGAAATCATAATGCATTTTAAAAATTCGTTTAAAATTGGTTTTTATTGGATTTTTTATTTTTCCTAAGCCATTCTGGGCTGACAAAGAACAAACTGTAAATCCCTATAATAATAAATGTAAATGCCTATTACAATTAATCAATCAAGCTGTCAAACATTATTCATTCTTAGCTATTACATATAGTATCATATATTAAATACTGCTACTGGGCTCCTAAAGCCATAGAGGAAATACCTGCACAATAGCTATCAAATGTTGCCAAAAGGCAAATGCTGATCAAATATAAGAAATCAAATTCCATGGGTTGTCAAATACAAATAACAAGTGTTTGTTGATTATTCAGCAGCTACTGAAATAATATCCTCTTTTTTTATTAAACCATTTTTATTAGCAAATTGTATATATATTAATTAAAGTAACATCTAAAAAGTATCCAATCAATTAATATTTTCAACATCTTTTCTTCTTAATATCATCTCTGATATGCTTGTATTTTTTAGTTTTCATACAGAATCTTCTATTTTTTATGACCTCCTATAGTCCACTAAACTGTCTGTCTTTCCCCTTTTTTCCTTTGTACTTTAACAACTTTCCCTTTTAATATGTCTTTCTACCTCTCCACCTATATTTTTAAATAAAACCTATACTTTATTTTGTACTGATCCAACTTCTCCCATTCCTTATTGTACTTTTTAGTATTCTTTTTTGTGTGTATATGTCTCTGTATATTTATATTTCATTTCATTCTTATTATTTATTTCTTTATTATCTTCTTCCTTTTATAATAGTTCCTTGTTTAAGTTCTATTCCCCATCCCCGCAATATCTAGTAACTGGGAGCCAGTCACTCTCCACTTTATTTAAATTGTTATCATTTATCAGATGAGTTGTCCATTTTTCTCATGTTATTCAATTTGATCAACCAATCTTCAATCACTGGAATTTCTTTCAATTTCCATTTTTGTGCCAATGTGAATCTTGCTGCTGTTAGTATATGTAAAAGTATTCTTCAATGTTTCTTTTCAATTTCTTTATCTAGTATATTTGTCATGTTTAATAGATATGTTCCAGTTTCATTGGGTATTTTATTTGCAACATCTCTTGTATTATCATATGAATTTTTGAACAATATTTTTAAATTGTTGGACAATACCACCACATATGTATTAGAGAGCCCACTGCTTCTTGGCATTTCCAGCGTTTATTGTTTCCTGTATGATGGATTTTGCCAATTTTGTCTGGAGTATAGTACCATCTGTGTACCATTTTAAAATGGTTCTCTTTAAGATCTTGAGATGCCATAAATTGGTTTGTCTTTTTCCACACATTTTCTCAGCAAGCTAGCTCAATAGATGATTTAAATTCTGTGCCTATTTTACCATCATTTCTTTTATTAGGTTTTGTCCTAAATCTCTTGTTAGTAGTAAGGCATAGATTTTAGCAATTTTTCTTTTATCTTTACTCCACATTTTTTTTAATCAAAGTCATTTTCCTTGTCTTTGAAGCCTGTTTTCTTGTTATCTTCCTTAAATCTATTCTTTAATTGTAAATATGTAAACCAGTGTAATTTCAAACCTTTCTTCTCTTTTTCTACCATTGATTTGATTCTGAATTCACCTTTTTCATTATTATTATTTTTTTGGTAGTACAGTATATCTTTATATGTCAGCCATTTTTCAGTTGTTTTCCATCATGCTGAGAATGCTTCCTGAAGTGAAATCCATAGTGGTATTTTATTATAGAATTTGTTTTTGTATTTTAACCAATTTTTTTAAAAAGCCTTTTGAATTAAGTGACCTGTGTCTTCCCGTACCAAGTACAGGCAAACCGTCCAAAACATAGATTAAAACTTTCTAGGGCAAGTAACTTCTCATTTTCCAATTTAACCAAACCATTATCCAGATCAAACATCAGGTGTAATAATAGAGCCTTAAATTCAGAAGTCTACATCTTCCTCTGTCTTTACTGTCCAATAAAGTTTTCCTTTTTATTCTGGGTTTTCTTCCCCCCAAACATTTTTTTTCAATTCTTTTCCCCACTCATAGAAGATTTTTTTTCATTGGATATGATTGGCAGATTTTGAAATAGAAAGTTCATTTGGGGTAAGATATTCATTTTCACTTGACCATCTTTCCAAGTCTATATATATCTATATCTATCTATCTATCTATCTATCTATCTATATATTGCCAAGTTTTCTTATAGTTATTTTCAGACAGGTAGTTGCCTAAATACTTTACTTTCTTTTCCATTTTACAACCAGATTTGTGTATTAATTCATTTTCTTCTGCCTTCATCATGTGTTTCATTAGGATCACTGAAACAATATCCTTTTGAGTACTGAAACGTTCAGAGGAATATTTTTAGTATCAGCCTTTATTATTAAGATTTTTCTATATCAGCCTTAGATGACGTCCTTCTGCTGATGCCTAGCTTTCTATGGGCTTGTCTACACTAGGGACAAAAGTCTACGTGAACTCCACAACTGCCCCAGACCTGCCCTGAAGCCACTCTCTGTTTCTCCACAGGGACATCAGGTAGATGTCTACATGTGCCCCTGCATACATATGCTGAGCTACACAAAGCAAAATAATAATAATAATAATAATAATAATAATAATAATAATAAATGGAGTGCCTCACAGTAATGGCTTTTTGCAGCAGCAACTTGTCTTAATGGTATTTTTGCCCCATAAGCCCCCATAAGCTTTGCATGCAAGATGGTGGCTGCAAGTGATTTACTTATGTTTGTATTTACCTCAGTTTGCAGCTGCCTAACTTTTTAAAAAAACAAAACAAAAACAATGCATAAGGTGCACTAGAGCAATTTTTTGATTTAACAGGAAAGGAAAAAACGCCTTGCTTTATCACCTTAGAGATTGCTTGCTAAGGCAAAAATCCAACATAGCGGCAGCGGGCACTTGCCCTGTTAGCAAGCCCCACCCCCACCTCATACTGACTTGGTCGATCAGCTTTGCATTTTCTCTCCTATGGGAAAGTGATTCATATCGAATTGCTTGTCCTGACAAGCAGGAATGCGCACTCCCCTTGCTGTTTTTAAAAAACTCTGGGAAAAGCCACAAAGGCTTTTCCTGCTGTGTTTTTGCCTTTTTGGGCCCCCCTCTTTCTGAATACAGTGGATTGTTGCAGGATCCCTTTTAGACAGGTAGGAATCCCAGCAAATTCAATGAGGGTTATTTTCACCATATAGGCAACCCCCAGATGTTGCTTTGGTCTGCCACTGCTGTGTTTCCTCCATCAGCTCCATGACAAAGCCAGGACAGAAAGCTGCCTGGTAATCACCACTATTTACCTCAATATCCAAGCCAGATCTCATTCTAGAACAGTTACAAAAAAGTTTTTTCCCTCCTTGGTGCTGTTCGTGCATAGTTGCTTTCTCACTGAGGTAAGCAAGGTGCCCAGACATGTGATCGAGGCACCTTGTTTCTGACCATGCCAGCGGCAACACTGAAGAGGGAAAAACCTTTCTGTAACCATTCCAGGACAGGAACTGGCCTGGACATTGAGGTAAATGGTGGTGGCAGCCAGGCAGTGATTTGTCCTGCCACCCCACCCCAAATCCAGGGTGGATCCATTGTTCACACTACATGAGTTTCCTGCAAATGCCAAAGAAAACTGAGTTTTTACAACCCAGGTTAAGGTGGTATTACCCCATGTTTGGTATGAATAGGGCCATACATCATGCATCCTTATCGCATCAGATTCAGGGATAAGGCTTCATGTCATGTGGCCTTATCTTCCCAGATCTGGGGGCAGGGAGTACCGGTTGTTTCCCTTGTGCAGACAAGCCCTATGTGGAAAAATTTTGTGCATAAAAGTCTCTGAAAACAGATACTGGCCAAATGTATGCGTGACCATTACATTTGCTTTATATTTATATCTATATAAATATTAGGTTCTATTCAAAAATAGGAGTGTCTGTGTTTAAAATTCTATTAAAAAACAACTCTTGCCTCTGCAGAGTTTTGTTTTGTAAATATTCATAAATTTAAGTCTTGGGATAAGAAATTCTCTCCCTGCTGCAAGAAAATCCTCAAAAACTGCAGTTTGGGATTTATTCTGTGAGAAATCCACACACAGATTTGTTTGTTTTGTATTGTTTGCAGAAAACAGCATTTTCTGTGCAGAAATAATATTTTCTGCCTATAACACAATGTTTTCTGCACAGAAAACTTGATTCTGTACAAATAATGAAATATATGTGCAGAAAAATGCCATTTTCTGTACAAGAAACCCATGAATGCATTTTATACCCAATTGTCCCCAATGGTGCAGATTTCCATCCATGCAGGATTTTTTTTTACCACGGTTTTCCAAAAAGCCCTTTATCATCTGGGTTTTTAATATTTACAGATATTTTTTCCATCCCTAGTTCTGTGTGACTGATCTCACATGTAAACAAGATCCTCCATTTTAGCTTAACAATGGTGATTGGCTTAGGATCACACCACGCTGGCATGGTAACTTTGTTCATGAGCATACTGGCAGCTTGGTTTAAACAAGATGCAAAAGAGCATACAACATTGTATGGCTATATTCCTGTTACATGCCTGTTATCACATAAAACTAGACCTTCATTTTAAAAGGAAAATGCAATAAATCATGTGCAAATGTAGCTCAGTGAGGTTTTCTGTATTGTGTTGCTGCTACAGCAGAGCTTTTAGCAATTCTCCCTCCCCACTCTCCTCTCCCTCCCTCCCCACTGCTTCCTCCTTTCCAGGCTCAATTATTACATGTGGCTTGAAATGAAGCTGGTGCATGCATGCACAAGCATTAAAGTATTCCTAAAGCTGGGCAGAAAAGGCATAACAACGACATTTAGATTAATTCCACTTTAAAGGCATGGGACATGATGAAATGATTTCACTGAGGACACTGGGAAAGGGGAAGAATGGTGTGTGGGGGTGGGGGGAGAGAAAGAATACACCACAAAAGAAATGGAATCCTGTGACACATAAACAAAAGGCAGATGACTAATATATTTACATATAACATGTGGTGTATTCTTTGCGCATCATAGTGACAGGCTGGTTTATTCCATTCATAATTTATATGGGGAAAACCTTATTATATGTGTAACTAGTTTGCCTGATGATCATAATATAGCATGCGAGATTAGTTTTCCATTATATCCTGTCATTAAGAACAAAAGATTTTCATTTGTTAATTCTCTTCTCCTTTCTCTTTGGCTCTTTTCTTACTGCCTGCTCCCTGCCCGTAACTATGTTTTTCTTAAATCATAGTGACAGGGAGGCAAGAAGAAAGTAGTGCAGAACTTCTAAAAACAAACCCTCTGCTTTAAATAGTCCTCATTCCCAGAGTCTCCTATGATATCAGCATTGACAAGAGCTCTGCGTATGATGTGTAGGTACTGTTAAAAACAGGGAAAGAAAAAGAAATGTCAAAATAAATAGAGGCTCCAGAAGGGCTTTTGCTTCTGGAAAACAAAGGGAAATATTTCAAAACATAAATCCAAACCAGTATTCAAATGTGAGATTAGAAGCAGACAGTTCATTCCAGACAACAGGAAGCGAGCTGGTAAGTGGAAAGCAGTGGAAATGGAGCATTACTCAGGGTGCACTTGCGAAGAAGGGATGGTTCTCATGGGCATATTCTTCACTGGACCACTGCAGCATCCATAAAGGAATGTGTGAATGAGCAATCAAAATTAAAGCTGGGGAAACATCTTTCGGCCTAATGGCTGAATTTATTTTCAAAGAAGTTCCTTCCAGGGACTGATGGGCCACCCCCCACCCCGTATATTTTAATGTAGAACTTCTACATTATAGGTGGACAGACTCAACTAAGAAAACCATGACCCTGAGCTTCCAAGACCAGAGCAGGGTGACATGGAGGTCTCTCATTCATAGGGTCACCGTGGGTGTCCAAAAGACAAACACTACACTACTAACTGTCCAACACTACATTTTACAAAATCTTGTCCAATGATCCCACAGATGAATATTGAAAGGGATTACACAGCCTACTCAGGGAATTTACCATAGAGATGCAGAAGCAAATCTGAATTGACACTCCTGCCGCCCCCTAGAGCCTTGGCCAGGCACACTCTATTACCCAAAATATATAAACAGTGCAACCCTGGATGGTCCATTGTCTCAAGCATTGGAAAACACTCACAGTTGGTGCCTCTGGACAATATCCTTAGATCACATGCTACCAAAATTCCTAACAATGTGAAGGACACTAGTGACTTCCTGCAGAAATTGTAGTCCATCCACAACCTTCCAGGCAACACCATTTTAGTCACTATGGATGTGAATTCCCTATATACCAACATTCCACACAAGGGTGGACTACAAGCTGTCAGGAACATTATTCCAGATGGTGTCCAGAGAGCAACTAGTTACCAGTGAAATATAAACAGTATTAGTCTGGGAAGGTAGCCAGCTGTTAATTAGCTCAGAGGAATGCAAACACAGTCAAAGATTTAGTCCAGTAACAAAGTCCAAAAGGTCAGAGGCTTATGGCAGTCAGTCAGAGTGAGTCCAAAACAGTCTGATGGTCAACAGGAGCAGGCAGCAGAGTAGTCAGAGGCAGTCCACGGTCTAAGCATGAGTCAAGATAACAGAAGTCAAGATAACCAGAATCCAGGCACTGAAGTCAGCAGGAAGCTTTCACCACGATGATCAATTAATATCTGGCAAAGCTTCCATCGCCTCTTTCAGCATATATAAAGCAATTAAGGCTTTGTCAGGTGTTTCTTAATGAGCAGGTTTTTCTCATAAAGTCTCAGAGACTTCCTTTGAGCTTATATTTGAGTTCGCCGCTGGGTATACGATGGTGGAGGTAAGTCCCTCTCTTCTTCTTTGTCCTTATCTGAATGAGCAGGACTCTCTGCTGGGACTGATGCCAACCCACTTGGACCAGGCTCTTCCTCTGCTTGAGTCTCTAGATTGGCAGAGTTCCCTGCTGGCACAGGTGTAGATAAACTTGTGCCAGGGTCCCTAGAGCTGTTCCCTGCAATGTCCTCCTCCTCCTGTGACTCTATACCCTCATCAGGCTCATAGGGCATGATAGATGGGACCATAGTAGAACTAGCTACCAAGGTCTGCCACTTTGTTCTCACACACAACTACTTCACCTTTGGTAATAACATATGCCTTCAAGTTAATAGTACTGTCGTTGGAACATGTATGGTACTACAATATGCCAACATCCTCACAGCTTACCTAAAACAATGCTTCCTTAACTCCTGCACCCAGAAACCTTTCCTCCACACGAGGTATATTGATAATATCTTCATAATTTGGACTCAAGGAGAGGATTCACTCAAGAAGACATTCTACCAGAATTTCAACAACATCCACTCCACCATTGATCTCAGCCTGGAACTATCAACAGAACAAGTACACTTTCTGAACACCACCATATAGCTGCACAATGGACATCTAAGCACTGTGCTATATCACAAACCCATTGACTGCTACATGTGCTTACATACCTCCACTTTCCAAATCCGTAGTTTACAGCCAAGCTGATTCAATCGCATCTGCTCAGACCCACAAGACTGAGACACCAGACTCAAGGAATCACAGCAAACATTCCTCAAGCTACAGTACCTACAATATGATTTTAAAAAAACCAACAAGGCAGGACTTGTACCCAGGACTAATCTATTAAATAACAGACTAAAGACAGGAAATGGTAGAACCCCACTGGTGGTCACATACAGATTCTGGCTGAGACCACTCAGACGTAACATCAATGATCTACAACCCATTCTGGACACTAATGCTGCCCTCTCAAAGGCTCTTGGTGGCAGACCTTTATTTGCCTACAGACAGCCTCCCAATCTACAAGAGGACACACAACATGGAGGGGGAAGATGGGTACAAGACCTTGTCATAAATCCAGATGCCAGCTCTACCCACACATGTACTTGGGACCTTAACGTAACACATCATACCACAATATTAGAGGTATTTTCATTTGCTTATCTTCTAATGTGATATATACTATCCTCTGTCAAAAATGCCCTTCAGCACTCTATATTGGGCAAACATGTCAGTCTGTGCACCCAGATGATAAATGGACATAAATCAGACATTAGGAATAGGAAAACATAAAAACCAGTTTGCAGAATACTTCAATCTTCCTGGGCACTCCATCTGGGCAGACCTCAGAATATCAGTCCTTGAACCAAAACCAAAACAAACAAACACCAAAAAAACAAAACAAAACAAAACAAAAAACCTTACAAAGGAAGCTTGGAAACAGAAACAGCTGAACTAGAATATATCCACAAACTTCAGTCCATCTACAGTGGATTGAACAGAGACAATGGTTTCCTGGAATATTACACATATTATAACACTAGTTAATACCCCAGCCTCATGAGAATTGTCTTGGCTAGTTTATCACATCTCCTATCTGGTTCCCAGCTAGCATCACACTACATTCCAATAACTCTCTTCACCATTCATATGGTTATCTATTCACTCTGGCTTTAGAATCATAGAGTTGGAAGAGACCACAAGGGCCATCAAGTCCAACCCCCTGCCATGCAGGAATACACAATCAAATCATTCCCAACAGATGGCCATCCAGTCTCTGTTTAAAAACCTCCAAAGAAGGAGACTCCACCACACTATGAGGCAGTGCATTCCACTTCCAAACAGCTCTTACTGTCAGGAAGTTCTTCCTAATGTTTAGGTGGAATCTCTTTTCCTGTAGTTTGAACCCATTGTTCCATGTCCTAGGAGATTTTCACATGGGGCCAAAATTCCCTGTTACTGCCTCGCTACCACCTCTCCCTTTCCTGCAATGGAATGGAGGTAAATGTTCACACACTTACCTCCATTCTGCTGCAGGAATGGGCTCCCTCCCTCCTTGCTGGCTGGCTGTAAATGCAGCTGTCATAAGGCTGCCTTTATAACTGGCCAGCTGAAATCCCACTCGTTCTTGTGAGAAAACAAGCAGGAGGGAAATTCAAAAATAAAAAACCCCAGCTGTCAAAGGAAGAAATACGTAAAATGCAATAATAATAATAATAATAATAATAAAACAAGTAACCCGGGGAGGGGAGGGGAGGGGAGGGAAAGGGTGCCACTTACCTGGATATCCCGTTTGTGGCCAGAAGTGCTTGGCACGGATCTTCTCCCCTGTGACTGTCATCTCGGAACAGGGACGGGGCTCCTTTACCCACGTCTCTGGTTCCATAACAGACACGGAAGGGGTGCTCTATTCATGATCTTTCATTGTGAATAGAATACCCCAGGAGCAGGACGGGAGCAGGACAGAAGGGGTCGACGTTATCAGAAAGGAGCCCCTTTCTCCACCCTGTTCCATGCCTGTCCCGCAATATTGGCCCCATCTGAAAATCTCCCTAGTCTCTGGAGCAGCAGAAAACAAGCCTGCTGCATCTTCAGTATGACATCCCTTCAAATATTTAAACATGGCTATCATGTTACCTCTAGGCAGCATTTTTCCTCCTACCTTTGTCCCCCAATAACCATTGTTATAACTGAACTTGTCACCTCATCACCATATCCATAAGTTTTGTATTTCTCTTGCTATTCACATACAATATTCCTTTCAGTACTCCATGCATCGGATGAAGTAGACTTTAGTCTACGAAAGCTTATGCTACAACTTCTTTCTCTCAGTCTCAAAGGTGCTAAAAGACTTCTTTGCATACAGAAGACTTTAATTTAATTTAATTAGGTATTTATATCCCACTTTTCAGCCACAAAGGCTATCAGAGTGGCTTACAAATTTACACATCTACACTGCATTAAGCAGTTTGTAGTGTGTGTTAGCTGAGTGAACCTTGGAGCCCTCTAGAATCGAACTTGCAACATTGTGACTTGCAGTACTGGCATTTAACCACAGCATCACCAGGGCTCCCTTACGATACTGATACTTCATGTGTACTTTCTGTTGAGAAAAGGTCCTCTGGTGTACTTGACAACTTGCATGGCAGAGAATAGGAAGATAATAAATGATCATCCTTTACTGACATGTAAAATAGCATGCCAGGATGAGGCTGGCTGGATGACCCCACCCAATTCCACCCCTGGAGATCCCATTTCCCAGCTCAGAGTCTTTGAAGTCAGTACCCAAACCTGTAAGAGGAATGGACTGGAAGCCAGACCCTCAACTGGAGTAAACACAATGAACTGCTGTGTCAACCAAAGGCAGAAGACCAAGGGGCCATTTACACGGCAAAATAAATCATCAAAGAATGTGACAAGAAGTTCCCATGCATTTTGAAGCAGCAGCGCCCTTTTCAGAAGGAGGGGGTGCAAAAAACCCCATAAGTTGCGCAGTATCAGCTTTCGCTAGTTTTCCAGACTTTTTTGATTAAGTTTGCGAAAATGCACATAATTTGTCATGGGAACTAACCATCGTGTAAACTGGCATCAACCTTTTCGAATTACTGTGAGCAGAGCTGAATCCTGATTGGTTGGAGTGACCATTCTGCTTTATCTGAATAGACTGAGGGGTTGGAGAGAAGAAATTCACCCTCCTTCTGCTTGCAGCCCACTTTGGAAAACCTGCTCTGAGCCCTTCCTGTCTGTTTCAAAGGAAGGCTTTGGGGGTTGGGAAGATGATCGGGACAAGCCCCTGCTTCGCTGGTGTAAGCGTGTGTGTGTACATTCGTGTGTGCGGGAAAACAGCCGATCGCATGTTCGTCCTTTTGTTTGTCCTTCCCTTCACTTGCCTTTATTCAAGGCTTCGGAGGCAGGGAAAGCAATCAAGAATGAGGCAAGCCCCCGGCTTCTGCAGTGTGTGTTTGTGTGTGCATGTGTGAAGGGAAGGGAAGGAGATCGCTCCACCATGCTTTTGCTTGTTCGTGCTTTCATTCACTCCTTTCTTTATAGAAGCCTTTTGGGGCTGGGGAAGACGGGGGGAGGCTTGACAGATCGCTCTTTCAATGTCTTGTTTGTTTGTCCTTTTCTTTCCTCTCATTATTTATGGTCTCCATGATGCCCTCCTTGCTCCCTCCCCGCCACCTGCCTGGCTTTAATCATCTGGAGGCGATCCCCCCCCCACCTTTGCCTGTGTGAACTAAGGAAAACCGAAAGTGGCTGCATCTGGGTGCATCTTCCGAATATGCCAGGAGTCATGTGATGTATGCGCTCCTGATGTGAAAGAACGGTAATCCGGAATCTTGCAAACTTTTTCCTGTCGTGGAACTGGCCCCCAAGTTTCTGGCAATTCTACCAGGCATGGCCTATTTAGAGCTTCTGTGCTGTCTGATTTTGGATGAAAGCTTGGAACAAGGGGTTTAAAAAGTAAATTGTTAAGTGTTGACCACTGGAAATAGGGAAACTAACTTCTTGCTGTTACCATTGTGAAGGTGGAGTTTTAATTTGTTCAATTAATCATTAATTAATGTAATAATTAAATCGTTGTGTTTTCTTTTTAAAATGAAACTATGGGATTTGCAGGAAATGGCATGTTTAATTGCCACCATTGCTCACATGTTCTTAACATTTGTTAACAAAAAACACTCATTTTATTGTTTTCAATTTGCCGTTGTAACTAGTAGGAGCTGCAGGTCTTGTATTCAAACTAAACTGCCCAGTCCATATCCAGGCACAATTCAAACTGCTCCTTATGCCCTTTAAAGCATTATATGAGGCTGCCCAATTTTAAAGACCTTCAGGGGAAAGAATTCTGTTGGCCCCACCTCCATCACAAGCAACATTCAGTGAGGACACAGGAGAAACCTTTCTTGATGGCTGCTCCCAAGTTATGGAATTCCCTCACATGTGAGGCTCAGCTGCCTCCCCACCCCCATCCCATCTCCACTGCCAGCAAAGACCTTTTCATTGAGGCAGGCTTTGGCTTATAATTTATGTGGTAGCAAGGGCTTTTCATGGGATTGTATTTTTATTTTCTCTTACTATGTTTTAATTGTGTTTTATATTGTTTTAACTTTGGCCTTATCTACATGGGCAATTGACCCCAGCTTGCCCCCCTCCATCTGAGAGCCCTGCAGTTTATACACCACAGGGCATTTGCTCCAATCTGCCCCCAGGCTGTCCTTATGACCCCTGGAGCAGAAATGGACTCAGATGGGGGCGAGCTGGGGTAGAGCCCAATACAATATTCTAAAATAATACCTGCATTACTGGGAAACATGGAGTGGGCCCCACTTGCCCACAGGAGCCCATCCTGGCAGACCTACCTCTCACTTCAGCTGCCAATCACCCTTACCCTTCCGGCTTCAGGAAGGGGTCCTGCCGCATGTGACCAAGGCTAGTCATATGCAGGGGACCTTTGGTCATATGTCATGGCCAGCTTCCTTGATATTAGGAGGGCAAAGAAGATGGGCCAGAGTTCTTATCTGGACTCCATCCCATTTCATTGTGGTAATGGGATAGACATGGGCCTGATCCATGGCCAAGATACATCAGTGGGGAGCCAGTGTATCCTTGCTCTTGGAGATGAGCCCTTTGTGTTTTTAACCAAACTGTTGTTGAATTTTCTTAACTTTTGTAGAAATATATATTTTTTAACTGTACCTGTTTTTAAATACTTGTAAGCTATTTTGGATGCTATACAAGGAGAAAAGTGGGATATAAATTAAAGAAAGAAAGAAAGAAAGAAAGAAAGAAAGAAAGAAAGAAATTTAGATATGGACAAACAGAGGCAGAGCAGACTAACCAGTTCAGGGCAGGAGCAGGAAGGCAAATTTAAGAAATCTCTCTTCTTCCAGTTTTTTCCATTCTTCCTCTCAGAAAGGAAAAATCCATTTTTTGAAGTAATAAGCCAGCACTGAACCATGTGATCCTCCTCTTGACAACATAAGGAGGCAAAACTTTGAATTCCTTTCAGTACAGGAAGCATTTAGTAAAACCTCTGGGAAAAGAGGAAAACAACTTAGTATACAGGTAAATTTAACTACAGTTGCCCCTTCATATTCACTGGGGTTTGGTTCCAGGATCCCCTGTAGATACCAAAATCTGTGAATACTCAAGTCTCATTCTATGCAATGGCACAGCAAAATGGTGTCCCTTATATAAGATGGCAAAATCAAGGTTTGCTTTTTGGATTATTTTTAAATAATATTTTCAAGCTGTGAATACTTAAATCCGTGGATACCAAATCCATGGATACAGAGGGATAACTGTAGTTTTAATTAATACATGTAATTCATTGTTTCCAAGTGTTATTGAGTATTATTAATGAATGAATTCATTAATTTGGAAAAGCGTCAATTTTCCATCAATAAAAAGCGGTGCCTTTTCCGTCGCTCCAGCACAGAGGGAGAACAAACAAAGAATGGGAGGAAGATGGGGCACGCAGAAGCGACCACGGGAAGTGGGACAGCGGTGTCCTCCTCCCAGCCTCCGTGGGTGGTGGTGGTGGTAAAGCGTCTGAAAACGTCCGAACTTTTGAATATTTTATTATTCACAGATTATTTGCCACCACCTCTTCTGCTGCCCTATGTCATTTTTAATAGGGACTGCAACCCTTGTGAGGCAGAGAGAGACTGTGAATATGTGGTGAGGCTTGTAAATGCCTAATAAAAATGCCACAGGGCAGCAGCAGAGGTGGTGGCAAGCTCCACCTGCTGCCCACTTCTGCTTTGTGAAGGAACCCTTCAGCTTTCAAGACATCTGTGGTGGGTTGAATCTGCCAATCGTGCTTTTGTGTGTGTGTTAAATACGGGGGGGGGGGTGGAGGCTAAAGATATTCACAATTTTCCACTTTTGCGGAGGTCTTGCATCCCCATGGTCCCCTTAAGGGGGCAGCTGACAGGGCTCTGGCCTGGGGGCCTGGGGGCCCAGGATTAGGAGGGGGGGCTGGTATGATATTATTGTAAGTTTTTATTATGTAAATCCATTTAGGTTTTTTTTTTTAATATTACTTTGGTGTCATCATTTAAACTGAGTTATTTTAATTTTTATCCTAAATCCTGTAGAGCATCTCGCTGCCCTTAACCTTAGCAGTAGGCAGAGGGCTCGCCAAAGATCCTGGCCTAGGGGCCCACTTCAGAATGTGGGGGCCATGTGCTTCCCTAACCACAGCGAATGTGGAAGGCCAACTATCATCATTTCTAAGCTCTGTTTCTAACTTCCAGCATACCTTCTGCATCCTGAAAGGTGTGTGTAGTCAATGGAATGAAGCTGGGCCAAAGTACGGTAAAAAAAATACGTACGCCGTTCGGAAGATTGCTCTTCTGTACACACAGCCATTCAGATTCATACGTGTCATTCAGAAGGGGGGCAAGCAAATCCCCTGGAAACTATGTGGATTCAGTGTTCGGAAGGAGTAGCGGATCTCGGCATAAAATCCATACTGCCATTTGAATGGCTGATGGTCTGTATGCCCCATTCGCACACATACAAACAGGCAGTGTTATCTGATTGGCTGGCCGAGTAAAGGGGGAGGGGCTAGCAAGGAGGGGAAGTGGGAGCGGCCGCCATGTTGGATTCCCAGCTAAGCAAGAGTCTGGTAAGTCTGTGAATTTTATATATATATTTATTTTTACTTTACATTGTAAATAGGGAAAACCAACTGTCTGCAAAGCAGGCACCTTTTTAAATAATTTTTTAAAAAGCAGCGGGAGATTTAAAACCGCTGCTTGGCTTGCTCGCTCCAGCCAGCTGAGGAAGGGGGGGACATACGGAGTTTAGGAGGGGTAAAAAATCATGTAGGCAGATCGTATGCATACGAACGACTGCCAATTCATATTTTTTACCCCCCAAACAGATTCTTTTTAATCGTATAGACAGACCCCTTAGTGTTCCCCACACCCTCAAAAGAGTATCTAGAGACCAAACTAGAGACAAACTATAAAGTACCCACTAAATAAATACACTTTTATAGACAAAAAAAAAAAAAAAACAGATTAGGAGGATGATACATGGAGGGAAGAAATTTCAGCCTTTCATGCTTGTGCTAGTTTTCATCCAGAACAACTCACCACCACCTTGCTTTGCCCTAAAGATGCTATTGGAAGTAATGTGTAGCTTGTTGTTGCTGTTGCTTTGCCCTGTGTTCCTAACAGAGAGAAATGAGCAATTAGACTGGAGTCACCAGAGCTGATGCAACCCCATGCCACTCCATTTTATATTCCTTAATCTATGAGATGTCCATAAATTCTAGCCCTGCCCTTGGCAACTTGTGTAACTTGTCAAAATAGCTGGATGCATCCCTGCTTCTCCCTTTGTTCTCCAACAACATGGAAATGACAGTATTGGAGGGTCTGCACTCCTTACAAAATGAATATTGATGAACTAGTATTGGGAGACTTATCACACTACACTGTTTTAGCACTATTTTTTCCACTGTAACTGCTACTGCTGCCTCCTGTGGAATTCTGGGGTTTGTAGTTTAGTGAGGCCTAAGATCTCTCTGGCTGAGAGTTCTAAATGCTCCTCCCTAAACTGCAAATCCCAGGATTCCACAGGAGGCAGCCAGAAGAGTTAAAGTGGAATAATAGCACGATAACAGTGTAGTGTGATAATCTCCATCGTTACAGAGACGTCTTTGCATGAAACATCTTCATCTCTCAGATGCAGGACTTCAGCTGTTAAATACAACAGTAAAAATGATCTGGCCTCAGAGCTCCTTCTACTACTGTCAATTATGATGCATTTTTGAAAATCTATCAGTTCTTGGGACTGAGAAGATGCAAAGAGGACAAAAAAGGGGCTGTGGGCCATGTGAATTCCATGGGCCACACTTTCTCCACCCCTGCCTTAGATAACGGTGGTCTGCAGCCTTGAACCATGTAGGTCTCAAGAAAACAGAACTTGAAAGCTACTTTTTTTTACTATAACTCTCAGACCACCACCAGCATCCTGGCCAGCACAGCTAGTAGCTGGGAACTGGGGGGATTCTGGGGGACTCTTCTTGTTGGGAGAGTGTTTTGTTTCCATTTTTGTTTTTAAGAATTTGTCAAATTCCTCAAATCCCTTCACATGGAAAGAGAGGGAAAGAACTGTGAAAGAAAGCAAAACTAACAGACTCTGCCACCGTACAAAACATTTTTTCTAGCACTTTCAAAAGGTACTGGAATTGTGTGAGTGAGGGCTTATCTACACCAGCCAGGATATGCCAACTCCCTGCCAGCATATCATGGCTGCAGAGGTGGCCCATTCTTCCCCCGCTACCCGGAGAAAACAGGCCAGAGTCCAAACAGAATGCTGGCCCATCACTGCAGCTGCTGCCATTTCCTCACTGTGCCAGGCCCAGGGGAAGCTGGCCACACCATGTGACAAGCCACCTGCATGTGACCAGCCTTGGTTACATGCTACAGGACTGTTGCCTGGAGCCAAAAGAGTCAGGGTGACCATTAGCAGCAGCAGCAGCCAAGGCAAGCCTGCCAGGATGGACTCCCTCAGACACACGTGACCCAGTCTGGTTTTGGCCACTGGTACTGGATTAAACTGGGTATTATATTATACCAGTGTATCGGGCCCTATCCTGGCTTGGCCTTGTATCTGCCCTGGGGATGGTGAGGACTGCCTGGGGGCAGAACAGGGCACATGCCCTGCATTAAATAGACTCTGGGGCTTTGAGACAGGGCCAAGCCAGGCTATTTAGCCCATGTAGATAAACCCTGAGTGTTCCCTATTGCACGGCTAGCCAGTGGGAAATTTTGCCTTAGAAATTTATCCAAACATTTCAATTTTTTGTAAGAGCCATGGATCAAGCCATTTCTTTTAAAATTTGCCCTCAAAATTAACTAATGTTAACAGTGGCACAAGCCCAAAGTCTGCTAAGCCCAAATTCTGACAAAGTTTTAAAAACTGAAAAAGAAATAGCAATCAGGTGAGAGACTGTATTGGCATGTCCGTTGTGACTACATACAGATGTTTAGAGAGGTTTTGGGAGGAAGAAGGAAAAAGTTTGCTTAGGGACAGAGAAATTACAAAACAGTTTCCCTGGATCCTAAAGCAATTTTTGCAACTGCTTTGTTAGATCCTGTTATGAGAGGAGCCCAGAGAATGGGATTTCAACTTGACTCTCCACAGATCAAAAATAAAGGCAACAAAGGAGAAGTGAGTAATGCAAAGGAGAAGAGGGAAATCTAAAAGTACACATAAGACTGAGGCAGCTTTTCCCTTTGGTGGAAAGTATAAAAATACAGCTTTGCCAGCATTCACTTTCTATTTATTTTTTTTCTTTCCCTCATACGTTTTTTTTCAGTGGTGCACAACTGAGCTTGCCCTGGACAGGACACTTGAGACTCACAGTGTGTACTGATGAGATTATTTTGTTTAGATATGATTCTCTGATCTGAGACTATCCATAACAACAAAACAGAATTGCTGCCTCCACCCCAGCACTGCTTCCACACTTTTAATACTAGCCCGACATAGAAATTAAGCAGCTGGAACTCTCGTCATGACATCTCCCTACCAGCAGCAGGGACTTGTGCTGCAAAGGACAAGTTGATGCCCCGCTCGCAACTCTATGCACAATACCTGATTGGATGTGCAGTTGAATTTCACTTGGGCAGTCGTGACAGGACTCTATACTGCTCCTGAGGATAAGAGCTTAGCTGCAGGATGGTCTAGATGTCACACACAGTTCTGTCCTCCAACAAAAGGGACTGGATGGAAGTGTCCCTTTGCCCTCTGTTTCTTGAGGTAGTTGCCTCACTTCACATAACATTAGCACTGGCTCTGACTTGCAAGGAAGCCATGCTTACATCCCACTTGATGTGGTCTCCCCTGGGACCACAGCCATGGTGCAGATCCTTCACTCGTAGGTCACATGACCAGGGTTACATTGGGTCACATGGTTAGCCCCCCCATGGCCATCCCCTTTAGCATTCATTGTATGTAAAATGAGTAGTTGTGGGGGTGATCCTAGAGTAGCCATATTCCTACTTCTCAAATCTGGCATATATTTGCAAATTATGTAAATTACTATAATTATGCACTTTATTTTTTTGTATTCTAATTGTACAAATTTAACACATTAATAATTGTAGGTTTTTTCCCCCTATCACTATGTTTCAGCCTTAGTACCATTTTTTGTAGTAACTACTCTTCTGATAGAACAAGTATAATGTTTTAAAGTGCTGGACTTGGAACAGAGAAATCAAAGTTGAAATCTCTGTTTGATCATAGAATTTACCATGTCCCTTGAGTCATCCTATCTATCCGTATATTCCGGCATATAAGACGACTGGGCGTATAAGACGTCCCCCCAATTTTTAAGTTAAAATATAGAGTTTGCCCCCCCCCCTCCAGCCAGCCAGCTCAGTGGCTGTAGATGATGGAATAGTCTGTGAAAATAAAGGACTGAAAACAGCTAAAAAAGCATGGAATACTTTGAAAAATCTCTGTGGTGTTCAATCTTTGGAAAGTAAGGTTGCATTAATAATTAAGTTGGTTAATATGAAGCTATCAAATCCCAAATTTTTGAATGAGTACATTAAAGATTTTAGAGCCACTTGAAAACTACTGGAGAGGAAATCCCCCAAAGCTATGCAAATGGGAATCTTCCTGGCAAGTTTACCAAAATACAATCCCATAATAAATACCTTGCGATTAAAAAATGATTTAACTCTAACAGAAGCTTTTATTCAGATAAGAGAATTTCACCATGGACAAAACTTGATGCAAAATGATAAGTTTGAATCCAGAAATTCTAAGTTTAGGCTAACATCATTTTAATGGATTGTTTTTCTTCTCTCCTGAGCTAAATGGAGGGCATTTAACACTTCAAAGGCAAAGCAGTCATTCTCACAGCAGGGGGAAGAATCTGCTGGGAAAACTGCCCAGGGAATTTAACACTTCAAAGACAAGGCAGTCATTCTCACAGCAGGGGAAAAGATCTGCTGGGCCTATAAGACGACCCCCCACTTTGAGAAGATTTTCAAGTGTTAAAAAGCAGTCTTATACACCAGAATATACGGTATCTATTCTATCTATCTATCTATCTATCTATCTATCTATCTATCTACTATCCATTCATTTATTTTATATTCTGCCTTTTCCTCTGTATGGGATCCAAGGTGTCATACAACCTTTTAAAAGCACAATTCAATTAAATGTATTTAATTGTATTTGTAAAATGAACAAATACACATGTCTAAGCTTTAGGTTGGCTTTCACAGCAATTTCTTTTACTTGGAGTGAATAATGGAAATAAACTCATTAAAAATAATAAGTTTATTTATTAAAATATTTCTCTCCCACCCTTTATGTTGGATCTTAGGGCAGTGCACAAACAAAAGTTATCTGTAATTAATTCCTTTTTCAATAATGAATGTATAATTACATTATGATTATAACTGGCCTGCATCCTATAGTTATTCCCACTAGAACAGACACGTTGAATCAATTAGATTTGCCTATGTGTTGACTCATTATTCAACAATTGATTGAATGAGTCCATTGTAGTTGAGGCTAACCAACAGGTTTCCGGCCCATGAGTGGGAACTTCACTCAGCTTATGTTGTCACTGTAACTTTTCATTTACTTTTACAGTTAATGGGATGTGGACTTACTAAAGTGGAGTAATATTACATCCTTCAAATACTGGCTCACGTTGTGTCTAGCACTTTTGCCACACTCTGTTGTTGGTGCTGAGGCAACAACCAGGTGGATGGGAAGACTGTGTGTTTTGCCTGCGCCGGGAGCATCTACGTGCTTTTAAAGTAAGTGAAAAGTAACTATCTTAGCTGCATTTGAGAAAATGGAAATAGGAATAGTAGGATTATACTAACCACTTGGGGAGGGGCTTATGGCTATAACTATAATTTATTTTCATATTTAAATTAACTCCCTAAGCTCTATGACTTTGTGAAGTCTGTGACACTTCAAAAGTTTGGATCAGTGTCACTTGGTGGTTTACTGGAGAGATCCTGCTATTTCAAACCAGCTTTAGATTCTAACTGTAGGAAACCAAAGCTCCTACACATTCTTTTGGCACGCATATTTCTGCTCCATTTGAAACACAGCTTAGCAGCAACAGCAAGTTTCCCAGTAGATGACAACCCCCCAAAAGAACAAAACTAGTTACAAATTCTGTTTTATGAAACATTGCATGAGTGCTTATTGTTACAAATCTATACCTAACTACATGACTACACTAAGCCCCTGCAAACACAGTAGCAGCAGGAAGAAAGCACAGTCGAAAACTGTAAGACAAAAAGAAATCTATATGAGGGTTTGTAACAGCGTCGTCTAAAAAAAATGACAGGCTGGGCCTTTTAAAATTTAAATTATAGTCAATGTTCATAAAACAAATACAAGCATTTGGAAAAGACAATGACCAAATCCCACCCCCAGCCCAGAGCACAACATGGCATCATCAGATAAAGTCAACAATAGGACAGTAACAACCTTGAATGGAAATCAAACCAAAGCAAATCAAGGAAGCTGTTATTGATCTTGTAAAATTGATACAAGTCATCTGTCTTTAAACTGCTTCTGTGTGTGTTAAGTTAACCTAGCAATTTGCATGACCCAATGCCATTCCTGTTGGAGACACTGGATTTTGTGTGTGTGTATGTGTGCGTGTGTGTGTGTTTATTTATAATACATGACATTTTGCTACAAACAAAACCTTAAGTAACCATGTAATCATATGTAGTCAGCCATTTTCCACCAGTCACATACATGACCTAAAATCACTGCATAATATATGAATAATCACATGGCATTCAAAACCAGTGGAATCAAATCTAAATTTCTGTATGTTTCCATGCCTTTTCATAGCCAAACTGTTGCTGGTTTCAACCTACACAAGTGAATCCATTCCCACTCCCTATGTGGGTGGCCACATAGCTAACTTAAGAGGATTGTTCTATGTCTGAAAGGCATCCTCTCTTTGAAGGGCTGTATTGTTCTAATCCCACTTAAAGAGAAAGGAGGGAGTACAACATGAGCTTTGAATATGCCCGTCAACAGTTAATATCTAGACAGCTAACAAGCAAACATGCACGTCTTCTGGTCACAGATTCCCTCCCCCCACTCCCAGTGAGATATAGTGTATGTCTATTAAACAATAGCAAATATAGTTGGGCCCCCATATCCATGGAACCAATATTTGCGGTTTCAGTTATCAGCAGAATACAAATTAGGGACACATACCGTAAAGTCACCCAAGAAAATGGCATATCTCTAGGCATCTTCTGGCTCCTCCAATGCAACCCTATGGTATGTTTTTACCAGATATCCTTTATTTCAATAGGATTTGCTGTTATCCACAGTTTCCAGTCTCTCCAGTAAGTCCAGGAACTGAACCCCTGCAGATATGGGGGTTGTATCTCCAAAGAGGCATTTGTACATACAAATTAGTGTATGCAAATGTCATGCAAAACTGTCCTATTGCTCATGTAATTTCTCTCCTTGCAGGGGGCTGAGGGGTTGACCTAAAAGTGACCACATCATTTTTATTGCTTCCTGCAGGTAAAGCATACTTCCTGATTTTGGAGATTATCAGACGTAGCTAATGTGGCGCCAGCATAATGACAGTGGAATGCAAAAGGATCCCAATATCACACAGCGTCGTCCTTTTGTGTTCTACTGTCATTATTCTGGTGTTTCTTCTTGACGGGCTGAGCCGTTAATAGATCGCCCATCCCGTTTTGGTGCCAGCATTGCTGGTGTGTGAAAACTCAAGCCATTTAACTCACGTGAATGCAGCATCAATGGCCAGTCCAGCGCAAACACTTCTGGGTGAGATCGCAACATCCAGGTAACTGACCCACTTTTTTAAACCTTCCCTGGTTTACTTGAAAGTTTTGAAGTGTGTGTATATACTTTTTGTTACTTTTAATGTTTTATTTTTCGTTTTATGTTTGATTTTCCCACGTGATGAAGTCTTGTGGGATTTCAAACAAGGAAGTGAATGGGGCTTCATACTTCTTCTTCGTGGTCTCTGTGAATCCACACATAAAGGGTTAATCCTGCACCTGCACAGTAGCATTCGGAAGTTGTTAGAGTCAATAGCCATTATCTTGAATTTTTGGCGGTAATCCCGCCCACCATCCCCTCCAGGCTATATAGGCCCTCCTCGAGCCCGCCATCTCAGTTCCTTTTTTTCCGCCGCGTTAGCAGCACGAGGAACATTGTTGGAGTCTTAGCCTTCGAACTTGGATCCTACCCCCCCCCCATCGGTTTCGCTTTCCTTGTTTCTTCAACCTCGGACTGTCTTCGGTGATTCGACGGATTTTGGACTGGATTTGGCGATTTGACGGACCTTTCTGGATACGACCTCGGACTTACCCTCTGTCTTCGAAATCGTGAGTGCCCACGTGGTTGTTCATAATGGCGTCGATGGGCTTCTTTAAAACTTGCCTAACTTGTGGGGCGAAGATGCCCGAGTCGGATGGGCACTCAAACTGTCTGATGTGCCCGGGGGAGAGACATGATGTCCGATCCTGTCACCACTGCAGTGCCTTCACTCCCCAGGCAAGGCGCAACAGAGAGAAATGGCTGAAGGCCCAACTGTACGAGCACGTGCTCTCGGGCTCGGGCGCCACCATGACCCCGAGGCCCTCGACGTCAGACTCGTCTCAAATGCATAAGCAGCCAACTAAGGAGCCTTCCAAGCTGAAATCCCGGGACCAGGGTAAAGAGGTGGCCAAGAGTTCTTCCTTGAGACCGAGGAAGTCCGAGTATGGCGCAGCGGACGGTACCGTCCCGAGAGACCACAGTACCGCTACGCAACCGAAAGAGAGGCACAAGACGGTGAGGCTTACCTCCCCAAAGACCACACTACAGGAGGAGCTGCCAAAGAAGAAGAAGAGACGGTCCGATGACTCTCTCTCGAGTGGGACCCAGAAAGGCCGGACACCAGCCCCGGACCGTTACCCCGGTCACAAGTCTCCAGTAGTCTCTCTTATCAGGGTCAGCCTCTCCAAGCTTCGGTCGCCACCGAGGGACACATCCCCAGTGTCTGTAGGGGATAACAGAGAGCAAGAGCTGTCGGAGGGCGAGCTCCAGGAACCGGAGCTGAAGATCGTTGAGGTCTCGACGAGCTCGATAGAGCGAGACGGGCGACATTGGTCCCGCTCGAGATCGATCACCTCAGCATCACATCGGTCCCGCTCCCCACAGACGATCCCATCACGATCGGCCTCCCGGTCCCGATC
This sequence comes from Gambelia wislizenii, assembly GCA_030847615.1. Classification (NCBI taxonomy): domain Eukaryota; kingdom Metazoa; phylum Chordata; class Lepidosauria; order Squamata; family Crotaphytidae; genus Gambelia; species Gambelia wislizenii. Next base: position 216,457,249 of record JAUMIR010000003.1, read on the forward strand.
CTGCTCGCCACAGCCCACCAGACCACTCACTCCACGTAGGTCTCCGCGTCGGTCTCGATCCCATTCCCGGGACCGTCCCTGCTCTACGGAAAGGTCACCCCGGAGGTCGCGCACTCCCCGATGGTCCCGCTCCCCGAGGAGGTCACCGCGTTGGTCCCGTACACCACGGCGATCCCGCTCACCTCGACGGAGCCGTAAGTCCCGCTCCCCAAGACATCAACACCGATCCCGCTCACCACGGCATCCTCGATCCCGGTCTGGGTCATCGGCCTCATACATCTCCGACATGGGAACATCGGAGGAAGAGTGGCTGTGGGAGCGGTACGGCCGTAGGTACTATGACCGTCCTCATAGGTACCACCGGTACCACCCTTTTGGTCACTACTGGGACCCCTACTACGACGACGTCCTCGACCCCTTGCCATGCTACCGGGCTCGACGACACAGAGAACACCCACGGTCCCTAACGCGCACCCCAGAAAAGGAGCACCACCATCCCACTCGACCACCAACGGAATCTACACCCAAGTCAGGGACCGGTACCGTTCCGATTGACTCGGACAAGGAGAAGGAGCCGGCACCGTCGAGATCGCCATCTAGGTCACCCTCTCGGGAGAGACCGACCCTGCGCAGCCCCCCTCCAAGAGGCTCGCCATCCGGAGCGACGGTACCGCCCAAACGCCTGGTATCGCCGAGAAGACCGCTCTTGAGCACCCCCTCGGCGCATTCATCAGATTCGGACTCGAGATCCTCCTCTCCATCCCCGAGACTATCTCCGGTCCCAGGGGGAGCTCGACCAGATCTGCCGTCTCCCTCAGACGATATGAAGGCTTTTGTGGACTTCATGCATAGACTGGGAGGCACTCTGGGGATCAAAACCACCCAACCAGAGAAAGAAGTGGACGACCCCATATTTGAGGACTTGCAGCAAAGGGCACCATCCCTTCCCTCCTTATCCGTTTCACCATACCTACTCCAGGTCCTGAAGTCATCATGGGCTACGCCGTCCTCTACACCACCCACGTCCAGATGCCTGGATCAACTATACCGCGTCTGCACGGACTCAGCGCCATGGCTCTCAATCCACCCCAAGCCCAACTCGGTGGTGGTTGAGTCAGCCCAGATGAAGACCTCCCAGAGACTGCACTCCACCCCGTCGGACAAGGAGGGCAAGAAGCTGGACACCATAGGCCGCAAATTCTACTCATCTGCCTGCCTCCTCACTAAAATGGCATCGTATGCGGCCTGCATGGGGGCCTACCAAAAGTTCCTATGGGACGCCTTGTCGGTACACATCTCGAAGCTTTCGGAGCAGGACCAACGAATAGTCAACTCCTTCAGGGAGGAAGGCCTGGCACTAGCGGGATACCAGCGACAGGTAGCAAAACACATTGCGGAGTGCACGGGCAAGATTGTGGCCAACTCAATTGTGGTCCGTCGCCATGCATGGCTAAGATCGTCTGGGTTATCCCATACTGCACACTCCATCATTGAAGACCTTCCCTTCGATGAGCTGGGCCTGTTCCATGCTGACACGGACTCGAAGCTGGAACATGCGGAGAAAATGAGATCAACGGCCAAGAAATTCGGCCTGCCCAGCACTCACCACCCACTGCGACCACGCCTGCCCTTTCGCAGGCCAGGCTCATCCTACCGTAGAAGATATAGCCCGCCACCCTCTAGGCCATGACAGTCTTCTCCGTACCAGCCCCACAAGAGGTTCCAGCCATTCAAACCCAAGCCCCAGTTTCCTAAGCGGAAATCGGAGTCGTCCAAACAACGAACTTGACTCCGAAGAGCCACTACCACCACCAGATACCAACGCTGCTCCTTCATTCCATGCTACACCCTCCCCTGCAGACCGCCTCACAGATGCACTCCACTCATGGCAACTCATCACCTCAGACCGCTGGGTCCTGAACATCATAAGGAGAGGATACTACATAGACTTCGAAGAACTTCCACCTCCGAACCCTCACAGAGTAACCCCACTGTCTCCACCCATTGTGGAGGAGGTCAACAGCCTCCTACAAAAGGGCGCCATCAAGTGAGTTCCCCGCTCACATATGAGAGGTCTATTCCTTTCCAGATACTTTATCATCGAAAAGAAGGACGGAGGCGGCTGCCCCACCCTAGACTTGAGGGACTTGAACTCTTTCATCCGCCCACAGAAGTTCCACATGGTTACGCTCCCTTCGATCCTGCCCTTCCTGAGGACAGGAGACTGGTTCGCCACCTTGGATTTAAAGGACGCATACTTTCACATCCCAATTGCGCCCTCACACAGGAGATTCCTCGCCTTTGCAGTTGGTGGCACAGCCTTCCAATTCAGGGTCTTACCATTTGGCCTCTGTACAGCCCCAAGGGTGTTCACAAAATGCATGGCAGTGGTAGTGGCTTGGCTCAGACAAAAAGGCATCGTGGTGTTTCCGTACCTGGACGATTGGCTTTTTACGGCCCCTTCGGCCAAGAAACTGGACAGAGACATCGGTTTCACCCTCACCTGGTTAGAACGCCTCGGATTGATGATAAACTACGAGAAATCGCCCCTCCGCCCCTCTCGGTGTGTCAGGTTCATAGGAGCCTCCCTGGACTCCAGGGCAGGGAGAGCGTTCCTTCCAGACGACAGGTTTCAAACACTACGAGCGGCAGTGCTGAAATGCATAAACTGGTGAAGATCCACGGTGCGAGAAGTGCAACAGGCCCTAGGCTACATGGCCTCTACCACAGCAGTCACACCCCTCGCACGACTCCACATGAGACCGCTACAGAGTTGGTTCATTGCAAGCTTCAAACCGTATGCTCACGGTCCACGCAGACTACTTACCATTCCCCACCCACTCAGAAAATCCCTCCTCTGGTGGACGAACCCACGGGTGGTCCAGCAGGGTTCATCATTCAAACAACTGAACCCCACAAGGACCATCACGACGGATGCGTCCCTGTCAGGCTGGGGAGCACACACCGCAGGACTGTCCATCCGGGGCCGCTGGTCACGGAAGGAGGGAGCACTACACATAAACGCTCTGGAACTCCTGGCTGTGTTCAAAGCCGTGAGAGCATTCGAACCCTCCCTGGCGGGGCAAGTGGTTCAAGTAGCATCAGACAACACAACAACGGTGTTCTACATAAACAAGCAAGGGGGAACGCACTCGCAGACACTCCTTCGACTCACCCTAGAGCTATGGGACTGGTGCGTGGAACGGGACATCACACTGATAGCCATACATGTCCCGGGCCGGACCAACGAGTTGGCAGACGCACTCAGCAGATCGACAAACAGCAACCACGAATGGTCGATGGACCGGCAGACCCTCACTTCCCTCTTCTCACGATGGGGCACCCCAACGGTCGATCTCTTTGCCTTCAAGGACAACGCAGAGCTCCCACTATTCTGCTCAAGAGGCCGCCGGTCGCAGGACAGCCTGGGAGATGCTTTCCTGTGGCAATGGGAGGGCCCCCTGCTGTATGCCTTTCCCCCCTTCCCTCTCATCCCCAGAGTGATCTCAAAGCTACAACAGGACAGGGCCAGATGCATCCTGATAACTCCATGGTGGCCCCGACAACACTGGTTTGCCCCTCTCCTCAGGATGGCGCAGGGACGGTACCACCACCTCCCACAGAAGCCAGACCTCGTGTCAATGGCGGGCGGCCAGATCCTCCACCCAGACCTCAACCTGATCAACCCAACAGCATGGCTGATAACACCTTGAATCCTCTTTCAGAGGCAGCAAGGGACATCATCAAGGCAGCTCATCGCCCTTCGATGGTGAGAGCCTACGACTACAAGTGGAAAAGATTCTGCTCCTTCCTAGAAGAAAAGGGGATCCCGCTACCCCTAGCGGACTCCTCCAACTTGATGGACTTCTTGGCTTCCTTCTCAAACAAAAACTTCGCAGTCTCTTCAATCAGGAGCTACGTAGCAGCGGTGTCATGGCACTTCCAGTGCCTGGGTAAACCATCCTGCTTCAGGGATTCCAAAGTAAAGGCCTTTATCAAAGGCTACACCAACCTACACCCCCCAGCACTGGGACCTACCCCGGCCTGGAGCCTGGAAATAGTATTGGCAGCTCTATCTAAGGCTCCCTTTGAACCAATGGCTGCGTGTGACCTACGCCTCCTCTCCATGAAGACGGCGTTTCTGGTTGCGATCACATCGGCACGACGAGCCAGCAAGCTGTGCGCACTACGGGTGGACCCACCTTACACCCGTTTTCACAGAGACAAAGTGGTCCTACGGCCAGACATCGCCTTCCTGCCCAAAGTGGTATCCTGCTTCCACCTCAACCAGGATATCGTGCTACCAGCCTTCTTTCAGCACCCGTCGGATGACCTACAGTGGTCGCTCCACCACCTGGATGTGAGAAGGGCGCTAGCCTTCTACATTGACAGAACCTCGCAGATACAAAAAGGCAATAGACTCTTCGTCTGCTATGCAGGCCCAAGGAAGGGCGAGCCAGTATCTTCACAGCGTTTTTCGAAGTGGGTAACGACAACAATCAAACTAGCCTACCAGACCTTGAAGAAGCAGCTACCAGACAGCATCCGTAGCCACTCAACCAGAGCTACCTCAACCTCTACGGCATTCCTACAAGGGGTGCTGATCCAGGACATCTGCAGGGCGGCAACATGGGCAACACCCCTAACCTTTGTCAAGGTGTACAAGGTGGACTCCGCCTCAAGAGAGGATGCGGCGCTGGGCCGGGCAGTCCTCATGTCCTGCATTGCACAACAGTCCTGACTGAGACCATAGACCCTAGACACCACACCCTTGGCGTTCCACATCTACCTCATCTAAATGAATAAAACGACCCCGACGGGTCCTTCTCTGTCTTATCCTGACCTGGTGTGTGGTGTCTCTTCTTTACCCTGGTTTGTAGATAGGACACACCCTCCTCCTAGGTATAAGCTTGCTAATCTACCCTTTATGTGTGGATTCACAGAGACCACGAAGAAGAAGGACAGGTTGCTTACCTGTAACTGTAGTTCTTCGAGTGGTCATCTGTGAATTCACACAATCCCACCCATCCTCCCCTCGGGTGTCCTAGGCTATCTCCTCAAAAAAAAAAAAAAAAGAAGAAGAAGAAGAAGAAGAAGAAGCTGCAACCGCGGCTATCCAGAACTGAGATGGCGGGCTCGAGGAGGGCCTATATAGCCTGGAGGGGATGGTGGGCAGGATTACCACCAAAAATTCAAGATAATGGCTATTGACTCTAACGACTTCCGAATGCTACTGCGCAGGCACAGGATTAACCCTTTATATGTGAATTCACAGATGACCACTCGAAGAACTACAGTTACAGGTAAGCAACCTGTCCATTTCCTCTTCATTGCTGGGGAAGCCTTCTGCTGGGAGAGAAGGTAAGCACAGTGGTGGTGGGGTGTTCTTTTGCCAGCATAAAAAATATTTTTTTAATGCTGGCAAAAGAATGTTTAAAGGGGATCATCTATAAAGTCCTTTCTCTTTCTCAACTAAGAAAGGGTATCACAGCACATGTAGACACCTTGCCCAAACAGAAAGTGATTAACACTGCAGAGATTTATCACAATTTTTTTTTGCAAAAAAATTGCTTGTGCAAGACCCTTTAGGTTTTTGAGGGGAAAAAAAGGAAAAAAAAGAACATTCCCCCCCCCATTTGGAAAACAATATGTTTTGCACAAGACCACTGTTTTCTGTATAAAAGCATTGTTTTTACTCAAAACCCAGGGTTGTTTTTTTCTTTTTTTTAATGAAATGAATTTTTCATCACCCTGCAAAGGCAGGGAGAATTTTTTTAATCGTTTGTTTTTGTGCACAAGAGCAAAATAAGCAATGATTTTCATCCCTAATATAGGCACTATTCTCAACAACACAGTTGCAAGCCGTGTCCAGTACAACGGATCAAAATTGCACACAGGTCCAGTAGCATGGCCATGTATCCTAAAGCAATCAATCTTCAGTCTGAAGAGCTGTTCAGTGCAAGATTGGTTTGAAACAATATTGGGCAAAGTGTGGCCCTCTAGAGGTTGTTGTACCACAATTCCCGATATTCTCCACCATTGCCTTTTCTGGCTAGAGCTGTTGGGAGTTGCAACCCAACAACATCTGGAGGTTCAGATTTTGTGTACTCAAAGCTTAAAGATAAAGAACCTTAAGATGGGACAGTGGAGGCTGGCCTTGAAAGTGCCCATCAATGGTAAACATCTAGGCAACAGGCTAACAGGCACTTGGTCATAGTCCCTGTCATTATGGTGAAATTTCTATCTCTATTTCAGTTACAGTCATTGACTGGCATCCTGTTTGTAACATATGCTGGTGTACATCCACCTTACACTTTAACATGTTTTTTAAGAGGAGGTCATTGCAGAGGCTGATATTGCCTTCCACACTCAGCACCAACAAAAATCCCCCCTTGGACTCATCCTTCTCCTGTGATAGTCCCTCTCCACATCCATTTCACTGCTGGTGGAAATAAAAGGGGATCAGAGAAACATGTGTCTATTTTCCTATAGCCAGATGCAGACCAAAGACATCAGCCACCAAGACCTCAAGATGACCCCAGAGAATCTCACTGGAAAATGTCTTCTGTCTGCATCTGGCTAAGAGAACATAGGGCTTGCCTACACAGATTAAATACCCCATCTTTCCTGTGTATCAGAGCCCTGTAGTCCATATGATGCAGAGCATTTGCCCCGTTCTGCCCCCGAACTGTCCTCACCACCCCCAGGGCAGATGTAGGGCTCAGACAGGGGGAAGGTGGGGTAGGGCCTGATAAAGCATTATAGGAAAATACCCAGTTTACTCTGTTACCATGGCAATAAATGGATTGGGCTCTACATAGCCATAGGAGCCCATCCAGCATACCTGCTCTTGGAAGCCAGTTGGTCACATGCAGGTGGTCATAGAATCATAGAATTGTAGAGTTGGAAGAGACCACAAGGGCCATCCAGTTCAACCCCCTGATAAACAGGAATCACGATCAAAGCATCCCTGACAGATGGCCATCCAGCCTCTGTTTAAAGCCTCCAAGGAAGGAGACCCCACCATGCTCCGAGGGAGTGTGTTCCACTGTGGGACAGCTCTTACTGTCAGAAAGTTCCTCCTAATGTTGAGGTGGAATCTCTGTTCCTGGAGCTTACATCCATTGCTCAGGGATGTTATTGTGGGGGGTCTACTTGTTGTTGTTGTGCACTTACAAGTTGTTTCTGACTTACATCATGCCTAAGTTGCACCTATCATGGGGTTTTCTGGGTCTGAGAGTGTGCAACTCGCCCAAGGTCACCCAGTGGCCAAGTGGGGATTCAAACCCTGGTCTCCATAGTTGCAGTCCAACGCTCAAACCACTACACTATGCTGGCTCTCTACTACAGACATTCAGTCTCTCCTCAGCCTCATTATTTCTCATTACAGTATGTATATGCAAATACAGGTATTCCAAAATCCAAAAAAAATCCAAAATACAGAACACTTCTGGTCCCAAGCATTTCAGTTAAGGGATACTCAACCTGTACAATTTTAGGGAACACTAACACACATTGGAAACTGTTTAATGCAGTGTAGATGTGTAAATAGCTATTGCTTAAAACAATTTGCAAGCCGCTCTGATAGCCTTGTGGCTGAAGAGCAGGGTATAACTAACTAACTAAATAAAAATAATTAAAAAAATAAAACTACTGGGCAAACTTGAGACAGAGATGACAGATCTGCTCTGTATTTCTTCTTCAGTCACAAGTTGCAAGTGATCTTCAGTCACATGTTGCCCCTACCTGCCTTCCAAATCGGCAAGGAAAATGGAGGAGGTGGTGGCTCCCTGCCTGCCTGTTTGGACTCCACCCCATTCCATATAGGTAATGGGGAAAGAACGGGCCAGCTGCACAGCCAGTGTCTGCTGGCAGAAAGCTGGCATATTCTGGTTTGTGTAGATGAGCCCAAAGTCAGACATTTTTCTCATCCCCTCTGTTTTTCACTAGCTTTCCACTATTGGATTCCAATTCCTTCGGAGGAGCCATAGTTGAGTGCTGCATGCAGGGCCAGTTTCAGACACCCACAGGCCCTGCAGCCATGGGGGCCCCCTTTTTGCTGAGGGGGCATCGTGCAAAGAAACCCCACCACCACCACCGTGACTTCCTCCTCATGCAGGGGTGGGGCAGAGTGGGTAGAGGCTCACCTTGGCTTCCTCCTCTTTGTGCCCAAGTGTGTGTGTGGGGGGGCCTCTGGCCGAGGGCATGTTGGGGGATAAGGAATTTTTTTTTATTGAAATAAAATCATTCTACAAAATAATACACCCAACCGCAAAAGGCCAAAACAATAATGCAAATCCCCCCAATCTACTTACTAATGCAAAAATAAAGCTATCTATCTATCTAACTATCTAACACTAACACTAATACTTTTTTCCTCTTAATCTAAATACACTATAATCACTTTCTTTCCTTATCTAATAAACATTATATTTACACCTTTATACTAAAATTAGAAGCTACACATTACAATTATACATATTTGAAAAAGAAAAAATAATAATATGAAACAATAATAAAATATTATCCTGGCTTTTTAAATTATGTATATCTTTGTTTTTAATGTGTTTTTAGTTAGATGGTTTTAATTTTATAGTGTTTAATGTCTTTTTATGGGGGAGGGTGGGGGTGGGTGGTGTTTTTAGTCATTATCGCCTCCCAAAAATACTACTCTACGGTGAACTCGCCACGGGTCAGCATAAGAGGGGCGCTCCAAAAAAGCGATACAAAGACTCCCTGAAACAACATCTCAGGCTCGGCCAAATTGATCACCAACAGTGGTCCGCCCTGGCCTCACATCGGGAGGCATGGAGACGCACTATCCACAATGCTGCAGCCTTATTTGAGAACTCACGATGAACAAGTCATTTCTTGAAAGAGAAAGAGAAACGACAACGCAGAAAGAATCACAACCCAAAAACATCACCCAAGGAGACCTTCTGCTGTGGTTTCTGCAACCGGACTTGTTTATCTCGGATTGGCCTTTTTAGTCATCAGCGCGCTTGCAGAAAGCGCGGGATGAGTCCTTCCTGAATCTTCGTTTGCGAAGCAAAGCCAGAGATAATGTTTTAATTGTTGGAAGCCGCCCCGATTGTTTTTAGCAGAGGGGCAGGGTATAAATAATAATAATAATAATTATTATTATTATTATTATTATTATTATTATTATTAGATACCCCTTAAGTTATTGCTGGGGTTGTCTCATTAAACCATGGCCAAAACCTTCTCCAGTGAGGGCGTGTTGGGGGCCCTGATGCGCTGGGTTGGTGACCCACCCCTTCCCTCCCTGCAGACCCCAAGGGGCATGTGCCAGGGGGGTGATCTCTGGCCTCCCTCCTGTCTGGTGCAGTGTGGAAGGGGTATCCCCCCTGTGGAAAGCTCCTGGAGGGGAGATGGATAGAGGGAAGGGTGGGGGGGGGAAGGGAAGGGGTGACCACCCTGGAGGGGCTCCTCAAAGGAGGGGCCGGAGAGACTCCCAGGGACCTCCCTTCCCCCGGGAAGGGCCACTGAGCCTCCTGGCCCAGGTGAGCTGGTGATGAAAAGAAGGACCAAGCAGGGCTCTGCCAGCCAGAGGGGTGGATTGATGGGGGGAGAGGGGGCACACAGAGAAAGAGAAAGAGAAAGAGAGCAAGACAGGGATATGTGCCTGAAATTTTTGCTAGCTTGAATGAGCAAGTAGCCCAAGTGTGCCAGGAGAGGTGGAGCAAGTCCTTTTTCTGCCCCCCCCAAACAGGACTGTGGGTAGGGTGAGTGGTGGGGGTGGTGGTTCTGAAGACTGGTTGTCATGGAGGAAGCACCATAGTCCTCAGTAGCCCTGTCTGCCTGGTGCCCCACCAAGCCTCAACTGCATGGAGAAAGCATCCTGGCAGCTGCTTTGGAAGGGGTAGGGAGACCGGGTAGGCGGCTGTGAGACTTGTTCCCCCCAGTCCCCCCTCCCCTTCCAAAGCAGCGACAAGGCTTGGCAGGCCTCTCTGCTGCTGCCCACCTTGTCCCCCCTCCCCCTCCAAAGTGGCAATGAGGCTTGCCAGGCCTCGCTGCTGCCCGGTCCCCCTCCCCATCCAAAGCAGCAACGAGGCTTGCCAGGCCTTGCCGCTGCCCACCCAATCTCCCCCTCCCCTTCCAAAGTGGTGATGAGGCTTGCCAGGCCTCGCAGCCACCCATCCAGCCCCCCCTTCCAAAGCCACAGTGAGGCTTGCCAGCATTACTAGGAGTATAGTGTCTAGATCAAGGGAAGTAATGCTGCCATTGTATTTTGCTTTGGTCAGACCTCACCTGGAATACTGTGTCCAGTTCTGGGCACCACAATTCAGGGAGGATATTGACAAGCTGGAACGTGTCCAGAGGAGGGCGACCAGGATGGTGGGAGGAAGCCATGCCCTATGAGGAGCGGCTTAGGGAGCTGGGCATGTTTAGTCTGTATAAGAAAAGGTTGAGAGGTGACATTATAGCCATGTTTAAATATTTGTCATACTGAGGATGGGGCAAGCTTGTTTTCTTCTGCTCCAAAGACTAGGACACAGAGCAAAGGCTCAAACTACAGGAAAAGAGATTCCACCCAAACATTAGGAAGAACCTCCTGATAGTAAGGTCTTGCTGCTGCCTGCCCGGTCCCCTCCCCTTCCAAAGCAGCTGCCAGGGCATTTTCTCCATGCTGTGGAAGCTTGGGGGGGGGCTCCGGGCAGACAGGGCTACTGAGGGCTATGGCACTTCCTCTGTCACAACCAGTCTTCAGAACCCCCCCCCGCCACTCACCCTACCCACAGTTCTTTTTGAGGGGGCAGAAAAAGGACTTGCCCCACCTCTCCCAGCACACTTGGGCTACTTGCTCATTCAAGCTAGCAAAAATTTCAGCCACACATCCCCCCCTCTCTCTCCCCCATATCAGTTTTAATCCAGAGCCTCCCCCACCCACCCCCAAGACTGTGGCTTGCATATTTGGAGGTTACTTCTCACACTACTGGGAGTTTGCTTCCCCAACTGAGCCTACAGAAGCCTCCGCAGCCGGGAGAAAGGCTCTCAGCTGGCTGCAGCTTCTGCCAACTGGGGTTCAGAGGCAGTGGGGGATGGGACTCAGGGACATTCAAAAATGGCGGATCGAGAATTGCCAGACTTCCCTTGCAAGCCTGCCTCCTCCAAGGTCCGACCAATCATAATTCAGCTCTGCTGTCTGGCCCATATCCTGGGGTAGTTGCTGATTGATCAGACAACCAATAATGTGGTTTCCCCCGGACTTTCCAAAAAAGTACAAGGAAAAAAGAGGTATGGAAAGTCATGGGTTTACTGGGTTTTTTGCTACCCTTCCTTCTGAATAGCACATGTCTGCCCTGATGAGTGTGAGGACCAATAGGGTTCTTCCCGGATAATTTTTGTCGTGTAGATGGCCCCAGAGAGAGAGACAGAGAACGAGCTCTCTTTGAGTAAGATGCTATCATTGATTTGTTTTCCCCTCCTCCACCCTCTTCTGGGGGCAAAAAGAGGGGGGGCTGAAAGACAGATGATTGGTCTGGGGAAAGAGAGGGAACAACAGGAACTGGGGACTAAGAAAGGTGGGGCAACACAGTTTGGGTGTGTGTGGGTGTGGCAGAGTAAACTCTCCCCCACCTTTTTGGCCAGGAAGTCAGACATAGGAAAAGTTAAGCAAGTACCTCTCCCATCGCTGTGGCTGTAATTAAGGCTGACATTGACCTGAAATGCAAGAAGGGAGCACGGATTTTACCCCCGAGTAATCAGGTTCAAGGAGTTGGGGTGATAGGTTTGGGGGTTTTTAAGTTGATTTTATTATCTCTAGCTATTACTTACAGAAAGAGCTGTCCACAGAATGAGTCTCCTTCTTTGGAGGTTTTAAAACAGCAGCTGGATGACCATCTGTCAGGAGGGCTTTGATTGGGTATTACTGCAGGGCAGGGGGTTGGATTAGATGGCTCTTGGGTGTCTCTTCCAACTCTGTCATTCTATGATGGAGATGATATAATATTGAAGGGAACTTTTGTAAAGTCCAATTGTCCTTCCCCACTCTTTCCCTTTCTGTGTTTTGGAAGTTAAAGAGGTGGATGGGTCGGCTGCTTCCCAAGTTGGAGTCAAAATCGCTTCCCTTCAGGGCTGGGTTAGAAGACTTCCCAGTGAAGCAAATTTAAGCATTACAAACTGAATCTTGGAGGTTTGAATATCAGATTAGCTCAGAATACTGCCACTTTTTATATACTGTATATAAAAGATTATATATTGAAAATGTTCTCTCCCCCACTCGCTCTCTCTCTCTCATACACACACGCTTTTCAATAGAAGTGTTTTGTTTGCCTAATTTCTAAAAATAATAGAGGTTCAGCCCACCCTAGATCTCATTCCATCCATCCTTCCTGGAAATGTTGCTTCTTCATCTTAAGCAGGTAGAATGTAATAGGTTTTTTAATGTATTTTTTTTTACAGTCCAAGAGTAAGTGTTTTGTACATGTTCAGAGGCACTTAAAATTTGACAAATGCAAGGCAGTAGATGAACCAACTTTTTCCCCACAGAGGGGATTCTTCTACTGGTTGTGGAGAGCTCACCTATGCAGAATGAAGCAAACAATATTGAAACTTAAAATAATAGTTTTCAACAATCTCTCTTTCTTTCCCCCATGCCTACAGTACCAGCTCTGAAAACCCAGTAGTTCCTTTTTAATGAATAAAGAGGCCTAAATACCCTAAAGGCACCAGCTCCCTTCTGATCTTAGACACTAAGCAGGGTCATCCCTGGTTAGTACTTGGATGGGAGACCACCAATGAATACTGGGCACTATAGTCTATATTTCAGAGAAAGCAACTGGCTGAATCACCTCTGACTATTCCTTGCCTAAGAAAACCCTATGAAATTAATGGGATCGCTATAATTTGACAGGCAACTTGAAGGCACATACGCAAAAGGGAGGCAGAAGGGTTATTTTTTTCAGAGCATATTTTGCAGCATAAACAAAAAAGTCCCCCCTCTTTCCAAGACATTGATCTGTTGTGTTGCGAACAACCTAAGGAACTCAGGTTCACTGGATATTTTGATGGCTTCTACTTAGAAGTTTTTATTCTATAGGGAATCAACAAATTCATGGATGATACAGCAATTAGCCTTAACAGCTGACGACTGAATATTCCATTGTCAGAGTCAGGTTACTTATGTTTGCCAGGAACTACAGATAGTCAACAGTTCCTTTTCTGCTCTTGTGTTTCTCAGGAGTATTTGGCATTGTTGGATATCTGAGCTTTGGGGTAGTTGGAACTTAGGTCTGATCCAGCAACACTTTTATTGAATATATTTAGGGGGCATGATGCTAAAGTTACAACGCTGTTTGATGAGGCTCTCTAGTGCACTCTGGTTGAGAAGACTTTTAAGTACCCTCCTTAAACTGTAAATCCCAGGATCCCATAGGATGATGCTGTGGCAGTTAAAGCTGAATTGTTGCTGTTGTGTGCCTTCAAGTCGTTCCTGATTAAGGACTTTTTTGGACAGTGATTTGTAATGCAAGAAGGCTCGTCCCTCTTGCAAGGCTGCTGCATGGCAGGGGGGGGCATTTCAGATGACTCTGTCCCCCTGCCGATTCTGTTCTGGAAGAGCTGGGAGGCTGTAGTGCCATATTTGGCCATTTCCTAATCACGGTCAACTTCTGTGATTAGGAAATGGCCAAATATGGCACTGCAGCCTCCCAGCTCTTCCGGAACAGAATCGGCAGGGGGACGGTGTCATTCGAAATGCGCCCCCCCCCGCCACGCAGCAGCCTCGCAAGAGGGACGAGCCGTCTTGCATTACAAATTGCCATCCAAAAAAGTCCTAAGACAAACCTATCATTGGGTTTTATAGGCAAGATTTGTTCAAAAGGGGTGTGCCTTTGTCTTCCTTTGAGGCTGAGAGAGTCTAACTTGCCCAAGGTTACCCAGTGGGTTTTCATGGCTGAGTAAGGATTCAAACCCTAGTCTCCACAGTAATGGTACAATGCTTAAACTTCTACAACACCCTGGCTCTTTTAACAGAAGAATATAAAGAATATAAATAAAAAATTGGAGAAATATTACTGGGAACAATTATTTTATTCTCACTAAAACACTAGTATCCCATTAGTGTTGTGTGAGAGTCATTGGGCTAGAACAGTGGTTCTTAACCTTTTCTTTACCAGGGACCACCTTTAAATATCTTTTGTTGCTCCAAGACTTAACTCAAGATTTAAAACAACAACAACAACAATACAATTACACCATCCATTAAACTTTCCCTCAGAGACGCTCTTGCTTCTTCCTGCAAGTTTGTGGCTGGAGTGGATTGAATGGCAATGTACAGGCCAAGCCAGCCAGCCTTTGCCTTGGTTCCTGTCATGTGGCCACTCCACTGCAGGAAGGAAGTGGGCTAAGCAGCCTTCAAGCCTTTGTGGACCCCCTGTGAGGACATTGCAAACCCCAGGTTAAAAATCACTGGGCTAGAGAATACTGAGAAAGGAACAATGCAACCAGACATTGAGAAGGCTGCTGGCAGGGGGATTCTGGGAGATGTAATCCAAAAGTAACTTTCCCAGGCTCTGAATGCCGCCTAGATTCATAGAATCATAGAGCTGGAAGAGACCCCAAGGTCCATCCCATCCAATCTGCTTCTGTCCTGCAGGAACACACAATCAAAGCTCTCATGACAGATGGCCATCCAGCCTCTGTTTAAAAGCTTCCAAAGAAGGAGACTCCACCACACTCCCAGGCAGCAGCAGATTCCACTGCCTAACAGCTCTTACTGTCAGGAAGTTCTTCCTAAAGTTTAGCTGGAATCTCATTTCCTGCAGTTTGAGTCCATTGCTTTGTGTCCCAGTTTCTGGAGCAGCAGAAAACAAGCTTGCTCCATCCTCAGTATGACATCCATTCAAATATTTAAACATGGTTATCATTTCACCTCTTCACCTTCTCTTCTCTGGGCTAAACATACCCAGCTCCCTAAGCCGCTCCTCATAAGACATGGCTTCCAGACCTCCCACCATCTGTCTCAGTATCCTTCTTGAATTGTGGTGCCAGAACTGGACACAGTATTCCAGGTGAGGTCTGACCAAAGCAGAATAGAGTGGCACTGTTACTTCCCTTGATCTAGACACTATACTCTTACTGATGCAGCCTAGATTCACATTGGTCTTTTTTTTTTTTCTTCAGCTGCATCACACTGCTAACTCATGTTCAGCTTGTGGTCCACTCTTTCTTTTATTTGAGGAGATCTACACCATTATGTTAATTGCTAATAAACAAAAAATATTTTTAATTTTAAAACTAAATTATTGTTGGCAAACTATGTAATAATCTGAACATCCAGTACTGTCAATAGGTTAGGTTACATTGACCTGAGATAAACATATGGGTCCCCCAAAATAAAGCATTGCGGGCCCTGCAAAATTCCTTAAACTGGCCCTGCCTGCATGTGGAACTCTTACACTATACTCAACCATGCAGGATCTCATCCATTGTGTCTAAATTATATATCTATGTATATACATTAACATATACTAATGTTACACATAACCTGTGTCCTCCCCCCACCCGCCACCCATTATGTGTTCCCTCTTTGCTGGTGACGCATAACTGGCTCACCTCCTCTCTGCACTTCACAGTCTTGTATACAATGGGCCCTCTGGCTCCACAGAGGTTCAGTTCCAGAATCCTTCATGGATGCCAAAAACTGTAGATGGTCATGTCCATATTATTAAAGGATGGCAATGTGCATACAGATGCTTCAGTACATCCATGTGCATATCACCACCATTTTAGATATGCATTGTGACAATCCACAGTAATTCAAATCTGCAAATCAGAGCCCACAGATCTGGAGGATCTGCTGTACTGAGTAACCATGTACTATATATGTTCTAAATACCTAAGTGATAAAGCAAGGGTATCCAACCTGTGACCCTCCAGATGTTTTTAGATTGCAACTCCCACCAACTCTTCACAGTGCTGTGGTATGATGGGTAGCTGCAGCTCAACATCTGGAGGCCCATGAGTTTCCCACCCCCACAATAAGGGTATTCATGGAAAAGCCCTACAAAGCTGTTACAATCCCTGCCACCCTAAGACTTGTTAGTATCATATCCTTTTCCAAAAGAATTTCAGATTTAAATATATTTTGGGTCCTGGGGCAGAAATGGCTTTTTAAGTATTACTGGAATGTCAGAATGTTTAGTTCATAGTAGTCTCCAGTTCAGTCTCAAGTTCAGAAAATAGTACAGTATCTGTGGGGTTTGGTTCCCAGACTTATTGTGAATACTGGAAACTGTGGATAACAGTGAACTCTATTAAAATAAAGGACTTCTGGGTAAAAACATACCATAGAGTTGCATTGGAGGACCTAGAAGATGGCTAGAGAGGATGCCTCTCTAGGCAGTTTCCAGCATAATTCTATGGTATGTGTCCCTATTTTGTGTCCCGTGGATAACTGAAACCACAGGTATTGGGAGCCCTGGTGGCACAGTGGTTAAATGCCAGTACTGCAAGTCACCACGTTGCAAGTTTGCCAGAGGGCTCCAAGGTTCACTCAGCCTTCCATCTTTTCATAGGCAGGTAAAATGAGTACCCGGCTTGTGGGGGAAATTAGCTAATACACACTGGAAATTGCTTAATGCAGTGTAGATGTGTAAATTGCTATTGCTTAACAATTTGTAAGATGCTCTGATAGTCTTTGTGGCTGAAGAGTGGGGTATAAATATCTAATTAAATTAAATTTATATTAAAAATTGGCTCCATGGACATAGGAGTCTGGCTGCATTTATAGGTGTTATTAATGTTTTACGAATTCACTGTGAGGAATATTGCTGGTCTTCTGTGAGCTAAACTACATGCTACACTAAATACATAGTTAAAAACAAATTTTATTTACTCCAAAGTAATCAATATTAATATCAGTTTATGTGAGATGGGGAGACTTAAAACCATCACCCTACATTTTCCCCTTAAACCCCCCCCCCGCTTTTTTTTTAAAGCTATTCCTATTCCCAAACATGTCCACATGTTTTGTTTGGCAGGAACCTTCTAGTTTATTTTAAACTCCACTATAACCAGACCTGTGGCAATTCCATTTAAAGATTTCAGTTCTACAATGTGGTCAAAAGCTCCAAGCCATCAGGGGGGAAATGTGATAAAATCCAAATTAAGGAGATGGGAGAAAGCAATTACTTTTTCTTCAAAGCTGCCAATCTTGTACTGGAACTCAGTGTTAGTGCAGCAATAATTCCACTTATGATCTGTGGCCATCATGTTCCTATAAAAGAAGGAACATGAGCCAGATGTGCACAGCCCACCCCTTCCCCTCTTTCCAATGTAAGAGCAGCTGGTCTAGAGACTCTCTGTTGCTGCACATAATGCACATCTGTTTCCCCAAACTGCCAGCCTAGAAATTAAGACAACAGGACAGGACAGAATAGAACCTATAGCTGTTCCACATAGACCCAGTTTTGACTGAGGGGATAAGCCTGTGTTTGGGTTGTACCACTTGAGAGATGCAGTCTGCAGAGAGGGATCAATGAGAAAAGTACCATTTTTCTTAGAAAGAAGAAGTGAATATTTGAATGCTCTTCCAAAAGAAAATAGGGTGGAGGTTTCTCTGCTTGTCTTCCAACATGCCTTCAAGAAGGCTAAACCTAACCTTTTATCTTTGTTCATAGATAATGTAGATATAGTGTTGGACCTCCAATTATGAAGTGGTACATCCAGGAAAAGCTTGATCATTTGATTCTGTTGATCATGTAGTAGGATAGCAATGGGTCTTTAATGCTGATTTTTTTTTTAAAAAAATGTGCTGCTATTGTTGTTGTTCTTCTCATAGGAACATAATCATATACTGCATTTTTCATCCATTTTTAATACATTTTACCTGTATTGTGTTACCCTCTGAATGCCTACAGATTCTCTACAGGTTTCTTTTACCTGTCAGCTAAAACCAAATCTCATATAGCCAGTGTTTTTTCAGGATACATACTGTGCAGACAGGACAAAAACTATGCGCCAGCTTCAGAGAGCAATTTTGATCCAGCTAAGTCAAAGAGAACTCAGCCACTGAGGACTTCATCAGACCATCCAAATATGGCACCATAAGGATGCCTAATGATCATGAAAGGGCACACATATCAGACGACATCACCCTTTCATGATCATGTTCAGTTTAAAACCTGTTATTTTTTTATTGACGGCCCAATATTGCTTTTTAAAACTGTTTAAGTGGTGTTTTTTTTTTTTAATTTCCTGTGCTAAATAGTCTTGTGAGAATCCACAGGATTTCAGATAAGGAAGTGAACAGAGCTTCGTTCACTCCTCATTCATTGCTGGGAAGCCTTTAGCACAGATGCAAGGTAAGTGTAGCATGGGGAGTTCTTTTGCCACCATAAAAATGGCAAAGTTATCCCTGCAAAAGTGCAGGGTTTAGGGGGGTGGTCTGATGACTGAATCCTCAGCCCACACAATAATGCCACTAGGAAGCAAGCCACAGGCCTCTCATACAGGCCTCTCAACATAAACATTACACCCAGGAGCTGACCTCAACCAATGCCAACATGTTCATTCAGGAACTATCTATAGATTTGCCCTTTGTCTAAGGGTCAGGAACAGAACTTTGAAAGGTGAATTTTTGGGTCACAGTCCCCAGAATTCCCTAGCTAGAATGGCCATGGATTCTGGGAATTCTAGTCCAAACAGTCACAATTCCGACCTCTGGACAGGAGTAGGCAATTTGACATCTTCCAGATATTTTAAACTTTCAAAAGCTCTAGCCAGAATGATCACTGGTTAGCAGTGGTTGGAATTGCAGTCCAAAAACATATGGAGAGTACCAGGATGTCTCTGTTAGATTTAAGGCTGCTGCCACACTGCCACAGCAAGTAGGAGTGGCTGATTTCATTATTAACAGAAGTTTTATAGCTCAAAATTCTTCTGTTTTCTTTAAAGAATAGAAATGATTTCCAGTGCACTCTTGGATATCATTCCTCTTATATCTGGCACTGGAGGTGCCAATAGCTAACTAGTTAGCACTCCCTTCAAAGCTGAAAAAGGGGACCAATGGACAAAGGGGACCAATGGGACCATTGTCTCAAGGATAGCTGGTCCCTAACCTATCCCATAGTGCTCTCTCTCTCTCTCTCTCTCTCTCTCTCTCTCTCTCTCTCACACACACACACACACACACACACACACACGAGAAACTGGGGGCATTTCCATTTTGCAGCTTGCAAATGAATAGTAATCCCCCTTGAAATCACATTTCAAAAGAGAAGAGAGCCTGCCTGAATATGCAATTCATTTCTATGGGGGAAGATTTATTGTTCCTAATAATTCAGAAGTGGTGATAAACCACACCCTCTAGGCTTGCTGCATTTATTTGCCATGCTGCTGGGCTCCCCCCCACCCATTCCCCCCCCCAAGTGCACTAATCAATGCCTTTTATTAGACGTACCTCTATTTTCACAGTCCTGTTGGGATAGATAGAATCTCTACAGTTTCATAATAATAAAAAAATGTGCTAATGGGTCTCATTGCTTTTGATTTCTCACTTGGAAGTCGGCAAAGAGTATGGGCATTAGTTGCCCATAGGTAAAGTAAAAACCATAAAGGTAAAAGGCTTTTCTGTACAAGATACCACTAAAATACAATAATCTTGGAGATGCTTATTTTAGTAAATGAATCCATCAAGGAAAAGAGCGATCCATTCCAAGGCTGTAAAAAGTTAAGAACCTGATTTAGCGCCTTTTATCTTTGAAGAAACAAAAGTCCTTTTAGGGTTATATCTCCAGGATATTCATAAAGGCATTTCTAAGAAACAGGGCAAACAGACACACACTGCTGCCCAGTGCTATGTTTCTGCCAGCCATTGGGGAAATTCATGGAAGTCGACCCAAAAAAAACCCGACACAGCAATGTTTGCATCATATTAATAAGGGGGAGAGAGAGCTAAGGAGCTGCCAATTGGCAGGCGAGTATGTTTTGATGGTTTGATAAGGGTACTAAAGGGTTTATGATGTGACAGATGTTTCACTACACTATTGTGAAATGAATAGATTATGAGAAGTAATTAGATGTACATTGGAATCAATGCTGTTATCATCGAGGCCTTCGGGCTATGGAATAGATGAGAGTCACGGCAGCAGGTGGTCCAATGGCTGGGAGACAGGAAGACACCACCGCAGGAGACTGAGTGACAGGTTTCACAGATCCAGGGGGTGAGAGATCTGAGCCACTGCCTGCATTTGTAATCTTTACTCATGTATAAATAATAACAACTAGACTATTGACTTCAGATGCTATGTCATAGCCTCTGTTTCCCCCTGCAACACAACCACACACAATAACTGCTTCCTTTCATTGCAGGGCTATTTTTATACTTTTTAAAAGCTTCCAAATCTGCATTAAGCATCCAGACATAGCCACAAACTTTATAATATCAATTAAAAGGTTTTGGGGGTAAATTATTAAGTCTGGGTTCACTGCATTCGGTGCTATGCAAAGCCATATGGTATTCCTTGTTCATTAACCAGGTTAAAAAAAACCAGCGCTTTTAAAACTGCAACATCAATCCTTCCATTACTACTCAGTTCATTTAAAGGTTGGCTCTTATTAGGCTAGCATTTTACACTGCAGACAACCTTTGGGGGAGGTGGTTTAGCGAAGGTGGTGCTAAAGCCATTAGTCCTGTGGACATGCACTCTCCTCACAACAGTTGTTTCAGGGGTGGATCTGGACTAAGGATGTTTCTAAATTACGCTTTCATCAGAGCTTGGGGACAGGGATTGGACTGCAGTTTCCAGAATCCACTAGCCTGCATATACAATAGCCATGTTGGGTGGGGGATTCTGGAAGTGCTAGTCTAAAAAAGTAACTTTTCCAAGCTGTAGCTTCAGAGGGAAAAAAAATGGAATAGTGCCTTCTCTCCATTAACAATAGAGGCCCTCCATTTGAAAACAGCCTGTACTAGGGCCAGAGATTACGCTACTTTAAAGACATTGCAAGCAGCTATGCTCCTGATTAAGTGTAGAAGGACAACCTAAGTTAGAAGAGAGGACAAAACCTAGAGAACAGGACGGCTTCAACTTTTCCCTCCTGCTTCAGTCCTGAACCAGATTTGGACCACTGCACTTGCAATTCATATTGCAAAAATGTACTCCGTTGCTAATGGCTTATAATTTGCAAGGAACAGTGGGTCTGATTCAGATCAAGATGACTGTAGGGTAGTATGTTTCGAGTCCTCCATCCTACCATGTACACTAGAGTCCAAATTTAGATTGGTTGCCCTGTGCTTTATGTAGAAAATTAGTTGAGGGGGCGAGAAGAAGCATAGCTGTCAGCTATCTCTTCAACATAATGGTCTGGATCCTATTGGTAGTCAGAACTACAGTAGACCCAAAGAATCAGCAGGATTTAGATAAGTGCTGATTTCACTATTCAAGAACTGATTCAATGGATTTGTGCTAGCTGGGGTTACTTTTAGTAACCTTTAACTAAATTAGGATGACAACTAACTGATGTCAGTCTGTTTCTGGAATGCTGGATCCGAGGCTTCTAGGGATCTAATCTTTCGCTAATTTTCTACTAAGGAAATCAGTAGTTTTAGAAATTAAAAACTGTATGTTTTTCAATCACTGTGCTTTTTCAGGTGTATTCTGGGCAAAATTTTCACATGGTTGTTTTGCATAGGAATCAGCATTTTCTGTGCAGGAAGCAGCATTTTATGCACAGAACATGCTGTTCCCTGCACAGAAAAGCTGTTTTCTTTGGAGAAAAAAACTGTCCAGATTTTACACTGAATAAGTCCTGAACTGTGAAGATTCTTGTTAGTCCAGTATTCTTCTTGTCAGGCTTTCTCTATGCTTGAAAAACACATGTTTGAATATTCTTCCCATCCCTAGATGCTTCTGGCTATGAAATTAAGGGTGTCTCTGTACTGCATAATTATAGTAACTTGATAGCAGTTTAACTACCATGGCTTCATCCTATGGAATCCTGGGATTTGTAGATGGGTGAGGTACTTAAAATTCCATAGTGCACATTGTCTCTGAACTACAGCATTACAACTCTTGAGCAGCAAATTCTAAGCTTCTCACCAAAGAGGAGTCCTAGGATTTTGTAGGCTGAAGCCATGGCAATTAAAGTGGTATGGAAACACTGTAACTGTATAGAGTGAATACATCCCAGGAGGAAGGTGCTTTTCAAGGATTCCTCCTCCCCATGCTGTTTCAAGTGAGAAAGAGCAATAAAATTATTTCCTTTCTTATTCTGCTGCTAGATGCTTTCTTTAGGTTGAAGGTGTGGAAAATGTAGCCCATGGGCCAGACTCAGATCCTCAGTATAAATAATTTGTTATCCCTCCCCAATCTCTTTTTGCCCCCAACACCCCCTCCACAGCTCCTGGGGCAATTTTGCCATATCTCCCCCCTTTAGGCCCTAGAGAGATGTTTTATCCCACAGGGAGTGGCCCAGAAGTTGGTATCCAAGCCACTTTCTGTTGGGGAAAAAGTCTTGCTTGGGCCTAAAATGGTGCTGAGAGGCCTCAAAATGTGGTGAAATAGATGCACAAGGATATCTGGGGGTAAAATGGCCCAATATTTTCAGGGATATAGTGGAGTTACAGCCCCTCCAAGTTCCCATGACAGTGGCCAATCTCTTGTATAGGCCAAAGAATGTTTCATCAGCAGATGACATCTACTGGAAATAATCTTTAGCCTGGATCCAGCCCTGTGTTCATAAGGCTTTTGGGGGTTTAAAGTACTACCAAAAACAAAAAAGAAACAAAAAACAAAAAAGAAAGAAAGAAAGAAAAAGAAAAAGAAACCTTTGAAACCTGTTTGACCAAAGAAGAATGATGAGAAGGAACAAAATTGAGAGGGGTCAGGTCAGGCTTTTATCATACCTTCACCATATCTCGTTTACTTAATTTTACAAGGGCTTCAAGATGCCCTTCTCCATTCACAACTCCCCAGTCATAACCCTCCATTGTTTTTCTACTGCACCTTCCAACTTCTCCTTGCTGCAGAAATTTCATTAAGATGAAAAAGATGGAATAGCCGCACCATACCTTTGGACTTCTAGTATGAGTCATCTTCCATCTGTACAGCATTCTCTAACATCTGCAAATGGTCTACATTTGCCGAAACAGTGGAGTGTTCCTTTCAGATGTTGCATTTTATAAATCTGAATTTGGAAAGTTCAAAAATGGAATGCTTTAGACTGTTGGCATTGCTTGTAGAGTTTTATTTTACATTTTGGCACACATCAAATATGATGTGAAATGGTATGTATATGACTGCATTGCATCCAGCAAAATATCCTCAGATCTAAATGTCATTGCAAGTCCATTTTTAGATACTGCCAAGTATTAAAATGCTTTTAAATTTTAAAATATTTAACTGGTCATCAACAATCAGATACAAATGAGTATCAGTATTTAAATATTTATTACTGAGACCACGTATCATGATGCAAGCCTGAAATAGATCATCCTTGGACAGATACTGGAAAGTGCATGAAGGTTCAGAAATTATCTGAATATTCAGATGTTTTGAATATTAAGAGAGCAACTTTTCTTGGAATATGCAGAAGCTTTTTTAGCTATAGTGGTAACTACCCCAGAAATTGGCTTAAACTAGGGGAAAATTAGAAGGAAGCATATAGCATCTGCTGGTTTTGAGGAGAAGATTTTGTTGCCTGGCTGAACCCTCCCAATCGATTATTACCAGAACATCCTAAGATTTCAGAGGCCCCCAATAAGTTTGTTGTCAATTTTTATAGAGAGGAATGAGAAGGGTCCTTGAATAAGTGAACCCCTCCCATCGCCCACACCACATACATACATGCTGTCTTTGCAAGTGGTGGTATGTATTTAAAGAGATTGCTGTGAGAAACCCTTTGGTGCTAAGTTTTGTCAGTACCCACCCGCAGCTGTTTGCAGTAAGAGCATTTATTTTATTTTCGAAGGGAATGACATTGGGATGAAAGGGAATCGTGAAGCATTAAGACGTGCGCTCTGGCATTTCACTGTAAACATAAACACTCAAGGTCTTTCCTAGAGATGAATATATGTTTATGATTCTGTCCAGATAGATACTCAGTTCTGTCTGTCTTTAGACAGAAGTTGTTGGAGAATTATGTGATTCCATTACATGTTACAGCATGGTGAAAACTGTAGGGCTTTATTCCACAGGCATCTATCCTTGAAAGAAGAAAGATATTTAGGGCCTTATTGTACTACACTGTCGTAGAGCTATTATTCCACTTTAACTGCTCTGGCTGCCTCCTGTGGAATCCTGGGATTTGCAGTTTATGGAGGGGCATTTAGAACTCTCAGCCATAGAGCTCTTGGGCCTCACTAAACCACAAACCCCAGAATTCCACAGGAGGCAGCCAGAGCAGTTAAAGTGGAATCATAGCGCTGTAACAATGTAGTGTGATAAGGCTGTTGAGTTGTCCAATCAGTAGTGCCAATGCATGAGACACCAGAAACACATTAAATCAGTTTAATGTAATGCTTAGGGTTAGCTTGGGATTTGGGAGATCCCAAGGTTCAAGACTCCATCCAACTGTGGAAACTGACTGGGTGACCATGGCCAGTCACTCTTTCCTCAGCCTGACCTATTCACAAGGTTGTTTTGAGGCAAAAATGAGGAGACGGCGAATTATGTATGCCTCCTCAGTCTCATTGGAGGAACGATTGGATAGAAGTGAATCTAATAAATAAATAGCATGAATAAACACCAGGTGAACCCCCATGCAAATTACTCTCATTGTATACTCCAATTGTACTTCATGTTTTGCTCAGAACACGGTTTGCAGAAATACCTGAACCAGCAAGCTTTTATTTGTGCCAACCTCGAAGTGAAAAAAAATATGGAAGACCTCAAACCAAGGTGTCCAATTCAAAGTAAGGAAATAACTAACTGGATTGGAAGAATCAGAATACACAAGTGGAAGGGGAGTCTGTGAATCTGTGTTTCATTCCTTAAACATTACCTGGTAATACAAAACCATGGTTTGGTTTTATGTATGAACCAACTTTGTGTGAAGTAACAGTGCTGCTCAAACCAGGGATATTTTAATACTTCTCAGAAATAGTATCCTGTCATTTTATTTTAGTGCAGAAGATCATCCAGGGTAACAGACCAGTTGTCTATCTCTCTAACAAACCAAGAAGTACCAAGAAATAATACTTGCAAGAAAGCTGGAAGTGGTATGAACCGCTTTTGCTAATATCCCTGCTTTTTTTCCTGGCTTCATGCACTCCTCCCCTCTTTCTGTTGATGCTTAGCCTGACTACTACTTGACCATTCCTTCCTTCTCTGTCCAAAATTATAGAGAAAGGGATGGACAAAGCATGGACCTCAGTCCACTCTTCAAGGTAATTTTTGAAGCCTCCCCCAATACCCACCCGCCCTAGATTGCCCACTTTCTGGCCAAAAAAGGTGAATTGCCTTTTCTAGAAGTGTTCAGTTTTTGTCAGCATTGTAACAAATTAAGGAAAGCCAAGTATGGGAAAAATGCAATTCCCAGATGAGCTGAATTAAACAGGTGCTTGTCCAGGGCAGCAAAAGGGGGGAAATTGGAAGTCAACCTGTCTGCTCCCATTGGAAATTTGAATCCCCTGTCAGACACAACATTCCCTGGTTGACCTTGGGTCAGTCATGTTCTCTCAGTCTACTCAAACGCCTCAGAGATTTGTTGTAAGGCTAAAAAGGGTGGGGGAAATCCTGACCTCCCAAGACAAAGGCTAGGATAAAATAATAACAACACATTGTTGTTGCTGTTGTTATCAACAACACAATCCAGAAAGAATATGACCATTTTGTGCTGACCAGCTTATCACAGATGGAACCCATGCATACACAGATGAATGCACATCCATACCATATTTGTGAGTGGTGTGGTTGAAGGAAGGCCTGTGAAAATTCACAGCTTTGTTCTCAGACCCAAACACAGCAGCAACAGAGGCTGAAGTCTGAAAGCTATGGAGGAATGAAATGGGTGCTTTAGCTACTTGGCCATGGCATCTTGGTGGCACAAAACTGAAACTAACACCTTGCTTTTGTTGGCCAAGGCACTCTTTTAGTGTCTAATATGCTGCACTCCTGACAGCAAATAAAGCACATCCATTGGGAATTTCCTTTTCTTTACTTCTCAGGTGCTCCTTTCTATCTCTTCAGAAGTAAACAGAGGCCATGGCTCTCCTTCCCACTCCCCTCTGCCCCCACCAGCACCCTTCATCTTAAATTGACTGCACAAGCTTCCTAATGTTACTTATACTGCCATGACAAGAAACACATTTGATGTATACTAATTAAGAGCTGGGGCAGAAGAAAACAAGGAGCATAGCCACAAAGCAAGATGTTTCAAGAAATTTACAAAGTCAGCAAATGCCAAATCCTCGTAAAGAATAAAAAGCATGGTTTTCAAGGAACAGAGAGAGAGAGAGCAAGCAGGAAATTACCCTCTGTTTTTATGGCTTTCACTTTAATGGGCGGTTTCGATTATTTTATATAATGTAAGTGAAGAGTTCCAAGGAAACAGGCCTTTTCAAGCAAGCATAAGGGCAGCAGCCATTAGAAGAAGGTTTGAGGGCATTCAGCTGTCTTTGGGTAATAGTTACTTTGGAGCTGAGAGGATTATGGTGTGGGTTTTCTTTTAACAGATGGCTTGGTAAGGTGCTTGAGGGCAGGTTGGGCTACTGCAGAACTCTAGTGCACAATGTCAGCAACTGTGACAAGCTGGGGCAGGAAAAGGAAGAGCTAAAGATGAAAGAATGACCATTCATGAAAATGAGGGGGTACAGAAGTAACAGTAAGGATTCTGCTTGGAAAACAGAGGCACAGTAGATGAATTAGCGAGAGGCAGATATGATTGGAAAACTGATCTGGAGACAGGGACCTGAATTCAATTGGTTAGTCCCAAGTACAGCAGATCTACTGGATCAAGTGTTGAAGGGTGAGTCAACACATAGGTAAATCCCATTGATTTAATGGGTCTACTCTAGTTGAAAGTAGTAATAGCATTTAGGGAGAATCAGCAATGGGGGACTGACAGCTAGTGGCTTCCATGTCATTGGGGCAATAGATCTCCTCTGGGTTTTAAACGAATACTTTAAGGAGCTGTTCAAAATACTGGGCCCTATCCCCCAAATAACTTTAGCATCTTGGATAGCTTCTTTAAAGTTCAGACTAAAACCTAGAATGGATTCACCACTGCACTGACAAGGAAGTCACCTCAACAATTGGGTCAAGAGCAGAGCTTGAAAAGGTTATTTTGGACTATAACTCATAGAAACCATGCTGCCTAGGGGATTATGGGAGTTGTAATCCAAAGAGTAACTTTTGCAAGTTAATACTGGAGGGTTTCTACAGGATATATATACCCAGCCTGCTCTTGTTTCAGCAGAACTCTTGGGTTGCATTTACATGGGCAAATATTCCCCTAAATATACCGCTAAGATTGCTCATTGTTCCCACGGGTCGCACCACAGTATCACCTCATTCAGAAGGGGGGAAGGTAAAAAAACCCAAATATAGCATCTCAGGGGATGTCGCTACTGTTGCCGGTTTATTTGAAAAGTAGTGCGATTTCACACATTATTGCTAGTGTAAACAACCATTTTGCTAAGGGCTGTGTGAATTACCAGCAATCTTCCCGATACATTTGCAGCATAGCTGCACTGTGATTGGTTCTTATGATGAAGGGGTGGGCTGGCAAGATGTGGAGTCAGGAGGGAGACTCAGTAGCGATCAGGAAATTAAAAATCCTTTGTCGATCAGCTGTTAAGCAGGGAGAAAAAACCTTCCTTCTGGAATACGGGGGTGGGGGAAGGCAATGCATGATATTCTTTGACGATCAGCTGTTAAGCAGGGAGAAGAAACCTTCGGTCTGGAGTATGGGGGGGGAGGCAATGGGTGATATTCTTTGACGATCAGCTGTTAAGCAGGGAGAAAATACCTTCGGTCTGGAGTGGGGGGGGGCATTCCGTCTGGAGTTCGATTTGGGGCTAGGGAGGCAGATTGCATTCCTTTTTCTTCTTTCCAATGCTTGGCCATGCCCCCCACATTTGCCAGTGTGAACGACAAAGCGGGGGGGGGGGAAGAGCAACAAAATACAATTATTTCCTCTATAGACCGTGTAAACTACCCACCACTGATGCAAAAAAGCACTAAAGCACAATTTATCGCCATCAAACCTGCCGTGTAAAGGCAGCCTTGGTTTTATTTTCACATTGTAAACTCTTCAGTGTCATGACCTACAGCACCAAGATAGCACTTCATGGAGATATTTGGGGAGTTGAGCTTACAGGTTCATTGAGATCATGGAGGTATGTAAACCTCTGAGTCAACTACCATGGCAGGGCTAGCCATACCATTTGTCAAACTATACTGTGTGAGGCTCCTGGAAGCTGAAATCCAAATCATTTTGAGCTACAAAAGGTGCCCACCCCTGCCTCATCCAAAACTGACTGTACCCAAAGTCTACGAAAAAATGTGCTCTTATAGATCTCCATGTGATTCTGTCTAAGCATGTAAAATCTTCACTTCTTTCATTCTTGCATGAAATAATGAATAATTTCAAAAGTTTTCTCCCCCTAGGTGAGATTACAAGTGGGGTTTTTTTCCTATATTTTTTTCTTACTTCAGACCTTTTTCTTTTGGCAAAGAAATTACTGGTTCAAAAAACTTTCTGCACACAAAAAAATTGAGTTCCTTCTACAAATGAGTTTTTTGCAAAAAGTCCTCAATTGCAAGACACCTTACAGTGGTTGATTGTTCTCTTCACAGTTTTAATTTTGTTCAGAAACAGATAATTTTCAACTTCCTTTTAACCTCTCTTCTATTATAGGAGACAAAGTAACATTTTTTTTTCATTAAAAGACACTATTTTCAAAATAATCTTGAAAATTCTGAACACTACAAACCTTGATAATTATCATCTCTGATCACCATGGCAACATGTCAAATCTGATATAAAGCTGGACTTAACAAAGACAGAGTTGTCCTGAACTGGCATTAATGGAAGATTCAGTCCCAGTTAGGCTTGGAACTGTTTAATTGGTTTGTTGCTGCATCTTGAAAAGATTCTCCAGAAGGTCTCTCTGTTTATATAGTCAGCTTTGTCCTTCCCTTACAGTTGTTGTAGTGCCAGGGCTCACCCTCTGCTCTGCTCTGCATCCACCTTCTGGCTAGAAGCAAGATAGGCTAGATTAAGTTTTCCTTATCCCATCTCCCTAAGTAAGTGAGAAGAAATAATACCCTTATTTCACCTTCTTTTGGGACCAACCCCTTTAGCTAAGATTTCTGTCTTAATTTCCAAACAGGAAAATATTTTATCTGTGTGTGTCTGATGGCAAGCTGTAAGCAACTGTGGTTAATACTAAGCATATAATGATTAATGACATCACCAGTGGCCCTCTCAAGGTATCGGGCTTTGGCCCAGAAACCTCAGGGCCTGGGATCATCCTCAACTGGCAACCCTAGGCCTAATCATTAAAGACAAAAGTCTTTAATTCTAGAGCTTGCATTAAATTTCAGTACACATGTACAACCATTACAGTGGGCTTAAAAAAAAAGCTAAATACCCATTTTATATAAATACATACCTTTCTTTCCCAGCAAACAAACATTTACCAACAACCACTGGGTCACTTTCACAGTCTCATTCAGCTCAATGCAGAGATTTTTCACCTTTGAACTGCAAGCAGGTACAGCTTCTAAAACGGTACAAGCAACCCTCCCAAACACACAAATCAAATTAAAGGCCATGTGCACCAACCAAACTGAGGGTTATTCCCCCTGCCCTCTGCAACTCACTTACACACACACACATTTGGCTCATGAGAACAAGAGAAGGGAAAAGAAGATGGCTCTTGAAGAATTGTCTTTAATCCAATTTATTTGGGATTTAATCTCCTAAACAAGGCTGGCCCGCTTATTCCCAATTATAACAGGCCATGTAATCAGAGCCCTCATTAACAAAGGCTGCCTAGATTGTCTATTAGAGGATGGAAATCTGAAATGCAAATTCAGCAAATCAAAAAACGTTAAATGAGCTCTGCCCAAGATGCTCTGAGCCCCTGCCAGGGCGGTGCATGCTGGCCGACACCTGCCCTGAATTCTCCCTCCAGCAGAACATTTCATTCCGTTCCAGTCTTTGCCTCCTAATTGACCTGCTTATGATCTCTGCTACAATTAACATATGCTTATTAGTAATGGCTGGTTAAAGATTTCAAACTGCTGCAGTTTACAAAGTCTAATAGAGATGGCACACCACAGGAAAGGCGAGCCCACATCTTTCCCCCCTCACCGGCAGTCTCTCTCTCTCTCTCTCCCTCTTTCTTAGCTGCTTGGTTTCATGCCCTGGAAATGAGATAATTTTTCACACCATTGGAAAATCCACTCTAATTGAAATGGGAAATTGGCATGTAAAAATAGCTTAAGGCTCCCAACGTGCTGACGGAGAATCGGTTAGCAGGTTTGATTTCCGTTCCCTTCAGTAACATGCTCAGTAACCACTGGAATCAAGCAAAGCCAAATGAAAAGGTATGGCAGACGTATAAACAGTTTCCCTCTTACTGATTCAGGCAAAGTTGATTGTGAGTGGGAGAAAACAGATAATGCCCCCCCCCACGCGCACACACCATTACACAATATTGGAATTAAAACCATTTAGTTTAGACCCTGTTATCAAAAGTTCTGTCTTGTTCGGAGTCATTATTACTGTTTGTACAGCTTGGAAAAGTTATTTTTTAGACGACTGACTTCAGAATACCCAGCCAACAGGGTCACTAGTTCTGAAAGCTGGGATTTTTTTGCAGCTGTAGATGAAACAAGTAATCTTTCCAATCTTTGCTCTCTTTTAGCCATACTTCCATAATTACTCCAGACGTCCCTCAAACCACATGAATGAATGGAATTGCACAGAAGCTATAAAAAGGTCATTTACAAGAGCAAACAAAGTGATGAGTGTATGATTACATGCCATGTTTATAGGAATTCTGGTATTCCTGGATTATAAAATCATAGAATTTTAGATGTCAAATGTACCTTGGAGGTAATGCAATCCAATACCTTAAAAGTGGCATAGCATTTTCAAGTACTCACAGTTATCATCTAGTTGTAATCATTACAACAACCTTGTAAAGTAACTCATTATTATCTGCCTCAGCCCCAAAACACAGGTGGAGGGAGGGAGGCAAAGGCTGGCATGGAACAGTTTACCTAAGCCAATCATGCTATACGTGAGATTTGAACCAGTTATTTGAACCAGGGTCTTTTTAAATCACATAATTGCACTAACCACATAAGCTATAATTTGGAGGCATTTTCACTCCTGAATTTATCTAGCCTAGCTCTATCCCACCCTTGTTTTAAGGAACTCAGGATAGCATAAATACTCACAACAACCTTTCAAGGATGCTAGGTTGAACAACTGGGAAATGAGTGGTAGTCCAGACAGTGGGGGGGGGGGAAAATCCTCTTAGAATCCATGGGGAATCCCATGTGTCCAAATGGGATCCCACAGTGTTCCATCCCTTTTGGAGGGAGGGAGAGCAAAAGTAGGGGAAAATCCACAGCAGAAGCCTCCGGGACTTTTCCAAAGTTTTTTTAAAAACCCGATGGAAATGCACACCCTCTCTTGTTAGGACAACTGAATCACATTGCATCGCATGGCTGAAGAGGACAACTGATTGCTTGGATGTGAGTCGGGGGTAGAGCTTCATAAGATGGCAGATCACGGAACCACCATATTGGATTGTCGCCATAGCAATCATGCAACAGGATTTCTTGTTTTTTTATTATTATTAAAGCAGAAGATTGCTCTTCCACACCTTAGAGTTATTTTAAAAAATATTGTGTGGTGGGGGCAAGTTGGGGAGTAGAAAACCGTGAGTAATTCACTCATGGCTGCCATCTTGATTTGCTGGCATGCCTTGGTGTGAACAGCAATAATGGAGAGCTTCACACACCAGCGATCTTGCAAAAAAATCATTGAGATAGATGACAGCTGCTACAGATTGGCGTTTCTGCACCCCAATTCACATTTTATTTCCTTGTTTAGATGGCCTTGAGTAGCTGACTAAGTCTGCCATGCTGCTTTTGTCTCTGAAGATACAACCAAACAGAGGTTGTATCTGTTTTGAAGCTGTACTCTTTCTTTGCTCAGAGCAGGGGCAGGAAACTGATGACCTTAAGATGCTGTTGGACCCCCTCTCCCATCAGCCGACATAGTGAGGATTGAGGAGAACTGTAATCCAGCAGGTTACAGCAACAGGGTTACAGTTTCCAGAACCCTGACTTAGGGCTTATCTAGATGGGCTATTTACCTCATCTTGGCCCCATCTTTGAGCCCTGTGGTCCAGATGATGAAAAGCATTTACCCCATTTCCCCACTGGGCAGTCCTTATAACCTAACGGGCAAAGATGGGGCCAAGATGGGGTAAAGCCCATTACTTTTTTAAAATCCTGTGAAAAACTGTTCCAGTCAGCAAGACCACAGGAGCCCATTCTGGCCTGCCAGCCCATCACTGCAGCTACCATCTGCCATCCCTTTTCTGCAACCTGGCTGGTCACACACAGGGGGCCTTGCTCACATGTTGTGGGCTGGCTTCCTGGCTACAGACAGTGGACATGGGTGGCAGCTGCAGTGATGGACTGGCATGGTGATCTGGACTTCCTCCCATTTCATGCCAGTAATGGGGGAGAAACAGGCCTGATCTGCAGGTGTATTCTGGCCCATGCAGACGAGCCCATATCATCATAAAATTGGGTAGCTTTAGACTCCTCAGACCAGGGAAAGCCTCATTAAAATCTATGAGAATTAACATTAATCAGTCACACAATGTAATTAAGTACTACTGATTTCAATGTCTCAACTCTAATTATGACTAATTATGGATCCAACCTATCATCTCAATCTTTTCAGATGTAGGTGTCACCTTTAGTCAAAATGGGAATTAAAAGGCCCATGTTATTATCATTATTATTATTGTATCATGTGTGGAAGCCCTAAGGTGCAGCCTACTGTAGGGCAGACCACAGTCCTGTTGTGGGTGCCAACCGGCTGTAGGCACTTTCATTCTGCACAATTATACTGCCATAACTACACAATTTAACCACCATGGTTCCATCCTGGGATTTGAGGTTTAGGGAGGGGTTTAGGCTTCTCTGCCAGAGAGCACTAGTGCCTCACCAAATTACCGACTCCAGGATTCCATAGGATGCACCCAGGGCAGTGACAATGGAATCACAGCACTACAATTGTGTAGTGTGAAAAGCCTCAGTTGGAGGTTTAGGTACCTCCAAAAATAGTTAGATAACAGCAAGGAAAAGGTATTTGATAGTAATCTAGGCATGACAACAGTTAAAGCACATACTCTGCTCTCTCTTTTCTTAGCTCAGCCTTACTTAGGTGTTGAACAGGACAAAGTATTTTTTTCAGGAAAACTGCAATGCCAGGGATAAAAAGAGAAAAGGTGCAGCATCCGCAATCTATGGCACACACCTTGAGGCTCGCACAAAGGAGCCTTTAAATGAAAATGAATTTGTGCTTACCTTCTGAATGGAAAAACAGGGGCATCAAGAAACATTAGAAACATGCACATCACAGATCAGCCTAGACTGGCATTTGAATTTAATTTTCACCTCAATTTGTGATTTCTTTTGAACAAAAGACCTTCTTGCATTGATTGAGGGTAACAAAATAAGATTTGGAATTGTAAACTTTACATCAAAATAAGTGGTTTCATTTACTTCAAAGGGAAGGCCCTTTTAAAAAGCACGAAAAGGGATCTGAATTAGCATCTATATTTACTTCTTAGCAGAAAATAAAAATTGCTGACCAGAAAAAAAAAAAAAGATAATTGCCAAGACAAAATTCTCCCCTGGAAGCAGTCTCACTGAAGTGAAAGCAAGTTGCAGAAAAATATCTAAGGGTACAATTATGGGTACATAATTTTTCTAAACATATTCATGGTTAAGAATGCATTTATTCAGGTCAGCTGAACAGTACCTGCAAAACAAGTGCAATATTTTAAAATGTAGCCTTGAATTTTTTTTTAAAAAAAAACACACTTCTGACATTCCATAATGGCAAACTTTCATTATTATGAGAGGGTGCTTTTTCCAAATGGCAGCACGTAAGGGCCACAATCCAATGCCAGCCACATAGAAAGAAATGTGTCTTCAATCAGTCAAAAGGCCTGCTAACTTGCACCATAGAACCAATAGAACCTAGGAAAAAACTGAATATTATTTTATAATCCATAACATGGAGCTGTAGACCTACTTTGTATTTACTCGCCAGTAGAATCATAGAATCATAGAGTTGGACGAGACCACAAGGGCCATCTAGTCCAACTCCTTGCTATGCAGGAATACCCAATCAAAGCACGCCCAACAGATAGCCATCCAGCCTCTGTTTAAAAAACCTCCAAAAAAGGAGACTCCACCACACTATGAGGCAGTGCATTCCACTGCTGAGCAGCTCTTACTGTCAGTAGGCATATGGAAAACCACTGCAGAGTTCCCTGACCTCTGGACCCTGCTCAAAGTCTCTTGCAATTATGGTTGCTAAGTTAGTACTGTCCTGGTTCCTGAGATCTGGGGGCCAAACCCCAAGAATTAGGGACTTGTGTTGTCACAGGTGGTGGGCCCTGACGATGTTGCAAGGCTGATGTTTAAGGGGGAAGCTCCTGGTGATGGCATTAACCATGATACATTGAAGCATCATACCATACTTGCTCAGAGTATTATTTTTTAGTTGGATTAGTTGGATTAGGGAAAGAGAGGTGAGGAAAGGAGAAGAAGGGGAGGCAGTGTAGCCTAGACCTCTTGCTGAGTTCTGCCAAAGAGGCAAGGAAGCGACATGCATACGTACATGTATGGCCCAGACAGTCTATGGTGAGA
This sequence comes from Gambelia wislizenii, assembly GCA_030847615.1. Taxonomy (NCBI): domain Eukaryota; kingdom Metazoa; phylum Chordata; class Lepidosauria; order Squamata; family Crotaphytidae; genus Gambelia; species Gambelia wislizenii. The sequence goes on from JAUMIR010000003.1 coordinate 216,492,138, forward strand.
GGAGAGCTGTTCTTTGTTTCTTTTCTTTTAAAAATCCATTTAAAGTGCACATACTACTGCCTGTGAGCCAGACTTCTGAAAAGTCTGGCTGGTGGCTGTGCAGATGATCCTTACAAAGACTAAGGAGATTATCAGATGCAGCAAAAACCATGTCAGAAGATTGCAATGAGAACAGCAATGGGCGACATTGTCAGACAATGTCCTTCAGTGTTCTGCGGGTGTAGCATGGAGCTGGAGAAGAGGGGCATAGCATGGGAGTGAATAAGGGATCCCTTTTTATTGGCAGCTTGTCCCCATCAATGAAAAAAGGAAGCCTTGTCCATGGCACTGTTACGCCCCAGTTACGCCTGTGAATGTGGGTGTCTGATAATGTTGCCTTTCTGTTCCTGTTGTGTTCTTCTGATGCAGTTTTGGACACTTTTTTTGCCATGTTTCACCCTGTCTGATAATCTCCTGTGGTGGGGATAGAAATAAAACATAATGCAGTGGTTCTTAACCTTTTCTTTACCAGGGACCCTCTCTAAATATCTTTTGTTGCCACGGACCCCCAAGACTTAATTCAAGATTTAAACCAACAACAACAATTGATAATAATAATACAATTATACCATCCATGAAACCTTCCCTCAGAGGCACTGGAGGGGGAGGGAAGACTTTTCTCCTGCTTCTTCCTGGAAGTTTGTAGCAGAAGTAGATTGAATGGCAATGCACAGTCCAAGCCAGCCAGCCTTTGCCCTGGCTCCTGCCACAAGGCCAGTCCACTACAGGCAGGAGGTGGGCCAAGCAGCCTTCAAGCATTTGCAGACCCCATGTGAGGACATTGTGGACCTCTGGGGGTCCCTGGACCCCAGGTTAAGAACCACTGACATAATGTTAAGCAATTGTGGGTGACTGGGCAGGGAGCAATCCCTAGTTTTGTGAAAGCAGAAGAGCTAGTTTTGGTTGGATGCTCAAGGGAAGATCAGAATTTCTGTCTCCATCCAAACCAAGGAGATTTTCAGACCTGCAAAATGCCGGTTTGCCGCGCGAGCAGCCTCCCGAAACTGCTGCGCGGCAAGGGTCTACTTCGGACGACGCTGTGCCTCTCGCGAAACCGTCCGTGTCACTTCCGTGAAGCTTGGGACGGCTCAGCGCCATATTTCAATCACGGGCAACCTCCGTGATTGAAATATGGCGCTGAGCCGTCCCAAGCTTCACGGAAGTGACACGGACGGTTTCGCGAGAGGCACAGCGTCGTCCGAAGTAGACCCTTGCCGCGCAGCAGTTTCGGGAGGCTGCTCGCGCGGCAAACCGGCATTTTGCAGGTCTGAAAATCTCCAATGTCCCAGAATGCTCATGACATGAACAGTTGTCATTTCTGAGATACTATTTACTGCATGAAAAGAGTAGAGATATTTTTTTAACTACAGCAGCATAAAACAGTAGTGATAAGAGTAGTTTTATAGCATGTATACAATTCTAGGACTTTATCAGACCACCCTCCTCAAAAGTTGTTTTGCTGGCATAAATTGTGCTGTTGTTATTCCAGCAAAAGAACTCCCACCACCACCAGACCTTACCTTGCTCATATTAAAGAGGCAGCCCAGGCACTAACAGAGAGTAAACAGAGCTCCATTCACTTCCTGGTTTAAGATCTCACTGATTCTCACGAGAAGACACTAGCGCAAGAAATTTTAAAATAAAAGCCAAAAAAAAAAACCCACACAAAAAGTACAACAAACCACAGAAACAAACTTTAAAAGTCCCAAGTAAACCAGGGGGAGGGTGTCATAAAAAGAGTGTCCCCTACCTGGCTGTCATGATCTCACCCGGAAGTGTTTGCCCATTGACGCTGCATTCAAGTGAGTAGAATGGTGCATGGATTCAAACATTGGCAACAAATCACCACGGCTGATCTATTGACAGTTTGAGCCGTCAATAAAAAGGTATGGCTTTTTAACAATACATGATCATGAAAGGGTGATGTTGTCTGGTATTTGCACCCTTCCGCGATCATTAGGTGTCCTATAACACCATATTTGCCTGGTCTGATAAAGTCCAATTGTATAGGGGAATCAGCACATACATTTCTTTAGATATGAGGAAAATAGGTTAGAGACCAGGTTTGGTCCAGATTTGGCCACGCTTGACGTAGTGGTTTGAGTGTTGGACTATGACTCTGGAGACCAGGGTTCAAATCCCTGCTTGGCCTTGAAACTCCATGGGGTGCCCTTGGGCAAGTCACACACTCTCAGTCTCAGAAAACCCCATAATAGGGGTCACCATAAGTTGGAAACAATTTGAAGGCACACAAAAACAAAAACAACAAACTAAACCTATTGAAATCATTGCGACTGAAGTTAGGCATGACCAATTTAGGATTGAATTTAGGGGGCAATTTAGGGGCTAATAGTTCTAATCAGTGTCTGGCCATATCTGGATTCAACTGTTTGGGCAGTGGAGGAATATAAAACATTCAGGGAGCTCTTCCAAGTTGATCATAGTAGGATTATCCAACTACAACAGACAGTTGTCGTAGTTGCATTTTGATTCCCAGATAGGTTCTCCTGGTGTGAACTATGATGCTAGAATGAAGAAAACTTTGAATCACTAAAAGTGGATTTTTGTGCAGAAAGGCTGAGAGCTCTGCTCTGAAAAAGCTGAGCTAAAACGATGAGAGGCCAATCACAGATACACCTTGATCTGATGTACTAGTGGGAGAGAAAAGTGTACTTTTCTTTCATCTTGTTTAAAAAACATTATAATTCCCTGTGTCATTTATTCCTCGGCCTATTTTCTTCTGTTGCAAATATCAAATATCCAAGGGAAGGGCTACATCTTTGAACAGTCTTGTCGAATGGTTGTTCTGGAAACAAGGGGAACCTGTATAGGTTTCACATCAAAGCAGAGAAGCAAAGTTTCAATGTGTAGTGTGGTGGTTATAGGGTTGTACTGGGGCTTGGAAGAGCCACATACAAGTACTGTACACACTGAGTCATAAAACTCACTGGGTGATTTTAAGCCAGTTGTTCACTCTCAGCCTGATGTTCCTTACAAAGTTGTTGTGAGGTATAGAGGAAGAGCACCATGGACACCACCATGAACTCACTGAAGTAAAAACAAAACAAAACAAAAAAACAAAACCTAGATAGAAATGTAAACAATAAAATATATAATTTCTGTGATTAGATGACAATCCTAGTAATTAAGGGCCAGGTTAAAGAATGATAATGCTATGATTCCACTTTAACTGTCAAGGCTGCAGCCTATGAAATTCTAGGGTTTGTAGTTTGAGGCACTGGAGCCCTCTGGCTGATTTCTAAATGCCCCTCCACAACATACAAATCCCAGGATCCTATAGGATGGAATCATTAAAGTGGAATCTTAGTGATACAAACATGTAGTGTGAAAGGGCTCTAAGGGTTCATCTACACAAGGCAAGTTACTCTGGCTCCCCACCAACTCTGGATCTGGCCTGTTTTCCTCTGTTACCTGGAGAAAATGGGCCAGAGCTGAAACAGGATGCTGGCCCATTGTTGAAACCACTGTCGCTGCCATTTCCCCCACTAACGCAGAAGCCAAGTGGGAGTCCCAAAGCATGCAACTGCAGGCCCCCTGCATGTGACCAGCCTCGGTCACATATTGAGGGACCTATGTCTGACTTCCAGAAGAGCCAGGGAGCTGGAAGCATCAGGGAGGAGTGGCGTGCCAAAAGGGCTCCTGTGGACATGTGGGGCCCGATTTGTTTTTTCCCAGGTAAACTGGGTATTTTCCTGTAACGGGTTATCGGGCCCTATCCTGGCTTTCCCCCATTTCAATCCCTTATCTGACAGGGGAGCTAGTAAGGACTTCCCAGTGGCAGATCGGGGTAAATGCCCTGTCTTGTTTGGACTGCAGGGCTCTAGAACAGTGGCAAACTGGAGTATTTAGCCCATGTAGATGAGCCCTAAGTCTTGACAATATTTAGGCCAAATCCACACTACACAAATCCAGTTTGAAAATTATTTGCCAAGGGTCCTTCCTATGGAATCTTGGGATTTGTAGTTTGGTGAGGCACCAGCACTCGTTGGCAGAGAAGACTAAAGAGCTTGTAAAACCACAAATCCCAGGATTTAATAGGAAGGACCCATGGCAAATAATCCAGTTTCAAACTGGATTATTTGTATAGTTTGGATTTGGCCTTAGAGACTTTTTATAAGGAATATACCAGCATATCTGAATCAAAAATAACTTCCTGTGTGCTGTATTTGACATGTGATGACATGCTTGCATTGCTCGCACAGAGATGTAAATCTGAAGGAATTTTAAACTACTGGAATGCATGGGGGCAAAATAGATTGGAGAACTAGACTTCCATGATTTACAGTGCTCCATGCCTGATAGAGGAATCTTTAGCTTCTTTTTAAGCTTCCTTTTATGAGTTAACAAGTCTCTGATATATGGGACAATTATATTGATTTCAAAATTATGATTTTTTAAATAAATTATGTAATTACCCTATTACATTTTTTTTTGCTCTTAATAAAACATTTCAAACACCTAATGGCTAATTAGGAATGTGTGGCATGGCTGCTGCTTCTCAGATAGATTCTACATCACACCAGTAATGACTGAGGTATAGATTCCCATAAGTACATGGATATTTCCCACATGTTCCATTCATCTTATATGTTTCTCTTAGTCAAACATTACCAGCAAGACATGGGAACCAGCTGTGGAGAACTATACTAAGCCAACTGCACCATATCTGTGATATATTAAGCTGTGCAGAGTTTGGAAATTTTCTTTTGTTGGATGACAAATCCACTCACTATTGTAAAATGTAGTATGTGGGCAAACATTTGATAGTTTCTTTTGTAATTGTTACATATGTGTAACAAATACAGTCACACAGAGTTTTCTTACTCTCACTCAGACCTAAATCATATTGTTAGTCATGACTAGAGTGAAGTTTTTGAATTAATTGGATTTACCTACATGTTGACTCACCATTGACCAATTAATTCAATAGGTTTGCTCTAGTTGGGTCTAACCAACAAGATGCCAGATTCAGTTTTCTCTATCTATAACCTACCATATCTTGCTCTAGACCCCCTATTTTGGGCACCTCCTCCCTGCCATGCCTTCTATATTAGCTGCCTATTAGTTTCCGGGCACAGTACAAGGTGTTGGTTATGACCTTTAAAGCCCTACATGGCTTGGGTCCAACTTATCTCCGGGACCGCCTCCTTCCGTACAACCCTCCCCACACACTTCGGTCCTCTGGGAAGAATCTGTTACAGCCTATGAAAACAAGGCTGTCGGTGACCTCCCAGAGGGCCTTTTCTGCTGCTGCTCCCAGATTATGGAATGGCCTGCCGGACGAGATCCGTCTTATTACCACCTTAGACAGCTTTAAAAAAGCTGTCAAGACGGATATTTTCCGGCAGGCCTTTCCTGAATAATTATCCCGGCCCAAGACTCAGCTGTCCTTTATAGGCTGTGATTGTATGTTGTAATTTTTTCTTCTAATTTTTATATATATTTAATTATTGTCTGTTTTAATCCATCATAATTTAATATTATTTTAAGGGGTGGGTGGGCTAGGGTATTGTGATTATGGAGTTTTTATATTGTAAGCCACCCCGATTGCATTGCAGAGGGGCAGGATATAAATAGAATTTTATTATTATTATTATTCTATATGTGTTGCAATGTCCATCATCCCCAGACAGATTGGGAAAGATTGTTCTAGATCATGTCTTCACTCTAACATTTTTTCTGTTGTTGTTATGTGGCTTCAACTCAACTCCACCTTATTATGACTGTATTATAGAATTTTCTTGACAAGATTTATTCAGAGATGCTCTGCCATTGCCTTCTTCTGGCGGCAGCTGAGGTATAGACATGCACTTAGAGTTTCTCAGACTATTCTCTCTTTGTCCCCTCTGGTCTGTTCCCTCATTGACAATCAAGTCTGACCTCACTTCCTCTTCCTGCCTCTTCCTGCAATCTGTGCCTTAGGCATGTAGCTGCAACCACAGACCCCAACCTTCTTTCTCAGAAATGCTGTTTCCATAATAAACACTTCCTCTCTGCTTAAGGTGGTCTTTGATCCAATTCCAAACATGCAACATTAAGTTCCAAACGAAGTTAAAACTACTGTGATATAAGATTCTACTTGGCTCCATCATATTTTTCTATCAAGTGTTATCAGCTGAAGATATGGATCCTCTCCAGGAGCCTGCATTTTTTAAACAAAAAGTTAGCAACCCTGGCTTAAATCAAGAAACTAGTCCAAGCTAGAGTAGGTACATTGGATCAAGCACTAAATGGTTAAACCACAAGTCATGTAAATTTAATTGATTCAATGGATCTACTCTGGTTAGAACTACCAATTGGATCAGAGATAGGGAATGAGTAAGGGGGAAAACTTAACTATTACATTTAAACTGCATTTAAATTCAAGTGAAATTCCTGCATTAAAAGCCTTGCCATAAATAGTTGCGAAGTGACATCCATTATTTTACCACCACACTGGTCTCTGTCTTGAGCATTGGAAAAGAAGGAAACAGCTACTTTGAAAAAAACTCTTAGGGATTGCTTTGGCACTGATAAGCGGTATAGAAATTTAGAAAATAAATAAAATAAATAAGTACATAGATTCTTGAAAACGCTGTTATTCATCCACCCCACCCAAAACCAAGATCAGCCCCTTCCAAGTTGTACTAATTACTTGTTGATTTAAAATCAACCTTAGAAGTAATTAGATTATCATGCCTTAGTCATGAACTAAAATAAATGGTTTCAATATTGTAGCCTAAACATTGTAATTCTTCTACCCTGAAGGCTAACAAAAAGCAAGCAGTAGTTCTGCAAACATGTAAGAGAACTAGATTTGGAATTTTAAAGAAAAAAAGAGTTGGGTAATGTAAAATTTGTTGGCCCTTTAGTGCTATGCTTTGATTGTGCATTCCTGCATGGCAGGGGGTTGGACTGGATGGCCCTTGTGGTCTCTTCCAACTTTGTAATTCTATGATTCTATGATTCTGTGAATTAAAAAAATAAGTCTTGGAAAGATGTGATCAGTGGGGTGCCACAGGGTTCTGTCCTGGGCCCAGTGCTATTCAACATCTTTATCAATGACTTGGATGACGGAATTAGGGGCATACTTACCAAATTTGCAAATAACACCAAATTAGGAGGAGTAGCTAATACCCTAGAGGACAGGATCAAAATTCAAAATGACCTGGATAGACTAGAGAGCTGGGCCAAAGCTAACAAAATGAAATACAATACGGAGAAATGTAAGGTACTGCACTTAGGGTGAACAAATGAAATGCATAGATATAGGATGGGGGACACCTGGCTGAATGAGACTACATGCGAAAGGGATCTAGGAGTCCTAGTAGGCCACAAGTTGAACATGAGTAAACAGTGTGATGCGGCAGCTAAAAAGGCCAATGCAATTTTGGGCTGCATTAATAGAAGTATAGTGTCTAGATCAAGGGAAGTAATAATGCCGCTCTATTCTGCCTTGGTCAGACCTCACCTGGAATACTGTGTCCAGTTCTGGGCACCACAATTCAAAAAGGATATTGACAAATTGGAGCGTGTCCAGAGAAGGGCGACTAAAATGGTGAAAGGTCTGGAAACGATGCCTTATGAGGAGAGACTTAGGGAGCTGGGTATGTTTAGCCCAGAAAAAAGATGGTTAAGAGGTATTATGATAGCCCTGTTTAAGTATTTGAAGGGGTGTCACGTTGAGGTTGGAGCAGACTTGTTTTCTGCTGCTCCAGAGACTGGAACACGGAGCAATGGATGCAAGCTCCAGGAACAGAGATTCCACCTCAACATGAGGAGGAACTTTCTGACAGTAAGAGCTGTTCGGCAGTGGAACACACTCCCTCGGAGCGTGGTGGGGTCTCCTTCCTTAGAGGTCTTCAAATAGAGGCTGGATGGCCATCTGTCAGGGATGCTTTGATCGTGATTTCCTGCATGGCAGGTGGTTGGACTGGATGGCAATCCAACCACTCTGCAATTCTATGGGTCTATGATTCTAAGTAACAAATAACAATTCTGGAATGAAGTTAATGCTGAAATTCCAACTGCAGTTAATCAACTAAGGACTTTTTCGGATGAAGAAAAATAACGCAAGTAGCCTCTCCAGCTTGCGAGGCTGCTGTGCTGCAAAGTGTCAGTTTCGGATGACGCTGCCCTCTAGCGGTACTGTTGCGGTACCGCAGGGAGAGCTGAGCGTCATATTTGGTTGATTTTTTTACTCACGAAAGTTGATCGTGAGTAAAAATCAACGAAATATGACGCTCAGCTCTCCCTGCAGTACCGCAACAGTACCGGCAGGGGCGAGCGTCATACGAAAGGGGCGCTTTGCAGCGCAGCAGCCTCGCAAGCTGGAGAGGCTGTTTGTGTTATTTTTCTTCATCTGAAAAAGTCCTTAGTTTTTAAAAATAATTGAGTTAACCCTTTTAATTGGAAAATTTCCAATTTAATTGATAATGTAGTTGATTTTAACTGGTTAGTTCCCATCTCTGAATTAGATGCAGACTTCTATCTCTGTTCTACAGTGAAACATCACATTCTGGACTGAGATATCTCTAAGCAGCTCAAGCACTTAATAAGAGTGGTCATCTCATCATGTCCCAGGTAATATCATCATGCCTTTCCCCAGTATTTCCCTGGAATGCCAGTGTAATCAGTTGCAGGTTTTCCCTCTTGGAAAAATCCTCTGAGTACCGATCTTCACCTGAGATCCGCTTCCCTCAGACACATCTAGAGAATCAATCTAATAGGCAAAAGAATACAGTCCACTCCTACTGGTGAAAAACTCCTGTGTGGGGTGGGGGAAGGTTAAATGTGTTTCTTTCCACTGGTGTCTGAGATGACATACAACTGACCTCATAAATGTCTTATAAGGCCGAACAAACTCTGCTCTCTAGCAAAAACTGCCATCACTCCCATCCTTCTTGTCCCTGAGGCTGCACTGGGAACTTGCCATAAAACATCAGTATTGATATTTTGTGGCATTCAAATTGTGAAGGACCTACTCTAAGCAAGAGGAGTGAGAATATTAAGGCAATCTGTCCGTGTCAGTGCTAATTATAACAATATAAACTAAATTTACAGCATGTGCCAACATGTGATATGAATTTGCAACAAGCACCAAAAACCTTTCTGTGGCATTATCATGCAGATCTGTCAGACTTCTGCATAGCATTTTATAAATTATAGTCTTAAAAGGAAGTATGTGGGAAATGGAGAAAAGCCTCCATGGAGTTTTGTATCACCCATGTAACGCAATCCCCAATGTATCATCCATACAGTCTCTACTCCTTTGTATTAAACATTTGATCCAGCTGCTGGTCAGCTATTCCTTTGATCAGACAATTAAGAGTCTAGGGTGATCTGTTGTTCTAAATATGGGAAGCAGCAATATATCATACAAGAAGCTTTCAAACTCAACAGTTAAGAAAGAAACACAGAACAACATACAGCAGGGGTGGGCAACTGCATGGGAGCCATCCCCCCCCCCTTGATCTCACGCACAAGACACACATCCCCCCCCCACACAGCAAGCCCAAATACCAGTTTTGCTCTGCAGTCCCTCTCAAAATGGCAACTAGGAGTGGTGATGTGTCTCATCCTGCTGCCATTTTGAAAGGAACTACAGAAGAAAAGTCAGGGATTGAGGGGTAGTACATGTTTCTGTGATGCTTGTGGGGATGTTTCAGTGTGTTTTCATGCACTTGAGGGGATTTGTATGTGTTTTGGGGGTAAATGTAGCCTGAAAAGTATGGCAATTTTTAAATGAAGGGTTTGGGGCTTTGGAGGACTGGTGCGGGCTACATGGGCTACAAAACTGGGGTCCAGGAGCTTCCTGCAACTGATAGGCCACATGATACCCATCCCTGCCATTCAGACCCTGGCTCCCAGGTAGCTAAATTGGGCTTATTTGGTTCTGTGCCAAAAGTGGAGAACATTTTGTTCCTACCACATAGTTTCTTAAGTGTAACAACCCATTGCGTTCTATGGGGCTTTTAAAAAGGATTTGCTGTAAACTCAATTAGAATGTTCTCAGAATTAGCCATTTAAAATTTTAAAAAACAGCAATAGTGATACAATATACCTCAAGCCAGATGCTATACAGATAGATATTTTCAGAATGCTATAAGGCTCCAATGCAGTAATTGTTGGAGATTTAGGCAACCTAGCATGCTGCATGTTTACATGGTAGTTAAAGAGTTAGGTTGCATGTAACAGATGTTTATAGGTAATTTCCTGTTTGTAACAAGAGATGTTTACAACCTGTCTTCTGGTAGGGAAATTATCTTTGAAGCCTTTTTTAGGCTCACAAGTTGCAGTCCCCATTAAGCTTTCCTGGATGGAGGATGCCCAGACCTGGCACTCTCACACTTTGTTTTTTAGAGCTGTAGAACCTAATGTAGAACTTCATATTTTTACTACTCTGCATTTATTCTTCAAGTATTATGCCTGCCTTTCAGAACCTTCCATCCAAGACATAAAACTAGTTTTCCCCTTAATTTTTTTAAAATGAAAAATGTAAAAATAGATATAAATGCACAGATGCAGAATTAACCCTTCCATTCTTTCCTGAAAACTTAAATTGAGATCCATTTAAAGTGAGAAGGGTCTAATTCCTGATGCTTGAAGAATAGCAGCTTCCCTTCTCTCAAGCTCTCACTTTCTAAACTAAGCCTTTGCAAGTATAGCTCCTTCATAAGGATTCACCACCCACTGGGCTCAACCAATGAGACCAGAGGGTGTGCCTCTTAAACAGGCAGTATGAAACATATTGAAGCCTTCCCTTTCATTAATGGGAGTGAATGGTTAGGACTTGATCTCCTGATAGCTGGAAACCACTCAGGTGAAAGGAGGCAGTGTTCACAGCTGTGTTTGTAAGAGTGAGAAGAAAGTGATATACCTCAGCACTTGGCATACAGAGGAATCCTTGCTTGGGCCTGCACTGCCATGTTCAGTCATCCCAGCTGCCATGTTCAACCATCACTTGGGTTCCTAGGAGTACAGGCAGTGGTTGCTGGTGGCTCTGATATCAGCAGGGCAATGAATCCATGCCAGGATTTAGTCAAAGGATTTTATCAGGCTAGCATCTAAAAATGCTGAAATTCCACTATTCAGGAAAGTGGAAACATAGTGGCATGATTACAGTAATTATTGCACGTTGCTGTAATCACATGATACTATGCTGTAATCGCAAGATACTACCACCACAGAATCATCGCACACCACCACTAGCAGTTTAAGAATAGGATTCTACTCCTGTGGTTTTGCATGGGCGATATTTTGGCTGCTGTCATGAGAAGACACAACTTTTTTAAACACACCAAAAACACATAAATAATGAACAAAATTAACAAATGAACACTTAAACACAAAAATGTACCAAGAAAAGGTGGCAGATCATTAACTGAGTGTCCTGTGTGTCCTCTATCCTGATTGGGAAAGGAGAAGGAGGGAAAGGACTGCCTATTTGCACTGTCTCACTGGCTTTTCTTTGCAAATGAAGATTCAGGAAGGACTCATCCCGCGCTTTCTGCAAGCACGCTGATGACTAAAAAGGCCAATCTGAGATAAACAAGTCTGGTTGCAGAAAGCACAGCAGAAGGTCTCCTTGGGTGATGTTTTTCGGTTGTGATTCTTTCTGCGTTGTCGTTTCTCTTCAAGACTTGTTCGGCGTGAGTTCTCAAATAAGGCTGCAGCATTGTGGATAGTGTGTCTCCATGCCTCCTGATGTGAGGCCAGGGCGGACCACTGTTGGTGATCAGTTTGGCCGAGCCTAAGATGTTGTTGAAAGCACTTGAGGAGTCGTAGGTGGTGGTGATAGGTGACCCATGTTTCAGATCCATAAAGGAGGATAGACAGTACAATGGCTCTATACACACTGATTTTTGTGTTTTGCTTCAGGTGTTTATTGCTCCAGACTCTTTTGGGAAGTCTTCCAAATGCAGCATATGCCTTTGCTAATCTGTGATCGATCTCTTTGTCAATCTTGGCATCTGAGGAGATGATGCTTCCCAGGTAGGTGAACTGCTGAATGGACTTGAGCACAGATTTGCTGACGGCAATGTGGGGATGGTGGTGTTCATCCTGTGGTGCAGGCTGGTAAAGAACTTCTGTTTTCTTCAGGTTGACTTCCAGACCAAACAGCTCTGCAGCTGTTGCGAAGCAGGACGTTAGGCGCTGCAGAGCTGCTTCTGTGTGGGCAACAAGGGCAGCATCATCAGCGAAGAGCAGCTCATAGACTAGATAGTTTAGAGTCTTAGTGTGAGCCCTCAGACGGCTTAAGTTAAACAAGCTACCATCAGTACGGTAATGTATATAGATGCCGTCGTCTTCTTCAAGCTCTGCCATAGCCCTTTGGAGCAGCATGCTAAAGAAGATTGTAAATAAAGTTGGTGCAAGAACACAACCTTGCTTCACTCCATTAGTCATTAGAAAGGGCTCTGAAAGAGCATCGCCATATCTGACTTGACCACGCTGGCCCTCGTGTAGCAAGATAATCATTTTAAGGAATTTGGGGGGACATCCTAGTCTTTCCAGGATCTGTCACAGACCTTTTCTACTCACAGTGTCGAAGGCTTTGGTGAGGTCGACAAGTGTTACATAGAGACCCTTGTTCTGCTCCCTACATTTTTCTTGCAGTTGCCTAAGGGCAAATACCATGTCTGTAGTACTCCTACTGGCTCTGAAGCCACTTTGGCTTTCAGGGAGAAGTTCTTCTGCAATAGCAGGAACTAATCTGTTCAGGAGTATCCTTGCAAGGATTTTTCCAGCAATAGAGAGCAGTGTTATGCCTCGATAGTTTGAGCAGTTGGATTTTTCTCCTTTTTTCTTGTACAGGGTGATGATGACTGCATCTCGGAGGTCTGATGGCAGTTCCCCTTTTTCCCAGCAATTTACAAGGAATTTGTGGAATTTTTCGTGGAGTGCATGACCTCCGTGTTTCCAAACTTCAGGTGGGATTCCATCAATCCCAGCTACCTTGCCGTTTTTCATCTGCTGTATGGCCTTAAGGGTCTCTTCCAAAGTGGGAGCTATGTCCAATTCATTTTTTATCGGTTTTTGTATCATATGATGGATAGCTGAGCCTTGGACTACTCGGTTGGCGCTAAAGAGACTTTGAAAATGCTCAGCCCATCGATTCAGGATGGAGGCTTTATCAGTAATTAATGTTTGACCATCTGTACTGTATAAGGAGCTTTGGACCTGATAAGTAGGTCCAAGCACTGCTTTAAGAGCTTCATTCATGCAATTACAGCAGGACGTGGTTTCACATCAATAAATCAATACTGTGAAATGAGCAATACTGAGGGCTATTCACGGATTTTTCCATCAATGAAAAGTTACAAGCAATTAACTGGTTGAGCACACATTGACTATGGGAGGACAACGATGTCACATGATAGAAGGGAACCCATTTGTGGTACTGTCACACTGTAATTCTGCAATTACAGTCCATTCTGATAAAGTCCTAAGTATTTAAAGGTGCTATCCAAGAAACTATCTAGAATAGTTTCAGCACCTTGGACAGCTGCATTGAAATTGAGATTAAAATTTGGAATGTATTTATTGCTTGCATCCACATCAGGCCCATCAGATGCCACTGAATGCAAAAAGTGAGTGCAGGTGGCCATGGCTGCAATGTATTCATTCAACAGCCTTCATGCATGCATACACACATACTTAGAGGAATTACCCGGCAACAACATTATAACAGGCTGACGTGCAAACAGTCACCAGCTCTACCTGGTGGCAGGCAGCCACCATACTATATCTGGCACAAAATATGGCATATCGTGGAGCAAAATATGATAGCCACCACACAGCAAATGGACCTGAGCAACCCAGTGGTCCCATTTCTGTGCTACCGAAGCCCAGCTAATTGCCAGGGAAAACTGACAGGTGCCACAGTGGCAGAAGCTGTGGGAAGGGGAGTGCTCTGAGAACAGCTCAACCACTGTCCCTCAAAACCTAAAGCTGGTCACGAGAAAGGAAATCCTCTGCCTTATAGGAGTATGTGTCTGCCTCCATGTATGTTCTGCTTGTTAATCTGCAAATAAAGCCAGTATTCAGATAACACTCTTACATCTTCACTGCTCTCTCCACCAAAGGAAAGGAAAGGGGGTATCAGTGCTCTTAGAAAGCCTCACCATTCAGGGATGTAAGGAAGACATAACACATTTATTTTCTCTCATGTTAGACAATCTTAACTGAGCAAACACATAAAATCGGGGGGGGGGGGAGGGGGGAGAGAAAGAAATCTCCCAAAATGGAGCAATGTGAGTTTACAACTGTGATACAATTGTAAAAGATGCCTCTGGTTTTGTGAGCAAGCAGCACATTCCATCTGAATGTTGACAACAAAACATATTTGAAAGAAGCTTTCTACCGGGGGCTGTGTGAACTTTGCATTTAAAAAATGCAGTTCTACACTTAGAAGATTATCAGATGCGCTAAATATGGTGTTACACAAATGCCAGGAGATCACTAAAGGGCTTCCCTTTCACATGGCATCGTTCCCATGTTGTCATGTACCCATGCTGCTTCTGTTCTGCCGGTGCTGCTTTTTATTCATGGGCTAAGCCGTGAATAGATCCCCTGTTCTGTTTCTGTAATGGAATGACGTGCTTCTGAAAAAGTGCCCCGTTATGCTGGTGTGATGCCAGCATCAATGGGAGGTCCATGCCATAATACTTCTGGGTGAGATCAGGACATCCAGGTAAGTTACTTTTTTGTACCCTCCCTGGGTTACTTGGAATGTTTTAAGTGTGTTTTTTGTGCTTGCTGTCACTTTTGGATGTGTATTTTGCTTTTACTTTTTAAATTTCCTGCGTGCTTATCCTCTCACAAGAACAGAGGGGATTTCAAACCAGGAAGTGAATGGAGCTCCATTCAGACTCCATTCTTTCCGGGGCTGCCGCGCAAGTGCTGCAAAGGTAGGTTTGAAACTTTTTGTTATCATGCCGGGACAGGGACGGTAGATGGGTGAGAGAGGAGACTGCAGGATGGGAATGCTTTTTTTGTTCCCTTCTGAAAATCTCCTTAGAGCATCTGGGTAAACTACATACGTAATGCAAATCAAGCTGTGCGTGTATGTGTCTTTGGATAGCAAAGCTGGAGACCTCAGTGAAACTGGGCTACCAAGATAAAATGTAGATGCTAATCTGAAGGACTTCACAGCTGGGCAGAAAACTATGAAATTATTTGAAGGCAAGTAGAGAGGAAGACCCAAGCCTTCCAAATAAGAAAAGTGCATGTATGAAACCACCCCAGTAAGGAAATAATATTAGCAAAGGTTAAACATGTTAAAAACAGGGAGGATGGGATTGGTTCTGGGTGAGTTAATTTCTCCACTTAACAAGAATAAGAGGGAGGAAATTGACTCTTCCCTCTTCAGCAAAGGAAAGGATGGAACTCTCCAGAAAGAGGAGAAGAAAATGTCTTTCACCACCATACAGCTCAGGCTGGGGCCTAGCTGTACATTAAAGACTGAATTCTATTGTTAGCAGAAGTAGAGTAGACTGATAGAATCAAGTGTTAGTCACTGTTATATAAATCCCATTGAGTCAAAGGTTGTTCTCTAGTTGAGATTACCTGTAGAACTCAGACCCACGTACACTCCTAAAGCAGGGGTGTAGCTACCTTTAGACTGCTGGGGCAAACCCCTGGTCCTCCAGCCAGTGGAGGCCTCCTTCTGCTGCCTCTTCTGCCCTGAGAGACAAGATGGTGGTGGCTATGCTCAGAGGGCCCATTTGTACTGCTTGGACCTCTGGCAATAAGCTATATCAAATGAAGCTGAATGCTGGGAAATTCAGGAAAGAGAAAAGAAAGTGCATCTTCACACAACACATAGCACAAATGCTGAGTTCCTGCTAGTGCTAGCTGCAATGATAACCACTAAGGTGGCTAGCTTTAAATGGGGATTCAACAAATCCATTGGGGAGAAGGCTGTCAATGGCTGCTATTCATGATAACCATATATTTCCCCTTGTGTCAGAGGTGGTATGCTGCAGACACAGATAGGTGAATACAGTTGCACTCAGTTTGGGAGAAAAGGCAGCACACAAATAAAGTTAATCATCATCATCATCTGCTTACAAGCATCAAACAAACAGTTGGCCACTGATGAACTAAATAAGACCAGTCTGATCCAGCAGAGTTCTTTCTATGTTCTTATTTTAACATTCAGCGGGTTGATACAGGAACAGGTGGGCTTTAAGTACATGAATGCTCAGGCTGTGAAGGGTTTAGGCCTAGGTGAGGCCTTTGTTTTGTTTTGTTTTCCTAATAGGAAGTGAAGAAGAAATCAACTTCTATATCACTTCCTGGTTTTTTTTTTCAAAAAGCCCTTTTCTAGGCCTAAAATGCTTGGGGGGGGGCATGGCAAAATTGCCCTAAAGCCACATAGAAGCCTTTGAGTGGCAATATGTTTTGAATTATTTGAAGGGGTGTAGTGGTGGTGTAACCCTCCAAGTTCTCCTGCTGGGTCAATGCAACCTCCTAACCCCTGGCAATTGCCACCCTGCTTTAAAGGTAGAACACTTTCAAGGGGGGGGACATCTGCATACCAATATGTTCCAAGAGAACCCACCACACTGAAAATGCTACCAAGTTCTGAACCAGTCTCAGCTGTTAAGCCATGTTCATGGACAGGCCCACTTCCAATACATCAGAGAGCTTCCCACTTTCACTTCCATAGTTTCTGAGGTTTTACCAAGTGCAATGGTCTTAAGGGGTAGAAATATGGGTATCTGTTGCTGCATGTCTAGCTTCTTTGATGTCCCCACCACCACCACTCTCTCCACAGTGTGTTGGGGGAATGCAGCAGAGAAAATGTGGATTTAGGAGGAGATGGGAGATATAGTATAGTCATGCCCAAATCATCTCCTAATCCACGATCCTGGCCTATGAGTCTTAGGATGCCTAATACTCCCCCTTTCTCTCCTCCCTGCCCCACATGCCATGCTGAGTATCAGTGTCCACTCTTTGCAATTTAATTATAAAACTGCAGAATACTCTGGTCACTGCTTTGGCTCATACTCGCCCTTCATAAAACTTAGCAATCATGTAGGGAAATGCATGCTTGCATATTGGGCACAAGGTGCACATCTTCCAAAGCAAAGATTCGGTGTGTTATGGACATTTCCCAATGCCTATTATGAGCTGCTGTTTGCCATTGGGTCTGGCTAATCCTGCCTCATTTATTGGAGGGCTGTTTCAGCTGCAGTGTCAACAGCATGATTTGATCAGGTCATCCTCGCCTGGGAAAATGATGTAAAAGGTCTCTAGTGGGCAAGATCGTATTAGGCACATTTCAGAGGTTCTCAGACAAGAGCGTAATTATTAGTGGGGAAGGAGGAGGAGGAAGGCATATTTGTCACAGAAATCTGAATAAAACACAGCTGCTGTGGATTTGGTGATCTATGTGCAAGAAGAGGCAAAAAAAATCATGAATGCTCAGCACCACTTTGAAGCTGAAATTCCATAGCTGTGTTACCTGGGAATAAGCCATATTGAGTTATATGGGTCTTATGTCTGAAAAGAAATGTCTGTGACTGCATTGTTAATTATAGTGCCAATTTAAACTTTTCTTTAAATCAAGGTTTCTCAGATTTTCATCTCCTGTGTGCACACCTATACCAGCATACTTAGTAATTTACAAATGCATAAATTTGATGCAGCAGCTAAAAAAGCCAGTATGACTCTAGGCTGCATCAATAGGAGTATAGTGTCTAGATCTAAACATTAGGAAGAACTTCCTGATGATAAGAGCTGTCCAGCAGTGGAAAGCGCTGCCTGGGAGTGTGGTGGAGTCTCCTTCTTTGGAAGGTTTTAAACAGAGGCTGGATGGCTATCTGTCAGGATTGCTTTGATTGTGTGTTCCTGCAAGAATGGGGTTGGACTAGATGGCCCTTGGGGTCTCTTCCAACTCTATGATTCTATGATTCTATGAAATATAGCTTATACATGAGCAAACCCCTTTTTGGACACAGTGCAGAGAGCTATCTCTTGTCCTTGAGATACATCCCAAAACTTCTCATGTCTCAGCAGCTGTCAAGTCATGGGAGGAACCCTTGCTACTGTCTCTTACTGGAAGGTAGAAGGGAAGAGGGGAAAGCAATTCAGACCATGAAGATCTGGGTGCTCTGGGCTCCCAGGGAAATAAAATGCGGGTGCACTTCATTTGAGAGCACACCCTCATTCCCCACCCCCCAAGCTGAGACCAACTCCTTATCCATGGTCTGAATTGCCTCCCCCTTCCTTCCTTCCCCATCAATAAGTAACAGCACAAAGGCCCCTCCCAGAGCTGGACAGCTGCCAGGAGGATGCAGAAATGTGCATGTGGTTCTATGTGCAGATGTAGGATCTTTGCCATTGAGAAACACACAGAGGCTTACACTAAGGACTTTATCAGATGCACTAAATATGGCATCATAACTACACCACATAAACTCAAAAGGGTGCACACAGCAGACGACATCACCCTTTCATGTTTATATAATGGCAATAAGGTGTTCTATTTTATTGCAAGTGTAAGCCATCAATAGATCCCCCTGCTGCTTTTTTTGCCGGCATTGACCTTGGGCCATTTAAATCTTGTCAACGCAGAGTCAATGGCTCAACCAGGCAGAACACTTATGGGTGAGATCGCAACATCTAGGTAAGTGATGAACTTTTTATGACCCTCCCTGGGTTACTTGGAAGTTATTTTAGTGTGTGTATGTGCTTGGTGTGACTTTTATATGTTTATTTTTTGTTTTATTTTTGAATTTCCTGTGTGATTTCATCGCACAGGATTTCAAAAGATGAAGTGAATAGAGCTCCGTTCACTTCCTCTTTATTGCCGGAGCTGCCTTTGGTGGGAGAGGAGGTAAGTGCAGGGGGCGGGTGATCTTTTGCCAGCATAAAAATGGATTTTTTTATGCGGGCAAAAGGACGTTTTTAAGGGAATGTCTGATAAAGTCCTAAGAAAGTGCTGAGCCAACAAATGTGGATTTGAGATGTTTGTGCATGATGGCTTCATGAATACTGGTTTCATGCATGAGAAACCAGAGATATGGACAGATGGATTAATTTTTCTCCAGAATAATGATCTTTTCCCCTTACCTGTGTCCCCAACACCACCACGCACACACATCTTTTTTTAAAAAATAAGAAAAAAGTAAGTTAATTTTGCTATTGATAATTGTCTTGATTTCTAAACAAGACAGAAATGAAAACTCTCTACTAGAGACTGAGCCAGAACAGCCGGTCTAGAACCAACCCCATGCTTTAATATGATCCTATTAGACACATGAGTCTTAATTGGATGGAGCCATCCACATGGGTAATTCAGGAATCAGTTTCTGAGCCAAACAGCATTTTTCAAAATGTTATAGAGAAAATTTGTCCACACTTCTGAAACAGTTCAACCCAGTCCAGAAACTGATACTGGCAAATGTTTAGCTGAGCACTAATTTTAAGACAGTAGATTCCTGCTGCTCTTGTTTATGGATCAATTCGTGCAAAACTCTTGCCAGTCTTTCATTCTAACATCTCCCCAAGTACTTATTTTATCATGTATTCCTCTAGGTAAGAAGCAAACCATTTCAGAACCTGTGTCATGAATCTCTCATTTATGCTTTCCTGCTGCTACTTAAAAAAACAAAACAAAAAAAACTTCTGGGTATTTTTCTGGAACAGAGGCAATCAGCAGCTTTATCTATGCAAACAAATTAAGCAAAGTTTAAATCAAGAAATTAGTGGAAACACATTTATCATGCTTTATCTGAAGTAAATACACACTCCCTTTCTTCCCAGCAAAACATGTGAAGTAGATTAACACCAACAATTTGTGCATAGAGGATCACTTTATTAAAAACCATTTTAGGTTTAATAAAGACTTTTATATTCATTGTCATAGTAATTATGAAATGCATTGCTCAGTAGTTATAAGGCAGTATAAGGCATTCTGAGCCGTATTTACTTTAAAGTTGGGAGCATTTTTTTCCAAGTGTGTTTTGGGATGACTGTTATGATCTATTGTAAATTATGAATGCTCCAAGCATTTCTTGCATAAATAGATACTGGCAGGTCTTAAATATGCCTGTACAGCTCCATGACATTTTTGTTAGATGAATACAGTTTAAAGCATATCTATGTCTTGTTGGATTTCGGGGTAACATTTGTCTCAATAAAGTAACCTATATATATATATATATATATATATATATATAATCTCAAGGGTATATATGTAGCCGTGGCACAGACTTTCTTGTCTACTCACTAAAGCAAAAAAGCCCCACTAGCAATTTTGTCAAACCAAACCAGCTGCCTTGTCGGCACTGAAGTGTCCAATACCAACATGGCTTTGCATTTCTTATTTATTTCTTAGGCAAAAGGCCTGCTCCTCTTGCCTCAGAGCTCAGAAAATATGAACTTGTGCCCACATCCAATTGGTCATCCCCAAATAGAGTAAACCCATTGACTCAACTGTTGAATAGCAAATCAATGTGTGGCTAAACCTGCGTGTGGCAAAATTAGCATAATTTCATTGTTTATTTCATTGGATGTTGTATACTTGACTATGTTCTACATGTGTTAATATCTTGTGTATCCTCAAAAAGTATATGGGATAAATTGCTATAATTGAATGGTGTATGATTTGTTAGGACATAGTGTCTATTCCTCTTTCAATGTTGAGCTTATTGTAGTACCCTCCTGTTGTGGTTTCCTTTAGGTTTTGTTGGTATCAGGCAAGATGGCAGAATGGAGGAATATTTTTGCATTTAATGAGGAAGATAAGAACAGAATCATTTCAAATAGATCCCTATTTAATGAACAGGACTCATCTACTCTGACTGGTACTTGGCAAGAACTTAAAAACCTACGCAAGCAATTTATTAGGATGGATTTACACGCCATTACTCTGGCGGAATATTGTAAATCCTCCAGAATACCTAGAGGTTTGAGAATTCAGAAAAGCCCGGGTTTGTTCATACATGATAATGAATTTAAGATGAAGTGGGCTGCAATACTAAATAAGTGCTCCTTTGATTTAATGTTGTTACAAACTGAAAGATTGAATGTAGAATTTGAGAACACCACCACCCAAATTGAGTCTATCCAGGGCCAACTCACACAGGTTCATACATCTGAGGACACACAGAAGCAGCTGGACACATTAGAAAAAGAATTACAAACCTTCTCCACTGAATTAAGAAATTACAAGATCAACAAATTTAAATGGGATGAGAAGGATTATCTAACAGAACAGGTTTATCCCTGGATTAAGGAGGTTTCCACCAAAAAGGTGAGATTTACTGAAAAAACTACTTATTATTCTTCTGAGGGTGAGTTATCAGAAGGGGGGTTCTCAAGCGATACTTCATCTAAAGATGATAGTAGGAGAGACAACAGTAATTTTTTTCCCCAAGAAGCCCTGCCCCGTCGATCCAAACGCACGGATCGACCGGGTCGCAAAAGTCGAAATCCAAACTATGCTCTCAGAACCAGACCCAGGAATTGATCATAAATCTTTCCAGTTATGTACTCACTGATGATGAACGTTATATTCTTAATAAAGGACTTGCGTTTGTACCAACTCCTTCATACAATGCCTTTCATACTCGTATAGATATATTTAAGTTAATCAGGCAAGTTAAATCACGAACCTTCTTTGGAAGCTCTTTAAATACAGCAATACAGAAATTTAAGAAACCCTCAAGATTCAATCCGCAGGTGAACAACCATAACATTGCCACATTTGAAAGAGTGATTTTAAGGGACATTGAAAATTGGAGACATCTCTAAAACCCCCATGGTTCAATTTAAGTTGGAGAGCTTATATGACTTTACAATCTCTGTCCCAAAATGATCAGTTAATTGTGAAACTAGCTGATAAAGGAGGTGTGATAGTCTTGCTGGATAAACAGGATTATTTATATGAAGTTAACAGGTAACTCAGTAATACTGATTATTATTTACCCATACAGAGTGATCCAACACACTCCATTCACTTCATAATCAAAGTAATGATCCAGGAAGCTGTCTCCTTGGGCTTTATAAACTCTACCACTGGCATGTTTCTTATAGAAGAGAACCCAAGAGTTCCTGTATTTTACATACATCCTAAAATTCATAAACCAGGACATCCTGGACGTCCTATTGTTTCAGGGTCAGGATCCTTAACAGAACCACTTTCTCAATATCTAGATTCATTTCTATCTCCATTTGTACAAAAATCTGCATCATATATTAGGGATACTGCACATTTTATTCAAAAAGTTGAGAATTTACCAGTAAAATCCAGTATGTGTTTAATTACTCTTGATGTTAATGCACTTTACACATCCATTCCACATCAAGAAGCAAGGGAAGTTATTGAACATTTTTATTGAGTAGAATTGATCAAAACCCACCTACACATTTCCTTTTGGATATTCTGGATATTATTCTGGAGAAAAAATATTTCAGATTTCTTTCACAATTTTATTTACAGATAAATGGGGTAGCTATGGGCTCAGCTGCTGCCCCCAGCATAGCAAATTTGTATATGACTGACTTTGAAACCAAATACATAATTAATCCCACAAGTAACCAATACTACAAAGATATAGCATTATATTACAGATATATTGACGGTATTTTTATTTTGTTTACAGACGAATTTTTTATGTGGTTAAATACAATCAGTTCTCACATAAAATTTACTTGCCATTATCATGCAGAAAAAAATTGTTTCTTGATCTGTTAGTATACATAGACAATAATACTATTAAAGTATGCAATTTTAGGAAACCTACAGATCGCAACACCTTACTTCATTATACAAGCTGCCACCCAAGGAGACTTAAAAATAACTTACCTTACTCCCAATTTCTCAGGTTCAAAAGAAATGCAACAAATTTATCCCAATACCATAATGCAGCAAACCAATACCAGCAAGACAATATCCATGGAAAGCCATATTAAATGCTAGGCATAAAGCAGATGCAAAAGATCATTCCTCTCTTTTTACATCAAAAGCACCATTAATAGAAACAAGGATTATATGTCCCATAGATTTCAACCACAAAGCACATAACATTAAACAAATCATACATTGTCATTGGCATTTGATTAATAATATTCCAGGATGCTCAGAACCTCCCCTGGTAGCATTTAGAAGAACTAAAAATATTAAAGACATTCTTGTTCATACAGATTTAATAAGGAAAAAGAGAAAAGCAAATCTGACAGGACATTTCAAATGTGAGCATTGTCTGTGTTGTCACCAGTCACTCAATATAAAAGTATTCATCCATCCACAGACTCAAGAACGGTATACTCTAAAGCAGTTTACAAATTGTAGTGCTAAAAATGTGGTTTATGTAATATCTTGCCCATGTAACAAACTTTACGTAGGACAGAGTTTGAGACCTATTCATCAGAGGATCTCTGAACATAAGAGTAGGATTAGAAATAACAATTTAGAAAGCCCCTTAGTAGAACACTTTATAGAGGCAAAACATTCACCAGAATCTCTCAGATTCTTCATTATTGAGGTAGTTGAACCAGTTCAGTATAATTATTATAATATAGCTATGAGATTATCACAAAGAGAATCATTTTGGATTTACAGACTAAAATCATTAAAACCTAATGGGTTAAATGAACAACTGGATTTATCATCTTTTCTTTAAAACCTCTCATCCTACTCACCTGTAGTCCTCTGTTCTACTCATGTGCAATACTGGTATAGGTATTATCCTTTCTTTAAAACATTTCATCCTACTCACTTGTAGTCCTCTGTCCTACTCACATGCAACACTGGATAGGTAACTAAGTTAAAGGTTGTCCTCATTCACTGAGTCAGATACAGGATAATTCAAATAACAAGGGTTCTAATTAATAGCCATATCTCTGCCTGAGTTAGGGTATTACCTACAAGTAGACACTTGATAGATATTTAAGGAATGGAGTTTCCTAGTTCACGTATTTAAGTTACCTCATGAATGGTCTCTATAAACAGTGGACTTAAATTCACCTCAAAGCAAAAAAGTCAGCATTTGCAGTACCTTTAGAAGTGCACATTAAGGTGAGTTTGTAATGGATTTTCCCATTTGATACTTTATAACTTAAGAATTTAAATTATACATTATTTATAACAGTAAAATTGTAAAACTGTAATCTTTTACAGCATAGCAGCATAAAAAGAAAAAGAAGTTGATCCCCATATTTTCCAGGCTAGATAATTCAAAAAGGTAGGCTAAGAATTCCGTGCTTAAAATCAATTCTAAGTATAACAATGATATTTGAAGACATTGTAAAATAGTGTATGCTTTATTTTATATAAAAAACAGCCTCCTATCCATTGAAAAAGGTCTTTGACCGAAACGGGTAAAAACAGGAACTCCGGAGGAGCCATCTGGATCCCTCTTGACATACAGGTGTTTCAGCCAAAGACTTTGTGGCTGATTCAGAAATTCTTAGCGCAGGTTCACATTTGGGACTCAGCTTTGAGATACATATTTGTACAAAAGAAAAAAATCCATTTGTGAAGTGATTATAGTGTATGTATCTTTGCAATTGTATAAGTATAATATTCTAATATTAATCATCTTTATCATAGAATACTGCTGCTTTGATGTTGTTCAAATTCCTTCTTATTTTGTAAGCCTTTTGTTACTGTTAAAAGATTAGCATAATTTCATTGATTATTTCATTGAATGTTGCATTGTTTATTTCATTGGATGTTGTATACTTGACTATGTTCTATATGTGTTAATATCTTGTGTATCCTCAAAAAGTATATGGGATAAATTGCTATAACTGAATGATGTATGATTTGTTAGGACATAGTGTCTATTCCCTTTTCAATGTTGAGCCTTTTGTAGTACCCTCCTGTTGTGGTTTCCTTTAAATCTGGGAGCAGCCAGTGGATCCATCATTGTGGGGGTGGTGAATCTACTCTGGATTTTACTGTGGTACCTTCTGCAGCTGCTCTGATTTGGACAGGAGTTCAGTTGAGGGCCTTTTCACCAGTGATGCACAACTGCAAAACAGTTTCCCCAAAGAATACTGCCTAATGAGATCTCAATAGCCTTTTGGCTGCCAAGTGAAGGTCTTGGAAATAATATATTTTAGAACTCAATGCATGATTTAATTTAATTTGGTATTTATTTATACCCAACTCTTCAGCCACAAAGGCTATCAGAATGGCTTACAAATTGTCAACCAATAGCAATTTACACATCTACAATGCATTAAGCAGTTTCCAGTGTGTATTAGCTAATTGCTCCCACAAACTGGATACTCATTTTACTGACCTACGAAAGGATGGAAGGCTGAGTGAACCTTGAAGCCCTCTGGGATCGAACTTGCAATGTGCTGACTTGCAGTACTGGTATTTAACCATGGTGCCAACAGGTTTCCCTAATTGTATTAGTTAATTGTATTGTAATGGTTTTTGTTTTATATTGTATTTTTATGTATTATTTGTTTTGTGAGCCACCCAGAGAACGTACTTTATGGGTTGGCTATATAATATAAGATTGCCAGCGGGGCATAGTGGTTTGAGTGTTGGATTACAACTCTGGAGACCAGGGTTCAAATCATCGCTCATCCATAGAAACCCACTGGGTGACCATGGGCAAGTCACACTCTCTCAGGCTCAGAAGAAGGCAAAGGTAAACTCCCCTTTGACCAAATCTTTTCAATAAAACCCTGTGATAGGTTTGTCTTAGGGTTGCCATAAGTCAGAATGACTTCAAGGCACAGAACAACAGCAGCAACAACAACAATATAAATATAATTTAAAAAATAACAAGAAGAGTCCAGAATTTGCAGAGTGCCTGTTCAACTGGAGCAGCTGTGGATATTTACTCATTATTGTTTATTTATTTGAATTATGTCCTGCCATTCTCCCAACATGGGACCCAAAGTGGGCTGTACAGGATGCAAAGCAGTAATTCTCACAGCAGCAGATCCATCAGACATCAATTCATAGAATTTATTCTAGTTGGGATTAACAAGAGGTTTCTGGCCTACAACTTTGCTTGCTTGGCCATGCTCACACCAACCCAATGAGGGGAGTAACTGTAGTTCCCATTTCAAAGGGAAATAAGTTACTGTGGGAGGTAAAGCCATCTGGCATCTCCAAGGATAAACTGTATAGATGATGCTATGGTGCCACTTGTGTTTAGGAATGCATTGCCTCAGAGTGTGGCGGAATCTCCTTCTTTGGAGTTTTTAAAACACAGGTTTGATGGCCATCTGTCGGGAGTGTTTGATTGTGTATTTCTGTGGGACAGGGGGCTGGACAAGATGACCCTTGTGGTCTCTTCCAACTCTATGATTCTATGACATTCTGGCCTAAATCCAGTTGGTGATCCCAACTAGAGGAGCCTCACTGAAACAATAGAACTTATGTAAGTTATAACATACCAAACTTCCATTGATTCACATTGATTGGTCTACTCTAGTTGGGTCTAACAACTGAATGTAGACCTCTACATTCTCAGAACATATGCACATCAGGCACAACCATCAGTATCAGGATTCAAGTCTCCATATCCCCTGAACATGGGCTCTCAAGGTGGTAGCTAGTCATTCAGATGGTTTTAACAGTGGTGGTATATCTGTATCACCACCAATCTCTGGCCTAAGAAGGGAACTAAAGCCAATCAGTAAGATTTTTTACCAGGATGGGGAACATATGGACCTCCAAATGTTCGTTGTAGCTCCCATCTTCCCTCATCACTGGCCAAGATGGCTAGAGCTGATGGGAGTTGCAGTCCTACAACATCTGGAGGACCACATGCTTCCCAGCCCTGCTCTTAACAGAAGGTCAGAAAAAGTCTGGTGATATCTCTAATCTGCACAAAGATTTATGAGTTAGGCCTCCTAAGTAGTGAAACAAGCATGGGTTGTACCATATGTAACAAAAGGACAGATGGCATATACACAGTTTCCTACAGATGAATGGTTCTTAGTGAGTCCATTGGTGTATCCAAAATCTCCTAGATGTTGGAAAAGTTACTTTTGTGGATTATAACTTGCGGAATACCCTAACAGTACAGCCACTGGCCATACTGGTATTCTCTGTAGTCTGAAACAGTACCTTTTGCAGTATATGAAATATCCTGCCCACTGGAAAGCACTATAGTACTTCTGGAGAACATATTTTAAGGGATTCAACAAATCTCCATGAGATAATGTGCACAGAACCCAACTTCCATTCATAAGTCCTTTATTTGTCACCCCCAACTGGTGGAAAGACAGCACAATAATATTTTAAATCCACAGAAAAAGACCATTGCTTTATCTAAATAAAGGATATAATTCTTTGCTAAGCACAATCATGCTTTGACTCTACAGAAAAAGATGACCACTTTATCATGATAAGGGATATAATTAGATTTTCCTTGGTTTTTTCCCGGGCTGTGAGGCCGTGTTCTGGAAGAGTTTATTTCTGACGTTTTGCCTGCATCTGTGGCTGGCATCTTCAGAGAATGGTTGGGTAGGAGTGTGTGGGGGTTTATATACTGTGAGCCCCTGTTGGAGAGGATATGTAAATTTCTGTATTTGAATGGCTAGTTTCTCGGTGGAGATATGTGTATTGTCTATTTGACTAATGGTTGGTTAATGGCCCATTGTCTTCTGGAAATCCCCCTATCCCTCTCCAACAGGGACTCACAGTATATTAACCCCCCACACACTCCTACCCAACTATTCTCTGAAGATGCCAGCCACAGATGCAAGCAAAACGTCAGAAATAAATTCTTCCAGAACACAGCCTCACAGCCGGGAAAAAAACCGAGGAAAATCTATGGATGCTGGCTGTGAAAGCATTTGACTTTACAAGAGATATAATTCTTTACTAATTTTGTTCTCAAAGGAAGCAACAAATAGTTTTAGCAATCTTCTTCTGTGAGAAACCCCATGAAAACTTCCATGATTATTCACAGTTCAGGACTTAACTTTGCAAAATTTGTGTGGTTGTTTTGCAGAAAAAACAACACTTTTGTGGATGAAGGAGCATTTTCTGTGCATAAAATGTTGTTTTCTGTGCAAAACAACCACATTCAAATTTTGCATAGAATAATTCCCAAACTGCAAACATTCTCCTCAGACCTTAATTCTTCTTGTCAGTGTTTCTTGACACTCAACTAAAGTCAAGAAACATGTTTTTGAATATTTTTAAAAAATATAATGAAGTATTCTTCCTAACCCTTATCAAGATACAGTACTCCTCTTCCACATTTCTAGGGTAGTACACATGTACATATCTCCGTGTGTCTACAGACATAGGATGAATATATCCTAAGCGTAAATGTTTGTTTAAGATACATATGGGTGCAAGCCTTTAGTTCAGATTCTGCAATTTACTCTAGATGATGATGATGATGATGATGATTTTGGTAGATTCCAGAGGGGGCACAAACCTGGATCCACTCAACAATTTTGATGTAGATTTGACTATTTTTAGAGACTTAGTACTTGAATCACATTTTCATGCTAAATCACTTGTTGAACTTATTTCCCTGTTTAAAATACACTCTCCCTTCAAGACAAGTCCTCCCCAAACTGGTTCTTAATATTTTGGAGTGAGGGTGGGAGCTCTGTGTTGGCCTCTCAGCATTCCTGCGGAGCTTTATGGGAGTATATATTCATTCTGCAAAGTTAACCTGTGACTGTTGATGCAACCCTTGCTATTTCACCATGAAAATGTGGTATGTTAGGCACCAGATGCCAAACAAGGACCCATGTAAATAAAATCATTAAAAATTGAACTGATCAATTCAAACTGCAATTACTAATGTGAAAGGCAAACAGATTTGAGCTAACCTTTCTTTTAGCCCTGGAGGCAGTGCTTCAGTCTGCAGGTGATACAATTCAATGCAACCTTTATTCAATCAGAACCAATCCCCATAGGGTTCAATTGGACTTATTCCTAGGTAATGCTCAAGCCTTCAAAGCTCCCATCGAGTTTGGTATGGATTGAGCAAAGACACCCACAGAACTAGCCCAAGACATTTTGCTGCCTGAGGTAGAGCAGCATATCCCATTCCCCCACCCGAGGGCAATCAGCCAAATTATTTGGTGCATGAGACTGAAAATGTCACAAACATCTCTTCCCCTCCTTACAACAAAAACAACAACCCATTATATAACCAACAATCTCCTGCTTTCATGACCCCAAAATCTGAGACAGCCACCTCATTCTGTTTAATGGTAGAGTAGGGTCTGGTTGCCATATATTTCCCCTTTGCCCAATTTTTTTAAACAACAAAACTCCTGTTTAGCAACTGGACACTCTTCTCCATCCCCAGTATCAGTTAAGGCAGAACAAGACCTCACACTTTCAAAGAATTCCAGGTCAAAGCAGTTCTTCCTTCTAAACCAAGACACTGACTGAGGCCATAATACTTGAGATGAATAAGTTCTATTTAACTCTGTAAACCTTACCGCTGATTAGGCACATATAGGACTGTATAATTCATGTGTTACTACCCTAATGTCTTGTCTCACACATTCTTGCCAGAACCTTATTTCACTTTGGTCATCTTTTACTCCCGCCTCTCTCCATGCATCTCTTCCACCATCTCACCCCATTGTTCCCATCTGTCTTTTCAGGAACTGACTCTGACAAGATTTCATTAAAAGCCATGAAAAAGCTGGAGAACTTGGTCTAGATCAGAATGAGAATTGTGTGGCTCTTCGGCTGTTGTTGGACTTTGGCTGTTGATATAATTTCCAGCCACCCTAGCCAAAAGAGTCAGTGGTTAAGAATGCTATGAGGTGCCATTCACCCACATGTGGAGGGTTACACATTTCCTACTCCTGATCTAGATAGAGTTAATGAAGCAACAGAGTGTGTTTACTTGCCCCATTATCATCAAGCTACAAATGGCACAAGCCTAAAACAATCATGATGTAGTGATGTCTACTAGATTTATCTGGCTTTTAAAAAGAATTGGGCAAAACATGATAGATCTTTTAATGGTTATTACCACAATAATTAAATAGAGCCTCCAGGTATTAAAGCAGTATTCCTCAGACTATCAGAGACAAAACAAAGAAGATATTGGAAACATGATGCTGAATTAGAGGGTGTTTTTCTCCCTGTTAGTCCCCTTCCTCCTGCTTTTGCTGAGCAGAATGGGCCCTCCAGAGACCATTTATACTAGCTGTCACCACCCATTGACTTTAATTTCACTTCAGTGTAACCCAATGGGAAGTTACAGGGTTCAGCTTGTACTGTTCACTCTGTCACTGCAGAGATTTCCTCCCCCACCCCCATGGGGAAATAGACCAAGCCAGGCATGTGAAAGAGAGTGTGCAGAGGAGAAGGGGAGAAGAAACATCACAGAGAGGGCTTACCTTAAAGTGAAAAATCAAATCTTATGCCATTAACAGAAATGAGTTTCTCTCTTTCTGGATGTTATTCATGGTTCTTTTTTAGTATTGCACTTTTTTCAAAAATAATGTAATCTGCATTTGCTTGGTAGGCTAACATTTTTATATTCAAATATTAATGTTCCTTATGCTGTTGACATTTATACTAGTGTCATGCTGAATTTTAGGATGTAAAACTGGAGTCAGGGAGACTGAGAGAGAAGACATCCTTTAAAAAGAAAACCAAGTTAGATGCACTTGTTTCATATACCATTCTTTTTATTTTTCTGATTTGGAGCTTTAGGTCCATTTATGTAACGTAACAGGGGTTCCTCCACAAAGTGATCTTGTTCAGTCTGGAATTATATATGTTGCATGATGGCATAATGAAACCGAGTCAGAATGAAGGTTGGAAATAGTACCCTCACTCTGAATAGGCTTCCTGACAATAACCAGCTTATCAGATTTGGGCTGGCAATGATGTTACCAAGACAGACCACAGAGAAGGCAATGATTTCTTCCCTCACACTTAAAAGGACAAATGTTTGCTCAATGTTTCATAATCCCTCCTGTTATGGATTAGGACCAAAGCAGGACCAAAGGGTGATCTCAGTGAGACAAAGAGGGTTCGAAAGTAGATTGTTTTATGGATGCAGCAGCTATTTACAGCAAAGAAAACCCTCTTCCCCATGTCATCATGGACAGATCCTACAGACTACAAATAGGAGTGCTGTAGAAACCACTAAGTCCCCCAAAACATCTGCATTTCTCCCAAATTAGGGTGAAGTCCACCCAATCTGCCATTGTTTTATGTATATACATATGCATATGTGTGTGCCTTCCCACCCTACATTCCAAAAACTCCAAGGCACTGGAAGGTACACCAGGGGAAGATGAGGATGAGATGTGACATTTAGCCAACAGGCTAGCAAGGGATGAGCCCCCCCAACTTGGTAAGATAAAACTAAGGAAAGTGGAATCACTAGTATAGATAGCCTTTTTCTTAACGCAAAGGATTATGCTAAAAGTGTACATGTCAAGACTCGCTGTAAGTAATGTCTCTATCTACTTAGAATGCTGAATAGAACTGATGTGAGAGCCCACTAACCCACTACCAGAACTGCCCCCCTGTGGTAGCAAAGTCAGCTCACTGCCTCCCACCATGTACAAATAATAATGAAAATGAAAGGGTTTCCCTCCCCCCATGGGTGCAAAGTTTCCATGAAACATGCTTCCTTTTCAATTCAGCCTTTGTTTATACCATATAAATATTGTATTTTCCTTTCTTCAGCACAAAATAATCCACACTTCTGAATCCTCTCACTGATCTCTCCTTCTGCTGCCAGATCTTCTGATTGTTCTATCTCTTAACTGTTACGAACAGACTCTCTTCCCTTTGGCACACTGATTATGCACAGAAGACATCACTGAGCTGTACCTCAAGGTGTTAGAATTACATTGTCTATGACAGATCAATTTGTTTTCCATAAAGGTGGCACATCAGGCTAGGGAATTGAAGTCTCTAACATTGCAAAGACTTCTGGCACCAGTGCAACCTGTTCCCTGCTTGTGAAGCTCCATCATTTGGCTTTGTTCTAGACTACCTGATTCTTGCCACAGTTACAATTGGTGCCTAGCTATAAGTATCAACAGATGATGGTTCAGTACATGTGGGTAAACCATGATCGGCGGTTGGGTTAATTCCTTCTATGTCTGTGAGAGTTCATCATCCCTACTTGTTTTGTCTCTTCATGATACACAAACCATATCTAGACAATCTGGTCCAGAACTAAGCACCCTTAAATCCATTGCAGTCAGTAATGGATGTGCCTTCCCACCCCACCTAAGAGTGCACTTAAGAGTACTCTCATGTGAGGTTTATATAGTGCTTGAAAAAGTGTTGTTTTTTGTTTTGTCTTTTGGACTACAGCTCTTAGAAATCCCCAGTCAACATGGCTACTGGTCAAAATGCAACTTTTCAAAACTTTGGGTTAAAGCAGTTCTTCTCTTATGTAGACAAATGCTATACATTTTCATTTAGAGATTAAGTCACATTGTTTTCAACAGAGCTTATTCCTAGATAAGTATGCATATGCACACTTATCAGGGAGTAAGCTACATTGAACAAAATGGCACTTGCCTGCAGGGAAACATGCACAGAATTGTGCTGTAAACTGGTTTGGGATAACAGTGTAGAACTTACATTGGTCAGAATCTTCATTGGAATTACAATCTCTTCCTTCTACTTTCTTCTCTTAATTCACAATGACCCTACAGTCTCAAAGTCAGAGATATTCTAAGGCCACTTAAACCTCACATGGAAAAAAGGCCCTAGCTTTGTGTTGGTTTGTGGTTAACAAATGGCAAATATTGATGGCAAAAATGAATACTAGCCTGGAACAGAAATGATAGAAAATCCCAACGAAGACAAATCAGAACATACAGAGAAAGAATTTAAAAATCCATTTTTAAGAGTAACTTTGTTAAACACTTGACTAAACAATAGTGTGTGGTCACAGTGACACTTTGTGTTCATTGATAGGGAATGCACTTAACTTCAGAAAGAGCATGTTTGTGCTACACACAAGGTCCCTCGCCTGACAAACATATTAATGAATGAGCCACATAATGTCAGATTTTGCAGACTTCCATTTCCTAAAGGTCAAGTCCAAGAAATACAGCAAGACATAAGAAGTCGCAGAGCAAAATCTCATGGATGAATGAACAGTGGAGCAAAATGTAAACAAACTGAGCACAATTAATGGGCAAACCCTTTATCACACAGCAGTATGTGGTACTCTTTTTTCCTGTGCTCTTTTTTTCTGCTTATGCTTTTTGCAAGTCTCAAAGCTTTTCACATTAAAATGCAGAACCCCTTCCTTAATTCAGACTCATGGAGCTCCATCATTAGGAACATTAGAGCCAGACATGTTAACTCAAGTTAACTCAAGTACTTGAGATCTAGACATGGTGTGTCAACCAGCATATGCCACTGATAACATTTAAATGAACAATAATCCATGACAGTACAATGGAAATGCTACTTAAATTTAGGCATGCTCATGGTTGAATTTCAAAAGCTAGCCTGCATTTTCAAAGTAGTAATTTTTTGTTTCTTAAAAGGCAATCATTCACATCCTGCCTCATACACAATGGCTGAAATCTACTAGAGTAGATCAACTGAATCAGTTTCTAAGTGTTGAGACAACAGATATGTAACTCCCATTGATTCAAGATGTCTATTAGAGCTGGGACCAGCAATTTAATTTAGGCACCATGCGAGTCAGCTTCTAATAACACATATGCACACACATGCACAAACATAAAGGCACAAACCTACATCCAGATTAAAGAATCTCAGCTAGAAACACTAGCAAAGACACCCCTCTGAGAAGGGATGAGAAAATGTGTCATTTTGTTTTCAGTGCATTTATATAAATCCCACTAATACAGTGGACCCTTGTTATCCACTGGGGTTTGTTTCCAGGACCACCACCACCCCATGGATACCAAAATCATTGGATGCTCAACTCTCATTATATAAATGGCATAGTAAAACAGTGCCCCTTATACAAAATGGCGAAATCAAAGTTTGCTTTTTGGAAAAAAAAAAATGGGGGTGGGGAGGACAGTTCAAGCCATGGACAGATGAATCCATGAATACAAAATCCACGGATACCGAGGGCTGACTGTATTCTCTTCTCACGCCAAGTTTATACTGGACTGAGATACTATATTTTTTAATTTCCACACAGAAATTAATGTGTACATTGGTATACATTTTTCTAAAGTACACTTTTTCACATGTTCTTCCTAATGTACATATTTTATGCATTTTCTGCCTCTGACTATATTGTGGTGATGCACATTTTTCAAATATATGCTCTTTTAAAACAAGTAATTCACATTTATGTAATAGTGGCTTAGTTTATCTCTTTCTTTTCCCAAAACACATTGCAGGGTTTATTTTGTAGCTCATGAGACTGGAAACAGGATGAAATGCATCTTATCTATACATTTGTTTCTACTGCCAGAAATATCCAAAAATGGATATTTCCATAAGGAAATGCAAACTGACTGAATTTCTTTCTGTCACTATTTGGATGCTGTTAACTCTCAAAGAAAACTAGATTGAAAATGTAAGAGCCATCCTATGTGTACAACTATATAACTAGCAAATAATATGGTAGTAAGAACTGGACTATATGTTGTTGAACTTAAACTACTCATAGTTTATCACAAGCATTGACAGTCTTTGCAAAAGAATGACTATTACTAACTCTATATACCTTGACCTTTGTGGGGTGATATTTGATGCTCCCTGTGAAAAGATTCATTTGTTCTTTTAACATAGTTCTCACTTCCCAACCTTAGGCTAAACAACACCATCATGAAGCCAAATAAAAATAATAACACTGTGATAGCAACACATTCCAGTGCATGATTCCTGACAATATAGGGAAAGCCATGCAACAGATCTAGGGGGAAAAAGAGGAAGTAATAGCCAAGGAGGGAGAAGGGCCCCCCCCATGCAAATAATAATTAGGGAAAACAATATTGTCAGACTAGGAATGTAAAGAATAGTCACAAGTTATCTCATCCTTGAGGGTGTCTCAACATTCTCAAAACATTGTGAGAAATTTTGTGCATTTGTAATGTGGGATGGGTGGTTGTTTGCATTTTGGATTTTTTGGTGAAGTTTTTATCTGCATAAACTAAAACATTTTTGTTCTAAAATATATTGCATTTGTGCAAAACAATGATTTTGTATAAAATATTTTATTTTTTGCATGTTTCATTTGTACACAATACACAGATTTTGTATAAAATAGTTTATTTTTTTGCAAAATGTATTTCCAGAAACAGCATTTTCACAAAACTCCCCAAATGCGCAATGTCATCAAGAAAACCCCTCTCATAATCTTGCCCACAAGCGGGAGAATTCTTGAAATTTTTCATTCTTTTGTTCAAGAACAAAATGAAAGAATATTTACAGGAGAGAGAGAGAGAGTATTTTTTAAAAGGTAACTATTTGCACAGTTCAGATGCTGGGGGAAAAACTTCCACCTCACAGAAATTACTAATTTTGATTTGAGAGTACATGGACATATATTTACATTTAGTGATTACATTTACACCTGCCACTTACAACTAGAACCAAGTTTATCTCACATGGGATCCAGCTCTACCACACAATAACTTGAAAGCTAAGGCTAATGCCTTAACAAATGTGTCTAACAGATCTTTGATCACTGGATTTCTTTGTTTTGTGTCGGCCATTCCATCATCTCCAAAATGTTTTACCTTTCTTTCTTGCAAGTTGACCTGCTTGGCAATTGGCATTAACTGGAGGCCATCATGATTTCATTTCTTCCCTTTTTTTTAGATGTACACCTCAAACAACTTTGGGTGCCCACATGTTCTAATCAGAATGAATAAAAAACAAATGCACCAAATAGAAATCACTAGATTCATTCTGCAACACTGCATCCTCTGAAAATAAGGCTTTTAACGGCAGACACCTGCCTCTTTCTTGATGTGTTGCCTTTAAATAAAGGGTCATTGCTGTGCCCACTTAGTGTGTGCATGTGCGTGTGTGTGTGCGTGTGCATACCCACAAATTATGTGTATGTGTGTGTATACCCACAAATTAAACAGGCACAATATGGTTCTTTAATGAAATATGGTTCTGCTTGTGCAAACAAGCACACACTGGGGCGGGGGGGGAGATTGAGAGAAAGTCCCTCCAAGTGTGTTTTTTATTAAGACCCTTCATTCAGAAACACTGTAGTGCATCCTGTGTTCACTGTACGCTCTAAAAGTCTTACCACTCTCTATAACCCTGTCTTTTCACTAGAACAGCCTTGCTTTAGATTCACAGGCTTACCGCATTCCAAAGTAAAGTGGCAGGGCAGCTGGAAGGTTCTGCTTTCTATGCTGCCTTATCACAAGATGTCATTATTCTTCCAATGTTCTGCTATTCCGATTCCATGGGAGATCAAGGTAAAACCACATCTTTTTGTTAACTGGTTTTTCCAGTTAGCAAAAAGACATGATTTTACTTCAGTCTCCCGTGGGACTGGAATGGAAGAATGACAAGATCATGCAGTAAGGCAGCACAGAAGACAGAACCTTCCAGCTGCACTGCTGCTTTACTTTGGAGTGAAGTAAGCCTCCGTTTGCTGGTCTACTAGGTACACTGGACTTACTATATGACAAATGTTGCTGTACTTGAGCAAGCAGGGATCACCAGCATTGAGGCCATGATATTGAGAACACAGCTGCACTGGGCAGGGCACGTTTCTAGAATGGAGGTCCACCGCCTCCCAAAAATAGTACTCTATGGTGAACTCGCCACGGGTCAGTGTAAGAGGGGTGCTCTAAAAAAGCAATACAAGGACTCCCTGAAACAACATCTCAGGCTCAGCCAAATTGATCACCAACAATGGTCCGCCCTGGCCTCACATTGGGAGGCATGGAGATGCACTATCCACAATGCTGCAGCCTTATTTGAGAACTCACACTGAACAAGTCTTGAAGAGAAACAACAACACAGAAACAAGCACAACCCAGAAGCATCACCCATCACCCAAGGAGACCTTCTGCTGGGCTTTCTGCAACTGGACTTGTTTATCTCGGATTGGCCTTTTCAGTAATCAGCATGCTTGCAGAAAGCGCGGGATGAGTCCTTCCTGAATCTTCATTTGCAAAGAAAGGCCAGAGAGAGAGAGAGAGGTGCACTTTGTTGCATCTGCTATTTATTCTGCTCTTTAGTTTAAATTCTCCTCTTTAGACAGCCCCCCTGCAGCTTCACATTCACAATGGCACTGTCACAAGGAACAGATTTTCAGCACCCTTTTCATCATCACCCCAGTCCCAGCAATTCTGTTGGGAAACATGGCACATGGGGAGCTCCCACTGGGTGTGGCTGAAACATTATTCTTGACTTATTACTCCCAGAGTCTCCTGACCAGCTTAGTCCATGGCCTTTCTAAGCAGGGGATTCTGGGAGGTGCAGTCCAAAACAGTATCTGTTCTGAATTCCAAATTCTGTTGGGAAATAAGGCAGAGGACACTCCCCATATATCATGCTTCTGAGCAGAATCACTGGGATTTGGGTAGCAGTGGGAGCAACACCTCTGTCAAACAGTGGAAGGGATGAAGGGAAGATGTATGTGGTTCTTTGGCCACATCTTTCCCACCCTGGTACTAGACTGTGACAAAGACACAAACCACCAGAAGCTGCAGACAGACACAGAATCAAACAGAAATATATGTATTTTATTTTATATATGATACATTAGGCAAATTCAAGGCAAGCAGAATGAGACCAGTGTAAAAAAGTGTTCTGTCTTTTTTAAAAAAGAAAAAAGAACAAAAGAACAAAACTATCAAAATAAAGTTCTTTGAAAAGGTACAGTGGTTGATATGACCTTGCAGTAACAAAGCACTGTGCCATTTTTACTGCCTGTATGCACATCTACGCATAATATTTCCCCCTGCTGTGCCTACCCATTCAGTATTTGTAAGCAAAAGGTGCATAGAAAAATGTACAAGGCTCATTCTGATTCCTTTAGAAATCTCTGGCCCTATTTTCTGCTAGCGGGATGTCGGTACCTCCTAAGTATTTCATAGGTGTTTGCATTGTGGTCAAAACGGCACAGGTTCAGACACAGTTGAGCCCCATTGATTTCAATCAGATTTAAGTGAGCAGAACTGTGTGTTGGATTGTGGCCAGTATGTAGAACCTTCAGCAGGAAAATCTCACCCCTCAATGAGCTGAACACTACCAAAATCTCAAATCTCACCATGACTCATATGAAGTCTGACTCATATATCCATTTGCACCACATGAAATTTTGTTCAAGGAATTCAAAGGAGATTCCATGGGTCAGTTCACTCCCCAGAGCAGCCAAGGAAGAACAGCAATCCTGTGGATTGATTCTGCAAATGCAAGGCATAGAAGCAACCAGATAATAATAAAAGGCAATAGCTGCCAATCCGTCTGCTTCAAACTGAATGGAAAGAACTAGTGGTCTATCCAAGTCTAAGGCAGCATTCTATGTTTTGTGAATGAGTGGTTCTCAGACTGTCTTTGAGATGTTTTGGATCTCAGCTCACAGAATCCCTGACTATTGACCATGCTGCCTGGGGCTTCTGGGAACTGAAGTCCAAAACACCTGGAGGACCACAGGTTAAAAACCATTATGCTAGATTATTCCAGAAATAACTGTATTATCACAGTGCTCATTTCTCCCTTTTAAAAGACTGGCATACAACATGAAATCAGGCTGATCTCAGGACTAGCTTCATCTATGGGAGAAAAAGGAATCAGCTGCTTCCTGGTGGAGAATGCTTTTTATTTCTTTATTCGGTTATAGGCCAGCTGTCTGGGGAATGGGAAGTCATTCAGGGTGGTATAGCAAGTGTAAAATTCAAGTAGAAACAAATAGAATTAAAACATAAAACCAGATTTTTAAAAAACACATCAGTCAGGGTTAGCCCTATTAGTAAGTAAAGTGTGGCAACTGCCTTAGGAGACAAATGCTGGCAGCCAGCATTAACTCTCCTCATTTGTTCCCCCCGAACCTACTGGCCTGTCTTCTTATGGAGGACAGACCTGTGTGTACCATACAGCGGGTCCAATACACTGCCATGATGCCCTCAAGTCCAAGAGTGGCTGGTGGCTTTCATGTCAGTGGCGTTAGGGCTGATTCACTCTGAGGGCCCATCTCTATGAGGTCAAAAAAACCCTGGATTGCTCCACAATAGTTTGCTGCCACCAAACTATTTTTTTAAAAAATTATTTCCTATGTGCAATAGATACAGTATATTCCGGCGTATAAGATGACCTTTGAGCCCTGAAAAGTAGACTCCAAAATCAGGGGTCGTCTTATATGCCGGATACACTTTGCTTCACCCCTGCCATCTGAACTCCTGCCTCTTCGCTCCCTTCGCAAATGGAGCAAAGAGGCAGGAGATCAGGCGGTGTGTGTGTGTGTGTGAGGCAAAGTGCTTACGGTTCATTCGCCCCCCTCCTCTGCCTTCTCCCCCTTTGGGGAGCAACCGAAGACAGAGGAGGGGGGCAAATGTTGCTGGAAAGCCCCCCTCTCCACCCCCCCTCCCACCCTCCCTGAAGAGCCCGCGGCTTCGGGGAGGGGGTGGTTGGTTGGGAATCCCCCCCTTCCAGCCACCCTTCCACCCTCCCCAAAGCCCCCTCCCTCCAGCCCCCCCTTCCAGCCACCATTTACTGATAGTTCTTTAGGAGACCAGTGGACAAAGCATAGGCAGTTACAGCAACAGAAGCCACTTAACAATCATTTTGAGATGTCTGATACTTTAAAACTAAAGAACACACATAGCAATGGTAGAAAACAGTACCAAGACACACCTAATCAAAAGAAGAGAACAAATGGAATTCATAGTCAGCCAGCTAAACAGAGCCAAACTCTGAAATTTAAAAAGAAATTAAATCCAAGAAGACTCCAAGATAATTTTGAAACAGAAACAACCTGCGACATGTGCTATGTGAATGAAGATCAACTGCTAGAACATTTGCAAATTCACTTTCTCTTCGGAAGCATTTCCAAGCTTCAAGTTTGATCAGGATGATATAATGAAAAGTCTTGATTTCTGATGCTTATTCATTTGCACAAGTCTGCCAGAGACTTGGTACAAGGCAGTTGAGTGGGTTTCTTAAATCCAGCCTTTATTCTTTCTCAGGTTTTAAAGCAATGCAGGGACCTAGTGATGGGCTGGAAGGTTTGTTCTTATTGGAATATGGGAACAGCACCACACAGCATTGCAGGGTGGGTGGTTGGGAAGCCCCCCCTTCCACCCATCCCCTCCGTCTTCATTCCCTTTGCAAAGGGGACAAAGACGGATGGAGTGGGCAGTGGTCGAGGCAAACCGGGGTCA
The DNA here is from genome assembly GCA_030847615.1 of Gambelia wislizenii. NCBI lineage: Eukaryota > Metazoa > Chordata > Lepidosauria > Squamata > Crotaphytidae > Gambelia > Gambelia wislizenii. The sequence continues at coordinate 216,532,431 of JAUMIR010000003.1, forward strand.
TTCGGCCCCCTCCTCTGCCTTCACCCCCTTTGGTGAGCAACCGAAGTTGGAAGAGAGGGGCGAATGTTGTGGCTGGCTGGCTGGCTGGGAGAGCCCTGCCAGCTGATTCTGTTCGCTTTCCCAACTCATGAGGAGATCATCGTGAATTGGGAAACAAAGAGGATCAGCTGGCAAGGCTCCCCCAGCCAGCCAGCCAGCCAGCCAAATTGGGGTGGTGGTCTTATATGGCGAATATATGCCAAACCCTAGATTTTTAGTTGAAAATTGGGGGGTTGTCTTATATGCCCAGTCGTTTCATATGCCGGAATATATGGTATTTTGCCTTTACTAAAAAGAAAAAAAATACCCCATTTTATTGCCTTAGCACTCATTTGCTAAGGTGAAAATCCAGTGTGGTGGCTCTGGGCACTTGCCTTGTTAGCAAGCCCCACCCTCTTGTCCTTCAGCTGTCTGCTTCTGCTTGTATGGGAAAGCAATTCAAAGTGAATCATTTGTCCCAAGGAGCAAGAATGCACATTTCCCTTAATTTTTTTTTTAAACTGTGAAAAACCATGAAGGCTTTTCCTTCAGAGTTTGTGATGTTTCTGTCCGCTCCTCCTGAATACGGTATAACAATGTGGATCCCATTAAGATAGGTAGGATTCTCCTCACATTCTGCAGGAGTATTTTCACCATTTAGACAGCCCCACAGTTTATTCCTGACTTAAAGGAACCACCCACCCTATAAGGGCCTGTTCAGGAGTAAGTCCCAAGTAAGGGGGCAGTAGATTGGAGCTTTTATTTTGAAATTGCATTTCAGTTATTTTTTGTATTCTTTATAATCCCAGAACTCTAGCATAACATGGTTAAAAGATCATATGCATGTTATTGAATGCTTTTTAACTTTTCGTACCCATTGATGGCTTTAGCTATTTTGTTTTAATGTACAGTGCAAACCCCTTCGGGTATCATATGAGAGAAAAGCAGGATATAAATTAAATAAATAAAGATGAAATCTGTCTCAGAAGCAGGACAGTGGCCTGTTCAAGGATCCAGAATTGAACACTTTCAAGTCCCATAACCTTCAATGGGAATGACTGAAGCAGGTGCTCAGCAGTATCATCCTAGACATGTCTATTCAGAAATGAAACCCACTGACATCAATGGGGCTTACTCCCTCTATGTCTTTTTATTTATTTATTGGATTTATATCCCACCTTTCTCCCACAAGCAGGCTTGTAGCCTGAATTCCCCACTGAAATTAGTGGGACTCGAAAGTACTCAAGTTTGCCTGGATCATGCTAATAATGTATTAGACACTTATTGCCATGTCTTTGGTTAAGTAGCTAGTAAGACGATCAGAACTGACAAGAGTACAGTTGTTTCCCTGTCACAAGTTTAAAAGCCCTCAAATTCTTCAGTCAAAATTTAGCTCTTTCACCTTTCACTGCCTGTGGAGACACACATGGCTCTACCTTCCTTGTCTGTTTCCTATCCTTCTTGAAGTAATATGATTATAATCCTTTTGGACTTTGGCTGAAGTCCTCTATTCCCTGGTGAGGCTCCATCCCCTGTCCCACAAATTTCAAAATAACTATGCTGAGTGAGGTTTAAAAGTTGATTTTTCTAGCAGAACTAATGCGTGTTCACGGATGAGTCCTCCTTTCTTTCTTTGTTTCTTTTTTTAACAGCATATGTTGTTCATAAATAATGCTAGAATGGGGCCAAGTCTTCTTAAGAAACGTGGTCGTTTAATGTAAGTAAATCCATATGAAATATTGAAGATTGGAGGTGGGGGGGGATAAAAGAGCTCCCCCCAGGTCAATTTTAAGTGAAGGAAATGTGTGTGCCTATGTGGGTCCAGGGCGGGGGGGGGGGAGGAGATTGTGGATGTGGAGTCTTGCCATAGTCATGGATGACACAGAGTTAATGGCTCATAGAGAGCATATACATGTTTTTTAAAGATGTTTTATTGCTTACAAAAGGAAGCAGTCTAGGGAGACCACTGGATATATAAACTGGATCTAGCCAGCAGTGGCTGTCAAGGCTAAAGGAAAAGATCCCCTTCAATTAGCATTGTAAAATAAAATACTTTGTAGAAGGAAATAAACATGACGCAGGGAGAAGATTCATGCTTTCAAATATACACCCAGTTTGAATTTTTAATTAGGGCTGCTAATTACAGCCATCAGAAAGGCAGGGGAGAATGGATTTTCTTTTTCTTTTTTCTTTTTACCTTCCACCACACAGACAAGCCTTCAACCCCAGTGTATTTTTCAATGGCATTAATATTTTATGAAAATGGCCCTTTGCTGTTTTCAGCCTCTTCCAGCCTGCCTGCAACACTGCCCCCACATTATGGATGCCAATGCCTTGAAGCCATGTGCATTAGTGAGATGACAAAATGCAAAAGAGGGGGGGATAAGAAAGGACGAAAGAAAGAATGGGTGTGGGGGAAGCACCTTGTCAGCTCAGCACATCCATTGATTCTATTAGATGGTGTAAAAGAAAAGAGGATGAGGGAAACCAGTTGGGTGTGAGTTATAATCAAGCTGACGCTAATGACAAAACAAGACACTGGCTGGGGGCAGCCCATTAGGTACCAGCCAGAAATTAATGCTTCTAATATTTTTGAACAAATTAACCTTAATGAACTGGCCAGGCATACATTACAACCTATGCTGATAAAGTCAATTAGGAGGAGGGGAGAGGTGAGCTATCTGTATACACACACACCTCAATAAATAGAAAGAGCAAAGTGTGCCATTAAAATTTCCTCACTAGATGTAAAATATAGAGGGATGCAACATTACACACCTAGAAGTACCAAACGAAGAGAAAGCTGGAGGGGGGGGGGAGGCAGAGATCACACAATCGAAGATTTCCAGTATTTTTAAGAGAAAAGAAGACACACAACCATATTTTCCAGCATGAAATGTGGCATTCCTCACTGGCCAGATCTCTGTTAGCCTTTTTGTCATATCCATGCAATGGGAAGAAATGTCAACTGGGGAAGGATTTATTGTTATATTAATGGGTTATCATGAATGTGGTATTGTTAAGAGTTAGCAGCTTTTGCATGCCTATACTCACTAATTTTTCATTATGTTGGCTAGTTTGCATTATGTTGACTTCCTGTTTGTTTGCTTTACCCCACTGTCTCTGTTCCTGTAACACTCTGACTTACAGATGTTCTTCTCTTCTCTCTCTTTCTCCTCCATCAGATCAAGTACTGGATTATGCCCCAGTAATCTGTAAGCAAAGTTAATTTATCTGTCTTTCAAAGAAATCTGAGCTTATTTCTTTTCTTTATTTGACCTGGGGTGGGAGGCAGTAGGTGTGAGTGTGGGAATGGTTGCTGTTCAGCTTCTGCCTTGCCAATTCAATAACTCTTCTAGAGAAATCCATTACTTTCTCTCACATTTCCCAACAGATATACACATGCATATTGTTTGACTTGTTTTTGTTTCTAACTGTTACAACCAGACCTGAGAAAGCTTACTTTTTTGATGGCAACTTCCAGAATCTTCCATCTGACATGGCTGTGCTACTTGGGGGACCATGGGAGTTATCTTTTTTAAAGTAATTCTTCCAAGCTCTGGTTGCAACTCAGTATTGTTAACTGCTCTGAGGGTTATGCAGATCACTCATCTTTTTATGCATAAGTCTAAGGTGGGTCACATAAACAGGAGCACCTCAAATCCTAGGTGTTTAAAAGAAGAACATATGAGAGGCTGGCTAAAAGAAAACCTCAAAGGATAAATAATGGGGAGTAGGGGAGGAAGAAGCCTTTGTGGCAGGAAGCCCCTTCTTTGTATGCAGATAGTCACAGACTGGGGACTTTATCAGACCAGTCAAATACAGCGTAATAAGGATGCCTAATGATCGCAAAAGGGCATGCATACCAGATGACACTGTCCTTTCATGATCCTGAAAGGTCCAAAAGCCATACTTGTTTTATTGACAGCCCAAGCCATCAATAAATCAGCCGTAGCAATTTGTTGCCAGCATTTCCAGCGTTTGAATCCATGCACCATTGTACTCATATGAATGCAGCATCAATGGGAAAACACTTCCAGGTTAGATCAGGACAGCCAGGTAGGGGATGCTCTTTTTATGACCCACCCCCCATTTACTTGGGACTTTTAAAGTGTGTTTTTGTGCTTTCCTTTACTTTTTGTGTGTTATTTTTGCTTTTATTTTTGAATTTCCCGTGCTACCATCTTCTCACAAGAATCACTGAGATTTCTTTCCATTCATTCACTCCTCCGTCATTACCGGGGCTGCCTTTGGATGGGATGGAAAGTAAGTGTGGTAAAGGGGGTTCTTTTGCCAGCATAAAAATGTCACACATTATGCTATCAAGAGAACAGAGAGGGAGGGTGGTCTGATAAAGTCCTCAGTCTTTGGCCTATCCCATTTTAAGATAACCTAGTAGCAGGTGGTAAAAGACCTTTGCTTGAAACCCTGGAGCCCACCCATTACTAGCAGAAGACAGGTGGAGAGCTATTGGTAGATTGAACTTAGAAAGTTACAGTACTTTTTGAAAAAGAAGTATCACCATTACTGACATTGATCCATTACGCTTTCTTCAGTTGTTCTCATTACCCATTACCTTTTCACTCATTTCTTTGTTCATTCTGTAGGAGAAAATCCATCATGAACAGTATAAGAATTTCCTAAAATTTGAAGAAATCCTCTCAAAATGATTACAGAACATCTTTTTGTTCCCCCCACAAAAATAATGAGAAAAAGGAAAAAGTAGCAATACTTGTTATACAGGGTGAAAGAATTATGTTACCAGTTGTTATGTTACTTTGGAAGAGGAAAGTTGTTATGCTGCCATTACTTGTAACAAGTTATTTCCATGCTCTTGTGATATGAAGGAGGTCTGCAAGGATTTCTTAATCCAAAGCATTTTACAGTAGTAACAACAAAAAGATTTCCTTTGGCCCCCACCCCAGTTTATACAGCTGAAATTAAGGCTGTATCCACACTACATAATTATAGCACTTTGATTCTACTTTCACTTGCAAGGCTTAATCCTGAAGAATCCTGAGATGTGTAGTTTGGTTAGATACTTAGAATTCTAGAGAGCTGTAGTACACTCCCTGAAACCACAGCACTAGGGCCCTCTAGCAAAGAATTCTAACTGACTCACTAAACTACAAGTCTCAGGATCCTGTACAATGGAGCCAAGGCAGTTAAAGTGGTATCAAACTTCTATAGTTATGCAGTATGGATACAAAGCTGGGGACGGCAGGCAAGAGGAGTGGATTGTGTGAGGACTGTGAGCTCTTTTCAGTTCTGGAACTCAAAACAGTCTAAACAGTCAAAATAATCCTCATGTAATTCACTGGGAATACAATCTGTCTTAATGGGAACCCGCATCGATGCATCGTATTTGGAAGGGAGGCAGCAAAAAACTCCAAAAACTACACCCAGAGAGCCTTTGCAGCTTTTTCTTGAATTTTTAAAAAGGCCCATAGAGGATGTGCATTCCCACTTTTTAAGACAATTGCATTCGCAACACTGCACTTTCCCATACAAGAGGAAGTGCAAACCTGATTGGCCAGATGAGCACGGAGGCGGGGCTTGCTAACAGGGCAAGACCTGCTGCCACCATGTTGGATTTTCACCTTGCCATTCTATTGCCTTATTGCTTGCTCACTGATTTGTATTATCTTTCTCTCTCTCTCTCTCTCTCTCTTTTTTTGTAAACATGAAATATCGATTGTGTGCACCATAGAAAAAGGCATTCTTTAAAAAGAATGGCAGCAGCAGATTTAAAAATGTGAGTAATTCACTTGCAATCTGGTTCCCCACCCCCATATAGATGACCCCTTAGTTAAAAATATTTACACTGTTTCCAAGTGATGCCAATTGTGCTTTAGCCCTAGTAAATTAATGGGAAACATTAGTGATAGTTAACTGAAGTAACATTATTTTAATAGCACTAAAGTGTCACTGGGTTAGAGAAGACCCAGCCCAGAAATGAATCATTGGCTAAATCTTATTTTAGTCCTAAATAAAATAAAATCCATTGAAATCAATGAGACTTATGCAAGTAGAGACTAGTTAGTCTCAATCATTTTAATGAATCTACTCTAGTTGGGACAAAATTTGGATATGCTTCAAGCAAGGGCACCAGTGGCCCTTTGACACTATCCAGTTATAGCACTATGATCCCACTATAACTTTTGTGGCTACATCCTATGGAATCCTGGGATTTACAGTTTAGGGAGGCGCTGGATGTCTCTTGATGAGAATGCTAAATAACCTCCCTAAACTGCAAATGCTGGGATTCCATAGGATGTGTCCATGGCAGTTAAAGTGGCATCATGGTGCTATAATTGTGTAGTGTGAAAGAGGCCCAGGGAAGATCTCAGAAATGTGTAGGAGATAGTTTTAATGGCCTCCATGGCACTCTAGTCCAATTTAAATTGTTTAAAAGCATTTATTGTGCCTACAAATACACAAGGTCACTTTTCCTTTCTTTAAAGCAAACAGTTGTTTTTCTTTTCCGTCTTTGACATAGATATCTACAGTATATGTAGCTTGATGATACTATATAAATAAATCATAATCATGTTCATCATCCAGTATTCAGGTGGACTGAACTGTGGAAGCAAATGTCATGTCTTGTGAAGCCAGTGGATTGGAGGGGGATTTTGGGTGTTCTTCTGGAATAAATCTGTGTGCTCTGAAAACATAGCTGGGGGAAGACAGTCTACCTGTTGACCTGCTCTTTCTAAGTGATGCATCTGGTTAAGGTCAAAAGTGAGCCATATACTGTAAATCCTTAAGACTCCAGTGTGGAGGATCAAACATGTGAAATGTATAAGGGAGTGCCTCTGTGAGTTTCTTATACAGAATAACACTTACATAACCCAGCATAACATAACCTTTGTACAACCTTTGTCCAATACATCCTATGCACAGCAACAACACATGAGTAACAGAACAACCTGCAGTTCATGCAGCTGACAGGTCATAGTTTCATCAGCAGTGGCAATGACTCCTGAATATCATGGTCGGTTGGTTGCGTGCTCTCCTCCCACACACACACACAAGGATGGGCAACAGTAGGAAGCTGGGGAACACTTTAGCCTCTCAGAAAAACTTTGGACAGCTGCATATGCCCTATGCATACCCTTGGAGGGGAAACCCTCAAATTTCTTTTTTTCCCCACTGCCCCTTAGCGCCCTCTAGGGGAGCATTTTCATCATGTTTTATCTCCCTCCCTGGTCATCTTAGGCCCAGGAGAGGCTTTTTTTTTTTTTTTTTAAGAATAGGAAGTGAGCAGAAATAGCTTCCTGTTCACTTTCTGTTTGTTTTGTTTTTTTAATGACCTCTCTTGAGCCTACAATGACCTGGAGATGAAAATGTGACAAAAATGTTCCCCGCATCTCCTTGAGGGCATTTTTTACATGGGGAGGGGCACTATGGAAGCCACCAAAAATACCTTCGGGGCTTCCCTTTGCAACTCTACACGGTACATGTAGCAACTACAGGCAATTGCATAGTAGTCAGTTTTGAAGGCTAGGCACTGATCATTAAAAACCCCTTAGTGACATGTACAAGGAGAGTCAACTGTGTCGACTCAGGGCAACAAAACAGTTCTCATATTTTTCATCTCCACCAGGAGACTGTGGAACTCCCTTAAAAAAAGATGTGCATGGTTCCCTCCTTGTTTTACCCTTCCACCAGCAGTCAAATGCAGGCTTTTGGCATTTGACTGGTTGCTAAGGAAAGAGCTTTTTTATCCTGTGAGTTCTTACTTAAAAAAAAAAAAAACTAATGTGCTTTACAATTTTGACTTCAGTTGGTCATGAATGTTGTAATTTGTTTGACTGTGTTTTCACATTATACATTTCTGTGCTTTTTAAATACCTTTCAAAAGTTAACCTTGTGAGCTGCAGCAAGTCCCATTTTGGGAAGGAATGTAAGAAAGTAAATAAATAAGAATAGGACCATTCAGGACCTAGCCATTCCAAATTACCTTGCATTTCAAAAGGGAGAGTTCAAGTTAAATGAAAAGCTCAAAGGGGTCAGAGAAATTTTGGATCGTTGGGAAATGACAAAATAATATCTGCTGGAGAAACTCCTTAAGCAGGAATAGTATAGTGGTGGAGAATATGAGTTCGTAGCAAGAAAAGCCCTCATTCAGATCTTAGTTTTGTAGTGTATTTTACTGGAGAGCCTCAGGTCTTTATCAGACCAGGCCAATATGGCATCATAACATCACCTAATTAATGTGAAAGGGTGCGCATATCAAATGACATCATCCTTTCGCAGTAATGTCAATGTCCAAAACCTGTTCCATTTTATTGATGGGCCAAGCCATCAATTGATCTGCCATGTTGCTTTTTTGCTGGCATTGCTGGCATTTGGAACTTCGCACCATGGTGCTCAGTAAATACAGCGCCAATTGGCAGAATACTTCCAGGTGAGATCATAGCAGCCAGATAAGGGATGCTCTTTTTATGAAACACGCCCCCCCCTGGTTTACTTGTAATTTTTTATGTATGTTCCTGTGCTTGTGTCTATGTTTTGTATGTTTATTTTGATTTATTTTTCAAATTTACCATGCTCCCATCTTCTCATGAGAATCAGCGAGATCTCGAACCAGGAAGTGAACGGAGCTCCATGCTGGGGCTGCCTATTCACACATAACAAAGGTAGGTCTGGTAAAGGGGGTTCTTTTGCCAGCATAAAAAGGGTTTAAAATATTCCAGCAAAAGAATGTTTGAGGAGGGTGGTCTGATAAAGTCCTTAAACAAGGGGTCATCTCTCAACTCCAACATTTCCACTCCTGTCTGTACTTTCACTCCTTCTAAGGGCCAACTCATGTGGTCCATGCTGACAGAAGTGGCAGCTGATGGCTCCATTGTCAGTGAGGTGGTTATCTGCTCTTGGTTGCAATCTGAACTTTAAAAGGAACTATCTAAATCTTCAACCCTATTTTCCACATAGCTTCAGCACCCTGGATAGCTCTGTAAAAGCTCGGACTGAAACCTGGAGCAGATTTACCGTGCCACTGACATCAGAGCCACAAGCCACCACTGGGTGACTGGATTGTAGACTGCTTGTGGGATGGAAACTCCTAGCATCCCCAGTCACCGTAACCTAGAATTTTAGGATTCTTGGAAATGAAGTCCAAGAACATCTTTCAGGTTTCACTTTGTTCACCCCTGTCTAGGAAGGAATACCCTGCAACATTTTGTCACAAGTCCCACTTCTGGTGTCACAGGTCCCACTTCTGGGGGGTCACAATACTAGCTAAGCTTATAGCAGTTGTGTATCAAATACTTTTGAGCATTTAGACAAGATTTGGCACAAAATATCAAAGGAAGATGCCACAGAAATACAATTTTTTTTCACTGACCAATCAAGGATTCATCTATATGGAAATTTAACATTAACAGAATACAGGACATAAAGACCTCATCCATCAGGCAACAACTAGAAACTTTTACTTTTAAACAAAGTACATGTGAATTTGGGGGACTGAGGTTAGTTTTAATCAGAGGTGGGAATCATGCAATCTACAGGGTGCATGTGGTCCTCCAGCCAATAAATAAATGCATTGCCACAATCTCTCCAGCAATTAAATAAATACAGTGTAATCCCTGTATCTGTGGGACCAGCACCTGCAGCTTCACTTATCCATTTCTGAAAAAATATGTTCTCTCTAGGCATTTTCTAGATCCTCCAGCATGATTCTATGGTATGTTTCCCTGGAAGTTGACGATAGAGTCACACTGGAGGACCTAGAAATGTCTAAAGGTGTTCTCCCAACGAATGTCTAGGTCTTCCAGCATGACTCTATGGTATGCTTGGGTCAGAAGTCTGTCATTTCAATAGGGTTCACTATTATCCATGGTTTCACATTTCAATGGTAAGTCCAGGAATGTATCCTCTATGGATATGGGGATTGTACTGTACATATATACTGTGGATCCCAAGAGAGCACAGCTCTTCTTTAAAACAAATAACTTCTGGTTTCATTGCGAAACTAGTGCAGTGATGGAAAAATGCACCCATTCCCCAGAGACTGCCCACCTATGATTTAAATTGTGGTTTCAAAACAAGACAGGATGTGAAACCATGGTTTGATCCTGACTTGTTCCCACTAACTCTAGCTTAAACAAACCAATTCACTCAGTTCATCCATAATGGAATTTCTTCTCTCTTTTTGGTTTCCAAAGAGGGAAAGGAGAGAGAGGAGAGGAGACGCACATACTGATAGCTCTTATAGATTCAGGACTTTTTCAGGTGGCGATTTGTAATGCAAGCAGGCTCATTCCTGTTGCAAGGCTGCTGCGTGGCAGGGCGGGGGGCGTTTTGGATGACGCTGTCCCCCTGCCGATACTGTTCTGGAAGAGCTGGGAGGCTGCAGTGCCATATTTGGCCATTTCCTAATCACAGAAGTTGACCATGATTAGAAAAGGGCCAAATATGGCACTGCAGCCTCCCAGGTCTTCCGGAACAGTATCGGTAGGGGGATAGCATCATCCGAAACAGCCCCCCTGCCACGCAGCAGCCTCGCAACAGGGACGAGCCTGCTTGTGTTACCAATTGCCATCCAAAAAAGTCCTGAGTCTTATAGATTGTGGTGATATGATGGTTTCTGTCATATTTGAATAGACTGATGAGTCACTATGGTTATAAAGTAACCAGGCTATCTTGTTATACCTGCAACTATAGCAAAAGAAAGAAAGAAAGAAAGAAAGAAAGAAAGAAAGAAAGAAAGAAAGAAAGAAAGAAGGAAAGAAGGAAAGAAGGAAAGAAAGCAAGCAAGCAAGCAAGCAAGCAAGCAAGCAAGCAAGCATAACCAGGAGACCTCAACTTAAAGGTCACTCTAACATCCCCTCTAACATTTCACAGATGAAAACCAGGACATATGTGGCAATGCAATGACAGAGTGTGGTCAAGACATCTAACATTATTAATGAGGAAGAACAGACAAGCTAAGAGAGGCTGCAGCAGTTTGCTTTTGCTTCAGTATAAAGAGAAGGGCAAGATCCCCCCTCCTCTCTCCCCCTTCCCCCACAGAGTTTATTGAATGCAAACTGCTTTTGCACTTTAAACCCAGTTTGCAGCAACTGAAGCAACCTGAAGACAAAGGGGGAAGTGGAAGGAGAAAAGAGAAACTGGATCATTTTAAAAGCAGATGGCAAAGGGGGACAACAGAAGAGTGATTGGGACTGTCCCTGCCAAAATGGGGAGGTTGGAGAATATAGTCCTAGCACTGCAGTTATAATAGCTCAGCTATTTCTCTTTTTACAGCTAAAGCTAAGATGCTGTGTGTGTGTGTGTGTATTAATCAAATTTTAACACTGAATTGGCTATTATGTCTTTCACTTTAGTTCTCAGTGTCACCCAAATGTTCCCATCTTGGCTTCTTATCTGCTTCAAACCTAAGTGCTCTAGTGTGTGGTTGTGCTTTGTTTTCCCCTCTTGTTGTCAGTTTTTAAAAAGCACTTACTATTTTTAAGATGACATAGTGCAACGGAAAGAAAAGCCCCCCAGTTTGAGAAATATATTGTCAAGGTAACCTAGAAAAGTCCCAAATGGCTAATTTATAAAAAGAGCTGAAAACAAAGGTAAAGGCACTTGCCAACAATAGTTTGTTAGTTTAACTTTGACTTGCTTTCCTGGGAAAGAAAAAAACAGAATTTTCAATGTGAACTGTCAGCCCTAGTTATGACAGAGTCTTGCTAGTTAGACATTCAAGAGCTCTCCTTCCATTGGCAAGATGATGTAAAGAAAACCACCAAACAGAATTCTTTCAAGTTGCAACTACAACTCTACTTAAATAATTTACTTTGGGGGGGGGGTGTCGTGTGTGTGTGTGTGTATTTTAACTCAGACTATCTTTTAAAACTTGGTTGACATTTTTCGTTGACAAGCACACTTTACTGCATAAGATCAGTGGTGAAACTGGCAGGCAGAGAAAGAAAAATGAAAGGAGGCACAGAGAGGATTGCTGACTGCTAAATGAAACACTGTTGTGTCTTCAGAAAAACACTGTGGTCCCTGACCATCTATAGGCAGATCCAGACTAAACCAACCCCCTTGTGCCAATCCTGTTCAGCTCCAAGTAGTAAGATATTCATATATGTGGATAAGTATTCCAAACTAACAACTGAATCATAAGTAGTGTAAAACAACCTCTCTATAGGCAGAGGGAGGGTGTGGCTGTTTCATAGGAGATTTTCACACTGGGGCTAAAAGCCCTGTTTCTGTCCTGCTACTTCCTCTCCCATTCCTGCAACAGAATGGAGGTAAATGTTTGCACACTTACCTCCATTCCGCTCCAGGAAGGGGCTCCCTACCTGCTTGCCAGCCGGCCGTAAATGCAGCTGTCGTAAGGCTGCCTTTACAACTGTCCAGCTGAAATCCCACTCATTCTCGCGAGAGAACGAGTGGGAGGGAAATTCAAAATTAACCCCTCCAGCTTTCAAATCAATTAACCCCCCCCCAAAAAAAATTAGAAACAAAACAAGGAACCCGGGGATTGGGGGGGGAAGGGTGACACTTACCTGGCTGTCCCAATCGTGGCAGGAAGTTCTTGTCACTGAGCTCTCCCCCGTCCCTGTCATTCCAGAAAAGGGATGGGGCACACACCCGTGTACCGTTACAGAAATGGAACTGGTTGTTTAATAACAACTTTTCCCCGTGATTACTATATCACAGGGAGAAAACAGAATAGTGACACTTTGGGCACAAAACAGAGTGAACGTCATCTGACAGAAAAATCTTTCTGTGACCCTGTTCCGTGCCTGTAACGAGACAAATTGCCCATGTGAAAATCTCCATACAGTGGCTTAGTCAATAAACAAATAATAAATATAATAAACAGTTTATGAAGGAGATTGACAAGCTGGAACATGTCCAGTTGATAGCAGTAAAGATTCTTAAAGGATCTGGAAGCCAAGCCTTATGGGTAATGATTGAAGGAGCTGGGTCTGTTTGACCCGGGGCTCGTCTAGTCGAGCCAACATATTGTGGATTGCTGCACATTAACAGAAAAGTTCAGCAGTGTTCATTTGTCTCCATGGGTTTTTTTGGCAAGATCGCTGGTATGCAAAGTTATCCATGTTTGAAGTTCACAAAGATCCATGCCTGTGAATCAAGATGGTGGCTACAAGTGAGTTACTCACATTATTATTGTCCATAAATTGCTGCTGCTGCAAAGTTGTGTTTTTTAAAACTTTAAATCTAAGGTGCAGAAGTGTGATCTTCCTCTTTAAAAAAGCTGTTTGGTCACCTTAGTATTGCAAAAATGTGGACAATCACTTCCACAAAACTCAAAAATGGCGGTTCCAACCACTTTGTTGCCAGCAAACCCTACCCCTGCACACATCTGACCAATCAGCTATCAGCTTCCAGAATGTGCTGTGCTGTGAATTGGTTGTCAAAATGGGTGGTAATGCGCATTTCTGGATACTTTTTTAAAATCAGGAAATGATGCAAAGGCTTTTCTCATGCAGTTTTTTTGGAGTTTTTGACCCCACTCCTTCCAAAATTGGCAAATCACCACAAGATGTCATTAGGACAAAAGGTATTCTCCTCGAATTCTATGAAGAGGTTTTTTTACCATCTAGATGACCCCCTGAAGAAGAGAAGACTGAGGGGTGATATGATCGCCAGGACCAGTTTAAGGGATTTGGGGAGTGCTGCAGTGCTTTATTTTAGGGGCCCCATATGTTTATCTCAGGTCAATGTAACCTAACCTAAGCTAAGCTATTCACAGTCAGGATATACGGATTATTACTAATAATGTTTTTGCAGGAGGAGGGTTACTACGGGGGGGGGGCACCATGATGGTCCCTTAAACTGGTCCTGATGATCGCCATCATAAAATATGTATGTATGTATGTATTTATTTATTATCCTCCCTTTCCCCCAATACAGAACCCAAAGCAGCTAACAACATAAATTAAAGCAAAATACAACTAAAACAACAATAACTTAAAAACTATTAAGTAAGCTGGCTTATTAAATACTGCATAATTTAAAATGGTTTAAAAGCATTTAAAATAATAAAACAGTGAGAACAAAAGTGCAGAACCTCCATTAAAAGTCCTTTCCACAGCAACCAGTTAATAGCCAATGCTGTTGTTTTGTGCCTTCAAGTTGTTTCTGACTTACTGTGACCCTAAGGTGAACCTTGTCACATTGGGCGCACTAAACCTCTGAGCATACAATGACTTCTCCCCATGAATACTATAAAAGAAATGCAGCAGTCTTCTATTTACAGCTGCAGAATAAAGAAACAACACAGTCTTTTGCTAAAGAACTGTTTTACTTAAGTAAGTAAGATACAACTTGCTATATAGAGATTGAAAAGCAAAGTGAGTTAAATAACCAATTTGTCTAAATAAAAAAAATACTAAAAAGCTATCTTCCAACTTGATGAAGTCAGCTAGACAGCTTGGCTACAATCATTAATCTACCAAGTCATAAATGTCAACATTCAAGGTAATTCAACTGAACTTTTACACTCAGTTTGCAGCTTGCAAACAGGCTCTTTCACAGCATAAATTTACTAACTGAATGTTCTATTATCCCCAACACCCCTCTACATTTATACTTAAAGAGCTGTATCAACACCAAATTTAGAAAGTAAATATTGAAATTTAACAGGACCTAATGCTTTGGTGAACATATCAGCCAAATTGTCTTGTGACAGACAATAAGTTAAGGTAATCAATCCTTCCTGTATCAATTCACACACATTCTGATATCTAACAGCCACATGCTTCATTCTTGATTTAACCCCTTCAGTTGTGGCCATTTGCATACAGGCTTGAGAACTTCGAAGATTTCAATAGGTCCCTAAATTGGTTTTCCTAGATCAATAAACAATTGATTGATCCAAATCAATTCCAAAATCAAATCAGATAAAGCAGTAAATTCCACCTCTGCAGAAGGTAGGGACACAGTGGATTGCTTTTTCCCCTCAAAAAAATGGTGAATTTGCATATTTGTCAATCATCCCAGATGTGCAGTTTTTGTCCAAAATATTTTGTGCAAAATCACTGTCAATGTAACATTGCAACTGATGACATTCTTGGGACAAAATTTTTATCCCATAGCGCATGGTATCCTTCAGGTATCTCTTTTTAATCCCTGCCAGTCATTTTGAGTCAGTTGTAAAACCTTTCTAGACAGAACATTTACTGCGTGGGCTATGTCTGTCCACGTCCAATTGGACAGGTAAAGCAAACTTCCAATAGCTGAATGATATAGCCCAGCATTCTCAAACAATTTTTCATCAGTATTGTTTACAAAATCAGTTACCATGGGAGATTGAGCACTTTTACAGCCAGACATATTACAATCACATAGTAATTTAACTATTTTCTGCCTTTGGCTCAGCAGAAAACTACCATCTTCCAGTCTTTTGATATCAACGCCCAAATATTGTTGTATTTCACCCAAATCTTTAATTTGAAATTTTGTGCCAAGTTCTTGAGCAAATTTTGCTATTTTCTCCTGTGTTTTAGTGATCAGACATAGATCATCCACAAACACAATCAAAATTTCATAGTCTTGATCCTTACCCCTTGTGTACATGCAAGGATCTGCTATGCTATGCTTAAAACCAATATTTAGCAACATATCTCTTAAGCATTCAAATCAGCATTGGCCAGATTGCTTTAACCAATAGATAGATTTTTAAAAAAATGTATACACTTGATTTGGGTTATCATTTTGATATCCAGGTGCCTGCTCCATATAAATGATTTCCTTCAAAAATGCATTTAAATATGCAGTCCCACTATCAAAATGATCAACTCTGAAATTAGGTAGACTAGCAATAGACAATGCAATTCTAATTGTTTGACCCTTGGCAGTGGGGGCAAAAGTCTCATCATAGGATTTCTGTGGGTTTTTTCTGGGCTGTGAGACCATGTTCTGGAAGAGTTTATTCCTGACATTTCACCTGCATCTGTGGCTGGCATCTTCAGAGAATGGTTGGGTAGGAGTGGGGGGGGGATTATATACTGTGAGCCCCTGTTGGAGAGGATATTTACAATTGTGTATTTGAATGATTCGTTTCTGGGTGGAAATATGCAAGAAGGATTAGTGTCTGTTTGGCTAATGGCATTATCTGCTGGAAATCTCCCTGTCCCTGGGTTTGTTTGCATGTGCTGAGTTTTGATTTTGGTGATTTTGGTGCTTACTTTGAGGGTTTCTTCTTTCCTGATGAAGTTTTTCAGGTGTTTGTGGATTTCAATAGCTTCTCTGTGCATTCTGCCATGATAGTTGTTGACCTGGTCCAGAATTTCAGTGTTTTTAAATAACATTTTGTGTCCAGGTTGGTTTATAGTGTGTTCTGCTACTGCTGATTTTTCTGGCTGGCCCAGTCTGCAGTGCCTCTCGTGTTCTTTGATTCATGTTTGCACATTGTGTTTAGTGATTTCTATATAAACTTGTCCACAGCTGCATGGTATGCGGCAAACTCCTGCAGCTGTGAGAGGGTCTCTTTTGTCCTTTGCTGAACATAGGGTCTCATCATAATTCTGGTGTTTTATTGGTGAAAACCCTTGTGCCACTAATCTTGCCTTATATTTAGTTTCACTAGAGTGCAATATTTCTATTTTATATACCCATCTGCATCCTACAGGTTATTCTTGGCAAGAGTTCCTTGCTCTGAGGCTGAGTGTGTGTGATGTGCCCAAGGTCACTTGTTGGGTTTCCATGGCCAAGCAGGAATCAAACTCTCAATTCCTAGAATTCCAGTACAACACACAAGCCATCTCACCATATTGGTCTTAATAGCCAAAAGCCTGTCATTTGCCTACCATGAAAAGGAGAGCAGATTAAAGCAACCTAGCTTCCTGTGGGTGGGGAGTTCCTCAGCCTGGGAGCATCCACCAAGAAGGCCCTCTCACAGGTCCACCAAAGGGACCTATGACAGTAGTGGAACCAAAAGAAAGCCCTCCTCCAACCATCTCTAAATTCATATATGGAGCTTTGCTCATATGGGCAGATATGGTATTTCAGATAGTCTGGATCCAAGCCATGAGAATTGCCCTGTGGAAGATGGGACAAGGTTTTTTTGTTTTGTTTTGTTTTTGCAATTCCAGAGGATAGAGCCAAAGCAATGGATTCAAATGGCTTACAAGAAAGAAGGTTCCAAGTAAACATTATGAAGAACTACAGTACTTGATAAGAAGAGCTGTTCAACATTGAATAGACCATTTTGGATAGTGGTGGACTCCCTTTTGTTGAAGGTTGGTTACCTTTCTGGGATATTTTAGTGTTACTAGAGTGTTGAATTAAATGCCACTTGAGGTCTTGTTGAACTTTATGATTCTATGAACAGTGTATAAAATATGGAACAAGGGACAGAATCAAAAGTAAGCCATGCTTACAGGTGACCCATTCCAACTCAATATGATTACCATAGCATACCTAATTTAAATCCTATTATTTCAGTGGCCTAAATCCAATTGCTACTCCCAGCTACAGTAGACCTAGTAAATAGATTGCAGATTGCTTTGTAAACACTTATATAAATTTATGTCATGCCTTGCTTCCAGAACTTGGACACGGACTCTGGCTCAGAGGCTGAAGCAGTGGACATGCCAGGACCTGCTGAACCAGAGCAGGAGGATGTTCCAGAGGAGCCACAGGCCTCAGACACAGACAATAGTGTAATACCAGCTCTGGCAGGGGGTCCTTCCTCTTCAGATACAGAGGACAACTTACCTGTACCTACCTTAAGAGCACAGAGACAACAAAAGGAGGGCTTAAGGCAGTCTCAGTGTATTTATAGGAAGCAGCAATTAGTTAAGTGTATCTATAAATACACAGCACTGTCCTCCAGGGGTTGTCAGAGATTATCTGACCTACCTGATTACCCACTGTGTTCCAGCTTGCTGTGTTTGACCTGAACTGTGTTTGTTTATTCTAGACTCTATTTGCCTGACCTGGATTCTGCTGGACCACCCTGAATGCTGTTTGCCATTCCTGGATCTTGTATATTGGACTTTGCTTGTGGACTTGTGTTTTGCTTGCTAGTAAAGTAAATGACTGATTTCACTCTGCCTTGATTACTTTTCCTGCAATTAGTTTGACAGTGCTGTGCCTCTGCTATCAGCTGTGTAGTATTCAGCCTTTGGCCAATTGCCCAGACATTGTTTGGACAATTTAACTGATATTATGAGTATATTACACTGATATAATGAGTGGGATTTCAACCTATGGGTCTACCCCAGTTATGACCAAGTATGAAATTAATACAATTATTTCAGTCATACTGCTTAGATCTGTGCTTATGAATGGAAACTGGGGGATGATGAACACCATAAGTAACAGCCCAGCCTGTGATTTTGAAGGGAGACCACCAAGTACAATAGCCCTCTTATGTATCTCAGGAACACTGCACCTTTGCATGGGTGTTGCATGACATCATGTGAAATACCTATTCAGAAACTATGAAAATTCAACTGGTACAAAACAACACTGATCTATTTTTGCAAATAAATGCCCTAAATATGCAATTCAGATGTCTGAGAAGCAGCAGTGTCTATAAAAATAAATGGGGACAGTTTCATACATCCTTATTCCAAGAGCAGTTTGGTTGGGAGCAGATCTCTGTAGATTGTAATAACAAGACAACAACAGCAAATGTATCAAGTCAGCATAAGGAAATTATTCAAAAAGATTTTTTTTAAAAGAGCTATTTGGTCAAGACATATTTAAAGCCACCAGGTTACAAAAATGCTGATTGCAATCAACAAACCTTCAAATTTATCCATTAGGAGTTTCTAAATAAAATGATTAAATCCTGCAGGGGAAAAACCCAACAACTGTATACTGTTAAAACATCTACTTATGAACTACTGACAACTGTGGTTAACACAAGACACAAAAGAGTGATCATAAGCACCACCTTCAGCATCTGATTTCCTAGATTCTCACCACCACTTTTCATAATTCAATATTTATGATCCTACTTTGTTACCAAAATAGAAGAAGAAAAATATGATCCTGCTCTTAAGGAAATGTATATCTGCCTGAATAGTAAATATCTTCTTTGTCTGAAGATATTTAAAGAGTCTGTAGCAACATACCTTCTGTTTTGATCATGTGTGCTTAAAATGAAAACATACAAGGAAACATTTCTTTTTAAAAAAAACCTATACTTGTGTCTGAATCTTTGATGCCCAACATTCATTAGGGGAAAAAAATAACTATGCACGCTGAATGTTTTAAAATTTTTATTCTGTTTATTTGTGTTGGTGAGGGAAGACTGAACAAAGTCACCCTTAGGATCTTGTGATCTTGTTCCATCTTGTTCACCCTTGTGATCCACTGCATCAGTCACTCCCAGTGCCCATGGGCTGAAGCACCCTCCCCTGACTGGTTGCCCTCTAAATGTTTAGGACTACAGCACACAAGATCGCTGATTATTGGCTGTGACGATGAGGGGATGGGATTTGTACTTCAAAACCATATTGGGGAAGGCTGCACAAAAGGATGTTGAAGGCTTGTCTGCAAAGCTGTTAGTGGTAGATCATGCCCACAGTCAATGTTGTACTGAGTAAGTGCAGGTGTGCACCATATTTATTTTCTTTTTAAAGGAAGTTCATTTTTTCATCTAGACCACAGAGGAAGACTTTTCATAGTGGTTCTTATGTAATTAATGCTGGGGCTGTTTTACCAATGCAAAACACTCATTAGCAATTACTTAACTATACATATATTAAAACTTAATTAGTAAATAAATTAAGCATATAATTAATTGCTTTAATCAGAGAGCTTTTAATATTGCAATTATCATTTGATATACAGAGATGTTACAAATAGGTTTCTTTAAAAAAAACACCCCATGCAATGTTAATTAATCATTAAAACATATCTTGCTACATGCTCATTAATGATTTATTTCAGACACTAGGCCAGCTTCTATCAGCTGCATGCAAGTCAGTTTTAAGTGATATCAGCAGAATTCATGGTGTAACAGGCATTAAAAGCCTGATGTTTTTAATTTAAATTGTTATTCTGAGTTTCTAGTCTCAGGTTAAAATGATTCTGCCTGAGTTTGGTCTTTCAAGATCCTGACTACTCCATCACCCTTACACATTCATGTGGACTTTGTTCCATACCCATTTTCTACTACAAAATAAGAACTCTACAATGGCTCATGCAAGTGGATGAGGAAGGGAAGAAAAGGGTTTTTCATCTTTTTTGCTTAGACCCCTCCCCCCAAAAAACCCTGGGCCTTAACAAGGGTTCCCAGTTCAGGATTTTCCCAGACCCAGAAGTTTCTGGGCCAAAATGTGAGACCTAGGGACAGCCCTTGGTGATGTCATTCTGAATTAAGTATCAACAACAGTTGTTCACAGCTTGTCACCTAGGACTTTATCAGACAAACTTCCAAAAACAGCTCTTTAGCACCATATTTTTCAGTGTAATTGTCCCAGCAACATAACCCCTTTACCATATACGTACCTGTAATAGCATGAAAAAGCAGCCCCATCATTACTGGAGCACAAATGCTAGTGCTGTTTACTTCCATGTTTGTGATGTTGCCGGTTCTCACAAAAAGACGCGAGTGTGGTAAAAAAAATTAAAAAGTAAAATTTAAACAAAAAATGTACACACAAGCACAGAAACACACTTACAAACTCCATAGAAAACTGTGGTGGCTCATAAAAATAGTGTCCTATACCTGGATTTTGTGTTCTCATCCAGAAGTGTTCTGCCCATTGACGCTGTATTCACGAGATAAAAATGTTGTACGGTTTCAAACGCTTGCAATAACCAGGACAAAAATACCACAGCAGATCTATTGTTGGCTTGGCCCATCAATAAAAAAGAACACCTAATTAACAGCAGCAGAACACTAAAGGATTGTGTGGTATGGGTGCCTTTTTTGTGTTTATTAGGTGTCATTATGATGCCATATTTGCTGCAGCTGATAAATTCCTTAGACACACATACAGTGAAAACTTATTTCCCTGTTTGGAAATTCAGACAGAAATCTTAGCTAAAGGGGTTGTTCCCAAAGCAAGGTGAAATGAGGGAACTGTTCCTTCCCACATACCTAGGAAGACAGGATAGCCAGAAGGTGGATGCAGAGCAGAGGTGAACCCTGGCACCACAACAACTGTGAGGAGGACTGTAAAGGAGAAGCTAAGGGGTTGTCTATATGAGGCAAAAAAATGTGGATTGCTCTGCAGTAATGGCAATTCATAGCAGCTGCTATTTGTCTTAATAGTTTTTGTTTTGTTTTTTTGCAAATTGCATGCATGCGAAGCTCTCTGTGTTTGTTCTGCAAATGGACATGCCTGCCAATCAAGATGGTAGCCACAAGTGAATTACTCATGTTTTTACTTACTTCAATTTGCCACCATTGGATAGTATTAAAAAAAAAACAACAAACAATATCCAAGGTGTAAAAGAGGGACCTTTCGCAAACATATGTGGTATCAATGCCCTGAGTTCTGCACCTTTTGGAATGACATATTGAACATAATCTCAAATATAACCAATCAAGTTATATTTCCCAGTCCAGCCTCGGTCCTTCTGACAACTTTCCTTGAGGCTAATTGGGATCTTAAGTGTAAAGATATTATCGGATTCTTATTAGTCGTCTCAAGACAGGAGATTGCTAACCATTGGAAAACAGGCCAACTGATGTTACAAAGTTGGTGGAAAAGTGAAGTCAAAGGCTTTCATGGCCGGAATCCATAGGTTTTCTATGGTTTTTTTCCAGGCTGTGAGGCTGTGTTCTGGAAGAGTTTATTCCTAATGTTTTGCCTGCATCTGTGGCTGGCATCTTCAGAGAATGGTTGGGTAGGAGTGTGTGTAGGGTTTATATACTGTGAGTCCCTGTTGGAGAGGATATGTAAATTTGTGTATTTAAACATGAGTCAACAGTGTGATGCGGCAGCTAAAAAGGCCAATGCAATTTTGGGCTGTATCAATAGAAGTATAGTATCTAGATCAAGGGAAATAATAGTGCCGCTCTATTCTGCCTTGGTCAGACCTCACCTAGAATACTGTGTCCAGTTCTGGGCACCACAATTCAAAAAGGATATTGACAAATTGGACCATGTCCAGAGAAGGGCAACTAAAATGGTGAAAGGTCTGGAAACCATGCCTTATGAGGAGAGACTCAGGGAGCTGGGTATGTTTAGCCTGGAAAAAAGACGGTTTAGAGGCGATATGATAGCCCTGTTTAAGTATTTGAAGGGGTGTCACACTGAGGATGCAGCAGGTTTGTTTTCTGCTGCTCCAGAAACTGGAACACAGAGCAATGGATGCAAGCTCCAGGAACAGAGATTCCACCTCAACATTAGGAGGAACTTTTTGACAGTAAGAGCTGTTCGGCAGTGGAACACACTCCCTCGGAGCGTGGTGGGTCTCCTTCCTTGGAGGTCTTTAAACAGAGGCTGGATTGCCATCTGTCGGCGATGCTTTGATCAAGATTTCCTGCATGGCAGGGAGTTGGACTGGATGGCCCTCGTGGTCTCTTCCAACTCTACAATTCTATGATTCTATGGAGATTTTCACACGCCGAAAATATCGCTTCCAGAAACCGGGACAGAAATATTTCTGTCCCGGAAGCAGCGCCGCGGTTCGCATGCTCACCTCCCTCTCCCGTTGTTCCGTCGTCCTCGCTTTGGGTTTTTTCCTCCCTCTTCCGGAATATTTTACTAACAGGAGTTTGCCGTTAATAAAATATTCTGGAAGAGAGAGGAAGAAACCCAAAGCGAGGACGACGGAACAACGGGAGAGGGAGGTGAGCGTGCGAACTGCGGCGCTGCTTCCGGGACAGAAATATTTCTGTCCCGGTTTCTGGCAGCGATATTTTCGGCGTGTGAAAATCTCCTATGATTCTATGAATGGCTAGTTCCGGGGGGGGGGGAGATATGCAAGGAAGATTAGTGTCTGTTTGGCTAATGGCCCATTATCTGCTAGAAATCTCCCTGTCCCTGGGTGGAGTTTGTTTGCATGTGCTGAGTTTTGATTTTGGTGTTTTTCAAGACTGGTAACCAAATTTTGTTTACTTTGAGGGTTTCTTCTTTCCTGATGAAGTTGTCCAGATGTTTGTGGATTTCAATAGCTTCTCTGTGCGTTCTGACATGATAGTTGTTGGCCTGGTCCAGAATTTTGGTGTTTTTAAATAACATTTTGTGTCCAGGTTGGTTTATAATATGTTCTGGCACTGCTGATTTTTCTGGCTGGTCCAGTCTCCAGTGTCTCTCATGTTCTTTGATTCATGTTTGCACACTACATTTAGTAGTTTCTATGTAAACTTGTCCACAGCTGCATGGTATGCGGCAAACTCCTGCAGCTGTGAGAGGGTCTCTTTTGTCTTTTACTGAGCGTAGGGTCTCATCATAACTCTGGTATTTTATTGGTGAATATCCTCTCCAACAGGGACTCACAGTATATAAAAAAAAACCACACACTCCTACCCAACCATTCTCTGAAGATGCCAGCCACAGATGCAGGCAAAACATCAGGAATAAACTCTTCCAGAACATGGCCTCACAGCCTGGGAAAAAACCACAGAAAACCTATGGTGGGAAAGAGTATGGGAAACTTTATTAATGGAGAAATTATCTGGTATCCAGAAGCAGGAAGGGGAGAGAATATTTAAGGAAAAGTGGTTTCATTTTTTTTTCATATGTCAGCTTCCAAATAGAGCAATGTAAACCCCCAGTGCATCATCTTACAATGTGGACTGATGTTATTCTATAGTTTTTTGATGTTGTCTCTGATCAAACCTAATTTGCACACCACTGCTGCAGTAGCATATGACCCCAATAAGTGCTGACACAGTGCTTAGTTTTTTTTGTTATATACTGTTTATTGATTTTTTTAATTTTTATTTTACTTTCCATTATATACCAAAACATGTATTTGCAATGATTTAATACAAAATTTAATTAAAAATTATTTTTAAAAAAGCAAACACACACACACAAAAAACATTGTATTGCCTTAGCATTCACTCACTCACTAAGGTGAAAATCCAACATGGTTACATATAGAGAGTAGAACTATGCACTTTGAAAAAAAAAAAATCTGATCCCTCCTCTCATCGATATAAAAAAGGGGTTCTAGCTATCAAGGGCATCACTTCTTTTCTCCTCACTCTCCTCCCAGGAGCTTCCTATTCCTTCAGTCTCTCACCTACACTATCGTAAACAGAAAGAACATGGGCCTACTGCCCAGTTACAACAGGTTGGTAGTTATTTGCTTGCTGCTAAAATATTGTGCATTGAGGGTAAGTGAGAATTTAATTTAGATTGGTTTTGATAATACTTTACCAAAATTTGCACATTTCTTCACATCCAAGAAGGAAGGAATTTAAGATTTTTACGTTTAACATCCATGCTCAGAGCTCAAGCCCTTTTGTATTCAAGTATGTTAGGGCTAATCAGGGTTGCCACCCTTTTGGTTATGAGGTGCTTCGCTTCTTCATCATCTGTATTGACAGCAGATACAGCATGGTGCTCTCCATGGAGGGAATAGCTGCATTTATTGTATTTGGCCCATGTAAATGGTGGAGGGTTTAGTTGCAGTCCATTTTTAGAACAATTATACAAATGTTCAAATTTCTTCATGCTTGGGATGGAAAGAATTTGAGATGTAAAAAAATTCAAATGTGGGAGAAAACAAAACCAACCATTGTTTCCAGCACTAAATAGGATCATTTAAAAGGCTCTTACTACCTTGGGATGATGAGAGTCTAACACAAGTGAATGGCATCATGTTGAGGAATCTTGCTTTAAACTAAGTGGGCTAGAAGGACCACTGTAAAGCCTATAAAATGTAAGGCTATAGGGCAGAATATAGGGCACTAGGTATTGTTGTGAGAGCTGGACAGTGAAGAAAGCTGACAGGAAGAGAATAAACTAATTTGAAATGTGGTGCTGGAGGAAAGATCTGTGGATACCTTGGACTGCAAAAAAGACAAATGAATGGGTTGTAGAGCAAATCAAGCCTGAACTCTCACTACAAGTGAAGATGACTAAACTGAAGATGTTGTGCTTTGAACATAACATCAGACAACATAACTGGAAAAGAGGATAATGTTTGGCAAAGTGGAAGGCAGTAGGAAAAGAGGAAGACTATGTTACAGACGAATAGATTCAGTCAAGGAAGTTACCACTCCAAGGGGCTTATCGCATGAGGGAAAGGAAGTGGAAGTAATACCCAAGAGCAAAGTGTCCTTCCTTGCCTTATTGCATGTGCTTCAGAGGCGTGTTTCAGGTGTTCTCCCATTCTGGTCCCATGGGAGATGGTGGTAAAGGGCGAGTCTTGTCGCTAATGGATTTTTCCAGTTAGCAAAAAGACTCATGTTTACCACTGTCTTCCACAGAACTGGAATGGAAGAACAGCTGAAGCACACAGACGTCATGTGATAAGATAAGGCAGGACGTGCTATTGTCAGGCTTTAAAGCCACTTTCCTTCCCTCATGCGATATGGCTTTGAGTCTACAAGTTTTGCACTGGGCTGTTGATGACCAGGGCTCTTGGAGGTCTCTCATTCATAGGGTCACCATAAGCCAAAGCCAACTTGACAGCAAATAACAACACAACAACAAAGGCTATAGGACATGATTATACCTCTTGCTCAGATTTGAGCTGCTCTGCCAATTATTCTTATTCAAATGCTTGTACATTATATTGCATGGCAATTTGGTCCCATTAAATTGTCTTGTTCATTATTCATTCAGACCCGTTGCTCTGCGTTGATTAGTCCTATTGTGTACATTGACAGTTTCCTTTATGTTCTTATTACATAGGGGCTTACTGCACTCCAAAGAAAAGCAGCAGTGCAACAGGAACGTTCCACCTTCCATGCTGCCTTACAACATGATGTCATCGTTCTTTCATTCTGGTCCCATGGGGAACTGAGGTAAAACTGTGTCTTTTTGCTAACTGGAAAAACCCGTTAGCAAAAAGATGAAGTTTTACCTTGGTCCCCATGGGCCCAGAATGAAAGAACACTGGAAGAATGATGATGTCATGCAGTAAGGCAGCACGGCAGACAGAACCTTCCTGCTGCACTGCCACTTTCCTTTGGAGTGTGGTAAGCCCCATAGTCATTTAAGTTCATATTGTTATTTTGTTAATGTACTTAGATTGGGCACTGGATATCAAAAATAGTTTCATTAGTTTCCATTAACACTTTGAGTCTTTTGTCATTGGTTATGCTTTGTTCACTGGCATATCACTTCAGACCCAGATTAACACAGAGCAGCATGTAAGCCTGAATGCAGGAAAGCAAGGGCATTCTGGGGTATTTTCCTCTCACCTAACAATGAGAAACTGAGCATTCACCATACTGGTAAACAGATCATGTACAGCTAATTTTGCAGCAGAAGAGCCATGAAATCAATAAGTTAAGAGATTTTGTATGCCTGTTAAAAAGATAAGCAGACCCTAATAGCACAGAAAGATGCAGAAGATATTTCTGTCAGAGTCCATGACAAACTTCACCTTAATTAAGCAAACTGCCTATCAGTTATATCCCCTATTTCCCCTCTGAACACTAATGGAGGGCCCCCCACTTACATTACATATAATGGTGAGGATGCCACTGCAGTGCATTAGAATAAAAAGTTAAAATCAATAGTCAGCACAGAAGTAATATACACTAGAAAAATAAGAATCAGAACAACAGAAGTATCAGGCATAGAATAATCATTCCCAATTTGGTGCCATCCAGGTGTTTTGGACTTCTGTTTCCATGTGCCTTATCCAACATGGTCAGTTGCTAGCAGTTATGGGAGTTGCAGTCCAAAACATCTAGAGGGCATCAGGCTGGGGAAGGCCAGCAGTGAAAATACTATCCCAAAGCAGCAGCAAAGCATGACAGATTATCACAATCAAGAGCAGGCCAAAATACTCAGGTTAAAATCTAAAACTAGAGTAAGATGAGCCCAAGGGCTTTGCAAGCAAGTTATGCTTTTGTCAAAGGACTAAAAGAATAGTGTCAGGAATGAAAAGTTACAAACTTTTGTGAGGAAGGCTACATTCCACAAAGCATGAGCTACCCCCAGAAAGGCTCTGCCAGACTCCTTTTGTCAATGACAGAGAAAGGCCTCAGATTAAATAGGTGTCCATAAATCTAATGTGTTCTTTAATTAAAATACATATCCCAATCTTGCTATGATGAACTGTGGCATCCTTCAATACCAAATGACACAAAGTACAGTGCTCCACTGGCTTTAACTAAGGGAGACCATGGGATCAGCTACACAGGAAACTTAACAGCATATAATTGTGCATTAACTCACCATCACAGCAACATTTATTTGTCTTCATGATTTTTTTCTCAAGATTGCTGGTATGGGAAGCTATCCGTGTTTGAAGTTCATACAGATCATGCCCACAAATAAAGATGGTGAGTTACTCACATCATTATTCTCCAAATGTTCCTGCCGTTGCACATTTTTCCCTCACTAAATCCAAGATGCAGAAAAGTGATATTCTGCTTATTTATTTATTTATTTATTTGCTTTACCACTCAAAAAATGTGCACAATTGCTTTCATGAAAATCAGCAATGGCAGCTCCAACCACTTCGTCACCAGCAAGTCCGCATGCACACACGTCCAACCAATCATGTTTCAACTTCCAGAATGTGCCCAGGTTGAAATGGGAATGCACATTTCTACATATATATATATATATATATATATATTTAAAACTTCATGAGAAACAGCGAAGGATGTTATCAAGGAGTACATGGAGTTTGGGGGCTCTCTCCTTTTGAATATGGTGAATTCCCACATGATCTCATCAGGACAAAAGGTATTCCTCTCACATTCCATGATGAGATTTTTCATCATCTAGACCAGTGATGGGCAACCTTTTGAGCTTGGTGTGTCATACTTCGCCAAAAAAGTGAGCATAACTCAGGTGGTGTGTCACTTTGAGGAAAAAAACATTATCTCTGCCAGCGGAAGTGACGGCAAAGATCCCGGCTTAACCGGTAGTCCCAGAACTAGACGCTCTGTACCGGACTTCTGTTGTTTTGGCCTACAGACCTCAGGCACAGAGTGTCTAATAGGGGAGGATGAAACATTTGTGACTACAGTTGTCCCTCCGCACTCGTGGGTTTCACATTCGCGGTTCCACATATTCACAGATTCCTGCTTGTGGGAGGGGGGAGGAAAGTAGGACCAGGGCTTTGAAGTCCCAATTGCCACTTTAGGGAGGGTGGTGAGGTTGCGGGCGGGGGGAAGGCCTATGGCCGCGTATCATCAGAAATGGCTATGCATGTCAGTACTGACACATGTGTCATAGGTTCGCCATCACTGATCTAGACTATCCCCATGTGCGCCTTTCTTACAATTCCATGTAATCACTTAAATTCCTGGGACTTTCATTTGTACTTTAATCTTCTAATTCAACAATGGGGTTCCCAGCATGGTTGTGACTGCACTGGAAGAACCCCCCCCCTTTGATGGTGTGCAGGATAGAGGCCAGTAACATAGCTTTGGCACCTGCATCATCGCTAAGAGAGCAGAGGGCAGGGCCAGAGGGTATTTAAGCCCTGTTGCCCTCTACCTCCTCCTTTTTGACGGTCACCATGAGCCTCCACCTTTTATCACAGGAGTGTCAAGGGCCTCCATCTTTTGTTAAAAGAGTGCCGTGGACCTCTACTTTTTGTCATAGGAACACTATGACAAAATGGGCCTTCTCTGTCCATTGCTGGAGCACCATGGTCATTCTTCATCTGTTACAGGAGCACCATGGGCATTCTCCATCTATTACAGGAGTGCCTTGGGCCTCCACTTTCTGTTCTGCATGACAAGTGAGTCAGTAAGTTAGATTGGCCAGAAGTGCAATTAGTGGGGTCTGCTATACTTCCGAGGTAATTTGGGCATGTTGGGGGTAAACCCACACCTTTTACGGACAGATTAATTATGCAGTCCAAAAGGTAACAGAGTAGGGTTGGGGCTATGATTTTCCCCACCCTGATATATTATTTGAGAAGCCTGCTCTTCACAGGGCTGAGGGGGTTCACCTGTCAGTTACAGGGGTTTTATTTTCTGGGACACCTGCAATGGGGTTTCAGGTCCCTGTTGGACAATCTGGTGGGGGTAAGGGGCTAAGCAGACACTTACACCTTTTTCTGTGGCAGGTAGAGGGGAAGATTTGATAGTTTGGTGTGCACCTTGGCACCTCTCCCTTTTGGAGGTGAAAGTGGGATCTGGAACTTCCCCTTTAGCTCCTGTGAGCTGAGGGATGGATAAAGTGACCTCCTTTGGG
This sequence comes from Gambelia wislizenii, assembly GCA_030847615.1. NCBI lineage: Eukaryota > Metazoa > Chordata > Lepidosauria > Squamata > Crotaphytidae > Gambelia > Gambelia wislizenii. The sequence continues at coordinate 216,561,680 of JAUMIR010000003.1, forward strand.
GCTGGCCTCAGGGATAATTGTTTAATTTCTGTGACTTGGGAGATTGACTTTGGGGTCAGCCTTCCAGGTGTGGGCTGACTGGATTATAACCCAACTTATGGGTTCTCCCTGGGGTTCAGGTGTTTTCGCCCAAAGAAAGTTGGGGAGGGGTTTTTGGACTGACCTCCTGCCCCAATAATTCCCACACTAGGTTGCTCCCCCATTGCAGATATCTTAGGTCCCGTCTACACGATTTAAATAATACGTACGGCATGTGAAAGTTCGCACTTCCGTACAAACGGCCGTTCGGATGCACACGAATGCAAAAGAGGGGGGGCGGTTTTCCACCCTGAAATACGCACACGCGGCATTCGGGAAGGAAAGCGGATCGTGAAGAGAAATCCGTACGCCGTTCGGATGGCTGACGGGTCTGTACGGTCCGTTCGCACACATATGAACAGGCAGGGTAATCTGATTGGCTGGCTGAGTAGAGGGGGCGGGGCTAGCACAGAGAGGAATTGGGAGCGGCCACCATGTTAGTTTCCCGGCTAGCGAGCGTCCGGTAAGTCCGTGAATTTATATGTTTATTTATTTTTATTTTATATTGTAAATACGGAAAACCAAATGTCCGCAAACCAGGAACCTTTAAAAAAAAAAAAAAGCGGCGGGAAATTTAAAACTGCCGCTTGGCTTGCTCGCTCCAGCCAGCTTCGGGAAGAGGGAGTCATACGGAGCTTAGGGGGCTTAAAAATCGTATAGCCGGTTCGTATGCATACGAATGACAGGCTGTTCGTATTTTTTGCCCCCCATACGGATATTTTTATGATCGTATAGCCGCACCCTTAGAATGGGGTTAAATAGATTATAGCTAAATAAAAAAACCTGGCCCTTTATAACCCAGCTTATATGTGCGGTCACTTTTATTGTGTCTGGTCTCTTTATTCCTGCATCTACTATCAAATACTTCCAGAGTGAGCTCACTAATTCACTATGGAACCAGTAATCATTTGAAGGAAAATCCAATGATTGATATAAGGCAGGGTATGGAAAGGTTACTTTTTCTGGACTACAGCTACTGGAATGACCAGTGATCACACAGGCTGGAAGGGGGATTCCAAGAGTCGTAATACAAAAAGCAACTTTTCCAAACTCAGAAATAGAAGAAATTATTTGGGAATATCATAACACATTATTTGGATAGGGTATCAATTCAGGAGAGAAAAGTGTCTACAGAGTACTTTGACACTGAGCTTTTCAATATCCATAGTAAATATATAAAGTAAATATATATTGTAAAAATCTGTTTTATTTTTATACCTGCTTATTTTGTCATTGTTCTCCTGACAAGGACCCTGGGAACTGGAGTTTAGTGAGGGGCATTGAGAATCCTCTATTGCTGCCACAGCTCTTTAGACCCCTGCACTGAACTAGATTGCAAGGAGTCCTTGGGAAGAGGAATGAATACTAGATTTTTCCCCCCTTTGGTGGTTCAAATGTGCATTCAGTGATCCTCTAAGTTTCTCCACTTTATTTCTTCCATATTACTTTCTAGGAATCACAGAATCATGGTGTTAGAAAAGATTTCAAGCACCTCTCAAACCCGTTATTGCAGAATCCCACAATTATTTATTTAATGCATTAAAATATTGATGCCTCCCCGTATAATCTGATCTTGGGGGAGCATACAATAAAATTAGTTTAACCAATTTTAAATGATCTTTGCAGGCAAATGGAAAAAGATCAGGGGGAGGGGAGAAGCCTAGGGTACATCTACACTGTAGAAATAACGCAGTTTGACACCACTTTAACTGCTATAGCTCCATCCTACACAATCCTGGGATTTGTTGTTTTGTGAGGCACCAACACTCTTTGGCAGAGAAGGCTAAAGACTTGGGGGTCTGTAGTAGAGTCCCACAATAACATCCCTGTTGTTTCCCTCCCCTTTAATTTTTATCCAGATGCTCTCCACCTGGCTTCCAGTATTGATGTCATGGATCTCTTCATTGGTATAAATATCCCTGATATATAATGCTATTCCTACTCCTTTCCTGTTTGGTCTGTTTCTTTTATAAATGTTATACCCCTCTATTCATACATTCCGATCATGCGACTCATCCCACCAGGTTTCAGTAATGCCTATTATATTTGTTTTGTTGAGCTAGGAGTTCAAGTTCATCTTGCTTATTTCCCATGCTCTGTGCATTAGTGTAGAGACATCTAAGACCATGTGTTCCCTTTACTTGCTGCCTGTGCAAGTTTTTTTTGCCTCCCACTGTTGGGTCCTTGCACTGATTGCATTGTTCCCTCTGTGACAGTTTGACTATTTTCTCCAGCCCTTTTGCCTTCCAGAATACTTTTGCCTTCCAGAATACAGGTAAGGATGATATTCATGTCACAGTAAAGACAATAAAATATATTCAAAAAAGTTTGCAAAAATGTCCGTATGCATTTTAATGTGCATTTGTTTAATCTATGCATGTTTACATTCACTGTGTGCAACAGTTTTTTTAAAAGTTTTCCTTTCCCAGTTATGCCTTTTTTTGAGCAATTTTTCCTCTTGCATGTATTTTGGCATGCATTTTTCTTTAAAATGCTCCTTTTCTTGTGTATATTCTTCAGTAAGCACATTCGGTGTGCTTTAAAAAAAAAAAAAGTTGTAAACCAGATTGGAACATTCTGACAAGTGAAGATTTCTGTGTTTAAGGTCATTTTGGTTCACATGTAAGTATGACAGATGCAGATTTGTTCTGTTCTCTGCAAAAAAAACGGAACTGACAAAATTTTACAATATGCCTTTGTTGAACTATTTGTCACTTCTAAGTGACTTGTTTTCAGTGTAGGTGGGTAAACTCTGTTATTTCCTGTAATGGTATAATGCCACAATTCTAGTAAATTATTTTTCTAGTAATTCAAGTAAATATCACTGGACTCAATGGAACTTGCTTCCAAGTAAACTTTTAAATAATAAGAGTGTGAGCTTACAGGTACTTTAATTAGTAATCTGACAGTATAAATGTATATTTAAAATATTGATTGATTGAAATAATAGAATTTTAAGTTTCATTACAAGTGATGCATACAATGAAGCATATGTCTTGCTTTACACCAGCCTTAAGTGATCATTAACACACAAGGATTAGACAAAATTATGTCGCAAGTAGATGTTGGTTTCCAAAAGACAGAAACTGCCTGTACATGCTAATCTTGCTCTGTACATTTCCAAGACTAAGAACACACTCCCTCTTCTCAGAGGAATGGTTAGTGGGTTTTCTGTAGATTTCCCATCCTCTACCTCACCCCAGCTAATTTCTGCCTTCTCTTCCTATTTTTCTTAGGTCTGACTGGAAGAGAACTGTGAATCTTCTCACAAGTTAGTGCCCTGTGCAAATTATCAGAGTGAGAGCAAAAATGAGATTTTCCATACTTTGGCTCAATCATTAACCAGAATAGAGACTGCAGTCAAAAACTCAGAGGAAGACTAGGACTTGGAAGGGTAGATATGAAGGAACTACACAAGAGCCTGAAGTGTCAAGATATATCATTGAATCCTAAAGTTACGATTGTCCATGCCATCATGTTTCCCATTTGTATGTATGGTTGTGAAAGCCAGACAGTGAAGGAAGCTGATACAAAGAAAATCAACTCATTTGAAATATGATGCTGGAGAATAGTTCTGCTGATACCACGGACCCATCAAAAGGCCAATCAATAGGTCCTCAAGCATAGCATAGTGTAGTGGTTTGAGTGTTGGACTGACTCTGGAGACCAGGGTTCAAATCAAATCTATGATTCTATGAAATCCCTGCTTGGCCATGAAAATCCACTGGGTGACCTTGGGCAAGTCACACTCTCTCAGCCTCAGAGGAGGGCAATGGCAACCCCCCCCTGAACAAATCTTGCCAAGAAAACACTGTGATACATTCACCTTAGGGTCACCATAAGTCAGAAATTATTTGAAGACACAACAACAACAACAGCAGCAGCAACAGCAAATCAAGCCTGAACTCCCCCTAGAAGTCAAGATGACTACACTGAGACTGTTGTACTTTTGACATATCTTGAGAAGATATGACTCACTAGAAAACACAATAATGCTTTGTAAGGTAGAAGCTAGTAGGAAAAGAGGAAGACTGCATTCCAGATGGATAGACTCAATCACAGAAGCCACAACCCTCAGTCTTCAAGATCTAAGCAGGGCTGTTAAGGATAGGGTAACTTGGGGATCTCTCATTCATAGTGTTGCAATGATCGAAGTCAGTTTGACAGCAGTTAATAACAACAACAACTAGAACTTGAAGTCACCCAGAACCTGAAAGCAACCAGCAAAACAAATGGGCATTAATTTAATGACAAGGAAATGAAAGTACTTCTTCACAATGCATACATATGCCTTAGGATCAAAACTGAGATTAATGGAAATGCTTATTATCTATGATTTCATCTATTTTATCTCCCGGAAAAGGATTTCCTCAGAGATTTGGGCATTAAAACTTAAAAATTAAGCTTATTTTTAATTTCCAATGATGAATCACAAAGCAAAGTGTGCTAAATAAATAGGTCAAATACAAAAATACATAGGCCAAGTCAAATGCATAGGTAAGGACAATCATATACTGTGACAACTGACAACTTTCATCACTTTGGGGAGCACTTCCAGGGAAAAAGTATGCTGATAAATATATTGTCTAGCTTGGCCCTCATCAAGTTTTAGAAGGTTGTAGACAAATTCATTGAGGATAAGTCTATGAATGGCTGCTAGCTTTTTACCCACTACAGTCAAATAGATCCCCCATCTTCAGAGGCAGCCTTCTTCTGAATACCAGATGCTGGAAACATACAATGTAGGATGGGTGATAATTTCAAGCCTTTGTGGGCTTCCAAAAAATGTCTGGCTGGAAATAGGCCACTGGACATTTGGTTTGATCAAGCAGAGCTTTTCTCATATTCTTGTATCATTTCATGGCAAAAGAATGCTTCTCATTAGTCATATATTTATGACAGAAGTACATCTGGTAGGAGCAAGCAAACCACAGACAGTCTCCTCAAAGCAACAGCATAACCTTACAGGTCCCCAAAAGTACATCATATTTTCAGTTTCAGGAAATCAAAAATTTGTTGCTTTCTCCTTTAGCTGTTAAGCTATGCAGACATCCATAGAGGTGATAATTTCTGCACAACAGAGCAGCAGAGCACTACAGAAACATGGGATAAAGTGATGCCACTCTCAGTTCAATTGTCATGTTCTCACTTTCATTGGAGAGTTAAACCCAGAAGAGAATTTGTCAGAAGTAGCTCACAGAACACTAGAGAAAGTAGGGAGGAGGAAGCAGACCTTTCATAGTTGCTGACACTGCCCTCTGTACAGGGACTTGGAACAGAAATAGCATGAACCAATCTGTCTATTTCCTTGAGCATGGAAAGTTTGGGAGGGGCAGAGGGCAGCTCCTAGAATTCCGCAACTAGCATCACTGATCCATTCAATTTCCACATCAATCTGTGGGGATTTTTAATACTTGGAAAATTGCATGTATGCTTATATGTAATTTTCCCCAAAAGCACACTTTTTATGTATTTCCTTTAATATATGCATCATTGTATGCAATTTTTGAGCTGCATTGCAAAATTTGGAGCAGGGTATAATCTGAAGAATAACTGAGGGCTTGTCTACATGGCAATGAAACCCATACTCACTCTGTATTCACAGCATAGTTGACACATCACATTTTCACTGCGGTTTCTGCAAGAAACCCTGGATCTGTAAGATTCATGGTTTGCTCTACATTTAAGGGGAAAACCCAGATGTTTGGCTGTGTGCTGGCCAAGGTTGGCTTCAGAGCAAAGCTGGGGCAGAACCTCCAGTGCACGGAACTCCATTCTGGCATTCTGTTCAGTCACCAACTAGATCATGGGAAGTCCAGAAGCAAGACCTCAATACAACTGCACCCTCAAATCTCTCATGTTCCCTACCCCCAACTGATATACAGAGCCTTAGCATGGCATAGTGGTTTGAGTGCTGGACTACAATCCTGGGGACTAGGAATGAATCCCTGCTCAGCCATGGAAACCTTGGGCAAGTCACATATACTCAGCCTCAGAAAACTCTGTAATAGCTTTGCAGTTTAGTCAACCACTTGAAGGCACACCACCACCACCACCACAACTATCTTTGTTAGTACAGATATACGTCAGTGAATGAGGTAGACATATTCCTGGGCATTAGTTCTTTAACATGTGAAAAGAAACTACCCAGTTATGTAAACCTTGCACAAGTAAACAAAAACATTTTGAACCTTGTGGAGGCCACTTGACAGCTTTTTCCAAAATGCATCCAGAGATGTATTTCACCATCCTCCATTTTTCTTATGATTTCTATTTTGGTGATCACATTTATAGACCAATGCTTCTTCTTCCTTTTTTTAAACATGTGGAATGGAGCTGGTGAGGCAGGCGTATCTGCTCTCCCTCTTTCTCTCTGTTTTCTCTCAGCAAAGGATTCCGAAGGCAGCAGCTGTTTACTTTGCTTGTTGCAATCAGGCACAGGTGGCTACATTAGGATCAACTAGAGTAGACTCCTGCTCTCTTTCCAAGCTTAGGTTTTGTTTACTGAATTATTTACTGCAGATACAGTTGTAACCCAACACCAAAAGTGTGTTTCTCTACCTCCTTCACCTCCCTTCCAATGCCAATGCTGCTTTTAAAAAAAAAACTAAAAAAACCCTTCCAGGTAGATGGAGAACAAAGACTTAGTAAAAGGACCTTTTTTGTCAGAGGCTTTGCCTATACCATAGATTGTGTAAAGCCATTCTGATGAATAGCCGATCCGCTTTAAGACCATCCAAGTTGGTAGCCATAACAGTTGGGTGGGTACATCACATTACATGTGTGCGATGGTTTGTTTGTTTGTTTTTTATGTTAGGACATTATCAGACACACAAAATACGGCATCATAACAATGCCACATAAATGTGAATGGGCATGCAGATCAGACAATGTCACCCTTTCACAATTAGGTCTTGTCTAAAACCTGTCATATTTTATTGATGGCTTAAGCCATCAATAGATCAGCCATGGTGGTATTTTGCCAGCATTCCCAGCATATGAAACCTCATGCCAATGTCCTTCCACCATCAATGGCCAGTCTGGCCAGAACACTTCCAGATGAGATCATGACATCCAGGTAGGTGACACACTTTTTATGACCCTCTCCAGTTCAGTTGGGACTTTTATAGTGTGTGTTTTTGTGCTTTTTGTAACTTTTTCCTCTGTTATTTTTGAATTTCCCATGCTATGTATTCTTGCAAGAATACGCGGGATTTCAAATGAGGAAGTGAACAGATCTCTGCTCATTCCTCCATCATTGCTGGGAAAGCCTTTTCACTGGAGGGAAGATAAGTGTGGCATGGGGCGTCCTTTCGCCAGCATAAAAATGGCAAAGTTATGCAGGAAAAAGAATGGGGTTTAGGAGGATGGTCTGATAAAATCCTTAGACTACATGCCATGATCCTGATTCTAGCTAGACTGCCCATCAGTTGCTACTTGCAGCACATTCAATGCCAAGCTATCCCTTTAATGTTATGTGCAGTTTGTCTCTATGCCAGACTGTGGCCCTGCAGATGTTGGTGAACTACAACTCCCATGATCCCTCCTCATTTGCTATTCTGCCTACAATTGGTGAGATTGTTGCCTGACGACTGCAGTCCACAAGCTGCCCAACCCTGTCCCAAGCCATTATTGCTGATCTGACATGATAGACATAACTTGTCACCTGCTGCAACACCTATCCAATGGGATCAATTTATACATTTAGCTATTCATACTCAGGTGATATATGTTAACAAGCTCATTGTCACTGATGGTGTGAGGAAGGGAAAAAAGATGGAAAAATATTAATTTGGACTGCAAGCCAACCTTGCATACCTTTTCAGCAAGGAAGTGTGTGTGTTTGTGTGTGTGTGTGTATTCTTGCAAATTAATCAATATATGAGGAGTTTTGACAAGCGTTGATAATGGATGCATTTTCTGTAGGCACGCATCAAGTCCAGTAACATCACAGCCAAAGCAAAGAACTCCTACATTAGTAACAACCAGTTCAGGAATTAGAGTTTCATTCTTTCATAATGTGTAGGTTTGAAGCTGCCTCCTATGCTAGATTCCAACCACAGTGTTTTATTGCTTGAAAAAGAATGGGATCGGATTTGAGGCACTGCTGGTTGAACAGTATAATTAGAAACAATAGTATGGTGCTATGGAGTTTTGATCTCCTTAGAAGCAAAAGAATTCTTTCCTTCACAGTGCTTTTCCACTGAGTAAAAAGAGTCTAAAATCTGTAAAGAAAAGGGAGAATCTGGGGAACTATGCAAAGGCTGTTTGATCATGCTACCCACCTTCTGGAGTGCATGCAATACAAAAAAAGTATGTCATCTGTTTTGTTGACTTTCAGTACTCAACCAATAGTGCATTGTGTGTGCTACAACAGACATTTTCAAGCCAATGAGGCTTACTGTCTCTGTGCATAAAGAAACTGGTAATCACAAATGAGCTACGTTTTAAGTTGAGATGACCATAAAACTTTCAAAACTGTAGGGAAAAAATCCATGATTAGCTGAGTTCCAATTTTCCCAATATGTTTCAAATGTAAATATTCTTCTTTTGAAATGTTATGCTATGTTTGTAAAATGTATGATGTTTGCTGTTGCTATTGTTGTTATGAGTTCTGATTGACAAATATGAATTATAAGTAGACTTTTGATGCTTTAGGCAGGGAACTGCCTATTGCCAGAAGTCTGCATGCATGTTGGAAGAGTAGGGCAAAAGCCTGGATCCCTGTCCATCTTGGGGAAGTTAAGCCTCATTTTAGAGTACAAACTGGGATTTTCCTCACGCTTCAGAAAGGAAATGGTCCCATTGATATGTTCAGAACAATCAATCCTTAATTGCTCTGCTTCTTTCCACTGAAAGGAGACCTTCCCAAACTGCCTCAGACTGGTATACATCGCCCATTGTGAGGTATTCTGCAGTTTCCAGTGATATTGGGCAACCCTGATTGGATTTAATAGAGGATGCCTGATTGGCATTGTCTCAAGGTGTGCAGCTCCATTGTTCAGCTCTCCCAGGCTATCTAAGAGTCATTACCAGTGCCAAGAAGGTGAAAGGCAGAGGTCAGGTTCACATCTGACCTTTGCACACATCACACTAGGTACATGGGCCTTTTAAACCCTCCAAAAGAATATCATTCCCCACCCAGAGGTGTTTCCAATCCAGGAGAGTCCCCAAGTTTAAAAAGGGGTTATATATAACCCAGAAAGAAGGAGCAGTTCTCTTGGCTTCTCCCCCCTCTTCTTCCACCTTCCAGAAGCTCTGACCAAGAAGTCCTGGACTCTTCTGCACATTAAGATGGTCAGAAAATACATGTGTGTGTCAGACTATAGGCCCTGAAGCTCAGCTACATCCCTCTAGCACCCCCACCCCTCTTGAATTGGTCAGGTTTTAGCATCCATGCTGTATTTCCCCTCTTCTCTTTTCAGAAACTGCTATTAACAGCTTGTACTGAATAAAGGCTGTTCTATTGGTTTCTGCTACTATCCTTTTCTATCTTTTTAATAAAGAAATAATCATTTTTGGTGTAAAATTAGCTTGTCCTTGACCTGATTTCTTTCACTTGGAGTCACTCTAGTTTATTGTCCATTTTTAAAACCTTTAGCCTGTAAGGTTTTGCAAAGAGTTAGCGCTTGGGAGAGCTCCTCCCCCCAGACCAGTTAAACGAGATTTTCAGACTACACTGTTATAATGTTACTATTCCACTTTAACTGCTCTGGCTTCCTGCTGTGGAATTCTGGGGTTTGTAGTTTAGTGAGGCCTAAGAGCTCTCTGACTGAGAGTTGCAATGCCCCTCCCTAAACTGCAAATCCCAGGATTCAACAGGAGGCAGCCATAGCAAATATATTAGAATAGTAACACTATAACAGTGTTGTCTGAAAATCTAGCTAGTGCACTGCTCTTAACATTGTTACTAGTAATTCACAGCTTGTGACTGTTATACTTGTTCAGCTATTATAATTTATATTGACCTTATATGTACATCATTCATGTATACCTTTGCACTTTACACTGTAAGGTATTGTGCTGTGATTTTTTAAAACAAAATATGAAAGTAGGGTCATACTCAGTAATTTCAACCAGGTGATTGATTTCTATGGTTTTCTTGAGGTACCATTAACCCCAATACCAGCTTGGTACAGTTAGTTTTTCTACTGAATTATAATTAAGCATATGGTCTACCCAGAGGAACATTAAGACTGATGATCCAGTTCTAATGTTATATTGTTGGGCATATTTTCAAATGAAAACAAATAGGGAAAAAAATTATATCATATTAGTCGTGCTTCCACAGGTGGGACTGTACATCCTTTACAAATCAGTGCTAAAATGTTCCTCTACAACTCTTACATATTTATGGGATAGGTCTGCTTTAGATGCTTTAGAAAGCGAGAGAAAGAAGAAAAGGAAAGTCAGCAGAGGGGTTATGAGAAAGGGGGAGAGAAAAGGGGAGTGGGGGAGCGAAAGAGAAAGAAAGAAAGAAAGAAAGAAAGAAAGAAAGAAAGAAAGAAAGAAAGAAAGATTGATTGTCACATTGCCAGCTCTAGCCATATCCACTTTGACTTCACTTTATTCATCACTAACTCCCCCTTCTGTTATGAGGCTCTAAACAGATTTCCCATGAAGCAATGTAGCTCTCATTGACCACAACAATGAAAGATTACCCACGTTTAGCATAAATATTCATAACGGAGTGGGTCAGGGCGCAGCCTTAGAGTGCGTATGGCTCCCAAAGGCATTTTTGTGGCCCTGTCTTGACCCCAGCAAACTCACCAGACCAACAGGCACAAAAGAGGCAAATTGACTCTCCTGTAAGTACCCAGGAATTATAATTCACCTTTCAAACATGTTGCCATCTCTGCCCTTCCCCTGCACAGTTTAATTTTTTTAAAAAAAATTCAAAATCAGGAGTGGACCTGTGACCACTTCAGGTTTTTTGTTTGGGTTTTAATTTTAAATTTGATTGCCATTTTTTATATTCTGCACAGCTCTAGAGGGTCCCAGAGGCAGAAAATTGGTCCCTGGACTTGTGATTTCACACACATGATTTAGGTAATCAGGAATGAGCCACGGTGACATATTCCATCCCTGTAACAAATCAAGGTGAAACCATGTTTTCACATCCTAGTGTGCTAACTAACATTGGTTAGAACGAAAACATAACCAGGCTAGTCTGTATCAGTATGCAAAGGCACCATTGAAAGTACGGAGAGAAAGATTGTAGCATAAGTTTTCATAGATTGGTGAAGCAGACCAAAGGGTTGTCTAGACAAGATGATACAATGTGGACTGCTGTGCATTAATGCACATTTACAGCAGCATTCATTTGTCTCCAAGGTCCTTTGGCAACATCATTGGTATGTGAAGATATCCATGTTTGAGGTTCACACACTTCCATGCTGGTGAATCAACATGGTGGCCAAGAGTGAATTATTCTCATTATTATTCTCCAGAAGTTGTCTCCACTGAACAGTTTTTTTAAAACTGCAAATCAAAAGTGTACAAGTGCAATCTTCCACTTAAAAAAGCTGTTAGGTCACCTCAGTGCAGCAAAAAAAGTGCACGACTGGCAACACGAAACTCCAAAATGGCACTTCCAGCCACTTCATTGCTGGCAAGCCTGCCCCCTGTGCACATCTGACCAATCTGCTTTCCACTCCTGCCCTCACCAGGAATGCGCTGTGATGTGAATCAGATGTCCAAATGAGAGGCAATGCACATTTCCATGCATTATTTTAAAAATCTCAGGAAAAGCTGTGAGGGCTTCCACACACACACACACACACACACAGTTTTTGGAGTTTTTGGCCCCCCTCCTTCTGAATAAGGTGAATCGCCACAGGATCTTGTCGGGACAAAAGGTATTCTCAGCGAATTCTATTAGGATTTTTTTCACTGTCAAGGCAACCTCCCAGTCTACAAAAGCTGCAGTACAAAAGTATTTCTCTCAGTTAGGTCTGTAAGGTGCTACAAGATCCCTCTGAATACTGCTTACAACAAATTTCAGTTAGTTGTTTGTATACATGGCATTATGATATACTCTAGTGAAAGGGGAAACACTTAGGGACCTTTGAGACTACATAATTATAGAGCTATGATTCCACTTCAACTGCCATGATTCATTCCTATGAAATCCTGGGATATGTAGTTTACAGAGTGGCATTTAGAATTCTCAACCAGAGAGCTCCTCCATTGCCTCACCAAACATCAAACCCCAGGATTCCATAGAATGCAGCCATGGGAGGTAAAGTGGATTCATAGTCCTATAATTATATAGTATGAAAGGACCCTTACTCTGATAAATGGTAGGGGCAGAGAGGAGGGATGTTTGAACACACCACTCACTGGGGTGGTTCCCAAAACTTTCATGTTTCGGGTACAAATTTAAACAAGGACATATATTCACATAGTTCCCTGTTCTGCAACTGAGCATATGTAAAATTTGACAGTATGAACTAAAAATAGACACTAATAATTTTAAATTGTAAATCAGATTAGGTCTTCTCTACATGAAAAGAGTCACATAATTTAGCCCAACAATAGCTTTTATGACTATAATTCATGTACAGCAAAATTCTCCTGCTACCTGATTTAACCCATGCTTAAGATGGCATTTTCCTGACACCGAGTAATGTAAACAAGGATCAAACAAGTGTAAGTATGCCTACAGCAGGGGTTCACACCACTTTGAATATATTTATTTTAAACAGATTTAATTAAACTGATCATAAACACCCATGAGATGCAAGCCCTTTTTCCCCCTTCAAATTTATTCTGAGTTGTTTAAACAACAATGTAAGAGGTTTTCTAACATCTAGATGAGACAAATATTGTAACAGTTTGAAAACTACAGGCTCCAGAAATGTCTCACTCGTAGGACTTTTTCAAATTATTCTCCCTTAACGTTCTTTTCCCATCACATTTTGTGGCATTTTTATGCCGGCAAAAGACACACACCCTGAAATGGACCTACCTTTAGCAACATCAATGAGGCAGCCCTGGCAGAAATGGAGCATGAGCGGAGCTCTGTTTACTTCCAAGGTTGAGATATTGCTGATTCTCGCGAGAAGATGCAAGTATGGCATATTCAAAAAATTAAGCAAGACAAAGATATAAAATGTATGTACAAGTACAGAAACACACTTTAAAAATTACAAGTAATCCAGGGAGGTTAAAAAAAAGAGTGAGTGTCCTCTACCTGGCTGTCCCAATCTCACCCGGAAGTGTTCTGATAATAGACGCTGTATTCACCGGGAACAATGACGTGAGGATTCAAATGCCAGAAATGAACAAAGCAGAACAGGAAATCTGTTGACAGCTTGGGCCATCAATAAAAAGGAACATCTTTTGGACAGTACATGATCATGAAAGGACAGTGACGTCTGGTATGTGCGCCCTTTTGCGATCATAAGGTGTCGTTATGACACCATATTTGCCGCATCTGATAAATTTCAAAGTGAGAAGGTGTGAGAATCCTATGACCCTAGGTTTGTTTTTTGCAGGCCCTGTGCACTCCCCAAATATCCCTAAAATACTCCTTCAAGTGTGGGGGAAATGGCCAAAAATAAGTATTTCTGCTTCATGAAGCTTCCAGATATGATGATTCTGTTTCAGCCTCTCACCCCATGCTGTGTTTCCCCCCACCCATGTACCCTCTGACATTTCACAGATGAAAACTGGGGCACATGTGGCCAAGCAACATGAGAGTATGATCAAGATGAGGAAAGCTATGAATGAGGAAGAACACGCAAGCTAGGAGAGTCTGCAGCAGTTTGTTTTTCCCTGAGTCTGTAGGGAAGGGCAAGATTCCACCTCCTCCTCTTTTGTACTTTGAATTCAGGCCTTGCCATCACAGGTGTTAAAATCTAACATTTTAATGGGCTTTACCATGTCTTCCACCAGACTTTGCCCCAGGCATCATCAGGACTGCTCGGGGGCAAAATGGGGACTGGGAGCTCCAAAAGGGGGGCAAGACGGGCAAGTAGCCCATGTAGACAAGCCCTCATTTTGAAGCAATCGAAGTAAGTTGAGAACTAAGGGGGGGATAAGAGGAGGAGAGGGAAACTGAGGACTTTTTCAGACAACCTTTATTCCGAGAGAAGACATCAGGAGACGTTCACAGCTATCCCGCGGCAGGGGGTGCTTTTCAGACACTGCTGTCCCTCTCCCGTCGCTGTCCGTGACAGTTCTGGCATGGATCTATTGCCACCGTGCCATTTTTTATTCACGGACAACTTCCGTGAGTAAAAAATGGTGCGGTGCCGGAACAGTCACGGACGGTGACAGGAGAGGGATGGTGGCATCCAAAAAGGACCCCCTGCCACGGGATAGCTGCGAACCTCTCCCGACATCTTCTCTTGGAATAAAGGTTGTCTGAAAAAGTCCTGAGACATATTAAAGGCAGCTGAAAGGCGGAGGGGGGGACAGAAGATTAATCTGTACTACCCCTGCCAAATTGGGATCATTGGAAGGTAAGCACCCCTGGATGGACATCAGAGCTCTGGTAATTATGGCCTGACCAGTGAATATCTATGCAAAATCTGGTCTATCTGTCTGGTCCTTTGGAAAAAGGGAAGTGTTCAACCTTCCTGGGCTGTGAAAGGTGAAGATAAACATAATTTTTCAATACCTTTATGCTTTACACACCTCCATAAGAGGAAGTGGAATACTGTTTCAGCCACCAGTAAGAATGTTGAGATATTTTGTTTGTCCTTATTTTTAAGTGAACCAAGCTGATTTACACTTTGCAGACCAATACAAGATCACAGGAATGCAGTTTAGTGTTTGGTTTTCTCCATTCTCCATGTCCTGTGATACGTATCTCAGCCTAAAAACAAAACACAACTTCAAAATGTACATTGTATGCAAAATTTAGGTTATTTCATCAAAATGTGTATCTCAGGTTAGACTGTGTACCAGAATATGTATTTTAGGTCTATTCAAAATACATATAAAAATTCATATTTTGCGGAGGGAAATTCAAGAAAATGTGTGTGTGTGTGTGTGTGTTAAGTTGCAGAATCATGGCACACCAGACTTCTGAATGAATATGTGTGAAACTGACAGGGACTGGGAAAAACCTGACCTGTCTAGCCACCAGAATTGCTTCTCCCTTCATTGTTAGGATGGGCTGCCCACCCTTTACAAAAATTATTATTATGTACAGTTTTAAAATACATTGGCATTCCCCCTTTGCTTTATCAGAAAGGCATTGGAAGCATTTTTAAAAGAACTGCAAAATTGGTGCAGAAATTGGGGGAAAGTTGTGCTGTAATGCTCTTTAGGCAGTAGCCATTGAGAAGCACTCTTCAGACTATTTTGCCCAGGTTCATACTAAACGCTGATAGATCTGTTTTCTTCCCAGAACATGTCCTGGGACAGGGGAAAATACATTCTTATTGAACATGATGAGGTTGCTTTTCAAATTGCCATGATTCCCTGCACTCATTCACTCTTTTGCCATTCTCTGTGTTCTAAAGCCAACAGGTGTCTGGGGTCACTGGCTAAAACAAAAAGTCAGTGTGAGTGCACAAGGCCTGAACCCACACATTTGACCCACACATTTGAATCCATATGTGTTGCCTCACCTCCTCATTCTCTACATGGGTGGCTCTCTCCTTTGACTATTCATTCTCCTCATTTTTTTCCTCTCTGATTTCCCCCTCTGATCCCCTCTTCATTTCATTTGTTAAGACCACTGCCTGTATTAAAACTTCATACTTCATTTAGCTTGTGTCCTTCTCAGATCTCTGGCTCCTAGTTCCCCACATCCAACCTTTTTCTTTCTCTCCTTTCCTAGGCTTCTGAGAGTATTCTGCTTGCCTTGTGTTTATCCAGATTCTGACCAGCTCAACCAAAAGCCACCAGAGCTGTATCTGCCTTGCTCTACTCCTCCAACATGGGATAATTCAGCTGATTGTTGCCAGAGGTTTCATCCTCATTACTACAAAACCATCCAGCATATTATAACATAGATGAGTGAAGAAGGCCAACTCACTCACACCTCTTTGCCAGAGCTATCATTTCAACACATCCCAGTGTACTATGAGACAGCAGTTCCCAACTTCAAATGCCACCCAAAATGCCATCTCCTGAAAGAGCCCACTTATCTTTCTGCATGGTAGAACTGACCCTTTGGGACAATCAGCCCTACCATTAGGCAGAGTGAGGAACTAGAGTTTAGGTGTCATGAAATGGCAGCAAATGGTTATTTAATCTATCAGTTACATATTTTTACCTATTGTAACCTGCCTTGAATCCCGTCTTGGGAGAAAGGTGAGATATAAGTCCAATACATAAATAAATAAAGTTGTGTTTTTACTGCCAAGAAGATGGAAAGCTGTTTGTAGGATCTTTTATCTCAGGCACCAAATTAACTTGTTTGTCTCTGAGCATGCGTGAAATATGCCATTTGCTGCTTCACCACAGACAGTAAACAATCTTGGACCAGTCCTCTTGCCTTCCATCCATTTAGAGAAAAATCTCATGTATTATTTGCAACATGGAACTGGACCAATAGTGTCAAGTACAGCCAATGGCAGTTGGTGCTTTCCATCTCAGTGGCATGTAAACATTCTCTATGTTTTCATCTGAATGTTGAAGGAACTATCCAAGGTTCTGAGACCTATCAGCAAAAAGCATTCAGCACCTTGGAAAGCTCCTTTACAGTTTGGACTAAAATCCAGAGTTGATATACAAGCCCACCCTACCAGCTTTGTAGCTGCTACTTAACACAAAGAATTAGGAGACAAGAAAAGGTAGGACAAGCAACCACCTTTCACACCTTCAGTTTTTTTTTAAAAGGCTTCCACCAAAAGGCTTCTTGTATTCTATTGAATCATTAGGGCAGTATGAAAATATGGGTTCAACAGTAGAAGCCTCTTTCTTAAGAGAATCCCCTGGAGTAGTCTTGGTTCCAACAGTGACAAGCAGGTCCACGGGACAGCCAGATAATCAAACCATGGGCAGCCACTCTTATTCTAGTTCCCATGAAATTGCACAAAATATGCATGACAGTATTGTTTCTTTGTTTATTCTGGGTTTCCTTAGAGCTCAGAAAAGCTGCTTTTTGACTGAGGAATTGTTGGTGTGTGCTTTAAGTCATTTCTGAGTTATGGCAACCCTAAGGCAAACCCAACATGGGGTTTTCTTGTTCAGAGGGGGTTTACCTTTGCCTTCCTCTAAGGGAAATGGTGAAAATACCCCTCATAGAATTTGCTGGGAATCCTACCTGTCTAAACAGGATCCAGAACCAATCTACACTGTTTGGAAGGAGAGGGATCCAAAACAGCAAAAACAATGGGGTAAAAGCCTTCACAGAATTCCCTGTACTTTTTCAAAAACTGTGAGGCGGGTGCACATTTTTGCTCATTTGGACACTGAACAGTTAAAAACCTCGAAGGGAAGCACAAAGATGATTGGCTGGGTGAGAGGGGGGCAGGGCTTGCTAGGAGGGCACCTGCTGCCACCATGTTGAATTTTCGCCTTAGTGATTGCTCGCTAAGGTGATAAAAAGGATCAACATTTTCTGTTTTGCTTTCTTGTAAAGTTGGAAAATCACTCTATCGCACCAGTGCACCTTGGGGCACCTTTATAAAAGAAACCCGCAGTAGTGAATAATTAACGTAAGTAAATCACCCACGGCTACCATAAGGAGTGAGAGGCTTATGGGGCTTTCTGAGACCCGAAAAACTGATTGGACATGTTACTGCTGATGCGAGATGCCAATACCATGAGGTATTTTGGATTTGGGGCCCTTAGTCTGAGAGAGTGTGCCATGCCCAAGGTCATCCAGTGGGTTTCCATGGCTGAGTGGGGATTTGAACTCCAGTCTCCAGAGTCATAGTTCAACACTGAAACCACTACCACACACTGGCTGGGGAATGCTAGAAACCATAGTCCAAAAAAGCAACTTTTCCAAGCTATGGGCCATTTCTAAAACTGAACCTGTGCTCATGTTTACTGAATAGTGTACAATGAAGCCAACACTGAAGTACACAAAAAACAAAGGGCAGCACAGATGATCATATTGCTCCTAGGTTGCCTGAGAGGAATGTTTCCAACAGTCTTTCCCCTGCAAACATCTCCCTTCTCCACCACCCTGAAGCCATGGCAGATGCAAACAAATTACACTACTATAGCTAAGAGTTGAATGGAGGCCTTTTTACATTCAAAAGTATTCACATATCTCTGAAACCCTTTCCCCTAATGTGTCAGGTCTGTTTCCAGCCCTTCTGAGAAACTTGTTCTGCTGACTACATTTTTAGCTATATTTACCATACCTACATTGATTTATTTTTACTATGTTTTCATTAGTTTTCTAGCAAACTGCAGGGTCTGACAACCACATGTGCATGGGCTGCATCACTTAATGCTCACTTATATTGGAGCTAATTTCCTGAGGATAGTCAAGAACTTTAAGCAAGCATGAATTTTCAAAATCAGAGAAGGAAGGCTAGACATTTTTGCAGAAAGAAAACAATTGTGAGTTAGTGCCAATAACAAAGGCCAGTGGGGCACCAATGCCGAGAATGTCAGAGGATACAACACCCATTTTCTTTTCCCAATATATTATTTTCTATTTAAAATAGTTGCAGTTGCTTATTGAGACTATATTCACACAAAATGATATTACAAGGAGATAATTTCTATCATATATTCTCCTGTGTTGTGTGTGCACTTTCAAGTCATCTGTCAACTTGTGGCAACCCATGAATTTCATAGGGTTTTCTTAGGCAAGAAATACTCAGAGGTGGTTTTCCCAGTTCCTTCCTCTGAAATACAGCCTCCAGCACCTGGTATTCCTTGGCGGTCTCTAACCAGGGCTGACCCTGTTTCCAAGATCAGACAGGACCTGGTTCCTTTAGGGTGTTACTCACACAAAATTCCATGGGATATGCAAAATATGTATAATATAGGTAATATAAGGCTTCTAGATAGGTCCTCTATATGCTATTTCCCATAGGTGCTAGCAAATTATTTCATTAGTAACTTTTAAAGTTCATAACCATTTTGAAAGTATTTTTAATATAACTGTTGTATGGGCAGTTGCTATAGTTCTAAAGTGGTTCAAAAGTAGATTGTATTTTATTTCATTTATCCTTATATGGTTTATTTTTGTTGCACTGTTTACGAAGTTGTAAACAAATTGCAAGCTTGATTACATGCAAAAAAAGTTTAGCTTCCCATGAAGCATTAGCCAAACAAGACCCAAGACAGCCTCAGAGAGGAAGCTCTTCAGTCTATACTCCAGGACATTTTGCTTTCTCTTGGAGAAGCAACTTTGTTGACTACTGACATATTTCTAAATTAAAACACTAAATGTTTACACCTGTGAGCAATTAGGGAAAGGTCTATAATTATGAGTAACAAGACAGGGAAAGTGTCTATATACAGAGGCCTCCTGTGCTAACAGTACTATGAGTGGCCAGGGAATTGTTTCCTTCCCCCCAGGAAATCCATTTCAAGATTCACAGTGTCAAGAGGAGGATCAGAATCAACTTCTGTATCTATTTGTGTGTGTGTGTGTTTTTAATCTTTTGCCCACCCTGGATGGTGCTGTTTTGGCTACACAGGCACCTACATTCTCATCTAGACATCAAAAATTGAGGGGGGTACATAAAAGAGGCCTTAGATATTGCAAAGACACCTGGAAGGGTTGTGTGATAGATCTTGTATATTCTTGGGACAGACACTTCACTCAACACCTGCATTATTCTCAATAGTGAACACCAATCTGTCCTGCGTGGAAGGTAGCAGAAATTTGTCTTTACCACAAGGGTCTCCAAGTGCTCTGCTTTTTTCTTCATAGGAAACATCCTTGGGATTCAGACTAAACTCGTTTCCTGCCTTTAGAGAACTCAGTGACAGCCCTCACTGAAAATTAAGCTTGCTTTTATTTGCATAGGTCACCCTGCCACCCTTATCCAGTGGCAGCTCTAGGGGGGTGCGGAGAGGCCAAACTGCACCAGGTGACACCATTGCAGGAAAGGGTGACACCAGCCTTAGTGACACCATAGCCTTTATCTGCTTACCTCCATCCCAGGGTCTTTTTCCTGGTCACACTGAATATATGATGGAATCTTAGAAACTTAAGATGATTCACTAATCAACAAGTAACCCTGGAGACATGCTGCCAATCAGAATAGGTGGTTTCCGTGTTTCTTTCCTGGACTGTGATACTTGGTGGTACTTGGCTAAACATACAAGTCTGACTGGTTATAACTCAGAGTCCAGTGTTTCTAAACATAGGCAAATAAGTCTGACAAGTTATAACCAGAGCCCTGTGTTTCCAGACTTACACAATTCCAACAACTTCAAAATCCTTCCACTTTATCTAAAAAAACAAAACAAAACAAAACCCAAACCGATAAAACCCACACTTTACTTTTTTCTAAAACACATTTTATAAAAAGGATGAGTGGCTTGCGGGATAACTTTGATTGCACAGAATTTGGGAGTTATTCCCCCCCCCCCCAAAAAAGGCCTAGTTCAGGCAGCCCCTCAAGAGAGTGCAGCTGGAACATATACAAGCTGTTGCCTGGCTGGCAAGTGCATATGCAGAGGTGTCCAGAGTAGCCTAAGTCCAATTGGTGCTCCCAACTAGAAAAGACCCATTGAATCAATGGGATTTACATAAGTACTGAATTCCCATTTACCAACTGAGTCAATGAGTTTGTTCTAGTTTGGACTAACCATTGGGCACTTTGAATAAGCATTTATTATCCCAAGCACACTCTCATGTTTCCCCAGGCTTATCTACACAAAGGGGGAAAAACAGACTTCTCCACAGTAATAGCAAGTTGCAGAAGCTGAGGCCTCTCTTAATGGTTTTACAGCCCCCATAAACTTTGTGTGCCTATAGCTGAGATGGTGGCCCTGAGTGGATGACTGGTATTTTTAAATCTGCTGCTTGCAAACTTGTTTTTAGCTATTTTTACGGTATGCACAAGCGATATTCCACCTTTCCAAAAAGAAAAAAGAGAGACAAAGATGGCACAAATCCCCATTTTATTGCCTCAGCAATCACTCCAACATGGCAGCAGTGGGCACTTGCCCTGTAACCCAGCCCTGCCCCCTGCCCCCATCCAACCAATCAGGTTTGCACTTTGTCTTGTATGGGGAAGTGATTTGTGTCGAATCACTTGTCTTAAGCAAAAATGCACATATCACAGGAGCTTTTTTAAAAAGTTGGGAAAAGCCGCAAATGCTTTTCTCACATAGTTTTTCTTCTTTTTCACAATACGATGAGACAATGTGGGATCCCATTAAGATTACTCATTTTCTGAGTGAATTCTGAGAGGAGTATTTTCACCGTATAGACAACCCCCAGGTCTCTGAATGCAGCTACCATGATTTTTATCATTACAGCAGTCCTTGGGGGCACCATCATACTGATTAGTGAATATTTGACTGATAGCTGGATTGCATTTATATACAGTATTTCTGCCAAAGTATAGATGGTGATATACCATTTAAAATATTAATACAACTGATTATTGTTGTTATGTGCCTTCAAGTCCACTCCAACTTCAGACAACTCCACCCTAGCATTTTCTTAGCAAGAGTTACCGGTATTCAGAGGAGATTTGACATTGCCTTCCTCTAAGGCTGAGAGAGTGTAGCTTGCCCAAGGTCACCCAGTGGGTGTCCAAGGCTGAATGGGGATCCCAGCTCTGGTCCCCCAGAGCTCCAACACTCAAACCACTATGCTATGCTGGCTCTCTATTACTGGTGTTAATAATAAGTGTTTATTATTAATAATAAACCAGCAGAGGTGTTGCAGGTCACTGATGGTCCCTTGAGAAGCAGCTGACCTGAGGTTCTTGCTTTGCACCTTTATCCCTGGCTTAGCTTTCTCTTCAGATGAAGAGCAGGCACATAGAAACACTGGTTGTCAGAAATACTGCAGCAGTTGTTTGCTTTGAGACACTCAGGAGGAATTTGCTGATTGTCTGGGGTGAAGCAAAACATTAGAAGAAACATGGAACAGTCTCTTTGTCTCCTGTCTTTGGACATTCTCATTTTGAACAATATGAAATGTGATATTGGTCTGTGGTACATTCCCCCATTCTTTCCTCAAATTGCTGACTTTAAGGAGGCAGGAAGCTAAAAAAGCACACAGCAGAATGTCACATCACATATTGTGCTGAAAAGTATCATCCTGAAATAGATAAGAAACTCTCCCTGGAAGCAAATGATAAAGAGACTCTAAGTGGTGACAGCTCCATTATTCTATCTATACCACACAGTTATAACAATTTGATACCACTTTAACTGTCATGGTTCCAACTTTTGGAATTTTTGAACCTGAAATTTGGTGAGGGACTATGTTAGACAGTTCTGGTGCTGAATACAGGGGTTGCACTAGCATTCCTGAGTGGAAAAATTGAAACTCTTCATTGTTGTTGTGTGCCTGAATAAGGTGACTAAGGTGACATGGGGATTTATTGGCAAGATTTTTCACAGGGGTGTTGCATTTGCCTTCCTCTGAGTCTGAGAGAGTGTGACATGCCTTCCAACCTGGGGGAAATGGAGCAGATGACGCAGTAGAGGAAATGCAGCACAGAATATTTAAAGAGGTTGTACAGGAATACCTGACTACTCTAAATGAATTCAAGTATCCAGGGCCAGATGAACCACATCCAAGAGTATTAAAATAACTGGCAGATGTAATCTCAGAACCACTGGCAATAATATTTGAGAATTCCTGGAGAACAGGAGAAGTTCCTGAAGATTGGGGGAGGGAAAATGTTGTCCCCATCTTAAAAAAAAAAAAAAGGTGGGGGGAGGAACCAAGCCATTATCGTCCAGTCAGCCTGACATCAATGCCAGGAAAGATTCTAGAGCAGATCATTCAACAATCAGTCTGTAAGCACTTAGAAAGGGATGCCATGATCCCTAAAAGTCAACATGGGTTTCTCAAAAGCAAGTAATGCCAGACTAATCTTATCTCTTTTTTAATAGAGTTACAAGCTTGGTAGATGAAGGTAATGCTGTGGATGTAGCATATCTTGATTTCAGTAAGGCCTTCAACAAAGTCCCCCATGATATTCTTGCAAACAAGCTAGTAAAACATGATCTAGGCAATGCTACTGTTAGACTGATTTGTAATTGATTGACCAACATAACCCAGAGGGTGTTCAGCAATGGCTCCTCTTCATCCTGGAGAGAAGTGACTAGCAGGGTGCCACAGGGTTCTGTCCTGGGCCCAGTGCTATTCAACATCTTTATCAATGACAGATTAGAAAGCTGGGCCAAAACTAACAAAATGAACAGGGAGAAATATAGGATATTACATTTAGGCAGTAAAAATGAAATGCACAGATATAGGATGGGTGACACATGGCTTGAGAGCGTACATGCAAAAGGGATCTAAGAGTCTTAATGGACCACAAACTGAACATGAGTCAGCAGTGTATTGCAGCAGCTAAAAAAGCCAATGCAATTCTAGGTTGCATCAATAAGAGTATAGTTTCTAGATCAAAGGAAGTAATAGTACCACTCTATTCTGTTTTGGTCAGATCTCACCTGGAATACTGTGTCCAGTTCTGGGCACCACAATTCAAGAAGGATATCAACAAGCTGGAGCATGTCCAGAGAAGGGCAACCAAAATGGTGACAGGTCTGGAAGCCATGCCCTATAAGGAGTAGCATAGAGAGCAGGGTATGTTTAGCCTGGAGAAGAGAAGGTTAAGAGGGGACATGATAGTCATGTTTAAATATTTGAAAGGATGTCATACTATGGATGAAGCAAGCTTATTTTCTGCTGCTCCAGAGACTAGAACATGGAGCAACGGACTCAAACTATAGGAAAAGAGATTCCACCTAAACAATAGGAAGAACTTCCTGATGATAACAGCTGTTCTACAGTGGAATACGCTGCCTCAGAGTGTGGTGGAGTCTCCTTCTCTGGAGGCTATTAAACAGGGGCTGGATGGCCATCTGCTAGGGGTGTTTTGATTGTGTATTCCTGCAAGGCAGGGTGTTGGACTGGATGGCCCTCAAGCTCTCCTCCAACTCTAGAATTTTATGATTCTATGGGAGCCTCAGTACACCCTAAGCCAACGCTCACCTGACACTGATCAAACACCGGTACCACAAGAACAACAGGAACAATTGGATGAGGAGGCACAGTCCCCAATCCCTCAAACTGATGGCTGGACAAAGAACAGAACAAAGATGTTCTGTCTTCTTGCCAAGCAAAAGAAGCTCAAGGATAGCTGGCTGCAGTCAATTTAAGATAAAACTCTGCATGTTCAACATGTTCCCTGTTGAAAACAACCATCCAGCTCTCCCATGGCATTCCTGCCATTCTGCTCCAGATACCTGAAACCCTGACCTTTGGACTGGCTGACAATCCTGTTTGGCTCTCAGAATTTTGGGCTGGTTTTGACTTCTCTCTTGCACATCTATCTCCTTCACAAACAAACACTGCCAGGCAAGAATGCTTTCCAGAGACATTGTTTGATTTACTGGCCCTGTCTTATCTGTAAAAGCTTGGGGTAAATTGCTTCCTCCCTAACAACTGTCTATGGGAGTATGGAAACCTGTTCCAGGACAGTAAGGGGGGGGGGAATGAAATAAGAAGAAACTGGGAAGCTGCTTTTACTGTGTTAGACCCCTGGTCTCTCCTGCTCAGTATTGCCTATGTTGGGGCTGGCAGTAGCTCTGCCAGGTTACAAGTAGGGTCCTTGCTCTGGTTTTCTTTGAGATGAATGGGGAATCTGCTCCAAGCAGAGAATGTGCTCCACCATTAATCTACAACCCTCTCCACAATCAGATGCTAGCTTATAGTATTCATTAATCTAACCCATTATTCTCAACTCTGATTAGTTGTGTCTCTCCAGAGTCTCAGAGGAAGTTATTTCAACTCAACCACTAGCTGATCCTTTTAACTGAAAATGCTAGGCATTGGACTTGGGAGGTTCTGGAGACAAATAATGTGCCTGAGCTACAAAATGTGACAAGGGCAGTGGCTCAGCCAGACCATGGATGAATGTAAGTCACCACTTATCACTGTGCATACATCTTATTAGTTGCAGAGCAAAGCCATCATCTTCAAAAATCCTGCCAAGTGTTGAGAAGACTTTTGCCACAGACCTATTCCCATCTGAATGGGGATATATTCACATTACACAATCAAAGTGCTATAATCAGAGCCAAATGCCATGTCTCTATCTTATGTAATGCTGGGATTTGTAGTTTTAAGTCATTCTTAGCGTTCTCTGCCAGAACGCTCTGATAATATAGTTGAGCTGAGTGCACTTGAGAATTCTTGGTCCCCACTAAACTACAAATCGGAGGGATGCATAGTATGGAGCCCTGACCATTAAAGTGATATCAAACTGCTGTAATTACGCAGTGTGGATAAAAACAAGGATGGGGAAAAATCCATCTCTTCAGTCCTCCCTCCCACAACATTAGGCAGGATGCTACAAATGACCAGCTTTTCAAAGAGTTGTAAGCACAGTCTGTTTATGTTGCCACTTGGTATGAAGGCATCTCCATTCACTCCCCAGCAAGTTTCATGGGGCAAAGCAAACATGGGGATCATCGATGCTCAGTGAATATATGACAGATAGGAAACTTAAAGCCTTGTTGAGGTCATGGAAGGAAGTACAATAGTTTGATTAATAATCAATTCTGCCACATAACCAGCAATTTCGTCAGCTGAGGCAATAAGGAAAACAACTGTAAACTTAAGGACAGGACCATTTTATCCTTGCCCTTGTCACAGCAAGCACTGGAAAGGAGCCACAGTGGCTCTCTCTCTCTTTTTTTAAGCTAGTAACGTCTAATGCAGGAAGACAGGAATAAGCAGAGTAGAAGCACCTGTCAGCTCTATTTCTTACTCTCCTTGATTAGCATGAAACATTAATAGGGCTCTCTGAAATTCTGATCTGAAATGGGTTTTGCCTGAAAATGTGTCTGCCTTTACTGTACAAAAATTGCTATCTTAAGATATATATATATATATATATATATATGGAAGGGGAGAAATGAGAAAAGTGTGGGGGGACAGAAGGAGTAAAAATATTCAAAGAAAACTTTTTTTTAATCCAATGACAAATTATTTTAATAATGCCAATTGTGCATGGTGCTATTTGTATAATTCAATACATTAAAATCCCCTCCCCCGCTATTCCATGTGCTCTGCTGAGCTCATCTCTCTCTTTCTGTCTCTCTCCCTCCCTCCAAATGACACACACAAAATGATACATCATGGTTTCTTGCAAAAAAAATCAAAAATGAACATCCTGTAATGGGTTAATGAACGTTTTAATAAAATTTTCATTGTTGCACATTTCACTTTTCCATACCAGGAGCCAGGGCTGTATCAGTAACCTCGGGCAATGCCTTAGGATAAAACAAATCACATGGTACTGAACTATTTTCACCTATTTATCCTTCTTCCAGAAATATATTCATAAATACAAAATGAAGCTAGCAAGCACAGCCCGTAAAATGATACCTAACAAAGATATTGCCTCACAATTCAGCAAACTCCTGCCATGTTGAGACTGTACTTGTCTCAGAATTTTTCGTGTGTGGTTTGTACACTATACACCCATCCTATATCAGTGTACACCCAATACAACATAGAAGTATGCGAAAATCCAAGTTAAGAACTGGTTTCTCTTCCACATCATATAATCAGTTCTTATGACCTAGCACTCACTTATTTCTGTAAATAACTCCTCGTGCAAGTGTTAGTCATAGCACACTGAGCCACAAACACAAACAAGACTGTAGCTCTTGTTCACATGAACTGGGAAATAAGTTGCCATTCTACCATCGCATTGGTTGCACTATGAGACTGAGCCAATTGCATAAAAGCATGACAGAACCAATACTTGAATGTATGCATGTCTTAGCTCAAAATCTATTATAGAGCTACTAATGTGTGTGATCATTGGAATCCCATAGTCTCCATGTTAAATCACATTTTCATTGTCTTTCACTGGTCAGTTTAAGATTACTGATTTCCTGTACAGCCCCTTAGACTGTAGCATTGGGTTTAACACACCTAAACTCTAAATGGTGGTATTGTGCCCACACATTGGATCTAGACGAGAAGCCTGACCACTGAGCTCTTTTTTCCCTTTACTATGGGCCCCAACAGCCTGAGGGCTGTCAGCTTGAAGGCTGCAATTCTGCACAAACTGACTGCCAAAGTAAAACCAATGAGTCTTAATTCTGACTTGTCTTGGCTAAGGTAACTCAATACAAGTAAGAACGATACCCTGACACATGCTTGGGTCTGTGCTCTGTCATGTCTGTGTGAAATGCTACTTTTTGAAACTATAGCTCCCAGGATTTCCAAAGTAGCATGGGTACTGCTGGGCTATGGGCATCTGGGAACTATAGTTTTAAAAAGTAACTACCAGTTCTAGAAAAGTGGCTTGAATCCATGCACTCCAGTACATCTGAGTAAAGCAAAGGGGTGTGTGTATGTAGAGCCTTGTCAATCCATTGATCACAAAGCATGAGTGTGATAATTGGATTTTGTCCCAACTACTGCTTCTCCAAATGACTGAGATTTTAGCTTTTCTGCAGGTTGTGACACATGTGCTTATTCTGCCAGGATGACTGAGAAGGGAAGGAGCATATACAGCATATGTTTCTGTATGGATGGTCCCACACTTAGCTACAGCTACATTGGGAGATATATCAGGAGGGACAGTCATGTTAGTCTGTTGCAGCAAAGATCCTTGTGACACCTTTAAGGTTAGATTTGACACAAGCCCGCAAAATTGCATCTGACAAAGTTGGCTGGAGTCCACAAAAGTTTGCAAAGGTGAGCTTCTGCTCACATACATATGGCAAAGCTGGATTGAGGCCCTTATAGTTTGATATCAGCAACTGATCTCTGTGTAAGTCATTGGCTGTGATCCTGCATCAGAAGCTGGGACATACAGTTCCATCCAGGTGGAACTACAACTTGTGTCTCCTCTCCCTTCCCTTAAAACTCAACTGTCTCTTGCTCCCCCATCCTCCACCGTATGGTGTTTTGGTGGAGAGGAGGGGATAGCCAGAAACACAATGACAAGATCCCACTTAAGTGTCAGGCATCTAGCTACAGGATCACAGCCACATGCCTCTCTGCTGGCCCCCCAAGGAAAAGAGAGGTGGGTTTTAAGCAATGTGTGGTCATTGAACAAGAGGGGTCTTGAATTCCAATCTCTGCAAATACACACACGCACGCGCGCGCGCACACACACACACACACACATTTGAGTTACACTGGTATAGATCACTAACTGGGTGACAACCAGTAGGACAATATCCATAAGCAATATCAACAGCTTACCTCAGTATACTGTGTTCTGGATCCAAGCTTTAGGCCCTAGGAAGTTATCTACTCATCTGAGCTATTGATCCAGTTTCAATCTTTGTATCTGTAGTAGAACTGTTTCTTTGAAAGCCTTAAATTGTATTGTATCTGTCCTTCAAAATCAAATAACCATAATAGATAATTTACTTGCTATGTATTAAGTTAATGATTAAAACAAAGTGTAAAATGCTGAATGTAAATTTGTTTGATGATCAACATGCTCTTAATTTTGAATCATGCTATGCATAATTGCATTTTCTGATAACAGATGATCAAACAGGATAATTTACTCTGGCTAGTTACACATATATATTGAATGAAACATCTTTATTGGTACATAATCTTTTTTGTCCTGGGTTTTTAAAAGGCAGAAATGATATAAACTTCAATAGATATGAAAACAAGTAATTATCTGGATACTTGTAAATACTGTATCTCCAAAACCACACAGCTGAATCCTGCACATGTAATATAGAAAGTAGATTTCATGGTGCTCCAGATGGGTTTATTATTCCCAGGGATGGGTCAGTGGAATTCCAGTCCACAAGTACTAAAACATTTGTTTTCCATTTTATCTTTCTCACATTTCCACTTCTGAAAACCTGTGGAATTATTTCTGTGGAAACCAGAGAAAATAGAGAATCGAACCTAGAAAATAGCCACTAAGGCTCTCCCTAAGGTTACAACCCTATGTAGACTTATTTGGGAGTAAATCCCATTGGGCATACTGGAACAGATCTTTGCATAAGTATGGTTAGGGTATTTGGAAAGGAGGAAGTGTGCAAAAACTGTATTTACATCTGCCCAAACATGGACATAACATCTGCATCAACATCCATCAGTCTGGGCTATTAGTTTACAGTCCTCAAGACATATAATTCCTGCTTATTTCTTTAGCTTCCAATTGATTTCTTGGAATATTACATGCACATTTTTGAGTGCCAGTGAACCAATAAGGCATGCTATGGCTCACTTTTTCCCTTCCTCAATCACATGATGAAAGCAGCAGAGTTGTTTTGGTACTAATGAATATTTTTATACAAGAGAATGCTGGAGACAGTAAACTTGCCATGGACATATTTTGTGTGTTGACAACATCCTGGCAAATGATAGCACTCTTACAAGCTAAAACAAAAGTTTAACGTGTTGGAGAGTGTTCAAGCCTTCCTTCCACAGAGTAGGACATTCTGCTCTATAGAGGCCATTGCAACCCCAAAACAATCCATTGAAGTTTGGGGGGGGGGTGTCTGTCCTCTGTCATACTAAAAACCCATTGGCAGTTTTTAATGTGTGCTGTGTATGTGTGTGGGGGGGTGTTATTCATGGTGCAAGTTCAGATTGTGGGAAGAAGAAGAAAAACCCTATGCTTTCTATTATTTAATGCCATTTCTATAACTTGGGATGGGTGAATGTTCCCCACCATCATCACAACTTTAAACTGCAAACATGCTCCTTCAGAAAAGTATTGGTCAGGAGAAGAAACATGTTCTTGCTTCGTTTCTAGAAGAGGCTAATCCGAAGCATTAGGATAAGGACCACAATGCTTATTGTCTGCCTGTGCAGCAGGCTTCAGTAAAAATGCTTCCCAGCCTGCTAGCTTGTCAATCTTTAATAGAAACTCATCAATTATTTGTGGGCATGAGATTGAAGCAGCTAATGGCTTCAATATATTCCTCCATTTCATTGCATCAGTAGCTCTAAATTAATGCCTTCAATTTCTCTTCTTTGCCCATTAGAAAAAGAGAGAGAGAGGAGAAATATAAATAAATAAAACAAGGCAGGCATAAAAACATCATTTGAATAAACAGGTAAACATATGACAAACAGAAAGAGAGGAACAAAAAGTGTTTTAGGGAGGCAAAGGCAAAATCCCCTAATCCATAGAACAAATGAGATTCTCCTGGCTGCTTAATATGAAACCTTTTTTCCCTCTTTTTTTTTTTTTTGGCAACTGCCAAATCAATTGTAATTATTCCATCTATAGCAAACCAATTTAAAAAAAGGAAAGGAGAATTCACAGGTCTCCTCTTTGATTTCTTAATTTGTGTGGCTTTGCTCTATATTGATCTCCTCCAAAGATATGTATACCTGTCTTTTTTAAAAAAAAAAAAAAAGATTTAAAAGAGAAAGCTTGTAAGTGGGTCAGACATAGCTCTTCCTAAAGCAAAGCCTCCTTGTTCCAGCTAATTACAAAGAGAGAGAGAGGCTTCTCTGACATTAACAGGCAATAAAGCAAATTTATAGGCAGATGCGGAACAACGCCGTCCAAAAAGTTAGCCTCCAACTTGACAGAGAGCTGCTTTTGCCAATCACACACGCCACAAATCTTCCACTCCTCCCTTGACCCTGAGTCCTCTCTCAGACTGGAGCAGGTCCTGACCTTCCCTGGCACATCCGCACCTTGCGCCAGCACCAACCCGTATACCTGAAGGGAATCGAGGCACGTCTGAGCAGGCAAAGGCATGCTCGCAAACCTTTGGCCCCTCGACTGCATGCGAGATGCAGCGATCCCCACCACCACCACCACCAAAAAAGGAAGGGAAAGAACGCATCAGCAACGTTATGACGGATGGAAGCTGCAAGTTTTCTGACCTAAGCCACAGTACCATCATCCCCATACGTGTATACACACACACACACACACACATACACTCCCCTCCCTCGGCTTCCTCCAGCAAGCTGCTTCTTTCCAAAGGCTGCATTAGCCGCATTGCATCCTCCAAGTAGCACCCGCACAACAGCACAGAAGAGATGGCACACTTACTGTCAATGTCCCAAGAAGCCAAAGTTCCCATCCCAGGGAGAGGCAATCTTTGCAGGACTCCGTCCCCTGCAAACGGGGGCTTTAGCCCCTTATGAAGACAGCTTAACGCCCAAAACATTAGGTAGGCAGCCTACTTTTTAAAAAAAGAAAAGAAATGAGGAGAGAGAGAGAAAGAGATTACATTTTGTTCCTAGCCAGGGATAATCACAACCCTGGCGAAACCTGTTTTTTCTTTTTAAGCACCTTGGCGAATGAGGCTTAGCACTGCATCCAGTCGCCAAAGCCCAATCAATATGGAAGGAGCGGTATTTTATGATTGGAGAAGTTGTTGTGTTTTTGGTGGTGAAATTCATTATTTAGTATCTGAACCCTCAGCATTTCAGTATCATTTATTCATAAAGTCCCTTTTTGCCAGGAGGAAATGGATACAGCTGTAGAGAGAGAGAGAGAGAGGGAGAGGGGAGAGGGAGTGTGTGTGTGTGTGCATGTGTGTGTATTTGTGTAAGAGAGAGGGATGAGAGAGGGAGGGAGAGACGGATTGATGATATTGATCAGGTACCATCTTGAAACAAAGGCGAGGTGCTCTATTTTACTTGACAACTGTGACACATAAAAAGCAAGCAAGAGAAAGAGGGGGGGGAGAAGGCTAGGGCCTTGAACATCACAAGCTTTATAAAAGCGTTTGAAGAAACCATTATGACAAGCAGGTCTAGGCAAGCAGTTCCATACACGCGCGCCCGCGCACACGCACACCCACAAATGTATTCAGAAAGTCATTAAAAAATGATGCTTTGTTTGCCTTGCGAATATGAGGCTGGGAGCTGGCTTGCCTGGGCTGCGCTCTCCTCCAGAGGCGCGGGGAGGGTTTCCACGCGCGGCACCCACGCTTCCTCTCCACTTTACTGCTCTTTTTCTTTTCTTAGGCAAGGAGGGAAGGGAACAACAACAAAAAAAAGGCTTTTGATTTCTTTCTTTTCCCCCTGATTTGAGACGTCACACTCTGGAGTTAAGCTTTCGAGTGGCTCGTTCCTTCGCAGACGCTGTCGGATGATAAAGCAGACTCGGGAGAGCCTGAGTCTGGAAAAAGTTCTCAGAAGTTTAAAAAATAGAATAAAACGACTCCCAACTAATTCAAAGCCTGGAAGCCGCTGCCTCCTCCAAGCATGAGAAAGAAAAACAGTAGTTTTTTTCCCCCTCTCCTTCTCTCTCTCTCTCTCTCTCTTTTTCTTTTCTTTTCCTTAACAAAAAATTCAGAAGACTAACATTTCTGCCAGGTGGGTCTTTAAAAGCCCGGCAGTCTGTTCCCGTGGTTTGTTCATACAGCATAAAAAACAAAACAAAAAACAGAGCCTATGTTAGGAGGGTTGAGCTGCCAGTCAAATTCATTATGTGCTCAGTAGTAAAACAAAATGAGAAAGGGCTGGGGTTTTCCTGTCTAGAGAGCTATGAAGACAAGCTGGCTTTCAGTACTGGCTCAAGCAAGGGGCTTAAGGCTTCTTCTTTTTTAAAAAAAAATCACTTCTGGAAAGTTATCAAGGGAAAGGATGGGAGGACATGTCCATCCTGTTCAGTGTTTAGCAAAACAACTAATAAAATATTTGAACGCCTCTCTGTCCTAATAATAATAATAATAATAATAATAATAAAATTTATTTATACCCCGCCCCTCTGTTAAAACAATCGTCCTGGCTCTTTGTTAAGTCCCAATTAATTCACACAGCCACTATGCATGCGGGTGCTACATCAAAGCAGTGAAGGAATAAAGGACATGTCCTTGGGGTGTCATAGAAAGATTTATTTATTTATTTTGATCCCCTCCATTTGAAAGTGAGAAGTCTATTCTAAACCTGCTCTTATGTTTCTTTACTCAGTTTCCAGTTATGGAATTAACTCACATAGCCTGTAATCAAGCCAGAATATGCAAGAGTTTCTGCTCTCATGTGGCAGCTCATCTCTTGTACAGCTTATCTTATTGGTCTACAGCGTGAGCAACCGTTTTCAAAAAGGAGTGAGCAAAAGCGAGACAGATTGTTCATGAAGGTGGAACCTGACCCAGAGTGCACATGTGTAATAACTAGCTATTATGATTAAAGAGCATTGACACCAATGGCTATGGAAAAGAAACTAAACTTTTATTATAGGAACTCAAGACAGGAAAATTCTCTAAGGGAGCTAGGCTAAGTTAACTGGAACAAACAGCAAAAGAAGGATTAAGTTTCTTTCACTTTGGGAGCTGTGAGAGCAAAAGGGAGGCAGAGGGAAGAGGTGGAAGGAGCCATAAGAATATCAGGAGATTATCAGATGACTAAATTAATCAATTACAGGGAGGACAGGAGATCTCCCGAAGGGCTTACTTTTCAACTTTGTCCTTGTCCTGTTATGCAGTCCTGGTTCCTTACTGCCCTCATTTCTTCTTAGTCACGGCTCAAGCCCAGTTATGCTGGCGTGATGCCAGCTGCAGTGGGAGGTCTGTGCCAAACACTTCCGGTTGAGATTGGGACATCCAGGTAAGTGACACCCCATTCTTATTTTTTTTAGCTGTGTTTTTGTGTTTGCTGTCACTTTTCAATCTTTCTTTTACTTTTTATTTATGAATTTCCTGTGCACTCGTTCTCTTGTGAGAATGACCGGAAATCCAAACCAGGAAGTGAATGGGGCTCTGTTTGAGCTCCATTCACTCTTGGGCTGCTGAGGGGGATGGATGGATGCAGAAAAGGTACGAGATCCATCAGATGGTGAGTTTAAGTAGCTTTTTAAAAGCACTGAAGACGGATCTCTTTTGGCAGGCTTTTCCTGTTTAGATCCCGGCCTCAGGAGCTGCATCTCCTGGAATCTTTTAGTCCTTTACCCTGACTGGCTGTTGATTTTTGTATTTGTTTATGTGACTTTTAAGTTTAGGTGGATTTTAATTTGATGTTAGTTTAATATCTTTTTATGGGGGAGGGTGGGGCTTGGTGAGGCTTAGGGGTTTTAGTTTGTATTGCTGTATTTTAACTGTTGTAAGCCGCCCTGATTGTTTTTAACAGGGGGGCAGGGTAAAAATAATAGTAATAATAATAATAATTACAAGGTAGATATGAAAAGTTTTCATTCATGTGGCGGGACGGGGTTGGTAGGAGGGCGGGAGAGGAGATGGAGAGATGGGACACTTTTTTTTGTCCCATCTGATCATCTCCTCAGTCTATGGAGATTTTCAGATGCGATTTTCGGGTCTATAGATTCCAAAACAGCTCCGTTGCTGCTGCTCAGCAGGGGAGCAGTTTTGGACAATGTCGTTCTTCTGCCGAACCCCTGCATGTCACTTCCATGACAGAATGGAGGAAGCCATGTCATATTTCACTCACGATTGTTGCCTGTGAGTGAAATATGATGCGGCTTCCTCCATTCTGTCACGGAAGTGACATGGAGGGGTTCGGCAGAGGAATGGTGTCGTCCAAAACTGCTCCCATGCTGCGCGGCAGCAACGGAGCTGTTTTGGAATATATAGACCCAAAAATCACGTCTGAAAATCTCCTATATCTCAGAGAGGTTAGGATAGGAGAGTAAGACATGAGGAGATGTCAGGCCACTGAAACACTCATTAACCCTATCACTGCTGCTTTAAGACATATTTGTTTGAGCCCTTAGCATTGTTGTATTTCTAACAGTACTTTAACACATAAAGAAGTTGAGTCAGCAGATGTAGGAGAGGATTTATCTTTGTATTTATTTCATGCAAATCCAAGGATATTTACATTCCCATTACTTTTGCTTGCATGCTGGGAGATCTTGGCTATACTGTATTCCTATGTACAGTTACCAGGAAGGACCTCCCACTGAATGGAGCAGGACCTCCTGCTAAGGTGTGGGCTGTAGCTCAGTGGTCAAGCACATGATTTGTATGAAGAAGCTCTCAGGTTCAGACCCTGCCATTTCCAGGTAGGGCTGGAAGAAGACGTGACTGAAACCCTGGAGAGCTGCTGTCTGTCTTGGATTGAAAATCCCAACCTTGGTCAACCAATAGCAGCTTCCATGGGTTCAGTTTTATTGGCAGAACCAAGCGGGGGAATCATTTCATGGATTATAGCCCTTCAGACTGCAGACCATCATGTACTTGCATGTTTGACCCATGGAGGAAAACCCTGAACCAGGAGTGGGCCATACTTGGCCCAGAAATGCCTGTGCCCTCCCATGCAAATATCCCAGTTCCCAAGGGCCTTGAGAAGCAGAAAAAACTTAGGTGGTAAATTTTATTTCTGTGCAGGAAGTTGTGAGGAAAATCATACCCTCTTACTCAGCCTTTCTCAACCTTTTTACCCTGGAGAAACCCTTGAAATAATTTTCAGATCTCAGGGAACCCCTACGTAAAAATCATACCTACAGTTTCCTTTTTTAAAAAATACAGAAAGTGAAAAAATAGATGCTTATTATATTCCACATTGCTAGCAATACATATTTGATACTTGCAGGGTCAGAAATTTCTATGATACAAATATAATATAAAATATAATATAAATATAAATATAAATATAACTCTCCAAAGTAAGACAGTCTCAGTTTAATCATCTTGGCTTCTAGGGAGAGTTCAGGTTATCATGATCTTCTGCCTGAGGTAGCAACATAGAATCAGAGTTGGAATAGACCACAAGGGCCATCCAGTCCAACCCCCTGCCATGCAGGAATACACAATCAAGTCATTCCTGACAGATGGCCATCCAGCCTCTGTTTAAAATCCTCCAAAGAAGGAGACTCCACCACACTCCCAGGCAGTGCATCCACTGCCAAACAGCTCTTACTGTCAGGAAATTCTTCCTAATGTTTATATGGAATCTCTTTCCCTGTAGTTTGAACCCACTGCTCTGTGTCCTAGTCTCTGGAGCAGCAGAATACAAGCTTACTCCATCCTCAGTATGACATCCCTTCAAATATTTAAATATGGCTACATCACTGACTCTGACCCAAAGAGTGAGCTCTGAGCTAACACAGCTTGCAAAAAACAGCAACTAAGCAGCCAGATACAGGCTGAGAAGGAGGCTGTAGCTTCCTGCCAAGGTAAATGGAAGGATTTTTTTTTCAATAATATGGGAGTTGGTCAGTCTATTTGTCACTCCCACATTCAGTTACCAGACCCACAGTTTAAGAACCGTTTCTCTATTTATAACAACTCATTTACCGTAATGGGTCTGCCCTCTTAAATCTGGTTTAAAAAGAATAAGCCCTAAGTCACTTTTATCACTCCCATCCACAGCTGGCACCTGAGTAGCTGACTGACCAGGGGATTACTGGGATTACTTGGTCAGTTTCCCCCAATTGGCTAAGAGCTGTACAGTATTGCAATTCTATTTCCATTGTTCTGAATTAATAAACCTCATATTTCATTTGTACCTTAAATCAGTTTTATGCAAATCAGGTCATCTTCTGTCCTCAGTTCTGGGTCCATGGCTGCTTTGTCATTAGCATATCTAAAGCAGATAATCACAGGTAATCAGAGGGAAAGGTGCCAGCACTTTCTCTCTCTCTCTTCCCCCAGATGTGCTTGGGACACCACGCCCCCCACCTCAATCTGTATGTGAATTACAAAGCAGAAAAAAGTGGAAAATTAAACCGATAGACTGATTTAGCAGTAAATCATGTGAACTATGCAGCACTGGTGCGAAACTGCAATAAAGCGCAAATTACCACAATAAAAACTGCCGTATAACTGAGTTTCTCTCTCTCTGCCTCCCAACTTCCCATTTTGTCCTCCCCTTACTTTCAATTGCTTCAAGCTGAGTTCAAAGTGCAAAAGTAGTTCCCACTCAGTTAACTCCACAGGGGGAGAGGAGAGGAGGGGGTAATGTTATCTTTCCTCATAGGCTCAGGTAAAAGCAAACTGCTACAGCCTTTCCCAGCTTCTGTGTCCTTTCTCATTAACGACTTTTGGCATCTTGACCACATGTTCTGATGTTACTTGCCCACCTCTGTCCCAGTTTTAATCTGTGAAATATTGGTACAGGAAAACCCCATAGAGACGTGAAGGCTACCAAATGGTTTTTGGCCCATGGACCATACTTTGTCCATCCCTAGTCTGGATTAAAGAGCCCTTCTCTCTCTTGTGCTAATTTCGTTTGTGCAGAATGAAAGGGGAACCTTCAAATCCCTCCTAACTGAAGGAGGGAAAAAGCTTTGCCCCTTTGATTCTGAATAAACATACAGATTGTCCCTTAGACCAGTGTTTCTCAGCTAGGGTTCCCCAAGAGGTTCCTAGGGGTTCCTCAAGAGATTGTGATTGTTGAGGAGAAAGCAATAGCAGTATATCGAATAATGTTTATGCAGGGGTTCCCTGAAACCTGAAAATTATTTCAAGAGTTCCTCCAGGATAAAAAGGTTGAGAAAAGCTGCCTTAGACAGTAAAATAAACCTCCAATCAACAAGCCCAGATTTTCTCCTCAAGGACACTTCACTTTGCCACCATGGCTTGTTAATAGCAATCATTTGTGCTTCTCAGGCTTTTTAATGCCAGCTCTTTCCCTCCACCTCAACTCTTGTTATCAAATAGAAAAAGATTGCTTCATAAAAGACACAAGGGGAAGGGAAAGATGATGAAACACTTTTGGGGAAATTTCCCACCGACTTACAGAACCAATGCGACTCCATAGTCTCCTGCCGGGTAACCTGGGGTGCAGCTTAGTACAAACGTCAGCCACTAATTGAATTCATAAAGCAAATAAATTACTCAGAGAGTTTCTAAGTATCAGAAGAAAATTAACAGTGCTGGCATTCACAGGCATCAGAATTAATTAGTGCATGGAGTAAATTGTACGTAGAAACAAAAAATAATAATATAATATACCACTATGCTTTCCTGATGTGGAGATTTTTATGATCTCACCAACATCCATCACATGCTGAGCAGTCTTTAGTCATTGTTTCTGAGTCAATAATTCATTTCTGTTTTATTTAGATGTCTTTCCTACCCCTTCCCAAGGGCACATTACAGTATGTCCTTGCATCATTTTATCCCTCTAGCACAACCAAGGGGGGCAGATAACACACAGTGTGCAGTTGCCTGCACTGTTTCCCCAATGCTTTCTTCTTCATTTTTAAAAAATAAAATACTGCCACCAAATATTGCAATCTGCTGTGGAAAACCAACATGGGGCAGGAAGGGCATCTTAATCCGAAAATTTCCTCTCTCCTCCTACTGCCCCCACCACACACCCACATATATACTCAACTTCCCCCATGCTATTGTTTCTTCCTGGGATGGGAACAAATCTTATTTGGATGTAAAGATCTACCACCCAGTGCTTAGAAAGTTACTTTGTAACATAACTTAAAGTAATTCATTGTACAGTCGTCCCTCCACATTCACAGGGGTTACGTTCTTGAGACCCCCGCGAATGTGGAAAAACCGCAAATAACAACTGCTCCCGCAACCCCCCCCCCGAGGGAGGGAGGCGGCGGGAGGGTGTCTGGCCAGCCTGGCTGGCCTCTCTGCAAGCCTTCCTGAGGGGACTCCGGGCCTTAGAATACCGGAGCCCACTTAGGAAGGCCGGGACGGCAGCGGGTGGGTGAGCAGGCGGGCGGGCGGGTGGGGAGGAGGCTGCGCTGGCTCCCCCCGGCCTTCCGAAGTGAGCCCTGGGGCTTTGGAGCCCCGGTGCCCGCTTCGGAAGGCTGGGGGGAGCAGCGGGCGGCCAAGTGGGTGGGTGGCCAGGCGGGTGGGGAGGAGGCTGCGCTGCTACCCCCGGCCTTCTGAAGCGAGCGCGGGGGCTTTGGAGCCCTGGCGCCCGCTTCAGAAGGCCGGGGGGAGCAATGGGTGGGTGAGCAGGCGGCCGGGCGGGTGGGGAGGAGGCTGCGCTGCCCCCGGCCTTCCGAAGCGAGCCCTGGGGCTTTGGAGCCCCGGCACCCGCTTCGGAAGGCCGGGGGGAGCGGTGGGCAGGCGGGTGGGGGCTGCACTGCCTCCCCCCGGCCTGCCCCCGGCCTTCCGAAGCGAGCCCTGGGGCTTTGGAGCCCCGGCACCCGCTTCGGAAGGCCGGGGGGAGCGGTGGGCAGGCGGGTGGGGGCTGCACTGCCTCCCCCCGGCCTTCCGAAGTGAGCGCTGGGGCTTTGGAGCCCCAGCACCCGCTTCGGAAGGCCGGGGACAGCAGCGGGTGGGCGGGCGGGGAGGAGGCTGCGCTGCCTCTCCCCAGCCTTTCTCACCGGGCTCCAGGGCTCTAAAGCCCCGGACCCCGCTGAGAACGGCCAGGGAAGGCAGTGTGTGGGTGGGGAGGAGGCTGCCTCTCTCTGGCCTTCCGAAGCGGACATCGGGGCTTTGGAGCCGGGGAAGGCAGCGGGCGGGTGTCTGCCTTCCTCTCTCTGGCCTTCCTGAGTGGACTCCGGGGCTTAGAAGCCTTGGAGTCCCCTCAGGAAGGCTGGGGAAGGCAGCGGGCGGGCGGGGAGGAGGCTTTCTGAGCGGACTCCGGGGTTTGGAGCCCCGGAGCCCGCTTAGGAAGGCCGGGGAAGGCAGCAGGTGGGCGGGAGGCAATCTGCCTGGCTTCTCCCTGGTCTTCCTGAGAGGACTCCAGGTCTTAGAAGCCTCGGAGTCCCTTTAGGAAGGCCGGGAAAGTCGGAGGGAGGGAGGGAGGGAGGGAGGGAGGCTGCCCGCCCCACTCCCCAGCCTTCCTGAGCAGACTCCAGGGTTTTGAAGCCACGGAGCCACCTCTGGAAGGCCGGAGAAGGTGCAGGCAGGAGGTTGCCCCGCCTCTCGGCAGCCTCCTCTAAGGTGCTGGGGCTAAACCGCGAATAATCAAAACCGCGAATATGAAAACCCCGAATGTCAAGGTGCAACTGTAGTTATTATCCCAAGGTGCTTCCCAGAGCCTTAGAGCCTTATCACACTCTGAGAAAAAGCAGCAAAGCAGCAGGAACTTTCTGCTTTCCTACTGCCTTCCCTCATGGCATTGTTGTTTTTTCATTCCAGTCCCATAAGGGACCATGGAAAAAATCTATTTGCAAAAAGTCATAGTTTTAGCTCCGTCCCCCATGGGACCAGAATGAAAGGATGATGGAAAGATGCCTACATCATGTAGGAAGACAGTAGGAAAGACAGAACATTCCTGCTGCTTTGCCACTTTTCCTTGGAGTGCAGCAAGGCTCTTATCACACTACATTTTTATTGCAGTATTATTCCACTTTTACTGCTATGTCTGCCTCCTGTGGAATTCTAGTGTTTGTAGTTTAGTGAGGCCTAAGAGCTCTCTGGCTGAGAATGCTAAATTCCTCTCCCTAAACTGCAAATGCCAGGTTTCCACAGAAAGCAGCCATAGCTGTTAAAGTGGAATTATTATTATTATTATTATTATTATTATTATTATTATTTATACCCCACCCCTCTGCTAAAAACAATCGGGGCAGCTTCCAACAATTAAAACATTATAATAATGACTAAAAACACCACCCAACCCCACCCTACCCCATAAAAAGACATTAAACAATATGAAATTAAAACCATCGAACTAAAATCACATTAAAAACAAATATACACATGATTTTAAAAAAGCCAGGAGACCCAGAATAATAGTGCTGTAACAGTGTAGTGTGATAAAGCCACCAGTTCCTTGTTACTGCTATAGTTGCATTTTAGTGGAATTTTTACTTTCATGTTTCTCTGAAGTAACAAGAACTCACCCCCTGTATAACTTTTTTAAAAGTAATTTTAAAAGTAATGTAAGTAAGTAACAGTGATGACACCTGTCCATCTCAAAACTCACAACAGAACATGAGGCAGCTGCACATGGCAGCACTTGAACGTGGTGATATTCCTTCTCCACCAATTAGTGACACCTGTAACTACAAAAGCAACCAAAGAGTTACAGTTGCCTGGCAAAAGGAGTAAAGCTTTATCAGTTAAGAGAGAATTGCAATGTGACATAACCATACCTTAGTTTACCGGGGGGGGGGGGGAGACAAATTGATTACAAGTAATTAGTTTTTTAATAATGATTTGTGCCTAAGCTCTACTATCATGTGCCATCTCTCAGAAACTAGTTAAGGTCCAGAGGGCATTCAGAGAAGTGGAGTATGTGCGAGCCAACTAGCAACAAGAATGTCTTCCTTGGACTGGGGTGGTGGATAACAAGGCAGCACTTTGGTTTGACAGTCAAAAGCTAATTACTACTATAAGACAGGTGATGACACAGTACACTCCTAAGAGACCAACCAAAGTGGAGGGATACCTCATTGAGATTGCGTGGAACCCTCATATGGTGCTTAGTTGGTGTTGCTTTATAATGAGAGTCCAGTTCTGTTCTTAAAAGTTCTTCCAAAACCCCCTCTGATTTAATCATAGAACCATAGAATTGGAAGGGCCCTCTGGGCCATCAAGTCCTACCTCCTGCTCAGCACAGGATCTCCAGCTAAAGCGTCCCCAGCAGGTAGTTGTCCAGCCCGGTTTTGAAGACATCCAGGGAAGGAGACCCCCCCACCACCACCATTCTAGATTGCATTGTCAAACTGCTCATAATATCAAGAAATTCCTTCTAATGTTCAATCCAAATCTACTCTCTTGTAACTTCAAACCATTAGACCTGATCCTACTCTCTGTGATCTGGGGTATTTAAAGAGTCCAATCATGTCACCCCTCAGGCTTCTCTTCACCAACATGAACATGCCCAGCTTCTTCAACTTTTCCTCATATGTTTTGTTCCCCATACCTCTTCTTTCATCTGAGGGCTATTACAGTTTGGTCTAAAGAAGCATTTGTTCTCATGATATAGCTCCATGGGTTTTGCCACTTGTTGTCACCTCCGCATCCATTTGTTCTATTCTTTTGGGGTGCTATTTATAGAAGTTCTTTAGATCTGCACTAGGGCTGTTCAAGTTTTTTTTTTTTCAGATTGAGGCATGGTTTGTTAGGTGGTCTTACAGTTTTAAGGGCAAATCTCCTCAGAGAGAGAGAGAGAGAGAGAGAGAGAGATTGAGTTATAGGTTTATAATCCAAAAGTGTCATTGCACTGATGCACTACAGTACTACAATACTAAAGGAAATAATAATAAAAAGAAAGGAAGAGAAATGTAGGGAAGATATTATTCTGATATGTTTTGGAATTAAAAATAAGCCCACTTAGGGGTAGAAATAAAATCAGTTGTAAAAAAAACTAAGAACCAAGAACAACAGTAACACATACTACAACATCCTGACATGTTAGCCCTCTCTGGTGGAACTCTGAAACAGTGGTTCAGCTGGGTAATTTTTTTTAAAAAAGATGCAACGTTAAATTTTAAAGCCAGATTAGAAGAGATTGATAAAAACAGAGGGGCAGGGGTACATCCTGGAGGTACAACCAAGTTTGCCTGTAGTTTGCTTCTTTTCTTTGGTGTTTGTGCTGTGGACAATTCAGCCCAAGCTGTGGTGGAGGGGAGGAAGAGAGGTGCCTGCTGTAGGCTCACTGTAGAAATACTTTCTACAACCTAACTTGCCTTAGGGTTCAACTACAGAAGACTGGCTTTCGTTTGTATCTGAGTCTCCATGGGAGTCTCCTGGTTTGAGCATATTCAGCATTTGTATCAGTCCCTCTTCTCGCAATACTCATTATGCAAACTGCAAAGGATTTTTTTAATACTTTGCAAGGAAAGAGACTGATGTTTTCATGCTGTCACAAACAGACCTGTGTACGATAACATATGAAGTCTCTTTCACACCACAGTACACAATTATAGCACTTTGATACCATTTTAATTGCCATGGCTCAGTCTTATGGAATCCTGGGATTTGTAGTTTCACAAGATGCTTAGAATTCTCTCCCAGAGAGCTCTGTACAGGTTACCCTACCCCAATATGCACAGGGATACATTCCCAGACTTACCATGAATACGTGAAACTACGGACTTTTTCGGATGCATGAAATATAATGCAAGCAGCCTCGTCGCGTTGAGAGGCTGCTGCGCTGCAGAGTGTCAGTTTCGGATGACACTCTCCCCTGCCGGTACTGTTGAGGTACCGTGGGGAGAGTTGAGCGTCATATTTTGTTGATTTTTAAGCACGAAAGTTGATCATGCTTAAAAATCGACAAAATATGATGCTCAACTCTCCCCGTGGTACCGCAACAGTACCGGCAGGGGAGAGCATCATCTGAAACCGACGCTCTGCAGCGCAGCAGCCTCGCAACACGATGAGGCTGCTTGCGTTATATTTCATGCATCCAAAAAAGTCCTACAGGTAATAGCCAACCCCATAGAACCACACCGGAGGAGCTAAGAAATTTCTAGAGAGGTGTCATCTCTAGGCATCTCCAGAATCACTCTATGGTAACTTCTAGTGGAAGTTGCCATAGAGTCATGCCAGAGGACCTAGGAAATTCTTAGAGAGGTAGCCTCTCTAAGCATCCCTGCATGACTCTATGGTAACTTCTATCAGAAGTTACCATAGAGTTGCATGGGATGACCTAGGAAGTGCCTAGGGAGACCATATTTTTTCAGATAACAGACACCTGAAACTATGGGTAACGGACCCCCATTTTTATGGGGCGGAGCGACCTGTATATCTATGCCTATATCTGCAAGATAACACTTCATACGTCTGATGAAATGGGCTCTGCTCCATGGATGCCAATGCTATCATAAAACTGCTAGCCTTTAACCCAAGCCCAAAACAATATGTGGCTCTCCAGATGCTGAACTTGCAGCTGAATGTGTGAATTGATTGCATTAAAATGAAATAAAAAGTTTTGTGTTCAAGGCAGCATCACATGATGGAGCAGTTCTATCTGCAGCAGTAGCTCTCCCTAGTGCTAGGATGCCACTTCATCCTACAAGTCATCAGGTGAACAGCATGCACGTGTGAATGAAAATAAATCCATGGTTATTTTGTGAATAGCATGT
This sequence comes from Gambelia wislizenii, assembly GCA_030847615.1. NCBI lineage: Eukaryota > Metazoa > Chordata > Lepidosauria > Squamata > Crotaphytidae > Gambelia > Gambelia wislizenii. The sequence continues at coordinate 216,605,674 of JAUMIR010000003.1, forward strand.
TTCAGCCATAATTACATTAGAATAAAAGATATACAAATACTTTATGTTCTTTAGATATTTATCTGCAGGATATTTCTCACTTATATGACCCCTCTGGAAATTCACAGGTAGCTTCAGGAGGAACTGAATGGACACCTGTCTCATCATGATTCATAATGGACTATTTTTAAGAGGTGCCGCATCTCAAAGAGTACAAATACCACAAAAGGAAAGAGTTTTGTTTTTGGTTTTGTTACACTTTTTTTAACATGACAGGAGAACAGCAAAATTATGCATTGTATCACAGAGACAGGAAATCACAACAGTATGAATGGCTAGAAATACCTTGGGTATTTCTTAGATGGAAAGCAATTTGTTCATTGTTGTTTGAAGGGAATGCTGTTTTTGAAAAATGGAATGCAATACTTAATTGAAAATACACACACATATATACAGTGTATGTATGTATATGTGTGTGTGAGACCGACCGACAGACAGACAGACAGACAGACACACACACACACACACACACACACACACACACAGGCTGTTTGTATTCCACAGAGCAGAGCAGTGTTCTTTTACAGCCTCCCCCAATTAGAGTGTTTCCAGGTTTCACACTACATCTTCCATTTGTTCCAGCTTGTCCAATGGTCAAGAATTATGCAAGACGTAGTCTACAACATCTGGACAGCATCTGGTTGGGAAACCTGAGGACTTTTCCAGGAGAAAATGCTCCCCCACTCCTCCTATATTGTTATCAGATTGGGTCCAGGCAACTTAGGAGATTTTCAGACGCGATTTTCGGGTGTACATATTCCAAAACAGCTCCATTGCTGCCGCACGGCACAGGAGCAGTTTTGGACGATGCCGTTCCTCTGCCAAACCCCTCCGTGTCACTTCCGTGACAGAATGGAGGAAGCTGCGTCATATTTCATTCACGGGCAACAATCGTGAATGAAATATGATGCAGCTTCCTCCATTCTGTCACGGAAGTGACACGGAGGGGTTCGGCAGAGGAACGGCATCGTCCAAAACTGCTCCCCTGCTGTGCGGCAGCAACAGAGCTGTTTTGGAATATATACACCAGAAAATCGCGTCTGAAAATCTCCTTAGAGTAGACCCATTGAAACCAATGGTAACCATAACTTGCAAAGAGGTAGATCATGATCAATGGTTAGATTCCCAGGTGACTTGGAGAAGATAATCAAGAACTTACAAATTCCAGCTGTTTCATAACACTAACTAAACATGCGGAGGTGAATAAAACTTGAGGCATAACCAGGAATGGATTTTTGTATGAAAAGACTGAGAGCTAAGTTCTGTTAATGAAAACAAATTTGGGAACTGAGCATATGTTCAGATGTACCCTTTACCTTTCTTTAATTCTTAATGAATGTCTTCCCCACTTACATTTAGGACTTTATCAGATGCTTGGCATCAACATAAATGTGAAAGGGCGTACATACCACAAAACGTTGCCCTTTTGCATTTATGTCCCTGCCAAAACCCGTACTTTTTCACTGATGGCTGAAGCCGTCAATTGATCCCCCCTGGCACTTTAGTCCCGGAATTGTTGTCGTGTGAAACCTTGCACCATTGTACTCACATCAATGCAGCAAGAATTGCCAGTCCAGCACAAACACTTATGGGTGAGATTATGACATTCAGGTTAATGACACACTTTTTTTGACCCTCCCAGAGTTACTTGGGACTTTAAAGTGTGTCCCTGTGCCTTGTGTTATTTTTTCTTTGTTTTTTTTTTTTTAATTTCCCACACAATGAAGTCTCGCAAGAATCCACGGGATTTTGAATGAGGAAATGAACGGGGCTCCATTCACTTCCTCTTTCATTGCTGGGAAGCCTTTGCTGGGAAGGCAAGGTAAGTGTGTTGGGGGGGCATTCTTTTGCTGGCATAAAAATGGAATTTTTTATGCCAGCAAAAGAACATTTTAAGGGGCTTGGCTGATAAAGTCCTTAGTCACTATGAAAACGTTTGCCTCTAGTTGATAGATCTCAGTGATCTAATTTTAAAAAACCAAGTACTGTAGTTCCCACAAGATTGAAGTCTGCCTGTCCCCAAATGAACAAGTACACCTCTGAATCTGATTGATTACCAGAGCCTGGTAACAAACAACTAGAAAGATTGTTGTGCTCATGCCTTCCTTATACGTTTCCTGGGGCATCCAGCTGACCATATCTGGAAACAGAAAGCTTGGGTCTGTGCTTTGAGGAAGGCTCTTCTCCTGTTTTTAAAACTGGTGTAATAAGGATCTAAGAGAGAAGAGCATTAAAAAGATATGTCTTTGGGCAGAAGTTTTTAAAGTTACATTTCAACTGGAGGTGAATACCAAGGATAAAGCATAAGCCTGAGAAAAAGAGGGTAAGAAAAAGAGAAGAGTGTATGCTTACATGTTCAAAATGGAAACCTTGGCTCTCAATACACTTGTAAATAAAATATTTCAAATGTGATATTTTTGTAAGTAAGCAGGCAGTGTTTCTACACTTGCACAGAAGGGCAAGCACAAGGCTCAGATTACTGGACCTTGCCTGTTATCTTCCTTGTCTATAGTTTCAGTGAGACACATTATTTATTAATCAAGGGTTGGGGGAGGGTTTTTTTTTCCTATTTGATTAAATGCTACGGTTACTTTAACAAATACTTACTAAATCCCCAAGCTCTCACTGCACAGGAAACGTTGTTAATGTATGCCAGGTCAAGATACTCTCCCTGATGAAAACTGGTTGTGCTGCCTAGAGGATTCTGGGAGTTGTAGTCCAAAAAAACCTATATTTTCCAAGCTGTGGATTGTGAACTGATAGAGAAAGAGACAAGCATGGGATTTACCCATATATCATTGTTTTCATGGCATTCCACTGGACAATGCTATCATTCCCAAAGGAGTATCCTTTTGTGATAATTGATAGTGCTTTGTTTCTAATATCATTCTCTTATCAACTCCTTCATGCCACCTTATTCCATTTGAAATCTGCTCCAGCCATTTGTGTGAGATTAGCTGATTGCTGATGCTTTCTAACACACCCTTACCATATTTGCGTATTAATAGTGTCATTTGCACAGTTTTTTCATCAACATTAATGGAGTCATTACTGACTCCAGTACCCTGCCCCTCACTTCATGATTGGGTCATCTGTTTTTTTTAAAAAAAATGTAGCCGTAAATAGCACAATAACAGTACAATGGTACAATGTCATTACAAAGCCCTTTGTAACTACTGAGATCTTTTATTGGTGAGATGCACAGGAAAAGAAAGTGGCTACACCATTCCTTGCCATGTTTATTCCTTTCCCCTGCAGAAAAAAAGAGACTGCCATGCTTTTATCTGTGCCAGTTTTACCTTCCTTATAGCATTATAGTGTTTTCCCTCCCTTATAGCCTTATAGTGATATTCCATTGTTTTGCAATGGGACCAGTCATAACACTATGATGGTATAACAGCAAACAACAACAACAAAAATCAGAAGAGCAGGTTAAGAAGGGTTTAAACATACTAGAAAAGTCATCTTTCCCATCCAAGCACCAGAAGTGGTCTGGGACTTCTCTGCCAGAGACTACCTTGGGAATCCTCGAAGGAGGGATAACCTGGCCACACCCACACCACACCCATTAATGGATCATTCACAGAAGAAAGAGCTATGAGATATCTGCTTCTGAACTGCTTACTAAATTATTCTCAACAAGTTGCTGCCATTGCACAGTATTTTTTTTTAAACTGCAAATCTAAGGTGCCCAAGTGTGACCTTCTGTTTAAAAAGCTGTTTGGTCACCTCAGTGCAGCACAAAAGCACATGATCATGACTGTGAAACTCCAAAATGGCACTTCTGGCCACTTCTTTGCCAAGAAGCCTGCCCCCTGAGCCCATCTGACCAATCAGTTTCCACTTCTGGTCTTATCCAGGAATGTAGGTGTCAGTATCAACTCCTCTTCCTCGTGGTGGCTGCCCTCCATGTTGTCTCTGGGCACTGCCAAATTCTCACCTTCCTCTGAATGTCTCCCCCAATCACCCCAATCACCACCATGCCAAAAAAAATTGACACAGCCACTATCTTGATTCATAGCTGTGTGAAGGTAGAAAACACCATGGGAACAAAACAATGCTGCTGTGAATTGGAAATAATGCACAGGGAAGAGCATTATTTCTTGTTTAGACGAGCCTTCAGAGACCTGGGCGCCAGTTACACAACTATTTTTGTCATGGGGAGAAATGGGATACCCTCATCCTGAGTTCGTCCCTTGTTGTTTACATGATTTATCATGGTAGCAGAAGTCTCAGTATTTTATAATTCTTTTCCTTGGTGCCTGCATCCTGGTATAGGGGCACACAGCTGAGAAGTATTTTGATTGGTTGTACTTTTGAGGGGATGGACTTACATCAGAAGCCTGGCAAGGCTGGATCTGCCATTTTGGAAATGGTCAAATCCACCCTGCCAGGCACAGTCCCTCCCGCCTGGTGCAGCTTCCCCACCCCTTGCAGCCGCGCAGGGGGTGTTCCATGATTGTCAGTCACAGAGAACACCCCTTCCACCCTGTGCGGCTCCCCCTTCCCTTGCAGCCATGCGTGGCGGGGGGGGGTCTTCTCCATGACTGACAGTCAGAGAGAAGATCACCCCCCATTTGTGGCTTCCCACCCTTCCCTTTCAGCCGCGCGGGGCGGGTGGGGTCTTCTCCATGACTGGCAGTCACGGAGAAGATCACACCCCCGCCCCGCGCGGCTTCCCCCTTTCCCTTTTAGCCACGTTGGGGGGGGGGTCTTCTCTGTGACTGGCAGCCACGGAGAAGATAACCCCTCACCCTTCGCAGCTCCCCCCACTGCCTCTGGAGCCACGCAGGGCGGGAGACGCTTCTCCGTGACTGGCAGTCACGGAGAAGCCCTCCCTCCCCCTGTGGCTTTCCCCCTTCTCCTTTCAGCTGTGCGGGGTGGGTGGGGGGGTCTTCTCCGTGACGGCAGTCATGGAGAAGCCCTCCCTCCCCACGCGGGTGGAAAGGGAAGGGTGGAAGCTACGCAGGGAGGGAGGGCTTCTCCATAAATGAGAAGAGTCTCCGTAACAGAGAAGAGTCTCCCGCCCTGTGCGGCTGCAAAGTGAAGGGGTGAAAGCCACACGGGGGGGTGATCTTCGTGACTGTAAGTCACGGAGAAGAGTCCCCCACCCCACACTGGTGGAAAGGAAATGGGGGGAAGCCACACAGGGAGGGAGGGCTTCTCCGTGACTGGCAGTCATGGAGAAGAGTCCCCCACCCTGCGTGAGTGGGGTGGAAGCTGCGAGGGGCAGGGGGTTATCTTCTCCATGACTGTCAGGCACAGAGAAACCCCCCCACCCCATGTGGCTGAAAGGGAAGGGGGGAAGCTATGTGGGGAGGGAGGGCCCGGGGGGGGGTGTAACAAAATGGTGATTTCAAGGCTTCCCTTGAAAGCCTGCCCCCTCCAATGTACAACCAATCAGAGAAGATCCCTTGTCCTGGGATGGTTCCTGGTTGTTTACACAACAACACGGCTGTCTTGGACTTTCCTCAGAAAGTCCTGAAAAATAGAGGGGTGGGAAGTAACAGGTTAAGTGGGCTTTTTGCCCTCCTCCTTCTGAATAGCCCATGATGTGTGTAAACAACCAGTGATCGACACAAATTCTTCTCAGGCTTTTTTTGTCACATAAACGGCACCCAGGGCTGGAATCCCTACACAACCATGGAAAGCTTTGGCCAGTCACACTATCTCAGCCTTGGAGGAAGGCAATGGCAAACCTAAATAGGTCGTGCCAAAAACTCCTATGATAGGCTCTCTATGTGTCAGACTCAACTTGAAGGCAGATAAAAACAACAAAAAATATGGAGTGGAAAAGGGAGTGGAAAAGAGGGTGCCACTTTCTCTTTTGCCTCAGGCAACAAAATATCCTAGCCTGGCCCATGCTCCACTTGCAGCAGAAGTCCTTAATGTACCTAGGTCAGTAAGTATAGAGAGTAATTGTGGCGAAAGTGATAAGCCCACACTCACATCAAAAGTACCATGTGAAAATGACCTATCAAATCCAATTTCTCAATCCACTGGCCTGTGATTAGGAACAAATTTAGTCAAGTCCTAAGCTAAATAAACAGTAACAACAGCACAAAACCTCTAGAAAATAAATATGCCATGGCTATACCAGAGCAAAAGTATCCTGAGAGTTGTCAGGCAAATTACATTTGGACAAAGCTTTTTCCCTGGATTACACTTTGGGGCCACAGCATCCCTCAAAGAGACCTCACTTCTTGACAATAGCATTGTATACTGTTAACATCACTACTATCTGACACATTAGATCATTGTTCTGTGGCATGTAGGTGCCCAGCTCAGTTTTTCCATTGGAACTACCGAAAATTAGATATTTATTTTTGTTTTTTTGGTTTTTTAAAGGCTTCAGTCTGTTATAACTGCAGCTCAGAATGTCTGCACATGTCTATCTTCTATGGTGCAAAGTTTTCACCAACCTTTGCTTAGTATTTGACTGCTCACCTATACCTCATCTGCAAGAGGGATTTGCATCTACCACTCCAAGTCTGGTTTTATTAACTCTGTTATCAAGGACATGTTATCTCTGCCTGGGCTTGTGTCTATTTCTCTCTTTCTTGCTTGATATCTTTGATAAAGGTCTAGTTTCAATTCTGAATGCAGTACTTGTGGAACTTTATCAGACCCGGCAAATATGCCATCATAACGATGCCACATAAATATGAAAGGGCGCCCATTTCACACAACATCACTCTTTCATGATTATGTGATATTAATAAGACATTCTTTTTTATTGATGCACCAAGCTGTCAATAGATCAGCCCTGGTGTTTTTCTCATGGAATTGCCTGCGTGTGAAATCACATCCCATTCTGCTGGTGCAATTCCAGTGTCAATGGGCGATCCCCACCAGAACACTTTCAGGAGAGAATGCAAAAAGTAGGTACGGGACGCTCTTTTTATGAACCTCCCTGGTTTACTTGGAAGTTTTTAAGTGTGTTTCAATAGCAATAGAATTGATATTTATATACTGCTTACCATTGCTGAAGCACTCCCTAAGCAACTTAAAATGTTTTTTATCTAATTGCCCCCAACAAGCTGGGTACTCATTTTACCAACCTACAGAAGGATGGAAGGCTTAGTCAACCTTGGAGCCCTCTGGGATCAAACTTGTAACCTTGTGGCTTGCAGTACTGGCATTTAACCACTGTGCCACCAGGGCTCCCACCACAAGCTCCTTTCAGTGCTTGTGTGTTCATTTTTTATTATTATTTTAGCTGTTTTTCGACTTTTAAACATGCTAGTGTTTTCTTGCAAGAACTGACAAGATCATGAGCCCTGGCGAATGCACAAGTATTGGGCTGCTTTTTCACACTATTACACCATCTGATAAAAAGGGCTCTTCTGCCCACACACTAATGGTTTAAAATATGCTGGCAAAGAAACATTTTTAGAGGCTCGTCTGATAAAGTCCATAGACAGATAAGTGCTCATGACACTGCTGCAGGCAGTCTTTCAATGGATCAGATGTTTTTCACTCACATCCAATTGGAAATACAGGATTATTTATTTAGTGTATGTGCATACAGGTGCAATAGTACACACAGCAGCATTTCACAAATCTGTGTTATGCAGCAGGTTTAGGCATTTCTTTGCACTCTGAAAGTCCACAGTCAACCACATTGCTAGTACAGGAAAGATTATGCCTCTGAAAGGAAAGAATGTTGCACCGATTTTTCTTTTTAGTAACCCCATAGGGGGCAGATGTAAAAGGGGGGGGGGAATAGCTGCAGGGGAAGATTTATGCTTCCTCTACCCAGACATTGTGGTCTCAATCTAAACTGGGCTTGTGTGTATATAAGAAAATGAAGCTCAGGTGCACATAACATACATATTTATTGTAGTGCAAGGGTAGGCAGAGCACAGCCGGTGAGCATCCCACCATACAACCACTTGTCTACTGAAGGACCCTTGCATCTATCAGAGGCTATGGGGGTGGGATTTAGCTTTTTTAAAATGAGAGGCACAGTTGTTTTAGACCCCAGGGTTTTTTAAAAACAAAAACAAAACCAGATTTGACTTCTGGTCACTTCCAATCGGGGGAGGGGAGGGGGTAGTTTCTTTCCGAGCCTAATTCATATCTGGAGGACAAAAAGAACAGACACCCCCCCCCCCGAGTGCTTTGATAAGGACTTTGAGCAGTGCAACTAAAATAGGGAGGGGAGTCCCATGGACTAGTGCCGTGGTCCCTGGTCAGTTTCCAAGAAAGAAAGAAACAATTGTAGCTAATGAGCACAAATATTGTACCTATGGGATTCAGGATCATCCAAGGCCATGAGGTTTTAGGACCAAAACCTGATGCCTCAAGATGGCCGCTAGTGATGTCATTAAGTGTTATGCATTTATTACCAACTTACAGTTGCTCATAGCTTGTCATTCAAACAAACACACATATTCTCCTGTTTGTAAATTAAGACAAAAATCTTAGCTGAACAGAGTGTTCAGTTTAGGGGCTTAGAGTTTAGGAACATTTAATTTAGCCCATTTGCTTCTTGCCAGAAGGTGGCTGCTGAGCAGAGGAGAGTCTTTACAAGCTGCAGCAACAAATCACTTAAGCCTTCTAAACTGTAGCAAGCTGCTGCTCTCCTAGCTGAGTAGGAGATTTGTACCAAGCCCTTTGCTCTTGCCTGGAATTCAGCTCCCCAAAACTGGAGAAAGTGAAAGGAGAAGAGAGAAAATGGGACATTTCAAGAGCAGCGGAAAAAGCGGGATGGCAGAGTATTTATTGAGACTGTCCCTGCCAAATCAGGACAGTTGGAGGGTATGGGATTGAGCTGCAAGTGGCAAATAAACCATGATGCAATGACTAGGCCCCACCTTGCTTCTCAGCAATGGAGTCCTTTGTTCACTAAGCTCCCTCATCAAACTACCACATCACATTTGCAATGTTTACATTGCAGTGCCATCTAACATAGTAGCTAACCTTTGTTATGAGTCAGATTTGTTTATTGGTAAAGCTTTCGATATTTGGCATACTAGGATTTTCTTCCTAGCAGCTACTTAGAACATTATTGATCATTGAACCAATTAGTACAAATATCAGAGAAATCAGAATTATCAGTGGGAGAGTATGCTCAGTAGGATGTAAGCTGCAGTTGTTGCATATTGTTGTGGTGATGCAAAGGAGAAGCCTCTGCTGCTATAATTAATGTACAGTTGGGATCAGCTTCATGTTTGAAGAAGGAAAGACATTTATGTGAGTCTCTTTGGGGGTATCTATCTGAGGAAGTGGTCCTGTTTTCCCTGTGTCGTGTGGTGTAAGCCTTGACTGGAAATTGTATAATTAGTTGCGGCATAAATTATAGAGATCTCTTTGTGTATTCATCATATAGAACAGACTCAAAAATAAGACTAAATTATATATGAAATATGGCAACGCTTAAAGTGTGGGCTCTTCGGCAACAAAGCATCTACAGTCTCAGGAGGTGGAAGCTAGTTTTCAAAATAACAAATTTCCTAACAGGGTTTAAGCAAAGCCAAGTCCTGGTGAACATATGAGTGGGCTATTGGAGTGCACAAATGTGGACCTCTAGATGGTTTGGACTGCAGTTGGCTATGCTAATTATGGCTGATGGGAGTTGTAGGCCAAAAATATCTGGAGGTCCACATTTGCCAACTAACCTGACTCCATCCGCTTTGGTTTGCAGTTTTGCTCCAGCGTCTGTGATAAGCTCTTTTCTAGCTCTGTAACCTAAGATTTGGTTAACCCTCCAGCAGCAATCTGTACTCCAACAGTGCTAAACAAATTAACAGAATGTTTGCCCCCCCCCAAAAAAAAGTGTGCTCCAAGTGTTTTTCAGCCATGATGAGGGATACACTTCAACAAGGTCTTTCATGGCAGCGCTACTCAAAGTGGTGTTCTATGGACTGGTGCGGGTCCACAAGCCATCAGCTGCCACTCTGTGGAGAGTTTCCTGAAAAGAAAGAAAAAATTATATGGGCATACTCATGGTGCCAGTCCCTGTCACACCGGGAATAAAAGCCTGCCTTTCTCCCCAACATCAAATAGCTCAAGAAGCACTGTTTCAGAGCACCTAACTGTTGTTAGTATTTATATTAAGCAGATTGCAGCAGACCCCCAGTGCTTCATAAGCTTATGGTACACAACGGGACATAAAACATGCTGGATGCTCAGTAATGTTATAAAGCAGAACTTACAGTTATTATGGCAGAGAATACATCTTGGATAAGAAAAGTAGATAGAAAAGAGTTACCTAACTTAGATGAAGGAGTCCCTAAAGCTGACTCCTATGCATGTGTGTAAGAGATCTCTAGGCTTGTATGCCTCGTGTTCCTGGCTTAAAGCTTTTGAGACAAAGGGTTGTAAAAACACTAAAACTACTTGGGGCAAAGACGGTGGAGTGACCTCGGCAAGCAGGAAGTAAATACAGATCAGAAACACACCCACAGAGTTGTAAACAAGCGTTGATGCTTCTTCACTGCCAACACTAACTAAATCTAGTGGGAAAAAATGATTTTATTCTTTCTCACAGCTTTGGAGGGTCAGTTCGATCTCTATTGAAAAACCTGAGAAAATTGAAAAACTATTATGGAGAGGGAGTTAAAAAAAAAACGAGGCCATCAAATGCGGTTTAAAATTATTAGTTACTCATTAGATCTACATCTACTGAGCCAATAACCTATTCTATCTATGTTATGTGGGAAAGGAGAACAGAGGGATTTTTTTAAAAAACTACACAAAATATTTTGCCTCTTTTCAGTTATCTTAATATCTTTGCAAATGGTTTTATTAGGTCATAGCACCCCGTATATATTTACAAAATTCCTTTAAAACATGGATTTTTTTCCCTAGCTTGAACTTTCTTGGTTACTCAGCAAAAGTGCATTACCTGTCTCTATCTCTGTTGCCCTCTGGAGACACATATACACTTGTACAAGCATAGTGTCACATTCCTTCACTCCTTCACATTTCCAACAGTACTAGCCACCCAGTCCTGTAAAGTATGGTGTAAAATCCTGTCTACATTGAACTTCCAAAACATTATGAGTTGGGTTCAGATCTAGTCATACTTTAAGAAGGCTAACTGAAGTCTCACTGATCAAGGAACCTACTCTCCAAGTGACTAGTCTGGATCCAACTGCAAATGTTTAAGATGCGACACAGATAGGGCTGCTGCCCAGCTGCAACAGTGCTAATTTACTTATGGAAGCATAGCAGTTTTGCATCAACCTTTATCACACTTTCTCTGCATTAGCACTTTAGCACTGCTTTGGTGATCCATGGTCAGGTGATCTATTCTCCACACCGCTGCCAAAACTCTGCCTTCTGACCCCTGCATGCCCTATACTACGCATGCATGCTTTTCAATTTTTCAATTGTTTTTCTTTGCCATAATTTCCCTGTTACAGCAAAATAACCTGTCAAAGAAGGAATGAGAGTCCCTCCTCCCAAGGGAGACTTCTATAAAATAAAATAATAATTTAAAAAGAAATAGAAAATAAAGGAAAAAACAAAGGAGAGGATGAGAGAAGTGGAATCAGGCCCGTTCACATCACATGACTATCTGAGAAACGGAACTGCAGTGGGGAAGAACTTTTCACACCTAAATCCATTGCGGAAAAGCAGTGTGATTGGGAGAAATTGACAGATTTTACCCATCAATGAAAAGGAGTGCTCTAGGAATGGGTGGGATACTAGGCACATACAGGACTGACACAGCACCATGCAGTAAGTAATGGCCAAAGCTGCCATTATCCCATGGAAATAGCACTTTACCATCCTCATGTGATAAAGTCCTATCTCAACCACCCATCTGGGCAATTTTGGATTTTCAAATTCTGAATAAGGGATACTCAACCTGCATAATGTTATATACATGTCAGTGACAAGTTTCTTATGTTTTCAAAACAGAAGGGCCAATTATATCCCCCCCCCGACACATACATACCATTCTTGTAAGTGTTGTGCGCTTTATACCCTGAGGTAGCAGAGTGAAAAAGAGTGTGGCAGCAGTGTTAAGGAAGGCAGCAGTGGTGACAACAATCATGACAACAAGGGGAGGGATGAATGTGTAGGAAATTATTGATATTTATATTAAGCAGAATACAGTGCAGCTCCTGTTCAACATAAGATTCTGGTACAAAAGAGGATAGAAACATTCAGGATGCTCCAGTAAGGTTAAAAAAACCTTACCTTTATTGTGGCAGAGAATACATCTTAGATAGGAGAAATAGATAGATAGAAGATAGTTATCTAACTTGGGTAGGAGAGTCCCTAAAGCTGACTCTTATGAGTACATGTAGGACATCTTGAGGCAGAGCTGCCTCACGTCTGATAGCCTCTATTTTTCTAACTTCTGGCTTCTGAAAAAAAGTGGTAAAACACTAAAACTTCTTGGAGCAAGGAGGAAGCATTGCAAGTGACCTCTGAATGCAAGTACGAAGTAAAACCTTGAAAACACAGATCAGTAACACAGAGAGAGAGCAGACAAAGGGATAGGCATGCAACTCTAGAATTTCCTTCTGTCTCCAACTACTGTAAACAAGCATTGATGCTTCATCACTTCCAGCAGATAGTGGTGGCACTGGAAGCATTTGGGTGGTGGCAGCAGCTGCTGGTTTAAACATTTCATTTTTACAAATACACCATCTGTGTCTTGATTTACTTCCAAAATACTAATGCGCCATCAGAAGAGTTAAGATATGGCTTTGTCTGCTTTAGAAGACTTCCCATTTCAACTCAGGTTATCTCCTGGATCTTTCTGAAGCAATCTGATTTTGTTCTCAGCTGACACATATACATGGCAAAACTCTAATCTATAGGGGCTCAAGTTGGAAAGAAGGCTGCAGTACAGTGGCTTTCCAAGACAAAATGTTTATAATATATCAGCCTATCTGGGGGAAAAATGTTTTATTAAAGGACCAATGAAACTATTACATTCACACTGGTGGAGTCCTAATTATCAGAGGAACTGGAGCCACCAGTGACTCAGATGAGATTATCACACTATACTATTATAGTGCTATATTCCACTTTAACTGCTATGGCTGCCTCCTGTAGGATCCTGGGATTTGCAGTTTAAGGATGGGGATTTAGAACTCTCAGCCAGAGAGCTCATAGGCCTCATCAAACTATAAACCCCAGAATTCCGCAGGAGGCAGCCATAGCAGTTAAAGTGGAATAATAGCACTATGACAATATAGTGTGATAAAGTTCAGAGTCTCTGCCTGTTCCTAGGAACAAAGGGAAGGCTGCACCCACAGAAGAAGGGAAGTTTTCATTTAAGTCAGAGTAAGAACTACCCCCCTCCTGTGCCAACAACATTAGTGGCTAAAGAAAACCTTTGGTGGCTAAAGCCAGGACCTTTGTACCTAGAAAAAGTGCCCAACTGCAGCAAAGGACTCCTTGTGAGTAACTGGCTCCTCATTCACACACAGCAGCTGGACCTTGGCAAGGGCTTTGGTAGCTTCTGCCCAATAATTTGTTTCATATCCCACTTTTCTCCTGGCATGGGATCCAAAGTTTTAGTCTGAGGACAGAACAGTTGTTGGAACAATGTCTTTAACCAGCTCTAGACATTTTAACCTAACCTACCCTTGCTTCTCTGCTTGAAGCTCTGTGTGTCACCTTGGGCTGTTTTGACTACCTTTCTTGATTGCTTCTTGGGTACCATACATCCTGAAACCCTGAAAATGATTTTGAACAGTTTATGATTTCACCTTTTGCCTACTCCTTGTCTGTACTACACTATGGTTTTTTTGACCCTGGACTATCTTGGCCTGGCTTTTTGGCTGTACCTTCACAGTAGTAGGCTCCATGGACCTGGTTTACCTTGATCCTGGTCTGTCACCAGTTAGCTTTAAACCATCCTCGTCCACACCTTGGGGGAAATAGGAGAAATGAGAGTAGTGCATATACCTAAAGCCTAATGAAGAAGTTTCTAATAGAATATAAGAAATGTTCTTTCAGACAAGAACAAGTATTTCTTAGCTGCCTTCCCAAGCAGTTTAAGAAGCACATGTATGCCAGCGATGGTTCGTGTGACCCTTGAGTGAGAAATCATGGAGAGTCATTTTTTAAAATGTATATGTCTCATCGGATTCTACAGAGTTATTTGGAGGTGAACTCCTCATCCTGTGACCTCACATAACTTTCCAAGCAATGCAGTTCACCCAAGAGTCTAACAGCAAAAACTACATTTCCTTTCACGGTACAAGTAGAAACAGGTCAAAAGGGTTGGGGGAGTAGGGTGTAAATAACTTGCAATGTTCAGTGGCTTTTGACATTGATATTCCAAAGATGTAATCTTTCTGCCTGGTGATTGCTTTTCAGTGGTTTTTATAGCTGTGTTCAAATCCCTTAGAGAGAATAGTGATATGACAAGAACCAGTTCACCATCTCTTAGCACTATCCTCTTTGGTTTCAATGAGGGCTTCCACAAAATAAACAATTTTGAAATATCAAGACATGGCCCTATCGCTTTTGGCCACTAGTAATTTTTTTTTCCATACTCAAAAGAGAGAGATGGATTGCAGAAAAGACTGATAACATCCTTCAGTTTCAAAACCACAGGCACAAAACCATAATGGTCAAAGACAACACTTGCAAGTTTTGTATCTATTTATCATTTCACCTTAGGCTACTTGCTTATTCTGGGGATGCTATTTGTGAACTAAAAATGCCAACTCAGGGCAAAGCACACTGGAGTTGTTCCTGAAAGGCTAGTCCGAAAGCCCTCTAGGTCAAACTTTGGAGACCATTTTCCTTGATAGAGAATGCAACAGCAAGCTATTAAAGCTTGAATTCTATGAGTACTACCCAGAATCCTCCTGATTTTACAATCCAGAATATCTGGGAGGCAATCCCATGTTCTGCTTCCTATAACATTTCCCAATATGCTTCAGTCCCTCAGTGTGGACTGCTTATTGCTGAAAGAATCTATCAGTTTCATTTTCTTTCTGAAGCTTCAGATGATGGGCAGATGGTACCATCTACCTAATGTTCATTGACTGCCTGTCCCCACTACGGAGGTAAACAGAGAAGAGCCATAGTACACAACTTGTCCTTCAGTGTTCATAATTTCTGCTGTAATGTATGAAATGGGACTTATGCACTTGATCTTCAGCAAGATGTCATCGCCTTCAAAGATTTCAAGCATTTCATGATTTCATGCATTATTTCATTTCTTGTCCACTTATAAAAGTGTTGTATTTAACAAGTTCGAGTCTCATTAACCTTCCTTCTTTCATTCCTTCCTTTCTTTTTTATGCAGGGCAAGTTCCTAACAAGAATGTCTGAAAAGTCAAGGAAACAACATTTTCCAGCAGTTATCTAACTTCTCTTAATACATAAATTTTACTGTAACATAAACAAATCCAGTCAGCTGCACAAATTAGATGTACCAATGACTAAGAGTCTTCTGAATTTGGAGAGTGAGGTCTTTTCTAATTCTAACTGGTAATTATATCCAATCACATGCACCTGTGTGATTGCAGGTCTAATTGCCATTAGCAAAGATGGTGATAGCATGTTTTAAAAAAATAACAGATTGCTGTTTTTATCAGAAAAGAAGTCTTAGGAATGCCATGTGTGGGTCCAAGGCACTCTGTGGATTGGTAATACACCTCGAGCCCCATATCTATGGGGGATACATTTCAAGAACACCCATAGATACCTGAGACCATGGATAATACGGTACTCTATTATTTTCAATGAGAGTAATGCTAGAAGTTGATCATAGAATCATATTGGAGGACTTAGAAATGCCTAGAGAACATATTTTTTTCATTCATGGATAAGTGAACCGTGGCTACTGAATCTGTGGATTTGGGGGTTGACCTGTACTGTATTTCAGGAAGCAGCTCCTTCCAGAAAGTTGTCACATGTGGGCATTCTCACTATATAAACAAATATGATTCTAACTGCTGACACTCATTCCAACACAGTAGAGAATATGATGGTTGCATACATCAGAGTTCTAATAGAGTTGCTTTCTTTAGCAGTTTACCAGTTCAGTTGACCTTTCCTGTATCTGTTCTATGCAAACACAGTATCAAATATGTTAGTTTTCCATATTGCCTCACAATGTACCTTTTGGGATGTTTATGCTATGTTTCTCAATTGATTTGGTGCCCATGGAGACACCTTCCTTATTACCACTAAAAAAAAAATGTATATACAGGAAGCAACAACTTTTGAGATATTTGAGCAGTTCAATCTGAGAAGCAATCTTTCAGTGTTGTTATAGCTGCAATGCAGAAGTCCACCTTCTTTGACAAGTCTGTGTCATATGGACCAGGCATCAGAGAGTAGATGAACTTCATTGTTCACTATCCCCTTTACTCAGAAAATGCCATTAAAATGCAGGTTTGGGGACAGTCTGTGGCACCCACACAGTACAGCAAAGCAAAGCAAGCCTTTCTGAGTCCACAGCTTTGAAGAGGTTCTTTCAATTTCTTGCCTGCATCAACCAGTATGGTGGTCATTGGCCATGCATGTGAGAGGTTTTTTTTTGGTGGGGGGGACTTTTCAAGTTCTGGCTGAGTGCTCAACACTGAACTACAAATTCCACTGAAATTAAAGCCATGACAATGATTTCATTGCTATAAATGAACTGATGTATATGGTGTTTGCCACAGTATTCTGTGGAACCAAATGTTGACAAATGAAGCTGTTCCGATGTATTATGGACCTGGGGATGCAGGGGGAAATAAATGCAGTGCTGTAGCTGATGGAGAAAATAAACAATTTGGGGGAAATATAGCTCCATCAAAAAAAAAAAAAAAGACAGCAGAAATAACACTGACATTTGTTAATTAACAAAAGGAAATTAATTTTCTCTATGGGTAATAAAATGCCCGTGGTAGCCATTCACTATTAAAGTCTAGAGGATTGTCTAAACAGCAAAAATACTCCTCACAGAATGTGAGGAGAATGCTATCAGTATTAATAGGATTCCACATCATTTCGCTATACTCAGAAGGAGAGGGGCAAAACACGCTGTATACACCATGGGAAAAGCCTTCACAGCTTTTCCCAGAGTTTTTTTTTAAAAAAAAACAGCAGGGGGAATACATATTCCTGCTCACTGGGCCAAGCGACTCAAAATGATTTTCATTTCCCATATGAGCGGAATCTGAAAGCTGATTGGTCAGATGAGCACGGGGGTGGAGCTTGCTAACAAGGCAAGTTCCCAGAACCACCATATTGGATATTTGTCTTAGTGAGTGAATGCTAAGGTGATAAAATAGGGTGTTGGGGTTTTGTGTTTTTTTTTTTTTAAGGTGAAATATTGCGCTATAGCACATTGGATATAGTTTTTTTTTTTTAAAAAAAAATGTTCTGTGGCAGCAAATTGAGGTAAATAAATAAAGAGTAATTCACTTGCGGCCACCATCTTGAGTCACAGGCATGCCCATTTGCACAGTAAAAGCAGATAACTTCTCATGCCTGCAATCGGCAAAAAAAAAAAAAAAAAACTTAAGACAAATAACAGCTGCTTCAAATTACCATTACTGCAGAGCAATCTTCTTGTTTGTTTGTTTGTTTGTTTGTTTCATATAGAGGAGGCCTCGGCCAAACCATTTTTTCTCTTAAGTTAGCTTTCCATAGGTCAGAGTGTTCCTCCCAATGGGAGTATTTTAAAATATGCAACCCCATCTGTACTCTGAAATGGTACAGTCCAAGAAAAAAAATACTTGATTCTGAACACCATGAGCTGAGACATATAAACCTAGCATTATATGGACTGCTGCTCCTACTAATATTGTTGAATACAATTAAGGCCAGCAAGGGCTATTAGTCATGATGTATAGAAGTCATTGGTTACTACATATCCTGATTGTTCACTCGGTGGTGGTGGTAGTAGTAGTAGTATACCTTCAAGTCATGTCCAAGTGATGGCAACCCTAAGGTATCCCTATCATGGTGTTTTCTTGGCAAGATTTGTTCAGAGCAGGGTTGCCCTTGCCTTCCTCTGAGGCTGAAAAATATAACTTGCCCAGGGTAAGCCAGTGGGTTTCTGTGGCTGAGCAGGGGTTCAAACCCCGAGTCCTAGTCCAACACTCAAACCACTACACTATGCTGGCTGTTGGTTGTTGACTGCCCACTTGCATTTAGTTGGCCACTGTGGGAACAAGAGATTGGACCATCTAGATTTTTATCTGATCCAGCACAGCTCTTATTATGTTGTATAGTAGTAACAGTGCTATGGTATTGCAGCTACTAGTAGTAGGAATAGCAGCAATGGTATATTAGGAAGAGGAGGTGCAGTAGATCACAGTAACAGCAGGGACCAAAACAACAACAATACAGTAAGGCTGTATTCATACTAACTCTCCTACTGCTACTTCTACAATACCAACAGCTAAATATTTATTTAGTCTCAGCAGTGAACCATGAGCTGCACTGAACACTGAAGTGGCACACAATCCCCAGAGCCATGGTGATTAACGATGAGGGTTTAAAAAAAAAAGTATGTTGAGAAAATAAGATTAAGGGAGGGGGGAATAACAACAGGCCACACTTAAAACCCACACTTCTCTGTATTATCTTCATCTCAGTGTTGTCAAACACAGCAAATCCCTTTCAGCATCCTCCCATAACAAGACTGTCCCTGATGAAGGAAGGGTCCCTGAAGAATTTTGTAATTTGCTCTGGGGGTCACTGTCAGAGTTAGGCAATGAAAAGAGCTGCCTGTGACTGGAAAAGGAAGGGGGGAAGGGACAGGTTCTCACTCTATTTTTTGTTCTTTTTAAGAGCAAATCTGCAACCTTTTTTTCGAATGAGCAGCATACAACAATGACAGCTCCGCAAGAGTCGGGTTGTCAACATGACTAGCCAGCATCAGAGCCCAACCCAGCCCTTGTTTCCACAGATTATCTCATCTAAATTTTCAAAAGGGATTACAATCCCATTAAAGGGAAAGCATCTTTGGAGCTAATTAATTTTCAGTGAATTGCTTGCAATGCTAGAGGAAGCCGTTGATTAAATATTAATATGGGATACCAGGGTCACTTTTTGTTTTGCAACCCTTGAAACACTGTTAGTATACTGAGATATAATTCAAGACTTAGTTTCACAGTGATAGAAAATAAAAGGATAAAGAAAGAGCCCCAGAGCCCTTGCCCATGAAAGAGTTAAATACATGGTGGTTTTAAATAGTAGTAGTAATAATAATAATAATAATAATAATAATAGCAGCAGCAGCCAGTTCGGTATCTAGAGTGTAATTCTATTAGCAAACGAATGTGCATTTTTTAAAAAAAAATCAAAGGACAAGTTTCACATCACTAACATCCAGGTTTATCTTTCATATATGCGCTCTAGAAAACATCAGTCTATGCAGCAGAACTCAAAGATCAAGGAAAAGCCTCACACTACCCCCTAGTGATCAAAGTTTGGTGACCTCCAAATAACACAAAACACAGTAAGTGGACTTTAGATCACAAGAACAAAAAAAATGCCCAGAAGCAACACAAGTCACTGCTGGCATTCTTTACTTAGAAACCTTTTCATGATAGGAGGAGAAGGGGGAGAAGTGCTGGATGTGAGAGGCTGAAGTTTTCTGTTCCTTGGCCTGATTCCTCCCTCTTAGAAACCAAACAAATAGGAAAATATTTATATATTCAGGTGGAACAACAACAAAAAGGGCTTCCATAAAATTGCAAGGGGGTGGTAGGAGGAAGAGCAAGAGAAGCAGAGTCTGTATGAAAGGATTCATAAGGCCCACCTCTGCCTGGCTCAATTTCAGCCCTTTGGCACTCTTCCTGAGAAAGAGAGATTGTTTGTTCATTTATTCACTCCCTTTATGCTTAAAAGCAGAGAAGGAAAGCCAGAGTGGTGTAGTGTTGGACTCAAACTTGTGAAGAGCCATGTAGTAGTCCCCAGTGAGCCACAAAACCGGCAGGGTAACTTTGAGCCAGTCTCTCTCTCAACTTGAACTACCACTACACAGGGTTGTTGTGACAGTAAACTAAGGAGGAAGAGGAGGAGGAGGCATTGACAACACCTTGGAATCATATACTCTTCAACTGTCCTGAATTGGCAGGGACAGTCCCAATTAATCCTCTGTCTTCCCACTTTTTCATCTGCTTTGAAAATGTCCCCATTTTTCTCTTCTCTCACTTCCCCCCTTTGTCCTCATCCTACTTCAATTGCTGCCAACTGAGTTCAAAGTGTAAAAGCACTTTGCACTCAATTAACTCAACAGGGGAGAAAAGAGAGAAGGGTTTGGAATCTTGCTCTTTCCTGGAGACTCAGGAAAAGGCAACATGCTGCAGCTTCTTATAATTTATGTTATTCCTCATTAATAATTGCTGCCATACTGACCACACTCTGATGCTCTTTCACCACAGATGACACTGGAGAGAAGGAAGAATAAGAACAGTTTTCACCTGTTAGGCACCAGAAACTGTGTATACAGTCAGACCTTCATATCAGCAGAATCAATATCTGTGGTTTCAGTTATCTGCAGGACACAAAATAGGGACACATACCATAGAGTCATGCTGGAAAATACCTAGGGAAGTATCCTCTCTAGGCATCTTCTAGGTCCTCCAACTCAACTCTATGGTACATTTTACCAGAAGTCCTTTATTTTAATAGGGTTTGCTGTTACCTGCAGTTTCCTGTATCCATGATAAGTCTGGAAACTTAATCCCTGTAGATACAGGTCTGACAGTACTTTCATCATACTACACAGCATTGGCTCTCTTGTAACATCTCTTATACTGAGGGTCTGCCAGAGGAATGCTCCTCTTCCTCCCTTGTGTTTTGCCAGAGATTCTTCAGCTGCAATCCCATGCACGCTTCTTAGAGAGTAAGGACTTTATCAGATGCACAGAATAAGGCATCATAAGGATGCCACATAACCACAAAAGGGTGCACATATCACACAAAGTTGCCTTTTATGTCCCCTTGAAAACCCATACTTTTTAACTGATAGCTTAAGACATCAATTGATCCCCTGTAGTGTTTTTTTGCCAGCATGGCCTCGTGTCTTTTTTTAAAAGCATACATACCCCATCAATGGCCAGTCCAGCATGAATACTTCTAAGTAAGGTCGTGACATCCAAGTAAGTGACTCACTTTTTATGTCCCTCCCCAGCTTACTTGTAACTTTTAAAGTGTGTTTTTGTGGGGGTTTTTTGTTTTTTTTTGTTTTTGCTTTTTAAGTGTTATTTTTGTCCATTTTTAAAATTTCCTGCACGATGAAGTCTCACAATATTCCGCGGGATTTCAAAAGAGAAAATGAACGGAGCTCTGTTCACTTCCTCTTTCATTGCCAGAGCTGCCTTTGCCAGAAAAGCAAAGTAAGTGCTGGGGCGGGGGGGCATTCTTTTGCTGGCATAAAAATGGATTTTTTAATGCCAGCAAAAGAACGCTTTAAGGAGATCGTCTGATAAAGTCCCAAGTCCCATTAAATTCAATGCTATTTCCTCATGAAGAACACATTTAGGATTCAGCTGTTTTTTTCCCATGTATTCATTTATGTTTATTTGTCTGTTCTGTTATTTGGGTTCTGAAGAAGAGGGAGGGTGTATTAATTAACCATATATATATGGGCTGGCATCAACATCAGGTGCAAGGAAAATGCTCAGGTCTAAGTACCCGGGAATGTCCATTCTGGAAAATCCCAGCCTCCTTCTGCTTAAAAAAAAAAAAAAAAAAATGCTCCAGTACTGCAAAGGGAAGTATTAGACCAGACTACTGCAACCACTGATCTCTTGTTTATCATTTAGCTTCAGAATAAAAATACTGAAGAGATGGGAAATGACAACAACACAGCACATGCCTCATTCAGCATTTCTTTTTCTGTGATTGAGTTGAAGAAGATCTAAGCAGTTGAATGCACTGCTGCACCGCACCTACTTATCATTGCTGCTGACCCCCACATCTGTTCCACAGTGGATGAAGGGGAGGGAAGGGGCAAAATCCCTGAGGCCCAGCCCACTGGAGGCCTGGACAGTGAAAAAAATAAACAATGCCTCACAAAAAAAGGAGATTATCAGACTCAGTAAATGTGGCGCCAGCATAACTTCAGCAAAATGCAAAAGGACACCAATATCAGATGATGCTGTTCTTTTGTGTTCTGCTGGCGTTATGGTGTCATTTCTTTTTATTGATGGCTGAAGCCATCAAGGGATCCCCCATTCCACTTTGGTGCAAAACCTTGGACCATTTAAATCCCGTGACTGCACCAAGAATGGACAGTCCGACACAAACACTTCCAGGTGAGATTGGGACTTCGAGGTAAGTTTCACTCTTTTTATGACCCTCCCCAGATTACTTTGGACTTTTAACATTTGTGTATGTACTTTGTGCAACTTTTTATGTGTGATGTTTCTTTCTTTTTTTAATTTACCACAGGATGAAGTCTTGTGAGACTCCACAGGACTTCAAAGGAGGAAGTGAATGGAGCTCTGTTCACTTCCTCTTCATTACTGGGGAATCCTTTGGATGGAAGGGAAGATAAGTGCAGTGGGAAGAGTTTTGCCGGCCTAAAAATTGTGTTTTTTATGCTGGCAAAAAAATATTTTAAAGGGTGTCATCTGATAATCTCCTAAATGTTGGTATCTCAACAGACCAGAAAATGGCTCTAATGTCTGATGTTTTGTTGTTGTTGTTGTTGCTATTGCTGTTGTTGTGTGTCTTCTAGTCATTTCCAAGTCTAGTCATATAATGACCATAAAGAGAACCTATCATAAGGTTTTATTGGCAAGATTTGTTCAGAAGAGGCTTGCTACTGTCTTCCTCTATGGCTGAGAGAGTATGATTTACCCAAAGTCACCCAATGAATTTCCATGGCCAAACAAGGATTCAGACCTTGGATAATCTCCTGAAGTCTTAGGAGATTATCAAATGCTTGAAAAAGCCCCAGAGGAGCTCACAAGAACAACGCCACTGTACTGAGAACATGTCCTGGTATCACATGGCATCCTCCTCCTCGCGTGCTTGCTCCATCCTCCCTCTGTGCTGATGGATGAAAAAGGCACCACTTTTCATTAGCAGAAACTCCCACTAATGAAAAGCAATGCCTTTTTTGTCATGTCAGCATGGAGGAAGGACGGAGCAAGTATGCCAGGATGATGACATGTGTGATACCAGGACCCGTTCCTGGTATAGTGGTGTTGTTTTTGTGTGCTCCTTTGAGGCTTTTTTCAAACGGCTGATGATCTCCTTAGTCCAACACTCAAACCAGTACACCTCACTGACTCTCAACACTGTTAAATCTTATTATATCCAGGCATTCTAGAAGTCTGTAGAAAACAGGGTTTGCTGGTCATGCATCTCAATGCAGGCTCAATGCCAGCTCTCAGCAACCTTGTCTGTACTTACGGTAGTATGTGGGGCGGGGGGGGGGATCCACCAAAGGAGAAAAGGGCCCATCAAACTCATGTTCCTCATGTTTAATCTCACAGTGGTTCCAATGATGGGAAAGCCATTCACATTAATCAATATTTGTAATACCAGGAAGACACCACACCTATTAGTCTTCTCTCATTCTTTTCCCAAGTACTATGCAAGTACAATGTGCACAAATAAACATATGTTGGTACACAAACACATTTTAGTCAAAGGGTCAAATGCAAAGAAATGCATGCTTTAAGCGAGGGGGGGGGGAGAACATACAAATGTGTACATTAAGAACAGTGCATATATTTCCATGACAGAAAAGATGGGAGAAGTATTGCAACCTGACAGTAAATTTGGACAGGATGGAAATCCTGGTGGAATCCAAAGAAATGTTACAGAAGTGAAACTGACTTTTCGCCCCAGAACTGTGTTACAAAATACCTGGAATTACATTAGCACCAGCTGCCTAAATACCCTAAAGGCACCTGATTCCATTGATCTTGGAAGCTATGTTGGAAAATCAGCATTCTTCCTGCAACCCCACTTGCTTGCTAGCAGAGCAAAGCAAGTCTTAGAAAGTGTTTTTTTTAAAGGGACTTCCTTCTTGTTTAAAAGTTCCTCCCCTTCTCCTCATGCAATCCTTAGTGGGCTTGGCTTGAATCTCAGTCACAGCCTAACTGGATGATCAGTGTGTCATCATGTGACCCAGGTTTAATGACCTCATGGTTTCAACATTTTATTACTTTTTGTTCCGTTCCTGAAAGAAGATGGGTATTTTTAAAACCAGTCTATTAGCCCTACCCTGGCTTGTCCCCATCAGAGCCTTGTTTCTGCTCCAGGGGTCATAAAGATTGACTGGGGGGAGAACATAGCAAATGTTCTGTGTCATTTGGACTTCAGGGCTCTCAGATGGAGACAGAACAGGGTAAATAGACCATATAGATAAAGCCTATGTTTACTCAGAAGTATACCCCACAAGATTCAATGTGATTTATTTCCAATAAATGTGCATACAGTTTCACGTCTTAGACAGGTACTCTGCAGATAAGTGAAAAATTATACAAATAAAATGTGCAATTTTAAAATTAGAATGTCTATACTTTGTTTATATAGTAAAATATACAAATAAAAGAAGTGTTGCCACCTAAGAGAGATTTATTTCAACTGGTTACCACACCCTTCTCTCTCTCTGTGTGTGTGTGTGTGTGTGTGTGTGCGTGTGTCTATCTATCTATCCATCCTAATCTTAATTTAATACAAATGTGTCCTTAGGCCTGTTGTTGATCATTAAACTAACATATTTTACTTCCTCTGGCATGCATTAAAACTCTGTTACTAAAAAATGAACATGAGGCATTTTCTTGATAATGCTAAAATTTCAAAATTTCCATTACACTTTTCTTCAGTGGAAGAAGTTTGTTACCGACTTGATATGAACTGACATGACACAAGTATTCCTATATTCTACAGCCATTTGTGAAAGTGGAAAGCATTTGATTTATATTTGTGCACCTACTCTTATATCATCCCCATATATGTGTACTCACAGAATGATCCAGATTGTATCACTTGCCCAGATACTATTATCTATTCATAATTTTTTTCCAGCCATATGCAGGGTAAGGTCAAAATCGTGTTCAGTGCCAGTGAAGCAGTAGCTCCAACATTCTGGTGACTACGGGGTGATTCCAAATTGTGGGGGCAGAGTTGTTCTGCTGCAAATGAATGAGGATGTACTTATGTGAAAGAGTATTGGATAACTCCTTACACAGACATCTAATAAGTACTACTGCTAATGTAATTAGGAGTTATGCATGTGTGATGTCCGAACAAGATTCTGGCCTGGGATCTGGGATTCGTAGTTTGGTGCAGCAATCCTCCTCTCTGTCTCCCCAGATAGGTTTCTTTGTTCCCCTTTGTGCTTTCTCTTCTCTCTACCACGTTCCACTCTTTTTCTATCTTGCTAGTCTTTCTCTCACTCCAGCCCAATGCTTGTTCATCTTTTCCTTCTCATTCACTCACTCTCACTCACAAGTTCAACTACCCCATCCCCTTACAGATAACTCCTCTTAAGTTTTTGAAAAGTTCAAATACCCTGCAAAAGGAAGCAGCCACAGCACACAATATGTTTTTTGTCCTGTCGTGGCATGCTAGTTCTTAGATCCCATTAATATCTATGCCAAATTTGAGATAGTGAGGTGTGGTAATGGGATGGGTGCACTACATCTCCCATTACATGTTGTAGTTTTTGTAAACATATAAACACAAACACACACTTTCATTATTGTAAATCTATAACAGGTAGGAATCATGTACCCTGCCAGATGCTGTCTGACTGCAACTCCCAGCATTCCTCACCATTGGCTATGCTGGCTGTCAACATCTGGAGGGCTACTTAATTTCCACCCATGTATCCCCACTTTCAACAGATTATTATAAGCAACGAGTAACAACACACACACACACACAAATACAAATACACCCAGGTCTTCACATTTGCACATGCAAGCCAGCAGCCCTTATTGTCAGCAGCTTCCCTTCAATGCTGCAGTCCTGAGGCCATTGGCTGCTGGAGCTAAGCATGCTTTCTGGAAAGGAGAGGTGACTCAAGCTCCCACCTACTGCTCCCTCACTGGCCATAAAATGCCTAGTCATCCCTTAACCTGGGTTATCTTCTGGGAAGTGGGCAATGAAACCTAAGCCGCCCCTGACTTCTTTACCAGAAATACACACCAGAATGTGCTCTCCAGTCCTAGAACACTATATGATGTTAAAGGTAATCCCTTAGCTTGATGGAGTGGAGTGCTTGCAATTATTTAGCCACACAGAAACAGTGAATTCAAGGCCCGGATGGGAAGCAAATGTTCTGGATTATCACTTTATCATCAATGTATTTTTGTTTGCATAGTATCTGATCTGCACTCATTCCAAGAGCTACATATTAAATTTCCATTTGGAAGAGGAAGATGATTACATTTGGAAGAGGAAGACAGTTTGATAAAAGAATAACAAGGTCACGATAAAAATCATGACCACCACAAATAGCATAGGTAAGTGGGTATACACCTTCTGAGAAACAGTGACAACAAGAGTGACCATGAAAACAGATATGCTATATGAGAAGTCATATTTGGGGATTCACTTCTAATTCAATCATTGGAATTAACAGAACAGGAGAGCATTTTAGACAGCAACTCCCAGAATCCCCCTTTCAGCTAGCATGGCCATTTGAAATAAACAAAGTAATTTTCCAAGCTCTGGGAATTAGAAAAAAAGAAAGAAAGCTTTAAAAGTTTGTAGTGGTTAAATGCCAGTTCTGCAAGTCACCACATTGCAAGTTCGATTCCAGAGGGCTCCAAGGTTCACTCAGTCTTCCATCCTTTTGTAGGTCGGTAAAATGAGTACCCGGCTTGTGGGGGAAATTAGCTAACACACACTGGAAGCTGCTTATTGCAGTGTAGATGTGTAAATTGCTTAAAAACAATTTGTAAGCCTCTCTGATAGCCTTGTGGCTGAGAAGCGGGATATAAATAAATAAATAAATAAATAATGTGTATGTTTTTCATTTCATCCTGCCACAGTACATAGCTCTCTCTTGTTCTCTTAGATCTTCAGTTGATGTGCTCTAACTCCATGATCCCTCTTTCACAAAAGGGGCAAAGAAGTCTCCATCATGGCTTACCCCATAGAATGCCGAAAATGCTTATTGGTGGAACACTCAAGGGGAGCTGTGCTCCAGTCACAGGAGTTCCTTATATGAACAAGGGAGCAAATAACTCCCTTGTTAAAACAGGTTCACTGGCTACCAGTTGTTTCTGGGCACAATTCAAAGTGCTGGTCATGACCTATAAAGCCCTATATGGCTTGGGTCCAGACTATTTCAAAGACTGTATCTCCCAATAAGAACCTGCCAGAACTTTAAGATCATCAGGGGAAGGCTTTCTTTCAGTTCTTCCACCATCACAGGCTCACTTGGTGAGGACACGAGAGACTTCTCAGTGGCTACTCCCACCCTCTAGAACTCACTCCCAGGGGAGGCTAGGCTGGCATCCCTCCAGTGTACAAAATGGGGTATAAATATCCTAGCTCCAACCCTAGGCAGGTGTGTCACAGCCGGAGTGCCACAGACTGGACCAGCCATTCTCTTTTTCTGTGCCACCCTCAGATACTGTCTGAGCCCCTCCACTGCAAGGACCTCTAACTCTGAGACTGGTAAGTATCACCCTTCCACCCCTGACTTCTCTCTATCCAGATTTTCCTGCCTTACTTTCCAATAGCTTTGTATGGTTATTAAGAGTGTATATTCTTGTATGTTAGCGTATCCCCTCTGTTAATTCAAATAAAATACCTTGTTTAACTTTAACTGGAACACTCTCTACAGTTAGTACTGGTATTCGTAGGTGAAAAGATCCCTGAAGTTACCTCCTTTTGCAGGCCTCCTTTTGAGCTATAATCCCCCCAAATTTCAAGGAGACACTGGCATTGCAGGTGGGATTCTAATGCCTCTCACCTCTTAGGGTAACACATTAGCCGAATAACCTCTTCACCGCCATCATCAGCTAGGCCTTCATCTGGGCTTGGAGGTTTAAGTTGGACTCATTCAGAGTTTTTAGTCAATGACACTCTAGCCATTTGTCTGTTTGCTTAATGACTCCTTAAACTCTCTTGAGTTTGCTTCTATGGAGCAGAGGAGGGTGCTCGGGAATAATAATGTCAGCTGTACAGGCCATTTCCCGCATTTCTTCATGAGGAAGTATTCAGTTGTGTCAAACCCCACCTCCAGTATGACCTTCTAAGGAGATTTTCAGATGGGGAAAATAACCCGTGCGGAGACTGGGAGAGAAATGGGGCTGTTCCGCTTCCAGTGCTCCATTTCACACACACCCATCCTTCTCCTGACTTCCATTTGTTCTCCTTCCATCCTGCTTTCATTTTCCTTCCACTATTTTTTTACTAACAAAGAACTTCCATTAGTAAAAAATAGCAGAAAGAAAATGCAAGCAGGATGGAGGGAGAACAAATGGAGATTGGGAGAAGGACGGTGGTGTGTGAAACAGAGCGCTGGCAGCAGAACAGCCCCGTTTCTCTCCTGATCTCCGCAGGGGTTATTTCCCCTGTCTGAAAATCTCCTAAGAGTCTAAATATAGGCGCAGTAACTCATCTGCCATTTGTGAAAAGTAGGAATAGATCCTTGCTGTATATAAGTAGGGATAGTTGGACTAGGACTACCCTCCTCTTGCAGGCCTCCTTTTTGAGCTATAATTTCTCCAAATTTCAAGGAGATACTGGCATTGTGTGTGGTACTCCAACGCCCCCTCCCAACACACACCTCTTAGAGTATGTTGTGAACTGCACATTTGAACCAGGTCTTACAGTACCAAGATAAAAACTCATGGAAATTAGCCCATGGAAAAATTATAAAGGAAGTTAAAGCTTCTTTTTATTATTCTTGTGAAGAAAAGTTAGCAGTGATTTCAAAATGTTGTTGTAATGATACACTATGGGAGCAAAAGAGATTTGCAAACCTTTTTTTTGTACAGCATTGAAAATGTGTTTTTTAAAAAAATAGGAACTTTAACATTACAATTGTATATTTTGTGTCTAATTTCTCTTATTGCAGAACCTAACATTTATATGTGTATGTGTATATATACACAAACATATACACTCAATGGTCTTATTGTTATGAAGATTACAATGTTCGTTATAATTATTCATAAGAGTTTTGTAAAATAGCTTTGTTTAGAGGCCTAATAAAAATTGGTCATGTAAATTGGAAATGAGGTGGGAGGGGTGGTTTAATGCAAAATGAAGCTGACAGTGCTCTTCTATTACTGGGGTCTTATTAGGGAAAAAATTCTCTGACATCTGTTTATCCCCTGCAGCCAACCTTGTATTCAGAATACAGTAATTGATTCTCAGCAGCCACTTGGGATCTTACTGGCTCACTTTTTCCACACCGCACTACACAGGTATCTCGGCAGCTAATTCCGAATGTACATCTGCATCGTTATCTCCTGGTGAACTGTGACCCTAAACACTTTGGAGGCCCAGATGAAAGTGCTTCCTCAACCCTCCAGTGCTAGGGGTAGAGGGGAATTCTGCAGCCTGGCAATTCACACAGGACACCCAATCAGAATCATCCCCTTTGAAGCCCTTCTCAGCTGGGAGACCATGAATGATTCATAACTTCTCTTCTGCACAGACTAAAGGAAGGAAGAGCAAAGCTAGCGTGTATTATTCAGGACCACATCCTCAATAAGCCTCCATGTTCAGCAAATTGCTACAACATTTTCTGCTTAGTCCTCACCTGTACACAGCCTTTCCTTTTGTGTACCACTCCTTCTCTCATCCCCCAACAACAACCCATTTTAACAGGGATCAGCTAATTGTTCAGAAGGACATTTTGGTGGCTGACAATACAACAAACAGAAAATTAGTAGGAACTGTAAACAGTATGTGCGCGCTCTCTCTCTCTCTCTCTCTCTCTCTCTCTGTGTGTGTGTGTGTGTGTGTGTGTGAGTGAGAGAGAGGGGGGGGGGAGATCTGACTCTAAGGGAGACCAGGAGCTTTTCGCTTTGAGACGACAAGATGACAGGGATAATGACTTGGGCTGTGTTGTCACTTCCATTTTAAAACCAAAGCTGTCACAGAAGGAGATATAGGGTTTGTTTTTTTATTTCCAGAAGCCTAGTTGATCTTTGATTTTCTTTCCCAGTTAATATCTGCCTTTTCTGCTCTGTCGTTTTACTATGATGTATTTTCACCTGTGCCAAAAGCTGAGGTAGTGAGCTGCATACTGCTAACTGATGGATAACTGTAATATTTTTCACCCAGGCCACAAAATGCAAATACGACTTTAAGCCATACAGGCCAAGAAAATTCCCACAAAGTCACGAACACTGGAATATATTAGCCATCTTCACAACAGTCCTGTAAGTTCAGCCTCCATTATTAGCCTATAATGTAAATCAGGGTTGGCAAAGTACATCCCATAGGCCACATGAGGCCCTTAGGACCTCCAGGTCTGGCCCCTGAATCTCCTCAGAAGACCCCCAAAGTCCCTAGACTATTTTTTTAAAAAAAATCAGGCTGATTTTGTGGTGATTCGCCAGTGCCTTAAACCAGCCCTGGGTGATTGCTTTACCCAAATTGCCCGAAATGGATTCAAACAACAACGGTTTGTTTCCACTGACTCTCTAAAGCCCCAAACCTCTTCTCCCCTCCTTGTGCACAGTTGCCCACCTCTGATGTAAATACTTGTGGGAGACAACACTTGCCTAATGCCATTAAAGCCTTATCTACAAGGGCAATTTGCCCCGGCTTGCCCCCCCCCCCGGTCTAAGAGCACTGCAGTCCATACAATACAGGGCATTTGCCCTGTCCTGCCCCCAGGCAGTCCTTACGACCCCTGGGGCAGAAACAAGGCTCAGACAGGGGCAAGATGTGTTACAGCCCACTACAGCATTCTAAAATACTACCTGCTTTGCTCTGCTGCTGCCAGTAAAAAAACGAAGTGGGCCCTGATTGTCTGCAGGAGCCCATCCTGGCAAGCCATCCAGTCATTCCAGCGGCTGGTTGCAGCATGTGACCAAGGCTGATCACATGCAGGGGGGCTTTGGTCACATATTGTGGCCAGTTTCCTCGATGCCAGGAGGGCAAGGGAAATGGCCGTGGTGGCAGCTGCAGTGATGGTCCAGCATACCTGTCTGGACTTCCTCCCATTTTGTCAAGGTAACAGGAGAGACACCACCAGGGAGCCAACATATCCTGGTTCATGTAGATGACCTCTAAGTGAGATTTGAACTAGGGACCTTTTTGTTCTTAATTCAGACTCCTCGTTGCTATATTTATCCAAGTTCCTTAAGATTTGAAGCAGCATAAAAATGAGCTTCAAGAACTGTATAAGATTGTTAAGTATAATGATAAGCCAATAAATATAAAGTCAGACTCACCCATGTCATAGTATTTCATATTTCTATGTATGGTTGTGAAAGCTGGACAGTGAAGAAAGCTGGCAGGAAGAATATCAACTCATTTGAAATGTGGTTGTGAAGGAGAGTTCTAAAGATAAGTTAAATCCCCCCCAAAAAACCAAATCAGGCCTGAACACTCACTAGAAGCCAACATGACTAAACTGAAATTGTCATAATTTGGACATATGAGATGATGTGACTCACTTTATCAAGATACTCCTTGATAAAGTGAGAGACAATAGGGAAAGAAGAAGACTACATTCCAGGTAGATTGGTTTAATCAAGGACGCTTCCCCCCTGAATTTGCAAGGCCTGCACAAGGCTGTTGATGACTGGGGTTCTTGGAGACCTTTCATTCATATTGACTTGATTTGTCAATAACAACAACAAATAAGGGCTTGAATACCCTGGCATAACCCCATCTCAGAGCCCTGCAGTCTATATGGTGCAGGGCATTTGCTCCATTCTGCCCCCGGACAGTCGTTCTCATCCCTGGGGCAGATACAGGGCTGGGATGGGAGCAAGCCGGGATAGGACCCGATAAACCATTTTACAATAATATCCAGTTTAATCTGTTACTGCGAGCAAAAACTGGATCAGTCCCCATGTGTCTGCAGGAGCCCATCTGGTATGCCGGCTCGTCACTCTAGCTGCCAGTCACTCTTACTCTTCCGGGTCTGTGCAACAGGCCTGCAGCATATGCAGAGGGCCTTGTTATATGGCGCAGGCCAGCTTCCCAGACCCAACACAGTATGGAAGGTGGCAGTGGTGCCGGCAGTAGTAGGCCAGTGTTCCTGTGGGAGCACCAGCCCATTTCATCAAGGTAACAGGGGCAGAGTGGGCCAGCTCCACAGCTAGGATATGCTGGCGTGGAGCCGACATATCCTGGCTTATGTGGATAAGCCCTAATATGTTCAAAAGAAGGCCTTTTGATAGTACCATCACCACCTAAGGAGGCCTGACTGATGGCCATGCAGGCAAGGGTTTTCTCTTTTATAAGGGAATATACTCCCTCTTGAGTTGTAATTGGTTCCCATTCTCTTGAAGAAAGTCATGATGAAGAAGCATCTTTTCAGTCTGGCCTTTAAAATGGTTTTGATTCTTATAATAATTTTAATGGTCTTATTGTTTTATTTATGTTTGTTAGCTGCCTAAAGTGTATTTTTTTTTTTAGTGGAAAGGCAGGATAAAAATGTAATAATAACTGATTAATTAAAAAGGATAGCACAGGGAAGAAAAAGTAATGAAGCGGATGACTAAAATAACTATGGGTTTTGAATATCTGTCTTAGAAGGAAATGGGATTTGAAGGGGTTTTATTATGGTGTGTGGGGGGAGACGATTGATCAAGAACGATAACAGGATGGAAAATCATGGCAGGTCCTGGTACTACAACTACAACTCTGAGTCTGTCCTGGCAAAACAGCCTGTCCTGGTACTACAACTACAACTCTGAGTCACCTAGTATGAAGTCAGAACAAATAAAAGGAAGAATTGGGTCATACCATTATTAGAACCACTAAGGTGTCAGAATTGTGATGCTATCTTTTGAGTTCTCTAGAACTCTTCACTAAGCCAGATGGTATAAATTTAGAGGACAAGGGGCAGAGATAAAAGGTCCCAAAATCTGGCCAAGTATGTTGTCTATTGTCTATTTTGTGACTTTGGATATTCATCCTGTCCAGTCTTGACAAGCATTGTGTGTCTGCAGCTGTAAGACAGAAGCAGCAAATTCAACGAAGAGGTGTAAAAGCACTGGTTTATATCTGCCAGACAATTAATGATTTCTCCCACCTTCAGCAGTAACAAGTTTGGCTGTGACCAAGAGAATTCCTCATTAAGTTTTTATAATCTCCATGGATTCTATATTGGTTTAACTTTACATGAAATGTGGTGGTAATGACTCAATGGCTTTTATATAGGTGTCCATGGCTTTAAAAATGCTGGAGACAAAGCAGTGAAAAGCAGACCCATCAACACCTATTAGCCACAATAGCTAAACGGAACCTCCATTTTCAGAGGTAGTATACCTCTAAGTAGTTGCTAGGGGAAACAACTGGTGGTGGCTATCAATCTCATGCCATGCTTGTGTGCCTCAAGCAGAGCCTGGCTGGCTGGTTTCAGCTCAAAAACGAGGGGTCAATCCAGTGTTAATCCTATCTATAGTAAATAGATTGAAACTAATGAGATTTCATTTAGTCCTGAACACCATTTATTTCAGTGAACCTGCTCTAAGTATGACTAACACAGATTTAGACTGATCTGTTTATATTACTTGGTGTGGTGAGGAGTCTTCTAAAAAGTGTTCATCTTGTGACTTTGGATGTTCATTCTGTCCAGTTCTGACAACAAGGTAACAACTCTTTTAAAAGCCCGAGAATAATGCTATATCTAAATAAAAACAGTGCCAATATTTTTTTGCCCAAACTAGATATGCTATTTGCCCCGTAAGAATTTTTTTCTACACACAATCCAAGGAACCTCATTCATAATTCAATGTGTATGTTCAGAAGAAAGTGCATGATAGAAGAGCATTTCTAACAACAATGTTAAACATGATATATCATCTCCACCTAACCAGAAAATTGCCATATCTGGGGTTGGGTTTATTGTTTGTTTGTTTGTTTGTTTGAGGGGGGTGCAGCATTGTTGATATTCTTGAGTGAAGGTCAAGCACCACTTCATACATTGCCATTTATAAGTGTGCAAATGCCAATGTTGTAGTGGTTAATTTTGAAGTTGAGAAGCTCATTATGAGAGGGTACAGCAACCAAAGACCCACAGAATAGACAGCTTGCTAAGGTCAGCATGATTGGAATCCTGTGCATCACTACATGAAGGATAAGCTCCATTGGACTTTGTGGTGCTTACTTTTGACTGGGTAGGTTCAACTAGTAAAACACAAAGGAGATTCCTGTCCTGCAATCTCCTCTCCTGCCCTTCTCCTGTCCCTGTCCCAATACAGTAACCAAAAGTTTCAAACCTACCTTTGCCACAGCCCCAGAGTGAAAGGAACTTGAACAGAGCTCCATTCACTTCCTTACTTGAAATCCCAGCCGTTCTTGTGAGAGGACTAGTGTGCGGGAAATTCAAAAAATAAAAGAAAAATGTGACAGCAAGTGTGACAAAAAAGTGACAGCAAGCACAAAAACACACTTAAAAAATCCCAAGTAACCCAGGGAGGGTACAAAAAAGTAAGTCACTTACCTGAATGTCCTGATCTCACCTGGAAGTGTTATGGCACGGACCTCCCACTGATGCTGGCATCGCATCAGCATATTAGGGTACCTTTTCAAAAACACGTCATTCTATTACAGAAACAGAATGGGGGTTCTATTCACAGCTTAGCCCATGTATAAAAAGCAATGATGGTAGAATGGAAGCAGCACGGGTGCATGATGACATAGGAATGATGTCATGTGAAAAGGAAGCCCTTTAGCAATCTCCTGGTGTCTGTGTAACACCATATTTAGTGCATCTGATAATCTCCAAAGTCAATATTTAGCTTTTAAATTACCACTTATATTTTGTCACTGAATTTCACTACTGAGATGACTGATGGTAACAAACGCAATTCTCCTCCCCCCACACACACATTTGCAGCCATGTTGTGTGAGGGGTCATTTACACAGGCAAATACTCCTCTAAATATACTGCTAAGATAGCTCATAGTTCCCACGGATCGCAGCACAGCATCGCCTCATTCAGAAGGGGGGAAGGTAAAACACCCAAATATAGCGTGTCACTACTTTTGCCGGTATATTTGAATGTAGTGCTTTATTGGCAGTGTAAACTACCATTCCACTAAAGGTTACAGCAGAGCTGCATTGTGATTGGTTGATGATGCAGGGGTGGGCTTAAAAGAGGGGCAGGGAGGGAGGGAAAGACAGTAGCGATTAGAGGAAACTTTGAAAAATCCTCTCTGCTATTTTGCAAGCCAGTTTGCAAACAAAAAGGATTCCCAACAATCTTCATTCAGGGAGCATTCCTTCTCATCCTCTCTGCTGTTTTGAAAGTATGTAAAAGCTCAGTTTATGGACAGACTCGGAGAAATAACGAGGCCACATATATGGGTAAAATAAAGGGTCTTTATTTAATGCCCTACCTATTTAAATCCCTTTAATTCTTCAGCAGGGGGAGGCAACCTAGTGAGGGAGCAGCTAGGGCGGATTGTCCCTACTGGACATATGCCCCCAGCTTCCCCTGGCGAGGACCTGAGCCCTGATGAGCAACCACATGCCCTGTGGTTGCCCTCTAGCCAGCTTGTGTCTGGAAGGTCAACCCGAAAGTCCCACACCCAAGGCGTACGCGTTAAGGTGTGGGGATTATCCTCCAGGCCAACCCCAAGGTAGGTCTCCTTCTGTTCTCCCAGGTCGTATGGCCTAAGGAGACCTTCCAAAGACCATCCCTTCACTGAAATCGGTGCCGTAGGTGCACACCGTAAGCTACGCCTCCCCCTTTTCCGCCACAGATAAGGGGCAAACGTCCACTTAGTCCCTTACTCCCCACTGGCCATCTAACCAGTTCCTCAACCCCTGCTGAAGATCTTCCAAAATCAAAATATTCCCCGCATCCGAAAGGTGTACCCTGTCAGCTCGGTAGAGCTCGGGCCTCTCAAATTTAATAGCCGGATGCGGTAAATAGAAACCCCCAATTTGTGTCAAAAATTTGTTAATTTGTCTGTTGACCGTCCTCCGCGCCCCGTCAATCAAACGGGGGTTCCCTTCTCCATGCCAAAGCTGTCATGGCAGAATGGCCGACCACATGATTGCGACCCCTGGCCAACGCGACCAGATCACCTTCATGTCATGGGTCGCCTGCAATATCAATGCCTTACCCTTGAGTAAGCCCAAGTCATTCCCCCCCCTCCAAATGAATGACTAGCAAATCATGAGGCGGCCCCCGCCTTTCCTCAAACAAAAGTGCCAACAGGCCATGCCAACGAAGGCCCCCTTCCCCACCCATTCAATGGTAACCCTGTCCCCCAGGCTGAGGTGAGATCCAAAGTAACTCATCCGGGCCTGTCGTGCCGCCCAGTATACCATACTGTGGCCACAAATCAGCACCCGGCCTCTCACCATCGAGGGTCTAGAACCTGGAAAACAAAAGGGGAAGAAACGTTAATAGAAAATAGGGCGAACATACCTCCTAAAGGCAGAGGATCTCCATCTCCCAATGTTTTGTATGGCCATTTGAGGCATACCCATAGCTGCGGCTGTGGAGGCGGCTCTGATGCGAAAGGAATGGGTCCCAAAGCGAGCGCCCACCAACCCAATCTCTTCCAGGGCCTTGGATGTCACTTTCCAAAGCTGATACCTGGTTAAGGGTGAAGAATCTACGTGGACAAACAATGGGCCATGGTACCCACCTCTGACCTGGATATAATCCTGTAATGCCCGCACTGGGCACAGTTCGGGATCGCTGCAGCGCGTCAGCCTCGATGTCCTGCCCCTCCCCAGTTGATCAGTTTTCGAAAATCGAAGAGTGAAAATGATCTCATTCCTATTCACAAGAACATCCCTAAACTCCAAAGCCCTACCTGAAGTATCAGTCTTGGACCCACAAACCAATTCACTTATTCTAAGGGCCCCAAAGAAGGCCAAAAGGGAAGCTGCATGAAACAAAATCGCTTTATAGGGCGACTCACAAATCCCAACCCAAGCCTGTCGCAAACCCTTCAATATAGTGGGCGAAAGGGGCATCCGCTGGTCTCTTCTCTTACCCCTTTCCCTAGCCCAACCCTCTAAAGCTTTCCTGATGCGAAAGTCCCCCATGTGATCCACTGCGCCTTGGGCCTTAAGCCAAAAGGCTATGGCTGAAAGCCTGCCTTTGACTGACTGTTCGCAAAGAGGCCGAAGCCCTGGGCGGGAAGGCTTAAATAGCCTCTCCCCCCGCCCATCGCTCTGCGTGGCTGGCGCTTGCCAACGACGCAATAAGTGGAGGGGGCCTCCTACTCCGGCGCTGCCCATAAATGGGCTTTCCCCCCCTGGAGGCTGCGCAGCCACGGGGGGAGCCCGGTTGTCAGCTGTGAACCTGTGCATAGGGGAGGGAGAAAAACCATTTCACGAAGGGCTGTAGCAGAGCTGAACTGCTATATTCCCCCCCCCCTCTCTCTCTCAGCTTTCCTCTATTTCGCAGAAAATGCTGTTTTAAGCAAGGAGGAAAGCCTTCCGTTTGAATTGTGGAAAGGGAGTGGGGGGAGGGGGACTGCCTCTAAACTGTTATTTTCCCTCTCTCTCTCTTTCTGGCTTTCCTCTATTTGGCAGAAAATGCTGTTTTAAGCAAGGAGGAAAACCTGCCTCTAAAAGCTGTTAAGCATGGAGTTGGGGCCAGGGCAGACATTCCTATGGCATTCCTTTCCCTCTCCAATGCTTGGCCACACCCCCAGCACTTTTGGCTGTGTGAACCTCAAAGCGGAAAAAATCAAAGAGCCACAAAATATAGCTATGTAAACATATACCATGTACACTACCCACCACTGATGCGGGAAAGTGCTAAAGCGCAACTTAACGCAATAAAACCTGCTGTGTAAACCAGCCCTGACTCTTATTCCAGTGCTCAGGTTTGCAAAGAGGTGACTTACTTAGACTAAATGAGACATACTGAGAAGCCCATGTCAGTTCCATACCCACTGCAATAAATCATTAGAATCTCCTTTGGTCTTGCTGACATATGCACAAGCATCCCCTAATGACTGCAACAGCAAGTAATAAATAGCATGTGAGACTGGACCATTTAAGGAATTATTTGAACCTCCCCCTTTCATGTTATCCCACATTCTTTCAATCATAGCACTTTTCAATTGAGACAATTCACACATTCAGCTTTCATCTGCACCCTGGAGACCTTGGAAGGACTTCCCACTAAAGTAATACCAGGTAATACTCCTAATTTAATCTACAATTGATTTTAATTTTATTTTATTTTTGCCTAGTACACCAGCCTAAATTTAGTCACCAGCTGTGATATGGAAATTTTCATGTAATTTGTTTATTCATGTCCTAGGTAATTTAAGGGCCATATGCTTCAACTAAAGGTAATGGATAGTTCACTGAGTCTCAGGACTTTATCAGACAAGGCAAAAATCACATCATAATGATGAAATAATAAGATAACGGGCCAAAATTATCAGATGACGACAACATCCCATGGCCATTGTGTGCACCAGCTGCAAATAAGGAATCATTTTTTATTGTCAGCTTAACCTGTCAATTGATATTCAATATCACTCTTTTCACAGTATTGAAAGTGTGCAAAAACGCATCCCGCTGTAATTGCAAGAATACAGTGTGAATGGGTGGTCCTCTTCTCCCAGTCCACCTCTCTTTGCCAGAGAGAAAACTTCCAGGTGGCAATGGGAAGACGATCAATAGGATGCTCTTTTTAGGAACTTTCCCGTTTTGCTGGCAAGTTTTTGGGTTTGTTACAGTGCTTCGGTATTGATTTACCTTGTTTTCAAAGGTGTTTTTGGAGTTTTAACCATGCTCACATCTTTTCGCGAGAAGCACCGAGATCACCTGCCCCAGCTCATGCAGAAATAAACTCCTGTTCTTAAAGTCCTCATCGTGTGATAATTCTGTGGCAATTTCTTCATGTGGTTATAGTGATGTGCAAAAGTAAATGTTATAATGCCACTATGTTTCCGCTTCCCTCATTTGCGGGAATACAGCATTTTTACACACTAGTCTGATAAAGTCCTCAGAGTCTTATTGCACTACACTGTTATAGCACTATTATTCCACTTTAACTACTATGGCTACCTCCTGTGGAATTCTGGGGGTTTGTCATTTAGTGAAGCCTAAGAGCTCTCTACCTGAAAATCCAGTTTGGATTGGGCTGCTGCAGCCCCTCCCTAAACTGCAAATCCCAGGATTCCACTGGAGATAGTTAAAGTGGAACAATGGTGCTGTAACAGTATAGTGTGATAAGGCCCTGAATAACTGACAACACTTCGTCTATAAAAACAGAGAAAGGCAAGTGACTATAATCTTCAAAGTGAAACCCCTTCCTACTATATCTGAAGCTTAAGAATAAACTAAAGTCCCAAGATGGGGCCTGCATACATGAAGAATGTCTTTTGGGATGCCAATCTCTCATTCCTATGGCTTTAACAATTCCTCAAGATATTTTTTCCACCTGGATTCTGTTTCTGTTCTCCCATCTACACCCATTCTACATTTGGTAATGTCAGTCTGATTAACATTTCTGCAGGGCTCCTTCAAGCCTAGTGATATTTTAGTAATAAAGGTTTTATGCAACCCATTTCCCACTGAAGTGAAACTGACAATGAATTTCTTCAGATTTGCCTCAAGACTAACCAGTTTCAGCTCCTGCAGAGTTCCTAGTAAACAAATAGTTGTCTTCTCTTTTCTTCCTTGTAGACTTTATAAAGATTTGTGTTCAGGCCCCCTTTATGTTTAATGTGTCCATAGCCTCTAAGACCCAATGAATAAAACAAAACTGCATATGCATAGAAAATAATGCATAAGGTTTGAGACGAGGCCCTCTTTTATGGGAGGTTTATTTTATTGGGGAAAGACAATAAATAGGAAAATTAGACGTTAGTAATAGAGTCATAATGATGGCAAAGATTTGCAGGTATTGAATACGCATAAAGAGCTTGATAAATAAAACAAAAGGGGCATATCCTTTTGGAACTGTGGGCATGGTTGAGATGAGGAAATCATACTATGTCCATGACCTTGGAGAGAACCTTAAACTTTGACATAATTATAGATACCCACCTTTCCAACTTGTCAGTCTGGCTTTTCCCTAAGGATTGTGCTTTTCTCAGATTCCTAGAAGAGTACAAAAGTCGATAGTCAAAGATCTTCAACAGAATACACAGATGAGTTTCACACACACATGGACGATCAATTATCTAGAGGGGGGAGGGAGGCAAGTCAAATGGCCTTCCCCTATTATTTTCCTGTATTATTTTCATAAAGAGGAGAAGTGTGAAAGGTAGCACCTGCATGATCTCAGAACACTAGCAACTAATTCCAGATTGCA
Source organism: Gambelia wislizenii (assembly GCA_030847615.1). Taxonomy (NCBI): domain Eukaryota; kingdom Metazoa; phylum Chordata; class Lepidosauria; order Squamata; family Crotaphytidae; genus Gambelia; species Gambelia wislizenii. The sequence goes on from JAUMIR010000003.1 coordinate 216,646,019, forward strand.
GCTCAAAATATCAACAACTTTGTGGGGGTTTTGAAAGCTAGATATAGAGATTCTTGTTCATATTGACTACATGAATTTCACTGATTAATACATGAACTGAAACTAGACAACCTCCCACATCTTCTTTGTTTGGTCTTGAAGAACTTTGAGCCAACCACCAATCAGTCGCAGGATGAATGTTGTTGTTGTTGTTTAAAAAAAAACCCTAAGCACCACCTTGCTGGTAGAACATCATAACAAAGAATGTGAGTTCTGGAACAAGACGTCCCTGATTCAGATGTCTGCCATAAATTAACCAGGTAGCCATAAGGCAGGAGTAGGTAAGTTTCAAAACTCCAGGGAGCAACTTTCAGACCTGGAGACAACTATGGATCATACTTAGCTTCCCCCACTACCTTGGGGGGTAGGGGGAGAGACAAAGCCAGAAGTGGCCCAAAGTCCACTTCCAGTATTGTTTTTGTTTGTTTTTGTTTTTTAAAGCCTTTTGGCCAAAACTCCAGCTCCAGGTTTCCAGGAGCAGAAATAACCATATTGGAACTACTTTTTCTTGGCACAGAGGGGCTACAAGGGAGTACTATTCAGGTGACAAAAAAAAAGACTTGAGAAGTCAATACAGTCAACAGGCTTCAGAATTCTCACCCCTCCTTTAGCAAGCCACATACAGCAGACCTACCTAGCACCAGCCCACTACATCTATTGTTGAACAGTGAATCAACTTTGATGTGAATCTCACTGATTCAATTAATCTACTTTAGTTGGGACTACCAGTAGTACTCAGGCCATTATTTGAAAGCCAGCTATGTCTTTTCAGTTTAAGATGTCCTTCACAGTAAGCTCAGGGTGCCTGGCCTGTATTGGGAACCTAGTATCAGGATAATGGGGTTTTCATTCCTCCCTCTCTCCCCTTACACCTGGATTGGAAACCTGCATCAAAAAATATATACAGTGGGCCTCTGGTATCCTCTGGGGTTTGGTTCCAGGACCCCCTGTAGATACCAAAATCCATGGATGCTCAAGTCCCACTATATACAGTGGTGACCCTATATAAACTGGCAAAATCAAGGTTTGCTGCAGATGGCCAACTGTATTGCAAAACTGCAGTCTTTTTATATTAATAGATTACTGTTTTACGATATATATTCCTGGCTGGGAGGGGGCCAGTTTGGATTGGGCTGCTGGAGAAAGAGAAGGTTCAAGTCCCCCTGTGGCATTACTAAGGCCTGTGTTACCTCTCCCGCCAATGGTGTCACCGGGTGCAGTTTAGCCTCTCCGCACCCACCCTGGTGCCACCACTGCTATCCTCCCAGCTAGAATTGCCACCCAGAACAGCCCTCCTGAGCTTACTCTAGAGTATAGTGACATATGTAAAGCAATGTCTGCTTTGACTCCCTAGCCACTTCCTCATTACAGATGTGGGAAAGAGAAAGCACAAATGGTTAAAATAATAGCCTATAGTAAAAAGAAAATTGGCAAAAAAGAGATAACAATTTCTACAATGTATCTGTATGCATATCTTGAGGTTAATAGATACATCATATAGTCTTCTCCACACATCATATAATTTATGGTATTAGAACACTTGGTAAACTATAATAAATGTGAAATGGAGAGATTGATTGAATTAAACATTAATAGATACTGGATATGGATAGAGTCATACTTAGAACAGACCCTTTGAAATCAATGGGACATTTCGTTTGTTTGTATATTTATTTATTTATGATTTGCATGCTTGTATGTGTGTCTGTTTATATAGAGTTTATTGAAATATCAACCTGCCTTAAAAAGATATAAAAATAATTTCTGAGATAACATATAGGAAATGTTTTGATAATTTGAATTGAGCACTACATTGATGCTAAATATTGTTCTTTATTATGGTCTGCCAAGTGACTTTCCCCATCTTCAAGTTCCTTGCAAAAATCCATTGCAATGAAGCCTTATCTAAAACATTTGATCATCTAAACAAATCCAGGCAGAACCCATATTCCTGATTTGGAGTTTCATTTTATAAAATAAGGCAGTGTGAAAAATAGGCAACAAAAAAAACCTTTTCTCCCAAATCTCATCTGAAAGTTGGGGAGGTCTTCAAAATATTGAAAGGACTGGACAGTTGATATATTTCAAAGCTGTAATTCAGATTCATCCAACTTGTCCTTTGGTGGGTGTACTTAGTTGAATATGTCTGGAAACTAGAATCGCTTGAGGCTGGCAGATATTAGATTTTGGAATTATGGAGATGGTTTCCAAGATTTGTGCCTAGAGAATCAGGATATCCTTGAGGGTTGGACAATATGAGCTGTTTAACTAAAAGCTTTAATTTAAATATATCATTCAGTTATGACTTCAGCTTAAAGGCATGGGGAAGCTAAACATTTTCATTTAATATAGCAGCTAATTTAAGAATTTCTCACTGAGGGTATCACAAAATTATGTGTTTATTTTAACAAGGCTTTAACACAGGAGTGGAGAACTGTGCCAGTCCAAGGGCAGGTTTTCTGCCCCAGGACAATCCATGGGGCCACACAGACTGCAAAAATTGCCAAAAAAAAAAAAAAAAAAAAGGAAAAAAGGGGGGTGACAAAACTGGAACTGGTCAGAAGTCTACTTCTGGTTTTGAAAAATATGGGCAATTTTTAATATCATAGCATGTTGGTGGGGGCTTCATTCTCTTCAAAAGGTGAATTACCATTCCCGGAGGCTTTCAGAGAACCAAGGGTATAGCTATGGTGAAGTATTGCCCTCCCCATTAAGAATTATACACCTCCCAATAAATTTTCCTCCAATCCTCCAATTTCTAGTATTGCAGGAACTTAAAACTCCAGTTCAGCATTTAGAAATACAGTGCATGCATCCAAAGAAAAGAGGCAGGCAAAGTGACCAAGCAAACGTGAATGCACCAAATGTCGAAACTCTACGTGAGAATGATTTTCAGTGTCTCACTCTCTGCAATGCTAGAAATTTAGTACAGATGAATTTCATTTTTTTTGGGGGGGGGAGAATTCTTATTGGGGTGGGAATGTCTTCATTTTCCCCTCTCTCCCTAGTTACACACCTTTCTTGTTTTGGTCCGTAAAAAAGACATTTTAGGGAGTCAGGGCTCAGTTAAGGACTCTAAAAACATCTTGTCTGCATGGTCAATAAAACCCATACTCACCCCATAATTATGACACAGCTGACACATGATATTTTTGATTATGTACATTTTTACTGGGGTTTCTTCAGGAAACCCAAGATCTGTAAGGTTCACAGTTTGCTCTTGATTTGAGGGCAAACCCAGATTTTTGGCTGTGTGGCAACCAAGGATTGGCTTCAGAGTAAAGCCAGAATGGACCTTCTGGTGGATGGGACTCCGTTCTGGCACTTTATTTTTTTTAATTTCTCAATTCTGCATATATTTGAAGTCATGGTAAATTTAACTACATGCATATAAATTATTAACTCCCTTCCATGTTTGTTTTATTAAAACATTTTAATCTGCTGAAGACCCACAGTCCAAGGCAACTTACAATTCAACATTTTTTTTAAATGATGTGAAAAATATTAACAGTGTTAAAAACAGGAAATATTAAATACAGCCAAATTAAGGACTTTATCAGACAATCCCCTGAAAACGTTCTTTTGTTGACATTAAAAATCCATTTTTATGGCACCAAAAGAATGTGTGTGTCCCCCATGCACTTACCTTACTCTCCCACCAAAGGCAGCTCCAGCAATAAAGAGGAAATGAACGGAGCTCTGTTCATTTCCTCTTTTGAAATCCCACGTGATTTCATTACATGGGAAATTGAAAACTAAAAATAAAAATGTAAAAGTCACACCAAGCACATACACACACTAAAAAACCTCCAAGTAACCTAGGGAGGGTCATAAAAAGTTTGTCACTTACCTAGAAGTTGTGATCTCACCCAGAAGTGTTCTGCCCGGTTGGGCCATTGACTCTGCATTGATGAGAGTTAAATGGCCCGAGGCTTCACACCAGCAATACTGGCAAAAAAGCAGCAGGGGGATCTATTGACAGCTTAAGCCATCAGTTAAAAGGTACAGGATTTTGACTATACATAAAGGGCAATGTCATCTTATCTTCGCGCCCTTTCGTGTTTATGTGGTGTTGTTAAGACGCCATGTTTAGTACGCCTGATAAAGTCCTAAATTTCCAGGAAAAACAAAGATTAATTTAAATGCTTTCCCTCAAGGTCCCATTTTGGCTGCAAAAGGTAAGCAGCAAATAGTTATATGGATCGCCTGGCTCAGGTATAATCCATTGTAGTTAAGTAGCAAACTCTTCAGTCTCTTCCATACTACACAGTTATAGCACTTTGATACCACTTTAACTCACAAGTCTACATCCTACAGAATCATAAGCTTTGTTGCTTAGGAAGGCACTAGAGTTCAGAAAACTACAAATCCCACTATTTCATAGGATGGAGCCAAGGCAGTTCCACTGGGATCACAGTGCTATAACTGTGTAAGGAGATTTTCAGACGGCTAAAATCAGCCTCTTGCCGCGCAAGCACCCTCCGAAGCAGTAACGAGGCTGCTGCACAGCAAGGGTCCATTTTGGACGATGCCTTTTCTCTCTCGGTGTCATCCGTGAGTGTTGCGGCTAGCATTGGAGGCGGCTGCGCTGTTTTTTACTCACGGACAACTTCTGTGAGTGAAAAACAGCGCAGCCGCCTCCAATGCTAGCCGCAACACTCACGGACGACGCCGAGAAAGAAACGGCGTCGTCCAAAATGGACCCTTGCCATGCAGCAGCCTCATTACTGCTCCGGAGGCTGCTTGTGTGGCAAGAGGCTGATTTTAGCCGTCTGAAAATCTCCTAAGTCTCTATCTTGCATTGGCACCTGATGAACAGAACAAGGACAATTAAAGAGTTTCAGGTTTTGTAGAGCACCTGAACAAGCTAATACCGGAGAGGTCATTTATAGCTTGAAAGATTGAAACCAGCACTTTGAAATGAGCCCATAAACAACCTGAAACACAACTTGGAAATGTTACTTTTTGGACTACAGTTCTCAGCAAACACCCCCCCTGCTCCCAGTCAGCCAAAAGGGGCAATAATTTCTGGGCAGTATAATCCAAAAGCTCTGGCTCAGAACTGGCATTAGTCAGCAGCTAGCAGCTGTGTTATGAGCTAATTTATACTACTTTTCAAAGGCAGGCCCAAGTGTGTCTTGTAACAACCACCTGGGTAGGAAAATGAATTATCATGGCCAGGTCCAGATTCTCCAGGGGGGATTAAGTGGGACTTGAGCCAAAGCAGCTGAAAAGTGCCCCTCACCACCCCCTAAGTATCTTGAAACAAAGCCAGATCTGGATGCATTCATTCCTCAAGCTGCACCCCTGGTCCTTCAGGAAGAGTGGAATCCCATGCATCAGCAGAACACCAAGATCACAATAAGACATAAACAGTCAAGACACAAGGCGTGCTTGTGTCTTGCATGGATTACGTTTCAGCTTGTTCACCTACTTCCAGTCCATCACAAGCACCTGAGCAGAATGCCTTCCACCTCCCAGGGAGCAGATAAAAATGAACAGCTGAGCTGGCTGTTGTCAGCATATTGATAAAATTGCCTGACAAAATTGCCTGACATAGAATAAGTTCAAAAAATAAAAATGAACTTACAAATTTCAAAATGCAAAAGAAAATTAAAATCTAAATGCTAAAAGTGAAATTGAGCTATGAAAAGTGATCACAACTATACCATGAAAATATTATAGTAAAATATTATATATTTATATTATATAAATATAAAATATTATAGTGCAAGCCACAACAGAAATTACAAACCCAAAGGTGATTCAACCCATTCCAAAGCCCTAGGCTATTTTGGCTGAAGGATTCTGGGATCTATACTCCAAAAAAGTGACTTTTTCCAAGTTTTGAGCTTACAATATAGAGAGATACAGACATAGATATATGGTTAAGAGAACATTAAAAGTGAGATTATACCAGACATTTCTTTATAAGGAACTGAACTACTACAGCTACATTCCCCATAATTCTTACTGGACTACCTCCAAGAGAGAAAGCCAGAGTGTATTAATTATTTTGTTATGTTCTAGTAAAAAATAAAAATAAAAATAAAGAAAGATACAAACTAGATTGGGTGGACAAGAGACGGACAGAAAGAAATAATCGGTGACAATGAATAAATCCAAATAGGTGGTATAGTTTGCTTTATGGTACTTTTGAGCATGGGACTGTACGGTTTATTCTGAGGCAAGCCAAGTAATATGTGTGTTGTCCCATGATGTAAACCCAGGAGAGCTTAAAGCAGGTTGATTTTCCTGAGTCTACTGGGAAGGGCAAGACTTCAATCCCTCCTTTCCTCTCCTGCCTGCTGAGTTAATTGAGTCCCCACCATTTTTGTCGGCCTCCTCTGGACATGTTCCAGCTTGTCAATATCCTTCTTGAATTGTGGTGTTCAGAACTGAACATACCGGTAGTATTCCAGGCAAGGTCTGACTAAAGCAGAATACAATGACACTGTTACCTGTCTCAGTGTGGGACTTTAATGTTCAACTGAAAATGTTCTTTTGCCAGCATTAAAAAAACATTTTTATGCCGGCAAAAGAACGCTCCCCCTTGCACTTACCTCTTTTCCCAGCAAAGGCAGCTCTGGCAATAAAGAGGAAGTAAATTGAGTCCTGTTCACTTCTTCATTGAAAATCCCATGCAATTTTATTGCATGGGAAATTCAAAAGAAATAAACGTGTAAAACTTACACTAAGCACCTAAACACACTAAAAAACTTCAAAGGAACCTGGGTAGGGTCATAAAAAGTTTGAACTTACCTGGATGTTGCAATCTCACCTGGAAGTGTTCCAGCCATTGTAGGAGTAAGTACAAGATTTAAATGGCCAGATGGCAATGCCAGCACAAAAGCAGCAGCGGGGTCGATTGATGGCTTAAGCCATCAATTAAAAGGTACAGGGTTTGGTCTGATTTTAACCATGAAAGGGCGACATTGTCTGATCTGTGAGCCCTTTTGTGGTTATGTGGTGTTGTTATGATACTGTATTTTGAATGTCTGATACTCCAGACTAATCTGATCTCTTTTTTTGATAAAGTTACTAGCTTGGTAGATGAAGGGAACGCTGTGGATATCGCATACCTTGATTTCAGTAAGGCCTTTGACAAGGTTCCCCATGACATTCTTGCAAACAAGCTTGTAAAATGTGGGCTAGACAAGTTAACTGTTCAATGGATTTGTAATTGGTTGACCAACCAAACCCAAAGAGTGCTCAGCAGTGGCTCCTCTTTGTCTTGGAACGATGTGACCAGTGGGGTGCCACAGGGTTCTCTCCTGGGCCCAGTGCTATTCAACATCTTTATCAATGACTTGGATGAAGGAATTAGGGGCATACTTATCAAATTTGCAGATGACACCAAATTAGGAGGAGTAGCTAATACCCTAGAGGACAGGATCAAAATTCAGAATGACCTGGATAGACTGGAGAGCTGGGTCAAAGCTAACAAAATGAAATTCAATATGGAGAAATGTAAAGTACTGCACTTAGGGCGGAAAAATGAAATGCATAGATATAGGATGGGAGAGACCTGGCTGAATGAGACTACATGCGAAAGGGATCTAGGAGTCCTAGTAAACCACAAGTTGAACATGAGTCAACTGTGTGATGCGGCAGCTTAAAAGGCCAATGCAATTTTGGGCTGTATCAATAGAAGTATAGTGTCTAGATCAAGGGAAGTAATAGTGCCACTCTATTCTGCCTTGGTCAGACCTCACCTAGAATACTGTGTCCAGTTCTGGGCACCACAATTCAAAAAGGATATTCACAAATTGGAGCGTGTCCAGAGAAGGGTGACTAAAATGGTGAAAGGCCTGGAAACCATGCCATATGAGGAGAGACTTAGGGAGCTGGGTATGTTTAGCCTGGAAAAAAGAAGGTTAAGAGGCGATATGATAGCCCTGTTTAAGTATTTGAAGGGGTGTCTTGTTGAGGATGGAGCAGGCTTGTTTTCTGCTGCTCCTGAGACTGGAACACAGAGCAATGGATGCAAGCTCCAGGGATTCCATCTCAACATTAGGAGGAACTTTTTAACAGTAAGAACTGTTCGGCAGTGGAACACCCTCCCTTGGAGCATGGTGGGGTCTCCTTCCTTGGAGGTCTTTAAACAGAGGCTGGATGGCCATCTGTCGGGGATGCTTTGATCGTGATTTCCTGCATGGCAGGGGGGTTGCACTGGACGGCCATCGTGGACTCTTCCAACTCTAGAATTCTGATTCTATGATTCTATGATACTCCTATTGATGCAGCTAGAATTTCATTTGCTTTTTTACTTTTTTCCCCCCATAAGCTGTTTGTAATTGCATTTGCTTTTTTAGCTGCCTTCTTATGATATAGCCAAAGTACAACAGTCTCAGTTTAGCCATCTTGACTTCTAGGGACAGCTCAGGTTTGATTTGTTCTAGGACTTTTTGGCCATCTACGTTATCTGTAGCACTCTTCTCCAGTACCATATCTGATTTTCTTTCTATCAACTTTCTTCACTGTCCAGCTCTCACTTCTGTACATGGTGATGGGAAATACGATGGCTTGGACAATCCTAACTTTAGTGTTCAGTTTTATATCTTTGCACTTTAGGATTTTGTCTAGTTCTTAACGACTATCTAATGCATGCATTTACATTCCATTGAATTATTTTGTTATTTATTAGACTAACAGTAGAAACAGAACAATTTTAACCCTATGTACAAATTTAATCCTATTGATCAAAACATAGTTTACAGACTGCTTGCAGTTAGCATTCCGTATTGAAGTTAGCAGCTTTAATAACCTGTAAGATTTACTAGATGATATGTAGATTTTTGAGGGAGATACTGAGTTTCAACAAATACTGGTTGGCAATTTTGTGAGGAAAATCAGTTACAGTAACTGTTAAAACATTTGACATGTAGAAAAATAAGGTCTGTTGTTTAAAATGTCCTAACTGGCAGGTATTTGCATGTGTGTGACATTTAGTAACATGAAACATATTTATTTTGTCAATAACATGTTATGTCCCCAGTGTGTAGCTGAAGTCCAAAGTTACAAGAACACACACAGTCAGTTGAGCCATACTGGATCAGACCAGAAGCTTACTAAGCTGAGATTTTATTTCCATAAAGACCAACCAGATGCCTTTAAGAAGCCCACAAGCAGAACACAAGGACAACTGTACTCTCTCATTTATGTCCTTCCCTTGTCTAACTCATGTACAGAGCTATAGTGCCTTATCACACTCCAAATAAAAGTGGCAAGGGAGCAGGAACGTTCCATTTCCCACACTGTCTTATCACATGTCATCATCATCCTTCTGCCGTTCTTTCATTCCAATCCTTCTGCTGTTCTTTCATTCCAGTCCCGTGGGGGCTGAGGTAAAACAGCATCTTTTTGCTAACGGGTTTTTCTGGTTAGCAAAAAGATGAGGTTTTATCTCGGTCCTCCATGGGTCTGGAACAAAAAATGATGATGTCATGCAGTAAGGCAGCACGGAAGATGGAATGTTCCTGTTCCCTTGCCGCTTTTCTTCGGAGTTCAGTAAGGCTCATAGGGCCTCTGAGAGTCTCAGTCCTCAAAGTCTGTTCTGATCAACTGTGTTGAACATTTTGCCTTCCAAATATTTTGGGCTCAGCTGCCCTCAGGCTCAGCTAGTATGGCCAATGGCAAGAGATTGTGGGAATTCTAGTCCAAAAAGGTAGCATACTCCAGCTTTGTCAGATGACATACTTAAAACAGAATGTTTTAAAGACCTCCTTCCTTGGAGGTCTTTAAACAGAGACTGGATTGCCATCTATCGGGGATGCTTTGATCAAGATTTCCTGCATGGCAGGGGGGTTGGACTGGATGGCCCTTGTGGTCTCTTCCAACTCTGCAATTCTATGATTCTATGATTCTTTGCATTGCTTAAATCTTTGCATTTGAAAACTTATGGGTGCCTTTGGGATGCACCTTCTGTCATCTCAGATGGTACATACAAAGAAATAAGGTGACATGAGAGTGGGGATTTCTGAGAAATACAGCACATTTTTTTCCCAAGCTCTGGCAGACAACCACAATCAACTCCAGCTCCTAGCAGTTTGATGAAATGTTTATGGGATCTGAGTGAACACCAGAATGAGTTAGCCATTCTTCAGCCCAGGGCCAGCAACCAAATGGCCTTCCAAATATTGTTCAACTGCATCTTCCAGCAGTCCTAGCCAGATTAACCAGTGGTGAGAATGCTGTGACTTATAGTCCAACAAATTCTGAAAGTCTACATGATTCCCATCCCTGTTGTAGTCAATGACATTTATGTTAATTGACATTTATGTTAGTTATGACTATTTCATCTCATGATTTCAGTGGGCCTTATCTTGGGCTCAGCTTATTGGGATCTGAGCCAAAGGCTATTATATATGTGTGTTTAGCAACTGCTGCTGCTGTAAAAATACCACAAAGAAGATTAGGAATCCCATCCCCTTTCCCCCAAGTTTCCAAGTCTGATCTGAAAGATCTATGCAGATAGGTGGCTCTTATTGCTGAATTTGGACTAGGAATCACCTTTTCTGGTTATACTCAGCTGCACACCTGCATGCACACCTTTATACCTGATTTCAATGGACTATGTGCAGACATCAGAGCTTGGAAAAGTTACCTTTCTAGTGTACAATGTCCCAAAGTCTCTAGCCAACATAGCCACTGTTCTGAATTCTGGTATATGCCCCAGCTGGATTCAGCCAATTATCTTTGTGCAGGTAGATATAAAATCTTTTAGCTGTGCATGTCTAAAAATATCACGTGTGAAACAGCCCTTAAGTTACAAAATGATTTTGCAGTGCTTCAACTAGAGCCCAGTTAGGAGACACATGTAATACACTCTTAATAAAATATGAAATTGCCTATTAAAGTTTTCGGAATGACTTCTCCATATCTGAGATTATTTATGGCAGAAATAAAAGAAAACTCTCAAAATGTGTTGTAATTTAATACTCCACTATATCTGTATGTAAAATAGCAAATGGAGAACACACATTTAGGCTCATATAGCGTACATTTATTATCAATACATCATCCTGTAATTTCAAAACATTAATCTCAGTAATTTTTTAGTCATTTGGTACAACAGATTCAACTCTCCTTTATATTTATCCTGCTCAGTTAAAAGGGTTCCCGGTTTTAAAAGGTTTTAGTTTTTTCATGTGACTTTCCTTCTCAAGGGTTAAAAGCACAGATGTAAATGAAAAGAGTACTACTAGTCTACAGTAGTATTTTAGTACTTTGCCTGTCTGTTCCACGTTTGCCTCTTACCTCATATAGGACTCCACTGAATGTTTTCTGATTTCATGTTTTGTTACACACCCACCCACCCACCTGCCAAAGTAGCAACTTCGGGAGGTCAGGCACACTTTCCCCTAAAAAATACAGTGGATTGGATCCATAATTAAAGGGGTTCAATTCCTGTTCAGTCATGGAAACCCACTGGGTGACCTTTGGCAAACCACTCTCTTAGCCTCAGAGGAAGAAAAAGGCAAATCCCCTCTGAACAAATCTTACCAATAAACCCCTATGATTTCTAGCCTTAAGGTTGCCATAAGTCAGAAACAACTTCAAGGCACAAAACAACTTGAAGAGCTGTGCTGGACCAAAATGAAGGCCTTTCTGGTCCACCATTCTGTTCCCAACCACTTGCCTGGGAGAAATCCACAAGCAGGACAGAAGTGCAACTCCATCTTATGTTCCCCAGCAACTGGTACAGAACGATACAATGCTGATGACACTAGAAGCAATATGTACTCATCATGACTAGTAGCCATTAATAGCCTTACCCTCCATGAATCTATCCAGTTGCCTTTCAAGAAGTTGTACAGATTTGTACCCTTCACTAGTCTCTTCCACACTATGCAATCACAGCACTTTGTTTTTGCTTTCCTGTTTTACTTTCTTTCCTCTAATCATTGCACATATAAAGAAAAGTAACAGCATTATAGCATGGTAATGGTGATCTTTCCCTACTCCTTGACCCATACACCTATCACATGTGTGCAAATGTTGACACAGAAAGAACTTTTTTTCATGTGAAAGATTGCTGGTATTGTTAAATGGAAAGTCTATTCCTTTGAATTTTTATTGAGATGTTGGGAAAGGAATGGATTGCAGTTCCAATCAAACAATGGTTTTTCTTTTAAACTGAATCATCCCGTTAGGTATTCCACTAGTCTCTTTCTTTTTTCTTTGTATATATTGTAGTGACATGTGTTTTGATGCCATCAACTTTGTCTCTCCCTTCCTCTCTTCCCTCTTCGATGCCACCCCCACCCCCCATACATGAGAATATGTTGTATGTCCATTCCTTCTGGTTTCTTTTTCCTTGGAGAATAGCCAAGATTCCATACTGACAGATCTTCGTATCCAGGAGGGAGCATACTTGCAGGATTAAAGGCGAGACCCTCAATTAGACTATCTCTGATTTCCTTAGATGTTTTTTCTAATCTTTTAATATGGGATTAAAGTCAGCTAAAACCATAGATTGCTTTTATTCTTAGCTAAGACCTTCTCAGATACATTTCAAGATTGTCAATCTTTTCTTCCTCCCCACCACTCTCACTGGGAAAAAATGATTTTTTTTCCCATGGCTTTTTCTTAATTTGGAGTAATTCCCATCAAGACAGTGATGATAATGAACTTTTGTCAGTTCCTATGTGACGCCAAGTACAAAATAGCTTGATAAGAAATGTAGAGTGTACAACACATTTCCCAATGATTTGCAGGAAACTCCCTAAGAGACTGATTAGCCTGTGCTTGTCACAGATAAGGGAAGATAATTATGGAGGCTTAACGGAATATATGGTGGATCTGTGGAGGGGAGATGACTAGATCTAAGACCATCTCATAGATCAGCCCTAATTTTTAATATTACACATAATGTGAGGGGGGAGGGGGTTGAGCATTACCCCAGAGCCTTTGTACCAGTGACTTCTCCAATAGAATGACATCAAATTATTTTTCCCCTAGAATGTAAAAACAGTTCAAACGAGATTATCTTTAATTAGTATAATCTTATGAACCCATTGTGAAAAGTTTATTGCACCCATGCTGACTCTCTCTTATTCCTTATTTAGAGACTCTTTATTACATTTCACATTGGAATCCTTAATAGTGGAAATGAATACATAGCACTTAAAAGTAATATTGTTGTATTTCTTTACTTAATAAACACCATCTTCTTCCTTAATTCCAGAGCTAATAGCTTTCTTTTATGGATCACTGTATATTAGATAACAATACCTTATAGATTCCCCCCCTCCCTTTGGTTTTAAGTAAAGATTCTGGTGCTCTCCTAAGTCATTTATATGCATTAAAATGGATTTGTCAAGCAATCCTGGTAATATTTTAAGTGCCTTTAATACACACTAGGACAATAATTACTATGTTTTATATTCTTAACACCAGGTTGATTGGGTGAGAGCACATTGTTGCTGATCAAAAGTAATTCACACTAAGGTATCCCACAACTACCAGCTTTTCTCTTAATGTTTCCCCTTTGTTTCTTGCTCGACCTCTTAAGAACACGCTCTGACACCCTGACCTTTGCAGAGAGACCTGCTTACACATACACAAAAACACATCCCCTAAGAAACACATCGGCTTCTAAGAAGAAAAGAAGAAAAGGGTTATCATTTCAGCTGCACTCCTACACACACTTTTCAGGGAGTAAACTCCACTGGATGCAGTGTGATTTACTTAGGAGCAGACAGCTATAAAACTGAGCTATAAATCAGCAGCAGCTTCTTTTCCACCTGATACATTTCTGCCAGCCAAAGGAAAGATATATCTTGTTCAAAATATTTTGTTCTAATTTAATGTATAACTTCTTTCTTTCTTTGCTGTCAGAATTTATTGTCAGGGATAATGAAAAAAATTAACAAGCTACTTACATAGAATATATAAATAATTCCATCCTGCTTTTTTTTTTATTAACTGCTGGGATTAATCCATTGATTTTCTTCCATTTGTATATTATGTTCTATGATTTATCATTTATATTTTTGAATGAAATTTTGTCTGCAACCATGATGCCCTGAAATGTGGCTTATATTGGATGGATGGCCAGATGGATGTGCTATAGTAGATCAAGAGGAATTCATCTCAATTATCCTTTATGCTTTACTTTTTTGTTCCTGCTTTTCTATAAGGCAATTAGAAAAGGACACTGGCAGAGAACCTCACTCTGAAGCAGAGAGGGGCAGCTTCTTCATAGTTCAGCATGGCTCTGTTCTCCAAACATAGGACTTTATCAGATGCAGCAAAAATTGTGGGATTATGACGTCATGGCAGTGCAAACAGGCATGGCTATTGCATGACATCATCGTCTTCATGTGGTTACTCTGTATCCCAGCTGCTAACAAGGCATTGCTTCTAAGTGATGGGACAAACCATCAATAGATTGTCAATATCACTTTTTTGTGGTACTGAGGGCATGCAAAAACATGTCCTATTGTAATCGCTAGATTACAGTGTGAATGGGCGGTCCTCAGTGAGAAAACTTCTGGATGAGAATGCAAAAATGATGCACAGGACACTCTTTTTATGAACTGTCCCATTTTGCTGGCAAGTTTTTATGTTTGTTTCAGTGCTTGTGTGTTCATTTACTTTGTTAATTAAGGTGTTTTGGGCATTTTAAGCATGCTTATGTCTTCTCATGAGAACTGCCAAAATCTCACCCATGCTAAACTGCAGAAGTAAACTCCTGTTCTTAAAGTACTAATGGTCGGCATGCAATAATCCCATGGCAGTTCTTTCACATGATTGCAGTGACATGCAATAGAAAGTGTAATAATGCCATGATGTTTCTGCTTTCCTCACTCACAGAATTACCCTGTTTTTAAACACTAGACTGATAATGTCCATAATCTAGGGCAGAACAATCCAACCTCCTTAAAGATGCTTAGTGTTCATAATACAATTGATGTCACCCAGTCATAAGAGCTTGCCTGATGGATGGGCTCAAAGGGTATAGGGCTGGGTAAGGAAAATGTGGCTTCATCTAGATACTGTTGCACTGAAACTCCCATCAACTCTAACCAGAAAAGCCAAGGGTAAGGATTATGGGCTACAGGAACTGCAGTCCAACATCTGAAGTTGTTGTCTGCCTCTGTCTGCCTCTGGGATTGGGTCATTAAAAGCAAAGCTAGAAGGTATATGAGTGGCGGGAGTAAGTGTGACTTTCCTATAAGTCATCCATCCTCAGCATACAGACTAGCTATATAGTATATTGCTTCTAATTTACCCTCTCAACATGCCTCACATGATGATTTTTTTAAAAGGGGGAAAACCCTATCTATTATTTTTAACCTCCATATTTTTGAAACAAATATACGTTTGACTTTCAACCTTTCTAATGATGATTATACAAAACTACATTAGATATATGACCATTTATACATATAATGACCATTTATAGACCTCTACTGCTTAAAATCTACTAATTTTCAAAACCTACAGTCAACATATTATTCTCATTTCCCTGCATCCCCACCCAAAAATAGAAGTTCCCATCTTTCAACACCAAAGAAGCCACCAGTGATTTCTCTCTGATCAATGTGGTTAATTTGTCTATTTCAGCTAAATCTGACAACTTCAACAGTCATTCTTTACTCGTTGGTATAGTTGTATTTTCCCCACTTCTGCGTGTACAGTAAATTTGCTGCTATAGTCATGTATTGTAGTATTTGTTCCATATTTCTTCTCCATTTGGTCCTCCACCAGTCCCAACATGTACAATTCAGGCTTCGTTTGAAAATTAACTTTCAAAAAAAAAAAAAAAAAAGCACCATACTATGTATGTGATTCCAGAATTTTTTTGGCTAACACATAAGTCCACCACATCTGATAAAAAGATTCCACCTGTTGCTCACATTTCCAACATAAATTAGAAACAACTTTGTGCATTTTGGCCAATTTTTCTGGGATCAAATACCAATGATGCATCATCTTATAAAAATTCTCTTTCAAATCACAACATAATGTGAATTTCAGTCTTTTCAACCACAGTCTCTCCCATTGATCTAGCTATAAGTTATATCCAAAGTTTTGTGCCCAATTTATCATGCAATCTTTAACTTGTTCTTATTCCATTTCTATTTTTAACAAAAGTTTATACATCTTCTCAATCAAATGGAAAACATAACTATCTTAAATTCTAATTTGTTCCATCCAAAATCATATAATTTTATCCACTTTAAATCTTTTCAATATTTGTCTGTAAGTATACCACTGAAAACAATGCCCCTCAATCAATTCTTCATAGACTCAATTTGATATTGATCTCAATTAAATTCTAAAAAAACTTGATAAGTCAACCATCTTTATTTTGCCATTGTTTCTTTCCTATAAAATGGTTCTTGAAACCCATAATGGAATCTTAAAGCATAATCTTGATTTGTATTTATTGCACACCTAATAACATGAATATTAAACTCAACATTCACCTTAACTTTATTGTACCGTAAATATCCATGCCAAATACATCTCTGATCATGCCCTTCCAAATCCAACAAACTCTTATTTGTCAGAACAATCCACTGTTTCAACCAAACCAGGCAACAAGCAGCAAAATGCAATTTCAAGTCTGGAATTCCCAATATTTCCCTCTGTTTTGCGTTTTGTAACATTTTATATTTAACTCTGTTTCTTCCCTTGCCAAATAAAATTCAACAAGTCTCTTTGCCATTGTTTAATAACACATTGTTAAATAAAATCAAAGTTGTCTGGAATAAAAACAGCATTCTCAGCAAGACATTCATTTTTATCACAGCTATTTTCCCCCAAAGTGGTAATTTGAGCTTAATATCATTCATCTATATTAAAATCATCTTAATATAATTCCATATATTAACATAATTGTTACTCAATAACATACAGTTCATATTTCTCATAGTCATACCCAAATATTTCACCTTTCTCATTCTTAAAATCTGACTTTTCCATCAATTGCTATTGCTCTTCTTTATTCATATTTTTGTTAACATCCTCATTTTCTGCTTATTTATTTTAAACCCCACCAACTGTCCAAATTCCTTTAATGCCTCAAACAGACTCTCTACTCACTAAAGAGTTTCTCTATCATCTGCAAAAGCTCTTAGTTTATACATTTATTTTTTAATTCTTATGCCTTTGATTCTCTCACCCTGTCTTATTGTCCTATTCAAAACTTCAAGGGTCTATTCGACCATTAACAAGGAGAGTGGACATCCTTGTTTTCTACCTATTTGTATGCTATATGGTTTGGTTAAATCACCATTAACCCAAATCCTTGCCATATGAGTGTCATAAATTGCCTTAATCCAAGTAATAAAGTTATCTCCAAAATCCATCTTTTCCAAGACTTCAATAGAAGTATAGTGTCTAGATCAAGGGAAGTAATAGTGCTGCTCTATTCTGCCTTAGTCAGGCCTCACCTGGAATACTGTGTCCAGTTCTGGGCACCACAATTCAAAAAAAGGATATTGACAAATTGGAGTGTGTCCAGAGGAGGGCAACTAAAATGGTGAAAGGTCTGGAAACTATGCCTTATGAGGAACAACTTGGGGAGCTGGGTATGTTTAGCCTGGAAAAAAAGATGGTTAAGGGCAATATGATAACCCTGTTTAAGTATTTTTTTTTCCAGATCAGTCTTATTTTCACGGTTATACATACACCACTTGTCCTCTTTGATTTTATAAATTAAAATACATGAAACACGCAACATACATGAAATAGAGTATAGACTATAAACATAGGTATCAAACATCTCCATATCAAGCATTTCCCTCACAACCCTGTTAAGGGTATTACTCTATTGTTTCTGTGTTCTTTATTCTACTCTCTCATACTATCTCCTTTCACTTCATCCACTCAACTGCCCCCCCCAGCTTATCTTATTCTTTGAGTCAATGCTTAGTGCATCTTATTCACCAGTGATGTACAATGTATGCTTCAGTTATTTTCATATATTCATTTTTTTTGTCTTTCTCAACCAGTTACATTTACCGTATAACCATATTTATACTAATCTATATACCCCCCTTCTTCTCTAAACCGCTATAACATATACCCATTCTTCCTTTTCCTCTGATCCTACTTTATCCTTCTTTATTTTATTCTTTAACCATCTTTGTCTTATTCTTATGAGAGATCTATCTCCCCCCTTCATATTTATAAAAATATATTATCTCTTTGTCTATATCTTGATTGCCGCTATTTTGCCCCATCTGAGTTCCAAATATTTTGACACTTTATTCCAATCATCTATATGTTTTTCGATACTTTTCTCCTTTAGCAGCATTGTAAGCCTATCTAGCCCAATTACATTGTAAAGTTTTTCCAGCCATTGATCAATTGTTGGGTGCTCTTTGTTTTTCCATAATCTTGCATATACCATCTTTGCTGTTGACAACATATAAAAAAGAAGTTTGCCATGCTCTTTCTCCACTTTTCTCTCTATCATTCCCAATAGGAATACCTCTGGTTCGAAAGGAATATGGACATTTAATATTTCTTCAATAGTTTTTTGTATTTCTTTCCAGTATTTTATAGCAGCCTTACAACTCCACCACAAATGATAGAATGTTCCGTTGTTTCCATTACACTCCCAGCAGTTGTTTGATACATTCTTATACATTTTAGACAATTGATGTGGTGATAGATGCCACCTAAAATACATTTTATATAAGTTTTCTCTTATGTCTTGACAAGAGGTTTGTTTTATTTGCACAGTCTATATCCTTTCCCATTGTTCTAATCCTATAGCATGTCCTACATTCTGGGCCCATCGAATCATATTTTCTTTTATTGTTTCATCTTCTGTACTCCATTTTAGTAATAATTTGTAAAATCTTGAGATCATCTTTTTATTTCTGTATTGAGTTATATTCTCCCATTCTGACTTTTTTGTCTTTATTCCCTGCAACTTAGAATCCATTTTATACTTTTCTTTTAATTGCTTATACAGATATCAATGACATAGTATTTCATCCTTACTTAGCTCTTCCTGTGATTTCACCGTGCATTTCCCCCCTACCACTATTAATATATCCTTATATGTAAGCCACTTCTTAGATGGTAATCCTTCTCTACCAAAGAAGGCTTCGTGCACCGACGCCCATAATGGAATATTTGGACAGAGTCTATTCTTGTATTTTTTCCATACTTTTAACAACGCTCTTCTTATGAAATGATTATTGAATTCTCTATGAACCATTTCCTTGTTATAGAACAAGTAAGCATTGCCATCCAAATTGGTTTGAGTCTCCTTCCAATTTCAATAATTTTTCATCTTCTAGTGTAACCCAATCTTTAATCCACGTTAAGCAGGAAGCATCATGATAAAGTTTTAGGTTTGGGACACTTAATCATCCTCTCTCTTTCTCATCTGTCAGCACCTTCATTTTTACTCTTGGTTTCTTGCTCGACCATATGAATTTAGAAATATCTGTTTGCCATTGTTTAAAGACTATGTCGTTATGAATAATGGGGATCATTTGAAATAAAAATATGAATCTTGGGAGAGCATTCATTTTTATTGCTGCAATTCAACCTAAAAAAGAGAGTTTCAGATGATTCCAATTACTTAAATCTTTCTTTATTTTGGCCCATGTTTGTTTATAGTTGTTTTGGAATAAGTCAGAGTTTTTGTTAGAGATAATAACTCCCAAATATCTTGTTTTCTTAACTACTTTGAACCCTGATTTTTCTGCTATTTCTAATTCTTTTTTATTCATGTTTTTGACAATTATAACCATTTTTTCATTATTAACTTTTAATCCAGTAAGTGTTTCAAATTCTTCCAGAATATTCATGAGGGTCACTATTTCCTTTGTTGGGTCTCCTAATGAGATTAACACATCATCTGCATACATCTTTATTTTGTACTTAAATTTACCGATCTCCATCCCTTTGATTCCTCGTTCCTCATTGATTCTTTTGCTAAAGATTTCCATAATTAACAAGAACAACAATGGCAACAATGGGCAGCCTTGTCTCGTAGCTTTTTGAATATGAATTTCCTTTGTTTTCTCCCCATTTATTATAAATTTTGCTGTTTGTTATAAATTGCTTCTGTCTATCTTATAAAATTCTCCCCTACATCAATTATTCTCATCATTAACATTATCAAATGCTTTTTCAGCATCTAAGAACAGTAGTGCCCATTTTTTTGTCTCTGTGGGTTTCATGATATTCAATCAAATTTAACATGTGTCTTATATTATCCCTCATGTATCTGTCTGGTAAGAATCCTCTTTGATCTTCTCCAATCCAATCTTTGAATTTTTTTTCAACCTTGATGTCAATATTGATACAAAAATCTTATAATCTGTGTTTAGTTGGGAAATTGGATATTGATACTTGACTTATTTGACTAGTTTCAATTGATGGTCTTCTTGGAAGTAATGAACCAGTCTGTACAGATTTTTTGTTGTAATCTTTTTTTCTTTTCTTTTCTTTCTTTTTTTTTGCTAATCTCTCTCTCTCTCTTTCAAGATTTTTAGACAGCCTCTTGCCACGCAAGCAGCCTCCAGAGCAGTAAAGAGGCTGCTGCACGGCAAGGGGTCCATTTTGGACGACACTGTTTCTCTCTCGGTGTCGTCCATGACTGTTGCAGCTAGCATTGGAGGCGGCCGCGCTGTTTTTCACTCACTGAAGTTGTCCGTGAGTAAAAAACAGCGCATCCACCTGCAATGCTAGCCGCAACAGTCATGGACGACTCCGAGAGAGAAAAGGTGTCGTCCAAAATGGACCCCTTGCCACGCAGCAGCCTTGTTACTGCTCCGGAGGCTGCTTGTGCAACAAGAGGCTGAAAGAGGCATCTGAAAATCTCCTCTGTGTCTGATTGTTATATATTTGGTTTTAATTAATTTTAATTTTAGTTTTCGGCAAATCAATATATATATATATATTAAAAAAAATAATAATCTATCCTTATAAAAGTTCACACCCCTTCCCAGTGAGTTGACTTCTTATTCCCTGAGGGGCTAATCCAGCAAACCCTTCTTGCAACCTGTGGCTGCTGAGCCACTAGTCACAATATTATAAATGAATGCAGTTCAAGTAAGAAAGATATTGTTTCCCCCAACACTTGGCTACTATAAAAACATAGCTTTGTGTTTATGTAAGGATAGCCTTATAGTTCAAGGGTAGCACCTTAACCAGATTAGTATTGTTTGTTCCCAGATTAGTCTTCAATATTCAATATTCAGGTTTCTCTCAATATTTCGTACTCTAGTTCCCCTCAGTGGAGGTCACCATTTCCATTGCAAAGGGCAGCACTGAAATCTGATTATCAGCCTCTTTTCCTCCACTTTTCTTTCTTTCTTTCTTTCTTTGCTTTCTTTCTCTCTCCTTAACACCAGCTTAGACGTCTCTATCCTTCTTCCAATTGCTCTTCCTTAACTCCCTCTGGGTCTCTGTTCTCTTCTCTTTCTATTCCTATTCCTGCCTTATCTCTCCTTCTGTCTACTTCTCTTCTCCTCCACACTCTCTATGTCTGCTCTCTTCTCTGCCTCTCCCCTTCTCTAGTTTCTTACTACCCTACTTCTCGTTCTCTCTTCTTCCTCTCCCCTTCTCCAATTTCTTCCTTCTTCTCCAAACCCCACTGGACCTCCCCCCTCCAACATTGCATCCTTGATCCTCCCAATCCTCCCTTACCCTTCCTTCACTACCTCCTCAGACCTTCCCTCTCACCCATTCTCTCTCTTTCTCTCTCTCTCTCTCTCTCTCCCTTTCTCTTGGATCTACACCCTACCCCTCCTTACCTCTTCAATCCACCCTTAGTCTCTACACCTTCTCCCTTTCTTCTTCCACCGCCACCTCACTCCACTCCTCCCTCACCTTCCTCCCTCCTCCCTATCCTTCCAATTCCCTTCCACCTCACACGTCCTTTTGTCTCTCTCCGTTCACCCTCCCTCTAATTCTATCCCCCCTCTCGACCTCCTGCTTATCTAATTCACCCCAAGCTTCTCCTCCCTGCTCTTCCCTGCGTCCCCTTGCCCCCACCACTCACCCTCCCACTTATCTAGTATGCCCCAACTTGCTCCTCCCTGCTTGTCCCAGCATCTGATTCACCCCAACCTTCCTCCCCCACTCTTCTCAATGTCCCCTCACCCCCACATGCACACACCCTCCCACTTGTCTAATTCAACCCTACCTTCCCCTCCCTGCTTGTCCCAGGATCTATTTCACCTCAACCTTCTCCTCCCCACTTGTCCCAACATCCCCTCAGCCCCCCCTCACCCTCCTGCTTATCTAAATCACCCCCACCTTGCCCTCTCTGCTCCCAACGTCTAATTCGCCTCTACCTGCCCCTTCCCGCTCATCCCAACAGCCCTGTTTAAGTATTTGAAGGGGTGTCAAATTGAGGATAGAGCAGGCTTGGTTTTTGCTGCTCCAGAGATGAACACGGAGCAATGGAAACAAGCTCCAGGAACAGAGATTCCACCTCAACATTAGGAGGAACTGTTTGACAGTAAGAGCGGTTCAGCAGTGGAACGCACTCCCTCGGAGCGTGGTGGGGGTCTCCTTCCTTGGAGGTCTTTAAACAGAGGCTGGATGGCCATCTGTCAGGGATGCTTTGATCGTGATTCCTGTTTAGCAGAGGGTTGAACTGGATGGCCCTTGTGGTCTCTTCCAACTCTACAATTCTATGATTCTAAGACTAAACAAAAAATCCCAGTTCAAATTATCAAATGCTTTTTCAACATTTAGAAAAGCAAGAGCCACCTGTTTCTTATTATGCTTTTCTAAATATTCCAAAATATTCAGGACACGTGTAATGTTGTCATGTAGTTGTCCCTTCAGTAAAAATTCCAATTCTTCTATATGGATAAGTCTTGTAAAAACATCTACAATCTTTCTGCCAAAATCATTGTCAATATCTTATCATCATATTCAGTAACAAGCTAGGTCTATAATTCTTTGCCAAAGTCAAATATTGATCTAATTTCAGTATTAAAACTATTGTGTTTAAATTCCTAATTTTTAGGTAGAATCTCTTTTCCTATACTTTGAATCCATTGCTCTGTGCCCTAGTCGCTGGAGCAGCAGAAAACAAGGTTGCTCCTTCTTCAAAATAGCATCCTTTCAAATATTCAAAAATGGCTACCTTTTAACCTCATCTTCTCCAGACTAAACATATCTAGGTCCCTAAGCTGCTATTCATAGGGCATGGCTTCCAGACCTTCCACCATTTTGGTCATCCTCCTCAGGACATGTTCCAGCTTGTCAATATCCTTCTTCAATTGCAGTGCCCAGAACTGGACACAGTATTCCAGGTGAGGTCTGACCAAAGCAGAATACAGTGCCACTATTACTTCCCTTGATCTAGAAACTATACTCCTATTGATGCAGCCTAGAATCATATTGGCTTTTTTAGCTGCCGCATCACACTGCTGACTCATGTTCAGCTTGTGATCTACTAAGACTCCTAGATCCTTTTCAACTGTACTGTTGTCAAGCCAGATGTTACCCATCCTATATCTGTACATTTCATTTTTTTTCTGACTAAGTGTAATACCTTACATTTCTCCCTGTTGAAATTCATTTTGTTAGTTTTGATCCAGCTTTCTAATCTATTAAGGTCATTTTGAATTCTGATCCTGTCCTCTGGAGTATTAGCTCCCTCTCCTAATTTGGTGTCATCTG
Source organism: Gambelia wislizenii (assembly GCA_030847615.1). Taxonomy (NCBI): domain Eukaryota; kingdom Metazoa; phylum Chordata; class Lepidosauria; order Squamata; family Crotaphytidae; genus Gambelia; species Gambelia wislizenii. The sequence goes on from JAUMIR010000003.1 coordinate 216,669,683, forward strand.
CAAATTTGATAAGCATGCCCTCTATTCCATCATCCAAGTCATTGATAAAGATGTTGAATAGCACTGGGCCCAGGACAGAACCCTGTGGCACCCTGCTAGTCACTTCTTTCCAGGATTGAAGAGAAGCTATTGGTGAGCACCCTCTGCTTGGTTCAGTCAGTCAGTTACAAATCCCCCTAATAGTATCACTGTCTACCCACATTTTACTAGCTTTTTTGCAAGAATATCATAGGGGTCCTTGTCAAAGGCCTTATTGAAATCAAGATATGCTACATCCACAGCATTCCCTTCATCTACAAAGCTTGTAACTCTATCCCAAAAAAGAAATAAGATTAGTCTAGCATGATTCTTTTTGAGAAACCCATGTTAACTTTAGTCATCATCGCATACTTTTCTATGTGCTTACAGGCTGTGTGTTTAACTATCTGCTCTAGAACCTTTCCTTGTATCAATGTCAGGCTGACTGGGTAATTGCTTGGGTCCTCTTCCCCCCCCCCCTTTTTGAAGATGGGAACAACATTTGCCCTCCTCCAGTCTTCTGGGACTTCTGTTCTCCAGGAATTCTCAAAGATTATTGCTGGTATTTCTGAGATTACTTCTGCCAGTTCTTTTAATACCTTTGAAAGTGATTCATCTGGCCCTGGATACTTAAATTCATTTAATGTAGTTAGGTAACCCTGTACTACCTCTTTACCTATCCTGTGCTGCATTCCCTCCAACTGCATTATCTGCTCCATTTCCCCCAGGTTGAGCACAGTTTTGCTTTGGAGAGAAGCCCAAGGGAAAGAAGATGTTGAGTAGCTCTGCCTTTTCTCTGTCCCCTATTAGAATTTTGCCATCTTCTCCTTGCAGTGGCCCATTTCCTTGTTCTTCCTTTTGCTACAGACATAACCAAAAAGGCCCCTTTTATTGTTTCAAACCTCTCTAGCAAGCCTGAGATCATTCTGCACTTCAGCATTTCTGACTTTCTCTCTACATGTGCGAGCTGCTAATTTGAATTCCTCTTTGGTGATTTCCCCCTTTTCCCATTTCTTGTACATGTCCCTTTTAAACCTTAGCTCAGTTGAAAGTTCTTTAGACACCCATCCTGGTTGCTTTAGACAACTCCCATTTTTTGTCCTCATTGGAATTGTTTGAAATTGTGCCTTCAATATTTCACTTTTAAGAAACTCCTATCCATCATGAACTCCCTTCTCTTTTAATATTCCTAACCACAAGATCACAGCCAGTATTTCCCTAAGTTTATTGAAACCATCTTTATTAAAGTCTACAATGTGTGCCTTATTATGCTTGGCTTCCTCTTGTTGCTGTACAGTAGCACCCCCATATCCACAGGGGATTGGTTCTGGGGGGCGTGGATGGTGAAATCCATGGATAATAGCAAATGCCATCCACCACCCCCACCCCCACTGCCACTGCATTATCACTCCTTCCCACTCCCTTCCCCCTTCATCCTGCCATTGCCCTGCTGCAAATGGAGGTCTCCCAGGATCCTCCTTCATGGCCATGGCCCTGCCATGAACAGAAGTCTCCTGGGAGGAGGGAGGGGGAAGGTGTGGCCACCATCACTGTTGTTTCTCTCTCCCTTAATTTTTACCCAGATGCTCTCAACTGGGCTTCTAGGATTTAAGTCATGGATCTATTCATGGGTGTAAACATCCTTGACATATAGTCGGCCCTCCATATTCATGGATTCTACAGCCATGGATTCAACCATCAATGGCTTAAAAATACTTTTTTAAAAAAATCTGAAAGGCAAATCATGATTTTGCCATTTTATGTAAGGGACACCATTTTACTATGTCATTGTATATAATGGGACCTGAGCATCCATGGATTTTGGTATCCACAGGGTTCCTGGAGCCAAACCCCAGAAGATACCAAGGGCCCACTGTATAATGCTACTCCTCCTCCTTTCCTGCTTGGTCTATTTTTCTGAAATAGGTTATACCCCTCTATTACTACATTCCAATCATGAGACTCATCCTACCAGTTTTCAATGATGCCTATTATATCATATTTGTTTTGCCATGTTTAAGTTTATCTTGTTTATTTTGCATGCTCTGTGCATTTGTGCAGTGACATCCAAGACCATGGTCATTCTCCCTAGTTCCTTATTTAAAGGTTTTTTCCTTCCACTGTTGGACTCTTGTACTATTTGACCAGTCCTCGCTATAAAATTCTAGCTATTATCTCCAGCACTTGAAGAATTCTTGCCCTCAAGAATACTGTCTCCCTTCCCCACACAAATCAGTTTAAAACCCTCCTGATCAAGTTTGCGAATCTCTTAGCAAAATGTTCCTGCCAACTACTGTGAGGTGCAACCCATCACCTGCCACAAGTCCATCTTCATGAAACCAAAGATCATGGTCCAAGGAGCTAAATCATTCCTGGCTCTCCCTTCATGGCCCATGTCCTTCAATAGGGAGGAGGGGGAAAATAACCTGTGCTCCAAGGTCCTTCAGCTTTCTATCCGGAGCCTCATAATCCCTTGTGATATCCTGAAGGCTATAACTTGCAGTGTCATTGGTTCCCACATGGACTAAAAGAAAGGAGTAATGGTCAGTGGGCTTGATGAGTCTTCTCAGCCTCTCTGTTACATCATGGTTTATTTCCACTGGGAGAGAGCACACCTCTTGAGATATCCTATCAAGCCCACAAATCACTGATTCTGTTCCCCTCAGCAGGGAGTCACCGTCACCACCACCACTACCACCACCACACGTCTCCTCTGGGGATTGATGGGAGCCATTCTATGTGATGAGTCTTCAAAGATCATCGGCACATTCTCTGAGGTCTGACACTGTTGCTGTAGTTCCTGTTCCTTGTCATCACTGATAAGGAAGAGGCCTTCAAATCGATTCTTTCACTCCAAACTCACAGAATAATCCCTGGTCCTTCTACTTCTATGTGTCACATTCCTCCAAATGTCTACCTTCTGTGTTGGGAACTGATCTCCTCCTCAGAGACATACCCTGTGTGTTCCTCATCCAGGACGGTCTGCTCCACTCTGTCCATGAAACCCTCATGCTCGCTCATATGCTGAAGAGTAGATACACGGGCCTCAATTTGCTTGACCTTCTCTTACAACAGAACAAACAACTTTCATTTGCTGCAGGTGTAGCTACCCACATCCTCTGGCAAGAACACAAACATACCACAGCTGTTGCAGCTGACTGCAGCAGCTCCCTCATCATCCATATTCGATGGCACTGAAACAGAACTCCAGGTCTCCCGCTCAAAGCTCTCCTGCTAAATGCCCATGCAAAACATATACTGGCCTTGCTTTTTCACTGAGCTCCAGAGGCTGGGGCTGCAGATATATAGAGAGCTTGTAGCTGCTAGCTCCTCCCCCAACCAAGTCTCTGACTCTTCCCCTCAGCAGATGCCTTGAAACCTGAGACCATGTGTTCAGGCAGAGGACCTGGGCCTACACACAAAAGAACAATAGAACACTAATGAGCACACAAGCAAGTCTCCATTCATCTTACACAAACAATCAGCCTTAATCCAACACAAGCTCACCAAAACACAATAGAACACTAACAAGCATACAAGCAAGGCTCCTTCCAGCAGACACAACAGCCTTAACCCAACAAACTCTTCTGAAAGACTCTCTGAGGCTGGTTTAAACCAACAAACACAAGCTCACCTTACACTTCTGCTCCACCAGGCCCATGCAAAAACATCTATTGGCCTCGCCTCTCCTACCTATACACACTGGTCCTAATCCATATTCAGGGATTTGTTTGGAGTGAAAGGTCAGCTGTGAACAAGTGTCATGCCAAGCCACAATTCCTCTCTGTAGAGCAGGGCTCATCCCCCCCCCATGTTGTTAACTGCAGCTCCCCTCAAACTTAGGCAATTACATTGCAGTCCAAGGACATCTGGAAGTCCACTAGTTGCCCTTTTCTGATATAGAGGGAGGCTTACAGATGGCTAAATCAGATTACCTTTCATGTTCTCTCACTCTCACAGTAGCTGGGTAGTTTATATCATTTTGCCAGGTGGTAATGAGAATTTTGCAGCAGTGGCAGCACTAGGAGTGTGTGGATAGGCTGAACCGCACTAAGTGACACCATCGGAGGGAGGGGTAATGCCGGCCTTAGTAACGCCAAATTTTTGCAGCACAATCCTACGCATGTCATAACTTCAATATTGCCTGGTAAGTGTCTGTCTCCTTTCTCACTCACCCCTCCCCTCTCATACACACAAAAATGACCCAAACACTTTTCTGTTTTTAACAAGATATAAATAAGGTGCTCTCTGGCTTTTCTTCGCAAACAAAGATTCAGGAAGGACTCATCCCGCGCTTTCTGCAAGCGTGCTGATGACTAAAAAGGCCATTCTGAGATAAACAAGTCTGGTTGCAGAAAGCACAGCAGAAGGTCTCCTTGGGTGATGTTTCCGGGTTGTGATTCTTTCTGCGTTGTCATTTCTCTTCAAGACTTGTTCGGTGTGAGTTCTCAAATAAGGCTGCAGCATTGTGGACAGTGCGTCTCCATGCCTCCTGATGTGAAGCCAGGGCAGACCATTGTTGGTGATCAATTTGGCCAAGCCTGAGATGTTGTTTCAGGGAGTCCTTATATCGCTTTTTTGGAGCGCCCTTCCTATGCTGACCCGTGGCAAGTTCACCATAGAGTACTATTTTTGGGAGGTGATGGTCCTCCATCCTAGAAACGTGCCCTGCCCAGCGCAGCTGTGTTCTCAATATCATGGCCTCAATGCTGGTGATCCCTGCTTGCTCAAGGACAGCAACATTCGTCACATAGTCAGTCCAGTGTATATTTAGGATTGTGCGTATACAGCGCTGATGAAAGCGTTCAAGGAGTCGTAAGTGTTGGAGATAGTTGACCCATGTTTCAGACCCATAAAGGAGAATAGACAGTACAATGGCTCTATACACATTGATTTTTGTGCTTCTCCTCAGGTGTTTATTACTCCAGACTCTTTTGTAAAGTCTTCCAAATGCGCTATATGCCTTTGCTAATCTGTGATTGATCTCTTTGTCAATCAAAACACCTACCAGCCAGCCAGCCAGCCAGCCAGAAGACTCTGGAGGACTGTGAGGAAGCCTTCCTTCCTTCCCCAATACACCGGGGTAAAGGCAGCTGAGGCAGCAGGGAGTTGGGGTGTGGCCAGGAGTGGCTGGCCTTAAAAGTCACTCCGCCACCCCACCCCAGGAACACCTACCAGGGGCCGGGAATGATCTGGGAGTGGGAATTGAGGTTGTGTTTGGGAAGGGAAGGTATGGTGGCAGCAGAGTGAAAAATTGTTACAAAAGAAGGCAGGATCGATGTTTAATATCTATCCTGCCTTCAGTTCACTCTGTTTCTCAGAATAAATTGGAGAGCGCACCAACCATTCCACAGACCCTTACTCTGCTCCTTTGCAATGCCAGGTCAGTTAAAAACAAGACACATATTATCCATGAGCTTTTATTGGATGAGGCTGCCGACCTGGCATGCTTTAAGGAGACCTGGCTGGGAGAGGCCAGTGCTGCGACTTGGGCGCAGGCACTCCCGGCCGGGTACTCAGTTAGTGAGCAGGTAAGGAAAAGTGGGCGTGGGGGGGGCAGAGTGGCTCTGGTTCATAAAAACAATCTAACCTTGACCAGGAAGCCTATCCGGAACACAGTCCACATCGAGTGTATGTACCTAAGCCTGAGGTCCAGGGATAGCTTAGGGATTCTGTTAGTGTACCGGCCACCCCGTTGTCTAACAGACTCCCTAACCGAGCTAACACAGCTGGTCTCAGAGTTGCTGCTAGAGTCGCCCAGACTTTTAGTTCTTGGTGACTTCAACATCCCACTTGAGACCAGCTTGCTAAATCTAACTGGCGCAGCTCGGGAGTTCATGGAATCCATGACAAACATGGGCCTATCCCAATTGGTTGTTGGGCCTACTCACTGTACAGGTCATACCCTCGATGTGGCCTTTAGTACGGAACAGGAATATCCGTGGGCGGAGGTTGTTAAAACCTCTGCATTGTCATGGACGGATCATTTCCTGGTCAAGATGGAGCTAAGAGCCACTGTCTGCCCCACCGGGGGTGGTGGACCTATTAGAATGGTCCACCCTCGAAGGCTAATGGAACCAATTGGATTCCAGAAAGGCTTGGAGGATTTAATGGTTGGTAATGCCAGTGATTCTGTTGAAGCTTTGGTTAATATTTGGAACACCGACCTCACCAAGGCTATTGACACAATCGCTCCCAAACGTCCTTTCCAGCCTGCTCCTAACCGTAAGCCCTGGTATTCAGAGGAGCTTAGGAAGATGAAGTGGGCTGGACAACGACTAGAGCACACCTGGCAGAAGACTCGACTCTTATCCGACAAGACTCGTCATAGGAATTTCCTTGATTCTTATCGAGAGGCGATACGTGCAGCACAGAAGTCTTTCTCCTCTGCACGTATTGCATCTGCAGAGTCCCATCCAGCAAAACTGTTTAGGGTGGTGGGGAAGCTGACGCAGATTCCACCTGTGCAGAACCCCTTACTCAACCCGACAACAGCCTGCTGTGATGCGTTTAACATCCACTTTGCAGATAAAATCTCTCGGATAAGAGCCGACTTAGATGCCAGTGTTATGACAGACTCTATAGACTAGGTGTCCAGCAAGTCCATTGATGAAATTTTATCGGATCAGCTTTAATCTGTGAGTACCAATGACGTGGACAAGCTCCTTGGTAGAGTGAGGAAGACGACCTGTCTCCTTGATCCCTGTCCATCTTGGCTGGCCACCCAAGGGGGCGACGCATCGAGAGCACTCCTTAGAGATATTATCAATGCGTCCTTCAGGGAGGAGCCTGTTCCATCCTGTCTGAAGGAAGCAGCGGTTAAGCCGCTCCTGAAAAAGCCTTCCCTGGACCCCTTGGACAGGAACAACTATAGGCCAGTCTCCTTGCTGCCTTTTTTAAGCAAGGTGATTGAGAGGGCGGTCGCTTCCCAACTCCAAGCTGTCTTGGATGAAACCGATTATCTAGGTCCATTTCAGGATGGCTTTAGGATGGGATATGGAATGGAGACTGCCATGGTTGCTCTGGCTGACGACCTCCGCTTGGGCATCGACAGGGGTAGTGTGACCCTGTTGGTGTTCTTGGACCTCTCAGCGGCCTTTGATACTGTCACGGGCTCAAACCTGAGTTCCCTTCCCAGGAGCTCCAGGCTAGCCCTCTCTCTGTTGGGTTAGTCCTGGGTGTCCTCACCCCAGGATCCTCCTACAAACCCCAAAAACCATCGTTCTGCCACCACCCACTGGGTTTTAACTGGGGGGGCTTATTTCCCCCTTGGGACCCCCCCTTTTACACGCACAACGCAGTGGGAAGTTGTGCGTAGTCTATGTTAATCAGTGGCACTCCTTGCCACTATAGAATCAACTAACTCCCTCCTCCTAACCCCAGAGGAGGTTCACAGTAGCATAGTCAAGAGTAAGGCACGTGGTCAGCATCAGCATAGGAAGATAGAAGTTTACTTTACTCAAGAGAAGTAATCATGCAGTCTCACATGAGGCAGGATTCTCCCCTACCTCAGGCAGGCAGGCTTAAAGTGATAGCAATACAGAGTATCAAGATCAAGCATTACATTACTCAGGTTACATTCAGTTACTGATTTAGCTACATTCAACCAAAGTAAAGAAATTAAAAAGAATTCCCTAACGCAACTAAACAGGCCCTAATCTCTACTAAATACTTGCAGTTTATTGCCTTGAGATCTTGCCCAGGCAGCTGGGAGCAAAAGCCAGAGATGGAATGGCTGTGCTCTACCAGCATAGCAGTCTGTGTTCCTTCACATTTTCCAGAATCTCCTTCTCTAAGTCCCACTCATCTCACTCACTCTCTGGTCTCAAACAAAAGCAATTAAAACCTCTCCAGATTTCCCAGGCTTAAAGCTGTAATTGGTCAGTCCAGTCACATGGTGTTATGTTAATGATGTCCTCTCATTAGCTCTGTGAAGGTGGTGCTTGAGCCCCTTCCCATTAACCCTTTTCTTACCTGATACTATGCTGGCAAGACAATCTGTTTACAAACAAAGAGAGTTATAGTTCTCTAGCAGAATGATGGGAGTTGCACCTTGTTGCAACATGATGGAACTCCATCATGACAGATACAATAGATCATTCCATCCTCCTGGATCGCCTGAGGGGGTTAGGAATTGGAGGCACTGCTTTGCAGTGGTTCCATTCCTTCCTCTCGGGCTGATCCCAGAGGGTGAGGCTTGGGGACAGTTGATCTACCAGAATAGAGCTTAACTGTGGCGTTCCTCAGGGTGCCATCCTGTCCCCAATGCTATTTAACATCTATATGAAGCCGCTGGGAGAGATCATTCGGAGGCATGCAGTGTGGTGTCATCGGTATGCTGATGACACCCAGATATACTTCTCCATGTCTCAGTCATCAGCTTCGACTTCAGATGGCGTCTCTCCTCTCAATAATTGTCTTAAAGCAGTAATGGACTGGATGAGGAAAAACAAATTGAGGCTGAATCAAGACAAAACGGAGGTACTAACAGTTACAGGCCCGGAACCAGGTCTGGGAATACAACTTCCAGTCCTGGATGGAACTACACTCTCCTCCAAGGACTGTGTTCGCAGTCTGGGGGTGCTCCTGGACCCGACACTCCAGATGTCTAATCAGGTAAATGCAACGGTCAGGAGTGCCTGCTATCAACTTCAGCTGATACGCCAGCTGCGCCCTTTCCTGGAAACCAGGGACCTCGAAACTGTGGTACATGCACTGGTAACATCCCGTCTGGATTTCTGTAATGCGCTCTACATGGGGCTACCCTTGTGCTTGACTCGGAAACTTCAACTAGTTCAGAACATGGCAGCCAGGTTGATTGCTGGTGTTTCCAGAAGAGAGCACATAACACCTGTGCTAAAAGCTCTCCACTGGCTGCCTATTAGTTTCCGGGCACAGTACAAGGTGTTGGTTTTGACCTTTAAAGCCCTACATGGCTTGGGTCCAACTTATCTCCGGGACCGCCTCCTTCCGTACGGCCCTCCCCGCGCACTTCGGTCCTCTGGGAGGAATCTGTTACAGCCTATGAAAATAAGGCTGTTGGTGACCTCCCAGAGGGCCTTCTCTGCTGCCACTCCCAGATTATGGAATGGCCTGCCGGACGAGATCCGCTTTATTACCACCTTAGACAGCTTTAAAAAAGCTGTCAAGGCAGATCTTTTCCGGCAGGCCTTTCCTGAATAACTATCCTGGCCCAAGACTCGGCTGTCCTTTCTGAGCTGCAATCAGATTTTTTAACTATTGTATGTTTTAATTTTTTTCTTTCTAATGTATATATTTTAATTACTGTATGTTTTAATCTTTTATAATTTAATATTATTTTAAAGGGTGGGTGAGCTAGGGCACTGTGGCTATGGAGTTTTTATATTGGAAGCCACCCCGATTGTGTTGCAGAGGGGCGGGATAGAAATAAAATATTATTATTATTATTATTATTATTATTATTATCTTGGCATCTGAGGAGATTATGCTTCCCAGGTAGGTGAACTGCTAAACAGACTTAAGCACAGATTTGCCAATGGCAATGTGGGGATGATGGTGTTCGTCCTGTGGTGCAGGCTGGTAGAGAACTTCCATTTTCTTCAGGTTGACTTCCAGCCCAAACAGCTCTGTAGCTGTTGCGAAGCAGGATGTTAGATGCTGCAGAGCTGCTAATAAGGTGCAAAGACAAAGAAAAATATGAAACAAAACAGAGGTCCATTATCACCCATATTCTGCTCCTGATTTCTATTCTGGATTTACTAATGCCCCTTCTTTTCATTATGCAGCCCAGTGAGGCTCCCTCTGCCCCTTTCTTCACACATTGCCTCTTTACCATTTATGCACTTGTGCACAGAGCACAAACATATTCTCCGTGGCTGCAAATATAACTTTCCATTTTGTTGCCAAGTTAGCATTGTACTTTGGCTTAGAAATTCTCCTTCACTTCTCTTTACTCACTCTCTCACTCACATACACACAGAAAAAGATGTGTCATCCCTCCTCTACCTCCTGCAGCAGAGGACTTGAAATAATCACTAAAGCAGCAGGATCCATTCTGGCAAGAGGGCATCTTGCTGGCTCACTCTCTGAAGCTTCTTTAACCTCTAATTGCAACAAAAATGTGAAGACTATCTATTTCAAAGGACTTGAAGGAGTCTCATTTATGATCATTTCTGGGCTCTAATCGTGTAACTAAATAAGGGCAGGGTAATGCATTCTCTATTGTGACCTGAGGATAAGTCCGATTTAGTAAGGCACATTTCATTGATTTTTAGCTATGAGTTGCAATTGATCCTTTTACCGTTAGCAACTCTCATGAAGCCACCCGGTGTCACTAATCCTCTTAAGCAGCAGTCAAGGAATTGAGATAAAAGCTGTCAAGTCACTTTGGTTCAGATAACACTTTTCTGAAGTTAGGTATTCCTCATTCTTTGGACATAAATGCACCATCTGTGCAGTTCTGTACGTGTGTGTGTGTTCAGGAAATAAAGCATATTTCAGCACTTTCAGGGGGCTATTTCAGTCCAAAAGAAGTCATTGTGATGACTTTGGAATAGATGTCCCTGTAAATCACCCTTCTGGAAATCAGACTAGCTCATATATTTAGCCCATTTTTTGCAGAGGTGCTTCTCTAAGTGGTGAAAGACATGTTTGTCATAATATATGATTTTCCTCACTTGTATATCTTGCATTTAGTGTGGTTTGTTTTGGATTAGTCATTGGAAGAGTAAGCACAAGCTTATTTGGTTGTGATTTCTGCAATCTGATTTCTGAAGTCTGTTTTCTGAGGCAAACATTTCTGTGGTAATCCTTTTGTGGGATTAAAATAGGTTAATCGTTAATAATCATTCCCCTTAACATATAGTTTGACCCTGTGAAAAGTGAAATGATCATTCATTCCAGTTGGACTGAGGTAGTTCTTAAGAAATCTTAATAGTATAAAACATCCTAAACTATACACACATGTATTAAGAAATTTTTCAGTATATATGTACATACCATTTAAAGGTCTGTCCAGATGAAGCTTTTACTGGGAAATCACTGATCCTCTTTCATGGAATTTCTTCAGGACAATGTCTTCCATTTGTAACCCTCCCATGTTTTCCCATCATTTCTTCCATTTTTTGTTTTTCTTTCCACAAAAAAGCCATCAAGGAGGAAAAGGTGGAATAGATCTGCAATGCTTTTTGACTGGAAGTGCTTGGGGCCCTCTATCTGGAAGTACCCCTTCATAATCAAACAGTCTTTAGTAATTCAATCCAGTTATTTCTTCATACACTCCTTTTTCTTTTATTCTTCTAAAACACAGAGACAGATATTGTTATGTATTTGCATTCCCAGACACAGTGACCAACAGTTTCAGAGTGATCAGGAAACCTTATTGGCACAGAAATCCAAGAAGTGTATCATACAAAGCTGTTGCTGTGAATTGAAACTGAAGGGCTATACACTATATTAAAAGCATATTACAATATATAAAATCTGGCAGGCTCTAATACCATTGGCTAACCATCATCCCCTGACATGACATTCCTTTACACTATCGAGCCTCTTTTTCACAGGCCACTTTTGCACCTGCATTCTTATCTTTCCCCAAACCAGCCGAAACCGTTACCACCTCCCTCCACAGTTGGCAAAGAATACTCATTAGCAAATACTAAAAAGCAAAACTGAAAACTAACTGAAAATGACAGGATTAGGCACTGTCAGAGACTGATCATGACAGATATCTTCAGTAATATATTCTAAATATTCATTAAGAGAGTGTTCTCTTCTGGACATAGTCACTCATATGGTGTCAAATATTCATGTGCACACACTAGCAGGAACAACAATAAACACAATAAAGCTTGCCTATCATTGGACAGCTCATCATGATCTATTCATTATCTACTTATAATGCAAACATATTTCAACAAAGTTCCTCTGTCATTAAACCTTCCTGCAGTTTCAAAATTTCTTGTGCACTATCTTGCATCCCAGTCCATTAAAAATGCATGTACACACACACACCCCAAAACAAAAACAAAAAATTTCAACCCAGTATTTGCCACTGGGCAACATCATTAAGAGGGCATTTGAAAGAGAGAAGCAAGAGGAAGAAGATGAGGTTCCTCACCTTTCCCCCAAAAGCTTTTTCCATGTCAGCCGCTCCTCCCAATTGTTTCCTCCCACCCCCACTACATGTAGAAACCCTAGCTGGGAGAAAGGAACAAGGAAGAGGAAGGGAAACTGGTGAGCAGGGAAAAGGTGAGGCACAATACTATAAACACTGTTCTGTATGAAGGCAGGTGACTATAGACACCCCTTACCATGCAAGAAGCCTCTGTAACAGTAACGAAGCTGCTGCATGGCAGGGGGTCCATTTCGGATGACACCATCCCTCTCTCAGCATCATCCATGACTGTTCCAGGTAGGATTGAGGGTGGTCGCACCATTTTTTACTCACAGAAGTTGTCCGTGGAAAAAAAATGGCGTGGCCACCCTCAATCCTACCCAGAACAGTCATGGACGACGCCAAGAGAGGGACGTCATCATCCAAAACGGATCCCCCAGCCACACAGCAGCTTCGTTACTGTTATGGAGGCTTCTTGCGTGGTAAGGGGTGTCTGAAAAAGTCCTATGTGATTGCTACCCAACAAATAATTCTACACCATTAAATATAAAACTGATGCATCTGTGTCAAGTATAATATCCTTCCATTTTCATAAATCTTGCCTTTTAGCCAACAACACAAATTTCATTCCTGTTTCTTCCATTTTTCCCACATTCTTCCAAAACTGGAATAAGTAAAGTTGTGAAAATATGATTAACAGGAACTATTTTCAATCAGTACTAATGATAAGTTGACATTCCCACCAACCTCCCTGAAAGCAATGATGGGATTTTTCCAGGACAGATGACCCACATAGTTTCCCTAGACTTAAGTATGTAAAGCCATTAAAATGAACCACAACCAGTGCTTGGAAAAGTTACCTTCTCTTGTTGAAAAAGGTAACTCTCCAAGCTTGGACTGTAACAGAAGCTCCATACATGAACCAAAATATACTGAAGTTCTTTCTTACAAATACATGCATCAAAAAGAGACTTGGGTGCTATATTTTTATGTCTCAGAGATACACATGAATGAGTGTTATCTCTGTCTTACATATACCTCCCTACCCCACCTGTCTTGCTAGCAAGTAGCATTCAAAAGACAACTGAAGAGGTGTGTTCAATGCATCACTTTTCCCACATTTGGTGCTTGGTGGAATAAATTGTTTTTAAAAGAGAGAGAGATCTGAACTGCTAATACATGGCTTTCTTAACATAATATAAAATGTGCCATTTCAATATGGATATAAAACTATCAAGCCAGATCATGTCAAGAATCTTAGTGCTAATGGCTTTATACTCCATGCTGACATGATCCATCCTTTGCAGCTGTAATGATGTATTCTGTCAAAGCATAATATTGAGCCTTTCATTTGACACGCTACATCTTGCCAAGTCTTTTGGAGTTTTATTCAAATTCATAGCACCATTGCATAATACGGAGTTAATCAGTGCATCTTTGACATGATGTACCATGTCTTTGCATAGTAATGAAGGTTGCAAAAACAAGCAAGTCTCAGAGATTTTTTTTAAGGTATGAGAATGCTGTGGTGTATACACATTCATCAAAATTCTGAAGTCCTGCTTATTTATTGCTTGAATCACAGAGAAGACAAAATGGAATCTGCAACCAACGGCTGCAGTGTACTTCTCCTGTTCAGGGTTCCAGGCAGCTAGACCAGGTCTTCTCCAGAACATACCATTCCAATCCATTATTTTACCCCCTCCACCCAGACTTCTGTATTCTGCCCCCCACAAAGAATGATCAGCATTTTATGCCCACTGTATTGGGATATACTGGAAGAAGAGCGGCTCTCTTGAAGTTCTGCCTCCTAAACATTTCTTGCATTTCCTGAATGCTTGGCGCTTCCCCCAGGTACACCTAGACCACACTCTTACTTTTCAGTGGCCCTATTTTGGCTTACATAGCCATCATCATGTTACCCTAAGAGGTGGGGGAAGCTTTAGAGCCACACCCGTGATTCCAAAATCTCTGTTATTTTCTGGAGGAATTATTAGCTCAAATGGAAGCCTGCGAGAGGGGGGTAACTTCAGGGATCTTTTCATCTCTGTATACCAGTCCTAACTGTAGAGAGCACTCCAGTTTAAAGTGAAATAAAGTATTTTTATTGGAAATAACACAAAATGAACTAACACATACAACATACATTCTTAAGAACCATACAAGGCTAAAGCAGAGTGAGGCAGAAGGATTAAATAGAGAGATTTGGGAATACAGAGTGATAGTTACCAGTCTCGAAAAGTAGAGTTTCATGCAACAAAGTTACTCAGACAGGTGTCTGAGGGTGGCACAGGAGGTTCTGATCCAGGGTGCACCAAGAAAGAGAGTGGTCATGTTCATCCTTCTATTGTTGGGCAGCTAATATTGGTACCTTGTTTCATATCCTGAAGGGGTACTTGGGTTAGGAGAAAGCCTGGATGACTTTCCCATGGGATAGACAAAGGAAATTGAAACTCAGCTGATTGAGTTAATGGCTAGGAGATAGAAATTTATGGGTTTACAATGACCTCACAAGGTTGGACAGGAGGGAGTATAGAAGAGACTTCTGTAGGAGTAGATTTGGGAATGGCTGTGTTTACTAAGGGGCTTCCACACTATCCTGATATGGGCTTTCTTGCCATAATAATTCTAAGATACATCTCAAGTCATTGTGACCACCAACTGACCCTTTTTGGTTTTCCCCAGCCAACCTGACACCAAAAAGTGTCCAATATTTCCAATTATGAGATATTGTTGGAAGGGGGTAGTAGGGCATACTAACAATCTCTCCACACCTGGTGTACACAGGGTATCCTTGGGCCAGTTATTATTTTACAAGAAGACTCTGTATTTGAATACTTCCATTGACTACAAAATTCACAGGTGTCCTTGGGCCAGTCACTGTTTCTCAGACTTATTCAGAATTGCTATGAAGAAAAAAGCAGGAGGGCAGGAGAAGGGATGAGTGACTCACAGGCCCACCTTCTAACCATAGGGTACCAGGCGATCTCCAATCACTGCACTTTGAAAGCAGGATTGTGACTCATATACATTACTGTTACTTCGATAGATTACATAGATGAATTACTCTTGCCTCCAGCTTCCTTTGCTAAATTTTCCTTTAGCTGACATTTCTGTGTTGGGCTATGAGAGACAGTGTTAGGGTATAGGTAAAACAAGACAGAGACCAACAATTCAAGTTTAGTCTCTGTTTTCCAGTTTCAAAATCCTCCCATTTCTTTTTCTTGTATTTTACTTCTCAGACATTTACTGCAGTGAAAAAAACGATTAACAATAACAATACCAGCATATTTCAAATGTTTTTGGGACATACAACATTAACTATGCTAAAACAAAGGTGATGGTGTTTGGAAAAAGACATTCTCATTTTCAATGGTCTGCCAGTGGGGACCAGATTGGACAGTGCTGGGAATTTAAATACTGAGGCATTCACTTTATAGAAAACTCTTCCTGGGTGCCAGTTACACAACAAAAATTGTCGTGGGGCTTACCGTGACTTCCTGATCCTGTATCCGTCCCTCGCTGTTTATACGATTTTTGTCACTCTTTAGGAAATCCTGGAAGATCCCGTGATTGATATTTACACGACAAAAGTTTTTATTGGTCCCACACTCTTATATCCCGTGCTTTTGTTGTTTACACATGTTTAGCCTACCGGGATATATATTTTTTTTGGCTGTCAATCAAGGATGCGATTACTCGTGTTTTCACAACCTCAGTGACACACTTCCTTTAGAGTTCCGCACCACGAGCGATGCTATTGGCTGGCTGGGGGGGGGGAGAGGGGGCAGACGCTTGTGTTTGTCCTGTCTCTTTAAAATGTTAATCCTTTAAGCAGAGGCAGAAGGCATTTTGAAAGACCAAGACTGTGATCTTTCGCTCAGACAGAGGAACAATTAAACCATGTCCTTTTGTTTTGAAATCAAGCTGAGTGGGCGGGGGGGAGGAGAGGTTTGGGATTTCTTTTAAAATCTTGAAGCTTAATGCAGAGGGAACTGCAGAGTGAAGATTTCAAGCCAGTGTCACACAAGGCATTTTGGCTGGCATTTTTTTACTGTGCCTTGTTGGGGGGAGGAATGAAAGTGTGTTCATTCGCTCAGACACTGGAATATTTTACTGTGCCAGGGAGGGGATCCAAGCAGGAAATGAATGGATGACTCTCTGCCCACCACAATCTCTTTGTAACATGCAGTTGATGAAGAGGTTAAAGCTGAAGGGTTTGCAGTGTAGAAATCCATTTAAAAAGGTGATTGAGTACACACACGCACACACACACCAACCTACGTGCAGCTGGAAGGGATGCTTTTATTTTCAGCTGGTGAGGCTGGATCTGTTGAATGGGTGACTGATCCCTCCTTTTCTGGTCACTGATCTCTAAGCCCACCCCCAGTCACCATTTCCGGTCATCCCCTGGTACCGAGATATTTTGTCCCAGGCTGTTTACATTTCCGATTTTCCGAATCCCCCAATGACTTCTTTAAAAACCAGCACAACCCGCGGTACTGGAAGTCCCACAGGTTGAGGGATAAAAGTCCCGCAGGTTGAGGTATTCTGAAAATCATGTACCCGACCCGATGTACGTGTAAACTACCAGGGATCGACACGAATTCTTCCCGGGACATTTTCATCGTGTAAATGGCACCCTAGAAATCCTACATAGAAGCAACTAGAGCAGCAGCTTTAAGGTCCTGATAGAGTTATCCTTAAATATTGCAGGGGACCACTTTGACTATCCAGTCCTTAAAATTTTGCAGAGCAAAGTTATTGAGCAGGTTTTGTATGGCACTGCTGTCTGAGGGTGGGATGATTCTCAGATGGCTATCTGTAATGGAAGCCCTTTACTCTGAATTCTAAAAAGCTTGAATTCATCCTCCTGGCACTCCTGTTGCTTTGATTCAGGCTGAGGTTGGTTTTCTATCTATAAGATCATGCACCCATTTCATTTTATTTAATTATTGGAGAATTTTAAAATAATTTTCTGTTAGTCACCCCCAAGTTATACTTTGAACAGTGCTTGTTTATTTGTTTTGTTTGTTTAAAGTTGTGAAACTGCAAAGTTCAAGACACCATAATTTGCTTCAATTTTATACTACCTCACTAGATGATTTTTCAGTCCTGAACTGAAAAGAGGAGATTGTGAGTACAGATCAACTGCCATATCCATGAGGGATACATTCCAAGACCCTCTGTGGATACCTGAAACCATGGCTAATAGGGAACCCTATTATTTCAATGAGACAAACACCAGAAGTTGATCATAGAATTGCACTGGAAGTCATGACTGATGGTAAATATTCTTATATCACATTGGCCCTCTGTTTATATATTTGTGTTGCTCCAGAAATTGAGGTTTTACCTCTTTTTCTCTTTTTTCTTTTTGTTCTTTACGTCTGAACCAAGAACTACTTTTTTGGAATCTTATCTTGCCTATACTCTAACAATATCCAAGAAAATATTTTTTAATTTTTTTGTTTGTTTGTTTTTTAGTGAAACCAACTCTACTGTAATTCACAAGGTTTCTCTTTATGCTTTAGTAGCAATGAAAATTCAGGCAAAATTTATTTTTGACATCGCAATTGATTGTTCCAGGGATGTTTTTACCTAAATGCACTGTCTTTGTTTATTTTTCATGTGTTCTAATCCTACTGAAATTTTAAAAGTATTCATATTCATTTTTCATTTAAGTATTCTAGATCTCTTATGTTAACTTATTCTGTGCTATCCTTTTTTTAAAAAAAAATTACCGTATATTCCAGCGTATAAGACAACTGGGCGTATAAGACCCCCCCACCCCCAATTTACAACCAAAAATCTAGGCTTCGGCATATATTCACCATATAAGACCACCCCCGCAATTTGGCTGGCTGGCTGACTGGCTGGGGAAGCCTTGCCAGCTGATCCTCTTTGTTTCCCAACTCACGCAAATCTCCTCGTGAGTTGGGAAAGTGAACAGGATCAGCTGGCAGGGCTCTCCCAGCCAGCCAGCCAGCCAGCCGCAACATTCGCTGCTCTCTTCAGCCTTCCAGTCAAACTTGACTCAAAGGTGGAGGAGAGGGGCGAAAATGCCCAGTTTGCCTCAGCAGCCCCCTTCCCTCTGTCTTGGCTCTTCCCAAGGGGACTAAGGCGGGGGAAGTGGGGGAGGCCGTGGCAAACCCCTAGATTTGCCCCCTCTCCCCACCTTCAAGGAAGGTGGGGAAAAGGGGCGAAAATGCCCTGTTTGGCTCCACAGCCCCGATCCCTCCTTCTGGTCTCCCTTCCAAAGGGAGCCCTGAAGGAGGACGTGGAGGCTGTGGAGCCAAAGCCTGGGATTTGCCCCCTCCCCCCACCTTCAAGGAAGATGGGGAGAAGGGGCAAAGATGCCCCATTTGGCTCCACAGCCCTGATCCCTCCTTCTGGGCTCCCTTCCTTGAAGGTGGGGAGAGGGGTGAATCCTGGGCTTTGGCTCCACAGCCTCCGCGTCCTCCTTCAGGGCTCCCTTCCCTTCCCTGAAGGTGGGGAGAGGGGGCGAATCCTGGGCTTTGGCTCCACAGCCAGATCCCTCCTTCTGGGCTCCCTGAAGGTGGGGAGAGGGGGCGAATCCCAGGCTTTGGCTCCACAGCCTTCGCGTCGTCCTTCAGGGCTCCCTTCCGCAATGTTTGCCCCCCTCCTCTGTCTTCCATTGCTCCCCAAAGGGGGAGAAGACAGAGGAGGGGGGCGAATGAACTGCAAAACACTTTGCTTCACCCCCCTGCCCCATCCCCTGCCTCTTGGCTCCGTTTGCAAAGAGGCAGGAGATAGGCAGGCAGGCGAAGCAAAAGTATATCCAGCGTATAAGATGGCCCTCAATTATGGAGGGCACTTTTGAGTGCTCAAAAGTCATCTTATACGCTGGAGTATACGGTACTCATTTGTTTAGTATGAAAATGATCTATGGCTCAAGCAACAATAAACTACTGTGTGTATATATGCTTTCAAGTCACCTGTTGACTTATGACAGCCACATGAATTTCATAGGGTTTTCTTAAGCAAAGAATACTCTGAGGTGGTTTTGCCAGTTCCTTCCTCTGAACTATAGCATCCTACTACCTACATTTTCCTATTACTGCTTTATATTCTTAGGCTGGCATCCTAAGGGTGTAGGGGCTTAGGAGCGATGCCTTTCACCACTTGGGAGAGCACCCCTTCCAAATGTACTAAGTACTATAGATCATGTAGTTTGATCTTTAGTGGCATACTTGCAGCATTGTCAGAATTCATGACTCCTCCCTCCATCAAACACTCAAGGTCACATTAGAGAAGTCAGCAATATATGCCCTTTCCTATCCAGCTTTCCTTCCCGTTGGCACAAGAAGGATCACTATTAAAGGGGACATGGGAGTTTGACTCATCCTGCCTCAGAAATGTTTGGAGCTTTTTTAAAAAAGGGAGAGGCATGAAACCCCTTTCCTGCTCAGACTAGCTGCTAGACTGATGCCCACAAAGCTCCTTTGTCTTTTATTTACCTCTAATTCCAGTTGGTGCACTGCTGCAGTATTATAGAGGAGATAGTGGTGAGGAGATATTCGCTTTTTCCTCCCCTCCCAATACACACCACACCCTAATGGACCCTTTGAGATCCATACTCTTTCCAGGCCATGCGACCACTGCAATCCAAGCCAGTGAAGGCTGTTTAGGGACAGTGATGCTAGACAAAATCTTATTACAAGCAGGTAATTACAAAAACAACACTACTTTCTTTTCACCAAGAACAGAACTGAACACACTAATTCATCTGAGCTTATGTGACTTAAACTGGAATATTATGGCTAGAGTCCTACATTGTCATAAACCAGTATCAGTTATGCTGTCTACACCAGCATAAGTACTTTGGGAGGGACTGATTAAGGAAACATTCAGTACTTCCTTGCATAATGTCTTTGCTGTGGCTGCACTTCAACTGCGAGTCTACCCCCGGACGCAGCTCCACACAGACCTCTGGACACTGGTTGACCAAGACAGCAACTACAGCACTGTGCAGTTGCCACTAGACAGCTTGGAAAGGAGTGGTCTTTGCCCATGTTTAGGTGGCCAAGGCTGTTTCTTCTTCCTCTGCTGTGCAGTGGTAGCCAGAAAGGGCCCAGATGCATCCTATAGCCCTTCAGTCATCAAAGGGGGTTAAACAGGAGCCATCTGATGGGTGCAACAAAGTTAGGGGGAAAGGAGAAGGCTTGTACCCTCCCCTCTGACTTTTCTTCACAAACGAAGATTCAGGAAGGACTCATCCCGCACTTTCTGCAAGCGCACTGATGACTAAAAAGGCCAATCCGAGATAAACAAGTCCGGTTGCAGAAAGCACAGCAGAAGGTCTCCTTGGGTGATGTTTCTGGGATGTGATTCTTTCTGCGTTGTCGTTTCTCTTCAAGACTTGTTTGGCGTGAGTTCTCAAATAAAGCTGCAGCATTGTGGATAGTGCATCTCCATGCCTCCCGATGTGAGGCCAGGGCAGACCATTGTTGGTGATCAATTTGGCCGAGTCTGAGATGTTGCTTCAGGAAGTCCTTGTATCGCTTTTTTGGAGCGCCCCTCTTACGCTGACTCATAGTGAGTTCACCATAGAGTGCTATTTTTGGGAGGTGATGGTCCTCCATCCTCATCCTGCCCAGTGCCCTGGGCAGGATGCAGCTGTGTTCTCAGTATCATGGCCTCAATGCCTCAATGCTGGTGATCCCTGCTTGCTCAAGGACAGCAACATTTGTCACATAGTCAATCCACTGTATATTTAGGATTGTGCATATACAGCACTGATGAAAGCATTCAAGGAGTCATAAGTGGTGGCTAGACTACCACTTACACGTAAGTGGTGGCCTCCCCTAGACTACCAATATAAGTAGACCAGTAGGGCTCTATGCTATATCATTGATCCAACAAGATACTGGCTTCAGAGTACTATTCAATGAATGTATATTCAAATCAACCATGGTGTTCAATGCAGCTTCTCCCAAGTGTCAAGAACTTCAGCGCTAGTATGCTATTGAATCAGACCGAACTAAAACATTTGGCTATCAGCTTTAATGGATTTGTGCTGCCATGAAATCCAATAGGTTGAAAATGAAATTGATTGAGCCCCTACAAAAATATCCATTTCATACTTCCCAATACTTGTAGTGAGCTGTAGCATATTTTGCCTCAGGCATCTGTATACCTCTAAGACTTGCTGTGATGCATTTTGTTGGGGGAAATATGTGCGCACAACCATATGTACATTTGGAAAATGTGCACAACTAAAAATGCACTTATTTGAAAATGAGCACAAATATGCTTTAGCCAAAGAAGAATGTATGTTTAGAATGCCTACTTCTGTAAAATGCATACAAAGATGCACACATTCGAAGATACACAGAAAGATTCCCCAGGTAGGAAGGGTGGGGGAGTCCTTGCAGCAAGGAAAAGTACATTTGTGGGATATTGGGAAATGCCATGCAAATGAAACTGACAGATTTTATTGTTCCTA
This sequence comes from Gambelia wislizenii, assembly GCA_030847615.1. Classification (NCBI taxonomy): domain Eukaryota; kingdom Metazoa; phylum Chordata; class Lepidosauria; order Squamata; family Crotaphytidae; genus Gambelia; species Gambelia wislizenii. The sequence continues at coordinate 216,691,267 of JAUMIR010000003.1, forward strand.
AATCAGAAATCAAATGGTACATCCTTTATGACATGCAAACCTGTGAGCTCCTTTCCTGCTGTTTTTCTTGCCCACCTTTTAGTTACTGGGGGGGGGGGGAGAATCATTTTATTTTTTTTTTTATTTTACTTTTTGTTACAACAGGCACTTCATAATGATGCCAATAGCTATGCCAGTGGCCTCACTGGCTGTGGGTTTCAAGATACTGCAGACCAAAGAAGGAACTTTTCCATGCTCTGATATAACAAAGTCTAGTTTATACAAACGTGTTTGAGCTATTCACTTCCAAAACAAATTTTCTAAATTGTAAGAAATGTACCATTATCAGATGTTGATCATCAAAACAAAACAAAACAAAAACAAAAACAAAAACAAAATGAGTCAATATGCAGTGAGATGTCTGATGCCAATATTTTGTTTCTTGCTGTTAAGAGCTAAATTTCACATAGGCCCATCTCAGCCTGGACTTTTTAATGTCTCTATACAGCATCCTGTTCATAAGGTCCTACTCCTGGAGACATAAATTCCATAATGAGCAATTAAATTGACAGATGAGTTTCACCATATTGAGACTCCTATAGGATTACAATTTCATGTAAAAGTGGGTTATTATTGCAGTCAATACATGTACAAAATAAATTAGGTTCAGATCATTGCCCCCCATAATCTTTACTTTTCTATTGACATTAGGGACTATAAAAATAATGTTGCACAATCATTCCCTTCAAACATATTGGTTCATATGTACCTTCACCAGAAATAATCAATTGCAGACTGAATCTATTTTAAAGGTTTTGGGGTGGGGTGAGGTTCTGAAGGATTCAGAAATTTGTAAAGACAATGCATTTTTACTGTTCAGGAAGAAAAGACAAATGTTCTCCAGTTGGCATCTCTACATGTTGGTTTTAGGATAGTTTCTTGAACAGATAGAACAGTACTTGCTGATACTAAGAAGAACTCAACAATGAAGTCAGTCGATTAACCTCTTACGGGAGGTCTTCAAGGAGAGGCTAGACAGTTAATGAGAATAACCTTGCTTTGAATTTCCTGCATGGAGCAAGAACAAGGATTACTCTACAAGGTTTGCAAGGCCCCTTCAGCTCTATGCTTCTATAAAGTTTTCACCCCTACTTCTTTGCACAGTTTGACACCTACACAGCCACAGTTGCTTCTGCTGGAGATGGCCTCCATTTTCATGTGAGCTCCCAAAGATATCTTGTTGGCCATTGTTGATAACAAAATACAATTGGCCCTCCATATCCATGAATTCTGCATCCAGATTCAGCCAACCATGAAAATAATCCCCTCCAAAAATATTCCAAAAACAAACCTTGATTTTGATGATCTACATAAGGGATGTCATTTTCCTATGCTGTTGTATATAATGGGACTTGAGCATCTGTGGATTTTGGTATCCATGGGGGGGGGTCCTGGAACCAAACCCCAGTGGATACTGAGGGTCCACTGTATACACTCATTTTAAGTTTGGGGGGAAAGGTGATCTCTGTTCAACTGGGATTGTACACACTGTGCTGTCAGACATGGAAGAACAGATTCTACTGGATCATTGTATAATAAATAAGAATAAAGCAAAAAATGGTGAGGTTGGTTCTACTTTGATTATGAAAATGCATCAGGAAAAAATTATTCTCCAACTAAGACCAAAATGTGAAACTTTTTTTTTTTTAGCAGATTGCTCATCTCTTTCATTCGGCATAATATCATAAATATAACTACACCTTTGCCACCAATACTGTCATTAGATTTCACTTAATCATATTTATCAGGCAAAGCACTAAGGCAGTATTTAAAATATGGATTAGGAGAGTATTAAAAGTCCATCTGTTGCTGATAAAATTCTCTCAGTAGGTTGCATGGCAACCTTTATTGATGCATGCATGAAGCCTGGCTCCCTGTGTTGCTTTTGTTGGGTTTCCAAGTGTGCTGCCCTTGATGGAAAAAACGGTAGGTAGTTTCTTCTTTTGATGAGACATCACCTGTGGAGTAAGGCACACATTACAGAATGCTACAAATTGGAGTGGATCATTGCACTCTCAATATGAGCCTCTTTCTCATATATGTTTCTGCCCACCCCTACCCCAATCTACCCATCCCTATACCTCTGAGATATAGTGGTACTTGCTTTCATTGTGGACTTTTCACTTTGGATAGCACAATCATCATCATCATCATCATCATCCCATTATCTAAGGAGGAAATGAGCACTGAAAACATTAAAGTCAAATGCGATGTTTTGTTAGTTTGTTTCTCACCTCCCAAACTGGTAGGGCTCTCAAGGTGATATACTCTACACATATTTTAAAAGAAAGCAAACCATTTTAAAACCTGTCATTTTAAAACCTCTCAAGGTGATATACTCTACACATGTTTTAAAAGAAAGCAAACCATTTTAAAACCTGTTTTAAAAGGTGCACACAGTGCAAACCGACAGCCAATCCTGGTCTTGAGAACCTAAGGCTACTAAAACAACAACAACATGCAGTCTCAGCTGTGGGCTGAAAGTTCAAAAAGAACTAAGTTTGACTTCTTTCAGGAGAAAGTTCCACAGCCAAGGTGTTACTACAGAGAAAGCAGTGTCTCATCTATTCACCAGCCTAACCTCCCAAGGCTACTGCTGAAGAACTCAAATTCCACACAGGCTCATATGGGAAGACACAGCTCTTCTTATATGCAAAGTTACATCTTTCTTCCCAGATCAGACTGAAGTCCTTTTCATCTAATTCATCTCTAGCGCAGACTAACCAGATACTTCTAGGAAGCCCCGGGCAGAACAAGGGAGATTATCAGATGCGTCCAAAAGTACAAAAACAGAACATCAGGACAACATTTCTGTCCTGCCAATGGGACCCAGTTTCAGACATCCTCATCCTCGTTGCCTTCTGCTCCTGTGCTACAGCTGTTAGTAAGGTGTCACTCTTCATTGACAGGGAGGTCCCATGGAGACAAATGAAAGCTCCTGTAAATTGGCATTAGTGCCCATCAATCCACATTGTATTGCGTCATATAGACAAGCCCCAAATTTTGCCAGTTACTGTTGCATCCACATCCACTTGTTCCATTCTTTTGACAAGTTTTTTTTTTAATTGGGGCATGGTTTTGCTGAGGTGATCAGCAAAATTTGAAAGGCAAATTTTCTCCTTTCCAAAGAGATAATGGAGTTATATTGGAAAAGTAATATTTCATGCACAGTTATCTCACTCTGTCTCTCTGGCTTTTCTTCGCAAACTAAGATTCAGTAAGGACTTATCCCACACTTTCTGCAAGTGCGCTGATGACTAAAAAGGCCAATCCAAGATAAACAAGTCCAGTTGCAGAAAGCATAGCAGAAGGTCTCCTTGGGTGATGTTTCCAGATTGTGATTCTTTCTGCATTGTCATTTCTTTTCAAGACTTGTTCGGCGTGAGTTCTCAAATAAAGCTGCAGCATTGTGGATAGTGCGTCTCCATGCCTCCTGATGTGAGGCCAGGGCGGACCATTGTTGGTGATCAATTTGGCCAAGCCTGAGATGTTGCTTCAGGGAGTCCCTGTATCGCTTTTTTGGAGCGCCCCTCTTACGTTGACCCATGGCGAGTTCATCATAGAGTACTATTTTTGGGAGGTGATAGCACTATAGTATTCTAATTCTAAAAAATAAAAAAGGAGACATCAGCCTTTGGAGATTTTCAGACGGGAACAAAAAAAGCATTCCCATCCACAATCTCTTCTCCGGCCCCTCTCCAGTCCCTGTCCTAGCATGAGAACAAAAATTACCCACCTACCTTCACCACGCTTGCCCGGCAACCCAGGAGTGAATGGAGCTCAAATGGAGCTCCATTCACTTCCTGGTCTGAAATCCCGGCCATTCTTGCGAGAGGACAAGCATGTGGGAAATTCAAAAATAAAAAGGAAAATGAAGTTTTTTAAAAGTGACACCAAGCACAAAAACACACTGAAAACATAACAAGTAGGGAGGGTCATAAAAAGTGTGTCACTTACCTTGATGTCCCAATCTCACCCAGAAGTGTTCTGGCACGGACCTCCCATTGATGCTGGCAATTTGCCATGGAAATGGGCACCTTTTCACTTGCAGGACATTCTGTTACAGAAATGGAACTGGGGATCCATTCACAGCTTAGCCCATGAATAAAAAGTGCCGGCGTAACAACAGCTGAATGGGAGCATGACGATATGGGAATGACGTCATCTGAAAGGGAAGCCCTTTAGTGATCTCCTGGCATCATCATAACGCCATATTTAGCCTGTCTGAAAACCTCCCAGATCACATTACACTGTTATAGCACTATTATTCCACTTTAACTGCTTTGGATGCCTCCTGTGGAATTCTGGAGTTTGTAGTTTAGTGAGGCCTAAGAGCTCTCTGGCTGAGAGTTCTAAATGCCCCTCCCTAAACTGCAAATCCCAGGATTCCACAGGAGGCAGCCATAGCAGTTAAAATGGAATAACAGTGCTAATAATGGTGTAGTGTGATAATTTCCAGATAAGAAGGGAACATGCTGTTCTGATATGTCTCAGAATTAAAAAGAAACCCACCTTTGTGGGGGGTTTAAAATGTGGAAGCTCATGCCAGGAATTGCCAGAAAATAGAAATACTGTTTGGGTATTTAAAAAAAAAAAGAGCACTATAGCAACAAATACCACAACCTCCCAACTATGGTTGCCCCATCTGAAGGAGCTTTTAGATCAGTGGTTCCCAAACTTTGGTCCTCCAGGTGTTTTCAACCTCAACTCCCAGAAGCCCCAGCCAACTTGACCAAGGACTTTTTCGGACAAGTAAAATGCAACGGAAGCAGCCTCGCCACGTTGCGAGGCTGCTGAGCTGCAGGGCGTCCCTTTCGGATGATGCCCGTCCCTGCCGGTACTGTTGCGGTATTGCAGGGACATTTGAGTGTAATATTTTGGCGATTTTTACTCACGAAAGTTGATCGTGAGTAAAAATCGCCAAAATATTACACTCAAATGTCCCTGCGGTACCGCAACAGTACCGGCAGGGATGGGCGTCATCCGAAAGGGACGCCCTGCAGCACAACAGTCTTGCAACGTGGTGAGGCTGCTTCCGTTGCATTTTACTTGTCCAAAAAAGTCCCAAGAGTCAGAAACTCTGGGAGCAGAAGTCCAAAACACCTGGAGGACTAAAGTTTGGGAGCCACTGCTTCAGATAGTGCTAGGTAACTGGCTGATAGCCATGATCATATGTTCCCACAATGCCTCAGACAGCTACTGTTAAGGAAATTTTGAGGGGAATTACAATGGCAGAACTCAGCATGAAGAAGTGATTAGAGCACCAATCACTGGAAAACATTTAAAAAAAAATACAGAATCAGAGCAGTCATCAGTGGTGTATTTTCCTAGGGCTCTAAGAACCTAATGAACATCTGAAGATGATAAGTGCTGACATTAGACCTGTTTCCCCTCCCTCAAGAAAATCAGATGTGAATCCTACATGAATTGCAAGAATACATTTCCAAATATAACTGCATTAATGCTTAACCCTTCTGTAGTGTAACTATGTACCTAGTTCTTTTTTGTCATCATGTGTAATTGTGTTAAACATAACAGTACTTTGGTAGTCCCAAGTAGAGTAGACCCACTGAATCCCTTGTTGAGTCAACACAGGTAAATATCATTTATTCAGTGGGTCTGCTCTAGTTGAAAGAAACAATTGGATTCAGACCTTTGCATATTTTCAAGTCTTCAGATATTTGTGGTTATAGCAACATTTTGAGTATGTTCAAAATCTTTTTGTATCCATTCCTAAATGTACATCCCTTTTTGCTCCCATTTCTATATGTGCATCTGCCACTAAATTTATAGTTTGCCTTGCCACCCGCCTTCGTCTATGCTTTATTTTTGTTCAGCCAGAAGAAAACAGTTGATATTGTGTTATGGCTGTTTCTCCTGTGGAGAAATCTGCCGGCAAACGGGCCTATTGACTGCCTCACTTTAAAGCAAGTTATCTTATTAAAAATTATGTGTGAGAACTGGTGCATTCATTATAGCTGACCTGCTGGGAGATTAGCAATGCAGTAAGCAATGCAAGTTTGCTGCTTATATTATCTTATGTGCCGCATAAACCATGAAACATATTTTCTTTATATTATTGATAGTAACCAGGATTTCAGTGGCTCTGTGCCAATGCACCAACAGAAGTTTATTTTATTTCTCAGAACATATGCTCATTTTAAAAAAAAAATCCTTTTCCATGGAAAGTTTCAAGCACTTTTCCAGTTAATTGCCATTTATAATTATTACTGGCAAAATGCTCATCATTATGATGAGTGCTGGATGGGAAGGGAAGGCTTGCCCCTGGGAATGCAAACTTAATTTGTATATCCTGCTTCCTCTCTTTGGGGAGCCAGACCAACCTGTACCAGAGTTAAAGGGAACATTTTTGCCTTCAGCTTAAGACTGCTGCCTCCTCTCCTCACCATGATTTTTCCCCTTCTCCTGAGAATGAGTAGCAACTATTCACTTACCTTTTTCTGTTGGTGTCATTTTGGTCTCATCTTTCTGTCCCAGGAGTTTGCAGCAGTGTACAGAAGCTTTTTCTCTGTGAATCTCTCTGCCCTGTCCACTGACTGGGCCTAGATCTGCTTACCTTCAGCCAGGAGATTGCCTTGTGTTCCATCAGAGGTGGATAGCCACTTACACTTTACCCAGGAAAAAAAATGGTTCACCTAAAAGAAGGTATGGCTTTGCATAAAACTAATATCTGTTAATTCATAGGTATAGATGCAAAGGGAGCTATAATGACCATAACCTAAACAGAAATAAAGTTCACCATCATTGTCACAGGGATATTGTGGCCAGGTGACATCTACATGCCTGCTGCTCAGTTCGTTGTCCAAGAGTAAGCAGGTAATGGGCAACTGATGGTCCTGTATCTTTAAACCAGACATGAAGTGGGCATCCCCTCAAACAGAGGATAGAACTGTCATTTTTAAAGTAATACACATAGCCTCCTTGTGGGAGCATTACCAGGCTGCAGGCTCCAGGCTCAAGTAGTGGTAACCTCAGTACTTGAGAATCGAGACCTTTTCTTGTCTGCACATAGCCCCACCTTTCCTTTGAACAGTACTGTTCTCCAGTCTGCCTTTTGGTCACTCTCTAACATGTGGAGAAATGTTGATAACTGGCTTAAATATAGGTAGATATGATCCTGCTTGCTTATGGAAAAAGTTAGGCACGGCATTAAGACAAAACACCAACTGAACTCAAAATCAGAAATTAAAATCACATGCATATGAAAGAGGATTGGAAACAAAGTAAATGTACAGTGAGTGAGGAAAAAAAAGTTTTGGCAGAAATTCCAGTAAGTATGGTCTCCCAGGGTTGGGAGTCTCATAAGTGAAAACAGCTCAGTCCTACATTCCAGCACAAAGCTAAATGAAAACCCCTGTGGGTATACAGGCATGTGTAGGAAAGGACAGTCCTTCATATATCCTGGTCCCCAGACAATTAAGAGAAAGTGGAAAGCATGGGACCATCCTGACCTTGTTAGACTGCAACTTTCATGGGCCCTAAATGGTATAGGCAGGGACAAGAGATAATGATAGTGGATGTTCATCAACCTCTGGAGGGTAACATTTTTCTCATCCCTGCATGAAGGACTTTATAGATCATCACAGGTTTTTTAAAAAGGTGATGATGTTGACTAGAATTCTATTTAATGGCGTTAAAAGGGCTGGGGGACCCAAAAGCCCTTTGAGGACTGAGCATGCTCAGTCATGCCGTCCAACATTTCACAGATAAAAACAGAGACACCATGTGAATTTATAAGGCATGTGACTAAGCAACATGAGGGTGTGGTCAAGTGTAAAACTTATTAATGAGGAAGGACACATAAAAATGTAGTATTTTAAGCAATGAAACCTCTGGATTTATCCAGTGAATTTAGGAAAAAAGAAAAAAACTAAATCAATAAATACAATTATGTGTGTGCATGCAGTGTGATTATAAGTATTATACTATACATCAATGGGAGATCAACCAGATGCTGTTCAGAATTACTTCTTTCTCTCAGACTCACAATCACTGCATGTGTTGTATGTTTACACTCACCTTGTCTGCTCCACACACTGTATATACCAGATTCAGATACTGTATATCCCAGCTTCCCCATAAAGCTTATGTGGTCACCTTGAGATAATCACAGCCTCCCTAACCTATATCCCAGGAATGTTAGGATAATAAGAGATTTGGGGTAGAGGCATATACAACCCAGTCAGCTCCAGGAGGCAAATGATTCAGAATTAGTGAAAATATCTATAGATGGAAATACATGATTATCATAAAGAATTTGATGCATTCCCATAGCTTGTTACTATGTTACATGGGTTACAATCTGGTAAACATTTCCTTCTGAATAAGTCCCACTGAACTCAATGGGGGCTACTTCTGAGTAGATATGTACAGTTGTCCCTTCACATTCTCTGGAGTTTGGTTCCAAGACCACCCGCGAATACCCAAATCCGTGAATACTCAAGTCCCATTATATGCAATGGCATAGTGAAATGGTGTCCTTTATATAAGACGGCAAAATCAAGGTTCACTTTTTTTGGATTATTGTTTTTTTAAGAATATTTTCAAGCCCTGAATACTTAAAACTGTGAATGCCAAATCTGTGAATGTGGAGGGACAACTGTATATGATTACATTGTAACTGTAAAGGAACTATTGCTCTCTGTAGGCAGGCTCTAATATCCTTTCTCTCTCTCTCTCTCTCTCTCTCTCACACACACACACACACACACTATTCCCCTCACAAAGATAACTCCCTCTCCTTTCTCACACAAATGCACACATTCTCCCACAGCTCATACTCACATGGATAAATAAAAGCAAAACACTCCCTCCCCAATTTTCTTAAGACCCAGGCAGGCTTGAAGAAAAAACTTTGAACTGTTCCTTGCCTCCCAGTGCTCTGTCTCTGCATCTCCGTTTCTTATTATTCAGTCAACTTCTCCCAATAGGGCAACAGAAAATAAAAAGACTGCCTGCCCCCACCCAGTTCTGATTGGTTGTCAGGGCATTCCCCCCTCCCTGCCAGACAGCTTCCCAACTACTTTTTGATTGATTGATTGATTGATTGATTGATGGGTCACCCAGGAGAAAACATCCCATAGTTTTGATAATGATGGTGGCAATAACTCTTGCTGGAGTTTGAATCCACAAATCCATGAATCCATGATTCTGCTGGGGCAGAAAGTATACTGGGAATCCCTGGGGTTCCCTAGGATGTACCCTTCATTTTCAGGACAACTGTGGCAGCAGAACTATGGGATATATTATGAAGATTACAATAGAATATCCTGGAACAGGGCATGACTATCTGGAGCACATCATAGGCCAGCATTTTGTTGCAGATTGCACTTGTTTTCTCTGGTTCTTTGTAAATAACATATCCAACACTGCCAGATTCCTGAAAGAGATATCTAGCTCACTGAACATGAGTGTGTGTGTGTGTGTGTTAACACAATCCTTTGGTTCTGTTGCATGCTGCTAAAACTTCTCAGCACCAGTTTCCTTTTCCTGCTTTGCTTTCACTGTCTTCTTTTGCCCACACTTCAGTAGGCAACATCTGACCTGTAGGCTACATGTTACCTCCCAGGCATTTTCACATGACGGCCATCAAAGTCAATTTTAAGAGCCCCAGCAAAAATGGTTTTCCTACTTGCCTTCCATTCCAGAAAGCAAGGAGATGCTCTGTCCTGCCATTCTGGAGGGCTCTATGGTACAGGAGGTCATTCTGGCACTTTTAGGCACCATAGAGAGATAACACTGCTGCAGCAGAAACATCAGCCACTACCTTTCAGCAACTGTGGTGTGGCCCCTGGTGGGCAGGGGTAGATCCAACGTAGCCTCACCACCATTGAAAAGTTGCCCAAATCTAATCTAGCCTGAGCAGCAGTGATAACCTGAATGATTTTAACTATGAACATCCTAGCATCAGCATGTCAAATGCCACATTGTCCTATCAACACCACATGGTACCACAGCCAATAGAACTGGCTGAGCAAAGCTAGCAGATGCATGGGAACAACTCATTTTAGCCTTACAATAACCTACTAAACTAGCTCAGGCTAGGAATGATTCACTCAAATAAGCTTAATGGTTGAAGACATTGAACCCAGGTTTTCTCGGTTGTACACCACACTGGGACTTCATAAATTCACATATGGCATGCCATTTGTTGCAATCAATATTAATAAGAGCTCATAAGCATACTTGCCATTTCAATGTTTTATTTTTATTTTTAAATGCTGGAACCCATAACATAAGAATCTATTTTTATCTGCAATACTTTGAGGGCTGAACAATATTAATGGTTGGTTAATGGCCTAATGAGTCAGCTACAAGCCATTTAGGCTTCCAATGAACCTTAGCTTTTCAATGACTTCTCTAATGAAAGATCTATACCAGCGCCTGTCTATTGCCACAAGAGAGATAGTAGGAAAGTCACCTAATCGATTATGATGGTAAATCAATTGATCTGTAACCCTGTTTTCATACAGTGAAAAAGATATAGAAGAGAAGATTTTACTACCATCTCATTTCCAACTGAAAAATCTATAAATAAAAGAGACAGCTCTCTGTTTGGAATAAAAATGTTCCCTATATTATTGTAATTCAAAAGGCACAGAGAATCTGATTGATGCCCTGTTTTATAGAAGCGTCAGTTACTTTTGTCATTTCCTAGAGATTTAAAGTTGTGGAAAATTAAATATAAAGTACAGAAGAAAGAGACATGTTCTTTGCTGTCATGCCTAAGGTTATTGGATTAAGATAAAGCAGATGCGGGGGGCTGGCATCCAGAGAAATGCACTGGAGCAACTTTGGAAAAAAATTCCAATGTGTTATTTTAACAGAGCTTGTGAAAGGTACATTTTTGGAGTTTGTCTCCCAGAAACCTCCAGCCAACAGATTCAATGACCATGCTGGCTATGGCTTTCCCAAGCTCTTGAATTTTAAATGAAACAATGACAGTGCCATGGGATACCAGTTGCTAAGGCACAACAATAAGCTATAACTACTGTCCTCATTTCTTAGAAGCATCTTGATGGCCACTGTGGGAAACAAGATGCTGAACCAGATGGCCCTTTGGTCTGAGCCAGCAGGGCTTTTCTTATGTTCTAATGTCTCCATAAAACTCTGTATATCCCTTGTTGGTTCTAATGGAGCATTGCACAGCCCTTATCAGTCTCAATGGAGCATCACCACAGCCCTTATTGTTACCTCAGAACTGAATTAGTCCCCTTAAGAGACAACTCCAGAATGGTCAGACTTCAAGTTTCTCTCCCTTTCTCAACCATTTCAGGTACAGTGTTACTTTCATGCTTCATTGTACTAGTAATATGACTTAATTGTCCTACCAAACAAGATGCAAATTACTGCACAAAACATGGGTCATCTATTGCCACCAGTTACGACTCCTCGAATGCTTTCATCAGCACTGTATATGCACAATCCTAAATATACACTGGACTGACTATGTGACGAATGTTGCTGTCCTTGAGCAAGCAGGGATCACCAGCACTGAGGCCATGATATTAAGAACACAGCTGCACTGGGCAGGGCACGTTTCTAGGATGGAGGACCATCGCCTCCCAAAAATAGTACTCTACGGTGAACTCACCACGGGTCAGCATAAGAGGGGTGCTCCAAAAAAACGATACAAGGACTCCCTGAAACAACATCTCAGGCTCGGCCAAATTGATCACCAACAATGGTCCGCCCCGGCTTCATATCAGGAGGCATGGAGATGCACTATCCACAATGCTGCAGCCTTATTTGAGAACTCACACCAAACAAGTCTTGAAGAGAAACGACAACACAGAAAGAATCACAACCCGGAAACATCACCCAAGGAGACCTTCTGCTGTGCTTTCTGCAACCGGACTTGTTTATCTTGGATTGGCCTTTTTAGTCATCAGCGCGCTTGCAGAAAGCACGGGATGAGTCCTTCCTGAATCTACATTTGTGAAGAAAAGCCAGAGAGAAAAAGAGAGAGAGAGAGACCCAGGGCACACACCACACAGTTTACATGTTTAATGTAGTGTCATAGATTCTGTATTATCCACAAGGATGCAAATCTGGGTTCAAGTCCCCATTCAACTGTAAAGCTTAGTAGGAGCTAATTCCAACAGTCCCTCCCAACTACAATAAGCCAACTGAACCAATGGAACTTATATAACTGTTGACTTCAGAAGTCACATTCATTCAACAGAGCCACTCTACTTGAGACTAACAACTGGACAGAGGCCAAAGTGAACTTGAACCAACAACTGTCTTTAAAAATTGTTATATGTGTCCTTCTAAGTTCCTTGGGAAAAGGAGGAAGGCAAAGCCTATAACAAGTTGACTCTCTGATTGTACATTGGGATGATGTTTTGTTTCCACCCATGTTATTGAACCAATACTTTGCTTCCACCAGTGAAGAAATACAGCAGAATTGTCTGTTCCCAGCAGTGGTTGATTGGAAGCAGGTGAGACCAGAGTAGTTAATCAGTCAGAGACCCAGCATTGCCTCCTCTATGGCTGAGTTCTTTGACCTCATAGGATCCTTTGAGTATTTAATGAACACTAACAGCTGCCTCTTGGCGCACAGGTGGGCTTTCGGGTGGTACAGCTTTGTTTGCATTCTGTTTTTAGGAAGTTTAGAGAGAGCCCCACCCTCTATATAAAAATACCAGTGGGCTGTTGTTGTTTTTTTAATGCTCTCTTCATTTTATATTTTCACATGAGCAAACAAATCCAAACTATCTGTTCACTCCATATAACTTACACTTACCATTCAGTAATAAATCTTGGAGCTTACCACAGTAGTTAGATGTCCTAAGTGCACAATTAGAAAATCAACATAGACCCTTTCTAATTTGGGAATTGAAATTAAATTCTTAAGCTTGATTTCAAATGAACAATTCGTCATTTTCATTGGATGTGATTTATATTAGTCATAGTTTGCTGCTTCACCACAAATTATCACACAGATGACCAAACAAGTCCCAGTTTCTCCTCTTTATTTCAATCCTTCCTTTATTTTCTTTTTCTTTTTTGTCAGCTCCTGTTTCAGCATGAACAGCTGGGAAAGCAAGCCAGGAATAAACTATGATTCTGGGTTCAGATCTAATAATAAGTCATGATTTAAACAAGCCAGCATTCATAAGTCCATACTGGACCATGGTCCATTCATACTGGACCATGGCTTCTAATTGTAGCTTGCAGCGAACTAACAAGTCATGGTTTACTTGTGAGGTCAGATTTAAACTCAATGGACTTCAACAAACCATAAAATGATTTACAGTAGTGTGTGAACCACTGAAGCTAAAAGGAGATGGTTCCATCAACTTATATATACCAGATCGATGCTAAACAGGGTCTCAGATGCAGCAGGAGAATAACATGTTTGAAGACCGACTACAACCATACTGTTTCATTTTCTGATTCAAAGTGCCTACATCATTATGCCTGACTGCAGAACTATACGGTGTTCATATTCTTTCAGGGCAGGGGTATAGTTCTGTCAGCTGGGGATAATGGGATTTGCAATCAAACACATTTGGAGCTCCACTCCTGGTTTGGGGGAGACTGCTGTAGACAAATTATAGGCAAACAAAATACTTCTACAAGAAGATGGCAGTCTGAGAACACAATGCAAGAATATGCCATTTCATTGTACACAACTCACCCTGAAGCATTATCTACAGAAGCACCAGCTCAGGTCTGTTACATAAAGCCAAACACTCCAGCCACACTGGGGTTTGGCTGAGACATTTCTGCTGATGCAGCTGCTCCTGTAGAAAAACATAAGAGGTACAGTCACAGTTCAAATATTTGTACTACAGCACCGTGTTGATAAGGCAACTGTAAAAAAAGAAAAACCTAAAGAAGAAAAAGGGAAAAACTAGTGCAGTTAGAAATGTTTCTTTACAAGTACAAATTTCAATACTCCCTGCTCTGAGTTTCAAAATCCCATATATTTGTAGTTACCTTTAAAAAAAAACCCTACTTGATATATTACAGACAGTTTTTCTTTGCTTGGAAGCCAGTATATGTATCACTGCTTGTCAATCCAAGTATTTAAGAAGCATATCCAGTCACCCTTTCATAAACTATCAATCAAGCTGACTGAATTCCTTTGGTCACATAGAAGGTCATGGCCTAGGAAATCAACAGCAGTGAACTGGCAATCATGCCATAAGGGATATGTACGGTTCTGCTCCTTTTAAACAGGAGAACATTCCCAAAATGACATCTGTCCTGGCACAGAGTCCAAATGTGAGACTGCATTGATAATCATTTAAAGTACATCAGTCACAGAAAACTAGCATGGGTCTGAGGGTGAGATGTACCATCTCAGGCTATCCTACGATATGTGGATTGTGTATGACAGATACTGTATCTTTGATAGGTAAAGAACCCAACTAAGGAGCACTCATGTCTCAATTGCCGTGTATGTCTTAGCTCCAAATACCATAGAATCATAGAGTTGGAAAAGAACACAAAGGCCATCTAGTCCAACCCCCTGCACTGCAGGAATACACAATCAAAGCATTCCCAACAGATGGCCATCCAGCCTCTTTAAAAAAATCTCCAAAGGAGGAGACTCCACCATACTCCGAGGTAGCATATTCCATTGCTGAACAGCTATCAAATGTGATAAGCTGTATTTCCTTTGATCACGGGGAAAGGGCTCCAGAAGTCATATGCCATTTTATTCCATCTCCCTCCCATTATCTGCTCAAATTGGCGGGGGGACAAAACTGAAATGCTGTATTCACCTCCATGTTGATTTGATATAAAGAATGGGTGCTTACATAGAAATGTTGGGTAAACTAACACTATTCTGGCATAGCCACTGAAGTGGGCAGTCCAGTGCGGTGTGGTACAAGACATTGCTGCTCCTAAGGCAAAGGAGAAGCTGAGTGGACTGGCAGTTGAATCTTTCAATCCTGGCAGTGTGATAGGGTCTTCTGCAATACCAGAGGGCAGCAGGTGGTGAAGAGGCTTCCTTCAAGAGATGGAACAGGCCATGAGTTCCAGAGAAACAGCTAGGAGGGTCCACCACTGCTGCTTCCCAGCATCTGGCTCCTGAGGCAGTTGCCAACTCTGCTGAATGATGGGGCAGGCCTAACACAACAATGTCCATGTTAGTCTGAAACCAATAAGCAACCCAAATATTTCTCTGTAAACGCAGTGTCTTCCAGAGTCTTGCCAACTAGCTGGGCTGAGGGGCCTTCCTTCCTATGCCCCCTTCCTCCCATTAAGTTGCCACCCCCTACCCTGTGGTGGAGGAGAAAAAGATAACCACATGCAAGGGGGAATAGTGCTTCATCTGTTATTGATGAAGAAGCAGTGCACAAAGATACCCTGTTATCTCCCAACAGACCATGTTGCAAGCAAACCACCCTCTGATTTGTATTCTCAGCTTGAACGTCTCCTTGCGGAGTCAAAGATACAGAGCACACAGCCAGGTTCTTTACATTTGCAATGTGCTTTTCAGTTTAATGTGAAGCCTCCATCTGCAAGAGTTTCAGTCTTTGTGTGAGGTAGCCTTATGGGCTGACCCAGAAGCCAATTCAAAGAGGAATGATGGGTTTGGGCCTTCTGTAATAAACAGTGCCAAAACTTTATTTGAGGGGGAAATCATGCGACTTCACATTTAGATTCAAGTTGGGGGGTTGTTGTTGTTGTTTTGCTAATTTGAGCCCCCTCCCTCTTTCTTTCTTTCTTTCTTTCTTTCTTTCTTTCTTTCTTTCTTTCTTTTTGCAAAGCATCAGGGTTTTTTTTTTACTACACATGTTGCTTCCCACAACATATAGAACAAAATATAAGATAAGGAAATATATGCTTCATTTTAATATCATCTTTTTAAGTACAGTCCCTATGAAAAGCAGTGGAGACTTGTAGGAACAAAAGAAACTGCCTTATACTGCTACTACTGGTACTACCTATCTACTGTACTATCTGTCTGTCTGTCAATCTGTCTAGCACCATCACTGTACATGGTGCTGAACAAGAAAAAAGTTCCCTGCCCACAGGCTTACAATCTAAAGTCGCAACACATAAGGAAAGGGAATGGTAGTAGTAGAGGCAATTAAGCCCAGCAGATACTGCCTCTTCTTCTCTCCCTCCAAGGCCACAGCAGTAGCAAGTGGGATGGAAGGAGAGCCTTTCATCTACTCTAGGCCTAGGCATGATGGAGATGTGCCTACCTCTTCTTCTCTCCCTCTGAGGCTAGGGCAGTAGCAATTGGAATGACTGAACATATTACCCAAATTGGTGGGGAGGGGATCTGTAGGGGACTCACTCATGATGCCAAATTTACATTATTAATTGGAAGGATTATAATAGCTCAAATGAATGGCTGCGAGAGGTCGGGTAACTAGTATTAAGTGCAGAGGCTCCAAGTTAAAGTAAAATAAAATGACACGGAAGCATTTGAATGCATGCACACACTCATAAGAACCACACAAGGCTAACAATGAGTTAAGGTAGAAAGGTTGGATAGAAGAAAAGATTTGTGGCGTATGGACAATAATTACCAGTCCTGAAAAGCAGAGATTCATGCAACAGAGAAAACTCAGACTTGGAGTTGAGGGTGGTACAGTGATCTGACTGAGTGACGGTGTCCAAGTGTAGCACACTTTGTTTGGGGACTAATAATTATACCCTGTTTCATATCCTAGAGGAGTGTTTGAGTGCTGGACAAAGCTGAGATGGGTTTCCCACCACTAAACAAAGGAAACTATGACTTTGCTAATTGTTGTTAATGGCTGAGATATTAGAATTGATGGGTTTATCACAACCCCCTTATTGTGGGATAGGAAAGGTGCATGGTGAGGCTTTCTGTGGACAATGGGGGTTCCGGTCACTTATATGTTTGCAATGAATGACTCATTACCAATGCATCCAAGTGGGGATTAGCACATATCTTGGTGATGGTGTTGTTTACTAGAGGCTTTGCTTAATCCTATCTTAGGTGTGTCTGTTGGTAGTTTTCCACAACACTTTTGTTTAGGACCTGGTGACCTTCACCTGACCCCACTTCTGGTCTGCCCTGGTCTACTAGGCCTTGTAACATGTCTAATAACTGCCAATTATGAAATATTATAGGCCAGGTAACAGAGGGCCTTTCACCTGCATCTGGGCCAAGGCATGATGGATCTGTGCCTGCCTCTTCTTCTCTGAGACCAGGGCAGTGGCAGTTGGGAAGGAGGGAGGGTCTTTCATCTGCTTCCTTGCCCCCATATATAGAGAGAGACAGACAGATCATCTAGCCCAGTCCTAACAACTCTGACTGACAGTGGATGGCCAACATTTCAGACAGGATTCTTTCCTAGGCTTACCTGGAAATGCTGAGCGTACAATCTAGGCCTTTCTTCCACTGAGCTATGATTCTCCCTACTATAACAACCCAATGGTTTCCCATCCAAATGCTAACCAGGTCCTGCTTAGCTTTAGAAGTCACACAAGATTAGGATATTCAGAAGATTCATTCAAAAATTGATCGAAGGCTATGGTATTCAGTTGGTGTTTTGTTCAGTTTTACTAAAAATTTCAAATTAACACATTGCTTGATTTTTAAACTTTTTTTCCGGCATACAACAGACAACACAGCTGCTTTAGATGATGACTGACAATTAACTGAATGGCTGAGAGTGCTGATGTTTGTCATGCAGGTTCAGACATGTTCAAGTTCACTACTCAAGCATTCACAATTAGTTTTCCCTAATTTGTCTGAAAGGTAGAAACACAGTCTCGTTATTTAATAGACATACCATAAAACCTGCCAAAAGCAGTCATAAATTAGCCACATTATTCCTTGATGTTTTATGCACTGGTGGGGGAGAAGTAAAAGAGAATTGACTGTGATGATGCATAAAAAAGTTTTATTCCTCTGATTAACTAAACATGTTTTGACCAAGAAATATTTACATGGCCTTCTTCAGGGGAAAACAATTTCAAATCAACTTGTGTCACAGTCTGGGACATGGGTGGGAAGGTCTTGTAGCAGAGCTGCAAGGGCCTGGGCAAATGTAGAGGTGGAGAACCAAACCCCCTGAAGGCCAGAGCAAGGCGGTTCCATAAGCAAACGCCACCCAAGGATGTAAAGCATCCATAGTCCAACCAGAACCCCAGGGGAATGGGATGAGGGTATTACAAAAATGGATACTAGAAAGAGCTGTTGCTGCCACTGCCAGTATCAACCAAGGGACTTTATCATACCAGCATGCTGTCCCACCACAATTGTGGTGTTTGTCACTCCCTTCCTCCCTCCCTTCCTTTCTTGTATTTTTAACAGATTTGCATGAAATTTACAGGAACAGCAGTCTCTTAAGAATAGTAGCCCCTTTAGGTCTCCCAAAGTTGAGATAAATAGATGATGGAACAGCAGGGTACATGTACTGTTTAAATTCTGATGAAGAAGATTTTTTAAAGGGAACTATGGAACTGAATGACTCCGCAGATAAAGCTGCCCCTTTTGAAGGAGATTGTAGGGGGAATTAGAGTTTCCCTGTGTTGGAAACTCTAAAAGTCAGATTCCTTTTTAACTTCCCTCCAGCAGAGTGGCAGTTTAAGTTTAGAGGCATGGCTCAAATGCACATTACTTCTCCCTGAACTATACATGACCAAAAAGGAGGCATGCAGTTTTAGATTTAAAAACTTGAAAAACTTTATTTAACTTAATAGGGTGAAGGAGAGTCATCCTGACTCACCAACTTAGAAAAGGAGAAGAAGGTGGTTGCCCAAGAAAAAGAGGGCAGGACAGACAGAAGTAGGTTAACCACAGAGGCTGAGACGGGACAAATCAATATGCACAAGAAGTCCAAGAGGGGTTGCTTTATAGTAAGTTATTTATTTATTTATTTATACCCTGCTCTTCAGCCACAAGGCTATCAGAGTGGCTTACAAATTGTTTTAAGCAACAGCAATTTACACATCTACACTGCATTAAGCAGTTTCCAATGTGTGTTAGCTAATTGCCCCCACAAGCTGGGCACTCAGTTTACCGACCTATGAAAGGATGGAAAGCTGAGTGAACCTTGGAGCCCTCTGGAATCGAACTTGCAATGTGGTGACTTGCAGTACTTGGGGGAAAGAGAATGTTTCACTCTTTTCCAACAGAGATGAATCTTCAGAATTTTCAGACAGGTAGACACAGGGTTTTTTTTTTTAAAAAAAGAATCCAGTCATTACCACAACCACCTCATTTTTGTAGAGTTATTTGGTATGAAAACAACATATATGAAAGAGATGTTAAAAACAACTTCAGCATTTCAGAAAGATCATTTAAGGGGGGGTGAGTGCTAGGTGCACATTGGATAGGGAAGACTGGGGAAAAAAATTGCCTCCCTTCCAACCATCATATGGTGGTTAATTTCTACACACACATCATAAAGATGTCCTAGGTAAGTAACCTACAAATATTCAAAAGACAAGTGCAAAGGATGGGCAATTATGAATGGAGAAAATGTGTGATGTGGGTTCTTTTTGGGGGGGTTGCTCAAACACAGCACCAAGGTGACAGTAAATTTAGTCCTTGGTTTTTAGTGGAGTGAATGGATGAAACTTCACTGACATTGCATTTTGTTGTTATATTTACTGCTTTCTGTTATGATGGTGATGATGTGGCTTTAATTTTGCTCTTGCATCAGGTTCTTTTGCAATGATAGTATTACACAGCCCTCATGCCCACAACACTGAAGGGCACTTTAAATGTATTTAAATAAATAAATGATAATAGGAGTATATTGTAGAGCTCATGCACAAAGCTGAGTACAAAGAAAGCCTTTCAAAAGGGACAGCTCACCCTCTTGAACAATTGCGATGTTCTTTGTTGTGTAGACATGCACACAATGTCATACTTTCCAATATTTCCCAGATGAAAAGTGGGATACATGTGTCGAAGGAGCATCAGAATGTGGTCAAGATGACAAATATATTTTTGTATATGGAACCCTATTTATCTATTTGATTTATATCTTGCCATTCTCCCAAATGGGACTGAAAGCAGCTAACAATACAATTTAAAAGAGAACAGTTAAAACAACCATCATGCGTAAGTTGGCATGAGCCAGACATTGGGTGAAGTAAATACTAATGAAATCAATATAATTTATTTCCAAGTAAATGTGTTCTAGGACTGCATACTGTTTAACATTTCACAGATGAAAACCAGGAAACATGTGGCCAAGCAACAACAGAACATAGTCAAGATGGCAAACACTATTGATGTGGAAGAACACACAAATGAAGAAAGACTGCAGCAATTTGCTTTTGCCTCAGTCTACTGGAAAGGGCAAGATTCTACCTCTCCGCTCTCCCTGCTGAATTAATTGAGTGCAAACTACTTTTGTACTTTGAACTCAGTTTGCACCAGTTGAAGTAAGCCAGTTGAAGTAAGCCAAAAGGGGGAAAGGGGGTGGAAGATGGAGGAAACTATGACATTTTAAAGGCAGCTGAAAAGGTGGGACAGCAAAGGATTAATAAGGACTGTCTCTGCCAAAACAGGACAATTAGAATGTATGCAATGTTAACATAATTAAAATTAGAAATGTTATTAATATATTTCTTAATATAAAGTATTTTGAATAAATAAACAGTACATGCACTCTTGGAACTAGTAATGTAAGCCTTCACTTCTTTTACTCTCACCAAATAGAATGAAACATTTCAAGATTTTTATCCCCACTGGGGGAGATTATGCTATTTTCTGTGCCTTTTTCAATATTTTTAGCACTTCGGATCTTTTTTGCAAAAAAGTTGTTTGTACACAAAAAAATATTTTGTGCAAAATTATGTCTTTGCACAAAAACAAATGCACTTTACAGAACTACAACATATTGTGCACAAAACAGCACATTTTTCACAAAATACAAATTCTATTTTGCACATTTTTGTGCAAAAAAAGTTTCAGTGTGCAAAAAAAGATTTAAAATGTGCAAAAATTCTTGGAACATGTCAAGATGTATCAAGACGTCCTTTCTTGTCAAAATGAGAGAATTCTTCACAATTTGTTAACATGTCAGCATGGAAACACCAGAGGATGAATTTACCTAAAATACAAAGTTCTAGCTATACTCCTCTCCTGATGAACAGCCAGGGACAGTTTTGACTGGAAAGCAGAGTTTCAAAATGGAAGCATTCCAGATCAGAGATAAAAGGGTCTTTGAAAATGAGCCAGAGAAGCTGCTGGCTGGCTGGCTGGCGACAGGTATCAGGACACCAATATGTTTGCACTCAGGTTCTGCAGGTGGACTTAATTACCTGTGTTTGGCTTTGCCACTGCTTTTGCTGTGTTTGTTCTAGGGTGAATGACAGCCATGAACATATTGCAATAAAAGAGGCAATCCTGAGAGTCTCAGCTTGCTCATTCATCATCATCTGCAATCAGGAAGGAGTGTGCATTCCATCAAGGCCAGGCCTATACACCAAATGCTGTGATAGAACAAGACATGTTCTCTTTTTATGCAGACTCCCTGGGTTTGGTGTGCTACAACAGTCAGCTACAACAGATGCTAATTAATTTACAGCCAGGGCAGTGGCTCATTTGCCCCTTGCTTTTTTGCTTGGCTTTGCATTACATTCCCCACTCCTTTGTTCATGCTTTTCCACACTCTGTACACTGAGAAAGCTAAACATCTTTCCAAACTCTTCTGCAGTGACTCACATCCCTACTAGTCTGTGTGTGTGTGCATGTGAGCCTTCAAGTTGCCTGTCAATTTATAGTAACCCCATGCATTTCATAGGGGTTTATAAGGCAAGGAATACTCAGAGGTGATTTGGCCATTTCTTTCCTCTGAAAAATAGCCTACAGCACCTGGTATTCATTGGGGGTCTCCCATTCAAGTCCTAACCAGGGATGGTGCTACTTAGTTTCCAAGATAAGATGGGATCTGGTGCCTACTACTGCCTATTACAGCCTAGTGGAAAAGCCAAGAGCTGAGCCAATCCCAGTAAAAAGAGCACCTTTGACTCCACCTCTGTTTTGTAGTAAATAGTACTGGTAGGACCCAGCATGTGTAGTAGTCTGACAAGGACTCTGGGAGACCACAGTTCAAATCCCTGTCCAGCTTTCAAAGGTCACTGGGTAATCTTGGGCAGGTCACACACTCTCAGCCTTAGGGGAAAGTGATAGCAAAACTCCTCTGAATAAATCTTGTCAAGAAAACCCTAGTATAGGATTGCCATAAGTTGGAGTCAACATGACCATACTACCTAACAACAGAAAGTGAAGACAGTGCCTGGTAATGTTGCCTCAAAGAAAGATCCAGTTCTGCTGGTTTTTAATCTAGAAAAAATAACATCAAACTAGAAATTTAAAAGAAACCTATTTTAACCCTGAAATGATGAGAAATTCATTGTCCATGGTGTTTCCATTGCTCACATGTTAAGAAATGATTGTGTGGTGTTGTAGAAGGCAGACTGGGGGTGTTAGGGATATTTCCAGTTTTGTCTCATCTTTGAGGAGAAATAGTGTCTCAAGATATCTTGACATGTTTCAAGAATTTGTGCATATTTTTATATGTTTCTTGCATATTTGCTGTTTTGCAAAACCCACAAATGTTATATTTTGTGCAAAATATGTTGCATTTTGGCAGAATAGCAAACCTAAAGTAGTGGAAGTTCAAACAGTACAGATAGGTGATTTTCATAATTCGCCCTAAACAACCCATGGAACTTGTGGGGGAAAGATTTAAAAACTGGAAGGAGAAGCAACTCACTCTAAGCAGTGCAGTCAAGCATGGAGCTATCAAATGCAGCTTGGCTCTCCCTCTGTCTTCTTGCTCAGGAGGTCCATCCAGTTCACCATCACCCGGCTTTGCCTAAACCCTATATATTAAGAATTACAAATGGGAGTAAGCTCCAATAGAAACAGTGGGGCTTGATTCTAAGGAGATTATCAGATGCATCAAAAGTGGCATTACAGCAAGGCCAGGAGATCACAAATGGGCTCCCTTTTCAGATGACATTTCCCCCCCCCTCGTTATGCACCCATTCTGCTACTGTTCCATGGTGCTGCTTTTTATTGATGCTAGAGGAGGTAAGTGCGGTGGGTAGGGTGATTGTGGTGGGACTGGGATGGAACAGGGGCGGGAGTAGAGATTGTGGGACAGGAATGCTTTTTTTGTTCCTGTCTGATAATCTCCTGAGTTCGCACAGATACATTTGTGATGTAAATTTACAGAATGTAGTACAATTAGTGGCCACTTTTTAATATTTTCTCCAGTCTATCTATTTTACAGTTTGGGCATATATTTTCTTGCATTTTTTAAAATTAAATTTCAATATATAATAAAAGATTCCATAGATAGATAGATAACATAGTATCAGCTACTTTACTCTCATATCCCAGAAGCATCTAAAATCTTACTTTACTCACTGACATAGTTTGCAAAATTTCATCCTTCTGTCCTTTACAGTAGGTATTAGACTTTTTAATTCAATTTTTTGCTTTTCTATAAACAGACTGTTAATATATTACAAGCAAGATCTACTTGTGGGTTTGTTTGTTTTTAAAGCACTTTCAGATAACCTAAGAAGACCACTTGCAGGTTATTGGATCTACACAGCAATACAAATAATTTCATTTTAAAAATTATTAGACAAACATTGTGAGAAAATCAGCTACAAATAACTTTAAACAAGGAGCTTTCAGGATGAGCATCCTCAGTTCTTTCCAGTTTCATGAAGTTCTGTGAGTCTCTACACAGCATAGCTTCATGATTAATCAAGCCTCTTTTGTGCAGGATGAAACATAATATTAATTTGAACAAGGGTGTAATAGTGATTGTCAAAAGGTCTGGAAAGCTTATCTCGTGTTATTCTTAACCAAGAGTGGAGAATCTGTGGCCCTCAAGAAGTTTTGGACTTCAGCTCCCAGAAGCTACATATCAGCACAGCTAATGGTAAGGGATTATGGGAGCTGTAGTCCAAAACTTCTATAAACCAAATATTCTCTATCTTTGTTTCAGCCTTCATCAAAGACACTGCTGTTTGGTGCCTTTCAGCTGTGAAGAACCTGACCTAGGTCTTCAAAGGTGATATTATGGACAACAGGTCACACTAGGGCTACACTGTCCAACTTAAAGCCACCCATCATTTTGGAATGATGGGTTGTTGTGTGGAATGATGGGAAGACTTCTGTGCGAACTGAGGCTCAGATATTTTTAGTTCCAAGCATTCTGCCCCTAGAGACAAGATGCAAACATAGTGGCTGCTAGGACTTGCTTGCTTGCTTTGAATGTATATCCTGCCTTTCCCCTAACATGGGATCAAAGGCGGCATAGATTAAAACAAAATGCAGCTAAAAACCTAATGATAAAAAAAAAAAAACAAATAAGCTATCCTATTAGAAAGCACCATTCATTTAAAATAGTATGGAAAAAAATTTAACAGCACAAACAAATATATTAAAATGCCCTAAACTTTAGGACACCCACAGGTAGGTATGATCAGGGTTTTTGCAGGGAGGGATATGACTGCCTATGTCTACTGTTTACTTGCTTTGCTGTTGTCTGGATGCATCTGATTTTTCTGCACTTAACTCTATATGTCTAAATTATTGTTTGGTCCATTCTGCCATCTAGTGACCAAGATCAATTTTTAAAAGTTCTGGTTAGATGGGAGAAACAACAGCACCAACTTTACTTTGCAAAGATCGAACCAAACTAGGGAAGCTCAGCTTCAGAATAAGATCATCACTTACAGGGTCCTGCAGAAAACTCACCACCACCCCGACTCTTCCACATGTTGCTATTATAGCCTCAAACAGAAGTGGATTTAATTGGCACTGTAACCACTTGATACATACAAGTTACTTAACACAGTGAAGATGCAAAATATTTTTATTATAGATTTTTTGTGGGCTTTTTCCAGGCTGTGAGGCTATGTTCTGGAAGAGTTTATTTCTGACATTTTGCCTGCATCTGTGGCTGGCATCTTCAGAGAATGTAGGCATAGGGTTGTGGGGGGTTTATATGCTGTGAGTCCCTGTTGGAGAGGATATGTAAATTTGTGTATTTGAATGGTTAGTTCCTAGGGTGGGATGATATGCAAGGAGGATTAGTGTCTGTTTGGCTAATGGTTCATTGTCTGCTGAAAATCCCCCTGTCCCTGGGTGGAGTTCATTTGCATGTGTTGAGTTTTGATTTTGGTATTTTTCAGGAGTTTTGATTTTGGTATTTTTCAGAAAATCTCCAAAAACTTTGGAGATTTTCAGATGCCAAAAATTAGCTTCTTGCCACGCAAGCAGCCTCCGGAACAGTACCAAGGCTGCTGCGCGGCAAGGGTGAATTTTGGACGATGCCGTTTCTCTCTCGGCGGCGTCCGTGACTGTTGCGGCCAGCACTGGAGGCGGCCGCACTGTTTTTTACTCACGGAAGTTGTCCGTGAGTAAAAAACAGCGCGGCCCCCTCCCGTGCTGGCCGCAACAGTCACGCACGACGCCGAGAGAGAAACAGCATCGTCCAAAATTGACCCTTGCCGCGCAGCAGCCTTGGTACTGTTCCGGAGGCTGCTTGCGTGGCAAGAAGCTAATTTTTGGCATCTGAAAATCTCCACAGTTTACTTTTGTAGGGGGGTATGAGTCTAAAATTAAAAATGTATTTAAAAATTCCAGGGATCTAGCCCTTTTAAAAATAAAAATATCTTCTTTAAAAGTAAAACCACTTTTCTTTCAAAGTAAGCAGAGTAAGGCATTGGAATGCAGACACAGCTCAATTAACATTTAAATGTGTGGTCTGATCACCCAGTCAATTAGACTCATTAAACAACAAAGATATCAGTTTAAAAATGCATATGAAAAGTTTACTGAAGGTATATCAATCTTAATCTACATATTAAAACAAATTTAAAGGTCCCTAACTAACTAAGAGGATTTAGGGTAGCAAAAACTCACCCAGCCTTAAGCGATGTGGGCTACATGGTAAAGGGTAAAAACAAGACTCAAAGATGGCTACAACCACATGGAGAGAAACTTAAAAGGAAACTTAAACAAAGTGTAATATAATATTTAAATTAGGTTATGTGATGAATTACCCATTGCTCCAGTTGGCTGAAATTGCCTAGGGTAAGAAGAAGGGGGATTGAAAGAACTCATGCATGCAGGGAATTTCCAAAAATGAACTTAACATGGGATACACAAGATTTTATTGCATTACAATAATTTCCCCACATCCCCCTTCTCAATAGAGGTGGATCCCATGAACAATCTTCATTTCTTCTCGTAGTCTCAGGAAACTGTCCTTAGGAAGGGGTTTAGTTAAAATATCAGCTATCATTCGTTCTGAGTTGCAGTACTCCAGCTGAACAAGTTGACTCTGGCACATCTCTCTCACCTTGTGGAAAGCAATGTCTATGTTCTTCTTCAGAGGCTTGTCACTCTGAGAAATTTTGATACAGCTTTGATTGTCTTGCATCAGAATGGTTGGCTTGGGTTCTTTTATCCCACGATCTAGAAGCAAATTCTGCAGCCATTTGATTTCATCACAGACAGTTTTTGCTAAGATGCACTTGGCACCTGTGGAACTATCTGCCACTGTACTCTGCTTCCTACTTGTCCAACTTACTGCTCCACCACCATAAAAGGTGATTTTTCCATGGGTTGATTTTCTTTCCACTGGATCAGATCCCCAATCCTCATCTCCGTAGGCAATCAGTCGTGGCTGGTCACATGCTGGCAGCATCAGTTTGAAGTCAGCAGTTGCTTTTAAATATCTTGAAATTCGCTTCACTGCATTAAAATCTCAAAGAGTAGGAGAATTAACCATTCTACATAAGATGCCAACAGCATTTGCAATATCAGGTCTAGTGAAATTAGCTATGTACAGAAGTTTTCCAACTGCAGTTCTGTACTTTTCACTGTCTCTCAAAGGTTCAGATGCCTCATTGCTCTTTAAGAAACCTACTTCCATTGGAGTTTGAACATCCTTTGCATCTCTTAAACCAAGACAGTCCAAAAGATCTATAATATTTTGCTTTTGATTAAGAAAGAAGCTTCCATCACGGTCTCTTTCAATTTGTACTCCAACATAGTGTGAAATGTCTCCCAAACTTTTAATATCTATTTCTTTCTAGAGATTCAGGAGTATCTCTTCACTATCTGCTTTGTCTTGACTGCACAGAATCAAATCATCAACATAACTTGCAATGTAAGTCCATTTATTGTTTCTGAATCTTTTGTAAACACATCGGTCAACAGTGCTTAGAGTAAATTCTTCTTTGAGAA
This sequence comes from Gambelia wislizenii, assembly GCA_030847615.1. NCBI lineage: Eukaryota > Metazoa > Chordata > Lepidosauria > Squamata > Crotaphytidae > Gambelia > Gambelia wislizenii. The sequence goes on from JAUMIR010000003.1 coordinate 216,718,517, forward strand.
GGAGCTGATTTAACTTTTCGTGCCATTTCTTGGCTGCTTGTTTTAATCCATACAAGCTTTTCTCAAGTTTACACACTAGATGCTCCTTTCCAGGTACTTGGAATCCTGAAGGCTGTTCCATGTACAGTCCCTCATCTAGACCTCCATAAAGAAATGCTGTTTTCACATCTAGATGTTGTACATGCATTTTCTTGGAAGCTGCAACAGCCAGTAAGATCCTAATAGTTGTGTGTGTAATTACTGGAGAGAAAGTTTCATGAAAATCTTCTCCAAATTGCTGATTGTAACCTTTAGCTACAAGTCTGGCTTTATATCTTTCAATCTCCCCTTCTGCATTTTGCTTTGTCATAAAGACCCATCTGCAGCCAATTGCCTTCTTGCCTTTTGGCAATTCTGTCAAAGTCCAAGTTTTATTTTTATATAAAAATTGCATTTCCTCCATTGCTGCTTTCACTCATTTCTCAGAATCAGACTTTGGCAGTCCTTTGATCTTCTGCCAGTCAGAGGGTTCCAGAAGGCTTTCCCCTATGGCTAGATAGGAGAATCTCAAAGGAGGCACTCCCCTGTTACCCTTCGCAGACTGCCTCACCTCAACTTGAGTTCCTGGCTCTGCCTGTGGTGTGCCATCCGGTCCTCCATCCTCTGGTAAGTCCTGGGCTGAGGGAGCCCCTTCTGGATGCGAAGCACTTGCAGGAGGGTGAAAGAGCTGCACACACTGTGGCTGCTGGTGGGAATCAGAATCTTCTTCCACTGTAAACACATCTGAATAGAATTCTTTGTTTGGATTAGAATTAAACTGAGGTCTTTCATCAACATAAACAGCCCTTGTTATTCTCATTGTGCGTCCATCAGGGTTCAGGATTTTGTAAGCACCTTTGGCATAACCAATAAAAATTCCCTCTTCACTTCTACAGTCCAGTTTGTCTCTTTTATGTTTGGGAATGTATGTATAAGCTTTTGATCCAAAAACCCTGAGATGGTTCAGTCTGGGTTTCACACCATGCCACAATTCAAATGGAGTAACATTGCTAGACCTGGTTGGAAGTCTATTGTGTAAGTATGTGGCTGTGAGAATTGCCTCAGACCAATAAGCTTTAGACATGTTAGCTTCTAAAAGCATTGCAACTGCCATTTCCATTAAGGTTCAGTTCAGTCTCTCTGAAATGCCATTTTCTTGAGGACTATAAATTCTAGTAGTCTGATGTTTAATGCCATGTTCCTTTAAGAACTCATCAAATTGAGTATTGACAAATTCTGAACCATTTTCCATTCTCAGATTTTGAATTTTATATCCAAATTTATTAGTGATGTAATTAAAGTACTCTTTGAACTTTTCAAAAGCTTGACTTTTCTCCCTTAGGAGGTAGCAATGGGTGTACCTGCTGAAATCATCTGTGAGTCATGAAACAGAGGTTTCCACCCACTGATTTCTGATTAAATGGTCCACAGAGATCAGAATGTATTAATTCAAGAGGTTTAGTAGATTGTTTTTCTGTGAGAGGCTTGTGTGTAGGTGCATTAGACTTTACTTTAATGCATTCCACACACCTTTCATTCACACAACAGTTCTTGAAATGAAAATCTCTTGCTAGCTCTTGATTAGCCAATTTCTTTATGCATTCAACATTTCGATGAGCAAATCTGTTATGCCATAAATTTATGCAGTCTTTATGTTTACACTGAGTGGCAACATTGGCATTTGAATCACTGATCTCCATGTGATAAAGGCCATCATCCTTTAGAGTATCTTTAAAAATCAAATGTTTGCCATGAAGACCATAACATGAATTCTTTTTAAAAATTACTCTGTTGCCTTTTGATGTACTCATCTTTACAGAGTAGAGGGAGCTCTTTAGGTCAGGGGTGTAAAGACAGTCCATAATTTTCAATATTTCTGTATTAGCTCCCAATATCATTGGTGAACATACATTTCCCATTCCTTGCACTGTAACAGAATCTCCATTTGCAAGAAACACAGGGAAATTCACTTCTTCAGTAAAATCTTGGAAATATTCCCTTTTGTTAATAAACTGATTACTAGCTCCACTGTCTATGAGGAAACATTTTTATATTCATTTCCAGAAGCTTGCATTATTTTTCCATATGCCAATCCAACGTTAAATTTCTGCTTATGATTACCTTTGTTTGAATATCAATCTCTTTAATCTTTGTCAGTGCTTGGCCTTTGAGCAGTCCTCCCTTGCTGTGAGAATGACTGCTTTCCTTTTGAAGCTTTAAATTGCCCTCCATTTGGCTCAGAAGAGAAGGAGGAGGGGCTGGAGTGGGTAGCATTCTATTTAAAATGCTGCTTTTCCTTTTCTGACAAATTAACTTGCTGCTTAAAATTAGAATTTCTAGATTCAAACTTGTCATTTTGTATCAAATTTTGTCTATGTTGAAATTCTCTTATCTGAATATAGGCTTCTGGTAGAGTTAAATCATTCTTTAATTGCAAAGTATTTATTATGGGATTGTAAAACTTTGGTAAACTTGCCAAGAACACCCCAATTTGAATAGCCTTTGGGGGAGATCTCCAGGAGATTGCAATTCTGCTAATGTAGCTCTAAAATCATTAATGTGCTCATTCAAAAATTTAGGATTAGATAGCTTCATGTTTACTAACTTCATCATTAATGCAACTTTACCTTCCATAGATGGAACATCACAGAGATTTTTCAAAGTGTCCCAAGAGCTTTTGCTGTTCTCTTATCTTTAATTTCAGAAACTAGACCATCATCCACAGCCAAAATTATAAAAGCCAAAACCTTTTGGTCATCTCTATCAAAATCAGTCTGTTTTCTTCCTTGAGCTAGACTCTGATCATGTAAAACATGAATAAGTCCCATGGCTTTGAGATATATTTCAAAAGAAAAAGACCACTTTTTATAGTTTGGGCCATTCAGTTTCTCTAAACTGAGTATGGAGTTCAGGCTAGGAGCAGATGCTTCAGCCATAATTGCTTAACTGTCTTTGTCTCTAGCTGAGCTGAGAGAGACTGAGTGATCAGGTTAAAAAAAATACTTTGCAAAACAAAATTAAATTGAGTTTTTAAGTCTTCAACTGGGAAACATAACCCTCATTTGTAGGGGGGTATGAGTCTAAAATTAAAAATGTATTTAAAAATTCCAGGGATCTAGCCCTTTTAAAAATAAAAATATCTTCTTTAAATGTAAAACCACTTTTCTTTCAAAGTAAGCAGAGTAAGGCATCGGAATGCAGACACAGCTCAATTAACATTTAAATGTGTGGTCTGATCACCCAATCAATTAGACTCATTAAACAACAAAGATATCAGTTTAAAAATGCATATGAAAAGTTTACTGAAGGTATATCAATCTTAATCTACATATTAAAACAAATTTAAAGGTCCCTAACTAACTAAGAGGATTTAGGGTAGCAAAAACTCACCCAGCCTTAAGCGATGTGGGCTACATGGTAAAGGGTAAAAACAAGATTCAAAGATGGCTACAGCCACATGGAAACAAACTTAAAAGGAAACTTAAACAAAGTGTAATATAATATTTAAATTAGGTTATGTGATGACCTATTGCTCCAGTTGGCTGAAATTGCCTAGGGTAAGAAGAAGGGGGATTGAAAGAACTCATGCATGAAGGGAAATTCCTAAACTGAACTTAACATGGGATGCACAAGATTGTATTGCATTACAATAATTTCCCCACAACTTTTAAGGGTTTCTTCTTTCCTGTTGAAGTTGTCCAAGTGTTTGTGGATTTCAGTAGCTTCTCTGTGCATTCTGACATGATAGTTGTTGGTCTGGTCCAGAATTTTGGTGTTTTTAAATAAAATTTTGTGTCCAGGTTGGTTTATACCATGTTCTGCTATTGCTGATTTTTCTGGCTGGCCCAGTCTGCAGTGTCTCTCATGTTCTTTGATTCATGTTTGCACACTGCATTTAGTGGTCCCTATGTAAACTTGTCCACAGCTGCATGGTATGCGGTAAACTCCTGCAGCTGCGAGAGGGTCTCTTTTGTCCTTTGCTGAGCGTAGCATTTCTTAGATTTTCTTGGTTGGTCTGTAGATTGTTTTATTATGGCACAAAAATCAAGTCAACAAAAGCAAATACACACACTGAAGTATTCACACCAGCACCACCTCTGACTCAGTACTTGGTAGCAATTACAGCTGTGAGTTTTCCTAGGTGACTTTCTCCCAGCTTTGCATGTCTGGAGGCTATAATATTTGCCCATTCTTTTTGTCAAAATTGCTCCAGCTGTTATCAGGTTGGATGAGGGGGCACTTTTAAACAGCAACTTTCAGGTCTTTCCAGAAGCTCTCAGCAAGGCTGATGTATTATGGCCTTTGACTACGGCTGCTGCCACACTGCAGAAATAATGCAGTTTGACACTGCTTTAACTACCATTGCTCCATCCTATGGAATCCTGGGATGTGTAGTTGGTTGTGGCACCAGAGCACTCTGACAGAGAAGGCAAAATATCTCACAAAACTACAAATCCCAGAATTCCATCACACCAGTTAAATTCCATTTAACCGAGCTATGGCCGTTAAAGTGGTGCCAACCTGCATTATTTCTTCAGTGTGGCAGCAGCCAATCATTGTTTTGAAACCATTCTAGTGTTAAATTTGAATGTGTGTTGTTAGGGTCATGATCCTATGGGAAGGTGAACCTCTATCCTAGTCCTAGATCTCTTGGAGACTGAAACTGTTTCAGACTCTTTTTATCCAGAATCACCCTGTTCATCTTGCCCTCAGTCCTGCCTAGTTTCCCAGTCTCTGCCAACAAAAAGTATCCACACAACATGATGCTATCACCACCCTGCTTTCTCATGGAGATTGTGTTCTCAAGACAATAAGCACTGCTAGCTTTGTACCACATAACATTTTTGCAGTAAGGTCCAGTTTTGGTCTCATCAAGTCACTGATTCTGTTTTCTCCATGTGTTCTGTGTACGTCACATGTTCTTTGCAAATTCCAAATGGGTTTTGATATGGGTTTGTTTCAGCAATGGCTGTTTTCTCACAGTCTTTCATAAAGCCCAGTTTTGTGGAACACCTGGATGGCAGTTTCTCCTTTCTCAGTTACACTTCTTTCTTGCTCCTTCAATGTTACTGTTGCCATTTTGATTGTTTCTCTGACTAATGCTCTCTTTACTGTGTCAGTGAGTATTTCTAGACTTACAGTAATTTAGCAGATTTTCAGATGAGGCCCATATATAGCGTGCCCGTCTCGCTATGTCTCTCCTGCTCCACCCCCACCCCACTCCCCTTCCTGTTGCATTAAAAAAAAATTTCACCTACCTTTTTGCTGCAACAGAAATGGCTCCCCTTCCCTCTAGCAGTCCATGAAGTGAATGGAGCCCTCGCCGAGCCCCATTCACTTCCTTATTTGAAATCCCGGGTTGTTCTTGTGAGAGAATGAGCATGCGGGAAATTTTTTAAAAAGTAAGAGAAAGCTTTTCAAATGACTGTGAGCACAAAATCAGACCAAAAAAATCCAAGTAGCCTGGGGAGGTGGGGGAAGGCTGTCACTTACCTCCTCATCCCAATCGCACCCAAAAGTGTTCAGCAGGGAACTCCCACCATGTCTGGCATTGCACCAGTATAATGCGGCACAGTTTCAGATGCCTGTGATTCCATGACAGAGCCAGAACGGGTGATCTATTGGTGGCTTAAGACATCAATAAAAAAGAATGAGGGCGAAATGGAAGGGGCACGGGACGAGGACAACATCATCTGAAAACTGGCCCTTTGGCAATCTCCTGGCAGTCTCTTGGGTGTTCTTGACATGCCATATTAAAGGCATCTGATAATCTCCTCAGGGGATGCTCATAGTTTGGAATATAACCAAGCCCTGATCGGTTTTTCTGCACATCTTTAGTCAAGACTTGTTTTGATACCTTCTTAATCTTCATGATGCTAATTCTTTACAGAAATTCTGGGGTTTTACAGATAGAGGTATATTTAATCTAAGATCATGTAGCACTGGAACTGCACACAAGTGGATTCCCTTCAATGATTTAGGTGACTTTCTTGAACGGAACATGTAAAATATCTTTCAGAAAAGTAATTATTTACACTTACAGTGCAAAAACTCAGTAAGGGAGTTCGTTAGCATTATAGCTCCTTACTTTTTTATTTTAATCTTTAATGATTATTTTAATGTTTTCTATTTTAATTTTCACTTTCTGTGTGTTTTTAATTGTATTGTTGTTTTAAATTGTAAACCATGAGTCCCATTTTGGGGGCGGGGGAGCATGATACAAATAAATATCACTGTTGTTGTTGTAACTGTTCATGTTCCTATTTCTCAGACGTAACTAAAATATCTACTATGCCCACATGGTAGAAAATACATTTTAGTAAACCTCCTAGGGTTGGAATAAGAAAGAAAGAAGGAAGGAAGGAAGGAAGGAAGGAAGGAAGGAAGGAAGGAACCGTATATTCCTGTGTATAAGACTGCTTTTTAACACTTGGAAATCTCCTCAAAAGTGGGGGGGGGTGTCTTATATGCCCAGCAGATCTTTTCCCCAGCTGTGAGAATGACTGCCTTGTCTTTGAAGTGTTAAGTTCCTTGGGCAGTTTCCCCAGCAGATCCTTCCCCCTGCTGTGAGAATGACTGCTTTGCCTTTGAAGTGTTTTGTCCTCCATTTAGGGATTGTATTTTGGTAAACTTGCCGGGAAGATTTCCATTTGCATAGTTTTGGGGATTTCCTCTCCAGGAGTTTGCATGTCTGCCAATGTGGCTCTAAAATCATTAATGTGCTCATTCAAAAATTTGGGATTTGATAGCTTCATATTAAGCAACTTCATTATTAATGAAACCTTACTTTCCAAAGATTGAACACCACAGAGATTTTTCAAAGTATCCCATGCTTTTTTTACCTGTTCTCAGTCCTTTAATTTCACAGACTATTCCATCATCTACAGCCACTGAGCTGGCTGGCTGGATGGGGACAGGCTTTCCAGCCAGGTGGCTGGCTGGAGAGGGCAGGGCAAAGTCTATATTTTAACTTAAAAATGGGGGGGGTGTCTTATGCGCCCAGTCATCTTATACACCGGAATATACGCTAGGTATAAATACATCCCTGTAATTATAAAAGTAACTAAAAATCAATAAAATTTCATTGCAAAAAGTATCCCACACCTCATTATAAATGTAATGCAATGTAGTTCTGTCTTAACAATAGCAAAAAAAAAAAAAAAGTATCTGTGACCAGTTAACTCATAGTTTGCAACTACTGACATCTGAGCTCCATCCATGATTTTGCTGGATGGGTGTGGTGGGGAACTGCAGCCACTCTGATCACCAACCAGAAAACAAAATGTGGAGATTCCCTGTGGTTTTGTCTCCTCCAGGAATTGAAGCACACAGGCCTCCTGGGGAGTTGTATCACTTCAGCTCAGTGGAGAAACTAGTAAGAATTAAGACCACCTGTTAAGTCAGAATCCAAAAATCTTCAAAAGAGCCTTCAGTGCAAAACCCCCAGGAAAAGACTCTTTCCAGACTGAAAATCTCTTTGAAGGGAGACCCTTGTTATGGCTGCCCCCCTTCAGCAGACAAGCAGATGCACCACCTTCCCTCTTCTTCCCTACTGTGCCTGAAGCTAATTAAATATATATTAAAAAAAGAAATTATTTGCACTTTAGCAAAAAATCAGATAAAGCTCAGACCCAAGTCCTTCCATTACAGGCATGCATTTTGTTTCCCATCAAAGTGCATTTTTGTAACTGTCACGGTGTGCTCAGGTTAATGAGTAGTTTATAATTATGCAGAAACAGGGTTGGCTAGACCACCAAACTTTGTACTTTTTCTCAGCCATCCATAGAGAGGCTTTGACAAAATAAAGGAGGTTATTTTATATATGTATTTAAGCATATACAAGAGGCCATAGTTTTTAATGCCTTATTTCAAAATAATTATTTCTAAGATTTACTTATTATAATTATTTGTAACATTTAAACAGCATTCTTTCTCCAAGGAGTTCAAGTCAGCACACATGTTTTTCTCCCCACCTCCATTTCATCCTCACAACAAGCCTCTAAGGTAGATTAAGCTGAGAGTAAGTGACTGGCCCAACATCACTCAGTAAATTTTGTAGATGAGTGGAAATTTTGTAGATGAAAGGAAACTTTGTAACTGTCATACACTCCTGATTCACACATTATCCCATGTTAGTTCTTGTTTTTCACTCTTGGTCATTATCCAGAGTTTCTGGGTTTGAAGGTATCTTGCACAACTTCCTTAATCACAAACAATTTTATGAATAATTAACGTCTTCTTCATAGATTGATTTGTAAATTCTAAGCATTCTCCTGTCCTACACTGGAAAACTGCAGAAACGATGAATAACTTGAATCACCTGCGTGGCAAATAACAGATAAGTAGGGTTGCCAGGGCTCATGTAAATGAGCCAGGGTACGCCAGCTTCCAGCATATCCTGACTGTGGAGCTGACCTGTTCTTCCCCCATTTCCTTGACAAAATGGGCTGGAGTCCAAACAGGAACAACAGGCCATTGGTGGTGCCACCGCCACTACTGCCATTTTCTTTGCTCACTCAGAGGGAAGTAAAGGGGTCTGTGACATGCAGCTGGGAGCAGGACAGGATATTGAGCCCATGTAAACATGCCCTTAGCCTCCAGTTTTCATGGGTCATCTCAAGGCAGGATATGAGGGTGCAAATTATACAGTTTTGCTGGGCTCAGCTCCAAGCAAGAGGAAAGGGCTGCATTCAAATCTCCAGATCAGCTAGTAGAGCAGCAGCTTGCTACAATTTGCAAGGCTTAACTTAATTGTTGCTGTAACATGGAAGGAATCTCCAGGGAGTCAATATATTTACTTAGTTAGCTTCCTCCTTTCCTCCCAGGTGTTGTAGTGCTCATCATCCACCCTGCTTTGCATCTACCTTCTGGCTAGAAGTAGGCTAGACTAAACATTCCTCATCCCACCTCCCTAAGTAAGGGTGCATCTACACCAGTGATGGGCAACCTTTTGAGCTTGGTGTGTCAAAATTCGCCAAAAAACTGAGCATAACTCGGGTGGTGTGTCACTTAGAGGAGAAAACATTATTTTGCGATATTTGCTGTTTAAATAACATAAATGTATAATTGTTACATACAATTGTATTTAATAAACCAAAAACTAATTATTTAACTTACCTGCTTAGTGACTTCTTTGTTCATCCATCAGTCGGTTTCTTTTGTTGGTCTTGATATTATTTAGCTTGTGTGGGGTGCCGTGAACTGAGATAAGTGAAGGGGAGGCGGAATTCTTTAACTAACCTGCCTATTAGTGACTTTTTTGTTTCTGAAGCCCCGGAGCCCCCTCGGGAAGGCTGGGAAGAGACCGGGCAGACTCCTGCCCACCCACCCACTGCCTTCCCCAGCATTTCTGAGGTGCTTCCGGGGTATCAAAGCCCCGGAGCCCCTCAGTAAGGCCAGGGAGAGGCTGGGCAGACTCCCGCCCACCTGGCCAGCAGCCCACCCCCCCACCTTCTCCAGCCTTTCCGGGGTGGCTCTGGGGCTTTGAAGCCCCAGAGCCCCTCAGGAAGGTTGGTGAAAGGCTGGGCAGACTCCCGCCCACCCGCTTGCCACCTGCCCGCCGCCTTCCCCAGCCTTTCCGAGGCAGCTCGAGGGCTTTGAAGCACTAGAGCCCCTCGCGAAGGCTGGGGAGAGGCCAGGCAGACTCCCTGCCAGCTGCCTTCCCTGGACTTTCCGAGATGGCTTCAGGGCTTCGAAGCCCCGGAGCCCCTTGGGAATGCCGTGGACAGTCCGGGTGGACTCCCACCCACCCGCCTGCTGTCTTCCATGGCTTTTCTGAGGCAGCTCCGGGGCTTCGAAGCACCGGAGCCCCTCGCAAAGGCCGGGGAGAGGCTGGGCAGACTCCTTCCCACCCGGCTGCCCGCTGCCTTCCCTGGCCTTTCCAATGTGGTTCCAGGGCTTTGAAGCACCAGAGCCCCTCGCCAAGGCCAGGGAGAGGCCAGGCAGACTCCCACCCATCCGCCAGCCTGCCAGCCCGCCCACCACCTTCCCCGGCCTTTCCTAGGCAGCTCCAGCATTTTGAAGCCCTAGAGCCCCTCAGGAAGGCTGGAGAGAGGCTGGGCAGACTGTCTCCCACCCACCATCCCATCAGCCACCTTTCCTGGCCTTTCCAAAGTGGCTCCGGGGCTTCAAAGCCCCAGAGCCCCTCGGGAAGGCCGGGGAGAGGCCAGGAAGAATCCCGCCCACCCGCCCGCCACCTTCACCAGACTTTCCGAGGGTGCTCTGGGGCTTCAAAGCCCGGAGCCCCTCAGGAAGGCCACCTCCCACCTGCCCGCCCGCCACATCCCCGGGGAGCCTCGCTGGGCAGGAGGGGTCTTCTCTGTGACTCAGTCACAGAGAAGTCCCCTCTGTTCCAGTGAGGCTGCACAGGGGAAGAGAATCGCTGGCCAGATGGGAGGACTGGATGCGAGGGGGTTTCTGGATGGGAGGGTTTCCCCCCTCCAGCCCCTCCCCTCCAGCAACCAGCCACCCTCCCTTCCCAAAGCCGCAATCTCAGCTTTTTGGAAGGGAGGGTGCTGGCTGGAAAGCCTTCTCCCAGTGGTGACCGGGGCTTTGTAGCCCCACCTGCCACTTTCATTCCCTCTCCCCCGCCTCCCTAAAATGGCAACCGGGGCTTTGAAACCCCAATCGCCACTTTAGGGAGGGTGGTGAGGTTGTGGGCGGGGGGAGGGACCTAGCCGCGTGTCAGTGGTGACACACGTGTCAGTGGTGACACGCGTGTCATAGGTCCGCCATCACCGATCTACAGTGTAGAAATAATGCAGTTTGACACCACTTTAAGTGCTGTAGCTCCCTCTTATGGAATCCTGAGCTTTGTAGTTTTGCAAGGTCTTTAACCTTCCCTGCCAAAGAGTGCTGGTGCCTCACAAAACTACAAATCCCAGATTTTGTAGGACGGAACTATGGTGATTAAAGCGGTATCAAACTGCATTATATCTACAGTGTATGTGAGAAGAAATAATATCCTCTTTTCCCTTTGATCTGGGAACAGCCCCTTCAGCTAAGATTTCTGTCTTAACTGCCAAACAAGAAAATGAGTGTGTGTTTGAATGACTAACTGTGAGCAACTGTGCTTAATGCTAAATGCACAAACACTTAATGATGCCAGCAAGAGCTGTTCTAGGTCTCAGGTTTTGGCCCAGAAACTTCAGGGCCTGGGATAATCCTGAACTGGCAACCCTACAGGGTAGGTCAGTATGTGCATGCACACCTTCAACTCACCTGCTAACTTATGGTGACCCCATGGATTTCATAGGGTTTTCTTAGGCAAGGAATACCGAGAGGTGGTTTTGCCAATTCCTTCCTCTCACACGTAGCCCAACAGCAGCTGGTATTTGTTCGCAGTTTCCCATCCAAGTATTAACCTGCTTAGCTTCCAAGATCAGAGGGGATCTGGTGCCTTTAGGATATTTAGGCTATAAGATTATATGGAGGTGGTATTTAACTCCAGTACGATTGAATCAAATAGATAAAAAGTATTCAGCACAGTGTTGGAGGGGATGCCAAGAATTGGGAACGTATATGCATATGTGGTGGAATTGCAAATATGTACAGAAATTTTAGAAAATAGTAATGAAGAAAATAAGTGAAATACTGGAGATAAATATACCTTTAAGCCTTGAAATAGCATTATTATCATATTGTGAAAAAATACAAGAATCTCAAATTGTTAAGGATTTGCTAACAAACTTGATGACAGCAGCAAGGTTAATAATAGCAAAGAAATGGAAAATACAAGGCGAATATAAAATAGAAGAATGGTATGATGAAGTATGGAATATAGCTATAAATGAGAAATTAACAAATACGGTTAAAGAAAAAAAAGGAGGGTTAAATAAGAATGTTTTTGGTGAAAAATGCAGTAAATTCTTAGAATATGTATTAATAAAGGGGAGAGGAAGCAAACCTGAGTTGGAAACAATGATTTTCTGGAAAGAGGGATGAATGTAAAGGGAAGTCCCTTGTTTAATTTTATGAAATTACTTCCATTGTTTGTGCAGGGTGCAGTGCACCCACTGTCTATGAACCATTTATTTTGTTTATTCTCAGTCTCTTTATTCATTTTGGAAACACTTTTTGAAAATAAAATGTCTCTGAGCAATTAAGCTCCTCTTGTCTCCTTTGTTCTCACTTTGAGAAAATTTCTGCACCCTCTGGATAAAACTTGCTTCTGCAGGCTGCCTTTGTTTGCTAGGCTCAGCCTGTTCTCTGAATCTGCAATTGTTTGAAATATGGTCCCTCCCATTACATTTAAAACAGCAAATCTCTGATTGGCTGGTGGGAGGAGTTTTCCTCTGCTCTTTCTCTGCAATAAAATTTGAGCCAGTGCTTCTCTCAGCTTTCCGGGGGAGTGGATCTCTGTGATCCAAATATTCAGTCTAAACCTTGCTAAAACCTCATCAATTGTTAAGCCAGGCAATCCATCAATTACTGTGATAAAAGATGCAAACTCATTTCTTAAAGTCCCAGTGAAAAAGGCAATTTTCTGTGTTTCATTTACTACCAACTCTAGTGTAATTAACCTATCCAGAATCTCCAGGAACTTCCTTATGTGAGATTCACAGTCTCTTTTAGAAATCAACTTCAAATGCATCATATCTCTTATAGCTTTTGCCTGTGTTTTTCCACAATTCACATTGTATATCTCATTCAACTGCATTAGCATTTCATTTGCTGTAGAACGTTTTGCAATGTAAATTAGCTGTTCCTCTTTTAAACTTTGAGAAATCAGTTCCTAACCAGCTGCATCTTTGTTTTGCCAAATTCTTCTGGCCTCAGCATCTTGAGGCTGATCTTCTATTACTGCTTCAAATATTTTATGTGCTTTCAATCTATTTTGCACAACTTTAAGCCATAAAGATAATTGCGCTCTGTATGAGTAACTCGCCTTCTAAATTTCTGCTGCTCAACTCTGGTCACTGTGATGGCTCTCTTTTGTCAATTCAAAAAATGCTAAACTGGTCTCAAGTTGGAGAGGAAAAAAGTGCCCCTTTTAAAAACTGCTTGCTAGAGATTCAGTGGAGGGGGGGTAGAAAAACAATGCTTTCAAACTTACTAAAATAACAAACCCTGAAAAATTGGCTATATTAAACAAAACAAACAAAACTCAAAACTCAAAACCACAGCTTGGAATTACAGAACTGGGCCGCAATAACCTAATGGGGTGTTAATAGAATTGTTACCCCCTGTGCTTTACTGGAAGTACCTTTGCAAAACAGATGCCATAAAACAGATGGCTTTAACCACCTTTCAAAGCACAGTTCTTATCAGCGGAGTTTTCTATTTAAAAAACATATGCAGCAGACATATATCAATTCCAGCATGCAGGTTTAAAATAGCCATCTACACAAGATTCATCCCCAGTTTATATTCTCTAGCATAAAGATTCAAAACACTCAAAAGTAGTTTAAAAGTATAAAAACATCGTTACTTACAGTCAGTATGCATATCTCAGTGAATATCAGCAGCATATTAACAAGTGAAGGCTAAACTAGTAAATACAACTAAAAACTACATGTTAAAAAGAAAAATATGCAGGAGTCCTGCTTGGTGGCTCCTAATCCTAGGAAAACATCATGGCGAATGTGTAGCCTCACGGCTGACTTTCCAGAGACAAAGAAAGGACTTGGACACACCTTTTTCCCTCTAGAAAGCCAATCACAACTCAATAGGAAATTACATCACAGATTCTGTTTGCTTCTATCAGTTAACCCTTTCAGTAGTAAAACATCTCGATTTATTGGATTGCAAACGACATATCCCAACAATACTGAGGATGGAGCAAGCTTGTTTTCTTCTGCTTCAGAGACTAGGACATGGAGCAATGGGTTCAAACTACAGGAAAAGAGATTCCACCTAAACATTAGGAAGAACTTCCTGACAGTAAGAGCTGTTTGGAAGTGGAATGCACTGTCTTGTAGTGTGGTAGAGTCTCCTTCTTTAGAGGTTTATAAACAGAGGCTGGATGGCCATCTGTTGGGAATGATTTGATTGTGTGTTCCTGCATGGCAGGGGGTTGGACTGGACAGCCTTTGTGGTCTCTTCCAACTCTATGATTCTATGACAATGTCATGTAAAACTGGGACCCATTCCTGGTACAGTGCTCCTGATCTGGGGAGAGAAAGGAACCACTGCCATCGTGGCGCCCCCTGCCATGTTTACTCACTGTGCCACATACTTGGGGATCACCCCTCTAGGTCAGCACTCTGGAGGTTTGTGCCTGCCTAGAGAGGGTAGCACCCAAGTAAGCGACACAGCAAAATATGTGCAGAGGGAGGTGAGGGTGCCAGTAACACCCCTCTAAAGGTATCACCTGGTCCAGTCTGCACCCCCTGCATCCTCTAGTGATGCCCCTGCTCTCATGAGATTTGAGGTGGGATTTATGTAGGACTAGCTCACTTGCTACTTATCTCAGTCACTTTGGCCTGTAGAGCTGAAGATCAGAAGAACTGGTGCCAGCCATACTCATAAGTGATAGATCGCTGCAGTAATTGGTATGTATTTGGGGGCCTTTTTTTGTGTGTGTGTGTGTACCGAATGTTTGGAGGTTGATCTGTTGTGAGTGCAGCTGGCATCTCCTCTTCCTTTTGTTGTTGTTGTTGTTCTGGTTGATTTGATAGTTTTAAATTATGTTTTAAATGTATTTTAAACTATATCGTTTGCCTTTTTCATTGAATTGTGATTTCATCTGTTTCTTTTTTGAAAATAAGGCTTTTTTTAAGCTATACTGTACTTTCATCTTAAAATTTTGTAAGCTGCCTTGCATCCTGTCCCTGGAGAGAGGCTCTTCTTAACTACCGGGGCCTGGTAATTTGGACTAGCTTCCCAACCTCCCTGGTCAGCCCTGCTGCTTGTGTCAATTGGCATGTTTAGTTGAACTTCCCCAGCAGAAGCCCAGGCTTTTTGACTATCTTGTTGCTTCTCCAACTAATATAACATTTTTATTTTCTTACAGACTTCTGTTTCTTCTGAACCTGTAATGACCCTTTTTTATGTGTCTTCACTCTACGCTCATAATTTCTCCAAACTTTGGAAGTCTTCTTACAGTGATGGTATTTTGACCATCTTAACAGCCTCTTTCCAATATGCTGGGTTGTGAGTGCATACATATGCAGAAAGGACCCATTGATCTGCCACCTCTGCACTTCATGGGCCCATTCACACTACAGAATTATAGCACTACTAGCTGTACCTGGCGTAACATATGTCCTTTAAAAAACTCCCCCCAAAACACCTGGTAGACCTCACAACAACCCTGTAAGGTAGGCTGTTGGATTTTAAAATTCCTCCTCCCCTTCTCAGCATTTCACACTTTCCCGGAGTTGCTGAGGGTGACTCGCTCTGTTGCCCTGCCACTGCCACAGCCGCGGCCACCGCCAGTTGACTGCCTGGGTCCCGCTGCAGGCAGCCCTTCACTGCTGCTTCACAGTTGACTGTCTGAGTCCCAAGATGGGCCAGGAATCTAGGCCACAGACTGAGTGGCAGGAGTGGATTGTGCGATGGAGAAGGAATTTGCATGTGGGTGGTGATTGGGTGTGTTTCCTGAGCAGCCAGTCAGCACACTGGGAAAGGCAACTTACCCAAGAGAATTATATATATAGATTATTCCACCTTAATTCCCATGGCAATATCCTATGGGATCCTGGGGCTTGCAGATTAAGGAGGGGCATTTAAAATTCTCAGCCAGAGAGCTCCGCTGCCTCAACAATCTGCAAACCCCACGATGCCAAAGCAAAACATTTCTAATTATTTCAGATCCACGTATCTTCATTAGTCGTCACATGCTCTGACAGAAGATTTTGTTATTTTTTCCCATTTGCATTCCACTCAGTCAGCCACGTGCCCTACTTCAGTGCTTCTCAGACTATCTGATGTGGGGGGACCAGCAATTTTTTTTCAATATTCCAGGACTGGCACCATATTTGTACCCATAGCCACAACTGTTTCTCTCTACCTTGGAAACTCACTGTGGGCCAATAGCCAATGGCTCAAGGACCAAGACCAGTCCAGGAACCACTGATTTGATGGACACTGCCCTACTTGGCAGTCTTTAGTCCAAGTCTGCTTTATGGATAAAGTACCATAAGAATGAAGAGTGAGGCCTTAAAGTTCCCCATTAATAGTCAGGAGAGGAGACTGAGCAGGCACACAGGCCATGAACTTCTCCACTAAGGTGAGATGTATTGCATTTCTGTCTAAATTATAATAATTATTTATCCGTTAACTTCTATATATACAATCCAGCACATATATATTTTTGTGCAAATCCATGTTCTCTTTTGCCCTCTGTCTTGGTGATGCATAAGTGCTCACCCTACATCCTACAAGGATTAGCAGAGGGATGAAAAGATTGAATTCATCTCATTTTATTCTCACCTGTGTCTTCTAAGATAGACTAAAACTGGAAGCTCTCTTTATTCATTACAAAAATGTTTCCCCTTGCCTTTCTATATTCAGTGCACAAGTTTGCGAACAATAGTAGGACCTGAGAAGTGCT
Source organism: Gambelia wislizenii (assembly GCA_030847615.1). Taxonomy (NCBI): domain Eukaryota; kingdom Metazoa; phylum Chordata; class Lepidosauria; order Squamata; family Crotaphytidae; genus Gambelia; species Gambelia wislizenii. The sequence goes on from JAUMIR010000003.1 coordinate 216,735,030, forward strand.
AAAAGAATAAATAAATTCACATATCTAAAATTTTTTAAAAAGAGAGAGAGAAAACAAATGGCAGGCAGGTAAAAGTCAAAACCGTAAGATAATAGAAGAATTTAGCCATGCAGAGAAATTATCAGCCTGGCGGGTAGGAAGATCTGCACCATTGAGGAGAAAGCTGGTTAAAAGGTCAGCTTTGCCTCTCTGGTCCAAGAGTACCCCCTTTGGGGGATAGGATGCAGCACCTTTTCATAGCACCACCCCATTAACGTGGAAATTACCAGCCATCATTCAGTATTGGTGGGGTACTCAGGTAGATCCTCTGTGGGGCAGATCCTTAAAGAAAGTACATTTACCTGTGAGGGGGTCTACACAGAAAGCCTAGATATTATTACACAGTTCTGGAATTAGTAAGCATGAGCTTTATTAGCTTCTATTTCATCTTCTGGAAGAGAGATGGATAATAGGACTTACACAGGCTGACCCCCATATCCTCACGGGATATGTTCTGAGATGCACACACCCTGTGAATACCTGACACCATGGATAATAGGGAACATTATTATTTTCAATGAGACGAACACTGGAAGTGGAGCATAGAATCTCATTGGAGGACCTAGAAATGCCTAGATATGACATATTTTGCAAACAAGGATAAGTGAAACTGTGGATACCAAATCTGTAGAGACGGTGGGCGACCTGTAGCTTAAGAAATTACTTATCTGGGCAAGTGGAAGTTTCTCAGGTAGTAACTGCTACTTTCCTTTTATGCAGTCAGCTGAGGATGGCAATCACTTGAAGGAAAATGCTTTCTCCCCCCACCAATATGTGTGCATATTCATAGGTACCCAAGCATTAGTTGTAATTTTATTACTTTTGTTAGCTGGTATAAGTAATTAGGACTGTCACTGTGGGTTTTCTTTAAGGCAATACCTGGCAAAAGTCTTGGATTTGACAAAGGAGTGCTAATAACTTAGGACATTGTGATAGCATGTTTCCATGGAAGCTAATTGCAGATTGCTTCTTGCTATACTCTGGAATGTTCTGAATAGGAAAAACCAACCAAGGAAGGGACTAGAGGCAAAACACCCAACCCTGAGCTAAGGACAGTAGAGTATGGGGTGGATGGGCAGGCAGGAACAAAGGAGATGGACCCCAGATCTTTGGCAGAGACAACTCAGGAGCTTGTAAACCAAGTATGAGGAGATACAGGGTGTACACCTCTCTAGTGATATGTGAGACAGCCCAGTTGGTTCTATGAGCCCCCATCGATACTTAACTTCCACATTTCCAACAAAACCTCAAATATAAAACACACCAACAGCATCCCTTTAAAGAAAGCCAAAGGCACTTAAGCACTGAAACTCCTGGAGTGCTTTACTGTTTCAGAAAGTTGGGGCAAGTGCGATGGTTTAATACACAGCATTTTTGTCAGCTATAGGCATATTAAAATAACAAGTTTAATCACTGTTCCCCAGTTTGAAGTTTTTACATCTTTCCCAACATAATTTGCACAGTCAAACACATAAATACACCGTCATGCCCTATTTATGTACCAACAGCCACAGCAGTTTCTTATATTTTAATACTTATACAGTATTTTGATTGCAATTGCTACCTAAATATTGCCACCTAGTGGCATGATTATGTATTGTCTGCCTGTACCCAGTTGCTACTACTGTAAGAATTATATACACAAGTGAAAAATACAAGGACCAATTTGAGACAGCAGAGAATAGAATCATAGAATTGGAAGAGACCTCAAGGGCCATCCAGTCCAACCCCCTGCCATGTAGAAATACACAATCAAATCATTCCTGACAGGTGGCCATCTAGCCTCTGTTTAAAAACCTCCAAAGAAGGAGACTCCACCACACTCCCAGGCATATGTAGTTTGAACCCATTGCTCCTTGTCTAAGTATCTGGATGAGCAGAAAACAAGCTTGCTCCATCCTCAGTATGACATCCCTTCAAACATTTAAACATGGTTATCATGTCCCCTCTCAACCTTCTCTTCTCCAGACTAAACATGCCCAGTTCCCTAAGACACTCTTCATAGGGCATAGCCTCCAGACCTTCCACCAATCCTGGTCACCCTCCTCTGGACACTTTCCAGCTTCTCAATATCCTTCCTAAATTGTGGTGTGCCCAGAACTGGACACAGTATTCGAGGTGAGGTCTGACCAAAGCAGAATACAGTGGCACTATTGCTTCCCTTGATCTAGACACTGTACTCCTATTAATGCAGCCTAGAATCACATTGGTTTTTTTAGCTGCTGTATCACACTGCTGACTCATGTTCAGCTTGTGGTCCACTAAGACTCCTAGATCCTTTTCTCATGTACTGCCCTCAAGCCATGTGTCACCCATGCTATATCTGCATTTCATTTTTACTGCCCAAGTTTAGTATCCTACATTTCTCCCTGTTGAAATTCATTTTGTTAGTATTGGCCCAGCTTTCTAATCTGTTGAGATCATTTTGGATCCTGATCCTGTCCTCTGAGGTATTGGCTACCCCTCCTAAGCTACTCCTCCTAATTTGGTGTCATCTGCAAACTTGATAAGCATACCCTCTATTCCCTCATCCAAGTCATTGATAAAGATGTTAAGTAGCATTGACCCAGGACAGAACCCTGTGGCACCTCACTTGTCACTTCTCTCCAGGATGAAGAGGAGCCATTGGTGACTACCCTTTGGGTTCAGTCAATCAACCAATTACAAATCCACCTAATAGTCACATTGTCTAGCCCACAGGTTACTAACTTTTTTGTTGCCTTCAACCCTAGGTTTTTGAGACTGAGAGTGTGTGACTTGCCCAAAGTCACCCAGTGGATTTTCATGGCTGAGAGGGGATCTGAACCCTTGTCTCCCAAGATGTAGTCCAACACTCAAATCACTATGCCACACTGGCTGAGAATACAGCTCCTCAATGATACTCAGCTAAAGAGACATGCCTTACTACTCAGAATAAGCAAACAGCCTGCACTTCTGGATGTGAGATTAATTACTAAACCACAGACTTTGCAATAAGTGAGTTTTAAAATGTATAACTATACAGAAAGAAGTCAAGACAGCTGTATATGTGTGTGCACACGCGCACACACACATTCAAACCACAAATTGATGCATTTTGACCTAATTTCAGTCAACCCACAATTAAAATAAGGTCTTTGTTTCATTTTAAAAACAAATGCATTTATGACTGTCGTCCATTGCAAAATCAAATATTTACATGCCCTCAGCTACACTTGGATGTAGACTTTTCCTGGAAAGATTCTAATGCTGAAAAGGGGAACAAAAACAAATTAGTTAAAAGCAGATTGTTCACTCAAACAGATTTTAAGAACTCTGATATTATTTGCTATTACTGTCTTTCTCTTTCTCAACCCCTTCCCCCAACTTCTCTGCCATAATGTAGTGGTGAATCTTCACTGGGTTTTAATCTGAACTTTAAAAAAAGCTTAAGGAATTTATCACAGAACACTGTTATAGTGCTATTATTTCACTTTAACTGCTATGGCTGCCTCCTGTGGAATTCAGGGATTTGTAGTTTATTGAGGCCTAAGAGCTCTCAATGCCTCTCCCTAAACTGAAAATCCCAGGATACCACAGGAGGAAGCCATAGAATTTAAAGTGGAATAATAGCGCTATAACAGTGCAATGTGTTAATCTCATAACTAAGGGACAGGGGTCAGAAACTTGGATAGATTCTTGGAAGTTCACACTAAAGCCCAGAGCAGATTCATCACTTCACTCACATGAGAAACTGAATCTCTCTCCGTCCCTTCCCCCCTCTCTCTTTCTCTCTTTCTTAGAAAGGGATAGTAACTAATACGGGCATACCCCGCTAATATGTCAGGCTAGGTTTTAGACCACCACCATAACACGAATATCACCTTATAACAAATCACACCTATTTTCCCACTTGTCAGTGCATATAAAAGCCTAAAAACATATTTATAGTATCATTGGAGGGCTTGTCTACATGAGCCAGGATACGCCATCTCCACACTGGCATATCCTACCTGCAGATCTGGCCCATTCCTCCACTGTTACCTTCACCAAATGGATCAGAGTCCAGACAGGCATGCCGGTCCATTGCTGCAGCCATCACCACCACCATTTCCCTTGCTCTCCCAGAAGTGAAGAAGCTGGCCTGCAACATATGACAAACAAATTAGGAGAGGCTGCAACAGTTTGCTTTTGTATGAGCTTACTGAGAAGGGCAAGATCCGGCCCCTTTCTCTCCTCTCCCTCTCCTCTCTTCTCCCTCCTGCTGAGTTAACTGAGTTCAAACTACTATTGCACATTGAATTCAGTTTGCAGGAATTGAAATAAGCTGAGGACAAAGGGAGAAGTGGGAGGAAGAGGAAGAGAAGAAACTAGGGCATTTTGAAAGCAGCTGAGAAAGTGGGACAGCAGGGAATTAATTGAGACTGTCCCTGCCAGATCAGGACAGTTGTAGGAATACTGAGTAGGCCATAGTAGTATTAGTGCACATCAAGGCATCTCCCCCTTTATTCAAGGAAAGAAGAAAAATGAAACTTCATAAGAAGAAGGAATCGGGGATAACCTCATTATGCCATCCTTTCCTTAATGTTCCATTAACTCTAAAATACATTGCACCCGTAGATTGCTTTCTAGTCTTCTGCCAGTCTGCTCTCATGCTAGCATTCCACATATCTGACTTCCTTTCCTTTTTTTTTTTTTAAAGGAAAAGTGATTTTGAAATAAAGTTTAAAACCACAGGGACGGAAAAGGAAGAACACACTTCAAGAAAAAGAAACACAGATGTGCAGTCCAAGAGCAAAAGCCAAAACCAGAGTGGAATAATACCTTTATTGGACCACAAAAATATCAGACACTCAAAGAGGAGGGGAAGGAAATTCACCAGAAAAGGAAAGAGTTCAGCTGCCAACACCTGATGAGGTCTGCAGTTAAAACTGCTGAGCTTTTAGTATGCAAACCCTGTTACAATAGAGCTTAATCTGTCTGGAGGACAACTTTATTGAGAGAGAGAAAGAAAAAAATAAACTCTTGTGTATATGGAATGGTAAAGAATGCATGATTTTTTTAAAAAATCCATGACCTCCAGACTATGGAGAAATTCAACTCTGGCTACTAGCTTTAATCTTATCAGTCTTAGAGGGGACAGAGGCTCGTGAGATAACTCAAGTCTCATTCTGAGGCCCTTTCTTGCAAGTGCATCAAGTATTTTTGCAAGTGAATCACTGGAACAAGAATCACAGAAATGCAGAATAGCCACTACCTTTATGTTTCCCAGAGCCTGGGAAAGTTTCTTTGGGGACCATCTTTCTAGTCCCCCACCACCACCACCACAAACAACACTAACATGATTATAGTCTAAAAAGTAGATATTTCAGCAAGTTCAAAATGCTGCAGTTAGACTACAGAGCAGGGTTCGTTATAGGGAAGATATAAGTCCCACGTTGAAACCGTTTCACTGGCCGCTGGTCCACTTCTGAGGACATTTCAAAGTGCCATATACTGTAATTCCACAAATGAGGAAAGTGGAAACATAATGGCATTATTACACATAATATCTCACGTCATTGTAATCACGTGAAAGAACTGCCATGGAATTATCACACAACTACCACTAGCACTTTAGGAATGGGACTTTACTTCTGTAATTTAGCATGGGCGAGATTTTGGCAATTCTCGCATGAAGACACAAGCACACTTAAAAATACCAAAAACTCCTTAATTTGCAAAGTAAACAAACACACAAACACTTAAACAAACCTAAAAACATGTAAACAAACCAGGACAGTTCATAAATGGATAGTTTTCATGTTCTCATCCAGAGGTTTTTTCACTGGGAATGGGGAGGGGGAAAAGAGGGCCACCCATTCAAGCTGTAATCTCATGATTATAGCCGGACGTGTTTTCGCATGCTCTTCAATACCGCAAAAAAAGCAATATTGAGAGCTATTGACAGCTTGTCCTGTCAATTAAAAGAAACACCTTATTCATGGCTGGAGCACAGTTTGACCACGTGAACATGACAATGTCCTGTGATAGTGAGACGCATTCATGCTACCATGACGTAACTGTGCAATTTTTGCTGCGTCTGATAAAGTCCTTTAACTGGTTGGGATAGCAGGATGTCCAGAGGGTGTGATGTTTTTTGTTTTTTGTTTTTACATGTAATATGTATGCAATGTGTATTAATAGTTTTAAAGTTCACAATTAATAGTTTAGTGCTTTTTAAACTTCTGTACCCATTTTGTTTTAGTTTTCATTGTAAACTGACTTAGGTCCCATACTGAAAGAAAGGCAGGATATACAGCAAATAAATAAAACCAATGTTTTCCCATTTCTTCTTGGGGGAGGGTGAAAGAAAGCCAAAAGGAAAGCAGAAGTGTGGTCTGACACTCCTAAAGGGGCACTGCAAAGAGTGCAGAGGCTGCATTTCATGAAGAAGACAACATGTAGGTATAGATGGGCAGTTTGTGGTAAACAGGAGGAAGCATGGCTTCACACATTGCAGTTGTTAAAGGAAACACTGGTGCTACATGCACCTTCAAATGCTCATCTTATTTACTTTTTAATTTTTACTTACAATTGTATCCCACGTTTCCTCCTAAGAGCTCAATGTGTTATACATTGTTGTTGTTCTTGTTACTGTTATTACTAACTTTATTTATATCCTACCTTTTCCCCAAGACTTTCCCAAGGAGGCTTACCCATTAAAAAGATTACAGTTAAAAAACACAAAATGTCAACATTAGAATCAAATTAAACTATTAGCCATATTAAAAACATTGTTGCTGTTGTGTTTCTGACTTACAGCAAGCCTATCACAGAGTTTTCTGAGGCTGAGAGTGTGTGACTTGCCCAAGGTGAGTTTTCATTGTGGAGCAGGGATTTGAACCCTGGCCTGCAGAGTCACAGCCCAACACTCAACCCACTACACCATGCTGGCTCCCAATTCAAAAACATACACTCTAAAAAAAAATATTTTTTTTTGAACAATACAGTTTAAAAACAATATAGCACATAATAGCCCATTTGTTAAAAGTCTTCTAAAAGTCGGTCCTCCACATCCACAGATTCTTTATCTACAGATTCAACCATCCACTGCTTGATTTTTTTTTTTTTAATGCCAAAAAGCAAACCTTGCTGTTTGGCATTTTATATGAGGGACACCATTTTACTATGCCATTGTATATAATGGGACTAGAGCACCCACAGATTTTGGCATCCACAAGGGGTCCTGGAACCAAACCTCAGAAGATATCCAGGGCCCACTGTATTCTAAAAGCCAGTCTGAATTAAAAATAAGTGTTCACCTGCCAATGGTGAAGGACAGCAAGGAGGGAGCCATTCTGGCCTCCCTATGGAGAGAGTTCCAAAGTTTAGGAACAGCCACTGAGAAGGCCCTCTCTCATGTTCCCACCACCCGTACCTGTGAGGGTGTCTCTTTTCTTCCCCAATTTTTCCTCACAACAGCCTTGAAAGGTAGGCTGGGCTGAGACACACTGACTGCCCCATGCTTTCATAGCTCAGTGGAGACTAGAACTCTCCAGGTCCCAGTCTAACTCTCTAACTGTCTCACCACACAAGTTCCTACATGCATTTTAAAACACCTATATATATGTCTATGGGAAAGAAAATTCTGCCAAGTTTCCCATATGTGTGCACAATGGTCTCTTAAAATGTCTGCATTTTGAACATGATATCTACACATTATGTATTTCCACTGAAAAAAATTAATGGTATGACATAATGGTTCCCACAACCATCATAATGTCCCCTAAATAATTTCACAGACCACTTTGACCCATTTAGACCCACACTACAGATTACAATGCTCTGCTTGTTCATTCTTTTTAATAGGGAAAGCAGCCAACTGGAGCAAGCAGAACAATTTTCATCACGAAAAAAATGTGAGAGGAAAGAGTTAATCCATGCCATTTATACCAAGTTCTTGACCTGGATTAGCCCCCACCCTACCCACAGCTGCCATTTGTAAACACCTTAACAAGAGAGACTTGTATCCCCCTTGTCCTGGAAATGCTTGGTTCATAGATAGGAACATCTAGAGGCTTCCATTCCTTATTGTACAACTTGAAGGTTTGTACAAAAAGGAAAGGTAGTTTTAGCAGAACCTAACAAGAAAATTCCAAAATTCATATTAATTTCAATATTTTTATTAGACCAACTCAAAAGCCAGTCCCTTAAAAATATATATAAATCCTGCACAGTCTGTAGTTCCTGTTTTGTACCAGCAAGAGGAGCCTTGTAACACTTAAAAAGAAGAAAATGATACAGAGGCTCTCTGACTATACAGTATATAGTATTATCATGAATGTACGTGCCTTCAAGTCACTTGCTGACCACAACATAACTATGCAAAGCTGTTCAAAGTCACAGAGCTTATCTGGACTAGATATTTGTGCTGATTTATACTGCTCCATTTAATATCACTTGTAGTCACTTCCTTCTCCAAATACTCTCCTGATGTTGTGTTTTCTTAAATCTTCAATAGAAAGATGACACATTTTAATTAATTTGTGGGCATTTTATTCGAGATGTGTGTAGTGACATTAGAAGTGGGTGTCTCTAACTTCCTAACACCTCTCCCCAAATGTGTTTCCAGAGGTTTTGTTTCCTCAAGTGACTTCCTTTTGTTTCGCTCCCATTCCCTCATTGTTACCCCTAGATGTACTGAAGATACTCAACACTGTGAAGGTACAAAATATGTTTTATTGCGGCAAAAAAAGTAAACACAGACAAAAGTAAACAAAAACAAACCACCTCTGGAACAACCCCCTGCTTCCAGAAGTTTAGGAACAGCCACTGAGTCATACTAATTGAATGGAGTCCACCTGCGTACAGTACCAATGCCATGTGATCTCAGATTAAATATACTTCTTACTGGAAGGCCACAGAATTTATTGGAAAGCAATTGTAAATAACCACTTAAAGACCAAGGAACTATCAAAACAAGGGTAGGGAAAAGTGGTATAAAAACACCAGGTATGAGTTGTCAAAAATATCGCAAACTATGAGCATCCCCTAGAGCACCATTAAATCCATTATTACAAAATAGAAAGAATATGGCTCAACCACATCTTGGTCTGGAAAAGACTATCCAAACACACACACACACACCTCAGTGATGAAGAGGGGCACTAATTGGAGAAACAACGAAAACCCAATTGTTACCCTAAGTTGTGGGGGGTGCTTTGACACCCACCCATGATAAGAGAATCTAGATGGGGGAATTATTATTAGCTCAAATGGAAGGTTGCGAGAGGTGGGTAACTTCAGGATCTTTTCGCCTATGTATACCAGTACTAACTGCAGAGAAGTCCAGGTTAAAGTGAAATAAAATGTTTTTTATTGGAAATAGCACAAAAAGCATTCATAAATAGAACACATGCTCACAAGGCTAACAAAGAGTAAAGCTGGATAGAGGGCTGGATTCAGGAAATAAGGTGATAGTTACCAGTCTTGAAGAATGGAGTTTCAAAGTACTCAGACAGAAGTATGAGGGTGGCATTGGAAGTTCAGATCCAGGGGCATTCTGAGAAAGAATATGGTCGGTCTTGTCTACACTACAATAGAAAGTGGCACATCTTTCTATTGTTGGGGGACTAATATTTATACCTTACTTCATATACTTAAGGGGGTACTTCAGCTAGGACAAAGCTTAGATGTTACAGGGTTTCCCACCATGTAAACAAAAGAAACCAAAACGTAGCTGATTGCTGTTAATGGCTGGGAGATTGGAATTGATGGGTTTACGACAACCTTGCTTTGCACAACAGGAGGGGGTTTCAAGGTGAGATACCCTTGGAGTTGGAAAGGTCATTTGATTGTTTGGTTAGGTGACTCATTGCTGAGGTGCCCAAGAAGGGATTAACACATAGCTCCTTCATGGCTTTGTTTACCATGGGGCTTCTGCACAATCCTAGTTTGGGCTTGCTTGCTAAAATATTTCTAAGACACCTTCCCAGATTCTTGTAACCTCCACCTGACCTATTTTTAGATCACCCCATTCAAGTTGACCCCTTTGAAGTGTCCAATATTTCAAATTATGAGCTATTATAGGGAGGGTGTAGTAGGGCATACTAACACAATGGTAACTCTGAAGGAGCCAGAGATACCACCAGATGAGATAAGAGAAACCATCCATGGGAGAACTATCACCAGATGCTCCACAACACTGTGCTTTATGGAAGATTGTTGAGAAGAAAGCCACTTGTTAAAACAAACTCATATCAGAGCCCCTTTGGAGTTTGCAAAAAGGCAGGTGGGAGACACAGCAAACCCCCAGAAAAAGATTATCTCAGCTGATAAAACCAAAATTGAGCTTTTTGGCCTTGCTACCAAATGTTACATGTAGCACAAAGCTGACAGTGCTTGTCCTGAAAACACCACCCTCAAGGTGAAGGGGGGGAAGCACCATATTGTGAGGATGCACAAAAAACCAATACCTTTATTGGTCAACCAAATGCAAAACACTGAAGCTCTACTGGCTCCTTCATCAGGCAAAAGATGTTTAAAAATAAAGAAAGAAAAGAAAAGTGATCATGTTGGAGTCACAGGCCTACATGCTGTTACAGATCTGTGAGAATGGTTTTCCTCAGCAGGGACTGGGACAGTGATCCAGATTAAAGGCAAGATGAATAGAGTAAAAAGCAGAACAATTCTGGTGGAAAACCTGTCTTTCGACTTTATCAGACATGGCAAAAACTGCATCAGAAGAATGAGATGAGAACAAAAACAGGTGACATTACCAAAAGGTGCCGTCCTTTATTGATTGGCTCTCTCTCTCTCTCTCTCTCTGGCTTTTCTTCGCAAACGAAGATTCAGGAAGGACTCATCCCGTGCTTTCTGCAAGCGCGCTGATGACTAAAAAGGCCAATCCGAGATAAACAAGTCCAGTTGCAGAAAGCACAGCAGAAGGTCTCCTTGGGTGATGTTTTTGGGTTGTGATTCTTTCTGCGTTGTCGTTTCTCTTCAAGACTTGTTCGTCGTGAGTTCTCAAATAAGGCTGCAGCATTGTGGATAGTGCGTCTCCATGCCTCCCGATGTGAGGCCAGGGCGGACCACTGTTGGTGATCAATTTGGCCAAGCCTGAGATGTTGTTTCAGGGAGTCTTTGTATCACTTTTTTGGAGCACCCCTCTTACGCTGACCCGTGGCGAGTTCACCGTAGAGTAGTATTTTTGGGAGGCGATGGTCCTCCATCCTAGAAACGTGCCCTGCCCAGCGCAGCTGTGTTCTCAATATCATGGCCTCGATGCTGGTGATCCCTGCTTGCTCAAGGACAGCAACATTCGTCACATAGTCAGTCCAGTGTATATTTAGGATTGTGCGTAGACAGCGCTGATGAAAGCGCTCAAGGAGTCGTAGGTGGTGGCGATAGGTGACCCATGTTTCAGATCCATAAAGGAGGATTGGCTATTTATTGATGGGCTAAGCCATCAATAAAAAGGACATGTTATTCATGCCCGTGCTACACCCCTCAAACAGCTGAAGGATGCATCATTTCACCCTTTCTGTTATCATCACGTTCTTTTGATACTATTTTGGATGTGGTTTTGTGCCACATTTCCTCACCTCTGATACAGTTCTTAGTCTGCAAGGGGCCTGGGTTGGAGGTTCCACCATCCAGTAGGACAATTTCCCTAAACACAAACATTCAAAACAACAACTTGAATGCCTTATAATGGCCTAATCAAAATCCAGATTTCAATTCAATTGAGAATCTGTGGCAAAACTTGAAAGTACCACCTTGCTTCCTGTTCTAGGAGAAAGGCAGGATATAAAGTAAGTACAGATACATACATAGAAAATCTGTCTGTCTATCTGCCAGCCTGACAGAGCTGGGGCAATTTTGCCAAAAAATAAGTGGGGGGATTGCAGACTCCAGAGGCATAAAGCTGATAGGAACTTACCAAAGAAGACTTTGCATATAGCAAGTGGCAACAATGCCAATTAAATCCATTCTAATTCTAAGAAAATGAGCCTAAGTCAAAGAGAGGGTTGAATACCTCTGCAAGGCACTGCATTATTTGGACAAAAATGATTCTTGTATAATCACTGCTCTAACAGCATTTTTGGATATAGAATTTAATCAATATTCAGAACACTGATTTCTCTGATAGTGTACTACTATCACAAGGAATGATACCCTCATGTTCCTTTCTTGAAATGCATCTAGGATTTGATTTTCACATAGTGTTATCTAGTAGTTTAAGTATTAGACTATGAGTATTGGAGCAAAAGGAAGAACAAGGAAATTGTAGGGCCACATGGTAGAGAAGATAGTGAAATGCTAATAGGGAACAGAGAGAAGACCAAAATCAGTGCTCTAACTAGAATGAATCATGCTGTAAGAGACTAAAACCCAGAAGAGGTAAAGAAGTAGTAAAGGAATACCTACTACTCTAAATGAATTCAAGTCTCCAGTACTAAACGAAGTCAAGAACTCTTGGATACAGGCCAGATGAATCACATCCAAGAGTACTAAAAGAACTTTCAGATGTAATCTCAGAACCACTGTCAATAACCTTTGAGAATTCTTGGAATACAGAAGAGGTCCCAGCAGATTGGAGGAAGGCAAATGTCATCCCCATCTCTGAAAAGGGGAAAGAAAAAAAAAAGGACTTGAGCAACTACCAAACACTCAGCTTGATGCTGATAGCAGAGAAGGTACTAGAACAGATCATTAAACAGTCAGTCTGTGTGCACTTAGAAAGAAATGCTGTGTTTACTAAGTGCCATGATTGGTTTCTCAAAAACAAGTCATGCCAAACTAATCTTATATCTTTTTTCAATTGAGTTACCAGCTTGGTAGATCAGGGGAGTGTGATGGATGTTATATACCTTGATGTCAGTAAGGCTTTTGACAAGGTCCCCTCTATATTCTTGCTGACAAGCTGGCAAACTGTGGATTAGATAGTGTTACAATCAAGTGGGTCTGTAATTGGTTGACAAACCAAACCTAGAGTGTTCAAGAAAAATTAAATGCACCCGATATAGGATGATTTATACCTGGCTTCATAGTGACACATGTGAAAAGGATTTATAAGTCTTAGTAGACTACAGACTTTTTCAAACAGTTGAAAAAAAACAGGAGAAGGTTGGGAGAAGAACAGAGCTGTCGCACTTACACAGCCCTGTATCAGACAATGCGGACCTACTCCTGACCTTCTCCCATGCTGTTCATGCTGCTTTTTACTGATGGAAAACCTCTGTGAATAAAAAGTGGTGTGAACAGCACATGGGGAGGATGGAGGAGGACTGCATCATCTGAAATGGGGCTGTGTAAGCCCCACAGCCCCATTCTTCTCCTGACCTCCTCATGGGTTTTTTCAACTGTTTGAAAAAGTCCTACGAGTGAAATGTGAATCAACAGTATGATGCAGTGACCAAAAAGTCAATGCAATTCTGGGGCTGCATCAACAGGAGCATAGTTGTCAGATCAATGGAAGTTGTAGTTCCACACTATTTTGCTTTGGTCAGACCTCACCTGGGTATTGTGAATGAGGTGCTAGGCAGACTTGGCTTGAAGGCAGGCAATCATGGTCAGGGAAGCTGTGAAGGGGGGCTACAGGTGAACAGAATGAAACAAAAGCAGAGGCTTATCTCAGAAACAAGCAGACAGGGTTTGGGATTTGATAGAGAAGGGTGGATTTGACAGAGATAGAGTTGGATTGAAGAGAGACAGGGTAGTCCGTCAGAAGAGAGAACTAACTATGGTGTTGGGGAGCCTAAAAGAATAGAATATTGGAAGTTAAGATATTGTTCTACTATGGTTAACAAACCTATTCTTCCTGTTTTTAAAAACTGTCTCTGGCTGTCTCTATCAAGCCTGAATAGGACCCAGGTCATGCCTACCAGTATGAACCCATTGCAATAACACTGACAGATCTACATATAAGGGGTCATCCTGAGGCCCAAGTACCCAATCCAGGAATCAAGTGAGGAGAGGGAAAGGACAGGGTGTGTGGCAGGATTCAAGGGATGGAACATCAGGGCCAGCCTGGGAAAAGGGATCTGTCATAGTACCCACAGTTCAAGAAGGATATCGACAAGCTGGAATGTGTCCAGAGAAAAGCTACCAAGATGATTAAAAGTCCCTTATAAATTATGATTAAATTATAAATTTAATCATAATTATAATATATAATTTATAAATAATTTATAATTATAATTATAATGTGGCAACCATCCTAGGAGAAGGAAAACTCTAATCCCAAACCCGGGCAGATGGTGCTCGTCCAACCCTGTAAGGTCAACCATCTAAGAGAAGGAAACTCTAATCAAACCTACAGCCCAAGGACCTCGCTGCCACGTCCATGCTTGCAAGGCCACGGCAGATGAATCTCTGGTTTAAAGGGTGAGGCCAGTTCTGTGCACGCTGCGCTCCACCAGAAAAATCCATTGCACAGGCTCGAAGGACAAATCCATTCCCAAAAAAGCCCTGTAGCGACTGGCGAGGGACGAAACCAGCAGGTGTAAAGATGCACTGGAAGCCGCAGCCCCAACCCTGCATGCAGGCGGTTCAGGACATTGGTCGCTCGAGGCTGACCCGGGAGATGACAGTCTTGTTCGGCAGCATCCTGAATGACCATAAGGAACTGCTTAGGGAGCTCAGTATGTATGTTTAGCCTGGAGAAGCGGAAACTGAGAAGTGACATGGTAGCCATCTTTAAATATCTGGATGTTATGTTATGAATGTTATGTTATGGATGTTATGGATGAAGCAAGTTTGTTTTCTCCTGCTCCAGAGACTAGGGAGATTTTCAGACGCCTCTTTCAGCCTCTTGCCATGCAAGCAGCCTCCGGAGCAGTAACGAGGCTGCTGTGTGGTAAGGGGTTCATTTTGGACGACGCCGTTTCTCTCTCAGTGTCGTCCGTGACTGTTGTGGCTAGCATTGGAGGCGGCCGTGCTGTTTTTCACTCACGGAAGTTGTCCAAACACCTAAAAAAAGTATAATCAGGACAATGCTTGTCCCAACCATTTTACATTGGAGGGCAGCTATACATGGCAAGTGGCTGAAATTTAGGCATATTGTTTATAATTCTGCCAGTGACAATGTCATAGAGTATTGCAGGTCTAGTTCTACATGGATATTGCAATAAACTGATTCTGGAGATTGAAATATCCCATTCTTCTTCATGAGTGTTAAATGTGTTTTTGAAGCCTTCCTTTGAAACCTATGGGATTTTAAAGGGCTCACATTTGCCTGGTTTGGGCTCAGGGTTTTTAATGAACGATACACATGTGTCTAGATTGGGCTCATGTATCTTTTTTCCAAGATGTCAAAGGCCATGTCATGAACCATGGCCACAATTCTGCCTTCCAAACTCGATTCCCCATTTGTCACAGACAGGCCCTTGTACACCAGAGACAGTGGAAACCATGACCCTCCAGTTCCCCTCACCCTTCACCATACAGACTGGGAATATTGAGAGGCATAGGTCAACTTCTGGAGGGCCTCTGATTCCCTTCTCCTGCTACACACTAATCTTTCTGATGCTGTCAAAGAGGACCCAGTGGTGAAAGGAAGCCCTGTTATGTTTAGTCACTGTGTAAAATCTGTTAACATTGGACCATTAGCTAAGCAAACTGAGGTGTCTCAGGAACTCAGCTAGTCTTAAAACAAACAAGAGCTTTTTAGCAGGCACTTGTTAAATTAATGGCATGAACTGAAGGTTTGGTACTTTGATGTGCAAACATTGAGTAGTGCTCTCATGAAGGCTGTCCAGACAGTGGCTGCATACCCTCCAATTGTCCCAGTTTGGTGGGGACAGTCCTGATTAATCCTCTGTTGTCCCACTTTCTCAGTTGCTTTGAAAATGTCCTAGTTTTTCTCTCTTTCTCCCACTTTCATCATCAGCTTACTTCAGTTGCAGCAAATTGAGTTCCAAGTGCAAAAGCAGTTTGCACTCAACTCAGCAAAGAGGAGAGAATGGGAAGAATCTTCCCAGTAGGCTCAGACAAAAGTAAACTGCTACAGTCTCTCCTAGAGCATATATGTGTACTTCCTCATTAATAACTTTTGCCATCTTACATTGCAGTTACAAATTTGTAACCCAGGAGTTGTCTAAAGGGTGAAAAAAATCCTCATGGAATTCACAGGGAATAGGAGCTGTCTTAATGGGAACCTTCATCAATCTGCTGTATTTGGAAGGAGGGGGGCAAAAAACTGCAAAAACTATGCTGGGAAATCCTTTGCAGCTTTCCCCGAGGTTTTCTAAAAAAACTCCATGGGGATTGTGCATTCCCACTTGTTGGGACAAGCAATTCACTTTGAATTACTTTCCCATACGAGAGGAAGCTCAGACCTGATTGGTCGGGTAAGGATGGGGGGCAGGGCTTCCTAATAGGGCAAGTGCCCACTGCTGCCATGTTGGATTTTCGCCTTAGCGAGTAATTGCTAAGGTGATAAAATGGGGATTTGTGTTATCTTTTTTATCTCTCTCTTTTTTTTTCTTTTTTTCTTTTTTTTTTCTTTTTTTTCTTTTTGGTAAAGGAGAAGTATCACTTGTGCGTACCATGGGAAGAGGGGGGTTTTTTTATGTTTGATGGTGGCAGATTTTAAAACTTGGATAATTCATTTGTGGCCGCCATCTTGGCCAGAGGGCATGCAAAGTTTATGAATCATAGAATCATAGAATTGCAGAGATGGAAGAGATCACGAGGGCCATCCAGTCCAACCCCCTGCCACGCAGGAAATCACGGTCAAAGCATCCCCGACAGATGGCCATCCAGCCTCTGTTTAAAGACCTCCAAGGAAGGAGACCCCACCACGCTCCGAGGGAGTGCGTTCCACTGCCGAACAGCTCTGACTGTCAAAATGTTCCTCCTAATTTTGAGGTGGAATCTCTGTTCCTGGAGCTTGCATCCATTGCTCCATGTTCTAGTCTCTGGAGCAGCAGAAAACAAGCCTGCTCCATCCTCAACGTGACACCCCTTCAAATACTTAAACAGGGCTATCATATTGCCTCTTAACCGTCTTTTTTCCAGGCTAAACATACCCAGCTCCCTAAGTCTCTCCTCATAAGGCATCGTTTCCAGACCTTTCACCATTTTAGTCACCCTTCTCTGGACACGCTCCAATTTGTAAATATCCTTTTTGAATTGTGATGCCCAGAAATGGACACAGTATTCCAGGTGAGGTCTGACCAAGGCAGAATAGAGCGGCACTATTACTTCCCTTGATCTGGACACTATACTTCTATTGATGCAGCCCAAAATCGCATTGGCCTTTTTAGCTGCCGCATCACACTGTTGACTCATGTTCAACTTGTGGTCTACTAGGACTCCTAGATCTCTTTCGCATGTAGTCTCATTCAGCCAGGTCTCCCCCATCCTGTATCTATGCATTTCATTTTTCTGCCCTAAGTGCAGTACCTTACATATCTCCATATTGAATTTCATTTTGTTAGCTTTGACCCAGCTCTCCAGTTTATCCAGGTCATTTTGAATTTTGATCCTGTCCTCCAGGGTATTAGCTACTCCTCCTAATTTGGTGTCATCTGCAAATTTGGTAAGTATGCCCCTAATTCCCTCATCCAAGTCATTGATAAAGATGTTGAATAGCACTGGGCCCAGGACAGAACCCTGTGGCACCCCACTGGTCACATCGTTCCAAGATGAAGAGGAGCCATTGCTGAGCACCCTTTGGGTTCGACCAGTCAACCAATTACAAATCCATTGAACTGTTAACTTGTCTAGCCCACATTTTACAAGCTGGTTTGCAAGAATGTCATGGGGAACCTTGTCAAAGGCCTTACTGAAATCAAGGTATGCGATGTCCACAGTGTTCCCTTCATCTACCAAGCTGGTAATTTTATCAAAAAAAGAGATCAGATTAGTCTGGCATGACTTATTTCTCTGAAACCCATGTTGACTTTTTGTGATTATGAGGGCTGTAAAACTATTAAGACAAGTTACACCTGCTGCAACTTGCTATTACTGTGGAGCAATGCGTTTCTTTTGGCCTCGTATAGACAACCCCCTAGAGTTAAGGACCCGTTACTGTTTTGTATTCAGCAATGCTACATATTCACAATTGTGGCACTTTTGTTTCTGATGCCCACCTGAACCAGGAAGTCACAACTCAATGGCAGGAGGGGGATGACATAGACATCCTGAAGCGCCCCACTAGACTGAGCCACAGACCATGACAGGAGCAGCTCCCTGGTGGGTTTTAGGGGTCGATTCCTTGGATCATTCAAAGTTACAATTACATAGCAACAAATGCAATGCAGGATCTCAGCCAGTATGCCTAATGTTGGGTGGATGCCTACCCTCGATGACTACACCTCTACCATGGGCATGTCTCCATCCAAATATTTCAGCCTCCTTGTGTTCAGTGAGACATTAGAGGTGCCTATGTGCCTATAATTTAAGCAATCCACATCTGAAGGAACCTGGATTACACTGTGTGTTTAAAAAGCAGTAATGCGCTTCATTAATCAAGACTGACATAGACTAGTCTAAGCCATATAGCACCTACTCAGTTTTGTTGCTGTGTGCCTTCAAGTCATTTCCAACTTACGGCAACCCTAAGGTGAATCTGTCATGGGGTTTTCTTGGCAAGATTTGTTCAGACGGAATTTGCCATTGCCTCTACAGAGGATGAGTGTTTATTGCCCAAGGTCACATGGTGGACTTCCATGGCTAAGTAGGGATTTGAATCCTGGTCTCCCAGAGTCCTAGGAGATTATCACACCACAGTGTTATAGCACTATTATTCCACTTTAACTGCTCTGGCTGTCTCCTGTAGAATCCTGGGACTTGCAGTTTAGGGAGGGGCATTTTGAACTCTTAGCCAGAGAGCTCTTAGGCCTCACTAAACTACAAATCTCAGAATTCCACAGGAGGCAGCCAGAGCAGTTAAAGTGGAATAATAGCACTATAACAGTATAGTGTGATAATCTCCCTAGTCCAACACTCATTCCACTACATCACACTAGCTCAACATACTGCCCAATTGACTGAATAGCAACTAAACTCATACACACAGCCATCCATATACCTTCCAACCATCCTGATTTGGCAGGGACAGTCCCAATTAGTCCTCTGCAATCCGACCTTTTCTGCTGCTTTTAAAATGTCTCTGTTTTTCTCTTCTCTTACAACTTTCCCCCTTGGTCTCCGCTTACTTCAGTTGATGGAAAGTGACTTCAAAGTGCAAAAGTGGTTTACACTCAGCTGGAGGGAGGGAATGTTGCCCTTTGCAGTTGGCTGAAGCAAAAGCAAATTGCTGCAGTCTCTTCTAGCTTGTGTGCTCTTCCTCATTAATAATTTTTTGCTATCTGATGTTGCTAGGCCACACATGTCCTGGTTTTCATGTGTGAAATGTTGGAGAGCATGCATTCCCTGCTTTGTGGGGAGCAGACAGGATCACAGAAGCGTCTGGCTATGTCAACTGGAGGACTCTGGCAGATTTCAACACTTATGTCATCATTCTGCTGTCTGACTATGGGGAGATGCTTCTGAGATCCTGCCCACTCCATGAAGCAGGTAATGAACATGGGAGGGGGGTTCAGAGGCTGTTCAGTAAGTTGGGGGGCACCCTTGGGAACCACATTGGGAGGAAGGGAATTCGTTGCTGTGTGCCTTCAAGTCATTACTGACTTATGGCAACCCTAAGGGAGGGTTTTCTTAGCAAAATTTGTTCAGAGGGGATTTCCCTTTGCCCTCCTCTGGGGCCAAGAGAGTGTGACTTGCCAAAGGTCACCCAGTGAGTTTCCATAACCAAGCAGGGATTTGAACTCTGGTCTCCAGAATCATAGTCCAAGACCCAAACCACTATGCCACGCTGGCTGTCAGAAAGAGAATACCAAACCAAGAAGAACATGTGCACACGTGAAGGAAGCTTACATGTGCATATATCCCTAACAAGATGACATCTATTACATGTTAGTTTTCCCAGTTTGTGGGTTTTCTCCACAGAGTCAGTTTGTACACCCTAGAGGTAACTTTATTCCAGACTCTTAACAGGAATCTGCTCCACTTCTCAGTCCCCACTGAATCCCCACTTCTAGTCCTCACAGACCGGAAGCCAGGCTGTAGCCCCTTTCATGTGTGTATCCCTCCCTGCCTGTCTTTTTTCTCCTCTTTCACTGAAGGACAACTCTAAGAGACACAGATCACAGCAACATCTGTTGGGAAATGAATACTGTACATACTTAAAAATTGTATGTGGGGGGTAGTGGTATTAAAATCCCCAGTGGCTAGGCTGCCCAGGAATTCTTGATGTGGACTCAAAAGAGCAAACCTGGACTGTCAATTGTATAATTGGAACAAATGCCCCTGCTGCTGGTGTGCCACAACCACACATACAAAAAACATACAAGTCTTATATTGAGATACTGTTAAAGAGAAATGTGGTCCTAAGGAGAAGGGAATTGTAAAGTCTATACACACACACCATACACAGACAAGTTGGAAAAATTTAATGCCCACCCCAGCCCCAATTTCTAGCTGTAGAATGAGGGGAGAGATTGGTAGTCTGTTAGGGTCACTGCCTCATCCTTCCACTCGCTCAAACCAGGCAGCATCCCTTGGTCCAACAGGAGGGCCTCAACCACCTTAATAGAGCCCTGCCAATGAGCAACCTTGATTCTAGTCTTGAACCATTACAATTGGCTTTTTACTAAGAAAGGGACCCTAGGTATGTGAATAGGCAGAGAGCAGGATTACCCCAGCCCCAAAAGGATGGGACTATTAGATCCAATGCTACTTCCACATTTCCCCCAGACTGGGACTCAATGCACTTAACAAAAGACAGGAATTTACAATTAAAACACATACAGTTAAAAACATACAACAAGCTAGGATTAAAAGAGAATTAAATTAACAATAGCATTAAAACCATTTAAAATGCTACCTTAAAACAAATGGTCTCTCTCTCTGGCTTTTCTTCACAAACAAAGATTCAGAAAGGACTCATCCCACGATTTCTGCAAGCACACTGATGACTAAAAAGGCCAATCTGAGATAAACAAGTCCGGTTGCAGAAAGCACAGCAGAAGGTCTCCTTGGGTGATGTTTCCGGGTTGTGATTCTTCCTGCGTTGTCATTTCCCTTCAAGACTTGTTTGGTGTGAGTTCTCAAATAAGGCTGCAGCATTGTGGATAGTGCGTCTCCATGTCTCCCAATGTGAGGCTAGGGCAGACCATTGTTGGTGATCAATTTGGCTGAGCCTGAGATGTTGCTTCAGGGAGTCCTTGTATTGCTTTTTTTGGAGCGCCCCTCTTATGCTGACCTGTGGTGAGTTCACCATAGAATACTATTTTGGGGAGGTGATGGTCCTCCATCCTAGAAACGTGCCCTGCCCAGCGCAGCTGTGTTCTCAATATCATGGCCTCAGTGCTAGTGATCCCTGCTTGCTCAAGGACAGCAACGTTCATCACATAGTCAGTCCAGTGTATATTTAGGATTGTGCATAGACAGTGCTGATGAAAGTGTTCAAGGAGTCGTAAGTGGTGGCGATAGGTGACCCATGTTTCAGATCCATAAAGAAGAATAGACAGTACAATGGCTCTATACACACTGATTTTTGTGCTTCACCTCAGGTGTTTATTACTCCAGACTCTTTTGTGAAGTCTTCCAAATGTGCTATATGCCTTTGCTAATCTGTGATCAATCTCTTTGTCAATCTTGGCATCTGAGGAGATGATGCTTCCCAGGTAGGTGAACTGCTGAACGGACTTGAGCACAGATTTGCCAACGGCAATGTGGGGATGGTGGTGTTCATCCTGTGGTGCAGGCTGGTAAAGAACTTCCATTTTCTTCAGGTTGACTTCCAGACCAAACAGTTCTGCAGCTGTTGCAAAGCAAGATGTTAAGTGCTGCAGAGCTGCTTCTAGCAGCTCACGAACTAGATAGTTTAGAGTGTTAGTGCGAGCCCTCAGACGGCTTAAGGTAAACAAGCTACCATCAGTACGGTAATGTATATAGATGCCTTCGTCTTCTTCAAGCTCTGCCATAGCCCTTTGGAGCATCATGCTGAAGAAGATAGTAAATAAAGTTGGAGCAAAAACACAACCTTGCGTCACTCCATTAGTTATTAGAAATGGCTCTGAAAGAGCATCGCCATATCTGACTTGACTGTGCTGGCTCTCGTGTAGCAAGATAATCATTTTAAGGAATTTGGGGGGACATCCTAGTCTTTCTAGGATCTGCCACAGACCTTTCCTACACACAGTGTCAAAGGCTTTGGTGAGGTTGACAAATGTTACATAGAGATCCTTGTTCTGCTCTCTACATTTCTCTTGTAGTTGACTAAGGGCAAATACCATATCTGTAGTACTCCTATTGGCTCTGAAGCCACATTGGCTTTCAGGGAGAAGTTCTTCTGCAATAGCAGGAACTAATCTGTTCAGGAGTATCCTTGCAAGAATTTTTCCAGCAATAGAGAGCAGTGCTATGCCTTAATAGTTTGAGAAATTGGATTTTGCTCCTTTTTTCTTGTACAGGGTGAGGATGACTGCACCTCGGAGATGTGATGGCAGTTCCCCTTTTTCCCAGCAATTCACAAGGAGTTCGTGGAATTTCTCGTGGAGTGCATGACCTCCGTGTTTCCAAACTTCAGGTGGGATTCCATCAATCCCAGTTGCCTTGCTGTTTTTCATCTGCTGTATGGCCTTAAGGGTCTCTTCCAAAGTGGGAGCTATGTCCAATTCATTTTTCATTGGTTTTTGTATCATATGTTGGATAGCTGAGCCTTGGACTACTCAGTTGGCACTGAAGAGATTTTGAAAGTGTTCAGCCCATCGATTTAGGATGGAGGCTTTATCAGTAATTAATGTTTGACCATCTGTACTGTATAAGGGGCTTTGGATCTGATAAGTAGGTCCAAACATTGCTTTAAGAGCTTCATAAAATCCTCTAAGATCACCCAGATCTGCACAGCGTTTTGTCTTTTCTGCTATATTGGTTCACCACTTGTTCTGCATGTCTCGTAATTTTTGTTGAAGTTTACTGCATCTGAGACAGAAAGCTGCTTTTCTTACATGGCAAGTTGGCTGGGCAAGGTATGCCTGGTGAGCAGTT
The DNA here is from genome assembly GCA_030847615.1 of Gambelia wislizenii. Classification (NCBI taxonomy): domain Eukaryota; kingdom Metazoa; phylum Chordata; class Lepidosauria; order Squamata; family Crotaphytidae; genus Gambelia; species Gambelia wislizenii. Next base: position 216,758,073 of record JAUMIR010000003.1, read on the forward strand.
CTCTTCTTTGCCAACTCCTGGATCTCTTGGTTGTTTTCATAAAACCAGTCTTGATTTTTCTTTTGGGAGAACCCGAGGGATTCTTCCACAGACTGGAGGATACTGTTTTTGATATGTTGCTAGAGCACTGTAGGAGAAGGATCTGTACGATGATCTTCAAGTTTTGTTTGCAGATTTGCCTGGAAGTTGTCTCTCATGGTAGCTTGTTGAAGATTGTTGACTTGGAGTCTCTTCTTTAAGATGCCACCCCTCTTAGGTTTGAACTTGAGATGAAGATTTAGTTTACATTCTTATGAGGTGATGATCTGTTTGGCATTCTGCACTGGGCATCACTCGAGTATGACAGACATCGTGAATGTTTCTCTGGCGGACTAGAACATAGTCAATGAGGTGCCAATGTTTGGATCGGGGATGCATCCAGGTTGTCTTCAAGCTATCTTTCTGCTGAAAGATAGTGTTAGTAATAGTTAGCTGTTGTTCTGCACAGAACTCTAGCAAGAAGCGTCCATTATCATTGCAGTTTCCAACACCATGCTTGCCTAAGACACCTTTCCAGGCTTCGGAGTTCTTTCCTACTCTGGCATTGAAGTCACCAAGGGTAATAATTTTATCTTCTACAGGGACTTTTTGTATGAGTTGGCGTAGGTCTGTGTAGAATTTGTCTTTCTCTACAGTGTCGGCTTGCATAATTGGGACATATATACTAAAGAGAACAGTGGGAGGCGTAAGGAAATAATGCGATCAGAGTGTCCTGTTGGCAAGGTTTCGAGTTTGGAGGCAATGGAGTTTTTAATCATAAAGCCTACTCCTGAAAGATGTTTTTTGGTTTGGGGTTTGCCAGACCAGTAGTGTGTAGCCGCACCGTGTTCTTTAAGGCTGCCTTCCTCATGGAGACGAACTTCACTAAGAGCAGCGATGTCAATATTAAGTCATGATAGTTCATGGGCTATTAGAGCAGAATGACACTCAGGCCGTCCACTATCTGCAGAATCTTGCATTGTTCTGATGTTCCAGCATGCAAGCATCAGTTTATTTACACCTTTGGAGGCTGGTGTGTGCCTTTGTTTCTTTGCCTTGGTTTGACCACATCAGAAGATGCCCGTTGGCCATGGCTAGCCAACCAGGTAGATGGGGATGAGCTTTCGTTAGGTCACCTTTTCTAGGCCCCTCTCCATATGGAGAAAGCAGTGCTCTCCTTTAAAAAGGCTGCTTGATCATTCATGATGCTGCCAAACAAGACTGTCATCTCCTGGGTCAGCCTCAAGTGACCAAAGTCCTGAACCGCCTGCATGTAGGGTTGTGTCTGCGGCTTCCAGTGCATCTTTACACCTGCCGGTTTCGTCCCTCGTCAGTCGCTACAGGGCTTTTTCAGAATTGGATTTGTCCTTCAAGCCTGTGCAATGGATTTTTCTGGTGGAGCGCAGCACTGGCCTCACCCTCACAGAACTGGCCTCACCCTTTAAACTAAAGGTTTGTCTGCTGTGGCCTTGCAAGCATGGACGGTAGCAGCGAGGTCCTCAGGTCGTAGGTTTGATTAGTGTTTCCTTCTCTTAGATGGTTGACCTTACAGGGTTGGATGAGCACCATCTGCCCGGGTTTGGGATTAGAGTTTTCCGTCTCCTAGGATGGTTGCCATAAGGCTAGAGAGCCCATCCTGCCCTTTGACGCTCTTTGTCAGACCCTTCGGTTTTTACCTGTCTGGCATGGGAGACCCTACTGGTGGCTATTATGCCACCGCCAGCATAGCTCAAAACATCATTAGGATATGTAAGCCTCTGTCCCACAACAAGGGGGCGTCAATGGAGAGGGGGAAAAAACAAATAGTACAGTACTATTAAAAAACCACAAATAGTACAGTACTATAAAAGGCCCTTCTCTTATTAACAATCAATTTCCAAAGGTTTGTTGGAATAAAAAGGTCTTCAAATGTGACCACAAATGCAGCAAAGAAGGAGCCATCCCAACCTCACTAGGGAGGGAGTTCCAAAGTCCAGGAGCAGCCACAGGGAAGAGTGCCTCTCCTGAAGATCTCAGACTCAGGCAAGATTGGAGAAGAGCAACAAGAATAAGTGGCATGGAGCACAGAACATATGAGGAAAGGTTGAAGGAGTTGGGCATGTTCATGTTGGTGAAGAGAAGTCTGAGGAGTGACATGATTGCACTCTTTAAATACCTCAAGGGCTGTCACAGAGAGGAGGGTGTAGGTTTGTTCTTTGCTATTCAAGAAGGTCTGGGAGTGGACTCAAAAGAGCAGGTCTAATGATTTTAATTTACAAGAGGGTAGATTTCGATTGAACATTAGAAGGGACTTTTTGACAACAGGAGCAGTTCGGCAATGAACCTATTGTCTCGAGAGGTGGTGGGGTCTCCTTCTCTGGATGTCGTCAAAAAGAGGCTGGACAGCTACTTGCTTTCACTGGAGATCCTACACTGAGTAGGGGGATGGATGTGATGGTCCATGAGTCCCCTTCCAACTCAATTATTCTATTATTCTATATGAGAAGATATACTCCTTGGGATTTGCAGTTCCATGAGATTTTCAGAATTCTCAGCCAGACAGCACCTCCCCAAACTACAAAGCTCATGTTTCCATAGGATCTTGCCATGGCAGTTAAAATGGAATCATGGCACTATCCTTGTGTAGTGTGAAAGGGACCACAGTATTCTAGAAATCTCACAAATTGGCTCTTTCTTTCTCGCTCTCAAAAGTTTAATCAAAAGAAAATGCAGTCCATAGAAGGGTCTTTATGTTATTTGTAATCTGAGGTAATCAACAGCAGATTTTAAGAGAAATCAAACAAACACATCTTCCCCATCCTAAAGCTGCATTTAGAAGCACAGGTGAAATGCAAAAACGGAATTAGGGAACCACTTTCCAGACATTGATATCTGTAGAGAACATTCCTCAAATAGACAAGATTTTTAAGTCACTGACTTATCTATTTAAGCAAAACTCAATATTTGTGAAAGATACAGTTTCCACAAATGAGGCTGGATTAGCAAAAGAAAGAAAAGAAAAGAAATATCCAGAAGGCTATGTTCTCTGATATAATCGGAGGTGCAATTAAAGGATTACAGCTGCTTGGAATATTTCACAATTCCAACCCAAAAACCATTTCCATGGAGGTATGTGCATGCAAACCACACGTACAACAGCTGATAATGCCAAGGGGGCAAAATACTGGGATGCTCTTATTTTTCCATTTTTCAGAGAAAGAGAGAGAGAGAGAAAGAGAGAGAGATGTTAATCTGTTTCAGTGTAAAAAGAATAAGAGGGAAAAGGAGGAAATTAAAGAATATTGTGCCATCATTCACATGAGTTTCATAGAATACTGTTCACTTCCTCAGACATAGGAGATTGTCACACGGGGAAAGTAACCCCTGGGGAGATCGGGACAGAAACAGGCTGTTCCACTGCCACTGCTCCATTTTACACAGCTCCTTCCTTCTCCCGATCTCCTATTGTCCTCCCTCCATACTGCTTCTATTTCCTTCCTGCTATTTTTTACTAATGAAAGTTCTTTGTTAGTAAAAAATTGCAGAACATAGCAGGAGGGAAATGGAAGCAGCACGGAGGGAGGACAACGGGAGATCGGGAGAAGGAAGGGGGCATACGAAATGGAGCACTGGACCCGGAACAGCCCCGTTTCTGTCCCGATCTACCTGGGGGTTACTTTCCCCGTGTGAAAATCTCCATATTGGTAGAGTGCAAAAATTGTGTTTCTTCTGAGGAAGTAACAGTTGTCCCTTCTCATTCGCTGGGGTTTGGTTCCAGAACCCCCCATGAATACCAAAATTCGTGAATACTCAAGTCCCATTATATGCAATGGCATAGCAAAACAGTGTCCCTTATATAAGATGGCAAAATCAAGGTTTGCTTTTTGGATTATTATTTTTTAAAGAATATTTCAAGCCATGAATACTTAAATCCGTGAATGCCAAATCCGTGAATGTGGAGGAACAACTGTACATCTGAGAAAGTGGATTGTAATACATGAAAAATGTGCTCCAATAAACGTGGGTACTTTTCACACTACAGTTATAGTGGTATGATCCCATTTTAACTGCTATGGCAATGCCCTGTGGTATCCTTGGACTTGAAATTTAGGAAGGGGTATTTACAATTCGCAGGACTTTATCTCCAGTTATAAACAAATCAGACAGCCAGTGATCAGAAAGCCACTGCCAATTAGAATAGACAAGACTGATAAAATGGACAACATCAGGAAATATGGGCCAAGATTTTGAATTATCTGATATAACTATGATGATGGAGCTCCATTGTCATACATACATCTGACAATACAACCCTCCCCCCCCCAATCTACTTTTTTAGCCTTGCAGTGTCCCATCTGAAGGGTTTTTGAGGTACTGCAGATTATGGCACTATGAAATGACATCTGCAGCATGCAGGCCATGACCTGTCTCAATGCACGCCCTCACTAGGAAAGTGCTGCAGATGTCATTTCCCAGCACCCCAATCTGCAACACCTCACAAACCCTTGGATTTGGCACTGCCAGACTGAAAAGTCACATCCAGTCATTAATTACCATAGATGTGAATCCCCAGCAGTCACAGGGTTGTAAACCTTGTTTACAGTCTCATAACTACTGCACAGATTGCTAGCAATGGTTTTTAAAAGTTGATCCAATTTCAGAGATAGTTACTGGCTGCATACTAGGGCCAGTCCTACCATTAGACAGAGAGGAAGTCATCAGGGGACTTGTTCAGGCAGCATATTTTGGTCTTAATCCTTCTGTTCATCTCCACTAGAGACAACCCACTGAATCAGTGAGATTTATCTAAGTATTGACTTGCAATTAAACAACTGATTAAATGTGTCTACTCTGACTGGGGGCTTGTCTATACGGCAAAAATACTCCTCATAGAATTTGAGGAGAATACATTTTGTCCCAATGGGATCCCACATCATTTCACTGTATTCAGAAGGAGTGGGGGTGAGGGGAATCCAAATATTCAAATATTCAAATTTCTTAAACTCTGAAGGAAATGCTTATTCACACTCATTGGGACAATCAATTCACTTTGCTTCTTATTCCTGATAGGAGCGGAAGTGGATTGGTTGGATGTGCTCAGAGGGCAGAGCTTGCTAGCAAGGAACTGCTGTGTTAGATTTTTGCCATAGTGATTGTGTACAGAGGCAATGAAATAGCCTTTTTCCCCCTCTTTTTTTTCCTGTTTGTTTAAGCGGAAGATCGCACTTCTGCACCTTGGATATACTTTTTAAAAATACTGTTCAGCAGCAGCAACTGCTGACAATAAAAACACTGGCACCCACTATCTTGATTTGCAGGCATGCCTGTTTGAACAACAAATGCATATGGCTTTGCATACCTGCAATCTTGGGGGCGGGGGGGGGGAAGTGAAGACAAATTATTTCTCTCTGGCTTTTCTTTGCAAATGAAGATTCAGGAAGGACTCATCCCGCGCTTTCTGCAAACATGTTGATGACCAAAAAGGCCAATCTGAGATAAACAAGTCCAGAAAGCACAGCAGAAGGTCTTCTTGGGTGATGTTTCTAGGTTGTGATTCTTTCTGCGTTGTCGTTTCTCTTCAAGACTTGTTCGGCGTGAGTTCTCAAATAAGGCTGCAGCATTGTGGATAGTGCGTCTCCATGCCTCCCGATTTGAAGCCAGGGCGGACCATTGTTGGTGATCAATTTGGCTGAGCCTGAGATGTTGTTTCAGGGAGTCCTTGTATCGCTTTTTTGGAGCGCCCCCCCCCTTACGCTGACCCGTGGCGAGTTTACCCTGCTGTGAATTGGTGATAGTGCGCATCAATCCACATATTATTGCCTCATATAGATGAGCCATGGGACTACCATAGGATTCAAGCCTTCAGATGGCATGACAGGGTAGCAAATTCTTACTTATTTACTTTGCCGCTCTTATCTTTGATTACTGTGCTCCTTGATTTATTTTAGAGCATCATCATTTGCTTCTCCACCTAAAGTAGCAAAACTTTTTGGATTAGCCCTGTTCCAGACAGACCACAGCCAAACATTCTTCCAGGCAATGACCAATGACAATTGTGCTGGATGTTTTAGTATTATTCACAGTGAAGTCCTATGCATGTCTAGTTACAAGTAAGTTCTCTCACATTTTATAAAGCATACACCCAAGAAACTGTGCAAGGGGCACTGAGGCATAAACTGGTTGAGCAAATCTCTCTGTTATATAGAGCCTTCCCTCTCTGCTTCCATGCCCCATAGCACAAGAAAACCTCTTCATCACGAGGACTTATGTCACCACATATATACATATATGAAACAGTATGCCTTTTTTATTTGCCTTGCCAAAGACTCAGATGCTACTATTCAAACCACTGTGATAAATGGATAGTGCCACAGGCAGCCAAAGCTAATTTTAGCCCAATAAACCATTACATATTTAGACAATAATATTCCTGTCCTAATTTAGGCTATCATAAAAAGGAGGATTTTGGTAAACAAAATTCTTCCTTTCATTTTTTCCTTTATAAAGAAAGAAAGATGCCAAAGGGGTGGGGGGGGGAGAATATGAAACAGCTATATTTATTTAAAAGTGGGGATCTTTCCCTCTTTTATTAAAACTTAGCCCCAGTAAAGCAGAAGAAGGGATACTTTTTAAAAATCTGGTAATTTGAGAAAAAAAACCTGAAACTCAACAATAACCATAAGCCATTAATTGGGAGTTGTTGTTGTCACTGTTGTTTTCTTTTTAAACAAAAATTCTCAAAATATTTGGGACTATAGATCTTCTTTGGAGTAAAAGACCTTTGATCTCTATTTTTTATCTCTGTCTTATTGTCTCAAATGTGCAAAAGACAACATTGCAAATAGCTGGAATATAAAGTTTTTATAAAGGGGTTATAATGTGAAAGAAAACTATTATTTCCACACAGTTTTTAGCCAGCATTTGTGCATTTTTGTGCAATTTTACAAAAACTGTGAGTTTTTGCAAAACCCACATTTTTCACACAAAACCTCCATTTTTTTCCAGAAACACTTTCTATTACAAATAAATCCCACAAGTTTTGCATGGAAAACCCTTGCACACACACACTTTCTTTACTTTACTGATTCTCCTGAAGATCCAAGCAAATTCCCAGCGTTAAGAGCTTCAGAGTGCATTCTCCTGGAACAGATTAAGAACCTCCATGTGATGTCTGGAATGAAAGACAGGATGCAAAGTAGACCACCCCTTTTCAAGCTGCCTTTGCTACTTCTTGGTTGTTTTAAAAATAACTAATAAGTTGTTTGGGTCTTGTGACCTAAACATCATAATTCATAAGACATGAGGCACTACCAAAAAGCAAAAAGTAGTTTTGTAAAAATCCAAGAAATTTTGTAGTAAAGAATCCATTGGACAATATAAAATTTGTTAGAACTTTAACATTCTAAGTAATTTAATTAATAAATAACTTAACTCATAATGCTGGTCCCAACAAAAGCCAATCAATAAAATTAAAAAATAAATTAAATTAAGTTGCCTCTGTTCATTTCCAATTTAATTGATAACATCATTGATTTTAACAGGTGTGTTCCTATCCCTAGACATGTGCTACTCAATGCACTACTCAAAGTGGTGGTCCCTGGACCAGTGCCACTGTCCTGAGCCATTGGATGATGGTCCCTGGGGGGTTTCCAGGAAAGAAAGAAGAATAAATTCAGTGCCTGGCCCAGAGCCAGCATGGCCCAGAGCCAGCGTGGTGTAGAAGTTTGAGCGTTGAACTAGGATTCTGGAGACCAGGGTTCAACTCCCCACTATGCCATGGAAATCCACTGGGTGACCTTGGGCAACTCACACTCTCTCAGCCTCAGGGGGAAGCAAAGACACCCCCCGTGAATAATTCTTGCCTAGAAAACTCCATGACAGGTTCACCTTATGTTCACCATAAGTTGGAAACAACTTGAAGGCACAAAACTGGCACACTGGAAAAAAGTAATCATTGGTCCCCCACATCACATAGTATAAGAAGAATTGGTCTATAGTTTGTCTTCACTTTTTTCCTCATTGTAATGAGGATTGCAATCTGTGCCTGGCTCCTTGGGATACAGGAAAATGTACACCACCACCACCCCGCCCTACATGTGGAATCCTGACTTTCAGCTCCAATTCTTTCCTATCACAGCACTTATTCACATATTGCTTCTGAAATGATTGGCTTGGTTTCCTTAATCATATTGATAAGCTGCTGTTAGTGAAGTTGCAAAGTTTGGCTGCTGTTAGTGAAGTTGCAAACATACAGTTGTTTCTTCCACAGAAATGGAGCTCTTCCTTGTGAGAGTTCTCATGGATCATGCCCTGTTTAGCAGCTTCCCTTACCCTGGTCCCTTCTGAGTGAGTTTTTTTTACAACATCGTCATTTCCAGACAATGGGATTAAGGGCCATCCTGGTTGTAGACAATGTAGTACAACATATATGAAGGTCATGCAGCTGGGGAAGGCTCTAGTATACAGATCAGCAAGTCTTGTGCACCATCTTATTTGATCTTTCATTGACTACTCCTGCCCGCAACAACTTCTTCTATGATCAAGCATATGTGGTACTGGAGAATCTCATAGGCAGTCTTGGCTAAATCTGATCTCCATTGTGCAAGCCAACACAATCCCCTCTGAAGTTTCCACGTTATTTTATGAAGCACAAGATAAGTAACCCAAATTCTTCCTTGAGGTTAAGTCTTTTTGCTGGACATTGAACCTTCCTGTTAATATTTTTTCGGGAAAGTTTCTAAAGCTTCAAAGAAAAAAAAAGTTAATGGTCTGGAGTTCATCTACATTCCTGATTCTTGTTTGCAGCTTCTGATGGATGACTTATTGAGGAAAATGAAATAGTTTCCTTAATGTTGCCAAAGTTAAAATAAATCCAATAGCCAAATGTTGACCTTCAACCCTGATGATTTTCTGCTTGGTTTATAATACATCCTCTACCCTGCACATCAGAAAAGAAAATGTAGCTGACTGATATATTTTAGAATACTTCTTGAAAATGGCTAATCCAAAAGGAAAAGGTCCACAAAGCTGACCATTATTTTAAAATTGGGATCCTTAAATACAAAACTTTTTTTTCTGATCACAAAGATATGTACCTCATTCCAAAGTTAGTTTGCAGTTAGGTCCCATAGAAATCAGTGGGACTTTGGTTACTTATGACTAGATAGACCCACTGAAATCAAGAGACAACAGGACTCAGGCTATTTCGTGGAAGTAACACTGCTATTGGTTTTATTGCACACTGTTTCCAATGTGTGTGCATGTACCTTCAAGCCACCTTTCAATTTATGGTGACCCCATTAATCTCATAGGGTTTTCTTAGGCAAGGAATATTCAGAGTGGGTTTTGCCAGTTCCTTCCTCTGAAATATAGCCTACAGCACAGGCTTGCTTAAATAAGAAGCCAGTGTTACAGTAGGATAACTGCATCTCTGCTGTTCCTACCCTACCAGTGAAATATAAAAAAATTAACAAGACAACATTATTTGTTTCTCCCATCCCACAAGGATCAGCCAGTGAAACGAAGAGAGAAATACTGTAGAACAGCAACATCACATCATGAAGTACAGGAATGCTTTAGCTAACAAAGTCTCCAGTAAAGGAATTCCTTTTTATGACTTTTTTTATACCCACCTAGTCCACTTTTCCTTCGTGTCCTCTGTTTAGTTGGAAGTTTTTTTTAACAACATTGGCATTAGGAGGAGAATGAAAGAGGGTCAGAACAAAACACAGAATTTTGGTGCTGGGTTGCAGCAGTGTGGGTGAAATAAGCAATACACTAGAAGCTTGAGACAAGCTAGTCATTAGTCATATATCTTTTTTTAATCAGGTCACTACTCTAGTAGATGGTGGGAATGCTATGGATGTTATTTATCTGGATTTCAGCAAAGCATTCAATGAGGTTCCTCATGATGTTTTGATTAGCAAACTGATTAAATGTGGAATAGATGGGAACAATGACAGATAGATCCAACACTGGTTGGAAAACCATGCTCGAAGAGTTGTCTTCAATGGCTGCACTTCAAACTGGAAGTAAATCTTGAGTTGAGTATCTCAGGATTCTGTCCTAGAGCCATTACTCTTCAACATTTTTATCAATGACTTAGATGATTGGGTAGAGGGAATCTCTATCAGGTTTGCAGATGACACAAAACTGGGAGGGGTGCATAACACATTGGAAGATAGGAACATAATTCAAAAGGACCTAGATAAACTAGAAAATTGGGCAGAAATTAATAAATGAAATTTAATGGAGACAAATGCAAAATTCTACATAAAGGCCACAAAAAAAAAAAAAAAAGCACAGGTGTAGGATGGGAGATACATGGCTCAGCAGTACCACATGCAAAAAAGACATTGGGATTATTGTTGATCATAAATCGAACATGAGCCAACAGTGTGATGCAGCAAAAAAAGGTGAATGCTATTTTAGCCTGCATTAGTAGAAGCATAATTTCCAAGTCAAGGAAAGTAATAGTCCCCTATATTCTGCACTGGTCAGGCATCATCTGGAATACTGCTTTCAGTTCTGGGTGCCTCATTTTAATAATAATAATAATAATAATAATAATATTTATTTATATCCCGCCCCTCTGCGAGCAATTGGGGCGGCTTACAACAATAAAATAGTACACAGTATAAAACAGCTCAAAATCCCTTCCCCCACTTAAAACATTATTAAATTAATACAGATTAAAATCAATATATAATACAATTTATTAAAAACCCTTTCAAGCAAGCAGCATCAGTTTGGAGGTCCAGAAGCAACCTCCGGAGGGGGTTCCTGAGGCCGGGGTTAGCTATTCTGGAAAAGCCTGCCTGAAGAGAACCGTCTTGACAGCCTTTTTAAAGCTGTCTAATGATGTCAATAGGCGGATCTCATCCAGCAGGCCGTTCCACAATTTGGGGGCGACAGCCGAGAAAGCCCTCTGGGAGGTTTTAAGAAGGATATAGACATTTTAAGAAGGATATAGACAAGGGAGATTATCTGACGCATCAAAAGTGGCGTTACAGCAATGCTAGGAGATCGCAAAAGGGCTCCCTTATCAGACGACGATGTCCCCCCTCGTTATGCACCCATTCTGCCAGCACTGCTTTTTATTGATAGGAGAAGCCATCAATAGATCCCCCCCCCCCGATTCCATTTCTGTCATGGATGTTCCTGTGTGTGACAAGGTGTCCCGTTATGTTGGCGAGAGCCTAGCATCAATGGGAGGTACCTGCCAGAACACTTACAAATTAGATCAGAACATCCAGGTAAGTAACACACTTTTTATGACCCTCCCCAGGTTACTTGTTAATTTTAGAGTGTGTTTTTGTGCTTGCTGTCACTTTTTTCGGTTATTTTTATTTTTGTTTTTCAATTTACTGCACTCACGTCTTCTTGTCCATGGGATTTCGATCCAGGAAGTGAACGGAGCTCTGTTAGAGCTCCTTTCACTCCTGAGCTGCCCTGTCAATGTGAGACAAGGTATGTGCAGTGGGGAGGGTGATTGTGGCAGGACTGGTATGGGACAGGGGAGGGAGTGGAGACTGTGGGACAGGAATGCTTTCTTCATTCCTGTCTGATAAGATCCAAGGTTCAGAGAAGAGCAATAAAGATGATGAAAGATATGGAGAACAAAAGATATGAGGAAAGATTGAAGGAGTTGGGCATGTCCAGCTTGGTGAAGAAAAGACTGAGATATACCATGATTGTGCTCTTTAAATACCTCAAGGGCTGTCACAGAGTGGAGGAGACAAGCCCATTCTCTGCTGTCCCAGAGGGTAGGACCAGGTCTGAACATTAGAAGAAATCTTTTGATAGTAAGAGTGGTTTGGCATTGGAATCAATTGCCTAGAGGGGTGGTGGGGTCTTCTTCTCTGGATGTCTTCAGCAAGAGGCTGGACAACTACCTGCTGGTGGTGCTTTAGCTGGAGATCCTGCATTGAGCAGGGGTTGGACTTGATGGCCCAAGAGGTCTTTTTATATTAAAAATATTTTGATACTTCAAGTAAAAAGAAATTATACCATTGCTGATGAAGAAGCTATTGGCTGACAGCTTACTTAAAACATTTTGATAATCTTGGGCAAACTTCGCAATTGACTATCCTGGTTGATAGGCATTATAATCCAACTCACCAGGAGGTTATGTAATAGAGGAAAGATTATCTTTGGAAATCATTTTACTCACACACAAGTCCACAACCTTTCTGCTTACACAGTTGCCCATCAGTTGCTGATGAAAATCCCATAAGCAGGACATGAGTTCAACAACACAGTTACACACACACGCTGTGCTCCCAGCAGCTGAGATGCAGAAGATATACTGCTTCTGGTATGGACAAGGGTAGATTAACTATGGTGCAATAGGGGCAAATGTTTGAGGGCCCTCAGTAGTTAGGGGCCCAATGCTCCTGGTGCCATTGTACAAAGAGAGAAAGAGAAAGAATGAATCTGTCACTCCAACAACAAACCTCACATCTCTTCATGAAAGGGACTCTGTTTCTGAAATTGCTCCAGGGCCCCAACCAACTTAATCTAGTTTTGGGTATGGAGGTCAGTGGCTTTGGGGCTATACCATTTGCATCTTCTATTCAGAACCATTTGAGGTCTAAACAAATATCAGCCTCCTCTCATTGGACTGCCCACCAACTTTATGCAATTTGTGTATGATTTTTTTTTCACCACTTCTTTGTAGGTACTTGACATTCTTGCTGAACACTCTCTCCATTTAGGAGGCCACTAAGTACTTGTTGAAGGCAACTTCTTGATTTCCATAAGCTGATGGGTGCTCTGATTCCAGGCATCCCAATACCATTAAGTCCTACTGTTAATGCTACTGACTCCAGTGGAGTCTTGATGGAAGATTATGCACCAGAGTAATGACCATCCGCCTGGCTGTGAATGTCATCTTTTTTACATAATGATATTGCTAGCTACCTTCTAATTGAGAAACTTTGTAGAGTTTGGGGAGGCACAAAAGCACAAAAATGTTTACATTATCCAAACTCAATGGATTCAATGACCTTGACTCAATGATTATGGTGATCTGATTCTTCCATGCAGAGCTTCTTCACATAGGAGCAGGATGTCTCCTGTATGCTGCCTTGGATCAATAGAAAAGATAGTAGCTTTAGTCAAAGCTCAGCAAAACGAAGTAAAAAAAAAAAAAGAGGAACAATTGGAGAAATAGAGAAAGACAATTGTTCAGCTGAGATGTATGCTAAAATCAGCTTAAAGAGATGTTATGTAAATTCAGCTGCCTATTTTGAGTACCCTCTATTAACAAATGTGCATTTATACCAACAAGGAGCATAACTCGGCACTGAAATCTTATAAACTGCAAATGAAAGATCACCTAATTTACACCCTTCAGTATTTCAGATATGAAAATAGGGGCCTTCCTATGTATACCCTTATTCTCCCACCAAGCATCAAAGCCTGACTGCTGAAGGTTCCTTTTTGTGTACTGTGTTTTCACTGACTGTGGAATAGCGTAGCCTCCACCAGCTTCTGAAGGAGAACATTTGTCAATGGGTCCTAACATTTTTTGTTGACACATGTTTATCATAATTGGTGAAATGCTCAGTTCCCCAAAACTGGTCTGACAATGTCTTTATGATACACAATATGCTGATATTGTCAGATATCAACATAGGACTTTATCAGATGATCCCCTTGAAGCATTCTTTTGTTGACATAAAAAATCATTTTTTTATTCCAACAAAAGAATACTGCCCCCTGCACTTATCTTGCTTTCCCGGCAATAAAGAGGAAATGAACGGAGCTCTGTTCACTTCCTCATTTGAAATCCTGCGGAATATCGCGAGACTTCATCATGTGAAAAATTAAACAAAAATAACACTAAAAAGGGAAGAAAAAGCACAAAAACACAATTTAAAATTTACAAGTAACCCGGGGAGGGTCATAAAAAGTGTGTCACTTACCTAGATGTTGCGATCTCACCCAGAAGTGTTCGTGCCAGACCAGCCATTGACAGGGTAAGTACAGTTTTTTAAAAGATACAAAGTTTCACATAAAATGCCACAGGGGATCGATTTATGTGAAACTTTGTATACATATAGGAAGCCCACACTTATCTGACAGATTAGGGACTGCAGCAGTGTCAGGAACCAGAATTGATCAAAAAAACAAAATTCATGTAGGGAACATGAGGGAATTACGGTGGCTTGCTTGGGACTGCCCATACATGCCCACTCACATCTGTGTGCCCGCCACTTCCATAATCTCTCAGTTGGCTTGGTTCCTTCCCACCCACCCCCTCAGCTCACTTTGCAAGCAGCATGCACATGCACAGCTGGTCCCAAGCAACCCTCCATAGGCAGGAACTGATGAAACAGTGGGATGCAAGGTGACTTACAAAAAGACAGAATGCAATAAAACACACATAGTACTTTATCAGACCAACCCCTAAACCACGTTCTTTTGTCGGCATAACTTTGCCGTTTTTATGCCGGCAAAAGAACTCCCCATGCCACACTTACCTCCTATATTGGCAAAAGGTTTCCCGGCAATGAACGAGGAGTGAACTGAGTTTTGTTCACTTCCTCATTTGAAATCCCACTTATTCTTGCTAGAATATATAGCATGGGAAATTCAAAAGTAAAAACAAAAATAACAAAGTAAAAGTTACAAAAAGCACCTAAACACACTAAAAAAGTCCCAAGTAAACTGGGGAGGGCCATAAAAAGTGTGTCACCTACCTGGATGTCATGATCTCACCTGGAAGTGTTCTTGCCAGACCGGCCATTGATGCTGTATTCATGTGAGTACAATGGCGTGAAGTTTCAAACGACGGCAATGCCAGCACAAAAGTGCCACGGGGATAAATTGACAGCTTGAGCTATCAATACAAAAGTACGTTTTTTAACAGAACATGATCACAAAAGGGCGACACTGTGTGGTATGCGTGCTCTTTCACAATCATTAGGCATCCTTATGATGCCTTATTTGCCTTGTTTGATAATGTCCATAGTCATCCCACAGCACTGGTTCCACTGGCTAGAATTGATGGGAATCACAGTCCAACATCATCAGGCCACAAGTTGCCCTCCCCAAATTCATATGCATGTGTAACACTAAATGCACCCACCTACAATCCATGGTCAGTGGTCAGGGTTTGCAGAGGAAAATGTCCTGGGTTCCATTGCTGGCATCTCTAGTTGAAAGGATCAGGTAACTGGGGATGGTCTGAGACCCTTGGCCCTGCCACATCTACTCAGCACCGAGACAACACTGGCCTGGATGGATAAAGAGACTTGCTTGGAATCAGGCAGCTCTACGGATTTCTTATCTATCAGATGGGGGCATGTGTTTTGGTGAAGACTCTTGAGAGCTGAGAACTGATTTGCCCAACGGCAATTTTAAGCAAACTGGGGTCAACTTAAGGCTGCTGTCATTTGAAATGATTGAAATCCCTAGATTGGTAGTTTTTCATCCAAACTGTGTTCCAAGGAACCCTGGAGTTTCTCACTGGGCTTCACTGATAAGAAAATTGGTAGTGGTAAAAAATCTGTCTTGAAAGCCAGTATGACTGCCATTATAGATCTCCCCATGCAATACTCTGTAGCAGAAGGAGAATGTGGGGAATGCTTCAATGTGTGCCTTCAATTCATGTAGGGCAACAGTTGGTCAAATAGGCTTAGCCATTGTCTGAGCCAAAGAAGTGAAAGCCCAGGAAAAAAAAACTCTGGGCATTCTTTTAAAAACTGCCTCCCTTTTTCCCCACAGAAAGCATTTTTTAAAAATGGATCATGGAATAGTTGCTTTTAGAATTATGAATAAAATGCTTAAGACAAGATGTTCACATATTTACTGCCACAAAGTCATTTCTAAAAACTGTTTAGGAGGAGGACTTTTATGTAAGACTATGTACAGCTTGGATCCAGGGCATTGCAGGACTGTATCTCCCTTTATGAGCCCATTAGAGCTCTAAGAGAGAATCATAGAATCATAGAGTTGGAAGGGACCACAAGGGCCATCCAGTCCAACCCTCTGCCATGCAGGAATACACAATCAAATCATTTCCAACAGATGGCCATCCCTTCTCCCTGTCCCACCACCTTCTCAGGCTCATTTGGTGGCAATAAGAGAGAGGGCCTTCTCGGTGGCTGCTCCCAGCCTTTAGAACTCTCTCCTTAGGGAAAGATGGCTTCCTTCTTGCTCTCCTCCCATCAAGAACTGAAAACATTCTTGGGCCACCAGGCTTTTAGAAATTGAATGGGGTGTGCTGTGCTGTTTTATGGCTTGTATACTCTTTCAATGAATTTTAATATTTTACTGTTCAATTTTCACTTAATAAATTGTGTAATTGCTTTTTGATCAACTTTTATATTTATACCTTTACCGAAAATTTTGTATAGTTTTTAAATCTGTATTGTTTTTAAAATGTTGCTAGCCCCATTATTGTGAGTCCCATTATTGGGAGAAAGGAGGGATATAAATGAATAAAAAGTAATAATAATAGTAATAATATGATATCAGATTATTACAGTTCCTGGTCTTAATTCATCTGTTATGGAAATGAATGTTTTATGTCTGCTTAACACTATGGAGAACTAGTCAAGGCAAAATAATTTCTTCTGTTTTACTAATGTTGATGTTTTGTTCTATTTTTATTGCAGTTTTTTAACGTCTTCCTCAAACTGGCAAATCCAATGAGGAGTCTTTTAGTTCAGGTGTTCCTTAAAGTTCAGTACCCTGTAGCAACATCTGTAGCAAAAAAAAAAAAAAAAAAAAAAAAAAATTAATAAATGTTCAGTTTGTAATTTTATTCTAAATAAACTGTACTTTTAATATATCAAGCATGATGATTTTATGCTAAACAAATTATATATAATGAATTTTATATTCCTAAAGTAGCAAAATAACTTTCAGTATGTAAAGGGGAGTTAATACTGCATTTTTTTCAATTGTTCTGAACATTTCTTTTTCCCCTCCCCCTCCAAAAAAATTCTCACACACACACACATCTTGAGAATTTCTGGAAATTTTATATCTCTACTATGAGCACATCAAAACATCCTAGAATGTACCTCAGAATCCTTTGCAAAACAGTATTCTGTCTTTTTCAAATGTTCTGGCTGAGAGAACTATTCCTTTAGTGGCCAAAAGCACCACCCAAGGACAAACAGGAAAGATTAAAGTGGTTCTGCAAACACTAGTGTTTACAGACGTACTAAAAATCTTTAAGGGGGGGAAATGCTCCTAAGGATGGAGGAGGGGAATGGATGCATCCAGTGGAGACCTTGTGCTCACAGATTGCTACTGAAAGACTATTGGAACTATTGGAAGAGGGAAGAGGTTACAGTGGCTGAAATCCTGAACACCAACACTTCGCTCTACAACATTTTGTTGCGTGTACCACTTGTAAGAAGAGCACTGCTCAACACCCATTGGTTTAAATGAAAGGTGCTGGTAGATTATCTTAATTCTCCCATCAAAATCAATGCGTTTAAAATGCTGCATTGTGTCCAAAGACTTCCCTGCCTTTCATTTTAATATTCCTAATTGCACGTATTAACAAGTTTTCCTGCAAGGTTAGAAATATAGGGATACATAAAAGAAATCCAGACAAGCCACACTGATTCAAACAAGGACAAATATCAAGCAACTATCTATAGAACAGAGCTGGTCCTTGAAACTTTATGGGACTGGAAACTCTGTCTAGCCCTAGCTAGCATGGCCAGTGTTGAGGGATGGTGGAACTCGAACTCCCAATAGCATCTGGAAGGTCACATATTCCCCATCCCTGCTTTAAACTAATTAAGATGGTTTCATATATCACATCCTACCCCCAAAATATTTCAAGATGATAAAGTGTTTCAAAAGAAGAGAATGTTATTTTTAAAGATACCCTATCATAAGAATGAGCAGATTTTGAACTCTGAAAGGTCATATTTTAATTATGTCTCAGCTTGTGTGATAGATAGCATTCTGAAGGACATCTTGCATGGGTTCATGGCTCTATAACAGATCTCCAACAGAAAAATACCTCTCCTGACTTCTAAAGTCCTCAAAGGAATACATTGACTCGGACTCTGATGGGTAAAAGAGGCTCCCCCACACAAAAAAAGTGACTTAAGTCCATGAAGAAGAAAAAATCAAAATAAGTCATTACCTCTGGTACTGACATCATAGATACATCTGCAAAAGATCTAATGACTTGACCAAAAATGTAACATTTCTGATAATTTCCCAACATCAACACCCCTCTAGCTTTTGAAAGGGGTTGGACAAATCCATTTGGAATGGTGCTATCAGTGCTCATTAATCATGATGAATATAATACCTCCAGTACCAGGAGCCTTATGAGCTTGTCTACACAATGGGGAAAAAAACCCTCCAAAATCTGGTGCAATAAAGACACACAAGGTATGGCCCTATCTGCACCAAACACAGGGCATACCACCTTTAACCCGGGTTTTAAAACTTGCAGTTTTCTCTGGAGTTTTCAGAAACTCTGGATAAAACTGTGGTGTGAACAATGGATCACACCATTGGATCCATGGCAAAACAATGGCAGAACAATGGATCTGCCATGAAAACTGTGGTGTGAACAATGGATCTGCCATGGATTTAGGGGTGGGTGGGGAGGCAGGACAGATTGCTGCCTGGCAGGTGCCACCATTTACCTCAATGTCTGGGGCCAGTTCCCAGCCCAGAATGCTTAAAAAGGATTTTTCTCTCCTCAGCACCTCTGGTGCTGGTGTGAAGTCACTCACTCTGAGACCAGAATGAAGTACCCAGCAAAGTGATCAATGTTGAAGAAGTCAATTGGGCTATCCCCTCACCATTGATTGCAAGTGACTGTGCTTGGCCAGGAAGGCAGAGCCCTATTGGCATGCAGTCGATTGCTCTGAGGTCAGAATGAGGTGCCCAACCATGTGAGGGGTAGCCTGATCAACCTCACCATTGATATCATAGCTGGACACCTCATTCTGACCTCAGAATGAGTGACTGTGGGCCAGCGGGGCTCTTCCATGGAGGTGCCTGACTGGGAAGGCAGTGATGGCAGACCCGCAGTAGCAACAAGAGATACAGATTCAGGCTTTTGGTCAGGTAAAGTGTGGTGCTTAACTCTGGGCCAGGGTAGTCTGAATTTTATCTGGGTTTTTACAAAGTTTACAAAGATAAATAAAACATCCAATACAATCCCCCCTGTGTACACGTTAAAAGCCTGCTTGAACAAAAATGTCTTTGCCTACCTGCAAAAGGAAAGCAGAGAGGGGGCCAGCCTAGCCTCCCATGAAAGGGCATTCTAGAGGGTGGAAGCAGGCACTGAGAAGGTTCTGTCTCATGTCCTCCCCAAGTGAGCTTGTGATAGTGGCAGTACTGAGAGAAAGCCTTGCCCTGTAGATGTTAGGATTCTGGCAGGTTCGTATAGGGAGATACAATCTCTCAAATAACCTGGACCTCAGCCATATAGGGCTTTGTGCCCAGAAATGAACCAGTAACTGGTGAAGCTGTTTTAACAAGGGATTTATATGCTCCCTATAATTGGCCCTGGTCAGCATTCTGACTGCAGCATTTTAAACGTATTGGTTTCCAAACAGTTTCCAAAGGCAGCCCCACACAGAGTGTGTTACAATAGTCCA
Source organism: Gambelia wislizenii (assembly GCA_030847615.1). NCBI lineage: Eukaryota > Metazoa > Chordata > Lepidosauria > Squamata > Crotaphytidae > Gambelia > Gambelia wislizenii. The sequence continues at coordinate 216,777,668 of JAUMIR010000003.1, forward strand.
AACAGGATGTAATCAAGGCATGTGTCACTGTAACCATATTTGACGTGTCAAGGAACAGGCACAGCTGGTGCACCAGTTTTAATTCTGCAAATGAAATCCTGGCCACTGCTGAAACCTGGGCATCCAGGCTCAGAGCTGAGTCCAGGAGAACACCCAAGCTGCAAGTCTGAGATTTCAGGGGAAGTGTGACCCCACACAAGACAGGCAGAATCCTTATTCTCTGATCTGCCTTCTGACTGACCAGGAGCACCTCTGTCTTGTCTGGATTAAGATTCAATTTGTTTACCCATATCCAGTCCAATACTGACAACAGACATTGGTTCAGTACTGAGACAGTTTCCTTGGAATCAGATGAGAAGGAGAGATAGAGTTGGGCATCATCAGCATAAAGGTGACACTGAACCCCAAAACTTTTCCAGCAGTTTCATGTAGATGTTAAACAGCATGGGGGACAAAACAGAACTCTGAGGGACCCACAGGCCAATAACCAGAGTGTTAAACAGAAGGCCTCAGCACCACCTTCTGAGTTTGTCCCTTCAAGGAGGACCAGAACCACTGCATAACAGTGCCCCCAAGTCCCATCACAGAGAGGCGACTCAGAAGGATACCATGGTCGATGGTATTGAAAGCCACTGAGAGGTCCAGCAGAACCAATAGAGACACACTCCCCCGGTCCAGTTCTCTGTGTAGATCATCCACCAAGGTGACCAAAGCTGTCTCCATCCCATAACCAGACCCAGGGTCGGTTTAAGGAATTTTAGGGCCCACTGCAACACTTTATTTGCGGGGGAGGGGGCATATGTTTATCTCAGGTCAATGTTATCTAACCTAACCTATTCACAGTACAGGATATTCAGATTATTACTAATAATGTTTTTGCAGGAGGAGGGTTACAATGGGCCACACACACACAATGATAGGGGCAGTCAGGACTCTGAGGACTCAGAAGGCGAGGAGGCTGAGCCAGTAGCAGAAGAGCTGGCTGAGTCTGAGTCTAGCCCTGAAGAACCCAGGGCTCAGCAGCCTAGCCCTCCCCCAGCTCAGGGTCCAAGCCTGGGAGACATAATGGAGCAAGAGCAAGAGGTAGAAGAGCAGGTACCTACCTTTAGCCAAAGGAGAGCAGAGAAGGCGTGGCTTCGTCGTTCCCAGAGATTAAGAGACAGAAGGTCATCAATCACCCCGCAGCTGGGAGTGGGAGCTGGGCCAACATAAGCAGCTGGGGGAGGCTGAGTTCCTTGTTTCAGGCAGTCTGCGTTACCTGGAGAAAGCCTCTGCCTGTGACTCTCCTGGAACCTTGCTATCTTGAGACTTTGGATATCTTGACCTTGGACTGCCTTCGTTGACCCACCTGCCGGAACCCTTTTGACCTTGGACTGCCTCTTCGTTCTGCACTCTCTCTGTGTGTGTACTTCTGACCCTATAGGACTGCTACTGACAACACCAGGTACTGTGCTTTTCAACTGGGTTGTTGCCGAGCCGGGCTCCTTATCAGCTATTGAGTTGGCTTCTTGACACCCTGCAGCTGTAGGTGGTGCAGGGCTCTTAAACCAACCCTGACCAGGCCTGAGGCCAGACTGAAATGGATCTAGATAATCTGTTTCATCCAGAAACCCTTGGAGCTGTGAGGCCACCACACTCTCCAGAACCTTGCCCAAAAATGGAAAGTTCGAGATTGACCAATAATTATTCAGAATAGTGGGATCCAGGGAGGCCTTTTTAGTAAAGGCCTCTGGATAGGGATGGGCCTCTGGTGTAATCCAGCATGGCTCTTCTTATGTCCTTAACATAAGACCAATGTTCATAATATGTATGTGTTATTTGGTTATTGGGGCAAAATGGTGTCCAGCATATAAGAAAGGGCCATTATAGAAAGAATGTAGTGGAGAAATAATTTTCTATGGACCTCAGACATGCTTTCCAGTTTGGACTGTCCGTACATTCAGTTGCAAATCATCAAAGCTTGACTTTGAGAGGAGAAATGAAGTGCATGTGTGAAACAGCCCTTCAGAAGATATCTATAAAATCTGATAATGTGCATTGATTGCCAAAGGAAATAACAAAATACAGGAGATTATCACACGTTAAAAACATCTCAGAACAGGGACGACAGGAGATCGCTATTAGGCTCCATTTTTTTCACCTGACATCATCCCTTTTCTGTGATGTTTCTGTTCTGCTTCCGCCCCCCCCACTTCCTCTTATTCACGGCTTAAGCCAAGAATAAGAAACCCGTTCTGTTATAATAATGGAATGACGGGCGAATGAACAGATGACCCGTTGTGCTGGCGCAATGCCAGCAGCACATGACGTCACTGGGAGGTCTGTGGTGAAGATTTCCGGGTATGATCAGGACAGCTAGGTAAGTGTCACCCTTTTTCCCCCTCCCCAGGTTGCTTTGAAAGTGTACAGTGTGTTTTTGTGCTTCCTGTCCCTTTTTTTTTTCTTTTTAAAATACCTGCACAGTCATCCTCCTGCGAGAATGTGCAGGATTTGCTTTCCAGGACATGAAAGGAGCTTTGCGACAGCTCCATTCATGCCCGGACTGTTGAGGGGAGTGGGAGCACCCCAGATCACACAGCAAGGTAAGTGTCTGGTCATTTTTTCCCCCTATTATTACAGGGACGGGAGAGGGGTGGGAGTGTAGCGGTGGGGGGTTGGCAGGACAGTCCCAGTTTCGAGGGTACTGTGTGATAATCTCCACAGACTCTGTAAGATGGAGTCCTCCTGTTGCAGGTAATCAGGTGAACAGAGGGTCCATTTCATGCTGTTGTCTACTACATGTTGCAAGGCTTGTTTCATTTCCCCCAGTCTAGGCAACTTGTTGCTGAGATAAATGCTTTTGGTATGTCACTAAGCTTTCTGCTATTGCCCTTCCTGAACTGTCTCTGCATAGCATCCAAAACTTCCCTTAAGTTGCAGGTTCAGGAAAGATTTTAACAGCAGAAAAAGCTGTCTCTGCTAAAAGATTATCTACCCTTGTACCTTGCTGAGAAACACTCTGAATCCAGTTTGTCAATCACTTCATGGAACTAAAGGGAGGGATGGAGCTGCTTTTTCCACACTGTAACCTGTTTCAACTTAATTAGCAAAGTTATTTCCCTTGCATGGAGTAACTAGTGATATTGAGAGGAGTTTAATTACAATGTTTACACTTATGCTATTTGGCAAATCAGAATAACATTGGATTCTGTTACTTTGGCAAAAGGAAGGAGTGCCTAAGCAGTGACGTCCATGGATAACATGTAAATGGGCATTAGCTTAAACTGTTTATCCTTGCTTTCCAAAGTTATCTCTAAACAAGGTAAGTTCATCTAAGTTCACAGTTCTGTTCTTTGTATTTTTTGGCAAGTTCTCTTATGTGCAATCTAATGCATGTGGTTAATTTATATCCAGAGCATACTGAACTCTATTATTCAGCATTAAGCTATAATAATTTCCTGAAATATCCAGGCATGCAGAGTGCAGTTGATTTCTTTATCTGGTGTTTAAGTTGGCACCACTTAAGACAATATAAAGGACTATGCAAATCTGACTCCTTACATCTCCTTCCTCTATTTCCATTCTAATTTCCTTTCTTCAGCATATGGATAGCAAAGAAATAGAATCCGTTAGTCTCATTCAGCCTTTACCAATCTCCCAGCCCTTGGGCAACACATAGTTTTAATTTGCTTGGGGTGTGTCCAGGAGTCAACTTCCTGTGCTCTTGGTTCAGTCCTTTCATAAGAGATAGAAGGGAAATGAGCAAAACTTGGTGACTCTTTTTCTGTTAGCTTATCATATGCTCACAACAGATGGTAGGAACATCTACATGGCTAGTATGGATAGAGTCATCCGTATGTTTAGACTGGACATTGTGCAATGCATGCAGAACTTGAAAAAGGTTTTGTGTGGAGGGGAGGTGTCTCCAACTCCCAGAATGCCCCAGGCAACATTTGAAAACTGTAGTTCAAAAAAGATACTGTTCCAAGCTCTGCATGTATCAGAGGTGTATTAATTCTCCTCAATAAAACAAAACAAAAAATGGGTATTCTGGGGTGACATCTTGCAATATAATTAGAGAGATGGTGGAGAAAAGGAAGGTGGATAGGCAAATAACTTAATCATTCATGCCCAGTGGCAGCTGATTCCTATGTTGTTGTTGTTTGGTCAGGAACCAGATGGACATGAGGATGACTGACATGCTGTTAGTCCCTTGCACAAGTGTAAGTCCCCCTACAGAAGCTGTTGGACATTTTTGTCTGATACAGAAGTCTATCTTCAGCTGAAGGTGCCAGAAAGTGGCTTCAGTAAGTTTATCATTGCATATATCCATGTCCAGAGGGTGGGGAGAAAACCAAAATTTTGCTGAAAATGCAGGAAAAGAATACTAGAAGTGACTTCTGCTCATTTCCAGGACACATTTTTGGCTGATGCAGCCCACTATAGGGAGGTTTGGGGTGAACATTTGCCCTTGCTTCATTGCAGTTGCCCACACAGAACATCTACTCACTCAATATTCAGAGCTGGAAAAGTTATTTCTGGGCTACTGGTCCCAGAATTCTTGAGCTAACTGGTGTAATTCTGGACAAGTGGCACCTTCTGGTATACATGATATCAGATATAGATGAGCTGAATTTCCATCAGATTGTTCAACCAGCCTATTCAAAAGCACTTGGATGTGTTGAGGATATATGTCCAGATGTCCTCATACTGGAAGCAAAGCACAGAGAAGGCTTCTTTTAGAGAACAGTGATAAAACTCAGATAACATTTAAAGGGCTCATCTGTGGGACCTCAGAGGCATTCAGATCTCACATATACTGAAAACTCATGTCCAAGAGCAGACAACACAAGATACAAAGAGGATGACTGGGAACAGAAATGAGCTGAATTGTTAAGCTTAAATTCCACATACTCACACATCGCCCCCCAACTTCCTTGGGAAAAAGATAACATCCTTTCAAGCACAAGGCATTCACAAGGAGCCTTCAATAAATTACATGACCTCCCCCCACCCCAGAGACTTATTTGGCACAGCCAATAGAATGTACAGAGAGCTTTTTATAGAGAGGTATTTCAATAAAATGTTCAAGGGGTTAGAAACCTACAGTTAGCTGATATCACAGCATTTGGAAGGAGCTCAGGCAGAAATCTTGAACTACGTTGTGGTTGGGGCAAAATGGAAGAGAAGAGGCCCAGTGGGGGCAACTTAAGAATGATATGGGACTTGTTCTGTTACCAGCCTCCCACACACCATCTCCCTTCAGGCAGTGTCAGAGCCCTCCCACAATGCAGAAAACATGCTCTCCCCAAAGCAAACCATTTAAATTCTCCCCTCCTTGCAAGAAAAAAAGATAGTTTCCCTTTCCTCAGACTGCAGGAAAGAGAGCAAAGGGAAGCAGGGCTATTCCACTGGGTCTACCAATACATTGAACTGTTTCCATTGTTGTTGTTGTTGTTGTTGTTGTTAACTGTGATTAAGTTGACTTCAACTTATGACAGTCCTACGAATGAGAGACCTCCAAGTCACTCTATCATCATCCCTGCTCAGGTCTTGCAAGTTCAGGGCCATGGCTTCCTTGACTGAGTCTAGCGACCTGTAATGCAACCTTCCTCTTTTCCTACTGCCTTCTACTTTATTAAGCATTACAGTGGGCCCTCCATATCCATAGGTTTCATATCTGCATATTCCAGCATCTGTAGATCATCGTCACATACTTAAAATGGTGGCGCCGCATACTTAAAGTGGTGGCACCCATACTTAAAATGGCAGTGCCATATACTTAAAAGGCAGCACCCATACTTAAAATGGCAGTGCCCGTTGATTTACATAGGACTTAAACATTCACAGTGTTTGCTATCCGTGGGGGATTCAGAACCAAGCCCCCATGGATACAGAGGGCCCACTGTATTGTCTTTTCTAGTGAACCATGTCTTCTCATGATATGTCCAAAGTATGATAGCCTCAGTGTAGTTATTTTAGCTTATAGGAAGAGTTCAGGCTTGATCTGCTCTAGGACCCATTTATTTGTCTTGTTAGCAGTCCATGGTATCTGTAGAACTCTTTTCTAGCACCACATCTCAAATGAGTTTACTTTATTCCTATCAGCTTTCTTCATTGTCCAAGCTGCCACAAGCCATACATAGAAGTTGGCATGGGCAATCCTAATTTTAGCATTCAACGATATATTATCTATACACTTGAGGGTCTTGTCTAGTTCTTTCATAGCTGCCCTTCTTCCGATTTCTTGACTGCATCCTCTATTCTGATTAATGACTGAACCAAGGTATGGAAAATCTTGAACTATTTCAATGTCTTCATTGTCTACTTTAAAGTTATGTAAATCATCCGTGGACATTATTTTTGTTTTCTTAATGTTCAATTGTAAACCTACCATTGCATTTTTCTTCCCTGACTTGGGTTGGATCCACACTCACAAAATAATCCATACTTACCTCGATCCTGGTGTTGTTCAAACACACAATGTTCCTCTGTATTCAAAGTGAAAGCAATTATTTTATGCTTCAATGCATTTTTTTAAAAAAAACTTTTTACTCTGCACTTTCATGGGAAAAAAACAGCTTTTTTAGATTTGTGCCCTGTACTCGGAATGGGATCGGGGTGGGAGCAGGGGGTGTGGTTGTTCAAGAGTGAGACAGCTTGGTGGGAGGTTACCTTAGCATCCTTGTTTGGCAAGTGTCGTGTTGCCATATTTTGTTGTTTGTTGCCAATTGGAAACCATTCTGTTTCTCCATATTCTGTCCTAATGGCAGTCTCTTGTTCTGAGTACAGGTTATGCATCAGGACAATCGAATGTTGTGGCACAGCCATTTCTTTAAGAGCCATCAATAGTTTTTTATGATCACACACCCCAAGTCAAGCTGTTTTCCATCAGTTTCACCAGGAGACTTAATCACCTGCTTAAATCTCTCCCCCTGAAAACAATGGGACAAAAATTCAATACACTAAGAAAAGTCACTTATTGACATGTTGCTTTTGCCTTCCGGTGTGCGATGAGTCAGCAGAGCACAGAACACAAACAACCATAGTGACATCCCAGTTGTCCAGGTGCACAATCAGATTTCCAGTCTAGTAACATCACACAGCTATTGTAGGGTAACCAAACAATGATGGACCACTGAATTAGGATAAAACACAAGGATGTGTCCACTCTGTCTACCAAAGCTTTACCCAGATATATTAGATGATGACTCAATCAGCCCAAGGCAACATATCCAATGGCCCTGCTGCCTTGAGATTATGATACTCAAAAAATGTCAAGTCAAAGAAAATTGATTTGGAGAACTGCAGTCCCATTGGTACCATACAAATGGAAATTGGCCCTGCTGGTGGGAGATTATGGGAAGTGTACTCAAAAAAGGTAATATTTCCAAGCTCTGTTCAATAATTGTGTGAAACTCAAAGACATAATTCCTCAGTAAAGAGGGCTTCAACAACTGATCAGCTTGCCTCAGTAGAAGTCACAGGAGTCACACTTGTAAATTCATAGCATTTTTAAAATAGTATTAATAAGAGACCATGAAGCAGAAGCATTTGATTTTATTTGGTAATACTGAAAGAGCTAAAGTCACCACACTCCACCAAGTGAGTCTTCTTCAGATCAACAGGCTGTTCCAGCCAGGTCATAATTTTGTTATTACACTAAATAAATTTTAATCAAGACAAATGCAAATCAGGCTCTCAAAGTAAAAGCTGAAAAGTTATTTTGATTTATCTAGCTAGCTTTGGCAATTCAATTCTGGGAACTGCTTTTCAGGCAGATGTTTAGCCACAGTTTCCAGCAGCGCGAAAGAATATTGCAAAATATGTGGATGCTTGTCACTGCTTGGAATAAACAGCCACATGTGCTGGCAATGCATTAGTGCATAAAGTCCTTCTAAGGCTAATGCATAATAAACCAAGCCGGAGTTTATATCTTACATTCTAATCTCAGTGACCTTTACAAGCATCTGTGTTTGTTACACAGATACAGCAGAAGACTGTGTCAGTTTAGGAATGAGATGTGCAGGTAGACAGGCTTTGGAACTCAGACAGAACCCTGGCCTCCAAAAAACAAACCAGTAACATCAATGTTAGATACCTATTTTCCTTCTTCTCATGCTTTGGAGCACGCTGAAGGATGGGACACTCCAGGGATTAACGCCCCAAACTTACTTGGTTTAAAATTTCCCTCAAGAAAGCCCTCTCCTGTGTACCCTATGTACTCCCTGTGAGGGTAGTTGGACAGAGAAAAGAGTATCCCCCAAAGACTTCAAAACATATGGGAGAATATGGTCCTTCAGATAATCTGAACCAGAACCAGATAGGTCTTTACCAGTCATAACCAGCACTTTGAACTGTGCCCAGAAACAGACTGGCAGCCAGTGGAGTGGTTACTATAAGGGAATTACATGCTCCCTGTTAAAAATCTGGCTGCATTTCTTTGGAGCAGCTGCAGTTTCTAAACACTCCAGGAATGCCTTCAAATCGCTAGTTAACTTACAGCAACACCATGAATTTCATAGAGTTTTCTTAGGCAAGGAATACTCAGAGGTTTGCCACACTAGGGTTGTTAGAAGTGATTTTCTCACTTTAGAAGGCAACAGATATATTGCTTGATGGAAGCACAGCCTATCACACACTGCTCAAAATTCTGTTCCTACAGCTGTATGAAAATACTCCATTCCACTTCCTACATACCGCATTGGCCATCTATGCTCTTCCTCCACTCCTCCCTCTCCAATTAGTCTCCTCCTCCACAGAGCTTTCCCCTCCTCCCTCTCCCATGCATCATTTCCTGCTCTTCAACAGCGCCTTCTCCCCCTTTAATTAAGAAATGTTATGCTGCGTGACTGCACAGTATCATGAGAATGCAACTTCAAATGTTTCTGTAAAACCATTCTCTACTTTGCACCCAGCATGCTGCGGATTCTCCATTTCTGAAGCAAATTGGGGCTCCCCCTACAGCAGAAAAACAAGGAGTTTCTCTCCCTTCCTCAGGAGTAAGCCTTTACTGAACTCAGTAAGTACTTACTCCCGAGGTGCAAACAAAGTGTTGAGGTAGGAGAGTAGTGATTCATTATTTGATTGACAAATGCTTGTGATTTTTTTCTTTTTAATTTCAAGAGGACAAAAACCAGCTTAAATCTGCTTGTCCTCAACCTGTGGGAAAGCACTGGTGTGTGCCTAGCCATGCTTACACAAGAGTAAACTCCATGAAGCTCAAGGGGGAAAGGAAAGAAACAGAGGGGCCAGAAGTCTTACCAGCCAAGATACATTCCTTATTTGAGAACTCACACCAAACAAGTCTTGAAGAGAAATGACAACGCAGAAAGAATCACAACCTGGAAACATCACCCAAGGAGACCTTCTGCTGTGCTTTCTGCAGCCAGACTTGTCTATCTCAGATTGGCCTTTTTAGTCATCAGCGCGCTTGCAGAAAGCGCGGGATGAGTCCCTCCTGAATCTTCGTTTGCAAAGAGAAGCCAGAGAGAGAGAGAGAGAGAGAGACCTGGGTAAGAAGCATAATGAAGAAGTTTACTCTTCTCATCTACAAGTGTCCATAGACTGAAATACTCAGGAAATGCATAAGGGATCATAAAAAAGAAAGCAATTGGCCATAAGCAAATGGCCATGAAAGCAGGAATGTCTCAGCTTCCCAATAGCTTGGAAATTGGTGCCATGCATAGGCATTTAAGAGTTCCTCGTAAAGATCTTTCTGTTTATGAACTACTTTTCTAGAGAGGCTATATACATGAATTGCAAAACGAAGAGCTGAGACCACACTGCCCTCCAATCACTGGGTTACTAAGTCTTGTAAAAGAATTACACAAGGCTTATCTCTGTTTACTTAAATCTGCTTGTCCTTGTCAAGAATATTTTCTCCCCAAAACACTGCATAGTCCTGAAGAGTCCATTCAGTCTGAATATTCCACAGACATTACATTAGAAGTTTAAATACAGCTTTTCCAAAGGGAAAGTTAAATGGACAGTTACCATCAAGGGAAGGGTTACAATCTCCCTGCAAAACACTCCCTCCTGAGGGCATCTTGCAATGAAGAAGAGGCCACTGGACTAACATTACATGCAGCTACAAGATGAAATGTAGCTTGTCCAGTTTCATAGCTACTTTTCAAAAGTATCTAGTTACCCCAAAGTAATTACCCATGTATTTGTCATTACAGTTTCATTTTAAGGTAGATCTTCACTTTTTCATTATTCAAAACAACTAGCATAGTTATCTTTGGTATTTCAAAAGCACCCGAATGCTACAGTTTCTGTCCTGTGATGTAAACCTCACCTAGGTAGTGATAACATGCATACTTTTGAAATGATAAAGGAACTAAAACAGTAACAACTAGACCATGAAAGGAGTGAAGGTATCTCTTGTCATGTTACAACTATAATTTAACTTATTTGTGTCTTGGTTATTTTTTTTGAATTTTCAAAACTTCAATGTTAAAATATGACTTCATACTTTATCAGACGCACTAAATATGGTGTCATAACAATGCCACATAAATGCAAAAGGGTGCGCATACAAGATGACATCATCCTTTCACATTTATTTATTGCCAATAAGCTGTTCTATTTTCTTGATGGGACAAGCCATCAATAGATCAGCTGTTGCGATTTTTGTGGCATTGCCAGCATTTGAAACCTCGCTCCTTTCCCCCCCCCCCATGAATACATTGTGAATGGCCAGTCCAGCCAGAACACTTCTGGGTGAGATTGTCATGAGTTAGAGGCTGAACTGCATTGGATTTCAGTTGGAGTTGGAGTCTTAAAATGGCCAAACAACTGAAGGATCATGCTGAGTCATAATGGCTGACTCCATGAACTACCAAGTCGTGCTTAGTTAGGCCATTAAAGGGCAATGTCATATATGAGCTACTCCAAAGCTCACTCTTCTTGTGAATGCTGATGTCTGGTGAAGCAGTTTCTCCTTCAATTGTAAATATTTGTGTATATATTGCAACTGTTTGACTTTGAAGATAAAAGTGCCTCCTGCTTATTTAGATGTCAAACACTCTGTGTATGAGTATTCTTGGGAATGAGTTGCTACTAAGTCTGCTGAGATAGTTTCTTTTTTTTTTGGCTTCTGCTAGGGATTGAGTGTCCTATCATCCCCTGACAGCTTTGCATAACAAGTATACCTTGCTCTCACCTGCACTGTCATACCCTGGGGCCTGTTCCATGTATATATATGTGTGTCTATATATGTGTGTGTGTGTGCGCGCGCGCGTGCGTGTGTGTGTATGAGCTCTCTTCTTGTGAATGCTGATGTCTGGTGAAGCAGTTTCTCCTTCAATTGTAAATATTTGTATATATATTGCAACTGTTTGACTTTGAAGATAAAAGTGCCTCCTGCTTATTTGGACATCAAACACTCTGTGTGTGAGTATTCTTGGGAACAGGTTGCTAGTAAGTCTGCTGAGATAGGGTTTTTTTTGGTTTCTGTCAGAGATTGAGTACCCTATCATCCCCTGACAGAGATTGTGACATCCAGGTAGGTGATGCTCTTTTTATTAACCTCCCCGTTTACTTGGGACATTAAAAGTGTGTTTATGTCCTTTTTGTAACTTTTTCTGTGTTATTTTTGCTTTTATTTTTGAATTTCCCACGCTTGCATCTTCTCGTTTGAGGAAGTGAACGGAGCTCCGTTCACTCCTCCATCATTGCCAGGATTGCCTTTGGACAGGATACAAGGTAAGTGTGGTAAAGGGGGTTCTTTTGCTGGCATAAAAATATCACAAACTATGCTGGCAAAAGAACAGAAAAGGGGGGGGTTGATAAAGTCCTTCATGTCAACTCTGTGTAAAGGTAAATTGTGTTTCAAATCAAATGTAGAAAAAAAAATTCAAAACACAAAAATGTGTATGCTTTTTGAAATTTCAAAAGACATCTAACTTCTAGGTATGGCCAAAAAAAATGCATTCCCACACTCCTGTAAAATCCTCCTACAAAGTCTGTGATACAGCAATTTGAAGCAAAAAGGGAAGCAGTTTAATGATAACCTTATACCTTTGTCATAACATTGTTTTTCCTGGTCATGGCAGCAAAGCAGAGACCTCTCCTACATCTTTGGAGATACTAGACTGGCTGACAGACTGTATTGTTATGTACCAAGAGGAGAGATTTATCAGAGGAAGAGGGGGCAAACCCTAACCTATCTATTGGTTAAAGCCTGGGAACCAGGACCTGATGTTAAATATAACCTGGGGGTTATTTTGAATGGGTTTACCCCGGCTTACCCTGGCTTTACCTCAGACATCATCAGGACTGTCTGGAGGCAAATCAGAGCAAGAGCCCTGTGTCGTTTGGACTGCAGAGCTCCAACAGGAGGTGAAAACCAAGGTAAATTGCCCGTCTAGACAATCCTTTAGTGGTGAATATCAGCAGTCAACTGAGAAAGGCGATTATTTTAAAAGGCAGAAATAGGAACAAATAAAAATTCATAGGTGATGTCTTAGGACAGCAGGGACCTGCTGCATAAATTGTTTGAAGCCTTTCTGTCCAGAAAAACACTATTGCTATTTCACTGTCTCTTTCCAGCTTTCCCTCACTTTGCAAATGGTTACTACAGTGTAAGAACCCAAATTAACGCACCTGCCTTTTAAATGGTTCTAAATATATACAAAGGAGGCCATAAATGATGAATGATTTCTAGCATAAAGACAACATCTGCAATTTGCTGACTTATTAGAGGACCTTTACTAGCTCTTTTCTCTATTTTTAATGGTCTGATCTAATGGTTCTTTTGTTTATATTTGACATAAGATGAGATTATGTTTTCTCTATCCATAAAACGTGAATCTTAAAATAAGTAATAGCCTACCTACAAGAAATTTGGAAAAAATGACATGCTCTTGGTTGTCTACGCAAAGAAGCATAAATTATGTCAACATGGTACCATTAAAAAAGAGGACAGAAAAAGAAAACACGGCTGGAATCTAGTGGTTGCCTTTTTCCCCCCACGCTCATGGAAGAGTGCTGAAGGAAGGCAGACACAATCTGATAGCTCCAAGATTTTATTTCAACAATGCCTTCCTTCCTTCATGGTTTCTACACCAGCAGCCTTCTTCTACCTGTTTCCACCACCTACACCACTGTAGTTATGCCACCATAATTCACCAATAAGATTCTGACCCAAATTCCCAAACACATCTCTGGTTAGCAACTTATTCTTTTTTATGGACACCACAGTTCAAGAAGAACGTTGACAAGCTGGAACATGTCCGGAGGAAGGTGGCCAAGATGATCAAACATCTGGAAACCAGGCCCTGTGAGGAACAACTGAGGGAGCTGGATATGTTTAGTTTGAAGAAGACTGACAGATGACATCATAACTATCTGTAAATATCTGAAGGGATATCATGTAGCAGATGAAGCAAGCTTGGTTTCTGCTGCTCCAGAGAAGGGACTTTATCAGATGAGGCAAATTACAGGCTAAGCCATCAATAAAAAGTGATGCCTCATTCATACCAGCACAGCAGAGTGGGAATGGGTAAATGATGACATCATTTGACAATTTCAGCCCTTTGTGCTATCATTGTGTCCTAATGATGTTTTTTTCCGCATCTGATGAAGTCCTAGAACATAAACCAATGGATTCAGATGGCTAGAGAGGGAATTCCACACAAACCTTGGGAATAATTTCCTGACAGTAAGGGTTGTTCAACAATGGGATTAACTGCCTTGGAGGGGGTTGAACTTTCCTTCACTGAAGGTCTTTAGACAAAGGCTGGATGGCTATCTGTCAGGAATCAGTTGTATATACTTGCATGGTAGGGTTTGGACTGGATGGTCACTTCCAACTCACATCCTCTTTTTTTCTTTTTCTTTCTTTCTTTCTTTCTTTTTTTTTTTTAACCACAGCAGGAGATAGTTTGCCAGGCCTTAGAAAGTTACTTTTTCAAAATAATTCATTTCCATTACTCCTTATAGTGGACTTTATCAGCCCACCCTCCTCAAAAGTTCTTTTGCTGGCATAAATTGTGGCATTTTTATGCAAGCAAAAGAACTTCCCCCACCAGACCTTGCCTTGTTCACATTAAAGAGGCAGCCCAGGCAGAACGGAGGCTTTTCCTAATTAGATCCCGGCCTCAGGAGCTACGTCTCCTGGGGCCGGTTTACACAGCAGATTTATTGCGGCAACTTGCGGTTTAATTATTTTCCGCAGCTGTGCCACTCAGGGTTTTTTTCTAATTATGTCGCTTTGAAGTTCAGACTTGAATAAGTGTGGGGGGTGTGGCTCTGTGTGGCTCTGTAAATCTGCCTGTAAATGAACTCACTCCATAAAGCAGAGGGAGAGCATGCCGTGGATCGCAAGTTATTCCAGCTGCTCTCTCTGTCTCTCTATTTCCCCCTCCCTCCCTCCCCCAAGCAGAGAGAGAGAGAGGGAAAATAGCAGTTCAGCTTGCTACAGCCCTTTGTGAAATGGTTTCTTTCCCTCCACAGTGCACAGGATAAAAGTGACGAACGAACAGCTTTTACATACTTTCAAAACAGCAGAGAACAGGATGAGAAGGAATGCTCCCTGAAAGTTGTTGGGAATCCTTTTTTGAAGTTGTTGGGAATTCTTTTTTTTTTTTTCCAAACTGGCTTGCAAAATAGCAGACAGGATTTTTGCAAGTTTCTTCTCTAAAGGCTACTGTCTTTGCCTCCTCCCTGCCCCTCTTTTAAGCCCACCCCTGCATCATCAACCAATCACAATGCAGCTGTGCTTTAACCCTTAGCGGAATGCTAGTTTACACTGCCAATAAAGCACTACATTGCAAATATTCCTGCAAAAATAGCGACATGCCCTGCCACGCTATATTTGGGTGTTTTACCTTCCCCCCTTCTGAATGAGGCGATGCTGTGCTGCGATCCGTGGGAACTATGAGCTATCTTAGCGGTATATTTAGGGGAATATTTGCTCGTGTAAATGACCCCCAGGTCTCTTTTAGTCTTTTAGTCCTTTACCCTGACTCGCTGGCTGTTAATTTTTGTGTTTGTTTATTTTATGTGACTTTTTAAAGTTAGGTGGATTTTAATTAGATGCTAGTGTAATATCTTTTTATGGGGGAGGGTGGGGGTAATAAATTATATTATTATTATTATTATTAATATTATTACTGGTTTCAAATCTCACTGATTCTCACAAAAAGATGCTAGTGTGGGAAATTTAAAAATAAAAGCAAAAAATCCCACACAAAAAGTACAGCAAACAACAGAAACATGCTTTAAAAGTCCCAAGTAAACAGGGGGGGGGGTTTCATAAAAAGAGTGTCCCTTATCTGGCTGTCCCGATCTCACCTGTAAGTGTTTGCCCATTGATGCTGCATTTATGTGAGTACCATGGTGCATGGATTCAAATGTCAGCAAAAAATCACCATGGCCGATTGATTGACAGCTTGAGTTGTCAATAAAAAAAAAGTACAACTTTTTAACAATACATCGTGAAAGGGCGACATCGTCTGGTATCGGCACCCTTTCTTGATCTTTAGGCGTCCTTATGATGCCATATTTGACTGATCTGATAAAGTCCAGTGTTTGACAATTAATTTGTTGTTGTTACTGATTACAATATTTTAAAAACAACTCATTGTGTTACTTGTTGTATTGCATTTTTACTTATTTGCTGCTTTTTTCCTTAAAAGAATCTTAGAACTGATAAGAGAATTACACGTTTTAAAAGTTCTTATCAAACACTTTTAAAAATCGCCTTAACTTGTAACTGTAAAAGAAACTTGAAAATGTCACTTGTTATACTAGTAAAATGACTTTGTTCTGACTCATTCAGTTACTTTTGGAATGTGAATTCATTGTGCCCTCATTGTTTTTTTAAAAAAGGAGGGGGTAACTCATTACAAGTAACTATATTACTTGGAACTCATTACATCCAAGCTCCACTATTTGAACATTACTGCATGTGTATGTACCAAAGAGTGAAGTCAGCAGTGTAAGCCTTAGCATTATTTAAAAACACAATGCTATGCATGTCAATATGAAAGTTGGGTCCTATTGAATTAAATGGGTTTCACTTCCAGGTAAAAGCATTTACACAATTGCAGCCCAGCACTTCTTCTGCTGTTTTCCTCAAGTTCCATATTGTGAATTGCTATCACTTTCACTAAAATGAACTGGCTGGCCTAATTTCTGTCTCCAGAATAATCTACAAAAGACTGATGCTATTATTATTATGCATACATAATCATTATTAATTATGCATACAGTAGAAATTAAAATAAGTCTATAGTTCTAAATATACTTGAAGATTAACATAATAGGACATTTTAGAGGAACTGTGTTTAGAACGAAAGCACTAATGTGAAGCATGTGCTGTTATTTTTCTTTCAGGAATCTAAAATGTGGGACATAGCTGTTGTCTAATACAGCTTGCCCCTTCCACGTCCCACATAAATGTAGAGGCACCAAACCAAATGAGCCACATTAATAAGTTTATTTGCCTGGGACTTTGTATAGAGTATAAACAAACAAGGTTTTCAGTTGTTGTTTTGCATTCTTACATGGAAAATTGGCACGTCAGTAGGAAACACTTTGTTTAGTCCTAGAACACCTGCACAATATTAATTTAGGAGCTCATACAATTGCTGAGGACTCCAGAGGTTTTTTTTTTTTCAAAGATAGAGAGTCGGTGGAAATCAAAACATCACAAGCTTCATTACAAGTAAACACAAGCACACCACAATTCAGTAGATCGTTATGGACACTTCCTGGCTTAAAATCCCAATTTAGGAAAGCCTTGGTTACCCCTGAGCAAATCAGTTTCCTGAAGCATGATAATTAGCCTCATTTAAAGCTTTCATGGCTGGGGAAGGGGGAAGCATACACCAACGCCCCATCTATACGATTTTTTAAAAATCCATTTGGGGGTAAAAAATATGAATACGCATTCGTTCGGATACATATGATCCGCCTACATGATTTTTTACCCCCTCCCCAAACTCTGTATGACTCCCCTTGCCCAGCTGGCTGTAGTGAGCAATCCAAGGGTCAGTTTTAAACCTCCTGCTGCTTTTTTTTTATTATTTGAAAAGGTGCCTATTATGTGGACATTCAGTTTTCCGTATTTACAAAAATAAAATAAAAGGGAATAAATGTAAAATTCAAGGACTCACCTGACTCTCACTTAGCCGGCAATCCAACATGGCAGCTGCTCCCAATTCCCCTCTTTGTTAGCCCTGCCCCCTGCGCTCAGCCAGCCAATCAGATTACATTGCCTGTTTGTGTGTGTGCAAACGGAGGGTACAGACAATCAACCATTCGAACGGCTGTACGGTTTTAGCTCGAGATCCGTTAATCCTCCCTAACACCAAATCCACATAGTTTACAGGGAATTCGCTAGCCCCCCTTCCAAATGACATGTATACATCCAAATGCCGTGTGTATGGATGATCGATCTTTCGAATGCCGTACGTATTTTTTTTTTACCGTATAATGGGACCCAAATCAATTGGTATCTGATCTGAATCCAAATGGAAAACAACCGTCTTTTCTTTTTCCTCTCAATGCCACCTTTAAACATTTACATCTGAAAATTAGGACATGTGCATCCAAACTACATCAATGTGAGGTCAAGATGGCAAACATTATTAATGAGAAAGAGCACACAAGCCACGAGAAGCTGTAGCAGCTTGTTTTGCCTGAACCTACTGGAAAGGCAAGTTTCTATCCTCTCCTCTTCTTGCCCACCGCTCTGCTGAGCACAAACCACTTTTGCACTTTGAATTCAGTTTGCAGCAATTAAAGTAAGATGAGGACAAAGCAGGAAAATGGGAGGAAAAGAGACAAACTAGCACATTTTAAAAGCATCTGGTAAAGTGGGACAACAGAGGCAATATTGGGATTGTCCCTGCCAAATTGGGATTGCTGGGAGATATAGAATGTATAATATGAACTGATTGTTTTGATGTATACTCTTTCACACCATGTACTTATCAGAATGAGTATAGTTGTCCCTTCACATTCCTGGGGGTTAGGGGGAAGCACCACCGTGAAAGTGAAAAAAACACGAATAAATTAAGCCCCTCCCCAAACATGCTATAAACATGCACTGCCAGAACCTCCCTTTCCTGCCTTTGCACAATGCCTCAGCCAATTTGCAAAGTCCCTCTGCCTCCTTCCATTTCAAATTGAATGTTAGTAGCAGCAGCTGCTGCCACAGCAACCACCAACAAGACCACAACTCTCTCTATCCTCCTATACTTGCAACAAAACCACTCCATGTCTTGTGCTGTCCTGGCACCCAAACTGAACTGAACCACCTTAAAAATTTTATTCCACCCCATCTCCCCCCAAACAAAAGCAAAAAGCACAGTCCCTGCCACAGTAGTGGCAACAATTTCTCCACTGCCGCAGCAGCAACAATTCTCAGGCACACAAAACTTTCTCACCCTTGCCTCCCCCTCCCTCTGCTCAGCCAGCAACAACACTCCACGTCTCCTGCTCACCTGAAATCCAAACCAGTACGAATTGTACACAATGATCTGGAGCTAAACATTGCTACACCACCTTAAAAGTCCATTTCCGTTCAAACACAGGAAAGGGAGAAACAGGCAGTGTTGTTGGCTGGAGTGGAGGAAGAGAAGGGAAAGGGATGGGGTGGGTGGGGGAGCCAGTCTTTCCAGGAGGCAGAGGGACTTTGCAAATCTTGCCGAATCATGGTAGTGCAAAGATTGTGGGTTTTACCAGGCAGGGGGAGGGGGAGGAGAAGGAGGACAAGGTCTTGCAATAATAGTTCTGTTGACATATTCCAGGAGTAGCTACAAACCACGAATACACAAAACCACGAATGTGAAACACACACATTTAAGGGACAACTGTAATGCCAATAGTTTCATTCATGTAACTAGGTGCCTTGACTCCTTAGCTCTCTGATGGAAGTGAATAAGCCCTCAGAGCTCAGCATTGCTACTGTTTGAAAAGGTAATGGGGTCTCATCAAAGGCCCAAACAGACATCTGAATAGACACAATGTGGTGAAAAGGCGAGGGGGGAGGAAGAGTGAATTCCACTTGAATCTATGATTCTATGATTCTATATCAAGATTTCCTGCATGGCAGGGGGGTTGGACTGGATGGCCCTCGTGGTCTCTTCCAACTCTGCAATTCTATGATTCTATGATTCTATGATTCTATGAAATGATGTGACCCACTAGAGAGCCATAATCTTTGCTCAATAACTGCAAAGGTATTGAGATCAACAAGATGAACCCTAGAGAAGGAAACAGTACCAAGTTGGCAAGATTCCAATAGGCAGAGTCTATTTTGACTGGGGAGAAATACACCACCATCCCCACATTGCCGTTGGCAAATCTGTGCTCAAGTCCGTTCAGCAGTTCACATACTTGGGAAGCATCATCTCCTCAGATGCCAAGATTGACAAAGAGATTGATCACAGATTAGCAAAGGCATATAGCGCATTTGGAAGACTTTACAAAAGAGTCTGGAGTAACAAACACCTGAGCCGAAGCACAAAAATCAGTGTGTATAGAGCCATTGTACTGTCTATTCTTCTTTATGGATCTGAAATATGGGTCACCTATCGCCAACACTTACGACTCCTCAAACGCTTTCATCAGCGCTATATACACACAATCCTAAATATACACTGGACTGACTATGTGATGAATGTTGCTCTCCTTGAGTAAGCAGGGATCACCAGCATTGAGACCATGATACTGAGAACACAGCTGCGCTGGGCAGGGCACATTTCTAGGATGGAGGACCATCGCCTCTCAAAAATAGTACTCTACGGTGAACTCGCCACAGGTCAGCGTAAGAGGAGTGCTCCAAAAAAGTGATACAAGGACTCCCTGAAACAACATCTCAGGCCCAGCCAAATTGATCACCAACAATGCTCCTCCCTGGCCTCACATTGGGAGGCATGGAGACGTACTATCCACAATGCTGCAGCCTTATTTGAGAACTCACACCAAACAAGTCTTGAAGAGAAACAACAGCACAGAAAATGACAACCCAGAAACATCACCCAAGGAGACCTTCTGTTGTGCTTTCTGCAACTGGACTTGTTTATCTCGGATTGGCCTTTCAGTCATCAGCACGCTTGCAGAAAGCAAGGGATGAGTCCTTCCTGAATCTTCGTTTGCGAAGAAAAGCCAGAGAGAGTTATTTATAAGTCCCTGCCACACATCCAGACCACACCAAATATGTTGTTCAAGAAACAAACAAGAGTCTTCTGACAAGTTTGTTCTGGATCTCAGAAAGATGCAGTTAATCATAACATATACATTAGAGTAATTAACAAACAGAACTATTTATATATTGCAAAAATATATTTTGGTCTCCACCTTCTTTGGTTACTCAAAATAAAAATGAGCTGTATCCAAGGTGATAGTTACGCATGTAGATGATGGAGTGGTCCACAGTGGATAATCAATTTAAATATTACCCTCCAGATTGAGATCAAGTGGTGTTTAGACTAGCATTCCAGAGTTTCCCTCTCCCTCCCCCCACAAGGTGCTTGAAATAGAAGGCACTTCAGTCCCAAACACAGACAAATCAGACAGAATGTGGTCCTCCAAAGTAAAATGCCTAGCCACTGAATGCTTGTTGGGATCGGTCCCTTTGCTCCTGCCATGTTCATTATTTTCCCCAGGGCTTTGATGTAGAATGTGCTTACCAGTTTATGTGGGGGTGAAAAGAGGTACAGTATTTTTAACTGTCTGGGTTGTGCTTGGGGAAACATAACCAGGCATCTGCAATTAACAGTTCTAACCTCAATGTTAGAAACTCTGGGAAAATGTTAAGTTTTGTTTTAAGGAATACCTGCATCAGTGGATAATGGAGAACCAGTAGCTATGCAGCCCACCAGATTTTGTTGATTGCAAAATGCTTTTAACTTAGATGTAACTGTTAGTCCTTCAGTCTCAGCAATGACTTTGTATTGTATTCTTCCTGGATTTCTAGCAATAAAGCTCTCTGATGCAACCTGAAGCTTGTGCTCTATGGGTTTGGGAAAGCTGGTCCTTGACAAGGCTTAAGCTTCCTGGCCAAGACTACAAACCTCCAGTTCTTAATCCCACACAAATAATATGATACCATTTGATGCCTACCACTGCCTCACATTATCTGCTGACAGAAGATGAGGACAGGGAAATGTTCAGCCCAAAAGACATCACATCACATATGATCAGTGATGCATATTAAAAAGAGAGAGAGGAAGATGAGACAGTGTGGAGTGATAACGGAGTCCCTTGTACAACACTAAGGACCATGTGAGCTGTTACACTATCCACTCAATAAGCAATTATATGAATGAGTTTCAAGAATAAATTTAGGCTTCTAGAAACTTGATCCAGGCTGGAACCCTGGTGAGAAGAGAGGCCTTAAACCTTTGTATTTGCCCTCAGAGAGGCTGACTGGAAAGAGGCCAAGACATCATGCAAGACATCATGCAAAGTGCAGCAGGTATCCTCATATACAAGTGCATACTTTTGAGTACCTGGTATCCTCTAGCTGGTTTTGGACTACACTTCTCATCAGTCCTGAACATTGACCATGTGGGGTGGTGCTGAGAGGAGTTGTAATCCAAAACATCTGGAAGGCAACAGGTTGGGGAAATCTAGACTAGCAGTTCTCTTCAAGCATAATAATGTAGGCTGGCACACACAATTTGGGAACTACTATCTAATTGAAGAGGGGGATGTCTAGCTCTGTATCTGTCCATGTGAATATGCATACAAAGTAATATTCATACACAAAGGCTAACATCAAATAACTGCATGGCTGCTCACTTGCTGAGACCCAGAACATGGCAGAGACTGGACTGCTCTCATGTGTCTGTGGGCAGCAAAATGAAGATGGGCTAAACAAGAGCCATGTGCTATTCCCTCTTCATCCAGTCCCTTCTTCCATGGAACTATGACAGCCCACTTCCAAAGAATCTCTGCAGGGACCTCTGGGGCAATTTGTCCCCCCCCCCCCACACACACACAACACCAACACCACCACATAAGAGGGACCTCTGCAGACCACACATCAGTTACACTCTTGAGGTCTGCTCCTCCAACTATACCCTGATGGTGGCAAGGGGCAAAAAAAAAAAAAAAAAAAAAAATAGAAGGGAGGCAAGAGGTGAGTGGGGAAGATGGTGGCATTATGGGGCATGGGGGAAAAAGAAGGAACCCACAATGCAGGAAACCAAAGACAGTGTACAAACATGGCCATCAGACAACAAAATTTGTAACTGGCCTTGCATGCACACTATAGACAGATAGATGGGTGGTGGCAGAAGGAGGGGGCTTATTGTGGTCTATGCTTACAGAAAGTCCTTAGGAATGCTGCTTTCAGACCATTCCAACTTTTTCTCAGGATGCTATCTGATAGCTGCTACCTGCTCTCACATTTTTGCTAGGTTTGTTCTAAGCACACCAGAACATTAAAAGAAAAAAGGCTTGCTGAAAGTTTGTTTACTTCTCCTCCGCATGAACCAAAGAGGAGATTTTAAAGGAAGCAGCTGTGCAAACTTAGATAATAAGGTAATGTTGTCCATCTCTTCTGACAAAGTGCTTTAATCCCCTGTATTTAGTCAATATAGGAAGCAGCACATTTTTCTACTACGGATTTTTCATTCCTCACATTTACGCTTGACAGAGCTACTGAAAATGCAGAACATTTTCTTTGTGACCGGCTTCATTTCACTTCTGTGTCTTCTCATTTCTGGGAATGTCAATAGTAATTGACCAACCCAAATGACTTGAAGAAATATTGTTTTGTTTGTCCCCTCCCTTCCAAAACTGGTGGCTCACAACAAGATTAAACACAGGTACAGATAAAAGCACAAAGCCTTTATAATGTCAAACAGACAATTTAATAAAGTGTTATATTAAAACACAACTTAATTAAAAGCCATTTAAAAGCAGAACAATTAAAAAATATATACACCACCCACCCATGTAAAACCTTGTCTCAGTGACCAGAGAACCAACAAAAGCCCATCTAAATAAAATTGTATTTTCCTGCTTATGGAAAGACAACAGGGAGGATGCCATTCATCCATCAGCAAGAAGTTTCACAGCCCAGAAACAACCACCAAGAAGCCCCTCTTAGGTCACATCTAGGCTTTTGAGGTGAAAATTATGATAGGGCCCCTGTACCTTTCACAGTTGTGTAGAAATGGAAATTTCAACATAGACATTTTTTGTCACGCAAGCTCCACCTCTGAAACTCCCTGTTCTGCATAAACATTAAAGATATAGGAGCCCTGTCCCATTTTTCACTTGGCAGCTCCAGGGCTTGTCTACGCTAGTGGGAAACCCTGCTCCTACCTCATAACCATGGCAGATTTCTTTGTTAAACAGTGGCCCTGTAAACGCCACATGCACCAGGCTTATCCAATTGTAAATAGGAATATCCCACCACACTGTAATCCACATCAGAGAAAAAGGATAGTCCTACGCTGATCATGTGTCCTATACATCATACTATTTCCAGCCACACAGCTGGGGCTGCTCCTGGGCACACAATCAAAAAATAGAAAAATAAAATTTAAAAAGTGCCAGAATGGAGTCCTGTCCACCCGAAGTCCCACCCCAGTTTTACTCTGAAGCCAACTCTTGGCTACCACATGGCCAAAAATCTGGGTTTTCCCTTCAAATGCAGAGCAGACTGCAAATCTTGCAATCTGGAGTTTTCTGCAGAAATCCTGGTGAAGTGTTCCTCATCAAAAATGCTGTGTGTCAACTGTGCCACGAATGTGCAGTGAGTGTGGATTTTTTTGCCCATGTAGACAAGCTCTAGTCTCACCAAATACCGTAACTTTCAAATTAAGATTTTTTAAAAGATTTTTTTAAAATAATTATTTAAAATATTTTTTTAAAAAAATCAAATACACTAAGAATTACCAAGATTTTAAAAAGATAGAAAACTAAACTACAGTAGAAAACAAATTAAAAAGTGAAGAAGGAAAAGAAGAAAAGGAATAGAATAGAACAGGAAAAAGGAAGAAAGTGGCTTCTGATCTTCTTTTAGGCAGTTATATATGCATATAATTATTTATACCTACCTCTCCAAAATGACAACATATTCCCTTCTTTCAAAAGCTTATTCTTTCTAATAATCAAAACCAAAAGTTACAATTTCCTTTTTCTTGCAAAATGTCTACGAGGGATTCTTTTTGGAACTTATATGCCAACCCCTTTCCTAGTTTATCTGCAAATAAAAAAAAATATTGTTTACATAATTCATCTCTCACCATTAACATAGATAACTGCCTCTATAAAATCTTAATTTCATTCATAATAATTGTCTTTGATGAAGACTTCATATAGCTCTGCAGCTGCAGGAGAAGTGGAACACCATGCTGCTGTTTCTTTGGACCAAAGATACCAAAATATTTCAGCTTAAAGTTGCTATTATCAGTAACTAAACCTTAGGAGAGACATTTTGACTGGGGAGAAATACAGAAGTTGGGAAATCAGCGAACATTGTAGATGTATGGAAGGGGGTGTGCAACCCCTCAGGATTGGGACAACAGAAGAACCAGACATTCTACATCCCTGCCCTAGCAGATATATGCCAACTGTGGTAAGTTGTTCTTTCATGCCTTCACACATTCTTGACTTATGGTGAGCCTAAGGCAAACCTATCATGGGGTTTTCTTGGCAAGATTTGTTGAGAGGGGGTTTGCCTTTGCTGTCCTCTGAGGCTGAGCGTGACTTGTCCACGCTCAGCAAGTGTGTTTCCATGGCCTAGTGGGGAGTCAAGCTCTGGTCTCCAATGCTCAAACCACTATGCCATGCTGGCTCTTGGCAATTTCTTGTCTACATTCCTGATGTTATGATAAAACTTTGAATCTATGTCCCTCTGGCTGAATTGAATCTGACTATAGAGGATCACAAAACAGTATAAACCCACTCTTTTATACAGGAACTGAATACAATGAACAGACGTTGACACCGTTGACCTTACACTGACTAAAGTGGATTAGAGCACTGTGTGCTGCTAGCTAAGCTCCTCACAAAGAGACAGAGACTTTCCCCTATGAAATGATTAGTTGATTGCCCAAGGGGAAACTCTCTCATCACATGATATACAGCCTCCCCATCTCTTGACAAAGAATTTCTCTCTCCCATATCCAATTGTATTAACACTAAGCCATGAAAGAAACTTTTCTGGTTCTCGTAAATATTATTGAGTACTAGCAGTGCAGCTTCCATTTCACTTCTTTGTGACATTCAGTTAGCAACTGCTTTGTGGAATGCCATCAACAGGGAATCAGTTAGAATATGACTATATACATGCATAAGTTCCTGTCATTGGAAAGAAATAGGTATGTGAAATAAAGTATCTTCGTTAAACAATTTTAAACTCTGGCTTAAAGGTCATGTAATGCCTTCCTTGTAGGGATCATATTGTAAACATACATTGGATAATGGAGCACACCAAAGAATTTAAGAAGAAAATGTCTGTGCTTTATAGATTATAGCAAATACTTTGATTATGTACATCATGGGGAAAAAAACACCTATGGATTGCTCTTAAAGAAATGGGTGTGCCACAACATTTGATTGCCCTGATGCATAACCTGTTCACAGGCCAAGAGGCCACCGTCAGGACAGAACATGGAGAAACAGAATGTTTTCTAATAGGCAAGGGGGTAAGGTAAGGCTGCATTATCACCCTATCTGTTTAACGCAGGCTGAACATACCATACAAAAAGCAGGATTAGAATCTGAAGAAGAACATGTTAAAATTGGAGGAAGGAACATCTGCACTTTAAGATACGCAAATTACACCATATTACTAGCAGAAAATAACAAAGACTTGGAACAATTATTGAAGAAAGTAAAGGAAGAAAGTGTAAAAGCAGGATTACAGCTGAACATTAATAGACAATGAAGACATCGAGATAGTTTAATATTTTCCATACCTTGGCTTGGTTATTAATCAGAATTGGAGATTGCAGTCAAGAAATCAGAAGAAGACTAGGACTTGGAAGGACAGTAAATAAGGAACTGGACAAGTTCCTCAAGTGTGAAGATATATCATTGAATACCAAAATCAGGATTGTCCTCACCGTCATATTGCCAATTTCTGTGTATGGTTGTGAAAGCGGGGCAGTGAAGAGTGTTGGTATGAAGAGAATTATTTCATTTGAAATGTTGTTCTGGAGGAGACACAGGCTTGTCTAAATGGCAAAAATTCTCCTAACGGAATGTGAGATTCCATAAACGTATTCCATTTATCCTAGTGAGATCCCACACTGAATCTCAGTATTTGGAAGGTGGGAGGAATCCTAAAACTGCACTACAAAAGACTTTGGAACTTTTCCTGAGTTTTTTTTTAAAAAAAAACTGCAGGGGAAATGCACATTCCCACTAGTTAGGACAACCAAATTGCATTGCTGCACATTCCCAAAGTGGGTAGCTGATTGGTCAGATATGCACGGGGGGCACACACCTGGAACCACCATGTCAGATTTTCTCTGTAGTGGTCATGCACTGGGCGACAAAACTGTCTCTCTCTTTTTGTTGTTGTTTATTTTGTTTATTTAACCAGAAGGTCACACATCAGCACTTTGGATTTAGTTTTTTTTTTTAAAAAACAAAAAAAATACTCTTCGGCAGCAGCAACTTAGGGAGAATAAAAATGTGAGTACAGTTGTCCTTCTGTATCCACGGATTTGGTATCCATGGATTTAAATATTCACGGCTTGAAAATATTCTTTAAAAAATAATAATCCAAAAAGCAAACCTTGATTTTGCTATCTTACATAAAGGACACCATTTTGCTATGCCATTGCATATAATGGGACTTGAATATTCACAGATTTTGGTATCCACAGGGGGTCCTGAACCAAACCCCAGTGCATATGAAAGGACAACTGTAATTCCCTTGTGCCCACCATCCTGATTTGCAGATATGCCCATTTGAACGGCAAACACAGATAGCTTCACATGCCTGTGATGTTGCCAAAACAAAAACAAAACTATGGAGACAAATGAAAGCTGCTGCAAATTGCTGTTACTGCAAACCAACCCACATTTTATTGCCTCAGAAAGACAAGCCCTTGGGCTACATAGCAGAGCCAATGTTGAGTAACAATGAGGTTTGCATTTCTAAGGGATGGAACAGAATTTTGTTGAATGAAATATTCTCAAGGAAACTAACTTTTCACACTTCTAAAGTTTCACTGAGAGATGAAACACATTGAACCGCAAAAATCCCCATCTACATTTGTAAGTTTTATAAGTTTTCGGAGGAAAATAAAGTACAAAGTAATGTGCATCACTTAAAATACAAATGTGTGCAGGGGGGGATAACACAAACACACTTTAGTCTGTGGTGAAGTGCATGAATTAGGCAAACTGTACATTAAACAAGTACACACATGAGAAAACTATGTTTTAAGATGCACACAACTGCCATGTGGGTGGGTGGCAACACAAACTCTCACACTACAGTATGAAAAATGATGGGAATTGGGATTTGGAAAAAGGCAGTTGGGATTTGGAGAAATGCAATGGTTTTAAGACTAAGAGAATTTTGGTCTGCACTTAGGGTGGAACAATGTAATGCATAGATATAGGAGGGTGGAGCCTGGCTGAATGAGACTATGTGCAAAAGGGATCTAGGAGTCCTAGTTGAACATGAGTCAAAAGTGTGATGCGACAGCTAAAAAGGCCAATGCGATTTTGGGCTGCATCAATAGAAGTATAGTGTCTAGATCAAGGGAAGTAATAGTGCCACTCTATTCTGCCTTGCTCAGGCTTCACTTAGAATACTGTGTCCAGTTCTGGGCACCACAATTCAAAAAGGATATTGACAAATTGAAGTGTGTCCAGAGAAGGGTGACTAAAATGGTGAAAGGTCTGGAAACCATGCCTTATGAGGAAAGACTTAGGGAGCTGGGTATGTTTAGCCTGGAAAAAAGACGGTTAAGAGGCGATATGATAGCCCTGTTTAAGTATTTGAAGGGGTGTCACATTGGCTGGGAAGGGTGAGTTTTTGCCTGGGAGCCACGCCCCTTCTTCCACCCTGAAGCTATAAGAACTGCTTACAATGATTATTTATCATTACCACCATATAATGGAGCCGGGAATGGCCTGGGAGCGGGAATTGAGGTTGTGTGGGGGAAGGGAAGGTATGGCGGTAACAGAGTGAAGAAATGTTACAAAAGAAGAAGGGATCGATGCTTAATACCTATCCCATCTTCAGTTCACTCTGTTTCCCAGAATAACTTGGAGAGTGTACCATCCTTTCCACAGCCCCTTACTCTGCTCCTTTGCAATGCCAGGTCGGTTAAAAATAAGACTCATATTATATATGACCTCTTAGTGGATGAGGCAGCCGATCTGGCATGCTTTACCGAGACCTGGCTGGGAGATGCCAGTGCTGCGACATGGGCACGGGCTCTCCCAGCTGGGTACACAGTCAGTGAGCAGATAAGGGAAAGTGGGGGGGGGCGTGGTGTGGCCTTGGTTCATAGAAACAACTTAACCTTGACCAGGAAGCCTATCCAGAAAACAGCTTGCATCGAGTGCATGTACCTTCGCCTGAAAACCAGGGATAGTTTGGGGATTCTGATGGTGTAGCGGCCACCCTGTTGCTTAACAGACTCCCTAACCGAGCTGACCCAGCTGATCTCTGTTGCTGCTGGAGTCGCCCAGACTTTTGGTTCTGGGAGACTTCAACATCCCACTCAAGACCAACGTGTCAAATCTAACAGGTGCGGCTCAGGAGTTCATGGAAACCATGACAAACATGGGCCTATCCCAATTGATTGACGGGCCTACACATTGTGCAGGTCATACCCTCGATGCAATCTTCAGTACAGAACAGGAATATCCATGGACGGAGGTTACAAAAACTTCCGCATTGTCATGGATGGATCATTTCCTGGTCAAGATGGAACTAAGAGCCACTGTCTGCCCCTCCGGGGGTGGCGGACCCATTAGAATGGTCTGCCCTCGAAGGCTAGTGGAATCAACTGGTTTCCAGAAAGCCCTAGAGGGTTTAATGGTTGGTAACGCCAGTGATTCTGTCGAAGCTTTGGTCAGCATCTGGAACACTGATCTTACCAAGGCTATCGACACAATCGCTCCCAAGTGTCCTTTCCAGCCCACCTCTAATCATAAGTACACTCTCCTGGTACACAGAGGAGTTTAGAAGGATGAAGCGAACTGGACAACAGTTAGAGTGTAAATGGTGGAGGACTCAACTCTTATTCGACAGAACTCGCCATAGGAAGCATCTTGATTCCTATCGGGAATCCTTCTGCTCTGCACATATTGCGTCTGCAGAGTCCCGTCCAGCAGAGCTGTTTAAGGTGGTGGGGGTGCTGACACAGGTTCCTCCTGCGCCAAACCCCCTACTTAACCCAACAACAGCCTGCTGTGATGTGTTTAACATCTACTTTGCAGATAAAATCTCTCGGATAAGAGCCGACTTGAATGCCAATGTTCTGACAGAATCCATAGATGAGGCGTCCAACAACTCTGTTGATGACATTTTACCAGATCAGTTTCAATCTGTGAGTACCGATGACATGGACAAGCTTTTGGGAAGAGTGAGGAAGATGACTTGCCCTCTTGATCCTTGTCCATCTTGGCTGGTCATCTGGGGGGGAGAATGCATTGAGAGTATTCCTACGGGATACAATCAATGTGTCCTTCAGGGAAGGTATCATACCATCTTGTTTAAAGGAGGCGGCGGTTAAGCCACTCCTGAAAAAACCTTCACTGGACCCCCTGGACAGGAACAGCTATAGACCAGTGTCCTTGCTACCTTTTTTAAAGCAAGGTGATAGAGAGGGCAGTTGCTTCCCAACTCCAAGCTGTCTTGGATGAAACCGATTATCTTGATCCATTTCAGGGCTTCAGGGCAGGATATGGAGTTGAAACTGCCATGGTCGCTCTGACCGACGACCTCCACCTGAGCATCGACAGAGGTAGTGTGACCCTGCTGGTGCTCTTGGACCTCTCAGTGGCTTTTGACACTATAGATCACTCCATCCTCTTAGATCACCTGAGAGAGTTAGGAATTGGAGGCACTGCTTTGCTGTGGTTCCGTTCCTTTCTCTCAGGCAGATCCCAGAGGGTGAGGCTCGGGGACAGTTGCTCTTCCAGAATTGAGCTTAATTGTGGCATCCCTCAGGGTGCCATCCTGTCTCCAATGCTATTTAACATTTATATGAAGCCGCTGGGAGAGATCATCCAGAGGCATGGAGCTCGGAGTCATCAGTACGCTGCTGACACTCAGATATATTTCTCCATGACCAGATCGTCGGCTCAGACTTCAGATGGCGCCTCTCCTCTTAATGACTGTCTCAGAGAGGTAATGGATTGGATGAGGAGAAACAGATTGAGACTAAATCCAGACAAAATGGAGATACTGACAGTCACAGACCCAAAACCAGGTCTGGGAATACAACTTCCAGTCCTGGATGGAGTCACACTCTCCTCTAAGGACTGTGTTTGCAGTCTGGGGGTAGTCCTAGATTTGTCGCTTCACATGACTAGTCAGGTAAGCATGACGGTCAGGAGTGCCTGTTATCAGCTTTGGCTGATACGTCAGCTGCTCCCTTACCTGGATACAAGGAATCTGGAAACTGTGGTACATGCTTTGGTAACCTCACGTCTGGATTACTGTAATGTACTGTACATTGGGCTACCCTTGTCCCTAAGCCGGAAACTTCAGTTGCTACAAAATATGGCAGCAAGGTTAATTATGGGTACATCTAGGAGAGAGCATGTAACACCTGTGCTTAAATTTCTGCACTGGCCGCCGATCAGTTTCCGGGTACAGTACAAGGTTTTAACCTTTAAAGCCCTACATGGCTTGGGTCCATCTTATCTCTGGGACTCTCATCACATATGATCCCCCCCCCGTGCACTTCGGTCCTCCGGGAGGAAGAAAACAAGGCTGCCGCAGACCTCCCAGAGGGCCTTCTCTTCTATGGCTCCCAGACTATGGAATGGCCTGCCGGATGAGATCCGTCTTACCACTACTCTTAATAGCTTCAAGAAAGCATTGAAGCATCTCTTCCTGCAGGCCTTCTCAGAATAACTTCCCGGCCCAACTGGAGTTGATTGCCTACCCGCTCCCCCGCCGCTATTGCCATTTTTTGTTGTAATTTGTATATTGTATTGTATTTTATGTTGTTTTAATTCTTCACTAGTTTAATTTAGTTTTAAGGGGTTGGAGGGTTAGGATTGGGAAGGATTCTTTTAACTTGCTGCTGTTTTAATCTTGTTGTACACCATCCTGGTTGCCGAGCAAAGGGGGCGGGTTAAAAATAAAAATTGATGATGATGATGATGATGATGATGATGATGATGTTTAGCCTGGAAAAAAAGACGGTTAAGGGGCAATATGATA
This sequence comes from Gambelia wislizenii, assembly GCA_030847615.1. Classification (NCBI taxonomy): domain Eukaryota; kingdom Metazoa; phylum Chordata; class Lepidosauria; order Squamata; family Crotaphytidae; genus Gambelia; species Gambelia wislizenii. The sequence continues at coordinate 216,808,995 of JAUMIR010000003.1, forward strand.
GCCCTGTTTAAGTATTTGAAGGGGTGTCACATTGAGGATGGAGCAAGCTTGTTTTCTGCTGCTCCAGAGACTAGAACACAGAACAATGGATGCAAGCTCCAGGAACAGAGATTCCACCTCAACATTAGGAGGAACTTTTTGACAGTAAGAGCTGTTCGGCAGTGGAACACACTCCCTCAGAGCGTGGTGGGGTCTCCTTCCTTGGAGGTCTTTAAACAGAGGCTCAATGGCCATCTGTCAGGGATGCTTTGATTGTGTATTCCTGCATGGCAGGGGGTTGGACTGGATGGCCCTTGTGGTCTCTTCCAACTCTACAATTCTATGATTCTATGTTCCCCAGCTGTGATGTAGACAGTATGGATGGATGAGGGAAGGCACATCTCCACTATACAGTATTTCCAGAATTCAACTATGGGACTCTGTCTTACACTGCATCATATCTTACTGTTCTGACTGTCCAGTTTGGTACTGTGTTCTTTAGAATTTAGATATTCTGGGGTTCTCTGTAATTAACTAGTGCATAAACTAAATTATCTAACAACATAAATATTTTTTAAAAATAAAATAAACAGACCAGATTTTCTGAGATATCATACAACAGGAACACAAATCCTGACCCTCAATAGTAGAAGGTTTGTTATACAGAATTTTCTTGGCACTTCACTCCATAATATCAAACACACTCGCCTGTCCAAAAGGAAGGAAGGAAGGAAGGAAGGAAAGAGTAAGTTTATAATTTCATTGCTGTTGCTCACACTGGTGTTCTAACTGGCAAGATATGGCATGGAAGGAAAATATGAAACCAGCTTATTTATTTATTTATTTATTTGTACCCCGCTCTTCAGCCACAAGGTTATCAGAGCGGCTTACAAATGGTTTTAAGTAATAGCACTGCATTAAGCAGTTTCCAATGTGTGTTAGCTAATTTCCCCCACAAGCCAGGTCCTCATTTTACCGACCTATGAAAGGATGGAAGGCTGAGTGAACCTTGGAGCCCGCTGGAATTGAACTTGCAACATGGTGACTTGCAGTACTGGCATTTAACCACTGCACCACCAGGGCTCCCTGGTGTATTCTAAATCTCAGTATAGGAAAGGGGGAAAGTTTGAGCCTCAGCTGCATTATGCATATGATTCTTGTGAAGAATAACTTGAGTTAGCATTGAGTTAGCATTTCAGAGCTGCAAGCAGGGCAGGCCCTTCCATTACATAAAGTGAGATGCTTGCTTCAAGTGGCAATTGCTGGGAAGCAGCAGCCAGGTATTGCAGGAATGTGTTGTGTGTTTCACACCAACCTAGCCTGCTGCTTCCAAATGATATGGAAAAGATTGTTCTGTTGTCAGTATCAAAGCATCAAGTATCAAAGAATCAAAGCAAGTTTCAACTGTCCAGTTGACTTTGTATGTGGAATAGAAAGGGCCACCATTTTGTTCCATGTCTCATGCCATCATAGCCTCCTGTTCCAAATTTTAATCTGGTTTAATCAGTGAATTAATCAACTAAAGTTGGGCAGCCCATGCTCATGCACATTTACTCCAAAGCATGTTCCATAGTGTTAAAGAGGGCTTCCTCTCAAGTGCTAATAATAATAATAATAATAATAATAAATAAATAAATAAATAAAATTTATTTTTACCCTGCCCCTCTGTTAAAACAATTGGGGTGGCTTACAAAAATTAAAATACCAATACAATTTAAAATCCCCAAACACCACCCACCCCCACCCTCCCCCATAAAAAGATATTAAACCAAATACATTAAATACATAAAATTTAACCATTCAGCTACAATCCTAGGTACACTTATTGGAAGTTGACTATCAGTGAGCCAAATGGGATTTTTTTCTGGAAACACCATATGGAGGGCTAACCCGTTACTTGATTAATCAGAGACTGCAGGTTTGACTCTGTGGGTTCTGTGTTGAGGGCACACTTACTTTTTTAAAAAAAGGCTACTTTGATTCTGTGGCATTACAGCACTATTGTTATGTACCTTCGAGTTGTCTTCTGACTTATGGCGACCCTATGGCAAACCTATCACAAGGTTTTCTTGGCAAAATTTGTTCAAAGGGGTTTGCCTTTGCCTTCCTCTGAGACTGAGAGATTGTGGTTTGCCTAAGGTTTCCCAGTGGGTTTCCATGGCCAAGCAGGGATTTGAACCCTGGTCTCCCAGTATCCTAGTCCAACATTCACACCACTACACCATGCTGGCTCTCTCATTACAGCAATAGGGAATGTAAGATTATTACACAGATGTGTCCTGTAACAATAAATCTTATTTTATTCATTTAATCTCAGGGATTGTTTAGACAATGAAAAAAATCCTCAAAGAATGTGGCCAGAATACCTTTTGTCCAGATGAGCTCCTGCCGGGATTCGGCATATTGGGAAGGAGGGGGAGCTGAAAACTCCAAGTAGTTCGGGATTACCGCTTTTGCTGTTTCTTGCAATCTTTTTTTTAAAGTATGAGAAAATGTACATAACAGACTGTCTGAACAACCAATTGGAATTGGGGCACATCCAGGAAGTCGAACGTGATTGGCCGGATGTGCACAGGGGCAGGCTTGCCAGCAACAAAACAGCCGGAGCCACCCTTGTTGTTTTCAGGGACATGATCACACGCACGATCGAGCACTATTTTCAAGTGGCAGAGCAAAAAAAAATGTTTGTAAGCAGAAAACCACTCTTCCACATCTGTCATAAACAGCAAAAAAAAAAAGGGGGGGGAATTGATGGAGCTTTTCAGGTGATAATAAGTGTCTAGAAGAGCACTTGAATTGAGGTTTTGTTAATACATAAAATTATTTAATATGATTAATGGAACAATCAGTCAAATACAAGTGATATTCAGTTGCTTGGAAGTGCTAATAATTCATCATTAAATGTATAGTTCATTCAGTCCCATTGGCTCAGAGCAACATAATATTTTGAAAGCAACATAATAGTAAAATATTAAAAATGAATATCCCAACCAATTCAAAATCCTTCTAAGTAATGGATTAATTCTGCTTGCGCAACAGGAGTTTACCTTCCCCTCCTTCAACGTAGCCCCCTGCATGTCCCACTCAAATCTTCTCCAGAAGGTTCCTCAACCCACTGGAGCTATTCAGGAATTCATAGGAGTCTGTGGAAGAAGGGGAATATAATACAGTGTCATGATCTGCTCCATTTTCAGATGCAATCCAGTGCTATGGCAGCTGGGGTCTTCTATGTCAGTAGGGTAGTCAATCCACTTTGGATTTTACTCTGAACGTAAAAGGAACAAGCTGAACCTGTTTTGAGAACAGGATTCAGTATCCTTTATAGTTTGACCAAAAACCCAGAGCAAATTCATCACCTTACTGACATAGAAGCCATGAGCCACCACTGACCTGTGGAAGACTACGGAAGTCTTGATGCTGCATTTGCATGTGGACAACTGGATTGTGCCAAATTGAACCTGATCCAGCTGTCCAGACAGCAGAAGAATTGGAGGCACTCTGGTTTCTCTTAAACTGGATTAACAGCTTAATAGAACAGATTCGCTGCATGCATCGTCTGGGTACATGGCACTGGGGCTAGGGTAAATTTGGTTTATTTGCTTCATGTAGACAAGCCCAGTTTCTTAAATCCTCCCCTTCTTCCCTTCTACAAAACTTTGCAATTATTTATACCCATCTAATATGAGGAACACATTATAAAAGTGGTTCCCACATTTTGTAAAATTTAAGAAATATTGCAGACACCAATATAGAAAATGAAGGTTAATATCAACTGGAATTCACAAGCATCTCGACACAGGATGGAAGTGTAGGTGACATATACAGTATGTATAGCTATTGTAAGCCTCAGCTTTAGAGAGTTCACCCCACAAGCTTTCTATACAGAACTGAGGTAGAAGCATTGTAACTGTCTAGACTTGAAGGAGTATGGGGCCAAATCCACACTACACAAATAATGCAGTTTGAAACTGGAGTATTTGCCATGGCTCCTTCCTATGGAATCCTGGGATCTGTAGTTTGGTGAGGCACCAGCACTCTTTAGTAGAAAAGGCCAAAGACCTTGCAAAACTACAAATCCCAGGATTCCATAGGAAGGGCCCATGGCAACTGTTTCAAACTGCATTATTTGTGTAGTGTCGATTTGGCCTGCAAGGTGACATACTTCAGAGTACCTAGGCAGTTTGGAATGAATAAATAAATGGAAATCAGACAGTGTGGTCCATTCCCCATTAACTGAATGTGAACCACTTTCAGTTAATTGAATGTGAAGTACACTCTTACCCTCCTCTAATAAGTGGTATGCCGTGTTTTTCGCTCAGATGCAAAAAAATAATTATGGCCTAAATCCTGTTGTTCAGTGAGTAGACCCATTGAATCAATGGAATTTACTTACATGTTGAGTCACCACATAACAGTTGTTTGAATGAGTCAACTCTAGTTGGTGATAACCAACAGGATGCCAGCCTACATATTTAAGTGGCATCTTAGCCCTTATTTTTTGGGGGGGGGGCTTATCACATAACACTATTATAGCACTATTATTCTGCCTCCTGTGGAATCCTGGGATTTGCAGTTTTAGCATTCTCAGCCAGAGAGCTCTTAGGACTTTTTCAAATGGGGGAAAACACCCCCGAGGAGGTCAGGAGAAGAACAGTACTGTCCGGCTTACAGTGCTCCGTTTTGGATGACGCCATCCTCCTCCCGACCTTCCCCTGTGCTTCCTCCGTACTGAAGGCATGAGAAACACACTGCTTTTTATTGACAGAAAAACCCTGTCAACAAAAAGCAGTGTCTGCAGCACAGAGGAAGCATGGGGGAAGGTCGGGAGGAGGACGGTGTTGTCTGAAACAGAGCACTGTACGCGAGACAGCGCCGTTCTTCTCCCGACCTTGGGTTTTTTTTTCTCCATTTGAAAAAGTCCTTAGTTTGCACTAAACTACAAACCCCAGAATTCCGCAGGAGGCAGCCATAGCAGTTAAAGTGGAATAATAGTGCTATAATATTGTAGTGCAGATAAGGCTCTTGGTCATGACTCATTAACCTGCATTTATTACTAATTCATATGATCACCAAGGACAGGGGCAAAATTTGTTTGGTTCATATTTTTACATCAACAAACCTACATTACTCTTCTCAAAAGAGCATGTGAACTATAAGAATTATCCATCAGTTTTCACAATATTCCAAATTTTTCAATGCAGTTCCATTATTTTTTTTAAGGCAACAAAAATTACCATACTGGGAAAATAACATACAAAAATGTATATATTTAGAGAAAATATTTGCAAAAAAAAAAAAAATGTGCATAGGAGGGAGAGGTGGTCCATGCTCCCAGAAGCAGGCAATGCCTCTCCCTCAAATGACAAGATGAAGGATCATGAGTTACTTGTGATATTAGGGGAAATGCTTACAAAAAGGTATACAAATGTTAGTAGACACAGAAAAATATGTACACATGGACCTGCTGACTTTTTAAAAAGACAAACTGATATTGGAACAGGATGAAACAAGTTTTTGCTTGGAAAAAATATGTGAACATTATAGAAAGTAAAACAAAAGCCCCATTCTAATATTCCCTTGTATCCTTAAGGTTATGAAGGCTCTGGTGTGATTTTGAACCCTGGTTTTCCAAGGCTCCTGGCTTAGATGAAGAACCTCCATGTATATTGGAGGTGATCTGCTTTAGAGTTGTTGCTTTTTATAAAATATGATGATAGGGAAGTTGGGTTAGCATGCTTCCTGAGGCATTGTTTAATTAATAATGGTGTGTCCAAATGCACACCTAGCCCTAGCTTCTGGACACCCACCTATGACAAAGGGATGCATACAGTTTAAACAGTGAACCAAGAACACAGATCCAGATTGGAAGCTATGGAAATATTGATTAGAGGTATATAATTATAATGAAACTGAATACTGTACAAAGAATAGGACACTGAGGCACAATACACAATAATTCTTAAGTTTTTTTTTAACAAAATCACTTGATTTTCTGGGAAAAAAAAAATTCCTCATACACTGTGAAGTGGGTAGATAATTCTGCATATGTTCAGAGGCCAGGATATAGAAACTCCCTCACAGAAAAGAAAGCATTGCTTTTTTTACTACAAAATAATGTAGAATGAAAGGACAAATATTTTCTTTTCAGTCCTAGGTAATCCTAGAACAACTGGTAACACAGTCTTAAATTCTTCCATTGGAAGATTCCATGCTTTTAGTTTTTATTGTGTTTTTGTTGTATACTGTGCAGTTAATATGTTAAGTTATGGAAAAGCATAAATAAAAAAATGCCTCTACAGACAGAGCTTGAGAGAAAGGGAGAGACAAAGGACATTATCAGACGCAGCAAAAATCATGGGATTATGATGTCAGGGTAGTGCAAATTGACCCTGCTATTGCATGACATCATCATCCTCACATTATTACGCTCTGCTCCAGCTGCAAAAAAAGGCATTCTTTCTCCTTCGTGGGACAAACCATCAATAGATCGTCAATAGTGCTCTTTTCATACTATTGGCTACATGCAAAACCATGTCCTATTGTAATTGTGAGATTACAGCATGAATGTGTGGTCCTTAGTGAGAAAACCTCTGGGTGAGAATGTGAAAACAAAACACAAGCTGCTCTTTTTATGAACTGTCCCCTTTAGTTTGCACATTTTAAGGTTTGTATCAGTAATTGTGTGTTCATTTACTTTCTTAATTAAGGGTTTTTTGGAGTTTTAAGTGCGCTTGCGTCTTCTTGCGAGAAAAGCTGAAATCTCACCCATGCCGAATCATGGAAGTAAACTCTTGTTCTTGAAGTGCTAGTTTTCTTCATGTGATAATTCTGTGGCATTTCTTTCACATGATTACAGCTATGTGTGATAATAAGTATTATAATGCCACAATGTTCCCACTATCTTCATTCGTGGAGGTACAGCATTTTTAGATGCTAGTATGATAACGACCAGACACAGAGATAGAAACAAAGACAGAGAGAGGCATACCAGAACAGTGATCGATTGCACAGTTCACATAACTATGTGCAATCTTGAGCATGTCTCCCCACATCCTCTGTAAAGCATTCAAATTGTGACAGTCCAGTTCTTCTTGTTGTTGTTGTTGTTGTTGCTGCTGCTGCTGTTGTGTGCCTTCATGTCATTTCCGACATATGGCGATCCAAGGCAAACCTATCATGGGATTTTCTTGACAAGATTTATTCAGAGGAGGTTTTCCTTTGCCTTCCTCTGAGACTAAGGACTTTATCAGACACTCAAAATACGGTGTCATAACAATGCCACATAACCACGAAAGTATGTGCAGATCAGATGATGTCAATCTTTGGCAGTTAAAAACAGCCCTAAACCCAAACCTTTTAATTGATGGCTTAAGCTGTCAATAGATTCCCCCTGCTGATTTTGTGCCAGCATTGCTGGAGTGTGAAACCTCGGGCCATTTAACTCTCGTACTTACCCTGACAATGGCCAGTTCTGGGTGAGATTGGGACATCCAGGTAAGTTTCACTCTTTTTATGACCCTCCCTGGGTTACTTGGGTCTTTTAAAGTGTGTGTGCTTTTTAAAACTTTAAATGCTTTATTTATTTATTTATTTATTATTTTGAATTTCCCGTGCGACAAAGTCTCATAGAATTTTGAGCAAGGAAGCGAATGGGGATCCGTTCATTTCCTCTTTATTGCTGGAGCTGCCTTTGCCAGGAAATGAGGTAAGTGCAGGGGAGCATTCTTTTGCCAGCATAAAAATTAGGGGGGGGGTTATGCCGGCAAAAGAGCATTTTAAGGGCAGTGTCTGATAAAGTCCTAAGAGAATGTGACTTGACCAAGGTCACCCAGTGGTTTTCATGGCTGAATGTGGATTCAAACCTTGATTTTCAGAGTCATAGTCCAACACTCAAACCACTATACCATGCTGGCTTTCCAATGCTTTTAGGAGAGCAAAATGTTTTGGGGTAGTTTGGCTTCCTGTGTCAGGCAGCAGAAGGCAGGATTTTAATGTGAGGGCACTGTGAGATACAGATAAGGTTTAGAGAGTGCTTCCACTTGGTTTTCCTGACATTAAAAAGCATATATTCTGTCTGACTGCGCATGAGATGAGAGGGAGGGGTGGCATACCTGAGGAGCTGCTGATGTCAAGTAAAGATCTCAGAAACAGGTTAGATAAGCTATAGGTACTTTGGTGGGTACAAGATGCACTTGTTTTGTAACTAACAGTTGGCTTCCACCCAGGGCCCTACTTTTAGCCAGAGTGAAGAAATCACCTAAAGTTTCAGATGGTGGGGGGGGGCAGTTACAGTAGCCTCCTATACTCCACAACTGCCCCAAACTTTGTCCTAGACTTCCTTGAAATAGCCTGATGCTTCAGGTGGAATTGAAGGCATTCTCCCATTGCCAGCATGGGAGTGCATTTAAGCTGCAACTTCAGCCAGGAGTGGGCACCAGTTTGTGCTTTGTCTCAAGTGGGGAAAGACTGTTCTGGCCCTGTTTAAGCCATAGGGATCTCTGCCTTTTTATTGTTAGTCTTCTTTTCTATTATACTTGGTGTGATTTTGAACCACCCTGGAATTTATTCAAAGGAAGAGCTGTAGGCAATTGTTTAAAATGAATAAAAATCAGACACTTTCCCTCAACAAACTCTTACAGTCAAGGTCACAGAGACTGAAGGAAGTTGCGAACCAACCTCTGAAGTCACATCCCCTAGTTTATCATGACATATCTTTCGGTGAGACCTCAACTCAAGAAAAAAAGACAATCAGCACTTTCACCAGCATGGGAAGGCCTTTCTTTGAATAGACAGATTAGCAGCTGCATCCAGTCTGGGTTCTTGTCAGACTTTTGACCTCATAAATGATGAAGTTGGGCCCTGTGAATCTGTGTATCAATTGCTTGTACTCTGTCTCACGACCTCCAATTTCCAAACAGCCAGACTTCTTGTCCTGCTGCTGCACAGGGAGTAAAATTGGACTTTGTTCAGAGAACAGTGTGCAATTAAATATCCCAGTCCTAGGATAGGGTACAGGGGAGAATAGGATCAGGGATGTCAAGGAGTGAGAGGACTTCTTTAAAAAAATCATTAAAAATAAAACTGTACTTCAAATGGAATAAAGAGAGAGAGCTTATAAAGTAATGTGCATTGTCCAAAATACTGAGAAGACATCAGTAAGTGATCATATAATACTTATTTTTATTCAAAAATGTGACTAATAGTTTAGAACAGGGGAACAATCTCTGTGAACTATTCTCAGAATTGTTCCTCAAGAGGATATTTTTCAGCCTGTATGAAATTCATTGGGTTGTCATAAGTTGACAGGTGACTTGGAGGCACAGACACACAAACCAGGTGCTGTAGGCTATATTTCAGAGAAAGGAACTGTCAAAAACACCTCTTAGTATTCCTTGCCTAAGAAAAACTCTATAAAATTCATGGGGTTGCCACAAGTTGACAGGTGACTCAAAGGCACACACGGATTCCATCCCATCATTCAGGGGTTTAATTATGGGGTGGGTGAGCAAAATGATGGATTTGTCCCACAAATAAGAATCCTGTCCCCCTGCCCCATGAAATTTTCCTTCAATCCTCAAATTCTAGCATGACAATAACTTATAATTTCAGTTGAGCATTTAGAAATACAGTTGTCCCTTCATATTTGCTGGGGTTTGGTTCCAGGACACCCCGTGGATACCAAAATCCATGAATACTCAAGTGCCATTATATGCAATTGCATAGCAAAATGGTGTCCCTTATAGAAGACGGCAAAATCAAGGTTTGCTTTTTGGATTATTATTTTTAAAGAATATTTTCAAGCCGTGAATACTTAAATCTGTGGATACCAAATCTGTGGATACGGAGAGACAACTGTACAGTTTAAGCAACCAAAAAAAGGGGCACAAAAAAATGACCAAGGAAATGTGAACAGAGCCAATAGAAGAGTTCTAGGTAGGGATGATTTTCAGTCTCCCCCTCCCTCTCTATAATGCTAGAAATTTGGGAAGTGAAGGAAAATTTCATTTGGGGGGGGAAATGTTGGGAGCAGAATTCATTTTGCAGGGGAAAAAACACCCATAGTCACACCCCTCATTATGTACATCCACCTGCCTTTAAAGTATGCTTTAGCAGTCATCCATTAGGGTGGGCAACTGTGCCTTCTGGATGCTGTTGGACTACAGCCCCCATCTTCCCTCAACAATGGCTACTAAATAGGGTTGATGGGAGTTGCAGTTGAACATCTGAACAAGCCACCGTTTGCTCAGCCCTGCTTTTTTTCTCTTTGTATTCCCAGCTTGATGGCCCTTCTCCTTGGTGTCTACACAGTTATCCTTCCCATTAGCAGAATGAAATCAGTGTCCATGCCAGCTGGGAGAGTCTGTGTACTTCATGCCTCAAAACAGGAACATTTTCCAAGCTCTGTTTTCTATTTGGGAAGTATCCTTCCTGGTCCCATTGCTTTAGGAGCAATATCAAGAATATATCTCTTAAAATTTATTTCAAGAAGGAATGTGGTACACACCTGCGCATGCAGCTGGAGGGGAGAGTTAGGAGGACAGGCATATTATATAAGTCACTGTCCTTTTCAGAAGTGAGGCTCACAGCAGTTTCAGGAGTGGGAAGGGGCCTTCTGGGAAGATGTCACCTGAAAAATAATTATGTATCACCTACTTGTCCTGCTCTGATCAAATTAGCATTATCCCAACCACTTCTATTCTGATAGAGGAAAAAAATTCCCATTGATCACAGTTCAGCACCTCAGATACCATCTTGTATATTCCTGCCACTTCTACTGGAGATAAAATTGTATTTTAAAGTTCAGTATTTATATCAGGAATGGGGAATATGTCAGCCTTCAGATGAAACTGCATCTCCTTTCAACCCTAGCCAGCCCTAGCCTATAGTCAGAAGGATGGAGCTGAAGTCCAGCAGTTCCTGGTAGACCAGACATTCCCTGTACTTGATAAAGGCAGAACTTCACAGGACACACCCTAGTTACCAAAGCCTCTGATAAAGAAGCTCCTTTCAACAATGTCTTTTTTCTTTTTTTGCTTCCCCAGCCCCTGTTTTCTTCCTTGTCCTCTGTCTAGCTGGAAGTTTTTTAGCAGCATCAGCATTTGGAAGATGGTGAAGGAGGGCTGGAGAAATGCCGGCTTTCAGTTGCTGCAGCAGGTCTACAGTAAACAATGCAATAAAAGCTTGAGCTGACAAAGAATGGGATTCTTCTCTACCTCATCCTCCATTAGCTGCATGTTCCTGTCTACAACAAGCATGGTAAACAGCAACTGCCTCCAGAATCCCTTCCTAGGCATATGCAAACTGAAAAACAGAGAGAAACAGGGAAAGCAGATAAGCCTACCTCACCAGCTACACCTCCTCACATGTTAAAGAAGCATAGCTCTGTAAGTTTGGCCATCAAAATACAAATTGTAAGAAAGTGAAGGGTGAAAGGAAAAAAATAATCCCTGGATACATTTTGAAGGAAGCTTTCAAGTGGTCTTTAGAATCAGAGAATCAGTTGGAAGAGAACCCAAGGCCATCCAGTTCAACCCCCTGCCATGCAGGAATACACAATCAAATCATTCCTGACAGATGGCCATCAAGCCTCTGTTTAACAATCTCCAAAGAAGGAGACTCCACCACACTCTGTGGCAGTGTATTCCACTTCTGAACAGCTCTTACTGTCAAGAAGTTCTTCCTAATGTTTAGGTGGGATCTCTTTTCCTATAGTTTGAACCCATTGCTCCATTTCCTAGTCTCTGGGGCAGCAGAAAACAAGCTTGCTACATCCTCAGTATGACATCCCTTCAAATATTTAAACACGGCTGTCATGTCACCTCTCAACCTTCTCTTCTCCAGACTAAACATGGTGAGCTCCCTAAGCCATTCCTCATAGGACATGGATTCCAGACCTCTTCCCACCATCCTGATCGCCCTCCTCTGGACACACTCCGGCTTGTCCATATGCTTTTTGAATTGTGGTGCCCAGAACTGGACACAATATTCCAGGTGAGGTCTGACCAAAGTAGAATAGAGTGGCACCATTACTTCCCTTGATCTAGACACTATACTCCTATTGATATAGCCTAGAACTGCATTGGCTTTTTTAGCTGCTGTATCACACTGCTGCCTCATGTTCAGTTTGTGGTCCACTAAGACTCCTAGATCCCTTTCGCATGTACTGCCATCAAGCCACGTGTCATCCCTCCTATGTCTGTCCATTCCACTTTTACTGCCCAAGTATAGTATCCTACATTTCTCCCTGTTGAAATGCATTTTGTTAGTTTTGGCCCAGCTTTCTAATCTGCTAAGGTCATTTTGGATTTCCATCCTGTCCTCTGGGGTATTAGTTACCCCTCCTAATTTGGTGTCATCTGCAAATTTGATAAGCATACCCTTTATTCCCTAATCCAAGTCATTGATTTAGAAGATTCAAATGTTTTTGTTCACTTATGCAAGGCTTACTTGATCTAGTTGCTTCATTTCACATGTGTACATTGTTAGTTTTGAATTAAAAATTTGCTAAACAACTCTTCTTCTTTTTATGGTGCAGGAACCTGTCCATATCCTTTCCATGCTATTTCTACCTCTGGCATCAGTTTTTCTGTTAAAGAAGAAATACCCAGGAAGGAATGCAGCTACTTCATTCACTTAGGTATAGCTGTATTCCATAATACAGAAATATTTACAGAAATACAAATCAGTAGATTTTTTTTCTTCTCCCTTGATGCTAAATCTGCATTGGAATTAATGTTAATTCTGTGACAGATTGCAGAATATACCATGAAGATCTAAACAAATTGAACCGGATTTCCAAGATAAGCCATTCACTTTGGAACAACAACCCCATTCACGTTCATCAAAAGCAACCTTATGTGGAAAAGCTTTCAGCTCAGTCCTTCAGTTGGGGAGTGGGGGGTTGGAGGAGAATGAGTAATGGCTGTTTTAACCTCAAGTACTACAATGGCACATTTTAGTCTCCCAAACGTGCTTCTGCCTTACAGAATGTACACTGAGGCAGCCTACAATGTGGCTCATTGTGCAACATGGACAACAACATAGTAATCAACCACTTCCATTGATTTCAGCCACCCGCCATGTACAGGTCTTTGCTTTAAAAAAAGATGGCACAAAAATGTCCCAATAAATCTATTGATTTTTGCTATTAGGGTCATCTTTTGTCCTAGCTAATATAAAACATTGGGAGAAAAAATGTCCTCTACCATTTGAATCATGATGTGACAAAGCAGAAGTACTCTGGTTTTCAATAGACAGTCTCCCTGCTTGAAAGATACAGGCCAGCCTAATGGGTATTTCTCTCATTAGGTGGGCATTAGAATTCACTGATGTCAGGAAAGACTAGACAATAAAAGAAATATGCATTTTATTTTATTTTCTCTGTGTTTATTTATTTTTATTCCACTCTGTATTTCCTGGCTCTGGGTTTGGATTGAACACAAACCACAAATACTCCATTGAACACAGAGCATTTTATTGTCTATACACTGGCATTCTGGTTAGGATCAGAAAACAAATTTGCTAGAATTTTATCCTTTAAGACTATTCATTTGGAAGCAAAGGAAAGATACAATCCATCCCATTGGTTTCAACAGGAGAGATTTTGATTTAACATTTCATTTGGCACATAAAGACCAATGGTAGTCACATTGATTAATAAGGGGGGGGGGACCTCCAGAATTTACAGCTGAGCAATCAAAATGTCACAAAAACAATGAACAAATTTGTTCAGATGCATTCTTCAGAGCTCCTCAGTCAAGAGAGATAGTACAGAGACTACAAAAGTTTAGAAGCACATATAAGTAGATCCAAAACAAATTAAATAAATACAGTTCCCACTAAAATCAATGGAATTTCACTTCTGTTATGACTAGTGTGCCTGATTGTTTCATTTGGACCTGAATTGTATGGAGCTCAAGTAATGTAACAGGATTGAGCCCATAATCTTCAGAAATCTTTCACATTCATAGTCACTGATGGCAAAACCATGAACTCACAGTCTTCTTAGGTTTTCTATATATTTTTACACTTTGGGGAGGCTTTTATGGTATCTGCTAGAAAATTTTTACATACAGTATTTTTTCAAAAGTTTATATTGTTAATCATTAAGGACCCATTCACAATTCCATAGTATTATGTAATGATTTTAAGGAGCTCATTTTCATCTACTTTGGTGCAAAAACATGAAACAAATTTTATGAATGGATACACGTCCAATACGCATCTGCTATGCTGAAGAACATCTTCCAAACATTGTTTCAGTGAGTCATAATCTGGACAGTTCTATAAACTCTATCTTCTCACTAGGCATTTTAGGGAGGCTGCATTCCTACATGCATACTTGGGAGGGCCTGGAAGCCATGCCCTCTGAGGAACAGCTTAGGGAGCTCCATATGTTTAGCCTGGAGAAGAAATGGTTAAGAAGTGACATGATAGCTATGTTTAAATAATTGAAAGGATGTCATATTGAAGAGGGAGCAAGATTGTTTTCTGCTGCTCCAGAGACAAGGACACAGAGCAATGGACTCAAACTGCATTAAAAGAGATTCCACCTAAACATTAGGAAGAACTCCCTGACAGTAAGAGCTGTTCAGAAGTGGGATACACTGCCACAGAGTGTGGTGGAGTCTCCTTCTTTGGAAATTATTAAACAGAGGCTGGATGGCAATTTGTCAGTAGTGCTTTGATTGTGTATTCCTGGCCCTCGTGGTCTCCTCCAGTTCTATGGTTCTATGCTTCTATGATTTTAAGTCCCAAACAAATGATAGAAACACCAAATTTACCAGTAGAATTACTAAAGAAGATGGCTGAAAATCATTATGGGACTTACATCTACATAAGTGAACTTATGTCTGTGGGAAATAGAGTTGAGTAGTCTTGCAACATCCATATTCAACAAGGGGATGTTGTGATGTTATTACATAGAGGAACAAGTGAAAGAGCCACTGTGCATCAAGCCCAATGAACAATGGACCAATACACATCGGGATGGATGTGCAACAAGTACCATTGCACAATGGGTGCTCCCAATGCACATCAGGACACTGGCTAGGGTATGCCAATGTACATCAGTAGACTCTGATGCATATCGGGCACTCTTGACTGTCCTGATATTCATCTTTGCCTAGAAGAGTTCCATCCTGCCTCTACAACATAGCTATGTAAGCACAAAGCTACTTGATGTAGACTGCAATATAGAATCATGGCTTTCACTGAAGTGATGGGTAAAGGGAAAAGGATTCTAATCCTCCTTGCATATCTCTACCCAGAAACTAGCCATTCAAATTCACAAATTTACATATCCTCTCCAACAGGTTCTCACAATATATAACTCCACACACACTCCTACCGAACCATTCTCCGAAGATGCCAGCCACAGATGCAGGAGAAATGTCAGAAATAAAGTACATTATCAGAGAGGGCCAAAATGTTCCATTACTGCCCCACCACCTCCTATCCAGTTCCTGCAACGGAATGGAGGTAAATGTTCACACACTTATCTCCATTCCACTCCAGGAACAGGCTCTCTTCCTTCTTGCCCTGCCAGCCGTAAATGCAGCCGTTGTAAGGCTGCCTTTACAACCAGCTGGGGGAAATCCCGCTACTTCTCGTGAGAGGGAAATTTAAAATTAAAAAAAAAAAACAGCTGTCAAATAAAAAAATAAATGGCAATTTTTAAAAAAGCAACCTGGGGAGGGGGGAAGAAGGGTGGCACTTACCTTGAGGTCCAGATTGTGGCAGGAAGTGACTGCCACGGAGCTCCTCCCCCATGCCTGTCATCGCAGAACAGGGACGGGGATCTGTTTCCCACATCCCTGATTCCATGACAGGCATGGAAGAAAACGGAAAAGGGGTTCTATTCATGATGTTTCATCATGAATAGAATACCCTGGGAGCAGGACGGGAACATCACAGAGGGGCTCGACGTCATCTGAAACGGAGCTCCTTTCTCGCCCCTGTTCCATTCCTGCCCCGGGATATTTGGCATGTCTGATAATCTCCAAACTCTTCCAGAACATGACTGCATATCCCGAAAAAAACCATGGAAAACCTATGAAAGGGATCTTCATTTGCCCCCAAGAAGAAGAAGAAAAAGTGAAAGTGGCGGCTGTATAACTGGCCAGAGTTAATGTTTTATCATTTTAAAGTATAAGAAATTAATTCTACACTCTTATCTCAGACCCTGAGGCTGGGAGGCACAAGAGCAAATAACATATGATTAAGGTCTCTGAGTCTGACAGACTATGAAATTAGAGCAGACAGGATGACATGCTTCTCTCTTTAATTATTCCCATTCATATACTCTTATTAAAATGCATTAACCTAAGATATGCAGATGCAAACACAACTACTATGGCTTTCCAGTCCATTGCACAATACATTTTGTTGCCTGAGTCTCTGTGTGTCGTACATATTACAAAACTGGCTAAACTAAGCAGCTGAAACTTACTGCAGCACTCTTCAAGGATACCTGAAGACAGAAGACTAGTTTAGAGGTGGCAGGACAGGTTGTGTGGTTACATACATGTTTTACCTCCAAGGAAGAGGACTAGCCAGGGGGGCTCATGTGAGACAGCAGGGCGGGGAGAGGCTGTAGCTACTTCCCTCAAAAAACTGCCACTTGAAGCACTTGCTTCATTCTGCCTAATGATTGGCCCTCTAGCTTCCAATAAAGGAAATGATTCATCTCCATTGCACATGATTATCACATGAGGGTAAACTGCAACATGAGGTCTCCCCCCACACCCCTCTCCTATCTTACTATATGCTGACCCTTTATGTATTTCTGAATGTCAAGCTGAAATTCTCCATCTTGAGTAAAGGCTTGCCAAGAAGAAGGTTAGACGCAGTTTTGATTTGAACCTTTCAGAAAACTGATTTCATAACCAAATAGGGATAATTCTGTAGCTGCTTTATAAGTCTGCAAAGCAAAAGCCATCGTCTGGGTTTTGGCTTTACATTACTCTGTTTATATTACTTCACTGGTATGGAAAAGTTTAAAGCAGATGTATGCTTTATCTTAATCCTGTGCTTTTCAGAGCCATTTATGTGGAAACCAAAGATAAATATGCTTAACATAGCACAGTGGTTGGCCTCTTCAAGGGAGTTTCCTGAAAGTAGTGAAGTTCACTATGGAAGCCACCCATAGAGGACAACTTTGGTGGGTTCATCATTTGACGACTGCAACATTTCCTTGTATATGTGAATGGAATGGGAATTTTCAGATTCAGAAGAATCCTGAATTTAAACTTAGGGATTTTTAAAAAATATATCTTCTGTTTTCTTTGTATATCACATGCAATTTTTCATGGTCCATGATGCTTCCAGTTGCATGTGACATCCAAATGGAAGAATTTTTAACATCCCTGTGGTTGCCCCATTCTCCCCACCCCACCTCCAGCGAAAATTGCCCTTTCCCAATCCGCTGTACCCCTATAACTTGGATGTCATCTTTGTTTTTCCCACCAATGAAAAAACATGGTGGACAGCAGAAGGGAGGAGAAACACAAAATCAGCCAGTATGTAAAAGTGCAAACAACCACACACAAAAAAGAGATGCCACTGCAAAGCCCACAGATAATAGCAGTTAGCATTCCTCTGGAAGAGTCCTGACACACAAACACCCAATAAAAGTGTCAAGGAGACTGAAAGTAGGAAATTCAGGAGAAATGGGTTCACATGGTATGAACCAAGAATGCTGGAACTAGGGAAAT
Organism: Gambelia wislizenii; assembly: GCA_030847615.1. Lineage (NCBI taxonomy): Eukaryota > Metazoa > Chordata > Lepidosauria > Squamata > Crotaphytidae > Gambelia > Gambelia wislizenii. The sequence continues at coordinate 216,826,688 of JAUMIR010000003.1, forward strand.
GGCAAGGAAAATAGAGTTATGAGGCAAGATGGCAAAACAGCCCTTTCCCTCAAGGGTAACAAACCATCACAAATGTAGCTCCTGTGTAGTTTAGCATAACATTTGTCAAGGAGATAAAGTCTGTGTGTGTGTGTGTGTGTGTGTGTGTGTGTGTAATACAATGAATTAAGGTTAGAATGACAAAAGGAGTATGGAGGGGACTAAGTACAATCATTTGTTCAGCAGCAGGGGAGATCACACCTTATCTACTTTATAGCATTAAATTGGTTTGGTACCAGTTTAACTGTCATGGCTCCATCCCAGGGAAACCTGGAATTTGTAGCTTGGTGAGGTTCTCAGAATTTACCACTAGAGAGCTCTGGTGCTGCAGTTCAGGGGAGTGGACTAGAATTCACACTACAAATCTCAGGATTCCATAGGGTGGGGCCATAAGAATTAAAGTGAAATCAGACTGTTATAATGGTATAATGTATATTTTACTCCTGGACAGTCACATTGGAAATCAAAATGGGGAAAGAGAGGTGAAGACAGGGAGGAAGATGCCATCACATCCATGTAGTCATCACACATAGACACCAACACACACACACACACCAGCAGCTTAAGATAGCAAAACATAGTGAGCAGAAAATGGATACATTTCCCCCTGAGTTCTCTGTATAAGGGAAATGGCAAGAGAGGGGAAGAGGGAAAGGAGGGGAGAGGATATAGCTTTGTAAATGACAATCTTGCTTCTTATCACAGTAATTGTTTTGTTAGGGATCCCCAATCCCAGTGCTTTGGGGGAGAGATATTCAAGTTAGGACCAGATTTAAAATATGCTGAAGCCATAAAACTATGTGAAGTTCAAAAGGTCTCACTGCATTAATAAAAAATTGTTTACAGTTGTCCCTCCATATCCACGGATTTGGTATCCACAGATATAAGTATTCACGGCTTGAAAATATTCATTAAAAAATAATAACCCAGAAAGCAAACCTTGATTTTGCCATCTTATATAAGGGACACCATTTTGCTATGACATTGCATATAATGGGACTTGAGTATTCACGGATTTGGGTATCCACGGTGTGTGTGTGTGTGTCCTGGAACCAAACCCCAGCGAATATGAAGGGACAACTGTATTCTAATAGGCATTACAGGACAACAAAGTCCAGTAAAACACTGAAGATCAATACAGTTATAATTTGTTGTCATTGTTGTTGTGTGCCTTGAAGTCATTTCCAACTTATGATGACCCTAAGGTGAACCTATCACAGGGTTTTCTGAAGGCTAAGATTGTGTGAGTTGCCCAAGATCACCCAGAAGGTTTTCATGGCCGAGTGGGGATTCAAACCCTGGTTTCCACAGTCATAGTCCGACACTCAAACCACTGTGCCATGCTGAAGTTATAATAGTTTGAATTTTTTTGCATAACAGTTCACTTCATCAGATGCCTGTATTATCCAAAATTTCAAGTCTATACAAAGTACATATGTTTGGGGGCAGAACCCTGTAAACAATGAAAACCAGAGGGAAATTAAATGTATGAGAATGGTGGTTTCATTATTAATACTGTCCACTTACAAAACTGTTGATGATCATATTAAAACTAGGTAATGCAATTAACACATGTGATAATAAACTTTCATCTCAATTCAGACCTTTGCAAATTAATTACAATTCAGCAGTGTCTTGCTATAAACACTCTTTGAAGATTATTAGCTCCACAATGGATACTGTAAAGTCAACAACAGATGCCTGGAAAATTTAAGTGTTCTCAATAGATCACTGAAATTATGGATAACAATGGATACATTTGATGAAATAAACTAGTGTCCATGAAAGCTTATGCTATAAAAAGACCTTCAGGGTCCACAGGATTGTGTTATTTCTGTGACTTTTGTGCCAACTGACCAGAAAACAAATCCTAAAACTCTTTTTTGTTCATCATAATGAATCTCTAGCCTCTGCATCTTTCTAAAAATGTTCAAGTTTCTCCTCTCTCACATTACTCCAGTGCACTGTGTTCAGCTTAGTAAATTCAAAAGTTATGCACAGATATGCAGGCATGGACAGTATCTCCACAGATAAATTAAGTAATTTTGTTCCTGAAGGATATCCAGTGGGGCAAGAGAAGTATCTGAATCAGACAAGCCACTCTCTTTGCCCTCATTGGGGCAACTTACTCTGGGACTGAGGAAGAAACAGCCACATCTGACACCATAAAATAACAAGAATATAAAATAACAAGACACTTTTATATGCCTATATTCACTAATTACTAGTTTGCATGTTTTCAGACTTCCTGGTTGTTTGTTTTTCTATTGTTGTTGTGTGCCTTAAAGTCATTTCTGGCTAATGGCAACACTAAAACAAAGCTATTACAGGGTTTTCTTGCCAAGGTTTATTCAGAGGGAATTTGCCATTGCCTTCTTCTGGGCCTAAGAGAGTGTGACTTGCCCAAGCTCACCCAGTGGGTTTCCATGGCTGAGGGGAGATTGGACCAGAGACCTAGTCCAACACCCAGACCACTACACCATGCTGGTTCCATCACTCTATACACTCACTCTAAACTGCAGCCATTGTCCCTTCTCTCTCTATCTTCATTAAACCATGTATCTGATTATAAAGACATGTTGTAAGTAAAGCTGCTTTTATGTTATTCAAGGGAGACTGTGTTTATTTCTTTTCCCTGCTGGGTCCTGTGAGTGAGTGGGTAGGAGGGCATGAGACTGGTTGTTGTTCAGCTTCTCCCTTACCCATTTGATCAATCTGCTTGAGAGACCCAGTACTATCTCTCACATTCCCCATTGTGGTTTGTGTCAAAAATATTTCACTTGAGCTGCAAAGGAAATAATAAAACATGGAACTATGTACTGAGTGGCTATGTCAAAGATAGGCAGGCACAAGTGATTCATGGGCAATTTTTACCACTAGACACCACCACCTGCCCATGGGTAGGTTGTACAACACATCAGCAGTATACTGGAAGGGATGTTGCATCACTTCTGGTTCCCATTTCAGCCAGTTTGAAGCTGATTACTAAATATTTTGTGGAGTTTAAGCATTTTAGGGAAACAAAAAGAGGCAAGTGCCATATTTGCCGAAAGTTTGATCATGTTTCAGACAATTTTAAGACAAAATAAGGTATGATAATTGCCTAGAAAAAAAATGGTGTCTGGAAGCTTGAGGTGTGCTAGGTGCTTCTGGGGCAAAATAAGTGGGGTTCAGGGGCTACATACAATTTAGGGGCTGCACTTTCCCCATTTCTAAGCTACTTATATGGATGGTAGAGCTAGAGATTGCTAACACTTTCTGTTTGGACATGTTTGTTCTGTTGCATTTGATGAAGAGGACTGGAGCCCAAGAAAGCTTACATTTTTCTCAGACTCAAAAGTGCTACAGGATTCCTTTATATCTTTTAATGATGAAACAAACAAATATGGCTAGGTCCTTCAAAACTACTGTCTGTTTCATGTTGGTGCTCATTTTAGTCTTGCAACTTTCAGTGAACCCACACTGCACAAATAATCCAGTTTGAAACTAGGTTATTTGCCATGGCTCCTTCCTGTGGAATCCTGGGATTTGTAGTTTAGTGAGTCACCAGCGATCATTGGCAGAGAGGGCTAAAGACCTTGTGAGACTACACATCCCAGGATCCCATAGGAAGGAGCCATGGCAAATAATCCAAACTGGATTAATTGTACAGTGTGGATTAGGCCTTTGTTTCCCTTGGAGGGTCCTCTTATTTAACACCTCTGTGTCAGGCAGGTACGACCAGTTCTTCTCCATGGTGGGAACATCTGTATCTTTTCAATTTGGCTGGTGCAAATAGGAGGAGAATAATTGTATTTCAGTTTGTTTACAAAGAATTGACAACATTGGAAGAGATTCTTCATATTTGGAACTCAAAAGGGTTTTCAAAATTTCAGATGCAGAATATGAAACTGATAGTTTCCTATCTCTAATGGCAGCAAGCAAGGGAGGAATGAGGGTGAGGCTGAAGGACCTGAACTGATCGACTCACTGATGAGCATTCAAGTTCCCAGCTATCCTTTTATGCTCACCTGATCGTTTCACTGAGAAGAAGGACTTGCAGCACAGTGGTTAACAAAAGAGCTTGGGGAAAAATCTGGTTTTGAACTACAGTTCCCAGAATTCCCCAGCCACCATGCCCAGTAGCTGTGACAGCTGGCGATTCGGAGCTGTAGTCCAAAAATTATCTCTCCCACCACCAAGCTCTGATAAACATAGCAATCAAATGTTGTGTCCACATTCCTCAGTGCCCAAGATATGACGGACTCCAAGCATGTGATAGCCAAGAGTCCAGTAGCCACAGGGGCCACTTCTTGTCTGCCCTAAAAAGTCCCCTGCTGCAGAGCTATGGATTCCAGCAACTAAGAGTGAGAAACAATGGATGACTGTTTGCTTTTTCATTCCCCCTCAGAGTCACCACCCTGATTTCAGAGCGACCATGCAGAACAAGTAACCTTTAGTTTCAGAAGGTCAGGAGAAGGTAACTAAATTGATGGAGCCATTCATAACACTGTCATTTGACAAATGCTGACTGCACCATATCAGGCCTGTGGTGCAATAAAGCGTCCCTGTGTTGTCCCTCTCTATGGATGCAATTGTACTCAGCTAGGGTTGGGTGGCATAGAGGTTTACTATCATGTCAGTGCAGCCTTAGGGTTGCTTTGAGCCTCTTTCCTGCTTCCCTGTTCCTACTACACAGAGGGGTCTGGGGATTTCCTGCCTCAGCCAGCCTCATAAAAGCTCTGCAGATCTCCCTACAGATTCTCTGGGGGCCAAATCCCAAACTTGATTTTTGTTTTATTTGTTTTATTTTTTGGTTTAGAACATTAGAATCTGGGAGCCATAAAGTAACTTTTCCAAGCTCTGGTCAAAACAGCAGCAACCCAGGGCATCTGCAGACTCAGCACTGATAGAACAATCCACATGGTAAGAAGCAAAGATACTCATAACACAATTTTGCAAGGACAGTAGCTACCTGATTTCCAACCTATGGCCTGCTGCTAGAATGGGAGAAATGCAGCCTTCCTGGTGTTGCAGCTTCCATCAGCCCTAGCCAGCATAGCCAATGGTGAGAAATTCTGAAAACAGAAGCCCTACAACCTCTGGAGGCCTGCACTTTTCTCATCCCTGCTCCAGCTGATAGTCTCCAGATGTATTGAACTGCAATTCCCATCCTGGCCAACCAGCATGAATATTGCCCATGCTTGCTGAAAAGGATGGGAGTTGTAGTATCACACACACACACACACGAAGGAAGCACAATCTTGGTAGAAGCTGCTCTTGATAAATCACTGTCTGATTCAGCAACCCTCTAGCCGTAGAACAGATCTGGTGACAAACTAGTCAAGCCAATTTTAAACCATATGAAACTGCATGCCCTTCTCACAACTGAGAAACTAAGAGATTTGATCTGGGGCTCATCTACACAGGCCCGTTGCTCCCCCCTTACCAGCACGAAATGGGCAGGAGTCTGCATGGACACACCAGCCTGCCTCTGCAGCCACTGGTGCTTCCATCCACATTGAACTCTACAAAGCCAGGAAGGGGGCCTGCAGCACAAGAGCAAGCCCCCTGCATGTGACCAGCCTTGGCCACATGCTGCAGGCCTGCATCCTGGCTTCAGAGAATGTGACACAGATGGACACATATGGCCAGTATGCCCATATGGCCTCCTGTGTTCCCAAGGACCCAATCTGGTTCAACTTAAAAGAGGCAGTTTTTCCCAGATATTTTGCTGAAGTGTTTTAACAGTCTTTGCCCCATCTTCCCCCTGTCTTAGCCGCATCTTAGCCCTGGGCATTGTGAGGACTATCCAAGGGCAAAACAGGGCAAAAGCCCTGCATCATTTGGACTGCAGGGCTGCACAACAGGGACAAGACAGGGGAGATTATCAGATCTGGCAAAAACTGTGTCAAAAGATAGCAAAGAGAACAGGAAGGGGCAACCTTACCAGACAACGATGTCTTCCAGCGTTCTGGGGGCATAGCATGGGTGTCAGTAAGGCATTCCTTTTTATTAATGGCTTGTCCCCATCCATGCAAAAGGGAAGCCTCATCAGTGGCAGCTCTACACCCCCGGAACAGCAGAAGAATGCAGGCATCTGGTAAGGTTGCCCTTTCTGTTCTTGTAGCAATCTTCTGATGCAGTTGGGAACATGATTTTTTGGCTTGTTCTCCTGCATCTGATAATTTCCAGGTTAAATAGCCCATCTAGACAAGGACCTAGCTTCCTAGAACTTTAAGGGATGCCAGTTCTCCAGGCTTCCTTAGGAAAAGATATGACATGTAATCTGGTATGGATGTGGGGTGTACGTGTACATCCACACACAGAGCCAGGCCGAGATACTGACGATGGCAGAACAGAAATCTCTGCAGGCATATTTCCACTGGCGGTCTGGAAGGATAAAGGCTGCTTCATTTTCTCATGTGTGCAATGGGAGCTCCACCCACCAGACACTGTTGGGCTAGAGGGATACACCTGGACGTTGTACAGCTGCTGCTGTACAAACAAGGAAAAAGTGTTGCATAAGGAGGTACTGGATACCTTCTTGCACAGTGCCCATAAAAGTAATTACATTAGTGTAACCCCTTGTTGTGCCAACATGAATCACAAAAGGTTACACACTTAGGGCTTGTCTATACGAGCCCATAAAAAACAGAGTGCCTCACAGTAATGACATTTTGCAGCAGCTGTGACCTGTCCTAATGGTTTTTCTACCCCCATAAGATTCTCATGCCTGCTAGTAAACATGGCGGCCATGAGTGATTTACTCGCATTTGAGCTTAATTTGCTGACAACAGCCTTTTTTTAAAAAAAATGATGTCCAAGGTGCAATTGAGCATTTTTTTAATTGAACACAAAAGCAAAAAAACAAAAAAACAAAACAAAACATAACCAACACCCTGTTTTATCACCTTAGCATTTCCTTGCTAAGGCAAAAATCCAACATGGTAGCAGCGGGTTCTTGCCTTGTTAGCAAGGCCCACCTCCTGCACTTGTCCAGCCAATCAGATCTGCACTTCCTCTTGTATGGGCAAGCAAATCATATTGACTCACTTGTCCTAACGAGCAGGAATGTATACCCCCTCACTGTTTTTTTTTTTTTTTTAAATGGGAAAAGCCATGAAGGCTTTTCTGGCGAGGTTTTTTGCCTCCCCCACCCCTTCACAGAATGGCAAAATCACACTGAATGCCATTTGGACAGGTAGGATTCTCCTAACATTCTGTAAGGAGTTTTTTCACTGTTTGGACATCCTCTTAGGCTTAGAATCTCCTTTGTTTGCTCAAAATCACCACTTAAAGACTGAGAGCAGGAAACAAAGTGTTTGGTCAGTAAGAACTAGAACTTGAGAAAGTTATTTTCTTGGACTACAATTCCTTTTTCAAAATATATTGTATTTCATTTTTTTGTTTATTCTTTTATTAAGATTAAAGTACACTTAACATTCCATTCCATCTTACAAACTTTTTTTAAAAAATTCCATTCCATTACATTTGTTATCATATAACATTAACACTTTCTTTCTTATTGGTCCAGTTTGTATCACATTAATTATTATGTTTAATACAAAATAAAAGATTTTCTATCACTTCCCATCCGTTGTTATGGCTGAGTAAGACTAAATTTATAAAATTGTAATCATATATAACTTCTGTTCAACCTGTTTAAATAGTTGTATATTTCAACTCCTTTTTCAATTGTACATTTTGATATACCTTCATCACTAGGGAATTTTAACAGTATAGCAGTGTATTATCATATGTCCCACCCTTATTTTTTAAATAATCTAATACTTTTGCCCATTCTTCTCTCCATTTCTGTTCATTTTTATTCCTTAATTTCATAGTTAGTATATCTAGTTCCAACATATCAGTCAACCTGTTTTTCCATTCTTTTATGGTCGGGCACTCTTTTGTCTTCCATTTTTTAGCTATAACTAACCTCGCAGAAGTAACCATATAAAGTATGATTCTCCAATATTTCGTCACTTTTTTATCTTGATCTTTGATTATATTTAACAAAAACATCTCTGGGGTAAAAGTCAGATCTATCTTCAAAATATTGTTAATTGCTCCATAGATTTGTGTCCAGAATTTTTTTATCTTTGTACATCGCCACCACATATGAATCAGGGTATCCTGATTTTTACCACATTTCCAGCAATTGCTTGGGATATTTCTATTCATCTTGCTCAGTCTTTGTGGCGTATAATACCATCTTAAGTCCATCTTTATATAATTCTCCTTAAGATTTTGACAAGCGGTAAAAGTAAAGGATCTTCTTCTAGCTACGTCCCAGTCTTCTATATTAATGGTGTTACCTGTGTCCTTTGCCCATTGCAACATGTACTCTTTTACAATGTCATGTTCTGTAAATCTTGCCAATAGTAATTTGTAAAATTTTGTGATCGTTTTGGACCTTTTTTCTTCTATTTTGTCTAATTCATTATTTTCTATCTCAAATCCACCCTTCCTTTGATCTTCCACAATTTTCTCCTCTATTTGCATATAGGTGAATCAATTTATGTTATATTTTGTCTGTAAGGTTTCTCTTGGTTCTAACCAAAGTAGTTTGTCACTTCCCTTCTTTCCAACATCAGAATATCTTAACCAAGTATCCTTATTACACCATCTTGACATAAAAGCTTCCTGAGGTGATATCCATAAAGGAGTTTTATGATAAAAGGCTTTTTTTATCTTTCCCCAAACTGTTAATAGACCTTTTCTTACACAATGGTTGGTAAAAACTTTTGTTTGCTTTTTGTTTTTCATAAAACAGGTAAGCATGCCAACCAAATATTGTCGTGACCTTCCAGCAACAATAACTTCTTATTGTTTAAGCTAACCCATTCCTTAATCCAAACTAATATGGAAGCTTGATAGTAGGTTCTTAGATCTGGAAGGTCACAACCACCCCTTATCTTTGTATCAATCAAAAGGTTCCATTTAAATCTTGCTTTCTTTTCCCCCCACAAAAATGATTTTAGATCTTTATTCCATTGCTCAAAGATTTTGTAATTCATGAGTATTGGTAAGTTTTGAAAAAGGTACAGTACTCTGGGAAGTATGATCATTTTTATCGCTGAAATTTTCCCAAGCAAAGAAAGACCTAAATTGTTCCATCTTTTTAAATCTTTTTTTATTTCTGTCCAGGTTGGTCTATAATTATTTTCAAATAGATCAGCATTTCTCTTAGATAGCCAAATTCCTAGGTAATGTACCTTTTTCCCAATTTTACAACCTGATATCTCTCTAATATTTTCCTCTTCTGGTTTTTGAATATTTTTAGTAAGTATAACTGTTTTTTCTTTATTGATCTTAAAACCTGAGAATTCTCCAAATTCTCTCATAACATTCAAGCATTCGCTAATTTGTTTTATTGGATCCTCCATGAATATAATCATGTCATCAGCGACAACTCTTAATTTAAAGATAGAGCCTTTTATCCGCACTCCTGGAATCTTTTTATTTGATCTTATTTCCCTGTTTAGCACCTCTAATACTATAATAAATAGAAGGGGAGATATGGGACAACCTTGTCTAGTTCCTTTTGCAATTTTGAATGTAGCGGATTTTTCTCCATTGATAACAAGTTGGGCAGATTGTTCTGTATATATTCTCTCTATTCTCTTACAAAATTTATCACCCAACCCTGTTTTTTTAATTACCTCCAACATAAAATCCCAGCGTATGTTGTCAAAAGCTTTCTCCGCATCAGACCCATCTTCTTTTCACCTTGAGCTTCAAAGTATTCTAACATATCTAGTACTATTCTGATGATATTGCTGATTTTTCTCCCTGGTATGAATCCATTTTGATCTTCATTTACGATATCTACAATGATCTCTTTTAACCTGTTAGCCAGTATCATCGTATATATTTTCTAATCAAGGTTTAAAAGAGATATGGGTCTACAATTACTGATCTCATGTCCATCTTTCCCTTCTTTTAAAATAAGTGCTATGTTTGCGTTCTTCCACGTTTCTGGTATACCATTTTCTTCGATCTCATTAATCATTTTGTAGAGTGGAAAGGCAAGTTCGTTTTCAAATTTCTTGTAAAATAGAGCTGTGAAGCCATCCGGCCCAGGTGCCTTGTTTATTTTAAGATCTTGTATTGCTTTCGATATTTCAGCCAATGAGGTAGACGCATTCAGTTTTCCAATTTTTTCTTTCTTCAATTTGGGGAAGTCATGTTTTTCTAAATATTATTTCATGTGTATTTCATTGTATTTCATTTTTAAAACTAAACAAAGGTGGGAAGATAAAAAGAAAGAAAAGGGGGAAGGGTGTGGGGAAATAATAGGATACGAATGTGGGCTAGGCATATATATTAACATTAGCTGACTATTTTCAAAAACACATTTTTCTTTTAAGCTAATGTTCATACAACATTCATGTTTCACTCAAGCAGTACGATCTTCTGACCACTGAATGATAGATGGTGGATGTTTCTAAACTTAGAATGTAAGTCTTTCAGTAAAAAAAAAAAGTTGTTTAAAAGAGTTCTTGGACTACAACTTTACAACATGCTAGATGGGAGAGTCTAACACTTGGGAGTCTTAGAAATTTATCCCCCCCCACACCAACTCTATATCATTTATACAGATTACTGACACTTTCCAATAAGAAAGGTATCAAATGAAAAGAGCTTGCTTCTTTTCAATGTCCATTTACATCTCAAAGGCTGTAAAGCAAATTCTCATCTACAGTTATATACTGTTTATTCTTAACTTGGTTAAGCTCAACTCCACCCAGGCAAGATGGGGAGCAGTGATTAGCCACTTTTTACAATCCACTTGAGTGTGAGTATTTTGTGTTGGGATAGAAAGTGCAAGACAGTTGGAATCATTTTTAATCTTTACTTTCCTGTTTGGTGCAAAATCCCACCAGGTGCATACTTAAGATGGTTTTGCAGAAAAGCAAGTAAAGACTTGATCTAATTCTGACTGTGGAGTGATAGCTTTTAACTATCAGAAAGGGGTTAGATACACTAGTTGAAACAGATATAATTCTGAGTAACAGGACCTCTGTCTCATAATCACAGAATCTTAAGAGTCATGAAACACATTTTTCAAAACTGAGTTCACAAACAGATAATATTGGATTTATCTCTGAGTAAACAAGTACAGGATTTAACTGCCAATCGGATGTGTATTCTTGATAAGCAAGGCTATGTGTTTGCTGGATTCTGAATGAGAACAGAAGAAAATACAGATTGTGAGACTGGGAGCAGCATTCAGCAGAGAATCTCCATTTTCAGTTTAACACAATTTACTTGGAGGTTTAATGGTATAATTAACCAAATACAGATTTAATACAGATCGCTCACTCCCTGTATGCATGGGACCAGTACCCACTGGTTCAATTATCTGAAAAATATGGTCTCTTTAGGTATTTCCTAAGTCCTCCAGTGCAACTCTATGTTAACTGGAAGTTACCATAGAGTTGCACTGGAACAGCCTAGAGAGGCATTTACTAGGTCCTCCAGCATGGCTCTATGGTAACTCCAGCCAGAGTGGCAGCCACTCTAGGCATTTCCTCGGTCCTCCAGCACAATTCTATCGCGTTTGCGTCCACGGTTTCAAGTATTCATGGTAAATCTGGTAACGTATCCCTGGATACGGCAGGCAACCTGTATTCTATTAAATGTAAATACTATTAAAACCCAAAATAAACACCATTCAGTAACAATAAAACGATTTAAAGTATTGAAAAGTCCAGCACATCCATTTAAGCCTCTGATCATAATAATTACTCAGGATCCAGGGCCTGCCTATCCTGGAGAAATACAGCAGTTTGACACCACTCTATCCACCATGGTTGTATCCTATGGAATTCCTGGTATTTGTAGTTTGGTGAGGCACCAGATTCTCTGATAGAAATAGCTCAATATCTCACAAAACTGCAAATACCAGAATTCCATAGGATAGAACTATGGTGAATAAAGTGGTGTCAAACTGCTGTATTTCAGCAGAATCTTTGCAAATTGCAACAAAATTATTTATCAAGCCATGCAAATTGTAGCAAGTTCTACTCTATTGGCTGAGCTGGAGATCTGAACACAGAACTTTCTTTCCTCTTGCCTGGAGCTGAGCCCACCAAAACTGGAGAATTTGTACCCTTATCTTGTGCCTGGATATGCCCCACAAAAAATCTGGAGACTTCTGGCCAGACCCTGATATGTGACAACTTTAATCTGCATCCTGGCAATTATGATACCAAACCATCTTAATATTATTATTATTATTATTATTACCCCGCCCCTCTGTTAAAAACAATTGGGGCAGCTTAGAAAAATTAAAATACAAATGCAGATTAAAATCCCTAAACACCACCCACCCCCACAAAAAGATATTAAACCAGTATGAATTAAAAACAGCTAATCTAAAATCACATTAAAAAATAATAGATAGCCAGCACGACTAAAAGAAGCCAGGGGTTCCTGAGGCCAGGATCTAATTAAGAAAGGCCTGCCAAAAGAGATCCGTCTTTAGTGTTTTTTAAAAGCTACTCAGGCTCGTCATCTGATGGATCTCGTTCAGCAGGCCATTCCATAATTTGGGGGCGATTACTGAAAATGGCCTCTGGGAGGTTGCAGACAGCCTAGATTTTTGTGGCTGAAGCAAATTCCTCCCAGTGAACTGGAGTGCGCGGGGATGATTGTATGGGAGGAGGCGGTTCCAAAGATAAGTTGGACCCAAGCCATTTAGGGCATTAAAGGTAATAACCAAAAGATGGAAGAGGCAACAAGGTGGTCAGCTATTTTAGATCTGATCCTAATCAACAGGGATGATCTGGTTAATGGGGTGCAAGTGGTGGGATCCTTAGGTGAGAGTGATCATGTTCTCCTGGAGTTTGTTATACAATAAAAAGGAGAAGCCAGGCATAGTCAGACATGCATTCTTGAATTTAGGAGAGCTGATTTCAATAAACTCAGGGAAATACTGGGGGTGATCCCATGGTCAGGAATACTAAAAGAGAAGGGACTCCAAGACAAATGGGACTTTCTCAAAAGGGAGATACTGAAGGCACAATTTCAAACAGTACCAATGAGGAAGAAAAATGGGAGGTGTCTCAAGAATCCAGGATGGATGACTAAAGAACTTTCAACGGAGCTAAGTTTTAAACAGAACATATATAGGAAATGGAAAAAGGGGGAAATCACCAAAGAAGAATTCAAACAGATAGCGAACACGTGTAGGAGTAAAGTCAGAAAAGCTAAAGCACAGAATAAGCTCAGGCTTGATAGAGAGGTTAAGAACAATAAAAAGGATTTTTTGGGGTATGTCCACAGCAAAAGGAGGAAGAAGGAAATGGTAGGGCCGCTACGCGGAGAAGATGGCAAAATGCTAACAGGGGACAGAGAAAAGGCAGAATTACTCGACACCTTCTTTGTCTCAGTGTTTTCAGAAAAGGAAAAGGGGGACCAACCTGAGGATAATGGAACAGAGAACACAATAGGGGAAATCCAGCACAGAATAAGCAAAGAGGTAGTACAGAATACCTTCTTAATCTAAATGAATTTAAATCTCCAGGACCAGATGAACTACATCCAAGAGTATTAAAAGAGCTGGCAAATGTAATCTCAGAGCCATTGGCAATAATCTTTGAGAACTCCTGGAGAACAGGAGAAGTCACAGCAGACTGGAGGAGGGCAAACGTTGTCCCCATCTTCAAAAAGGAGAAAAAAGAAGACCCCAACAATTATCGTCCAGTTAGTCTGACATCAATACCAGGGAAGATTCTAGAGCAGATCATTAAACAGAGAGTCTGTGAACATTTAGAAGGCAATGCCATAATCACAAAAAGTCAACATGGGTTTCAGAGAAACAAGTCATGCCAGACTAATCTGATCTCTTTTTTTGATAAAGTTACCAGCTTGGTAGATGAAGGGAACGCTTTGGACATCGCATACCTTGATTTCAGTAAGGCCTTTGACAAGGTTCCCCATGACATTCTTGCAAACAAGCTTGTAAAATGTGGGCTAGACAAGTTAACTGTTCAATGGATTTGTAATTGGTTGACTGGCCGAACCCAAAGGGTGCTCAGCAGTGGCTCCTCTTTGTCTTGGAAAGATGTGACCAGTGGGGTGCCACAGGGTTCTGTCCTGGGCCCAGTGCTATTCAACATCTTTATCAATGACTTGGATGAGGGAATTAGGGGCATACTTACCAAATTTGCAGATGACACCAAATTAGAAGGAGTAGCTAATACCCTAGAGGACAGGATCAAAATTCAAAATGACCTGGATAGAATGGAGAGCTGGACCAAAGCTAACAAAATGAAATTCAATACGGAGAAATGTAAGGTACTGCACTTAGGGCAGAAAAATGAAATGCATAGATATAGGATGGGGGAGACCTGGTTGAACGAGACTACGTGTGAAAGGGATCCAGGAGTCCTAGTATACCATAAGTTCCATAAGTTGAACATGAGTCAACAGTGTGACATGGCAGCTAAAAAGGCCAATGCGATTTTGGGCTGCATCAATAGAAGTATAGAGTCTAGATCAAGGGAAGTAATAGTGCCGCTCTATTCTGACTTGGTCAGACCTCACCTAGAATACTGTGCCCATTGCTGGGCACCACAATTCAAAAAGGATATTCACAAATTGGAGCGTGTCCAGAGAAGGGCGACTAAAATGGTGAAAGGTCTGGAAACCATGCTTTATGAGGAGAGGCTTAGGGAGCTGGGTGTGTTTAGCCTGGGAAAAAGATGGTTAAGAGGCGATATGATAGCCTGTTTAAGCATTTGAAGGGGTGTCATGTTGAGGATGGAGCAGGCTTGTTTTTTGCTGCTCCAGAGACTGGAACATGGAGCAATGGATGCAAGCTCCAGGAACAGAGATTCCACCTCAGCATTAGGAGGAACTTTTTGACAGTAAGAGCTTTTCGGCAATGGAACACACTCCCTCAGAACGTGGTGGGGTCTCCTTCCTTGGAGGTCTTTAAACAGAGGCTGGATGGCCATCTGTCGGGGATGCTTTGATCGTGATTTCCTGCGTGGCAGGGGGTTGGACTGGATGGCCCTTGTGGTCTCTTCCAGCTCTACAATTCTATGATACTATGATTCTAACCAACACCTTATACTGGGCTCGGAAACTGATAGGCAACCAGTGGAGAGATTTTAATACTGGAGTTATATGGTCTCTCCGAGATATTCCCGAGACCACTCTGGCTGCCATATTTTGTACCAACTGAAGTTTCTGGACCAAGCATGAGGGTAGCCCCATGTCGAGCACATTGCAGAAATCTAGACGAGAGGTTACCAGCACGTGCACCACAGTCTCAAGGTCCCTTACTTCCAGGAAAGGGCACAGCTGGCGTATCAGCCTAAGCTGATAACAGGCCCTTCTGACCGTCGCATTCACTTGACTAGTCATCTGAAGTGATGAATCAAGGAGCACCTCCAGACTGCAAACACAATCCTTAATGGAGAGTGTGACCCCATCCAGGACTGGAGGTTGCAACCCAACTCCTGGTTTTGGGGCCCTATCATAAGCGCCTCCATTTTGTCTGGATTTAATCTCAATCTGTTTTTCCACATCCAGCCCATTACTGCCTTAAGCCAATCATTAAGAGGAGAGACACCATCAGAATTCGAGGCCGACAATTGGGACAAGGAGAAATAGATCTGGGTGTCATCAGCGTACTGATAACACCCAGTTCCATAACTCTGAATAATCTCACCCAGCAGCTTCATATAGATGTTAAACAGCATCGGGGACAGGATGGCGCCTTGCGGAACACCACAAGTAAGCTCCTTTCTGCTGGAGCAGCTGTCCCCAAGCAACACCCTCTGGGACCTGCCCAAGAGGAAGCACCGGAACCACTGGAGTGCAGTGCCTCCGATTCCTAACCTACTCAGGTGATCCAAGAGGATGCTATGATCTATCATATCATTAGCCTCTGGGAGGTCTAGAAGCACCAACAGGGACACATTACCCCTGTCGATGCTTAGACGCAGGTCGTCAGTCAAGGCAACCATGGCAGTCTCAACTCCAAATCCTGTCCTAAAGCCAGTTTGAAATGGGTCTAGATAATAATCAGTTTCATCCAAGACCACTTGGAGTTGAAGCACAACTGCCCTCTCGATAACTTTGCTCAAGAATGGTAACATAGAAACTGGCCTATAGTTGTTCATGTCCAGGGGGTCCAGGGAAGATTTTTTTCAGGAGCGGCCTAATCGCTGCTTCCTTTAAACAGGATGGAACACACCCTTGCCTGAGGGATACATTTATGATGTCCTTAAGGAACACCATCAAGGCACCTCCCCCTGGATGGCCAACCATGAAGGGCAAGGATTAAGAGGGCAGGTCGTCTTCCTCACCCTACCAAGTAGCTTGTCCACATCCTCGGTACTCACGGATTGAAATTGATCCAATAAACTTACATCAACGGAGTTAATATGCCCCTACAAAAGCTCTAAGTCCTAGTACTAAAAGCCTACACCCAGCTCATCATCATCCCATACAACACAGAGAACCAGCTTGAGCATTTGCCAAGTGGGGCCAGATACCAATTGAGACAGATCTGTGGTTGCCATGGAAGTTCTGAAGTGCCAAACTGCTGCTGCCAGGGCAGCTTCAGTATGGATGAGGCAGAGTGGTTTCAGCACAGGACAGTTTCAGAACAACAAGTGGGCCAAGGAGACTCTAGCACCACCCCCAATTCCACTCCAGCCAGGTCAGAAAGAAAGAATGGCAACAGCACAGGCCCTATTCTGTCCTGTGCACCTGCTTTCAGATACACTGGTAGACTGTGGGGCAGGGAATGTGGTGAGGAGGATGGAATCATAATGGACTACTGCAACTCCCCCTTCCTGGCCCAACCCTGATCTTACCTGCTGCTTCACAAAAAAATGCAGGAGGACAAATCTGGGAAATATTCCACCTCACTCCTCCAGTCTCATCCAAGCATGTTTCCATGATAGAAGAAGGCATGTCCATGTAGGATCAGGTGCTTGAGGACCATGGGTTTTCTCCCTTCACTGACCAGACATTCAGCAGCAGAACCCTTAAGCCAGGGAACTATCATGGTTTCTCAAGCATTCTAAATCTGGAGACAGGCAACATCCAGTTGTAATTGACTACTCACCATTATCTCTCTTTTTCTCTGACCGCTATAGTTAAAGGGACTGCTCCCTCTGTCCTTCAGTCTCCCTTCCCTTTTATAAAATAGTCTGCAGTCTGAACCACTGTGCATCAGGTCATTTGAAGATCCTTCTGCTGCCTCTATGTATGTTTATTTGGTGCTCCTGTAAGTTTACCAAGTGAAATCTGGGGTGCCAGTTACATAACAAGTTTTGTTGTGGGGCTTACCGTGACTTCCTGA
The DNA here is from genome assembly GCA_030847615.1 of Gambelia wislizenii. Taxonomy (NCBI): domain Eukaryota; kingdom Metazoa; phylum Chordata; class Lepidosauria; order Squamata; family Crotaphytidae; genus Gambelia; species Gambelia wislizenii. Next base: position 216,844,041 of record JAUMIR010000003.1, read on the forward strand.
TCCCGTATCCGTCCCTCGCTGTTTATACAATTTTTGTCACTCTTTAGGAAATCCTGGAAGATCCCGTGATTGATATTTACACGACAAAAGTTTTTATTGGTCCCGCACTCTTATACCCCGTGCTTTTGCTGTTTACACACGTTTAGCTTAATGGGATTTTTTTTTTTTTTTGGCTGTCAATCAAGGATGCGATTAGTCATGTTTTCACAACCTCGGTAACGCACTTCCTTTAGAGTTCCGTGCCACGAGCGATGCTATTGGCTGGCTGGGGAGGGGAGGGGAAAGAGAGGGGGCAGAGGTTTGGTATTCCCCTTGCCTCTTTAAAATGTTAACCCTTTAAGCAGAAGGCATTTTGAAAGACCCAGAATGTGATCTTTCGCTCAGACGAGTGCTTTCCTTTTGAAATCAAGCCGAGTGAGGTGGGGAGGCTTGGTATTCCCCTTGCCTCTTTAAAATGTTAACCCTTAAAGCAGAGTTTTAGCTGCAGAGTAAAGATTTCAAGCCAGCAACAGACAGGCATTTTGAAAGACACAGATGCTGGCATTTCTTTTTACTGTGCATTGTGACAGATGCTGGCATTTCTTTTTACTGTGCATTGTGACAGGGGGTACGAATAAAAGTGTGTTCATTCGCTCAGATGCTGGAATATTTTACTGTGCCCATTCAGACCCAGGGAGGTGATAAAGGTAGGGGATGAATGGGCGACCCTCTGCCCACCACGATCTCTTTGTAACATGCAGTTGAGGAAGAGGTTAAAGCTGAAGGGTTTGCAGTGTAGAAATCCATTGAACAGGGTGATTTAGTACACACACACACACACACACACAAACCTTTATGCAGCTGGAAGGGATGCCTTTGTTTTCAGCTGGTGAGGCTGAATCTGTTGAACGGGTGACTGACCCCTCCTTTTCTGGTCCCTGATCTCTAAGCCCGCCCCCAGTCACCATTTCCGGCCATCCCCTGGTACCGAGATATTTTGTCCCAGGATGTTTACATTTCTGATTTTCCGAATCCTCCAGTGACTTTTTTAAAAACCAGCACAACCTGCGGGACTTCTGAAAATCACGTACCCAACCCGATGTACGTGTAAACTGCCAGGGATCAATACGAATTCTTCCAGGGACATTTTCATCATATAAACGGCACCTGGATGCTCTGAGGGTTTAGTTTAGCCTTGATAACCCCTGCCCCAATCAGTTCTATGAAATTATTATACTTGGAAAAGTTTTGTTTTGTTGGTTTTTGTTTTGTTTTTGTTTTGTTTTTTGCACTGCAGCTCTCAGAAATCTCCCCAGCCAGCAGTGGTCATGCTGGTGAGGGGCTTCTGCAAGTCCAAAAAGTAACTTTTCTATGCTCACTAAATTATATATGTCAGGAAGAAACCTGACAGACCTGCCATCAAGATCAATGAATCAGTCTGAGCCTGCAGCTCTTTTAACAAGTAATCCCATTGAAATCCAGTGTTAACTGCAAATGATTAACTTTAAGCTTTAGAGCCTCTCTCCCACACACAAGTAAGGGCGGGCCTCTCAGCTGTACATGCCAAAACAGGAGTTATATGCAGGTGGCACAGATGCTGATACATCCACCATTTGCTCTATTGAAAAACATTCCTTGTGGTTTTTCATTTAAAGCAAACTGTATTTACAAATTGGCACTTTGGAACTGGGGTTTCCTTGAATGTTTTTGTTGTGCAAAGTTGAAAATTAATAAAACGCACACATACTGACACACACGTCTGCACATGCACACACTTACAGATGCATCGTATTTGTTTGAAATTCTCTTGACTTTGAACAAAAACAATACAGACAGCCCTTCATGTCCGTGGATTCTTTATCCACTGATTCAACCAACCACAGCTCAAAATATTTGGAAAAATAATTCAAAAAAGCAAACCTTACTGTTTACCATTTTATATAAGATACACCATTTTACTACACCATTGTGTATAATGGGACTTGAGCATCCACGGATTTTGGTATCCACAAGGGGGCCTTAAACCAAACCCCAGCAGATACTGAGGACCCAGTGTACATTTGACAGCATATGGCTAACAGTTACAGTCAAGTTGCTCACAAACATCCAAAAGAATCCCATATTTGTGCCAGGGGTGGGGAGAGACAGCACCATAGTTCCCAGACCTAGCCAAACATCAGCTGGAGTGCAGACCTGGGAAGAATTCTCACAAGGGACAGAATTGCCAGCCACCATGAGATTTCCATCTGAGATCTCAGGACCAAATCTCACATTTGCCATAATATCTTACAAAACAATGTGAAATTTTGGCATGCCTATAGGAGTGTGCTGATTTCCTGGTTGTCCATTTTCATACTGACCATCAGCATGACCCACCCACCCACCTGCTTCTTGAGCTCTTACCCAGCTATGCCTGGTCACCTATTGAGGACAAGGAAGTAATTTTCCCCATGTTGTTGTACCCTTCTCTTTGCCTTCCCTGAAGATGTCCTCCACTTCATATGGGATATCTTGAGCTTTATTATCAAGCATTGGTACAATGGGCCCTCCATATATCCATGGGAGTTTGGTTCTAGAACTCCCTGTGGATAGCAAAAACCATGGATGGTTGAGTCCCATATAATTCAACGTCAACGAAATGCACATTGATGCTTCAGTGCATCTGTGTGCATGGCAACGCCATTTTAGGCATGGGGTGCAACAATCCACGGTCGCTCAAATCTGCAGATATGGAACCTGCAGATAATGAGGAACCACTGTATAATTAGAACTATTCTAGTAATCTTCATAATGTTTTTTCCATATTTGAGCTCTATGTCACACCTGGCAGGTACTGAGGTAAAGAGTGAGAGGAGATTATCAGAGGTGGGGAAATGTGGCAAAAAAAAGTGTCCCAAACCACATCAGATAAACGCAATGATAACAGAAAGGGCGAAATTATAAGACACCCGCATCCTACACCCAGTCATTCCTAGGGTGTAGCACTGATGTGGACGAGGCCTCACTTTCTTATTGACGGGACTAAGCCATCAATAAAAAGGGATGCCTTATTCCTTCCCAGCGCTATGCCCCCGGAATGCTGAAGGACAATGTCATCTGATAATGTCACCAGTTTCTGATATCGCTGTGTTCTTCTGATGCGGTTTTTGCCATGTCTGATAATCTCCAGAATGCAGAATGCTATAAATTAGCAAGGGGAGAAGCCCAGGAGGATTTGTATGACTTGTGAGGGGCTGGCCTGCAATTTTGGGCAACTGCAGTTCTGCCTTTTGTCACCACTCTTACCTCAGACTAGCAAATTACAGTTTAGCTATGAGCTTATTTCACAACAATTCTACCTGCCTGCCTCATCAGGCATTTGTCTGGATTAACACTTCTACTGGGGTCTCAGTTCTTTGGTTCTGCATACACAACACTGCAATAACATTGTGCCATTCACTTACATCCATACCAGTGTCCAGCCTCTTTTTCTTAGCGCAAATACAAGAGTGCTGACTTGGCACAGATGCAAGACTCCAGTTACTAAAGAGTGTTCAAGGTGTTCATTCAAAAAGTCCAAATCCCATGAGCAGCTGCTTGGTAGGAAAAAATGCTGTGGGGTGAGGACAGGGAAAAGTCTGGATTCTGTTAGATTGCTAATCAGAGTTGAACCTTGCAGTAGCTGCTCTAGTTGTCTAGCCCTGGCTGTTAGAAGAGAGCTCACCGCTGGCCTGCGGGCTGTTTCGCAGCCCAGCCGGCCACCCTCAGAGGAGCCCTACTTCCACCCCCCCGCTCCGCCCCAACTTTGGGCTCAGGGGGAGAAGGGAAGCCACATGGTGAACCCATGGGGGTTACCATCTTGGCTTCTTCTTCCCAGCAGCCTTTGCTGCTGGGAGGGAAGAAGGGAAAAGGAGCCAATAGGAGCGAGCCTACCTCGCTCCTATTGGCCAGAGGAGGGCGCGAGCCAGGGCTATTTAAGCCCTTGCAGGGTCGTGCCCCTCCCAGAAGAAGGGCTGCGGTGGAGGCGTACAGAGCGCTCTATCGCAGCTGAAGAAAGGAACCCCCCCACCGGGCAGGTACGGCGGCAGCGGAGGGCAGCCAGCGGTCAAGAGACAGGGATGGCTAGGGGCTTTGGGGGGGGTGGAGAGCAAGGGGGAGACCCCTTGGGCACCAATGGGCGGCACTGCAGCCGTGCAGGCCACCATCCTTGGGTGGGGGAGGCCCTGGGGCGAGCGCCGCCACGCAACGGGCGGCCGGAGCGAGCGCCGCTGGACAGCGGGCAGCCGACACTGCCAGGACGCCAGGGAGGAGCCTTCAGACTGGAGCGGTCTGGGAGCAGCAGCGCGGGCATTACTCCTCCGGACCGAATGGACCCTGCAGCCTGGCCGGGCACCATGGCGGAGGATCGGGCAGGAGCGGCGCGGGTGTGAGCGGGGAATGAGGGACCACCCGGTGGTGCAGTTACCTCGGCAGGCAGGAGGCGGAGGCCTCGCCACGCCGGGGGAGCAGACCACATGGGGGGAGGGGCCAGGCAGGATGGGTTCAAACCTCCCCCGACTATGGCCAAGTGACAGCCGCGGATCGGCGCTGGCGGCTAGCAGGCTGGCACCGGGCTGCGGGGAGCAAGGGGTGGTACTCACAGGGGCTTGGCTGGCACCGCAATGGGGAAAGGGGGACCCCGCTCCACTGCCACCCTGCAAGGCAGGCACCCTCCCCACTTGCATGGCAGGCACTGGGATGGGGGGATAAGGGGCAAGCCAGACCACAAGGCTCCCGCCATTCACCCCTCCCGCTTCCTCCAGAACACTGGGGATTGCATTGGGCAGCTGGCATGGCCACTGGGAACAGGGCACAGGGGGGGAACCCTTCTTCCTTTCCTCGTCCCCAGCAGCATTGCCTCGTCCACCCCTCCCCAGCATCATTGCGGACAGGGAGTGGGATAAGGGACACACGGGAGTTTTTTGCCTCCACAGGTTTCGGGCCACGGTGCGGCGGCTGGGTTGAATAAAAAATTTAAGTATTGCACAAACGAAACAAACACACCTGTGAGCAGCAGCATCACAACAGGGGCATGACACCTCCTACCCAAAGATTGGGAGGGCTGTGGCAGACGCCATGGGGCCCAAACGAACATCTAAGCAGCGACAAGGGGAGGAGGAACGTCCCCTGCAAGGGGCAGCAACTGTGGCCAAAAGCGAGGGGTGGGGCCACTGGAGCAAGGGGAGGCCGGTGCCACCAGCCAGGCAGCGGCCCCGCGGCCTCCAGTGGAGGCGTTCGGGCAGCCGTCCTCCACCCTTGCTGATGTCATGGGGGCCACATCCGTAGTCCTACAGAGAATGGACAAAGGCACCCCATCCGGTGGCCCCACCACCGGGGCTGCGGTTGCCGAGGCGCAGGAGGTGGGGCAGCCCAGTACCTCTTCTAGCCTAGGGGCACCCAGCAGCAGCAGCCGATCCAGGCGTTCCAGGTCTAAGAAGAAGAGCAGTTCCAGAGAATCCGGGTGGTCGGGATCCCGAGTCTCCTCCCCCAGGTGGCGCAGCAAGTCGAGCAGTAGGAGAAGCCCACGCAGGAAGCGCAGACGATCCCGTTTGGGCTCCTCATCAGGTGAGTCCTCGGATGAGGACAAGTACAGGTATTGGGAGAAGGGTGCCTTCAAGCTGGGCCTGCCGGCATGGGCCCTCAAGCTCAGGAGGACCAGGGAAAAGGCAGGAGAGGATAGGAAGGTGGATGGGAAATGCCCTGAAGGAGAGGAGCTTCGGGAAGCAAAATCTAAGGAAGACCCTCCTGGGGGCCACTTGGACCATAAGGTGCGCTCCAAAATCCTGCAGGGTTATTATGTGGATGTGTTCACCCTCGCACCACCCCCTGGGGCGGAGGCCAGGGTGCACAAGAGCGACAAGGACACTGAAAAAGGTGCCGTGGAACCTTCAGAGCACACCTTTGCCAATTGGCTCAATGGATACACGGTCTTCATGGGGGTGGTGGCACTGGTCTTCCTGGAGTGGGCATGGCAGTTGGTCAATCACCTCTGCCAGGTTCTCATGGTGCGGGCGCAGGCGGGGGATGCCTACGCCATCCTGTACGACATTGAGTGCAGGAAAAAGGCATCTCGCCCCCCCCATGCACAGGTGGGAAACTGTTGACTACCCCACGTGGCTTCAGGCCACAGGGCCGGGCAGACAGGAGAAAGGGGATCCCCAAAAGGCAGCACACAAGAAGGAAGGGAAGAAGCCGGTGTGCTGGGAGTTCAATGGGGGCAAGTGCTCCAGGTACAAGTGCAGATTTGAGCACGCCTGTGACAGCTGTGGGGGGAGGACACCCGAAGGTGAATTACGCCCGGCAGGGCAACGGGAGCCAGTCCTTTCGGAACCATCGCACGGCCGCAGCCGGCTCCAGAAAGGAGGCCGGAACCAGCAGCACCTCCAGCAGCGGCGCCACCAAGTGAGGTGGGCGTGGGGGTGGGGGGCGCATGGATTTCACCCCGGTCAAGCTGGAGGCCATGCTCCCTCTCTTGGCAGCTTACCCCAAGAAGCAGGCGGCTGCATACCTGGCCGAGGGCTTCGAGTTCGGGTTCTGCATCCCCTTTCAAGGTGAGAGGGTAGCCACTACCTCAGGCAACCTAAAATCAGCAGCACAGCTGCCTGAGGTACTGGCACGCAAGATCACCAAGGAGATAGAGTCGGGGCACATAGTGGGCCCTTTCAACCAATGCCCCATGCTCAATCTCAGGATTTCCCCACTGGGGGTGGTACCCAAGAAGGCCCTGGGTGAATACCGCCTCATTCATCACATTTCCTATCCAAAAGGGGCTTCAGTCAATGATGCAATCCCACAGGAACTTTGCTCAGTAAGATATGCATCATTGGACTATGCAATTCGCCTCTTACAGGGCTGTGGTCCGGGGGCACTCATGGCAAAGTGTGATATACAGTCGGCTTTCCTGCTGCTTCCAGTGCACCCTGAAGACCACTGCCTGTTGGGCTTCAAATTTCAAGAGAAATGGTACTACGACATGGCGTTGCCCATGGGCTGCTCCATCAGCTGCTCTGCATTTGAGGCATTCAGCACATTCCTCAAGTGGTCCCTGCAGCGCAGAGCGGGTTCCCCCTTTGTCTCTCACTACCTGGATGACTTCCTGATGATGGGCTCAGATGGGGGGGAGGAATGTGGTTTTCTGCTCTCTTCCTTCCAGGCACTCGCCGGTGAGCTGGGGGTACCAATGGCGCCTGACAAGCCTGTGGGTCCAACGACCTCCTTGGTGTACCTGGGTATTCAGCTCGATTCGGTGCGAGGGATCTCCAGATTGCCTGATGACAAGATCAAGGGCCTACAGGAGTTGCTGGACAACATCATGGGGAAAGAAAAAGCCACCTTGAAGGAAGTTCAGTCACTCTTGGGGCATCTGAACTTCGCATGCTGGGTGGTGTCCCCTGGGAGGGCCTTCTGCACACGCTTAGCTAGGATCACCGGGGGGGTCAGGGCACCGCACCACCGAATCCGCCTCACAAGAGGGGTCAAGGAGGACATGAAGGTGTGGCTCGCTTTCCTTGAGCGTTACAATGGAGTCACCACATGGCAGGGACGCTTGGAGCTGAGGGGTGCCTTGCAGGTACACTCAGATGTCGCAGACAGCCTGGGTTTTGGTGTATACTATGCAGGTCATTGGTGCACCCAGCCGTGGCCACCCGAGTGGGCAGACAGGGGCGTGACCAGGGATCTCACCTTCCTCGAATTTTTTCCAATTCTGGTGGCCATCACCTTGTGGGGGAGGGAATTCAGGGACAAGAAGGTTTGTTTCTGGTGCGACAATCAGGCTGTGGTAAATGTCATCAACAGGCAGTCCTCCAGGTCTGAAAGGGTCATGCGGCTAGTGTGCAGGTTTGTGCTGGCTTGCTTGGAGGCCAACATCAGTTTCTAGGCTTGGCACATCTCGGGCGTGGATAACGAGATCGCAGATGCCTTATCTCGGTTTCAGGAGGACCGGTTCTGGTTGCTGGTGCCAGAGGCGGACAGTGCAGTGGCCCCTTTCCCTCCAGACCTTTGGAGCCTTGGGAGCAAACTGTATTGAGTGGAGTTGCGGCCTCTTTGGTGCCTTCCACGCAGGCATGCTACAGTAGAGCAGTGGCGCAATTCATGGCCTTCTGGCGGGAGCATGGCTACGGGACTTCTGGACCAGCATCAGAGCGTGTGGTACTACATTACCTGGCATCACTAAAAGAGAGAGGACTGGCGCCCAGAACCATAGCGGGCCATGCGGCAGGTATTTCCTTCCTCAGCAAAGCGGCAGGGATGGGAGATCCCTGCACCACCTTTTTGGTAAAGAAAGCTCTGGAGGGTTGGAAGAGGGCGACACCGAGGGCACCAGATCCGAGGTGGCCAGTGTCGCACGGGATGCTGGCACAGCTGGTCACCCTTCTGCCAGCCATCTGCCACTCCAGCTACGAGGTGCTGCTTTTCAAGACAGCTCACACGATCACGTTCTTTGGTGCCTTGAGGGTAGGGGAGGCAGTGTGCGCTTCCAAGGCAGACAGGTCAGACAGGGCCCTGCAGCTGGGAGACGTCACCATTAACGGGGATAGCTTGGCCCTGCGCATCAGGCGCTCAAAAGCAGACCAACACAGCCGCGGGACCACCCTGTACCTGAGGAGATTGGAGGGATACAACCCTTGCCTGGTTACGAGCATGAAGGCTTATTTGAGCGGCCGTGGCGAGGGCCAAGGGCCGCTATTTCGACACACAGATGGGATCCCTCTTACCAGATTCCAATTTGTGAGCGTACTGAAGATGGCAATCCGGCAGTTAGGTCTGCCGGCGGAAGAATACGGCAGTCATTCATTTAGGATTGGGGCCGCAACCATGGCAGCGGAGGCTGGCATGTCCAAGGAGTCCATCATGCGTTTGGGACAATGGCGTTCCCGGACATTCGCCGGCGGAAGCAGGTCCCGGAAGACCGGTAGGCCTGCCTGTTGATGGGGCGTTGGTTGGCGGAAGGTGGTTCCCATGGGGAATGTCTTAGTGGTAGATGTATTGGGTCGTGATAAGGCAAGAAAAGGGGGGCCTCCAGCAAGTTCAAGTTTAAGCACAAGTCGAAGTTCAAGTGCAAGTTCAAGGGAGGCCCCTCTCTACTTGTTTATAACATGCTATTGTTTACAGGGGAGGAGAGAACGTCGGTCGGGCGGACGGCCCGGCCATCTGGCTCTCTCCTCCGGGAGGCGGGTCGGGATGGACCAACCCGCCTTTGGGCCCACATGGCTGGGCCTTGCGAATATCATGACCCATACATGGCCGCCAACCATTCCATTGCAATTTGCGGCCAATTTTATTGCCAAAAAATGTTATCACATACCTCAAACATGTATCTACCTCTACTTTTGTATTCAAGTTACTAACCTGTACCTAACCTAGTTTTCTGAAGATGTAACCAATACATAGTTGAAAGAAATGCCATGTGTCTGTGCGTTATTCAAGAGGGCGGGGGTGGTACGGCTTGGGTCTGCAAGAGGAAAGGCAAGCTCTGTTTGCTCCCAGAGTTCTTTATTCCCTGTTCCCCCTTAGAGCAAACATGGACAACTGCAGGATGTCCAGGGCCTATTTTGACACACTCTCATCTCACACAGGCCATACCAGGCCCTGTCAACAAAACTGAAAGTGACCACAAGACCAGTTCTGAAGATTTTGGAAGGAGAAAGAGAAAGCAAAACAAGATACAGTGGGTGAGGCACTTTGTTTTATAGCTGAATCACAGCTTTTTGTGGCCAACTGGAGGTAGGATTGCCAGATCTCAGGGCCTGGTCTGTCATCTCCAGTCCTCAGGGCAAGAGTGAGGAATCTCAGGGTGAGAACACTCCCTTGAAAATGTGTGTGTGTGTGTGTGTGTGTGTGAACATATACTTATTAGTTATACCTGGGGGGAGGGTTTATTTGAACAGCATACTCTGTACCACTGTGGTTAATGCTTAATGTATCACACTTAATGAAGTCACCAGGGGCTGCCCCTTGTAATGTAACAGGGGCTGCCCCTAGGTCTCAGGTTTTGGCTCTGAAATTGCAGGGTGTGGAACAGTCTTGACCTGGCAAGCCTATTTGGCAGTGCAATTCTCCATTTCCCAACCACTGTTCTTTTGGGAGCTGCCTGGGGACCACAGAAATGGCCTTGAATGGTGTATGTTTCTCATTGCTGTCTTAGATAATGGCCTAGCCTATTCACATAAGATCTCCTGATCTCCCTTATCTGTATTCCTCTTTAGTCTATTATGAGAAGAATATGTTTATAAGTAATAAATAGTCATAAATGTTTATTACTAACCTCCAATTTTACTTGTCATTTCATCCCCAATTCTTTTCCTTGAGTTTTGCTTTCCTCAACTCCATACCTGTACCAGCTGTTCTCTCTTCAACTCCCCACCTTATAGGCCACAGGTAGTCCTGTTTGTTGGGGCGTAGAAAGACGCGCTGTGTCCACCACGACCACCTGCAGAGTTGTTCCACATCAACAGGATGCCAAGGAGAAGGTTTTCTGGAGAGACTTCTGCAAAAGACTTCAGGCTGAGAAGGAAAAATTCCTTCACCCCAGCACACTGCCTTGAGCTCTGGCTTGCCAAATAAAGACAGCCACAAGGCCAGCCTCAACTTGAGGGCTTTAATCTTTGTTCGCAGTTTATTTACAATATACATATACAGAGTATAGGACAGCCATCTCTAATACTCATAAATCTCTCTTAAACCAACAAACTGCTTTGCCAACCACCATCCACAACAAACCCACACTGGAGATAATTCCCATCTCCTTTTTATAGGCAGTTAAACAATGCCTGTTACATCAGGCATCTCAGATGTGCATACTCTCAAGTGCTGACTCACACACACACCTGCCACTGGAGCTTAACTACTTTCATTACTAAGCTTACAGCTCCATCTTGTGGTCACATCCATGTCATTCCCTGACACTGTTTTCTTTAACTACCCCATCTCTTAACAAGCCTTCACAAAGGCCAAATGAGATGGAACAATGGAGATCTCTGAGCAAATTTCCTGTGTGGAATTTAAAGGTTAAATATGACCCTGGTTGGGCATGATGTAGACTGAGGGCAAGGTACTAGTAGAGGACAGTTTATCCTTTTCCCCAGTGCTGTTTTTCTGATCTGCCTCCATAGGGAAAAACATAGATACCCTACAGTACTGGTCACAGATGTCCCACTTTTTTATGTAGTTACACCTAACACTCCTTTCTCTAGTTCATATATTTTCCCCTAATTGTTTTGGATTTCCATCACATATTCGTCTTTCTGGTCAGCCCTACTCTTTTCTCAGGTTTCAGACTCAATCTGTCTTTTCTTCCTAGAGATGTCATTCTTAACAAAGTTTTTTTTTTCCCCTGGAAGAAAGCAACAAGTAATTTTTGTAATTTTCTTCCTGCTGCAGTTTGTAAAACCTATTCAAAATTCAGGACTTATCCAGTGCAACATTCATACGTGGTTCTTTTGCAGAGAAAACAGCATTTTCTGTGCAAAATATCCTTGTGCAGATTTTATTTTTTACAGAAACAGCTGTTTTCTGCACAGAAAATACTGTTTTATATGCAAATCAGCCACATGTAAATTTGGTGCAGAATAAACCCCCAATTACAGCATTTTTCTGCACAGAAAACAGGATTTTCTGTGCAGGTAATAATAGATGGAATCCTGTTGGTTAGTTCCCCAATTGAGTAGACCTATTCAATGAATTGTTGAATGGTAAGTCAACCCGTAGGTACATCTCATTGATTCAATGGGTCTACTTTAGGCAGGTCTATCAATAAAACTCAGACTAAAATTTCTGCTTAGAAATATTATTTTATGTGCAGGCAATGCTCTTTCCTAAACAACTGTGTGAAAATTTTGTGCAGAAAAAGTCCTGAACTGCAAAGATTCTTGTCAGTCCAGGATTCTTTTTGTCAGGATTTTTCAACACTTGAAAAAACTTTGCAGGGGGGGGGTGTTTGACAACTTTTCAAATATTTTCAAAAATTATTTCCATCCCTATTTCCTCCAAACCTCATTTCCATCTACCCTTTGTCCACATTCCTATTTCTTAGGTCTCTTTCATATTATATAATTACAGCATTTTAATATCACTTTAACTATCATAAGGTATTTGGTAATACCCTAAAGGCACCAAATGTCTAAGCAGCATCAGCCCTGGTTAGTACTTGGATGGGGGACCATCAATGAATACCAGGTGATGTAGGCTATATTTCGGAGGAAGGTACTGGCAAACTACTTCTTAGTATTCTTTGCCTAAGGAAGCCCTATGAAAAACCCATGGGGTCACCATAAGTCGACAGGCAACTTGGAGGCACACACACACACAGATATTTAGAATTATCTGACACACAATTCTAATACCTCATAAAACTACAAATCCCAGGATTCCATTGGGCAAAGTCATGACAATTAAAGTGATATCAGTGCTGTAATTGTGTAGTGTGGTAGTCCACTGCCTTCTTTGCACCCTTCCTTCAGCTCAGTTTTTGCTGAGCTGCTTTATCATCTCTATTTCCTGGGATCTTTTCCGAGTTGTCAATCTATCTCTGTGAGATTTTAATCCAAGCCTAATGAGCAACTTTCCCTACCTCCATAGTAACTCTGGAGTTCAAACTGTTTCATTCCCTTTGCAAATAAACATTCAGTACACCACACTAGCTCAGTTCATAACTTCTCCCAGACACACAAATATTAGTATTGAACTTAGTACGGTATCTCTAACCCCTTGCATCGAAGCTTTTAAAAATCAATACATATCACTGGACACTCACGAAAAGGCTGTTATAGTAGAATTTTTTGCAACTTACTTATTCAGACATAACTGAGTCTGAAATATATCTTGACTAAGAGTTTCAAAGTGTTTCAGAAAGACGTGTTCTGATATTATGCATGCCAGGTCACAGGTGCCCTGAAGTATTTTCTCAGAAATACTTTGCTGCACATAAAATGCTCTGAATGTATGTACAGATGGAGAAATGTGCTGTAGACATTTTTTAAAAAATGCATGGCCAAATAAGCAGTGCCAACTGGAAGTTTTGAATTTTTCCTTAGGCAAAATTATCTGAACAATGTCCTCCCCCAAGTGTGGATCTACCAAAAGGTGTCTGTGCATTACAAAAGAAAAGGATATGCATCAAAAAAGAACCAGGATGGAGTAGTGGTTTGAGCACTGGACTATGACTCTGGAAACCAGGGTTCAAATCCCTGCTTGGGCATGAAAACCCACAAGGTGACCTTGGCAAATCACACCCTCTCATTTTCAAAGGAAAGCAGAGGCAAACCCTTCTGAATGCACACTTGAAGGCACACAACAACCACAAATGCATCAAAAAGGGAACAGACAAAGAAGTGAATATGCCTATGTTAATCTACATTGACAATGCAAATTTAGAAAGATTTATTACCATTGATATATATACAATACACCTCACTGTAGAGGGGAAGACTGTAAACAGGGTAAGATCACCAATGCTCCAGAGGCATCTCTGTGCCAGCATTTGGGGGGGTATTTTTTTTAATGCAGATGCTGCTTTTCAGACACACACTGATGAATACAAGACAGTATCTACAGTTTTCAATATGCAATTTCAGCACCAAAGGCCAGTGCACAGCCTGAGGAGAGTGGGAGCTGCCAAAGTGGATGGGAGGGGGTCTACAGCCCACATGTTGCTTACATCTGCTATAAAGCCACACCCACTGGTAAGAATGAAAACAGTAGGAGATTGTATTCCATGTTGGGAGAAAGGAAGGGTATACATGAATTAAATAAATAAATAAATAAATAAATAAATACTCTCTCTTTCTCTGGCTTTTCTTCTTCAGGAAGGACTCATCCTGCACTTTCTGCAAGCGCGCTGATGACTAAGGAGGCCAATCCGAGATAAACAAGTCCAGTTGCAGAAAGCACAGCAGAAGGTCTCCTTGGGTGATGTTTCCAGGTTGTGATTCTTTCTGCTTTGTCGTTTCTCTTCAAGACTTGTTTGGTGTGAGTTCTCAAATAAGGCTGCAGCATTGTGGATAGTGCGTCTCTATGCCTCCCAATGTGAGGCTAGGGCGGACCATTGTTGGTGATCAATTTGGCCGAGCCTGAGATGTTGTTTCAGGGAGTCATTGTATCGCTTTTTTGGAGCACCCCTCTTATGCTGAACTGTGGCAAGTTCACCGTAGAGTACTATTTTTGGGAGGCGATGGTCCTCCATCCTAGAAACGTGCCCTGCCCAGTGCAGCTGTGTTCTCAGTATCATGGCCTCAATGCTGGTGATCCCTGCTTGCTCAAGGACAGCAAATTCATCACATAGTCAGTCCAGTGTATGCTGAAATAAATAAATAAATAACACATGATTTTGAGGTACACAGAAATCACAGTCACTGAAAAAAGAGAGAGTAAGGATATTGAAGGTGAAATAGCGTCTGTCAGGATGTGTACTGTGTGATGGGTAAATAAGCCAGACATCACACGAGGGAAATAAAACACTAGTGTAGACTGAGCCCATCTTCCTTACTAGACTGCTTGAAACCAGACTTGGACTCAACACCCAAGGATAATTCAGAGGACAATTCAGACAAGTACACATGCCATCCTGGACCACCACTAGCAGCTTCTTCTCCTCTCTGCTCCCACCGTCTATTTCCTTTCCCATGCCCAGTAACATTAGGGCCCTAATACCACTGGATGCTGGACTTGCCAGTGGGATGAGAGTGCTGGGTGCTACTGTTTGACATACACAAACCAGAATGGGTGATCTGGAAATGGCTACACTTCATTTTCTCAAATAATTGAGGCTCAGGTAAAGGATTTATGCACACTTTAATCCCCTCTGTGGAGTCATTGAAAAACAATTACCTCAGGCAGCCAACTCATCTCTCCCTGACATCACCTGTTCTTTGAAGTTTGGATCCAATAAAGTCCTTTATAAGTTACTGCGTAATGCTCAATTGCACAAAGAGGGGGTGATATTTTACCCCTCTGCACCCCCAGAAAGCCGCATTGTGACACTGCTGCACCCAAACCAGAAGCAACTTAATGTCACTTCTGTTTTGATTTTTTACTGATTTTCAGCTGTTTAACTTGCTTGTTTGTGTATGTTTTATAGTTGAGTGGGGGGTCGGAAGGTAGCGGGAGCAAAACCACCACATTTCATGCCACATTTAAGTTAGTTGGAGTTAGTGGGGTGAAAATTGCCCAGCGTTTTTAAAAATTTCAGGTGGTCTGGGGGCTTAGGAGAGGTCATGGAGGGTTCAGGAGCTGCTAAAAAGGGCTTGGGAGCCATGTGCGGGTTGCAGGCCACATTTTCCAACTCCATGAAAAATGAAAACTTTAATACCTCTGCAGTACATGCCCATAACAGTGGCCTGATGATAAAGTTTAGCACTGATACTGTGCACTTCTTCCATATACAGGAAGTCCCTGCTTTTCCAACAGGTTAGGGACTGCAACAGTGTCAAAAACTGGAACTGGTTGAAAAGCAGAACCCATGTAGGGAACATGAGGCAATTATGGTGGCTCATTTGGGACTCCCTGCAGATGCCCATGTGTGCACTGCTTGCAAAGTCTTTCAGTCAGCTCGGTGACCTTCCCCCGACCCCACCTCAGCTCACTTTATAAGCAGCATGTGCATTTGCAGTCAGTCTCAAGCAAGCCTCTGTAGACAAGAACTGTCAAAAGAATAAGTTCCTCGTTGAATAAATGGAACTTCTCCTTAATTTGCAAGCGTCAAAAGAGGAAGTCATCAGATAATGAGCCATCAAAAGGCAGGGGCATCCTGTACAGTGGCCGGCATCCTGTTTGTGATGAGGGTCACCGAGTCCAACCTCCTGTCATGCAGGAAATCACGAAGAATCACGAATGAAGCAATTGCCAAGGCCATCAACCATTACATGGGTGTGTGAGTGTGTATGCTCACAATTCTGCATACATCTGCAGAAAGTAGACCACTAATTGTTGTCAGTTCCCTAATGACAAGATGGATTAATAGAACAATGATTTTAAAAATCAGAGATAATTTACAGTAATAAAAAATGAATTCTTAATTTTAAAACATGTTAATATTAAGCTTCTTTGAAACAATTACTTGATTAATATTAAGAAATATAAATCCAACTCTACAATTCTATGATTCTATGATTCCATGTATTCCAGTGAAATATCAGCAGAAGTTGAGGGGTAGTCATTGCAGACAGAGGAATTCACAATCATCATCATCATCATCATCATCATCATCTCTTTCTCTCTCTCTGGCTTTTCTTCACAATCGAAGATTCAGGAAGGACTCATCCCACGCTTTCTGCAAGCGCGCTGATGACTAAAAAGGCCAATCAGAGATAAACAAGTCCAGTTGCAGAAAGCACAGCAGAAGGTCTCCTTGGGTGACATTTCTGGGTTGTGATTCTTTCTCCTTTGTCATTTCTCTTCAAGACTTGTTTGGCGTGAGTTCTCAAATAAGGCTGCAGCATTGTGGATAGTGCATCTCCATGCCTCCCGATGTGAGGCTAGGGCGGACCATTGTTGGTGATCAATTTGGCCGAGCCTGATATGTTTTTTCAGGGAGTCCCTGTATTGATTTTTTGGAGTGCCCCTCTTATGCTTACCTGTGGCAAGTTCACCATAGAATACTATTTTTGGGAGGCGATGGTCCTCCATCCTAGAAATGTGCCCTGCCCAGCGCTGCTGTGTTCTCAGTATCATGGCCTCAATGCTGGTGATTCCTGCTTGCCCAAGGACACAACATTCGTCACATAGTCAGTCCAGTGTATATTTAGGATTGTGCGTAAATAGCGCTGATGAAAGTGTTCGAGGAGTCATAGGTGGTGGCGATAGGTGACCTATGTTTCAGATCCATAAAGGAGAATAGACAGTACAATGGCTCTATACACACTGATTTTTGTGCTTCGCCTCAGGTGTTTATTACTCCAGACTCTTTTGTGAAGTCTTCCAAATATGCTATATGCCTTTGCTAATCTGTGATCAATCTCTTTGTCAATCTTGGCATCTGAGGAGATGATGCTTCCCAGGTAGGTGAACTGCTGAATGGACCTGAGCACAGATTTGCCAATGGCAATGTGGGGGTGGTGGTGTTTGTCCTGTGGTGCAGGCTGATAAAGAACTTCCATTTTCTTCAGGTTGACTTCCAGCCCAAACAGCTCTGCAGGTGTTGCGAAGCAGGATGTTAGGTGCTGCAGAGCTGCTTCTGTGTGGGCAACAAGGGCAGCATCATCAGCGAAGAGCAGCTCATGGACTAGATAGTTTACAGTCTCAGTGCGAGCCCTCAGACGGCTTAAGTTAAACAAGCTACCATCAGTACGGTAACGTATATAGATGCCATCTTCTTCTTTAAGCTCTGCCGTAGCCCTTTGGAGCATCATGCTGAAGAAGATAGTAAATAATGTTGGAGCAAGAACACAACCTTGCTTCACTCCATTAGTGATTAGAAAGGACTCTGAAAGAGCATCGCCATATCTGACGACCGCCCTGGCCCTTGTGTAGCAAGATAATCATTTTAAGGAATTTGGGGGGACATCCTAGTCTTTCTAGGATATGCCACAGACCTTTTCTACTCACAGTGTCGAAGGCTTTGGTGAGGTCGACAAATGTTACATAGAGACCCTTGTTCTGCTCCCTACATTTTTCTTGCAGTTACCTAAGGGCAAATACCATATCTGTAGTACTCCTATTGGCTCTGAAGCCACATTGGCTTTCAAGAAGAAGTTCTTCTGCAACAGCAGGAACTAATCTGTTCAGGAGTATCCTTGCAAGGATTTTTCCAGCAATAGAGAGCAGTGTTATGCCTCGATAGTTTGAGCAATCGGATTTTGCTCCTTTTTTCCTGTACAGGGTGATGATGACTGCATCTCGGAGATCTGGTGGCAGTTCCCCTTTTTCCCTGCAATTCACAAGGAGTTTGTGGAATTTATCATGGAGTGCATGATCTCCGTGTTTCCAAACTTCAGGTGGGATTCCATCAATCCCTGCTGCCTTGTGTTTTTCATCTGCTGTAAGGCCTTAAGGGTCTCTTCCAAAGTGGGAGCTATGTCCAATTCATTTTTCATTGGTTTTTGTATCATATGTTGGATAGGTGAGCTAATAATAAAAACAACAACAACAACTTTATTTTCATACCCCACCTTTTGCCTATTAGGCAATCAGGGCGGCTCACAACAATTGGATAGAAAACAAATCCATAACAACAGTAATAACTTAAAACAATTTACCCCCCTTAAAATTACATATAATACTACATATATTTAAAATAACTGGCAAATTCACCAGTGACATAAAATAACTACCCTAAGACTTTAAAACTATAATATCCTTCTCCTCTGCACCTATTGCGTCTGCAGAGTCCCGTCCAGCAGAGCTGTTTAGGGTGGTAAAGGAGATGACGCAGGTTATACCTGTGCAGAACCCATTGCTTAACCCAACAATGGCCTGCTGTGATGCATTTAACAACTACTTTCCAGATAAAATCTCTCGGATAAGAGCTGACTTAGATGCCAGCATTTTGACAGAAACAATTGACGAGGTGTCCAGCAACTCCGTTGATGTGAGTTTACTGAATCAATTTCAATCTGTGAGTACCGAGGACGTGGACAAGCTACTTGGTAGAGTGAGGAAGACGACCTGCCCTCTTGATCCTTGGCCTTCATGGCTGGCCATCCAGGGGGGGACTGCCTTGATGGTGTTCCTTAAGGACATCATCAATGCATCCCTTGATTCATTGCTTCAGATGACGAGTCAAGTGAATGCGACGGTCAGGAGCGCTTGTTATCAGCTTCGGCTGATACACCAGCTGTGCCCTTTCCTGGAAGTAAGGGACCTCGAGACTGTGGTGCACGCGCTGGTAACCTCTCGTCTAGATTTCTGCAATGCGCTCTACATGGGGCTACCCTCGTGCTTGGTCCGGAAACTTCAGTTGGTACAAAATATGGCAGCCAGAGTGGTCTCAGGAACATCTCGGAGAGATCATATAACTCCAATATTAAAATCTCTCCACTGGATGCCTATCAGTTTCTGGGCCCAGTATAAGGTGTTGGTTATTACCTTTAAAGCCCTAAATGGCTTGGGTCCAACTTATCTCCGGAACCGCCTCCTCCCATACAATCCTCCCCGCGCACTCCGGTCCTCTGGGAGGAATCTGCTTCACCCACAAAAATCTAGGCTGTCTGCAACGTCCCAGAGGGCTTTTTCAGTAATCGCCCCCAAATTGTGGAATGGCCTGCCGAATGAGATTCGTCAGCTGATGAGCTTGAGTAGCTTTTAAAAAGCACTAAAGACGGATCTCTTTCAGCAGGCCTTTCCTGATTAGATCCCAGCCTCAGGAGCTCAGTCTCCTGGCTTTTTAAAAATTATGTATATATTTTGTTTTTAATGTGTTTTTTAGTTAGAAGGTTTTAATCTTATTGTGTTTAATGTCTTTTTATGGGGGAGGGTGGGGGTGGGTGGTGTTTTTAGTCATTATTATAATGTTTTAATTGTTGGAAGCCGCCCCGATTGTTTTTAGCAGAGGGGCGGGGTATACATAAATATTATTATTATTATTATTATTATTATTATTATATCAAAACCTAATGACATAAAAACATAAACATAAAAAGAGGGAGAAGTATTCATTAAAAATGGTCTGTTCTATTCAAGGAAGGCCTGCCGGAAGAGATCCGTTTTGATGGCTTTTTTGAAATTCTCCAAGCTGGTTGCTTGACAGACCTCCTCTGGCAGGGCATTCCATAGTCTGGGAGCAGCGATAGAGAAAGATCTCTGGGAGGTTGTTGTTAATCTAGATCTCATTCGTTGCAATAAACCCCTCCCAGAAGATCTAAGGCGGGATGAATTATATGGGAGGCGATCCCTTATGTAGGTTGGACCTAGGCCATGTAGGGCTTTATAGGTCATTACCAACACCTTATACTGTGCTTGGAAACTGATAGGCAGCCAGTGAAGGGATTTCAAGACTGAAGTAATATGCTCCCTTCTCGATTTCCCAATGACTATCCTGGCTTCCATATTTTGCACCAGTTGTACTTTCCGAACTAGGTATAAGGGTAGCCCCATGTAGAGAGCATTGCAGAAGTCATGAGGTTACCAGTGCATGCACTACTGTTTCTAGGTCCTTTGTCTCGAGGTAAGGGCGCAGTTGGAGTATCTGCCAAAGCTGATAAAAGGCACTCTTGACTGTCACTTTCACCTGAGCAGTCATGTGAAACGACAAGTCTAGGAGCACCCCCAAACTGCGAACATAGTCCTTAGCAGAGAGCTTGACCCCACCCAGGACTGGCGGTTGCAACCCAATACCAGGTTTAGGGAGCCCCACTGTAAGCATCTCCGTTTTCTCTGGATTCAGTTTGAGTCGATTTTTCCTCATCCAGTCCATTACCGCTACAAGACAGTGACTGAGGGGAGAAGTACCATCTGTCATCATGGCTGATGACCGAGACATGGAGAAATATATTTGGGTGTCATCAGCATATTGATAACACCCTGCCCCATGTCTCTGGATGATTTCTCCCAGCGGCTTCATAGAGATATTAAAAAGCATTGGAGACAGCATGACACCCTGAGGGATGCCACAATTAAGCTCTGTTTTTGATGAGCAACTGTCCCCAAGCATCACCCTCTGGAATCTACCTGAAAAGAAGGAATGGAACAACTGAAGTGGAGTGCCTCCAATCCCAACTCTCCCAGGCATTCCAAGAGGATGCAGTGATCTATCGTATCGAAAGCCGCTGAGAGATCCAAAAGCACCAATTGGGTCAGGCTTCCCCTGTCAATGTTTTGGCGAAGGTCATCTACCAGAGCAACCATGGCAGTCTCCACCCCAAATCCCGGTCTAAAGCCGGTTTGAAATTGATCTAGAAAATCGGTTTCATCCAAGATTACTTGGAGTTGAGAAGCAATGGCCCGCTCGATCAACTTGCTCAAAAATGGCAGATGGGAAACTGGTCTATAATTTTTCAAATCCAGGGGGTCCAGGGAAGGTTTCTTTAGGAGTGGTCTCACAACTGCTTCCTTTAAACAAGATGGCATAACTCCCTCCCTAAGGAACACATTGATGGTCTCCTTGAGAAAGGCCATCAGTGCATCACCCCCCTGGACGACCAGCCATGATGGGCAAGGGTTGAGAGGGCATGTTGTCTTCCTCACTTTTCCAAGGATCTTGTCCACGTCATTGGTACTCATTGGCTCAAACTGATCCAGTCTAATCTCAGAAACGGGTTTACTGGACACCTCATCAGTCGACTCTGCTATAAACCCAGCATCCAAGTCGGCTCTTATCTGAGAGATTTTATCTGCTAAGTAGTTATTAAATACATCACAGCAGGCTGCTGTCGGGTTAAGTAGAGGGTTCTGTACAGGTGGAGCCTGGTGTGAGCTCCCTTACCACCCTAAACAGCTCTACTGGATGGGACTCTGCAGATGCAATACGTGCAGAGCAGAAAGATCTCTGCACTGCACATATTGTCTCTCAATAGGAATAAAGAAAATTCCTATGACGAGTCTTGTCAGATACGAGTTTTCCACCAGGTGCACTCTAGTTGTTGTCCAGCCCACTTCATCTTCCTAAGTTCCTCTGTGAACCATGGCTGTTTATTTGGAGCGGGTTGGAAAGGATGCTTAGGAGCGATCATGTTGATGGCTCTGGTGAGATCGTTGCTCCAAGTATCAACCAGAGCTTCAACAGAATCACCGGCATTACCAACCAAGGAACCCTCCAAGGCTTTCTGAAGACCTATTGGCTCCATTAGCCTCCAAGGGCAGACCATTCTAATAGGTCCTCCACCCCCAGTGGGGCAGACATTGGCTCTAAGTCCGACTGTAACCAGGAAATGATCTGTCCATGACAGTGCGGTGGTACTCACTACCTCTGCCCACGGATAAACCTACTCTGTACTGAAGACCGTATCGAGAGTGTGACCCACACAGTGTGTTGGCCCAGAAACCAGTTGGGATAGGCCCATGTCTGTCATGGAATCCATGAATTGCCAAGCTGCACCTGTTAAACTGGTCTCAAATGGGATGTTGAAGTCACCCAGAACTAAAAGCCTGGGTGACTCCAACAGCAGCTCCGAGACCAGTTGCGTCAGCTCAGATAGGGAGTCTGTTAGACAATGAGGTGGACAGTATACTAACAGAATCCCTATACTATCTCTGGTTTTCAGGCTTAGATACACACACTCGAAGTGGTCTATTTTCCAGATAGGTATCCTGGTCAGGGTGAGATTATCTCTATGGACAAGGGCCACTCTGCCCCCCCCCCACTTTCCCTTACCTGCTCATTAACAGAATACCCAGCCAGGAGAGCCTGATCCCAGATGATGGCACTGTCCTCTCCCAGCCAGGTTTCTGTGAAGCAAGCCAGGTCGGCCTTTTCATCCAGGAGTAAATCATGGATGATATGGGTTTTGTTCTTTATCCACCTGGCATTGCAGAGAAACAAGATAAGGTTCTGTGGCATGGTTGATAAGCTCCCCAGCCTACTTTGGGTAACAGAATGGACTGATGGCAGAATCGCTTTCAGACACCGAGCCCGCCTTCTTTTGTAACAATATTCCATTCTGTTATCGCCATACCTTCCTTTGCCCTGTACTTATTTCTTATTTTCTTATTTATTTATTTATTTATACCCTGCTCTTCAGCCTCAAGGCTATCAGAGCGGCTTACAAATTGTTTTAAGCAATAGCTATTTACACATCTACAAATTGCCCCCCACAAGCTGGGTACTCATTTTACTGACCTACGAAAGGATGGAAGGCTGAGTACAACTAGAATCACTGCTCCCAATAAGACCTTTGTTAGCTCTCCGTCACTGCGTTCCATCTGGGTGGTTGTTTTAATAGTCCCAGCGTTTGTAAACAGAGCATATTTAGAAGGCAATAACTAAGCAGCTGCAGTAGGAGTTGAAACCCAGTTGGATTGAGGCCATTCCCTCAGGCCCTTCCTGGCTGGCTGGCTGGCTGGTAGGTGTTCCTGGGGTGGGGGTGGTGGAGTCACTTTTAAGTCCATCTTCCATCTTCCTTGCACAATGACCCCACCCCTTCAAAACTCACCTGGTTTCCCCAGCACAGGAGGTCCCAGACAATGCCTTTGTTGTTGTGTGTTCAGCTATAGCAACATAGTTTCAGGCTTCCCCACTGCTCTGTTCTCCACTGGCCACTAAACAGCTATATCAAGGGGGTTCTTGCAGGTAACAGGTGAATCTTGCAGAAGGGAGAGTGAAGTCCTACCTGGACAGAACTTTACTCTCTGCCTTTCCATACAGGATCTCGGCCATTATCTCAGTAGTCCTTACAAGAGAAATCTATGATAGGCCACCTTTATTATAATCCCCACATTGCAAAGGAGGCCACAAGGTGAGACTGAGAAATCAGTGCAGGGCTGGGAACCTTCAGCTAGCTATATGCTAATGAAATTGTATTCCTATCCCATCTGACTACTGGCCAGACTGGCTGTGGCTGATGAGAATTAGTTTTGAAATTCCAAATTTGTTTCCTGCAGGGCCAAGGGTTCTTCAGCCCTGAGATACTGGATTTTGTCCTTTTCACTACTGCATGTCCAACCAAACCCTTTATTCCTAATGTTTTAAGCCACAACTAGTGTGTTGCATCTTGAACTAATGTGAGTCAAGTACCACCTTTTTTTTAGAAGTATGACCAAGGGGATAGCAAGATACTAACAAGCAGAGCTTGGGAAAGTAACTTTTTGGACTACAGGTCCTTGAATCCCTCCCCCACCCACCCACTGCAGCCAGCATAGGAGAATTCTGCAACTAAAACCAAGATTTGCAAAGAAACCAGCCATACTCCAATTGCTCAGCAAAGTGATGTATTTGAATGAGGCCCAGACTTATATGGAAAGTGGGGTGGTAATCATTGATGAAGTAATTCACTAGATTTAACGATTAGAAATCTTCTCATTGATTGAAAAGGTTGCTGTTGTTGCATGTCTTCAACATGTCCATAGGACAGCAGCCAAAATAGTGGGAGATCTGGAAGCCATGCCCTATGAGGAGCAGCTTAGGGAGCTGGGTATGTTTAGTCTGGAGAAGAGAAGGTTAAGACGGTACATGATAGCCATGTTTAAACATTTAAAGGGATGTCATACTGAGAATGAAGCAAGCTTGTTTTCTGCTGCTCCAGAGACTAGGGCATAGAGCAATGGATTCAAATTGCAGGAAAAGAGATTCCACGTAAACATTAGGAAGAACTTCTTTACTTTAAGAGCAGTTCAACAGTGAGATAGTAGGGTGGTGGACTCTCTTTCTTTGGAGGTTTTTAAACAGAAGTTGGATGGGCAACTTTCAAGCACCTTTAGTTGTATATTTCTGCCTAGCAGGAGGTTGGAGTAGATGGCCCTTGTGGTCCCTTCCAACTCTGTGATTCTATGATTCTAAGTCATTTCTAACTTACACCAATGCTAAGCAACTCTGTCCTGGTGTTTTATTGGGAAGATTTGTTCAGAGGTGGTTTGCTGTTGCCTTCCTCTGAGCCTGACAGTGTGTGATATGCCCACAATCAACCAGTGGGTTTCCATTGCTGAGTGGGAATTTGAACCCTGGTCTCCCAGAGTCCCAGTCAAACATGCAAACCAGTACACCACACTGGCTCAATTAATAAGGTGCCCACCATTAATTTATTTTAAAAGTGCCTGCCATTATAAAGTGATTTAAAAGGTGCCCACCATGATAACAATCTGATTTAATAGATGTGTGTGTGCATTCAAGTCACCTGCTAACTTATGGTAACCCCATGAATTTCATAGGGTTTCTTAGGCAAGGAATACTCAGAGGTGGTCTCACTAATTCCTTTCTCTGAAATATAACCTACAGCACCTGGTATGTATTGGTGGTCTCCCATCCAAGTACTAACCAGGATAGACGGTGCTTAGCTTCCAAGATCAGATAAGATCTGGTGCTTTTAGGGATGCCCCCCCCCCATTAAAATGTATAATACAAATATTTACATCCTAAAAGAAAAAATTCTGTTGTTTGCTATGTCATGTGGCAAGGACACATCACCTGAAAGCATAAAAAGCATAATTGTTTTTCTTCTGAATGGTTCTGTATGCCCAAAGATAGAACTGATGTACTGATTAATCAGTGAAAACCCATTTGAATAGAGCACAATCCTATGCATGTCTACTCAGCCCCAGCTGACAACCCCCTCCCTCCCTTCCTCTCTCAGTCCATCAACTGCCACAACCCAGGCCACCACACGGAAAGGAAGTAGCAATCAGACACACTACCATCATGCCTGGATATGGATCAGCCTGCAGGTGAGATGACCCTTTCCTCCATCTGTGCTCATGGCAGCCACTGGTAGAACAGGAAGCAGAAGCTTTTCCAGCTCTGTGAACTGGTGATGAGTTTTGGAACTAAGAATCTAGTAGCTGGTTTACTTTTGTTTTCTTCTTCATTCCCAGTCCCTTTCCCCTTTTTTATTATTAAACCATGATTAACACACCCAATTAATGCTAGACCTGGTTAAAACTGGAGTGATAATCCACAAAAGAATACCAGGAATTTCCAGGTAGGGCTAGGAAAGAATAATGTCTGATGCCCTGGAGGGCTGCTGACAGTCAGACTTGACCACACTGGGCTAGATGGACCAGAGGCAGAGCTCAGTATAAGGCAGCTTCCTGTGTATTTTGCTGTCAAAAAGATAACCTTATTTGTCCATTTCAAGATGAAGCAGAAAGAAGTGAGGATGAAGGAGTCCAACAGCACATTTGTGACTAATTTATTTTAGCATAAGCATTCATGGATATCAGTCCACTTGTCCAGATGTTCCACATTGTAACCCTATAAACTGGGACTCTCTTATTTCTGTAAAACCCATTTATCTCAATGGAGCTTCTTCCTAGGTAACTGGATATAAAATTGCAGCAGTAGGTAACTAATAGACCTTCAATCAAGCAGCAGCCCTAACAACAATCAGCAGCTGCCCAAATTCCTTTTCCTAGCACATCTAGTGAAAAGATAAGAACATGGCACTGCTGTTAATTTGTTCCTTCTAAAGAGGAAAAAAAGATGGACTGAACTTACAGAAACAACATTGAAAATGAAACTGGTCCTCCAGGCTGTAAAGGTGAATCTGCAGTTGGAAAAAGTGAAGTTTTAACATTTCATTTCTTGTTCTTAATGGATGTGGTTGTAGCTTTGAGAAATAATTGCTGTGAATGTGCCAGGGATTTGTGAGCAAGAACATTGTCAATTTGAACTTGAGAGATCACACATTAATGCTTAGACTAGGGAACCAACAGTTAATAAGCTGTTGCTCGCTCAGTTGTGGCCTTTGATAAGATTGCTCCCACAGTCTTGGTTTCCTTCATGTTGTTCCAGACCAATAAGTACTATCACAGTGCTTTCAGGTTAATAAGAATACCTCAAGAACATGATAAGGAGTAGAATTCTTCTGTCTGCAAGGAACATCTTCCTATTCCAAAAACACCAGGGCTACAGATACGGGTGTCTATATATTTCCACACAAAAGAACAGGAAACACAGATTGTGCCAAAGGCAACAGAGCCCACCTAGAGCAACCAGTTGGCAATTGTTCTCAGAATCCACCCCATCCCTGATGCTCAGCAATAAACACTTTCCATCCCACTGTCATTTGGGATGTCATTTCTGTGTTTGCCAGGAGATGATTGAAGATAGAGAGAGACAGACAGACAGACAAGGACCCCTTCCTTACATTCATAAGACAATAAACACTACTATGGGAGGGCTGCATCAGCAGGGCAAGTGAAAACAGAATATGGAGCTCTGGCACTTAAACGGACAAATTATTTTTCTTATTACAGATACAAACAGTAATTAGAAGCAGCTGCAGCAACAGTAGGAGCAGCAATACATTGTGGGGAGGAAGGGATTAGACTGGCTTCTGTGATGCCATCATGGTGTGCCAGCCAAGCTCCTGCTCAGTTCTTTCGTTGGTTCCTGCCTTTTTCCCAGTTTGCGATGCAAGGCAACTTACAACAGTCAAAAATAGTCAAAAATTAACAGCATACGAAAGTTAAAAAGCAACCAGACTATCATAAAATTTGAAACCAGTTAAAACACATCAAAGCAACAACAACAAAGACAAGTCCAGCACATTAAACAGAGATTCTTTCCCATGGAAAATTTATTCTGAAAGGCCTGTTGGACTGAAAAGGTTTTTACCTGCTTGTGGAAAGATAGTAAGGAGGGTACCAGTCTGGCCCCTCGGACAAGGGATTTCCAGGGCCTGGGAGCAGCCAGTGAAAAGGTCCTTTCCTGCGTTCCCATCAAATGTGCCTGAGAGGGTGGCAGGACAGAGAGAATGGGCTCACCAGAAGATCTCAAAACACAGTCAGGTTCATATGGGAGAGTACCATCCTTCAGATAATCTGAACCTAAACCTTATAGGGTTTTACAGGTCATCACCAGCACTTTGAATTCTGCCAAAAAATGTTTGTACATTATTTGTCACTTGGTTAAAGATTAAAGAGTGTATGAGTGTAGAGAGGTTTACCCTGAGCATCATTGTGAGTGGTGGATAGCAGTGTACTTACTAGAATTATTGTTGTTGTTACACAGACTTCTGCTTCTACTGCTGCTAAGACTTTGCTGCTGGGAATGCATATAACCATGAATCCACACAACCAGTGCTAGTGGTGGCTTCCATGCCATTGGGGCACCCAATGTACTCTGGCCTTTAAAGGTGCTGGATCTGTTTTGGGCATCTTGGATAGCTCTTTTAAAGTCTGGATTAAAACCCAGAGGGGATTCACCACATGACTGTCATAGAAGCCCTCGGTACCCTCACTGATATGTGCACTACTGGGTTACAGCTTCTGTCCAATGTAGAAGGAGAACCACAGGGTCACTTTATCTCTGCACTTTAAAAGATATTCTAAAACATTTCTCTCCCACACTGGTTTAAATGAAAAACCTGAGGGATGAAAACTGGATAAGAAACTTTTCAAATAAATAACAACATCAAAAACATAGAGACAACAAATGAAAGTCATTATCTGTCTGGGTGCGTTCCAGATATTGCTCAGAGCTTCACACACTAAACAGAAGGAGAAGGAATGAGTTGGCCACGTAGGACTTGTCTACACAAGGGAAAAAGCCTGAACCACCCCACCCCCTGAATCTGGCATTATAAGGCCACACAACATATAGCCCTGCCTACACCTAACTCTGGGTATACCACCTTTAACCTGGGTTTTAAAAACTCAGTTTGCTGGAAACTCTGGGGTTTCCTATAGTGTGAACCCTGGATTTGGGAGAAGTAGGGAGGCAGAACAGATCACTGCCCGGCAGGCACCACCATTTCCCTCAATGTCTGGGCCAGTTCCCAGCCCAGAATGGTGAAGAAAGGTTTTCCCTCCCTGGTGCCAGCACCGATGGTGCACATTTGCTTGCTCCGAGGCAAACGAGGCACCCAGTTATGTGATCTGAGCACTTCATTTGCCTCAAGGAAAGTGACTATGCATCAGCGGCCGTGGCACCAAGGAGGGAAAACCCTTTCCACCACCAGGAACTGGCCCAGACATTGAGGGAAATGGCAGCGCCTGCCAGGCAGCAACCTGTCCTGGCTCTGCCAGGGAACTGACAGAGAAAGGCAACAGCAGCAGACCCGAGCAACATGTGGATGAGGAGACATGTGTAGACAATCTATCCAATGTCCCTGCAGAGTGACAGGTAACGGGGCCACTCCAGGGCTGCTCCAAGGCAAAACATTCAGGGAGTCTATTTGGAGTCCCCCCCCCCATGTAGACAAGATTGTACTTATGGAGCAAAACAGATGGGAACAAAAATAAATGGTCTTACTTTTATAAGTGTGAGGTGGTTTAATATGCTTTTAGTCTTTTAAAATTATGTTTTATTATTAAAAATCATTTTAAATTGATTTTATTATATGTTACCCTGAGATCTTGGATTAAAGGTGAGATAAAAATATTTAAAGAAACAAACAAACATAGAAGAATAAGTGGGGGGGGTGATGATTATCATCATCAACATCAACATCATCATCATCATCATGACAACGACAATCATGATGTCATCTGTAATTGCCGCTAAATCCATAGGGGGTTTACCATGCTTCCAGATCTGTAGGGCCATAAGGCAGCATGAGGCAACCACCTCAGGTATCAGATTTTGAGTCTCTAAAAGGAGGGGGGAAATAGTTGTTCATGTTGTTATTACTGTATCTCTAGTGCCAGATGGGGAGAACAGCCTGTTAGATTTTGTTCTCATGTACTAACTCTGGATACTATACCCCTTGACTTGAAGAGGTGGGCATTTCCTGTTCTGCCTCAGGTAACAAAATCTGTTGCGTCCACTCTATAGAGCAGGATTCCAGTAGAGACAATACATGAAGAACAAAGTCAGAGAAATGTATAGAGTGCAGCCAAATTGGGATATTTTGCTTTTTACAGGGAACCTTGGAACTTGTTGCCTGAGAGTGGGGTTGACAGGATCTCGCATGGGTTTCTTATAACCCTCACATAGGAAGGTGTCTTACATTGAATCAGACCATTGGTCCATCTAGTTCAATATTTGTGGTTTTCAGACAGGAGTCATCCCGTATCTAAACCTAAAGATACATGGTATTGAACCATGCTGGCTGGGGGACTCTGTGAGCTGTAGACTAAAACAGACCCCACACCCCGTGCCGCTCTGTGCCACTCTCCCCACACTCACACTGCTCTCTCCGCACCCCGTGCTGCCACATGCTGCTCTCCCTGCACTCGCACCACCCTCCCCGCACTCGCATCGCCCTCCTCACACCCTGTGCTACCCTTTGCTGCTCTCCCCGCACTTGCACTGCCCTCTCCGCATGCCGTGCTGCACATGCCGCTCTCCCCGCACTCACATTGCCCTTCCCGCACCCCGTGCCACCCTGTACCGCTCTCCCCTCACTCGCACCACCCTCCCCGCACCCCGTGCCGCCACATGCCACTCTTCCCGCACTCGCACTGCCATGCCACCCTGTGCCACCCTCCCCATACTCGCACCGCCCTACCTGCACCCTATGCCACCCTGTGCCACTCTCCCCACACTCACACCGCCCTCCCTGCACCCCGTGCTGTGCCGCTCTCCCCGCACTCGCACTGCCCTCCCCACACCCTGTGCCACCCTCCCCGCACCCTGTGCCACCCTGTGCCACTCTCCCCACACTTGCTCCACCCTCCCCACGCTCACACCGCCCTCCCTGCACACCGTGCCACCCTGTGCCACCTTCCCCGCACTTGCACCACCCACCCTGCACCCTGTGCCACCACATGCCACCCTCCCACCACCCTCCCCGCACTCCGTACACACCGCACATACACACACCATGCCACATCCCCCCATGCTATTCACACTCCCTCTGCCTCTGCCATGTTTAGACAGGAGTGAAACTTCCACATGATCCCACCCCCAGTGCTGATTGGCTGCCCAACAGAGTTTTGATTGGTTGGTCAGTTTCCTAAGCAGCCAGTCAGCACACTGGAAATGGCACCATAACTAAGAGCAATATATATATATATATATATATATATATATATATATGGTGGTTTTGCCCCCATAAGCGTTGCATGCTAGATGGCGTCCGTGAGTGATTTACTGGTGTTTGTAAATCCAACATGGCAGCACTTCCTCTCCTATGGGAAAGGGAATAAAAGTGAATCACTTGTCCCAATGAGCAGGAATGCACACCCCTCACTGTTTTTTTAAAAAAAACTACTAGAAAATCCACGAAGGCTTTTCCTGCATTGTTTTTGCCATTTTGGGCCCCATTCCTTCCAAATGCAGTGGACTGATACGGGATCCCATTTGGACAGGTCATATTCCCAGCAAATTCCATGAGGGGTATTTTCACCATTTAGACAATCCCCTGGCATACCAAAGTTTGGGAATCACTGGTATAGATATACCCATTAACTTTTCTTTCCCTTTATATGTAGAAATGAGATGATATTTGGAAGACATGAACAATAAAAGCAAAACAATCCTCCCATTCTTTGCTGCAGGAGAAAAAGGGTGGTGTCTTATCAAACCAGCCACTGAATGATTTCAAATAGATGCATCCTAGACTGAAGAGTGTGTTTAAAATGAGCTTCTGTGGTTTGGCTCTCCTTCAACTGGCAGGAGAGGACTCACTCTCCCTCTTTAGCTCATTATTTCACTTGTGTTTGAGATACAAGCACATTTTGACTGCTTGGTAGCCTAAACTGTCTCTAAACACAGAAGAACTATTATCCAGCCTAGTCCAGCCCACAGACAAAACAATAATAATAATCAGCATCAAGCAGCTTGGCTTACAAGATGTACAAAGCTACATATCTAGCCACACAGTTTGCCAAACAAAACACATAAAACTAGACAATCTTGTGTGTTCTGTCAGTGTTGCTGATGGCCCAAGGCTTCATTGTGAAGGTACTAATTGCCCTCAACTGTCATTAAAATGAGCACATGGTGGGAGGTAAATTGCTGTGGGCCCAGAGATTATTCACAGTGAAGAGAAATGGAAAATTCTATACGATAAGGAAAAAAATGGATAGAAAGAAGGTCTTCCATGCATAATACTAAAGCCCAGAATCATCCAATGAAGCAGAATGGTAGGATTCAGGCCAAAGGGAAGTACTTGTTTGCATAAAACATAAATAAGCTATGGAATATGGCACCACAAGATACAGCTTAAATTACTTGAAATGGGAATCAGACAGATCCAGGGAGGATGGGGCTATCAGTGGCTATTAGTTGTAATGGCTATACATAACCTCCAGTCTCAAAGGCACTAAGCCTCACAATACCAATTAACTGGAGAACACAAACAAAGAGGCAGGAAGTAATGAGAAGTGGGAAACAACTGAGCATTGTGGTCCAGGTAATCCAAGTCAATAGGTCCCTTTTCATATGCATCAGGAGATGCACTTAACTGTGACCCCAATGTAACATCAGTAGTTCTCAGCTCCCTGAATCAGTTCTTCCCAAAGCCATTGCTGTCCCAATATCTTAGAAGTCTTAAGCTAATATGAAAAAGAGCCACTCTGAGCTCCTCCCACATGGTTGGGACGTCTTAAACTTCATTGGGACATCTTGAACTCAATCCAAGGGTAGTAAAAGAACTGGCAGAAGTTATCTCAGAACCACTGTCAATAATCTTTGAGGATTCCTGGAGAACAGGAGAGGCCTCAGCAGACTGGAAGAGGGCAAATGTTGTCCCCATCTTTAAAAGGGAGAAAAAATAAGACCCAAATAATTACCACCCAGTCAGTGTGACATCAATACTAGGAAAGAGCAAAGCATTAAACAGACAAACTTAGAAAGGAATGCCATGATCACTAAAAGTCAACATGGATTTCTCAAAAACAAGTCATGCCACACTAATCTTATCTCTTTTTTTCTGATAGAGTTACAAACTTGATAGATGAAGGCAATTATGTGGATGTAGTTTATCTTGATTCCAGTAAGGCTTTTGACAAGGTCCCCCATGATATTCTTTCCAAAAAGTTAGTAACCTGTGGGCTAGACAATGCAACTGATAGGTGGATTTGTAATGGGTTGACTGACTGAACCCAAAGGGTAGTCACCAATGGCTCCTCTTCATCCTGGAGAGAAGTGACCAGTGGAGTGCCACAGGGTTCTGTCCTGGGTCCAGTGCTATTCAACATATTTATCAATTATTTAGATGAGAGAATAGAGGGCATTCTTATCAAATTTGTAGATTACACCAAATTAGGAGGGGTAGCTAATACCCCAGAGGACAGGATCAGAATCCAAAATGACCTGAACAGATTAGAAAGCTGGGCCAAAACTAACAAAATGAATTTCAACAGGGAGAAATGTAGGATACTACACTTGGGCAGTAAAAATGAAATGCACAGATATAGCATGGGTGACACCTGGCTTGATAGCAGTACATGTGAAAGGGATTTAGGAGTCTTAGTGGCCACAAGCTGAACATGAGTCAGCAGTGTGATACGGCAGCTAAAAAGGCCAATGTGATTCTAGGCTGCATCAATAGGAGTATAGTGTCTAGATCAAGGGAAGTAATAGTGCCCTGTGTTTTGCTTTGGTCAGAACTCACCTCATTTGATGGCCCTTGTGGTCTCTTTCGACTCTATAATTCTATGATTCTAAAGCCCAGTATAAGTAAGCTTGAGCCGTCTGTCAGAGCAATCTGTTTCTTCTCTAGCAGCCTGCTAGGTGGGATGGAAGAAAAAAAGCGGGGGAGATTATGGGAGAAATGGGAGAGGGTTTCCTTCTGCTTTTGGCCTTGTGGAGCACATGCCATGCATGCATAAGTTACCAGGTTTAGTCCTGGAAAATCTCCAGTTAAATGAGTGGGTGATGTGGAAGACCCATTGCCTGGGAGCCTGTCAGAATAGACTACACTGGGCTAGATAGACAAACAGTCTGACCTAGTATAACCAGAGCTTGGAAAAAGTACTTTTTTGGACTACAGTAAGGCCCCCTTATCTGCTGGGGATTGGTTCGGGGGGGGGGCATGGATACCGAAAACCATGGATAATAGCGAACACCATTGAAAATAATGGGACTTCTGTTTTAAAATACCATAGAGTAGCCTTGGAAGACCTGGAAAATGGCTAGAGAGGACACATTTTCTAGGAAGACTCTATGGTAGGTGTGCTGTTTTGTGTCCTGTGGATAATTGAATCAGTGGATATGGGGGTCCTACTGTACAGCTTCCACAATTCCCTAGTCAGCATGGTCACTCTCCATGCCAATAGGCAGATTTGTGGAGTTGTAGTCCAAAACTCTTGGGGGGGGGACCCCTTTCCCAAAATGTTGGTAGCCTCTCAGGTCTTGGTCTCATGCAGGAGGACAGTGTTTTTAAAATAAGGAAAACAGCACATGCTGTTGTAACTTTTAATTCTTTCAGCTCTGCCCCCCCCCCCGCACTGGCTGTCACCAGACAGACTAGAGGGGCAAAAAAGAGAAGCTAATATCTTGGCAAATCGTGAGCTGTTATCATGTTGAGTGATCGGGGAAGTGTAGGAAAACAATGCCATTTATCAACTTACAGTAAGGACTTCATATTCAATCCATCTTCCGGTGCAAAAGCCCTCACTTTCTCACTGCACTTCTGCCAGCCACTTTGCCTGTCCACCCTGATTTATTACCAACGTCATCCTTGCAAAAATAAAGTCCTGTAATTTCAGGGCTTGTGAATGACCCCATAGATGATAACCTTGGGCTTCTCTCACAGATCCCAAGCAGCCCAGCGATATAGTTACAGTCTTAAAGTACAATGACAGGAATTAAGTTAGTAAAGAACAGAGCCTTTATTTCCCTAGAGATATACAGAGGAATATCATGGGAAGTGCAATGACGTCCTTAGAGCTGTATTTATAACTGCTGCAAGTCGCACCCTCATCTGCATTGTTTCAAGTGCTATTACTATTTCCCTGTTGTTTTTTTTAAACTGACATAAGTAAATCCAAATTTGAACAAGTGGCTTATTGGTGTAAGTTTTATTTGGTTTGAATGACCAGTGTGGTGTCTGTGCAAATAAGTGCCATTCTCACATGTGCAAGTTTCCTTAGGCCAGCTTTCTCCCAATGTGGTGCCTTCTAGCCTCCTGTCTGGGGATGATCTGTATTGTAGTCCAGCACATCTGGAAAGCACAAGGTTGGAAAAGGCTACATTACGCTGATCCATTTAAACATGTTAGTGGTTTGTACCGAGTGCCCATATGAAGTATGATTTCATATGTTTTGAATGGCTGATTAACTCTGCTTCCTCAGTTTTTCCCTTGAACACGTGGGGAAAACAGCCAAAGGATGTGGCATAACGTTTAAACCACTGACAACGCTGGGATTGCCAGATCAACAGCTTTCTGTTCTCTGGGATTCCACAGCAAAAACCTGAGGGCCAGTCTAGATGCGATGGTAAAATGTGAGTGGGTGTGCATTTTCACTCATTTGCCGCTATGGTGTTTTGTCTCCATCATTTTTTAGGCAATTTGCATGCATGCACATCTATTTGAATGGAGCGTTCACATGCCCAGATAAAGGGCAATAGAGCAAAAATGCACATCACTGTGCATTTTGATGTTCACACATGCAAAAATATGCATCAACGTGCATTTCCCAGAAAACTTTGGAGAAAATGGCAAACCCTTTTACTGCATGGTTTGTGGAGTTTCAAAGCCCCCTCCTTCCAAATACTATGAATTTCATTCACAGCATGTTGGGACAAGATGTTATTCTACTCGAATTCTGTGAGGAGTATTTTCACCATCTAGACAACCCCTGAGAAGCAGGCCCTTGTGATGCAACAGGGAAAAGACTTCCATAACAATTGCAATTGGTAAACCCTACTGTTACTGGCAAGATTTCTTCAGAGGAGATTTGCTATTGCCTTCCCCTAAGACTGAGTACTTTATCAGACCACCCCACTTTAATGTTCGTTTGCCAGCATAAATCGTGTCATTTTTATGCCAGCAAAAGATCAAAAGAACCCCCGTACCAGACCTTACCTTGCTTGTGTTGATGAGGCTTCCCCAGCAGTAACAGAGCATAAATGGAACTCCATTTATTTCCAGGGTTGAGATCTCACGGATTCTCGCAAGAAGACGCTAGCGCAGCAAATTTTAAAAATAAAGCAAACA
The DNA here is from genome assembly GCA_030847615.1 of Gambelia wislizenii. Classification (NCBI taxonomy): domain Eukaryota; kingdom Metazoa; phylum Chordata; class Lepidosauria; order Squamata; family Crotaphytidae; genus Gambelia; species Gambelia wislizenii. The sequence goes on from JAUMIR010000003.1 coordinate 216,879,608, forward strand.
CACACACACACACACACAAAGTACAGCAAAGCACAAAACCACACATTTAAAGTCCCAAGTAAACGTGTGTGTGTGTGTGTGTGTGTGTGTGTGTGACATAAAAAGAGTGTCCCCTACCTGGCTGTCACAGTCTCACCCAGAAGTGTTTGCCCATTGATGCCACATTCATGTGAGTACAATGGCACGTGCCATGGCTGATCTATTGACAGCTTGAGTCATCAATAAAATGTACAGTTTTTGGACTTTACATGATCATGAAAGGACAACGTCATCTGGTTTGCGCACCTTTCACGATCATTAGGCATCCTTATGATGCCATATTTGCCTGGTCTGATAAAGTCCTGAGAATGTGTGACTTGCCCAAAGTCAGCCAGTGGTTTGCCATGGCTGAGTGGAGATTCAAATCCTGATATCCCAGCATCCTGGTCCAAAATTTAAACCACTACACTGCACTGGCTCAGTAAACCAGTCCTTGCCTTCCTCCACATGGCACAATGAGCCCAGTTGCTTGTACCCACTGGCTCTCCCCCCCCCCCAGTATCCTCTTCTCCCCTGGCTCCTGACCTTTTGGCCCGCTGAGAGTGCACATGTGCAGAATACTTGCCAACACCTTTATACTGAGCCAATGAACCCTGGTACCAATGCAGTGAGGAGGAGCCGAGTGCCCAGACTTAAACCCATGCCACACAATAAAACCATGATTTCTTCTCCTTTAGCAGCACTTCTCCTGAGATTTGCCTTCCTCCTTGGAGGCCCAGAGAAGCATTGCAATTTCCTGAGACTTCAGCCAAACCCTGAGATATGGCAACCCATAATGCACAGCTTACTCTTAGGTACATTTCATATTGAATGCGGCCCCCATTTAACCAGGCACAGAAATTTCAGCCTGCAGAGCTATCCTCACATGAACACTGTAATGTGGGATCCCTACTGTGTGTGATACCTTCCTGTGATGCAAATATAATGTAAGATCAAAGCTTGAGAAAAGTTACTTTTTTGGAGTAAACTCACAGGGGCCGCTTTACATAGCAAAATAAATCCTTTAAGAATTTGTAAAGAGTCCTAATAGTTCCCACATTTTTCGGGTCAAAGTCACCATATTCAGAAGGAGGGAGGCAAAAAAAAAACCCATAAGTCACGCAGTATAAGCTTTCACTGTTTTCCCAAACTTTTTTGAAAAGTAGTGCAAGTTAGCGCACTATCGACTGTGTGAACGACAATTTGCCTTACAGCCGTGGAAACAGTCAGCAGTCTTTTTGAAATTGCCAGAGCAGAACTAATCGTGATTGGTTGAATTTACTCAAGGAAGGAGGGAGTGAACTTGCGAGAGGCGGGAAAAGATCTAGCCAGGTGCCTTGCTATCTAGCATAATTACTGTTCCTTTGCCCATCCCTCCCTCCCTCCCTCCCTCTCTCTGTATGCTCCACCAGCTGACCTATCTATAGATCTTTGTTTTGTATGTATGTGTGTGCGCGCATGAGAGAGGGAGAGAAAAACAGTCTACTCAAGTAGGAGAAATGCAGAGCAAAGAGAATTCTTTTCCTTCCCTCCTTTGTCATGAATCCTCCCGCCTCCTGGGTCTCCCTGCTTTTTAGTTGCTTTCTGGTTTTCTCTAACTCAGATGAAGCTGTGGAAGGTGATACTGTTGCTTTGTATACAGACAACTTATGGTCTCTTTTCCCCTTCTGAGGAATGCCTGCAATTAAAGCCCTTTCAGTCATGGAGGAGCTATTCCCCCCATCAAGCCCCTCCTCCATCAACTGTGTCTGTTTCAGTGAGTGGCTTTAAGAGGCAGGCATTTATCAGGCAGGCAGGCAGGCACACCCCCTGCAACTTTGCCCGTCTGAACCAGAAAGCGAAAAAGTAAACAACACAACTGAATCCCCCATAAATCGTCTAAACTATCCAGCACTGGTCCAAAAAAGCACTAAAGCACAAATTGCCGCATTAAAAACTGCCGTGTAACTGACCCCACAGAATCTCCCAACCAGCATAAAGAGAGAGGTTGGGAGTTCTAGTCCAAAAAGTAGCTTGTAAAAGCTCTGTGTAATCATAGAACCATAGAGTTGGAAGAGACCACAGGGGCCATCAAGTCCAACCCCCTGCCATGCAGGAATACACAATCAAATCGTTCCCGATAGATAGCCATTCAGCCTCTGTTTAAAAACCTCCAAAGAAAGAGACTCCACCACACTCAGAAGCAGTACATTCCACTGCCAAACAGCTCTTACTGTCAGGAAGTTTTTCATAATGTTTAGGTGGGATCTCTTTTCCTGTAGTTTGAACCCATTGCTCTGTGTCCTAGTCTCTGGAGCAGCAGAAAACAAGCTTGCCCTGTCCTCAGTATGACATCCCTTCTTTTTTTTTTAAAAAAAAAAAAGGGAAGAAACAGCAGAATTATAAAACAAAGCGCTATCAGTCATCTTCAAAACCATACATAGTGATGTTAGATCAAAGTATACATTAAATAATTACGTTAAGTTTTGAAAGTTGGAAATATAGATCAAAACAAAGTTAAAAAGTACAGATTGGATTTTTTCTTTTCCTTTTTTGTTTAAATTCAAATTTAAATCGAGCTTCCACCCCGGCTTATCTGAGTTATTGCTAGTTCTTAAAATGCGGTCAGAATCACTCCATATATTATGATAGTTTCCCTAAGTGATCAAGTTTAAACTTAACCTTAGGAATTCAATAAGTATAATCTTTGGTTCTCCCTCCTCAATTCTCTCTCACTCTCTCTTCCCTCCTTTCTCTTTTTCCTCCCCCTTCTCTCCATTTTCCTCAAGTTTGTTGCAATCTTGCCATGCTGCCCCATTTATTTGCAAAGTATGACGATACTGTTGCCCAATCATTTATGTAATTCTCCATTGTTTTCTCTTTTAGTCTCATGGTTAACTGGTCCATGTGCATGATTTCATATAGTTTTAATAACCACTCTTCCACTGTGGGACAGTATTTCTGTTTCCACACCTTTGCAAAAGTCAGCCTGGCTGATACAATCATATAGAAAAGGGGTTTTTCAAAGTCTTTTCCTATCCTTTCATCCACCATGCCTAATAAGAACGTCTCAGGTTTCCATGGGATGTCTATCTGAAGTATTTCATCAATGGTGCATTTCACATTTTTCCAGAATTTAACAGCCTCTTTACAGTTCCACCAAATATGGTAAAACGTACCGTTTTTTTCTCCGCGACATCCCTTCAAATATTTAAACGAGGCTATCATGCCCCCTCTCAACTTTCTCTTCTCCAGACTAAACATGGCCAGCTCCCTAAGCTGCTCCTCATAGGGCATGGCTTCCAGACCTCCCACCATTTTGGTTGGTCTCCTCTGGACACTCTCAAGCTTGTCAATATCCTTCTTGTACTGTAGTGCCCAGAACTGAACACAGTATTCCAGGTGAGATCTGACTAAAGCAGAATACAGTGGCACTATTACTTCCCTTGATCTAGACACTATACTCCTATTGATGCAGCCTAGAATCACATTGGCCTTTTTAGCTGCCGCATCACACTGCTGACTCGTGTTCAGCTTGTGGTCCACTAAGTCTCCTAGATCCCTTTCACATGTACTGCCATCAAGCCAGGTGTCACCCATGCTATGTCTGTGCATTTCATTTTTACTGCCCAAGTGTAGTATCCTACATTTCTCCCTGTTGAAATTCATTTTGTTAAATTTGTTCCATCTTTCTAATCTGTTCAGGTCATTTTGAATTCTGATCCTGTCCTCTGGGCTATTAGCTACCCCCACTAATTTGGTGTCATCTGCAAGCTTGATAAGAATGCCCTCTATTCCATCATCATAATCATTGATAAAGATGTTGAATAACACTGGACCCAGGACAGAACCCTGTGGCACCCCACTGGTCACTTCTCTCCAGGATGAAGAGGAGCGGTTGGCGACTACCCTTTGTAAACTTGGCTAACACCTACATAAGGTTGGTTCAAAGGATACATGGGATATTATCAAACAGGAACGCAAAACAAAAAGTGTTCCTGTCCTATAATCTCCACTCTCTCCCCTGCTCCAAAACAACCACCCTCCCCACCACACTTACCTTCTCTCGCCTCTAAATCTCAGTCCAGAAATGAATGGAGCTCTAACGGAGCTCCATTCACTTCCTGGATCGAAATCTCCCCTGTTCTTGTGAGAAGACGTGAGCGCAGGGAATTCAAAAATAAAAACAAAAATACACACACAAAAGTTTTAAAAAGCACATACACTAAAAAAAAAAATTACAAGTAACCCGGGGAGGGTACAAAAAAAGAGGGTAGCTTACCTGGATGTCCCAATCTCACCCAGAAGTGTTCTGGAAGGGACTGTCCATTGACGCTGGAATCTCACAAGCAGAATGGGGCACCTTCTCACACACTGGCAAATCTGTAACAGAAATGGAATGGGAGATCTATTGGTGGCTTCTCCCTGTTAATAATAAAGAACTTCCTCGTAACCAGAGCAGAATAAGTGCATAATGATGTGGTATGACACCGTCTGATAGAGAAACCCTTTTGCAATCTCCTGGCGTTGTCATAACATTTTTGCAGTGTCTGATAATCTCCATGGACTAGGACTTCAAGTTACCCACGTGTAGTAGAGTGATAATTTAGTTTCTCCTCTCTACTGGCATAAAGCTATACTGTTGCCTCAAAGTGGACCAGTGGACCATTCACACTACACAGTTATAATGATATTATTCCACTTTAACTGCCCTAGCTGCATTTTATGTAATCTTGGTGTTTGTAGTTTGGTGATGCACTAGAGGAGCTCTCTGGCTGAGAATTCTAAATATCTACACTGCAAATCCCAGGATGGAACCATGGCAGTTAAAGTGGAAGTATACCACTGGAATTCTGCAGTGTGAATAGGCCCCTGGCTATTCTATCTAAAGAACTCAAAATGCAATTAACTTGTTACATCTTTGAACAAAGCCAGTTCATGTAAATTATTGGCTTGACTGATTCAACCTGTGTAGTATTGGCTGGTTGGCAATCCTAAAGGGGTGGGAAACTTGAGGTCTTAGGGTTGGATCTAGGCCTTCTGGGGTTCCAGTCTGGCCCTCTGGGCTTCCAGGTGGCTACAGCTCCTTCCCTATAACAACATCATTGGGTGTCTTCACCAGTTTTGTGTAGGTTTGTCCCATACACAAATGTTGAAATGTCTCTTAGTTGACATTTAGTTGACTCTTAGTTGACACTTAGTTAAGGCTTAGTTGCTGGCAGTAGGAGGTTTAAGCTAAAACATGCTGTTATCATTGGTTCCACCCTTTGGCCCTGTCCACTATTAGAATGTGGCCCTGAGAATTTATCTAAAATTGATTCTGACTTTAAGGCCAAAAGAGGTCTCTAAGCTTTGCCTATACACTAACGCAACCTTCTCCAACCTGCTGTCCTCTAACATTATTTTGGGGAGTGGGGAGGACATTTTCAGAAAAAATGAAAAAATGTGATATTCACTTCCTTTACAGATTAAAAGGCACTTTGTTATTTTAGGAACATAAAATGATTTTATTTTGCATCCAATTATCATGTTTGGTATAGAGATCCTAGATCAGTTAAGTATACTTAACTAGAAAGTGTCTCCTGGCCCAACCACCCTCCCAATCTACTTTACTGAGCAGCAGCTGATGTATGTGACAGAGGTCTGTTCTCCAGTTCATCAGAGCTCATCATAGTGATGTTTCCACTACTCTCCTTCCAGTGCAACAGTCAGAAGCAGGATCCTTGCACTAGAGATCACTGGCAGAAGGGGAGTGGAAACATCAGTATGCTGTGCCCTATTGAGGGGAACAGACCTCCATTGCTCATGGCAGCTGCTGCCTGGTAAAACAGGATTAAGGAATTTTACAATCATGGCAATAGTGCCACTATCATGAATACATAGGGACAGCAGAATCAGTTACCGATCCATAAGGACAGGTTGCTTACCTGTAACCATAGATCTTCGAGTGGTCTTCTGTGAATTCACGCAGCTGGGTTACTCCTGCGCCTGTGCAGAGCATCGGAATCTTCTAGAAATGCTAGGCAGAATATGCTTTGATACATTTTTGGTGGTAACTCCGCCCATCCTAACGGTCCCTTATAAGGGCTTCCCGCCTAAATCCCCTCAGTTCCTTGAATGACACCGCAATCTGCAGCATCAGGAACATTAAGCATGTTTATATGATGTATTAGGACATAGAGGGGAGGATGGACGGGTCTGTGTGAATTCACAGAAGACCACTTGAAGATCTATGGTTACAGGTAAGCAACCTGTCCATCTTCTTCATGGTCTCTGTGAATCACACAGCTGGGTGTAGACTGGCAAGCTTCACTCTTGGAGGCGGGTATATCCTACACCAAGTATACCATATATACAGACACCTGAGATTGAAACATTAAGAGCACATTCTTAAGTAAAGTGATCAAAGCATATATAACAACAGTGACTTGGCAACATGAACACTCACTCATTGAATAGAAGATAACAGTACAGCCTTCCCAAAGACAGCCTCATTCCTAGAACGAGAGTCAAGTCTGTATTGAGAAATAAAAGTCAAAGGTGATGACCAGGTTGCAGCTCTGCAAATGTCCTCTAGAGCCACTCCAGAGAGAAAAGCTGTTGAAGTGGAAACAGCTCTCATAGAGTGTCCTCGAATCCGTGATGGCAGAGGTTTCTTTGCCAGTTCGTAGCAGAGAGCAATAGTCGATGTTACCCACTTCGATAGCCGTTGCGAGGAAATGGGCTCTCCGAATTTCGAGTCAGCATAAGACACAAACAGTCTGGGTGACTTCCTGTGGGACACAGTCCGTTGAATGTAGAAGGCTAAAGCCCTTCTGACATCCATGAGACGAAGGGTGAGTTCGAATTTGTCCTGCGGGTCCTGCATCAAAGCAGGAAGAGTGATGGATTGGTTGAAATGGAAGCTGGACACCACCTTCGGAAGGAAGGAGATGTTGGGACGAAGCACCACGTTGTGCTTATGGAAAGCAGTGTATGGAGGATCAGACCTCAAGGCACAGAGCTCACCAGCCTGATGCCCCGAAGTGGACAAGGAAAGCAGTCTTCCAGGATAAGAGTCGCAGATCAGTAGAAGCCAGAGGTTCGAACGGTCAGCGAACCAGCTGTGAAAGGACCAGTTTGAGGCTCCAAGCTGGGGTCGGTTCGGTCACCGGAGGGTGCAGGTTGGCAAAACCTCTCAAAAATTTCTTTACAGTCACATTAACAAAGGGGGATGGACGTCCTCTCACCTGGAACTTGATGGAGATAGCTGCCAGGTAGCACCGGATCGACAAAAGCGATAGGCCCACCGAAGACAATTGGAGAAGAAACTCCAGTACAGTTGGAATGGAGAACGGTTCAGGACTCAGTCCTCGGGAGACCAGAAAGGTTTCGTACTTCTTCCACTTGTAGTGGTATGACTTTCGAGTAGACGGTCTTCAAGCAGCATTGATGACAGCCTGAACGTCTGGATGGAGAGGTGCAGGTCACCTCGGTACTGAGGATGAACCTGAGAGTCTCAAACCCAAAGGTTGAATCACAGAATCAGCCTCCACGCAGTCAGACGGAGAGTGTCTAGGTCGGGATGTCTGACCCTGCCTTCATGAATGGTGAGCAGATCCAGACGGGATGGCAGACAGATGAAGCGGCACTTGGACATGTGTAGCAGAGTCACAAAGCACGGCTGCCTAGGCCACCATGGGGTGATGAGGATGGCGTTCGCTCGATCCCAGCGAAGCTTGGAAATCACTCTTGTCAGTAGCGGGAATGGAGGGAACAGGTAGAGTAGAGGACCCGACCATTGGAACAGGAATGCGTCTCCCCTCGATCCCGGAGCGCGTCACCTGGAACAGAACTGGAGACAATGAGCGTTCTCGGGAGATGCGAAGAGGTCCACTTGAGGAAAACCACAGCTCCGAAAGAGGTCTAAGGTGACCGACCTGTGTAGATGCCACTCGTGGATGGAGAGACTCGAATGGCTGAGCCCGTTTGCAAGAGTGTTCTCCTCCCCTGGAAGATGGATGGATTGGAGAAACACATTCCTGTGGACGCACCAATCCCAGATGTCCAGTGTAAGCTACAAAAGTTGAGGGGACCTCATACCTCCCTGCTTGTTTAAGTAGTACATGACAGAGGTGTTGTCTGTCAGAACTAGCACAGACCTTCCCCTCACCAAGGATTCAAAGGCTCGCAACGCTTTCTGGACAGCAAGAAGTTCCAGGACGTTGATATGGAGAGCTTGCTCTTCAGTGCTCCAAGAGCCATGAATCTCGTAGGACTCGAGGTGCGCTCCCCATCCCTGCATCGAGACATCCATTGTCAAAGAGACGTCTGGCTGAGGAAGGTCAAATGGCATGCCCAACAGGACATTGATCGGCACCAGCCACCAGTCCAGAGACCGCTGAACTGCTCTCGGCATTGTGAGCATCTTGTTTGGAGAATCGCGGAAAGGGTTGAACACTTACAGGTACCAGTGTTGGAGCGGACGGAACCGAAGTCTGGCGAGGCGGGTCACATAAGTAGTGGCTGCCATGTGACCGAGAAGGACCTGGACTGAATGAGCGGGGAGCCTTCGGGACCGACAGCAAGTATGGATCAGGGACTGAAGTGTGTTGAAGCGGTCTTGAGGTAAGTATGCCACTGCAGTTAGAGTCTAGATGAGCCCCAATGAATTGGATCACTTGAGCCAGCTGGAACTGAGACTTTTCGATGTTGACAACAAGTCCCAGGTAGTCTAAGGCATCTAAGGTGAGGCCAACATCGAGTTCGAGCTGATGTCAAGACTCCGCCACAATCAGCCAATCGTCACGGTAGGGAAAGATCACAGTGCCTGCTGACGAAGGAATGCCACCGCCATGCACTTCATGAAGACTCAAGGAGCAGTCGAGAGGCCAAAAGGAAGCACTGTGAATTGGAAGGCCTCGGTCCCGACTTGAAATGCAAGGAAACCCCTGTGAGCCGGATGAATCCCAATGTGAAAATAGGCGTCCTTCAGGTCTATGGAGACAAACCAGTCGTACCGTTTCAGAAGTGGAAGGATGGAGGCCAAGGTGACCATTCTGAACTTCTTTGGGGCTATATATTTGTTCACCCCACGAAGGTCGAGAATCGGACATAGACCACCGTCCTTCTTCGTAACCACAAAATACCTCGAGAAGAAACAGAGGTGGTGAAGATCGGGGTCAGGGGGTTCGATGGCTCCCTTCTGCAACAGGGTCTGCACCTCCTCGACAATGGGAGGGGAAGGTGGTGTTGATCGAACCAGTCCTGTTGGAGGCAGAGTGTCGAGTTCGATCCAATAGCCATTCTGGATGATTTGAAGCACCCAGCGGTCTGATGTTATAGAGGACCAGGCTTCTTGGAAATTGGATAGTCGATCCCTGAAGAGAGGTGTCTAAGGGAAAAAAAGAAAGAACGTCAGCAAGGCAATCAAAATTTCTTCCGGCTCTGATCCCTGGATCATTGCCACGATGGTTGGCGGTATCTGGAACCCGAGCCCTGGCTCCTCACCGATGAGGCTGGAGAGGGAGAGGGAACGTAACGGGACTGGTGGTAGGATTGGCCAGAGTACCCTTGGCGGAACTGTTGGCCATATGATGGGGCTTGCCAGGAATATCTGCCTCTAGGATGGTATTGAGAAGTGGAGGTGGAGCCCATACCATATTTCCTGGCAGTGGTCCTCATCTTTTGGGTGAACTCGAGCTTTTCGTCAGTTGACCCATTGAATAAGCCCAACTCGTCAAAGGGCAGATCTTCTATGGTGGCCGAGGCTTGAGGTGTAAGGCCCGAGGAATGCAACCATGTATGTCGACGCAGCGCAATGGAACCAGCGATGGTTTTCGCTGCACAGTCTGCTACATGACGGGCCGAATTCATCTGTAGTCCCACAAGAGACTGGGCCTCAGATTGTATGGCCTCCGCCATCCGACGCCGTTCCTCAGGAAGATCCTGGATGAGATGACTCATTCTCTCCCATAGGACCTGCTGGTAAGCTCCCATGCAAGCTGAATAATTTGCAACACAGAAGCTCAGACCAGCTGCCGAGTAAATTTCCCTCCCGACAATATCCAGTTTCCTGCCCTCTGGGTCTGGTGGGGATGACAAAGGCCGACGTTGTTTCCTGTTCTGTGTGACCTCGACGACCACATAATTCGGCCTTGGATGGTTCTGGAGCCAATCCACATGCTCGCCACCGACATGGTACAGTTGATCTATCTTCTTAGATGTCGACTGAATAGACGAGCGATTCTCCCAGGATCCCCTTCAACAACGAGGGCAGTACCAGGATGGAAGCCGTCGGGGGTGCCTTCGACTGGATCCATTGGAAAATTGGGTCCACGGGATCGGTCGCTCATTCTTCCAACTTAAGATCAAACGCGTGGACATCCGGACCATTTGCTCTCCGAAGGCACGAACATCATCAGCTGGAGAGGCAGAATCATCCTCCATCAATTCAGTTTTTGGTGATGGGAGATATGGTCGGTACAGGTCCCAAGATGTGGCGGAAGATGAAGTCGACTCCTCCGATGAAGGACTACGGTCTCGTGGCGGTGTGGGAGATCGGGGCTGCGGAGTTGGAGGGGTCCAAGGTAGAGGGCGATGTTCAGGAGGAGATGCCTGGATTACAGCATCCCTCTTCGAAACTGGTTTCGCAACATCCAGGTCGACCAGGCGTGGGGATAGAGCAATCGATCAGCCCGTAATGGTGGTGTCAAGGACATCACCTCTCCGTGTGAAGATCTGCGAACCCATGGGTGACCCGAAGCCTGTCCTGCAGATGGATCAGGCAAGATCATAGGCGGAATAGGCCGGAATATCGTCACGGATTGCAGAAGGTATACGGCTTTGAGGCACTACTTCAGACTCGATGACCTCCACCTCTTCGTCCAAAGAGTGGCGCTCCAATAGTAGAGAACTCGACATGACTAGAGCAGGGGATGCTTCGAGGCACCTAGGGGACCTCTTGGCACCTGTGCCCAATGGGACCTCGGCCACCACAATCTTCACCGATCCCAATGGTGTACGTGACCGACGAGCCTCGGGTTCTGTTGGAGTGGAAACAGGCAAAGGTCGGACAAAGGTGCCCTCAATATCAGTTGATCAGCGAGGGGGAATGTCTGGAGCAGCAGCTTCCATGGGCTTAGATTTCTTTGAGACCTCCTTTCTCTTAGTCTTGGACTTAGTAGAGTCATGCTTAGAGAGATGCTTCTCTTGTCTCTTCTTCTTCAAAGACTGAGAAGAGGCAGACTCAGCACTGGGACGGGCCTCGGTGGTGGTAGGAGCCCCACCCCGAGGGGCAGCCTTCGATGTCAATGGGATCGCTGTCAAGTTGGTGTCAATCCATCCTGAGCCTAATCCGAGGACGCACGCTGAAGGGAGGAATGGAGAGCCTCCGGATCACAACCAGTGGAACTGCGCCTCGATGGGTTTTGGGACCGACAACGTTTTTGGCCCTTCGATGGAGGAGATCGGGAGCGTCCACGGCCTCGGGGCTCAGATGGAGGAGCTGAAGCAGAAGTAGAGGCTGGAACTGAACCAGGGAGTAAGGCTTTCTCATATAGAAAAGACTTCAGGCATGAGAGCCTATGTTCGCGAGCTTGTGGTGTAAAAGCCTTACAATGAATGCATGCGTCAACGTTATGAGTCTCACCCAAACATATTAAACAGTAGGAATGACCATCCGCACTTGGGAACTTCGCTTGACAAATTACGCAGTGTTTAAAGGCTCCTTTCCCCAACATTTTACTCACAATAACAGCAATAATAAGTGCAGTGAAGAAAAATCGTAGTCAAGGGCAGTCCGAGATCAGGAACGGGCATCTGAGGTAATGCCAAAGCCAAAGGAGTAAGCCAAAATTGTTTTCAAGAGTCAGAAATGGGTCAAAAACAGAGTGATCAGAAGCCAAATACCAAAGCCAAAGGGATAGAGTGAAAATCGTCATCAAAAAACCAAAGCCAAGTCAACTAGATCGTATGAGAGAAAAATACCCAGTGAACAGAGGTTCCTTCAAGCTGCTAACGCGGCAGAAAGAAAGGAACTGAGGGGATTTAGGCGGGAAGCCCTTATAAGGGACCGTTAGGATGGGTTGTTGTGGAAAATCAGAAAGGATAGGTGGTGGTGATGGTTCACATTGGCCCTGCAGACTATGGCTCTCAGAAATTAACCACTTATTGCAGGAAGAGCCATGGTTTCTTCCCATCTTCTCCACCTATAAAAGTCTACAAAAGATGGAAACACAGAAAATGTAGTGCTTTAGTTGTGCATTCCTGCATGTCAGGGGGTTGGACTAGATGGCCCTTGTGGTCTCTTCCAGCTCTAAGATTCTATGATTCTGCACAGGCGCAGGAGTAACCCAGCTGTGTGATTCACAGAGACCACAAAGAAGATCTCTAGGTTATATGTCTGTAACTGCAATAGTGAATTCCAACCACAGTTTATTCAGACAATACAAACTGAATTCCTCTTTTAATTTTTTTAAATTTTTGTTACAAGTTGAACTACCAGGTACTGAACTGTAAGAACAATCTTTGGTTTTGCCAGTTTATTAGAAGCAGGTAAAACCCAATAAAAACAGAAGAAATGGTCAACATTTGTAAAACAGTGAAAATTATTGCCTCCTCTAGTCTTTTATAGTGTCAAGCAGATATAAAATATTCATTCCTATAAGAAACAAGAAAAGGATACTGAGACCAGGAAATGTCATGACCATATAGTATACACTGACTTATGTAAAAATCTTCTTATTGCATCATTTTTTTTGAAATGTTTTGGGGGTACTAAATATATATAAACCTTGATTTAAACATTTTTTTTCTTTATCATTCTAAAAAAAAAATTCTATCCTCCATTTCCCCCATTTTTTTCAATTTTCAATTTTTTCTGGGGAAAAAACATTTTGGGGGAAAATGAGGGGGAAATGTTTTTCTGCATTTTCCCATTTCCCCCATTACCCTAAGAGGTGATGGGTATGTTAGAGTCCCACCCATGATGCCAAAATCTCCTTTAATATTTGGGAGAATTATTAGCTCAAACAGGAGGCCTGCAAGAGAAGGGTAACTGCAGGGATCTTTTCACCTATGTATTAACAGTACTAACTGTAGGGGGAGGGCTCTAGTTAAAGTAAAACAACATATTTTATTGGAGTACTACAAAAAGTAAACTAACATACACAACACATTTTCTTATGAACCATACAAGTCTATATGACAAGCCTGAGTAGCTTTAAAAAAGCACTAAAGACAGATCTCTTTCGGCAGGCCTTTCCTAATTAGATCCCGGCCTCAGGGGATCCTGGCCTCTTTTAGTCTGCTGGCTATTTATTGTATTTATTGTTTTAAAATGTGATTTTAGATCAGTTGCTTTTTAATTTATATTTGTTTAATATTTTTTATGGGGGAGGGTGGGGTGGGGTGTGTTTAGGGATTTTTATCTGTATTGTATTTTAATTTTTGTACGCCGCCGCGATTGTTTTAACAGAGGGGCGTGGTATTATTATTATTATTATTATTATTATTAGCTATAAAGCAGAAAGGTCGGATAGTGAGGGAGAGGTCCATGAAGATAGGGTGATAGGTACCAGTCTTGAAGAGCAGCAGCACTCAGGCAGGTATTGAGGGTGGCACAAGATGTTCTGATTTGGGGCATGCCAAGAAAGAGAGTGTCTGGGTCCATCCACTGTGGCACACCTTATTGTTGTTAGGGCTCTAACATTTATACTCTGTTCCATGCCTTGAAGGGATGAGTTTAGTAATAACAAAGCTTGGATGGCTCTCCCACAGAATGGCCAAAGAAAACCAAAACTCAACTGATTGCTTTCATTGCAGAGAGACAGAACATTGATAGGCTTGCACCAACCTCATAAGGTTGGACAGGAAGGGATACGAGGGGAGATTTTCATAGGGTATGGAACAAGGATTGGTCACTTAATTGCTTGATTGAATTATTGTTTGAAATGCCCAGGGCTGAAAGAAAGGATTTGCACATACCCCTTTAATGACAGGGTTGTTAGCATAAACCCATTATGGAGGCTTTCTGCTTAATCCTAACTTGAGCTTTCCTACCATTAAATTCCTAGACATATCTCAGGTCATTGTGACCTCCAACTAACCCCAGTCTGCCTAAGACAATGTGACCCCAGAAAGTGTCCAATATGGGATCTTGCGGGGAGGGGGAGGGCATGCTAATACTCCCCAGGCTTTCATATCTTTAATTGCAGAACAGTATGGTCCCCATATCTTCAGGATCAGAACCCATGGATTCACTTGCTCATGTCTGAAAAATATGGTTTCCCTAGGCATCTTCTGGATCTCCCAGCACAACTCTATGGTATGCTCGGGCCAGAAGTAATTCATTTTAATAAGGTTCGCTATTATCCATGGTAAGTCTGGGAACATATCTGCCATGTATACAGGGGTCATACTGCAGAATACATCTGGAGGAGTTGTAGGCTTGGAGGGTGCCAAGCTGGTGGAAACTGGCTACCTGGCTCATATAAAGACAAAAAAAGAGACAGTTCTTAGGCAAACAAATAGGTCATTGGTCTCATCCTGATCTTTTCAGATCCATCTAAAACCTGCTCTTATGTCTGATGGCTGACTGCTTTTGTTATGTTAGTTGACTTCAATTTAATTGTCAGTGTACATAACAATATTTATGAAGCTGGTGAGGTCTCTGTTGCTCATGCAAGCCAGTGGTTTTGAGTATTACGGGGACATGGGAGGACTCAAGGTAAACAGAGAAATATTTGCTCAGACAAAATAAGAACCCAGAACAGCCAGGCTATGTTTAGGAATTCTCTAAGTCCAGCAAGCTATCTTTAGGAGTTGTGCCAAGGAAAGGCTTTTCAGTCTAGATTGTCACTCAGAGCAATTGTGGGGGCAAGTATAAACAAGCAAGCAAAATGTGTTTGGAGACAAGTACACAAGTTCAAAGGTACAAGGTTATTTCCCATTGCTTTCCTGAGAAAATCTTAGGTGCTCTGTTAATAGCTTTATGGCAAAAGACCAAACTGTTGACGAACATTCACTCAGTATAACTTCTCATTCACTGTTCTAAGTGTGTTGCTGCAGAGGAAAAGACAGATGGAAAGGAGGACTTCTCACCTTTTCACCCTTCTCCATCTCTTTTTTGGTCTATCATTTTGTTGAAAAACGTTCAACAAAACCAGAAATTTCAGAAACTTCCCATTATGGATTTAAATTTATTTTACAGTCACATACCCTCCAACATTTCAGAGATAAAAACTAGGAAATGGGTGGCCAAGCAGCATTAGAATGTAACCAAAGAGGCAAAAGTCATTAATGAGGAAGAACACACACGCTAGAAGAGGCTGCAGCACTTTGCTTTTGCCTGTGCCTACTGGGAAGGGCAAGATTTTGCCCCCCGCCTGTCTTCTCCACCCCCCCCAGTGAGCTAACTGAATGTAAACTACCATATTTTTGCACTTTGAACTCAGTTTGCAGCAATTGAAGAAAACTGAGGACAAAGCAGAAAATGAGAAGAGAAAAATTGGCTATATATTAAAAGCAGTTTAAAAATCAGGACAATAAGAGGATTAATTGGGACTACCCCTACCAAATTGGAATAGTTGGAGAGTAAGTAATCATTCCCGCCCCCCAGGAACTATAGGTAGTTCTGTAAAAAGACCTAGGTAGAAAGAATTCTGATCATCTTCATCAAATGGCAATTTCCAGGACTGTTAAGCTAAAGCTGTGACAATTAAACAAATAGAAAAACAATATAGATTTGTAAAGCAAATACAACCCTAAGAGATCAAAACCTCGCCTACCAATTAACCCTCTAGACAATTTAGGCCTGGTTTCCACATTCCAATTGGACCGGGAAGGCTGAACCAGAAAGAAACTGATAGGACAGTCTGACAGTGTAAGAAGCCTGAGGCTGCAAAAACAAATGGCCTACAGCTTCTGCACTGCAGTTCCACACCTGGACACTTCATTCTCTATTGCCTTGATTGGAGGAATCCTCTTTGGAAAACAGTCCAGAATATCCTGGGGGAAACTACATGGAAAACTACATCCAGACCAAGTGATCTGCAGACTAGAACTTGAAGTCATTGCATGTTTGGCCTACAACTCCCAGAAGCCCCCAAGCAGCACAACTACTGGCCTAGGCCTTTAGAGAATCCTAGGCCCTTAAGGGAAGAGGATTATGGGTTCCACATCCCTAAGGATTGGAGAGCTCAGCTGTAGAGTGGGAAAAGGAGGAGACTGTACCCCCTCCCAGCCAGGATTTCAAAACAGACTAAGTTATACAGTTGCCCCTCCACATTTGCAGCTTTAAGATTTGCGATTTTGACTATTTGCGGTTTTGGGAGCCCCCCTGCCATACAAAAACCTGTGAGCAGCAGCAACAAGGCTTGCTTAGCCCCGCTGCTGCTCCTGGGGGTGGGTGGGAGGATGCAGCGATGAGGCTTGGCTAGCCCCGTTGCTGCTCCTGGGGGGGGAGGACGCAGCGACGAGGATTGCCTAGCCCCGTCGCTGCTCCTGGGGGGCGGGAGAGGGTGGGAGGATGCAGTTGCAACTAAGGATGGTGTGTCCCCACTAGATGCATGCCTTGGAGCAGTAATGGGCTGAATGACGAAAAAAACTGAAGCTGAATCCAAACAAGACAGAGGTACTTACTGTTAAGTCTTCCAAACTGGGTTTGGAGGTGTGTCAATCAGTTCTGGATGGGGTTACACTCCCTCTGAAAGACTGCATTCACAGCCTGGGCGTGCTCCTGGATCCATACTCCAGATGACAGCACAGGTAGATGCTATGGCCAGGAGCGCTTATTATCAGCTTCAGCTGATAACACCAGCTGTGCCCCTTCCTGGAGTTGGAGGATTTAAAGATGGTAGTAGATGTGCTGGTAACTTCAAGGCTTGACTTCTGTAATGCACTCTACATGGGGCTACCTTTGTGCCTGCTCTGGAAACTTCAGCAGGTTCAAAATATGGCAGCCAGACTGGTCACCAGAACATCCAGGGATATTAAAATCTCTTCACAGGCTACCAATCAGTTTCTGGGCAAGATATATAGTGTTGGTCATTACCTTTAAAGCCCTTCATGGGTTAGGGCCAGATAACCTGTGGGATTGCCTTCTCCTGTGCCTGTATCCTTAGGTCCTCTGGGGAAAACTTACTCCAGCCAATTAGAACTAGGCTGGCCACAGTAACCCAGAGGACCCTCTCCACCACCACTCCCAGACTGTGGAATGGCCTGGTGGAGAAGATCCAATATCTTGTTGATCTAGATGTTTTTAAGAAGGCTGTTAAGACGGCTTTCTCCCAGCAGGCTTTCCCAGAATAGGTTAATGCTCGGCTGCTATTTTACCATTTTACTACTCTCCATTTTACTACTTTTATTCTCCATTTTATTATCTTCTCTGTGTTAAGTTTAAGTTTATTTTAATATTTGTATTTATAGCTAAATTTGAATTAATTTATTATGATAGAGATTGTTTTAATGATGGCGTGTATTGGACTATTGTTCAATGTTTTGTATGTTGTTTGCCACCCCAATCCTGGTGGGAGAGGTGGGATATTAATAATGATGATGATGATGATGATAGTGGTTTATGAAGGAGTGTTGCAGTAAAGGCCACCTTGAGAACACAACACTCCCTATGAGGAAGACTTCTTTCTGTATGTTTGCAAGGACCTGCAGCTGAGCACTGAGTAAAGTTTAAAGCACTCAAGCCTGTAAAACCTTAGTCTTACAAGCCTGTAAGCTTCATCAATTAAAGACTGTTAGAACAATACTTGTGTATCTAGGCACAGCCTATATTCTTTCATGAAGAAGGACTTCTGGCAAGAGAAAGGTTGCACCTCACAACATTTGGAAAGAATGTATTTGCCAGGAGTCTTGCAAATCTGATCAGGAGGGCTTTAAACTGAGTTACTTGGGGGAGGGAGTCAGTATTCCACAGGGGAGAGGACATCAAGTACTAGGGACAATAGGCTCAAAGATACAGGAGGAATTAGGCCAATAGTACAAGAGCCCAACAAGAGCAGAAAAGCAACAACAAGGAATCAGCTGGAGAAAATGACCCATGATCTTAGGTGTCTCTAAACTGATGCACCAAGCATGGGAAATAAACAAGGTGAACTTGAATTCTTAACATAGGAAGGCAAATGTGATTTAATAGGTCTCACTGAACCTGGTGGGATGAGTCTCATAACTGGAACATAGTAATGGAAGGCTATGTCCTGTTTCAAAGAAATAGGCCAAATCAGAAAGGAGGAGGAGGAGTACTACATGTCAAGGGTGTGTTCACCTGTGAGGAGATCCATTACTTAGAGCATGGAAAACAGGGTGAGAGACCTTGGATAAAAGTTAAAGGGGAGAGGAAAAACAGTGATCTCGTTGTAGGTGCCTATTATAGGTAAACCAGTCAGACTGAAGATTTGGATCATGCCTTCCTAAAAGAAATGACCAAATATTCAGGAGAGATGTAGTAGTAGTGGGAGACTCCAATCACCCTGATATTTGTTGGAAATCACACTCTTCCATAAATGTAAGGTTCAATGAATTACTCACATGCCTTACAGATAATTCCATGTACAGAAGATAGAGGATCAGCTATTTTGGATTTGGTCCTGACCAATAGAAATGAATTGGTCAATGGGGTGGAAATAGTGGGATCCTTTGGTGGAAGTGACCACATTGTCTTTGGATTTGTTATGCAGAGGAAAGGTGAAGGCAAACAGTCAGATACACACCCTGGACTTCAAGAAAATGAATTTCAATAAACTTAGAGAAAAATACTGGGTGAGATCCCATGCTCCCAGAAAAAGGAGTTCATGATGCATGGGAGTTTCTTAAAAGTGAGATATTGAAGGCACAGTTGTAAACAATTCCAAGGAGGAAGAAAACTGAGAGATAACTAAAGAAACCAGGGTGAATGTACAAAGAATTTTCAGATGAGCTGAGTTTATGAGAAATATGTATAAGAAATGGAAGAAGGGGGGAACCACAAAGAGAAATACAAACAAATATCCAATATTTGTAGGGTGAAAGTTGGAAAAGCTGAAGCTCAGCCTTGCTAAAGAGGTTAAAAATAATAAAAAGGGGTTTTTTGTTTATTTATTTTTTGGTGGGGGTGCTATGTTCAGAGGAAGAACAAGGAAATGGTAAGGCTACTGTATAGTGAAAATGGTTAACTGCTAACAGAGGACACAGAGAAGGCCAGATTGTTTAATACCTTCTTTGCCTTGGTGGTCTTCTAAAGGGAAAATAGTAACTCTAACTGGTGAAAATGGAACAAATCATGCAGTAAGAGGACTGCAGCCAAGAATACTAAAGGAATACCTAGCTGGTCAGAATGAATTCAAGTCTCCAAGGCCAGAAGAGCTGCATCCAAGAGTACTAAAGGAACACACAGATATAATGTCAGAGCCACTGTCAATCATCTTTGAGAATTCTTGGAAGACAGGAAAAGTCCCAGCAGATTAAAGGAGGGCAAATGTTTTCATCTTCAAAGGGAAGGGGGAAGAGGAGCCAAGCAACTACCAACCAGTCACCTTGACTTTGATACCAGGAAAGATCATTGATCACTCGGTAAGGAATGCTATAGTGTGAAAGAGCCCCAGGATAAACTATGATTAAACAGAGAAAAGAAGAAAATAAACAATTGATATTCTTAGTTTGACAGCAGATGCAGCCCCTAAGATCAGTTCTGGTGATAGGCTGAAAACTGCGACCGACTTCTGATAAAGCCTCGCATTAGTACCCTTTAGTACTGCTGACAAATTGCTATGCAATCTGGTAAAAGTGTGGTGAAAACTCTGGTCCTGCCTAGAGAGGTGGAAAAAAAACCAGAAAATTTAGGAAGCAAACATTCCCCTGTTTTTTCCCCGAATGTTTTTTCCCCTGGAAGAATGTGGGGGGAATGGGTTATGGAACAGTTTCTTTCACTATGATAAATAAAAATTTTAAGTTAATTATAGATTAATCATAGATTTATATTAAGTTAATTACAGATTTATTCCTCTAAGATTATTTTTTAAAACTGTGTAACAGGAATACTTTTATGTAAGATTACGTATACGATCAGAACTTTGTGACCCCTAGGACTTTTTCAGACACCCCTTCTGGGGGCAAGAAGCCTCCGGAACAGTTACAACACTGTTGCGCAGCAGGGGGTCCATTTTGGACGCCACTATCCCTCTCTCGGCATCATCCGTGACTGTTCTGGTTGTGATTGAAGGCAGCCGCACCATATTTTACTCACGGAAATTGTCCGTGAATAAAAAATGGCATGGCTGACTTCAGTCATAACTGGAACAGTCACGGACGACGCTGAGAGAGGGACAGCAGTGTCCGAAACAGACCCCCTGCCACGCGACGGTGTCGTAAATGTTCTGGAGGCTTCTTGTGTGGTAAGGGGTGTCTGAAAAAGTCCCTAGTCTTTTTCTCAGTTCTTTCACCTACCTAGGAAGCATCATCTCCTCAGATGCCAAGATTGACAAAGACATCAATCACAGATTAGCGAAGTCATATTGCGCATTTGGAAGACTTTACAAAAGAGTCTGCAGTAATAAACACCTGAGGCGAAGCACAAAAATCAGTGTGTATAGAGCCATTGTACTGTCTATGGGTCTGAAATATGGGTCACCTATCGCCACCGCTTACAACTCTTCGAACGCTTTCATCAGCGCTGTATACGCACAATCCTAAATATACACTGGACTGAGACTATGTGATGAATGTTGCTGTCCTTGAGCAAGCAGGGATCACCAGCATTGAGGCCATGATATTGAGAACACAGCTGCGCTGGGCAGGGCACATTTCTAGGATGGAGGACCATCGCCTCCCCAAAATACTACTCTAAGGTGAACTCACCATGGGTCAGCATAAGAGGGGCGCTCCAAAGGATTCCTTGAAGCAACATCTCAGGCTTGGCCAAATTGATCACCAACAATGGTCCACCCTGGGCTCACATCGGGAGGCATGAAGACACACTATCCACAATGCTGCAGCCTTATTTGAGAACTCACGCCGAACACGTCTTGAAGAGAAATGAAAATGCAGAAAGAATCACAAGCCGGAAACATCACCCAAGGAGACCTTCTGCTGTGCTTTCTGCAACCAGACGTGTTTATTTCGGATTGGCCTTTCTAGTCATCAGCGTGCTTGCAGAAAGTGCGGGAGGAGTCTTTCTTGAATATTCGTTTGTGAAGAAAAGCCAGAGGGTTATGGAAATGAGTGTTTTACACCTGCTCGACCCCATGAAGGACTGGAAGACACAAAATAATTTTCTTTGTGTTGCTAATGCTGATAGCTTTTATTGGTTTTGGCCAGCTCTTAAAAAATTGGCTAAACCAAAGAGGTCCCTTGTAGTTCAGGTATTCCTTACAGTTCAGAACCTTGTAGCTCCACTTGTAACAAAACATAAAAAATGTAAAAAGTAAATTCCATTTGTAATTATTTTCTGAATAAATTATACTTATAATGTTCCAAACATGATGATTTTTTTGCTAAAACAAATTAGATGCATACATTTATGTTCCTAAAATAACAAACTGACTTTTAGGACTTTTTTGGACATTAAAAATACAATGCAAGCAGCCTTGCCACGTTGCGAGGCTGCAGCACTGCAGGGCGTCCCTTTCGCATGACGCCCATCCCTGCTGGTACTGTTGCAGTACCGCAGGGACATTTGAGTGTTATATTTAGCCAATTTTTACTCACGAAAGTTGATCGTGAGTAAAAATTGCCTAAATATAATGCTCAAATGTCCCTGCGGTACTGCAACAGTACCGGCAGGGACGGGCGTCATGCGAAAGGGACGCCCTGCAGCGCTGCAGCCTCTCAACGTGGCAAGGCTGCTTGTGTTGTATTTTTAATGTCCAAAAAAGTCCTTAATCTATGAAGGATACATATGTTGCATTTTTCCAGTTTTTCTCAAAATGTCTGATTTTTTTCAAAAAGAAAACAGAGAAAGGGCTTCCGGTCAGAGACGTGGGCATAGCAGGACACAAGAAGCATGAGCTCCGCGCTCTGTGTTTGGAGCTTGGCACTCTGCGCTCACCGGGTGGTGAGAGCCTGACTGTTCCGACTTAGTCAGGAATACCTCCTGTGAAAGAGGTATTGGAGTGAGCTCGCTGTAAGGCTCGGGAACCCAGCATCAAGTCTCCCTTCCCTGCGGTGTTTCACAGCGCTGTAAGTGAGGGAGCAAAGATACTCTGGGGAGCAGTAGAGCTGTCAACAACACTCCCACCCGGTATCCCTTTATTGAGGGACAAAAGCCTTCAGTGACAAGACAGTATTCTGGAGTAAGCAAAGTGGACAGACTCGCAGTAAGTCTGAGTCCTTAATACTTTCTCATTGTGACTATATGACAAGTGGAGTTATTGGACTGGCAGAGGGAAAGAACTGTACGCATTGAGCTGTGGGGGAAAACTTCATACGGAGTACTGCAGGAAGCTGAGGGAGGAAGATAGTGGAAGATAGTATAATCAGTGCTAAGAAGAAAAGAAAACAAAGAAAGGAAGATAAAGTCAAAGATAAAGAGTAAAGCAAGGGTGAGAAGCAAAAGTGAGAAGCTGACCAGGTAGAGGACAGAAAAAGACAATGTTATAAGTAGAGAGCCTTGAAACCCAAATTGTAGGTTGGAGAGAGCAGAACTAAGAGTGAAGGGCGAAGAGTAAGGAAGTATCCGGAGGAAAGCAAGAGTGCAGGTGCGCCATGGAGCTTTAGAATACCTGGGAAGCATACCCCCACTCACGAAAAACTTGTGGTGTATAAGGGAGATGTTTTATTTCTAGCTTGAAATAAGTATTAAAAGAACATAAGTTTAAAGCTGAAACAGAGTAGTGAAGGTGAAGTGTGCTGGCTCTTGTCTGCCTCATAGGTGACAACAAAGTGGGAAGGAATATTACAGGGCTGAAATTAAAACTGCGGAGGGGTACAGAGTGGTGTTGTGGAGACGTAGATGGAGATGCTGAGACGGGGCAGTCCAACATAACGGGCGTTTGAAGTTGGGTGGAGTACTCCTTCGTGGCTGAAACAGTGTAGAGAAAGAAGACTCGCCTGGTTTGAGACTTGATTGGACTAACGTCTTCATCTTGATGATGTTTAAGTGAAATAACTTACCCTACCACACTTGAATTTGATAGTTGTGAAAGAGTGGAGAGGGGAATACAGTTGTCCCTCCACATTCGCGAACTCGACATTCGCGGTTTCGAGTATTCGTGGTTTTGGGACGCCCCCCCCAGGCCCCCCAAAAACCGCAACACGGGGCCTCCGGAGGCCCCATGAAAGCCCTGGGAAGGCTGGGAAGGCCTCCGCGGGGCTTCCGGAGACCCTCCGGAGGCCCCGCGAAGGCCCTGGGGGGGAGTATGGAGTGCCGGGAAGGCCTCCGCGGGGCCTCCGGAGACCCTCCAGAGGCTCCGCAAAGGCCCTGGGGGTGGATTGGGGAGGGCCGGGAAGGCCTCCGCGGGGCCTCCAGAGGTGCTCCGGAGGCCCCACGAAGGCCCTGAGGGGGAGTGGGGAGGGCCGGGAAGGCCTCCGCAGGGCCTCCGGAGACCCTCCGGAGGCCCCGCGAAGGCTCTGGGGGGAAGTGGGGAGGGCTGGGAAGGCCTCCGCGGGGCCTCCGGAGACCCTCCGGAGGCACCGCGAAGGCCCTGTGTGGGAGTGAGGAGGGCTGGGAAGGCCTCCGCGGGGCCTCCGGAGACCCTCCGGAGGCACCGCGAAGGCCCTGGGGCTGGATTGGGGAGCGCCGGGAAGGCCTCCGCGGGGCCTCCGGAGACCCTCCGGAGGCCCCGCAAAGGCCCTGTGTGGGAGTGAGGAGGGCCGGGAAGGCCTCCGCGGGGCCTCCAGAGGCCCCGCGAAGGCCCTGTGGGTGGATTGGGGAGGGCCTGGAAGGCCTCCGCGGGGCCTCCGGACACCCTCCGGAGGCCCAGCAAAGGCCCTGGGGGGAGTGGGGAGGGCTGGGAATGCCTCTGCGGGGCCTCCGGAGACCCTCTGGAGGCCCCACGAAGGCCCTAGGGGTGGATTGGGGAGGGCCGGGAAGGCCTCTGCGGGGCCTCCAGAGACCCTCCAGAGGCCCCGCGAGGGCCCTGGGAGTGGATTGGGGAGGGCCGGGAAGGCCTCCGCGGGGCCTCCGGAGGGTCTCCAGAGGCCCCGCAAAGGCCCTGGGGGTGGATTGGGGAGGGCTGGGAAGGCCTCTGCGGGGCCTCCGGAGGGTCTTCGGAGGCCCCGCAAAGGCCCTGGGGGGAAGTGGGTAGGGCTGGGAAGGCCTCCGCGGGTCCTCTGGAGACCCTCCGGAGGCCCCACGAAGGCCCTGGGGGTGGATTGGGGAGGGCCGGGAAGGCCTCCGCGGGGCCTCCAGAGACCCTCCGGAGGCCCCGCGAAGGCCCTGGGGAGGCAGGGGAAAGCAACTATGGGGCCTCTGGAGGCCCCATGGTCGCTATGGCAGGGGAGGGAGGGCAAACAGTATTCGCGGATTTTTCACACTCACGGGGGTCCGTGGAACATAACCCCCGCGAATGTGAAGGGACGACTGTACACAATATAATTCTGAGAGTGTACTGTGAGTGTTTATTATAATTACTAGAATTATTGAGTGTATTGTCCCTGTTAAACAACGTTTGGTAAATCATTCCTCAATTTGAAAGTTGTAATATGTTTGGGGGCCCCTGCAGTTTTGAGATCCTGTATGTTAAAAAGAGGAAAATTTTGCTGGGTATAACTCAAGATGCTGTCCTTTTGGGGTACCCAGAGAAATAATTAATAATTAATACATATTGGGTGACAAAGCTGGAAAGAAATTGAACGGAGAATAGAACTTTCTTGATATTATATACATACTGTAATCATAGATATGCCATACTGATTGCTTAGCAATACATATACCAGAGTATAAATTTATGCCACAGATTTGAGTATACTTGAGCGTATTTTAAATATGCCTTAATTGGTATATAAATAATACTATTTGTTTCACCTTGCTATTTATTATGTACACATATAAATGATAGATTTGCAGTACCGTTATATATGTACTCCTAAACTAATTATATGATTTGATATATATTCAACTTGGTTGAATATATATTCAATACTTAAATACTTAATACTTAATACTTAAATCAGGGTGAGAATACTTAAATCAGGGTGAAAAATTTGGGACAGGAATTACAGGTGAAATTGATTGAGGTTGGGGACAAAGAGTTGGAGATAAACATATACAACACACATATACTATATACATTTATATATACAATATATACAATATACATAATATATAATATTTAAAATGCTGATTAAGAAGCAAACACATATACAAACCATTATTATAAGACAAGCATCAACTGAAATGCCTGAGCTGCAACAGATTTTTTCAAGAGTTCAGGAAAGAGTTTAAAAAATTAAGAGAGGAAGTGGTATTGGAAATGAAGGAGACAAGGAAAGCCATTAAGAAAGAACTGGATGATTTTGGGAAGAAATTGGAGAAAATAACAATGGAGATGGAAACCTTAAATGATAAGGTGGATGAACTACAAAGTAAAACAAAAATACTAGAAGACTCAACGGCAAATATGA
Organism: Gambelia wislizenii; assembly: GCA_030847615.1. Classification (NCBI taxonomy): domain Eukaryota; kingdom Metazoa; phylum Chordata; class Lepidosauria; order Squamata; family Crotaphytidae; genus Gambelia; species Gambelia wislizenii. Next base: position 216,905,132 of record JAUMIR010000003.1, read on the forward strand.
ACTGGATACAAGGACAACTACAGGATCAGAATTTGGAAATGCAATCAAAATTAAGGGGAAACTGTCTGAAATTGAGAAGCCTAATTGAAAAGGAGAATGAGGATTTGTACGGAAGAATACTCCCAAGTTTGGCACAGTATATAAATATTCCTATACACAATATGGATTTTGACGTGGACAAAATGTTCAGAATTAATTCGAAAATAGACTCACAGAGAAGATTGCCACTGGATATTGTTATTTATTTTACAAGAGGAAAGATTAAAGATCTCGTCCTACAGAAGAATTTTAAGCAGAAGCTTACAATTGAAGATTGTGAGATTGCTATATATAAACATATTCAATCGCAAATTTTAAAGAAAAGGAAAGAGTATCAATTTATTACATCAAAATTAATGAGGAAGGGTATACAATATAGGTGGGAGAAGGTTGAGGGAATATCTTTTACCTACAATCAAAGAAAGTACAGACTTAATACCACCAAAAAGGCAAAAGACTTTTTAGTAAGGTTTAAAAAAGATTTTGAACAGGCAGATGACACACGAGGGAAGACAGAAAGAATTAGGATGCAGACCCAAGAACTGGAGGTGCAAGAAAGGTGCTTAAGGAAATCACAGAATAAAGGACAAGAAGAGGATATTGAAAACATAAGAAGTGAAATAGAGATAAAGGGAAGGTTAGCTGAAAGCACGAGTGAAATTGAGGAAGAGGAAGATGTGGAGGAGGAAGAAGAGCTAGAGGTTCAAGGTGCCGAGGGTACTCAACAAGAAGATACAGAACAGGAAGATGATGATGGAGCTGAAGATGAAGATGTGGAGGAAGTAGAGATGGAGGATAATTGATGGATATAGAATATTAAACAAATTATAAGCAAATTGCCTATTAAAATTGTGTCTTGGAATGTAAGAGGGATGAACTCCCCAAAAAAGAGAAGCCAGATTTTCCATCATCTAGAGAAAATGAAACCAGATGACACCTGTATTCAGGAGACACATATTAAGATGAAAGATCAAAATTTATTGAAAAATAGAAAATTGGGACAGGAATTTGTAAACTCGGGCAGGAATTTGTAAACTGGTGGCGCAGTGGTTAAATGCCAGTACTGCAAGCCACCACGTCACAAGTTCAATTCCAGCCGGCTCCAAGGTTCACTCAGCCTTCCATCCTTTCGTAGGTCGGTAAACTGAGTACCCAGCTTGTGGGGGGCAATTAGCTAACACACATTGGAAACTGTTTAATGCAGTGTAGATGTGTAAATAGCTATTGCTTAAAACAATTTGTAAGCCGCTCTGATAGCCTTGTGGCTGAAGAGCGGGGTATAAATAAATAAATTAATTAAATTAAATAAAATAAATAAAATAAAATATATATTAGCAATAAATGGGCTGCGAATGAGGTTTTTAGAGACCCGTTGGGACGGTATTTAGGTGTTGAGGTAAACTTATTGAATAAAAGAATATTAATTCTTGGGGTTTATGCCCCATCAGATAACAAGATGGATTTTATAGAAAGCTCATGAGAGATACATTACAGATTGATTTTGACGATATGATATGCCTTGAGGATTGGAACGGGGTACTGGCTCCATTAAAAGACAGAACAATTGGAGAAAAGCCCAAAATAGATGAGAAGCAAGGCAAACTACCAAAATCATTTATGGTCCTCATGAGTAACTACTTATTAATTGATCCTTGGAGACATCTTTATGGAGACACAAAAGAATTCACCTATTACTCTGATTATCATAAATCTTTCTCACGTATCAATATGTTCTTGGTATCAAAAAACCTTGTGGGTAAGTTGGAGAGTATGGATATCTTGCCCAGAATAATATTAGATCATAATTTGATAATGTTAAAAATGAAAGACATCAAAAGAGATTATAGCTGGAGGCTTAATGAGAATCTGCTGCGTGATGAAAAGGTACAAGTAAGAGTAAGGGCTGCGTTGATTCACTACTTTATAGAAAATACACAAGATCAAACAACAATTGGTAATATATGGGATGCTAGCAAAGCTGTCATAAGAGGAATATTAATGCAGATAAACTGGGAAAAGATCAAGAAAAGGCACGAAAAGATGCAGAAATTGCAGGAGATGTTAAAACAAAAAGAAGCAGAACATAAAAGGGATCCAACAAACGCTGAGTTGAATATAGAGTTGAAAATAATACAGGAGCAAATGAAGATAAGTATAGTGGAGAAAATAGAAAAGAAGATGCCATACATTAAACAGAATTATTTTGAGAATGGAAACAAGGTTGGCAGATGGTTAGCGTTTAGATTAAGAAAGGAACAAGAGAAGAGACAGATTTTAAAAATTAAAGAAAAAGGAAGAACAATAACTAATCAGGAGAAAATAAGGGATGCTATCCAACTGTACTAGAGAAGGCTATTTGAGATAAGAACAACAGATGAGGAGAAGTTAGTTAAAATAAGAGAATACCTGTCTCAGCAGGAGATCCCAATATTATCGGAAACCCAGCGGGAAGACTTGAATAAACAAATCACCATAAAGGAAGTTGAAGGCACGATTAAAGCCCTGAAAACAAGTAAGACGGCAGGACCTGATGGTTTTCCATCCAGTTATTATAAGACCTTTGAAGAAATATTAAAACTACCACTAAAGGAAACCTTGAATAATATAATGGAAGGCGATATTCCAGCATCATGGGAGAATGCCAATATAGCCCTAATACCTAAGGAAAATAAAGATGTAGAAGACATGAAGAGCTACAGACCCATCTCACTGTTGAACACAGACTATAAGATCTTCGCCAGTATTATGGCTGAGAGGTTAAAGAAAGTATTAACTGAATATATAAATCATGACCATACTGGATTTCTTCCAAATAGTCATCTATGGTTCAACACCAGGAAGATATTAAACCTGATAGAGTATTTTGATAAGCATCCTGAAAAGAAATTTGCTTTGATAGCCCTGGATGCAGAGAGGAGTGGATTTGACAGTGTGGATTGGGACTTCATGTTGGAATGTTAAATATGACGGGTATCGGAGAGAGATTTCTAAATGGCATTAGAGCTATATATAAGAAACAAACGGCGCAAATAATAGTTAATGGATATAAAACAAAGACAATAAAGCTGGAGAAGGGGGTAAGACAAGGGTGCCCAGTCTCCCTGTTGCTTTCCTGGAAATCTTATGCAATAAGATCAGAAATAAAAAGGAAGTCCATGGGGTTCAAATTAAAAACTAAACATTTAATATCTTTGCGTATGCAGATGATTTGGCAATCTGTTTGGAAGATCCTTGGAAATCTATTTCGACCCTACAGAAAATATTAGAGGAATACGGTAAAATTACGGGGATTAAAATAAATAGAGATAAAACTGTAATATTGACTAAAAATTTAGATAAGAAGGAAGAGTGTACATTAGAGAGTCAAACAGAATATAAAATCGAAAAGAAGGTCAGGTATCTGGGCATTATCCTCACAAAAAATAACATTGATCTGGTGTATAACAACTATGTTAAAAAACTGAGAGAAATTAAAAATGACATTGACAGATGGAAACATTTGAAGCTATCACTGTTGGGTAGAATATCCACAGTTAAAATGATGATACTGCCCAAAATGCTTTTCCTTTTCCAAAATCTGCCTATCATAAGCTGTGATAAATTATTTAAAACATGGGATAAAGATCTCTCTGCCTTTATTTGGCAAAATAAAAAACCCAGAATAAAGTGGAAAATCTTACAGGAGGAGAGAGGTAGAGAAGGACTAGGCTTACCGAATCTGAGACTGTATCACCAAGCATGTGCTATGCTTTGGTTATATGACTGGATTTTGTTACTAAGTAATAACAAGCTTTTGACCTTGGAAGGCATGGGAATGAGATTTGGTTTCCACGTGTACATGTGGTATGATAAGGAAAAAGTGGATAGTAGCTTCAACCACCACTTTATTAGAAAATCTCTTTAACGAGCGTGGAAAAGGATTAAACAAAAAATCTATGTTAAGCTTCCTTTATGGGCTTCCCCATAAGAAGCCTTTAGGCGAACAGAAATGATTCACTCTGAGACATGGTAGATGTATAAGGAAGTACTGACTTTCCAAAAGGGAGGGTGCGAATTCAAAACAAAGGAGGAGTTAAAACAAGATAAGAAAAAAGAAAAAATGTAATTGGTTCCAATATTGCCAAGTGTTTGAAAGGTTTAAATTGGATATGAATAACTGTGGTATCGAAAATTTGAATACAGAATTAGACAACTTAATTAATGATGAGGATAGATTTAAGGTATCAAAGATTTATAAACTATTGTTAAAATTAAATCTAGAATCTGAAATAATTAAAGACCATATGATAAACTGGTCATGTAATGTTGGGAAAACTATTTTGATGGATGGTTGGGAAATCTTATGGGAAAAAAATAAACTTCTCAATAAATAATGAATTAAGAGAAAATTACTACAAGCTCCTCTTTCGTAGGTATCTGATCCCAAGCAGATTGGCAAAAATGTATAAGGAAATGAAACCTAATTGTTGGAAATGTGGTGAGTTAAACGGCTCCTTCTTTCATATGTGGTGGACATGTAAAGCAGCAAAGAAATTCTGGGGTACTATACATGATGAAATTAGTAAAGTTATTAAGAAGGATTTCAAATTAAGTCCTGAACTTTATTTGCTGAATATATTCGACACAGAATTCCCACGAGAATTTAAGAAGATAATGCTTTACATGTCCACCACTGCAAGGGTCGTGTATGCAAGCTATTGGAGACAAGAAAATATTCCTGGTAATGAGGAATGGATGTTTAAACTATGGGAAGGGGTACAGATGGAGCAACTTACATGTTGGCTTAAATTTCACTGGGTCGAGAACTTTAGAGAGGAATGGAAACCAATAATTCAATATTGGAGTGAGAAATGGAATGGAGGTATGGTTACATGGCTCAAGGACTAAATTTATCGCTGTTGTATAAATTAAGTGAGCAAGGAGCATAAGAAAATCAGGTTAAAAACTATAACTTTTAACTTCTGCCTGTGTTGCAGGTTGAGTAATGCTAAAAATAAACAAATTGAGTTATATTGAGTTATATTGGAATTACACTAAGTTGTAAGATTGTGGTTGTTACCGTATATTCCGGCGTATAAGACGACTGGGCGCATAAGATGACCCCCCCCCATTTTTAAGTTAAAATATAGAGTTTGCCCCCCCCCCCCAGCCAGCCAGCCACCTGGCTGGAAATCCTGTCCCCCACCAGCCAGCCAGCTCAGTGGCTGTAGATGATGGACTAGTCTGTGAAATTAAAGGACTGAGAATAGCTTTAAAAAAGCATGGGATACTTTGAAAAATCTCTGTGGTGTTCAATCTTTGGAAAGTAAGATTGCATTAATAAGTTGGTTAATATGAAGCTATCAAATCCCAAATTTTTGAATGAGCACATTAATGATTTTAGAGCCACATTGGCAGACAAGAGAATTTCACCATAGACAAAACTTGATGTAAAATGATAAGTCTGAATCCAGAAATTCTAATTTTAGGCTAACCTGTCCTGAAAAGAAACATCATTTTGACTCTCCTGAGCTAAATGGATGGCCATTTAACACTTCAAAGTTCATTTAACACTGCAAAGCAGTCATTCTCACAGCAGGAGGAAGGATCTGCTGGGAAAACTGCCCAGGCCATTTACACTTCAATCATTCTCACAGCAGGGGAAAAGATCTACTGGGGTATAAGACCACCACCACCCCACACTTTTGAGGAGATTTTCAAGTGTTAAAAAGCAGTCTTACATGCAGGAATATATGGTAATTTGATCCTGTACTATCAATTTAAACAGTATAGAAACTTTATGTCGTGTTTAAGAAAGACAACGTTATTCTGTTAAGCCAACTCAGAACTGACGAGTAGGAAGTTGCTGTTAAATTTGGTGGAAAATGATGATGTAAATGTCAATGGTGTGATAAAAATAATAATATTTTTTTAAAAAGCAGAGAAAGGTTCCCACCCCCATGGCTGCATAATTTCTTTACATTTTACATCTCTTGTCCCATGTAGAATAAATACAGTGTGGATTTTCCAGCTACAGTCATGCTGTATCTACCTCCACAGGCAATAACATCAATATATATTTACTCAGATCATGTCCCGCTTGCCTGAATGAGATTTAACCTCTGGAAAGTGTGTTGGTGATTGCAGCCCACAGTCTGTTTCCCCAGTTTTAAAATAACTCCTGCAGCTGTTTAACATTATTAAAACTGGCCTTTTACTTTTTCCTGAAACCATTTCCTCTTGGCCATGACATGTGGCCCTTCAAGTACATTCAGTTCTTAGTATTTCCTTCTGCTTCATTATTTTATTTCTTTATTTGATAAAAATGCTAATAATTCTCCTCTCCTCTACACCATTGAAACCACATTCTTATCATCATCATACACACTGCCACATTGGGGAGCCAGGGTGGGGTAGGTGTGGGTTGGAAGTGGTTCTGTGATTTCAGAAGGGGGCTGGAGGCATATGGGTGGAATGGAAGAACTTGAACAGGCAGACTATGAGCTACTCAGACAGTCCAATGCCACCAACAGATCACATGCTCCTTCCCAAAGCAGATAGGATTGGGGAGAAGGACCTGACTATGGTAGCACATGGGCTAAACCAGGGTTACAGGCCTCCAGATATTACTCCAAAGGTTATAACCCTTGCCACTTTTATGGTTACTGATTCTGGTGGCCGTGTTGAAGTTGGGGGCTCTTTCCTTATGCAAAGTTTCGTACATAACTGAAGAAACTGATTGAGTCCTACAGATCTCTAAAGAGGTTGGAAAAAGTTACTTTGGGACATACAATTCCCAGAATCCCCTAGCTCATATGGCTATCAGCAAGCTAGTTGGGATATGCTGAGAGTTATGTTCCAAACAAGGAATTTGCACAAGGTCTAAATCTCTGGTCTTCCCCGTCTACATTCCTCCAGAGAAGTTGTAGTATGAACAGAGTTTGGAAAATGTCCATTTTGGAGATTACCTCTCTCAGAATCCTCCAGCAAGCATAACCAGTGGTGATCCCACTGAGCAGATTATGGGGGCTCTTTTACACGGCAGTTTTTATCCTGGGGAGAAGTGAGATATCTTTATCCTGAGGTCATCTCTTATTGTTGACACGATTTGTCATTGGTAGCATAAGTCTCTTTTTTTTGGATTTGTTGTTCTGAGTACCTCTATCCCGGGATAGGGGCACACAGCGAAGCAGTATTTTGATTGGTCGGACTTTGGAGGGGAAGGACTTGCAAGGGAAGCCTAGCAATTATGGATCCATCATTTTTGGAATGGTCAGTCTCGGAGAACCACCCCACCCCTGCTGGCCACAGCTAACCTCGTCTCTAAAGAGAACGCCCATCCCCTGTCCCCGCTTCTTTTCCTTCCAATAGAAAGCAATGCTTTAAGTGCTTTTTGTCCCACCCCACTCTCCCTCCCACTTCTTTTCCTTTCAATAGAAAGCAATTCTACGTTCTATCTGTCCCCCCACTCCTCCCCCACTTCTTTTCCTTCTAATAGAAAGCAATGCTTTAAGTTCTGTCTGTCCCCCCCACTCCTCTCTCCCACTTCTTTTCCTTCCAATAGAAAGCAATGCTTTAAGTTCTGTCTGCCCCACACTTCTTTCTTTCCAATAGAAAGCAATGCTTTCAGGTCTGTCTGCCCCCCACATCTTTTCCTTCCAATAGGAAGCAATGCTTTAAGTTCTGTCTGTCCCCCCACTTCTTTTCCTTCCAATAGAAAGCAATGCTTTAAATGCTTTCTGTACCATCCTGCTCTCCCTCCCACTTCTTTTCCTTCCAAGAGAAAGCAATGATTTAAGATTGTTCAGACAACCAATAGCACAGGTTCTCTTGCACTTTCCTGAAAAGGTCCTGAAAAATAGAGGGGTGGAAAGTCATGGCTTAACTAGGCTTTTTGCTACCCCCTCCTTCTGAATAGCTGCTGATGTGTGTGAACTACTAGGGATCTACAAGAATACTTCTCTGGCTTTTGGTCATGTAATTTTCCCCAAAATTTCATTAAAAGGGACTATGCAAATAATCCAGTTTCAAACTGGATTGTTCCACTAGTGTGGATGTCCTAACTCTAATTATTCTTATTCGAAGGGCCATTATGTTTCTTTCCCAACCTAACGACCAAACAGCTGGCTAGGTGAGATTGGCAGGCCCCTAGTGCTTGAGAGGATGGGCTGCTTTCTCTGCTTCAGGTTGGAGCAGACATTTTGTCCTTCAAAGTAATAAGAGACTGTCAAAATAAGTGTGTAGTTTGGTGAGGCACCAACACTCTTGGGCGAGGAAGGGTAAAGACCAGTGGGGGAATCCATAGGACACAAATAATCCAATTTGAAATTGTTTTATTTCCATAGTTCTTCACTAGGAATTCCCTTTAGCTTTCTCTGACAAAAAGTGCTGGTGCCTCATCAAACTACCAATCCCAGGACTCCAGGGCAAGGTGTTATGCAAATCATCCAGTTTCAACCTGGATTGTTTCTTTTGTGTGGATGCCCTCCTTCTTGTAGAACTTGGAATTGTAAGATTCCATAGGAGAGAACCCTGGTCAATAATTTGGGCTCAAACAGGGTTATTTGTCTAGCATGGAACTGTGTCACCCTAACATTAATTATTATTATTATTAGAAGGGCCATTGTGCTTCTTTCTCTAGCAACCCACCTCACAGCTGTCTAAGTTAGATTGGTAGGCACCTGGTTCTGAAGAGGATGGGCTGCCTACTCTCCCTCAGAGTAGAGCAGCTATTTTCAATTTCCAAGCAATAACAGATTGTCAAAATAAGTGTGTAGTTTGGTGAGGCATCAGCCCTCTTTGCCAGAGAAATTTAAAGACCAGTGGGGGAATCCCAACCACACAAATAATCCAGTTTGAAATAGTTTCATTTCCACCCTCATCTTTTTGTAAAACTTGAAATGGCAAGATTTCATGGGAAAGAGACATGGCCAATAAACAAGTCTAAATCTCGATTATTTCTATAGGGTGGAACTGTGTCACCCAAATAATTATAGTTATTATTAGGAGGGCCATTGTGTTTCTTTCACCAACTGCCCATTTCACAGCTGTCTGGGTGAGATTGGCAAGGCCCTGATGCTAGAGAGGATGGGCCGCCTTCTCATGCTTAGGGAGAAGCAGCCATTTTGTCTTTCAAAGTAATAAGAGACTGTCAAAATAAGTTTGTAGTTTTGTGAGGCACCACCACTCTTTGGCAAGGGAGGGTAAAGACCAATGGGGGAATCCACAGGACACAAATCATCCAATTTGAAATTGTTTTATTTCCAAAGTTCCTTCCTAGGGATCCCCTTCAGCCTTCTCGGACAAAAGAGTGCTAGTGCCTCATCAAACTACCAATCCCAGGATTCCAGGGCAAGGGGCTATGCAAATCATCCTCTTTCAACCTGGATTATTTCTTTTCTGTGGATTCTCTACTTCTTGTAAAACTTGAAATGGCAAGATTCCATAGGAGGGAGCTCTGGCCAACAATCCAGTCTCAAATAGGATTATTTGTCTACTGTGGAACTGTGTCACCCTAACATGAATTATTATTAATATTAGAAGGGCCATTGTGTTTCTTTCTCCAGCTACCCACTTCACAGCTCTATGGGTGAGATTGGTAGGCACCTGGTGCTCTAGAGGATGGACTGCCTTCACTCGCTCATGGAGGAGCAGCCATTTTGTCCTTGCAATGATTATCCTTCACAAAAATAAGAGAGTGTCAAAATATGTGTGTAGTTTGGTGAGGCACCACCACTCTTTTGCAAGAAAGTGTAAAGACCAGTGGGGGGGGGGTTTCCACAGGACACAAATAATCCAGTTTGAAATTGTTTTATTTCCATAGTTCTTTCCTAGGGATTCCCTTTAGCCTTCTCTGACAAAGAGCGCTGGTACCTCATCAAACTACCATCCTAGGATTCCAGGGCACAGGGCTATGCAAATCATCCTCTTTCAACCTGGATTGTTCCTCTAGTGTGGATGCCCTAATTATTCTTATTAGAAATGCCATTATGTTTCTTTCACCACCTACCAACCAAACAGCTGGCTGGGTCAGATTGGCAGGGACCTACTGATGGAGAGGACGGGCTGCCATCTCTCCTTCAGGTTGCAGCAGACATTTTGTCCTTCAAAGTAATAAGAGACTGTCAAAATAAATGTTTAGTTTGGGTGAGGCACCTCCTTTCTTTGGCAAGGAAGGTTAAAGAAGGGGGCGGGAATCCCTAGGACACAAATAATCCAGTTTGAAATTGTTTTTATTTACATAGTTCTTTCCTAGTTATTCCCTTTAGCCTTCTCTGACAAGGAGTGCTGGTGCCTCATCAAACCACCAATCCCACGTGTCCAGAGGAAGTGGCTATGCAAATCATCCAGTTTCGACCTGGATTGTTTCTCTAGTGTGGATGACCTCCTTCTTGTAAAACATGAAATGGCAACATTGTATAGGAGGGAGCTCTGGCCAATAATCCAATCTCAAACAGGATTATTTGTCTAGTGTGGAACTGTGTCACCCTAAAATGAATTATTATTATTAGAAGGGCCATTTTGATTCATTCTCCAGCTATCCACGTTAAAGCTGTCTGGGGAAGATTGGTAGGCACCTGGTGATGAAAAGGATGGGCTACCTACTCTCCCTCAGGGTGGAGCAGCCATTCTGAACTTCAAAGTAATAACAGATTGTCAAAATAAGTGTGTAGTTTGGTGAGGCACCAGCCCTCTTTGTCAGAGAAACATAAAGACCAGTGGGGGCATCCCTAGCACACAAATATTCCAGTCTGAAATCATTTCATTTCCACCCTCATCTTTTTGTAAAACTTGAAATGGCAAGATTCCATAGGAAAGAGACATGGCCAATAAACCAGTCTAAAACTCGATTATTTGTCTAACGTGGAAGTGTGTCACCCTAATATGATATATTATTATTAGAAGGGCCATTCTGTTTCTTTCTTCAGCTTCCCACCTCACAGCTGTGTGGGTGAGATTGGTAGGCATCTGGTTCTGGAGTGGATGGGCTGACTTCCCTTGCTCAGGGAGGAGCAGCCATTTTGTCCTTGTAATGATTATCCTTCACAAAAATAAGAGACAGTCAAAATAAGTGTGTAGTTTGGTGAGGCACCACTATCCTTTGGCAAGGAAGTGTAAAGACCAGTGGGGGAATCCACTGGACACAAATCATCCAATTTGAAATTGTTTTATTTCCATACTTCCTTCCTAGGGATTCCCTTTAGCCTTCTTTGACAAAGAGTGCTGGTGCCTCATCAAACTACCAATCCCAGGATTCTGGGGCAAGGTGTTATGCAAAACATCCAGTTTCAACCTGGACAGTTTCTTTGTTTGGATGCTCTTCTTCTTGGGAAAGTTGAAATGGCGAGTTTCCATAGGAGGGAGCCATGGCCAATAATCCAGTCTCAAACAGGATTATTTGTCTAGCATGGAACTGTGTCACCCTAACATGCATTATTATTATTAGAAGAGCCATTGTGTTTCTTTCTCCAGCAACCCACCTCACATGCTTCGGGAGGAGCCGCCATTTTGTCTTTCAAAGTAATAAGAGACTGTCAAAATAAATATGTACTTTGGTGAGGCACCACCACTATGTGGCAAGGAAGGGTGCCCTCCTTCTTGGAAAAGTTGAAATGGCCAGATTCCAGAGGAGGGAGCCATGACCCATAATCCAGTCAAAAACAGGGTTATATGTCTAGCGTGGAACTGTGTCACCCTAACACAAATTATTATTATTAGAAGGGCCATTTGTCTCTTTCTCCAGCTAACCACCTCACAGCTGCCTGGGTAAAATAGGTAAGCACCTGGTGCTCTAGAGGATGGACTGCCTTCTCTTGCTCATGGAGGAGCAGCCATTTTGTCCTTGCAATGATTCTCCTTCACAGAAATAAGAGACTGTCAAAATAAGTGTGTAGTTTGGTGAGGCACCACCACCCTTTGGCAGAGAAGGTTACAACCAGTGGAGGAATCCATAGGACTCAAATAATCCAGTTTGAAATTGTTTTATTTCCAAACTTCCTACCTAGGGATTCCCTTTAGCCCTCTTTGACAAAGCGTGCTGGTTCCTCATAAAACTACCAATCCCAAGATTCCAGGGCAAGGTGTTATGCAAATCATCCAGTTTCAACCTCGATTGTTTATTTTGTGTGGATGCCCTCCTTCTTGTAGAACTTGAAATGGCAAGGTTCCATAGGAGGGAGCCCTGGCCAACAATCCAGTCTCAAATAGGATTATTTGTCTACTGTGGACTGTGTCACCCTAACATGAATTATTATTATAAGAAGGGACATTGTGTTTCTTACTCCAGCTACCCAACTCACTCCTGCCTGGGTGAGATTGGTAGGTATCTGGTACTGGAGAGGATGGGCTGCCTTCTTTTGCTCATGGAGGAGCAGCCATTTTGTCCTTGCAATGATTATCCTTCACAAAAATAAGAGACTGTCAAAATACGTGTGTAGTTTGGTGTGGCACCACCACTCTTTTGCAAGAAAGTGTAAAGACCAGTGGGGGTTTCCACAGGACACAAATCATCCAATTTGAATTTGTTTTATTTCCATAGTTCCTTCCTAGGGATTCCCTTTAGACTTCTCCGACAAAGAGTGCTCATGCCTCATTATACTACCAATCCTAATATTCCAGAGCAAGGCGTTATACAAAACATCCAGTTTCAACCTGGATTGGTTTTTTTGTGTGTGGATGCCCTCCTTCTTGAAAAATTGAAATGGCAAGATTCCAAAAGAGGGAGCCCTGGTCAATAACCCAGTCTCAAATAGGATTATTTGTCTAGCATGGAACTGTGTCACCCTAACATGACTATATGGTCAACAAATCACAATCTCTATACACTACACCACCTCTACTCCACACTACTCCAACTCTACTCCACCAAAAATACATTGGCAAACATTGCAATTTTATAGCCATTGTTTATCACCACCCACTACTTAGTTTCCACCCAGTGGGTGTGTACTTCCATTTTGATTGGTCCACATAGTTCCACCCATGCTTAAGACCAACCCATGTATTTCAACATTTCACCTTGTACACTTAATGATTCTCAGGTGTTTCCAATCTGCATTCAGTACCTCTGTCCTTGGCTCTCAGGACTTCTAGATTACATTAGCAGTTTCACCTGTGTAGCTTCATAATTGCTCTTGCTTAGTCATTGTGACTTTCACATACATATTTTATTTCTTTCACTGTATGTCCCATGTTGCATTTTCCTTAACAATCCCCTCCGAAATAAAATATTGTATGTGTCTTACAATGTCATTCCAACCATTTGTGTCAGCCTTTCATGTTTTTCTGCTGTCAATGCTTTTGTGAACAAATCTGCTATGTTGTGTTGTGTTTCTATATATCTCAATTCTATTTCACCCTTCTGAACCATGTCTCGTACATTTTGATATCTTACACCAACATATTTTGTTCTGTTCTTCAAACTTTCAGTTTCAGCCATCGCTATGCATGACTGTGAATCTTCCAGAATTTCCACTGGTATCTTGTAACTTTCATTTAAATCATTTAGCAATTGCTTAATCCACTGTACCTCATTTACTATCTCATTCAAAGCAGCGAATTCTGCTTCCATTGTGCTTATCGCTACATTAGTTTGTTTTCTACTTCTCCAAACTATTGGACTTTCACTATATTTAATTATCATTCCTGTAACTGACTTCTTGTCTCCTAATTCTGATGCAAATGAACTGTCTACATAACAATCTAGATCTGAACTACTGCTTCTTATAATCAATTTCCTATCTAAGGTTCCTTTCAAATATCTCAATAAATGTTTTACCGCTGTCCAGTCTTCAATTTTTGGATCATTAACCCTTCTAGACAATACATTTACAGCATAAGAAATGTCTGGTCTGGTGTGGCAAGATATGAATTGTAAAGATCCTATTATACTTCTGAAGAGAATCTTGTCCTCAAACGCTCTAGTTGTTTCCTCAGACACAAAACCAGTTGTCATTGGAGCTCTTACTATTTTTGCATTCTGTAATCCACACTTTTCAATCAGTCTTTCAATTTTATTTCTCTGACTTAATAAACAATGTCCTTCTTCTGTCCATTCAACGCAAATACCTAAATAAGACTTCAATACACCTAAGTCCTTCAAAACAAACTTCTTAGACAATTCTCTTTTTACTGACTCAATTGCCTGTTTTGATTTTGCTGCTACGCACAAATCATCTACATAAATCACTAATACTATGTCTCCTTTTGTATAAACACAAGCATCTGCAATGCTCCTCTTGTAACCTAGCTTAACTAGCTCATCATTGATGCACAGATTCCACGCTCTGGCACTTTGTTTTAAACCATACAACGCTTTCTTTAATTTATATACTCTCTGACTACCATTTTCTTCGAAACCTTGTGGCTGTTCCATAAATATTTCTTCATTCAAAACCGCATTCAAGTAAGCTGTCTCAAAATCAAAATGTTCTACAACTAAATTCCTTTTTACTGCTACAGCTAGAACCATTCTCAGACTTTCTGGCTTTGCAGTTGGAGAATATGTCTTATCATAGTTCTCATACTGCTGTTGTGCAAAACCCTTAGCCACTAACCTAGCTTTATATTTGATACTTCCATCTGGCATTTCTTTCCTTTTGTATACCCATTTACAACCAATTACTTTCTTGTCTTTGGGTCTGTCAACAATTTCAAAAACATCTTTATTTACCAGGCAACCAAACTCATTATCCATTGCATCAAACCATCTTTCCTGTTCTTCACTAGAATAACTTTCCAATTCTTCAAAACTTTCAGGCTCTTCTACTGCTAAACAAGCTCTTGCCTTTGTCACAACAAACCTATCTGGAGGCTTTCTAACTCTATGACTACGCCTGGGAATAAAATCTGCTGTTCTGTCTCTTTCATCCTCACTTTCTCTACTAGGAGTTCTATGACTAAATCTCTTGTCTTCAGTCATTCGAGTAGTAGTAGGCCTAGATGCTATCTCATCATCGGAAGAACTACCACTGCTGCTAGGTGATGCTTCCTGCTTAACTGAAACCCCTCCGTTTCCTGAGGTTGGTTCAGTTTGTGCTTCTGGCTCATTTGAACTCCCTAATCTCAAAAACACTTCTTTATTGGCATGCAGTTTGTCCCAACCAGCATGTCTCTCAAAATTTGCAGACCTAGAATACTGCACTTGTTTTCCATCCAAATGAAACTTGTAGCTATTTCCAGAATACCCCAAAAACCTAAGCCTTTTGCTTTTGGGTTCTCCTTTCCTCCTGAAACAAGCAGGTGTGTAAACATGAGCAAATTGTCCAAAAACCCTTAAGTACTTGTAATTTGGCATTCTCCCATACAATACCCTGTAGGGAATGTCTTCGATTTCTGAATGATACAATCTGTTACTGATATGTATTGCAGTCAAAGTTGCTTCTGCCCAAAAACTATCTTTCACCCCTGCATCTGCCATCATACAAGCAGTAATTCTTTTTATATCTTGTATTTTCTTCTCTGCTAACCCATCCTCACTAGGACAAGCAGGGTTTGTAGTTTCATGCCTTATTCCCACCTTTTGAAACCAGTTAAACAATTGATTATTTAAAAATTCTCCTCCTCTATCAGTTATGATGGTGCCTACTCTGCTATCAAATTGTCTTTCCACCATTCTTACCCATGCTTTCAAACTTTGCCCAGCGTCAGATTTGTTTTTCATTATTCTCACAAATGCAAACCTTGTATACCTATCAACAATGACTAGGAAATACTTGCTTCCCCCTAAGGACAAGCAATTAGCTTGGGCGACATCTGCATGTACATACTGAAATGGTCTTTGAGCAATTCTTTTTGTTTTCTTAGCTACTGGAAAAGCTCTGACCTTTACCTGATGACATACCGTACAATCTAAGTGGTTTTTGCATTCAGTAACTTTTAAATCTGGACACATACTGATTAAATTCTTTAAACATTTGAAACTAGCATGGCCAAATTTTCTGTGGAGCTCGTGTATGCAGTCTTTGTGGATTGGAATATTTTCTATGTTATTAGCTTCTTCAACCCTGTAGCTATCAATATTGTCCTCCAAATAATAAAGTTTGTCCTTTTTCAAACCTATGCCACGCAATTCCCCATTCATTTTTATCTTACACATGTTCTTTTCAAAGATGACTGTGTAGTCTCTTTCTGTTAATCTGCTTACTGATAACAAATTATTTTCTAACTCCTTTACATGTAAGACATCATTAAAATTATCTTTTAGCCCTGGAATGTACACAGTACCCATTTGATTTACAGTACTTAGCTCTTTCCCGTCAGCCAAAACTACAGTATTTACATTAGCTGATTTTCTATTACTTATTAAATTTATGTCATTACACATCAAAGATGTGGCTCCTGAATCAACTAGCCATTTAGAATTTGCATTTTGTTTTTCCTTAATCATGGTTGCAAACCCCTTTTTATTACCACTGTCCCTCAAAAATGGAGGTCTGGACTGTTTCTGATACTGCCGCGGCTGCCATCTGCTCTCTGCTTGCTTGCGTCTCTCAGCTGCAAAATGTTTACAATGTCTCTGCAGATGACCAATCTTCTTACAATAAAAGCACCTCCGTTGCTCCCTTGTAGAGGCTGCTTCCTCCTGCGTTCGCCAGTCAGGAGATGTTTGTTGTTTTGGCACAGTCTTTAAGCTTGCTGAGTCACCCTGCTCAGACATTCTTCTCTGGTTCTCTTCCAGTATTCTGGCCACAACTAAGTCTCTATTAAGTTCAGCTTCCTGCAGGTTTTGCAGGCTGTTCGTTATGTTGTCCCACGAAGAGTCTAGCGATTCTATTAAAATGTAGCATTGCTGCTCTTTGCTAATTTGCACTCCCCTCAGTTCAGCTTGCACAAACAAATCTTGCATTATTTTTAAATGTTCTATCACACACTGCCCTTTAGCCATCTTTTGCCTGTATATTCTTTTAGACCATAGCATTTTTGCAAAAGCAGTTGAAGGAGTGTGTAATCTCTGCAAGGTATCCCACACATCCTTGGCGGACGTTTTATCTCTGACGTCATTAATCAAGTCTTCTTCAAGCATGAGATAAAGACAGGCTTTTGCTTTACTATCTCTCTCTTTAGTGGCTTCATCAGCATCAGCTGCCAGCCCTGTTTCAACTGTTGACCACAGACCTTCCTTTACTAGTAGAGATTGGGCATAAATCTTCCAGGTAGAGTAGTTGTTTCTATTCAATTTACTAAACTTTAGAAATTCCATCTTGATTTGTGCAGTGACTCAATTTGACACAGTCCTTCTGAGTATGCACAGCCGACCCGTCTGGGCTTAAGCAAAACACAAAATGATTTACTCACGAGGCTTATCAGTGCAGCACAAACAACTTGCTCTGATCTGTCGTCCACAAAGCTTTCTTCCACTTTCTGGAACTTTCAGCTTCTGTGGATGCTGGGTGCTCTAGTAACTGGGCCCATAACCCTTGTCAGGGATGATGGGAGTTGTAGCTCTTCACCTCTGGCTCAAACTCACCACCTTGTTAAGCAGCAGAGCTGACCAGCTTAGACCAGTGGTTGATGCTTTCCTCCAAAGCAGCAGAGTTTCAGAGAATAGGCTGAAGATCCTGACAAACTCTCCAAGCCTTCTCACTCTTCTCCAGGTGTCTCCAAAACGTCTCCAGGATTCACTCAGGCAACTCAGTAGTTTTATATAAAACCTACTTTATTCTTCTATATAAATGTACTATATGGTCAACAAATCACAATCTCTATACACTACACCACCTCTACTCCACACTACTCCAACTCTACTCCACCAAAAATACATTGGCAAACATTGCAATTTTATAGCCATTGTTTATCACCACCCACTACTTAGTTTCCACCCAGTGGGTGTGTACTTCCATTTTGATTGGTCCACATAGTTCCACCCATGCTTAAGACCAACCCATGTATTTCAACATTTCACCTTGTACACTTAATGATTCTCAGGTGTTTCCAATCTGCATTCAGTACCTCTGTCCTTGGCTCTCAGGACTTCTAGATTACATTAGCAGTTTCACCTGTGTAGCTTCATAATTGCTCTTGCTTAGTCATTGTGACTTTCACATACATATTTTATTTCTTTCACTGTATGTCCCATGTTGCATTTTCCTTAACATTATTATTATTAGAAGGGCCATTGTGTATCTTTCTCCAGCTACCCACCTCACAGCTGTCTAGGTGAGATTGGTAGGCACCTGGTGCTGAAGAGGATGGGCTGCCTTTTCTTCCTCAGGGAGAAGCAACCATTTTGCCCTTGCAATGATTATCCTTCACAGAAATAAGAGACTGTCAAAATAAGTATGTAGATTTGGGAGACTCCGCCACTCTTTGGCAGGGAAGGTTAAGGACAAGTGGAGGAATCCCTAGGACACAAATCATCCAATTTGAAATTGTTTTATTTCCATACTTCCTTCCTAGGGATTCCCTTTTGCCTTCTTTGACAAAGAGTGCTGGTGCCTCATCAAACTACCAATCCCAGGATTCCAGGGCAAGGAGCTATGCAAATCATCCAGTTTCGATCTGGATTGTTTCTCTAGGGTTGATGGTCTCCTTGAAAAAGTTGAAATGGCCAGATTCCATAGGAGGGAGCCATGGCCAATAATCCAATCTAAAACAGGATTATTTGTCTAGTGTGGAACTGTGTCACCCTAACATGCATTATTATTATTATTAGAAGAGCCATTTTGTTTCTTTCTCCAGCAACCCACCTCACAGGTGTCTGGGTGAGACTGGCAGGTCCCTGGTGCTTGAGAGGACGGGCCACCCTCTCATGCTTAGGGGGGAACAGCCATTTTGTCTTTCAGAGTAATAAGCGACTGTCAAAATAAGTGTGTAGTTTTGTGAGGCACCACCACTATTTGTCAAGGAAGGTAAAGACCAGTTGAGGAATCCACAAGACACTAATCATCCATTTTGAAATTGTTTTATATCAATAGTTCTTTCCTAGGGATTCCCTGTACCCTTCTCTGACAAAGAATCTTAGTGCCTCATCAAACTACCAATCCCACGATTCTGGGGCAAGGTTTTATGCAAAACATCCAGTTTCCACCCATATAGTTTCTCTAGTTTGTTTGCTCTCCTTCTTGAAAAATTTGAAATGGATTATTTGTCAAGCATGGAACTGTGTCACCATAAAATTAATTATAATTATTAGAAGTTCAATTGTGTATCTTTCTCCAGCAACCCACCTCACAGCTGTCTGGGTGAGATTGGCAGGGCCTGGTGCTTGAGAGGATGGGCCGCCCTCTCATGCTTAGGGAGGAGCAGCCATTTTGTCTTTCAAAGTAATAAGAGACTGTCAAAATAAGTGTGTAGTTTGGTGAGGCACCACCACCCTTTGGCAAGGAAGTGTAAAGACCAGTGGGGGAATCCACAGGACACAAATTATCCAATTGGAAACTATTTTATTTCCTTCCTAGGGATTCCCTTTAGCCTTCTCTGACAAAGAGTGCTGGTGCCTCATAAAACTACCGATCCCACGATTCCAGGGCAAGGTGTTATGCAAATCATCCAGTTTCAATCTGGATTGTTTCTTTTGTCTAGATGCCCTCCTTCTTGTAGAACTTGAAATGGCCAGATTCCATAGGAGGGAGCCCTGGCCAACATTCCAGTCTGAAATAGGATTATTTTTCTACCGTGGAACTGTGTCACCCCTAACATGAATTATTATTATTAGAAGGGCCATTGTGTTTCTTAGTTCAGCTACCCACCTCACTGCTGCCTGGGTGAAATTGGTAGGCATCTGGTACTGGAAAGGATGGGCTGCCTTCTTTTGCTCATGGAGGAGCAGCCATTTTGTCCTTGCAATGATTATCCTTCACAAAAATAAGAGAGTGTCAAAATACGTGTGTAGTTTGGTGAGGCACAACCATTCTTTTGCAAGAAAGTGTAAAGACCAGTGGGGGATTCCACAGGACACAAACCATCCAATTTGAAATTGTTTTATTTCCATAGTTCCTTCCTAGGGATTCCCTTTAGCCTTCTCTGACAAAGAGCCCTGGTACGTCATCAAACTACAAATACCAGCATTCCAGGGCAAGGCGTTATAGAAAACATCCAGTTTCAACCTGGATTGTTTTTTTTGTGTGTGGATGCCCTCCTTCTTGAAAAATTGAAATGGCAAGATTCCAAAAGAGGGAGCCCTGGTCAATAACCAGTCTCAAATAGGATTATTTGTCTAGCATGGAACTGTGTCACCCTAACATGATTTATTATTATTAGAAGGGCCATTGTGTATCTTTCTCCAGTTACGCACCTCACAGCTATCTGGATGAGATTGGTAGGCACCTGGTGCTGAAGAGGATGGGCTGCCTTCTCTTGCTCAGGGAGGAGCAGCCATTTTGTCCTTGCAATGATTCTCCTCCACAGAAATAAGAGACTGTCAAAATAAGTATGTACATTTGAGAGGCTCCGCCACTCTTTGGCAGGGAACGTTAAGGACCAGTGGAGGAATCCCTAGGACACAAATCATCCAATTTGAAATTGTTTTATTTCCATACTTTCTTCCTAGGGATTCCCTTTAGCCTTCTCTGACAAAGAGTGCTGGTGCCTCATCAAACTACCAATCCCAGGATTCTGGGGCAAGGTGTTATGCAAAACATCCAGTTTCAACCTGGACAGTTTCTTTGTTTGGATGCTCTCCTTCTTGGGATAGTTGAAATGGCCAGATTCCATAGGAGGGAGCCATGGCCAATACTCCAGTCTCAAACAGGATTATTTGTCTAGCGTGAAACTGTGTCACCCTAACATGCATTATTATTATTAGAAGAGCCATTTTGTTTCTTTCTCCAGCAACCCACCTCACAGGTGTCTGGGTGAGATTGGCAGGACCCTGCTGCTTGAGAGGATAGGGTGCCTTCTCATGCTTCAGGAGGAGCAGCCATTTTGTCTTTCAAAGTAATAAGAGACTGTCAATTAAGAGTGTAGTTTGGTGAGGCACCACTACTTTTTGGCAAGGAAGGGTAAAGACCAGTGGGGGAATCCACAGGACACAAAGTATCCAATTTGAAACTATTTACTGTATTTCCATAGTTCCTTCCTAGGGATTCCTTTTAGCCTTCTCTGACAAAGAGTGCTGGTGCCTCATCAAACTACCAATCCCATGATTCTATAGCAAGGTGTTAGGCAAATCATGTAGTTTCAACCTGGATTGTTTCTTTTGTGTGTGGATGCCCTCCTTCTTCTAAAACCTGAAACAGAACATTGTATAGGAAGGAGCCCTGGCCAATAATCCAGTCTCAAACAGGATTATTTGTCTAGAGTGGAACTGTGTCACCCTAAAATGAATTATTATTATTATTACAAGGGCTGTTGTATCTCTTTCTCCAGCTATCCACCTCACAACTGCCTCGATGAAATTGGTAGGCACCTGGTCCTGGAGAGGATGGGCTGCCTTCTCTTGCTCATGGAGGAGCAGCCATTTTGTCCTTGCAATGATTCTCCTTCACAGAAATAAGAGACTGTCAAAATAACTGTGTAGGTTGGTGAGGCACCAGCACTCTTTGGCAGGGAAGGTTACGACCAGTGGAGGAATCTATAGGACTCAAATAATACAGGTTGAAATTGTTTTATTTCCATACTTCCTTCCTAGGGATTCCCTTTAGCATTCTCTGACAAAGAGTGCTGGTGCCTCATCAAACTACCAATCCCAAGATTCCAGGGCAAGGTGTTATGCAAATCATCCAGTTTCAACCTGGATTGTTTCTTTATTGTGGATGTCCTCCTTCTTGTAAAACCTGAAATGGCAAGATTACATAGGAGGGAGCCATGGCCAATAATCAAGTCTCAAATAGGATTAAGAAATTGTCAAAATAAGTGTGTAGTTTCATGAGGCACTCTTTGGCAAGGAAGGGTAAAGACCAGTGGGGGAATCCATACGACAGAAATAATCCAATTTGAAATTGCTTAATATATATAGTTCTCTCTCTCTCTCTCTGGCTTTTCTTCACAATCGAAGATTCAGGAAGGACTCATCCCGCACTTTCTGCGCTCCGCCAAAGAGTGGCGGAGCCTCTCAAATCTACATACTTATTTTGACAGTCTTATTTGTGTCAAGGATAATCATTGCAAGGACAAAATGGCTGCTCCTCCCTGAGCAAGGGAAGGCAGGCCATCCTCTTCAGCACCAGGTGCCTACTAATCTCACCCAGACAGCTGTGAGGTGGGTAGCTGGAGAAAGATTGGCCTTTTTAGCGCTGATGACTAAAAAGGCCAATCCGAGATAAACAAGTCTTGTTGCAAAAAGCACAGCAGAAGGTCTCCTTCGGTTATGTTTTTGGGTTGTGATTCTTCCTGCGTTGTCGTTTCTCTTCAAGACTTGTTCTGCGTGAGTTCTCAAATAAGGCTGCAACATTGTGGATAGTGCATCTCCATGCCTCCTGATGTGAGGCCAGGGCGGACCACTGTTGGTGATCAATTTGGCCGAGCCTGAGATGTTGTTTCAGGGAGTCTTTGTATCGCTTTTTTGGAGTGCCCCTCTTATGCTGACCCGTGGCGAGTTCACCGTAGAGTAGTATTTTGGGGAGGCGATGGTCCTCCATCCTAGAAACATGCCCTGCCCAGTGCAGCTACGTTCTCAATATCATGGCCTCAATGCTGGTGATCCCTGCTTGCTCAAGGACAGAAACATTCGTCACATAGTCAGTCCAGTGTATATTTAGGATTGTGTGTAGACAGCACTGATGAAAACGCTCGAGGAGTCGTAGGTGGTGGCGATAGGTGACCCATGTTTCAGATCCATAAAGGAGGATAGACAGTACAATGGCTCTATACACACTGATTTTTGTGCTTTGCCTCAGGTGTTTATTGCTCCAGACTCTTTTGTGAAGTCTTCCAATTGCACTATATGCCTTTGCTAATCTGTGATCAATCTCTTTGTCAATCTTGGCCTCTGAGGAGATGACGCTTCCCAAGTAGGTGAACTGCTGAACGGACTTGAGCACAGATTTGCCGACGGCAATGTGGGGATGGTGGTGTTCGTCCTGTGGTGCAGGCTGGTAAAGAACTTCTGTTTTCTTCAGGTTGACTTCCAGCCCAAACACCTTCCTAGGAATTGCCTTTAGCATTCTCTGACAAAGAGTGCTGGTGCCTCATCAAATTACCAATCCCAGGAGTCCAGGGCAAGGGGCTATGCAAATCATCCAGTTTCAACCTGGATTGTTTCTTTCTTGTGGATGTCCTCCTTCTTTTAAAACTTTAAATGGCAAGATTCCATAGGAGGGAGCCCTGGCCAATAATCCAGTCTCAAATAGGATTATTTGTCTAACGTGGAACTGTGTCAACCTAATATGATATATTATTATTGGAAGGGCCATTCTGTTTCTTTCTTCAGCTTTCCACCTCACAGCTGTCTGGGTGAGATTGGTAGGCATCTGGTTCTGGAGAGGATGGGCTGCCTTCGCTTACTCAAGGAGGAGCAGCCATTTTGTCCTTGCAATGATTATCCTTCACAAAAATAAGAGACTGTCAAAATACGTGTGTAGTTAGGTAAGGCACCACCACTGTTTTGGCAGGGCAGGTTAAAGACCAGTGGGGGAATCCTTAGGACTGGAGAGGATGGGCTGCCTTCTCTCGCTCAAGGTGGAGCATCCATTTTGAACTTCAAAGTAATAACAGGTCAAAATAAGTGTGTAGTTTGGTTAGGCACCAGCTCTCTTTGCCAGAGAAAGCTAAAGACCAGTGGGGGAATCCCTAGCACATAAATTATCCAGTTTGAAATCGTTTCATTTCCACCCTCGTCTTTTTGTAAAACTTGAAATGGCAAGATTCCATAGGAAAGAGACATGGCCAATAAACCAGTCTCAAACTGGATTATTTGTGTAGGGTGGAACTGTGTCAGCCAAATAATTATAGTTATTATTAGGAGGGCCATTCTGTTTCTTTCGCCAACTGCCCATTTCACAGCTGTCTGGGTGAGATTGGCAGGGCCTGGTGCTTGAGAGGATGGGCCGCCCTCTCATGCTTATGGATGAGCAACCATCTTGTCTTTCAAAGTAATGAGACTGTCAAAATAAGTGTGTATTTCGTGATGCACCACCACTCTTTGGCAAGGAAGGGTAAAGACCAGTGGGGGAATCCACTGGACACAAATCATCCAGTTTGAAATTGTTTTATTTCCATAGCTCCTTCCTAGGGATTCCTTTTAGCCTTCTCTGACAAAGAGTGCTGGTGCCTCATCAAGCTAGCAATCCAAGATTCCATAGGAGGTGGCTATGCAAATCATCCAGTTTCAACCTGGATTATTCCTCTAGTGTCGATGTCCTAACTTTAATTTTTCTTATTAGAAGGGCCATTAAGTTTCTTTCGCCAGTCACCAATGAAACAGCTGGCTAGATGAGATTGGAAGGGCCCTGGTGCTGGAGAGGATGGGCTGCCTTCTCTCCTTCAGGTTGAAGCAGACATTTTTTCCTTAAAATAATAAGAGAATGTCAAAATTAGTGTGTAGTTTGTTGAGGCACCACCACTATTTCACAAGGAAAGGTAAAGACTAGTGGGAGAATCCACAGGACACAAATCATCCAATTAGAAACTATTTTATTTCCATAGTTCCTTCCTTGGGATTCCCTTTAGCCTCCTCTGACAAAGAGTTCTGGTTCCTCATCAAACTACCAATCCCACAATTCCAGGGCAAAGTGTTATGCAAATCATCCAGTTTCAACCTGGATTGTTTCTTTTATGTGGATGCACTCCTTCTTGTAAAACCTGAAATGGCAAGATTCCATAGGGGGGAGCCCTGGCCAATAATCCAGTCTCAAACAGGATTATTTGTCTAGCATGGGACTGTGTTACCCTAACATTAATCATTATTATTAGGAGGGCCATTGTGTTTCTTTCTGCAGCTACCCACCTCACAGCTGTCTGGGTGAGATTGGTAGGCACCTTGTGCTGAAGAGGATGGGCTGCCTTCTCTTGTTTAGGGAGGAGCAGCCATTTTGTCCTTGCAATGATTATTCTTCACAGAAATAGGAGATTGCCAAAATAAGTGTGTAGTTTGGTTAGGCACCAGCACTCTTTGGCAGGGAAAGTTAAAGGCCAGTGCGGGAATTCCTAGGACACAAATAATCCAATTTGAAATTGTTCTATTTCCACCCTCATCTTTTTGTAAAACTTGAAATGGCAAGATTCCATAGGAAGGAGATATGGCCATTAAACAGTCTCAAAACTCGATTATTTGTGTAGCATGGAAGTGTGTCACCTAAATAAATAATAGATATTATTAGGAGGCCCATTGTGTTTCTTTCACCAGCTGCCCACATCAAAGCTGTCTGGGTAAGATTGGCAGGGCCCTGGTGCTGGAGAGTACAGGCCGCCTTCTCCTGCTCAGGGCAGAGCAGCCATTTTGTCTTTCAAAGTAATAAGAAACTGTCAAAATAAGTGTGTAGTTTGGTGAGGCACCACCACTCATTGGCAGGGAAGGTTAAGGACCAGTGCAGGAATCCATAGGACACAAATAATCCAATTTGAAATCTTTTTTTTCCATAGTTCCTTCCTAGAAATTCCCTTTAGCCTTCTTTTACAAAGAGTGCTGGTGCCTCATCAAAATACCAATCCAGGGGCTCGTTTACACGGCAGTTTTTATCCCCGGGGAGAAGCAAGATATCTTCATCCTGAGTTTGTCTCTTATTGTTTACATGATTTGTCACGTGTAGCATAAGTCTCTCTCTTTTTCTTTTCTTTTTTTATTTGTTGTTCTGAGTACCTCCATGCCGTGAGAGGGGCACACAGCAGAGCAGTATTTTGACACAGTAGTGGTTGGACTTTGGGGGGGACAGGCTTGCAAGGGAAGCCTGGCAATTCTCGATCTGCCATTTTTGGAATGGTCAGTCTTAGAGAACCACCCCGATGGCCACACTTCCCTCTCCTCTAAAGAGAACCCCCATCCTCTGCTCCCACTTCTTTTCCTTCCAATAGAAAGCAATGCTTTACGTGCTTTCTGTCCCACCCCACTCTCCCTCCTACTTCTTTTCCTTCCAATAGGAAGCAATGCTTTAAGTTCTGTTTGTCCCCCCACTTCTCCCCCCACTTCTTTTCCTTCCAATAGAAAGCAATACTTTAAGTGCTTTCTGGAGATTTTCACACGCCGAAAATATTCCCTCCAGAAACCGGGACAGAAATATTTCTGTCCCGGAAGCAGCGCCGTGGTTCGCACGCTCACCTCCCTCTTCCGTTTTTCCGTCGTCCTCGCTTTGGGTTTTTTCCTCTCTCTTCCGGAATATTTTATTAACGGCAAACTCCCGTTAGTAAAATATTCCAGAAGAGGGAGGGAAAAACCCAAAGCGAGGACGACGGAAAAACGGAAGAGGGAGGTGAGCGTGCGAACCGCGGCGCTGCTTCCGGGACAGAAATATTTCTGTCCCGGTTTCTGGAGGGAATATTTTCGGCGTGTGAAAATCTCCTCTGTCCCACCCCACTCTCCCTTCCACTTCTTTTCCTTCCAACAGAAGGCAGTGCTTTAAGTTTTGCTTGTCCCCCCACTCCCCCCCCACTTCTTTTCCAATAGAAAGCAGTGTTTTAAGTGCTTTCTGTCCCACCCCACGCTTCACCCCCTCTTCTTTTACTTCTAATAGAAAGCAATGCTTTAAGCAAGGCTGAGCCACAGCCCTGAGTAGGAGGGAGGGAGGGTCTGCCAGCCGGGCATCAAGTCCCTTGCAAGCCCGCCCCCTCCAAGTTTCCTAAAAAGGTCCTGAAAAATAGAGGGGAAAGTCACGGATTAACTGGGCTTTTTGCTACCCCTCCTTTTGAATTGCCTGTGATGTGTGTGAACTACTAGGGATAGATACAAATTCTCTTCGGGCTTTTTTTGTCCTGTAAAAGTTCCCTGGGAATACTTGTCTGAAAAAGTAATGCTTCCAAGCTCTCAGTCTGGGCACGTGTGGTTTAACAGCACTTTTCCACTGGAGAAATTTCCAGTGGATTTTCATTAATATTATTTAATTGACATTTGGCTCAAATCAAATCTGGAAAAAAAAAAGCCTTTTAAAAACAGCTTCTGATCATATCCATTTTGTAGATGCTCCACAAAAAGTGAGTGAACAAAGGATGGGCATTTCAGACAATCCTCCCCCTCTGCAAAAAAAAAAAGAAAAAAAGAAAAAAGAAAAGAAAAGAAAAGAAAAGAAAAGAAAAAGAAAAGCTAGTGTGGATCCAATCAGTACCTCAGATTGCCATGATATTGAACAAAAGTTTTCTTCTTAAACAGTTTCAAGAAGTCTGTTTCATGTGCTATGCTGAATGTCTATATAACTTCCAATATTAAAGGCATTCCAAAGGGATTAAGAGCTAACAAAATGTTTGAGTCTTTCATGTGCGATTTAGAAACAGCAGCAGCAGCTCCAATTCATACCTTTTAAAATACTGCTAAAATCATTGGTCATGTACCCTGCATGAAAAGCAGCTGAAAATGAGTAAACGTCTTTCCTTTGGAATTTGCCATCTGTGTGCTTCCTTCAGGGCTGAATTTAGGTCCTGCAAAAGAAGAAAACTAATAGAATATGAGCCAATGACAGGTTCCAATGTCAGCCTCCAAAATGGACACTGCAGGAACCAGATGTATAACCTCCTTCAACACCGTCATCAAAGCTGCCATCGATGTTTTCCATTTTTAAAAATCTCCCACAATTCCCTGTTTGAGTTAGAACCTGCTCTCTTTGATCCTGCATCTAGTAGACATTCCATATAACATGGAATATCTAAGACACTAGATCTTAGTCTGAGGCAAGTCACTTATGCTGGGAGTAATTGGGAGAGGAGAGTTTGAAAGACAAGAAGAGCCAACAAACCTGTAAAGACATATGCCAGATGCATTTTCATGCAGCATTTACTTAAGGCATGCTCTTCTCTCAGATCAGTATATGTGAAGAAGGAACTAGAAGGAAATGAGCTATACCAGTGGTTCTTAAACTGGGGTCCATTTAGTCCAAAGCTTAAAGGAGTAATCCAAGGTGTTCAATCATATCTCCAGAATAGGGTCAACACCCTGGACAAGTGCTTCCAAGCATGGATTAAAACCCAGAGCCAATTCACCCTGGCACAACCATCCACCAGTGCCCCCATCCTGTACTACAATATGGAACAAATGGGGACTGAAGAGGAGAGGGAATATTGAGGGTCCAGAAATGGGGGACCAAATACCACACTGAGCCCATCTGCTCCTTCTTCCAATCATCTAAAAGAGGGATAAGGGAATGTGTGGCCCTCCAGATGTTGGTGGGTGGCAAATCTCATCAGCCCTAGCCAGCACAGCCAACAATGAGGAACAGTGGGAGCTGCAATCCAGCAACATCGGGAGGAGCACACATTCCCCACCTCTGACCTAAGAAACTTCCATGCTGTTCAAAGTGGATATTCCTGTCTTTTTTGCAAGGGGGAAATTGAGCTATATGACTGAAGGCACCCAGTTGCCTGTTCTGCTCCTGGCTTCCCAGACTCCCCGCTGTGGCTCATCTAATAGGGTGTTTTTCCTCTCTCTCCAAAATAGTTGTTAAGGTCTTTATCACTGAACCCTGAAAATATTCCAAACACTGCATTCCAAAACATCACATTCTCCAATGCGATGGTGTCCAAGCGGAGCTGTTTCCCCTCAGTTCTTCTCGCCTTTCATTGCCTTTGGATCTGTGTTTGTTTGTTTGTTTTCTCTTTTCCCATCACAGAAATATGAAAGATGGATATCCAGGGGCCACAAAGCCATGAGAAGAGGCACATATAAGAGATAGCAGCAAAGATCACAGCCAGTGCACTCCTTTCCTGGATAATTTAATTAGCTGGGACATTCCCTTTGAAAGGAAACATCTAGAATGGAAAAGGGAAACAAACCATGGTATGCACAGGATAACCCACCAGCCCCATCCACCCATCCCCCATTCCTGTCAGCTCCCCCTCCCTGCTCATCCAGGGAGCCTGCACTATGGACTCCTCCACACACACACTGATGATGTGTAGACCTCATAAATTAATGCCTGAATAGGACTACAGCCTGCACAACCTGTAACTAATTAAACCAGCAGGCTGAGTCCTTGGTGGGCTCCCAATATTTGCTGGTTGCAGTGGCATCACTAGGGTTGGTGTAACTCAGTGCAGTAACTCATGTTGATACCCCCATGGACCTCTTCCTGTACCACACCAGAATCTTCAAGTATCCATAACACCCCACTCCTCTTGCATCCTGAGATTTTGCATGCACATGCACACAGGTTCATCCCTGCTTTGGTGCCGGGTTCCTACCTTGCCACCTTGCTCCTGATGCTACCCAGGGAATACAGCTGTCCTGGCAGTGGCAGCAGGAGCAGGAGCAGTGGAGTGTAGCCAACTCATGAGAAAGCAGGAAAAGATCCAAAAATTCAGAATGTATGGTTAGTGCGAACAAGCCAATGAATAAGGAGATTATCAGAGAGGAACACAAAAAGTGTTCCTGTCCCACAATCTCCACTCCCATCCCTGTCCCATCCCAGTCCTGCCACACTCACCCTCCCCATTGCACTTACCTCCTCTCCCTTCAGTCAGGCAGCTCAGGAGTGAATGGGGCTCTAACGGAGCTCTGTTCACTTCCTGGATCAAAATCGTGCAGATTCTCACATGAAAATGCAAACGCAGGAAATTCAAAAGGAAAAAGAACACCAAAAAAGTGACGCAAGCACAAAAACACACTTTTACAAAGTACAAGTAACCCAAGGAGGGTCATAAAAAGTGTGTCATTTACCTTGATGTCCCAATCTCACCTGGAAGTGTTCTGGCAGGTACCTTCCATTAATGCTGGGATCTTGCCAGCAAAATGGGGCACCTTGTCGCACACAGGAAAATCTGTGACAGGAACAGAATGGGGGATCTATTGACAGCTTCTCCCATCAATAAAAAGCAGCGCCTGCAGAACAGCAGCAGAATGGGTGCATAATGAGGGGGGATGACATCATCTGATAAGGGAGCCCTTTTGCAATCTCCTCGCATTTCTATAACACTGCTTTTCATGTGTCTGATAATCTCCTAAATTTAGAAAATTCAGCAGTTACAAACAATATTTATTTTGTTCCTGTATCCCTGGTAGGTTGTCTGCCAATTAAATGGATGACAATCAGATACAAATGACAGTCACTGAGGCATAGAGAATGGAGTACAGTATGACCCCTGTATCCACAGATTTGGTATCCATAGATTCACTTATCCATGTCCAAAAATAATGTTCTCTCTAGGCATTTCAAGGTCCTCCAGTGTGATTCTATGGTCAACTTCCAGCCCAAGCATACCATAGAATCATTCTGGAGGACCTAAAAATGCCTAGAGATGTGTTCTCTGTAGGCATTTCTAGGTCCTCCAGTTCAATTCTATGTTATGCCGAGCAGGACTGGTTTAAGGAATTTTGGGGACCCCTGCAATGCTTTATTGGGGGGGGCATATGTTTATCTCAGGCCAATGTAATCTAACTTAACCTAAGCTATTCATAGTACAAGATATTCAGATTATTACTAATAATGTTTTTGCAGGAGGAGGGGTACTATGGGGGGGGCCACAATGATGGGGCCCCCTGCAGATGCTGCTGCTGCTGGTGCCTTAAACCAGCTCTGATGCTTAGGCCGGAAGTCATTTGTCTCATTGAAAATAATAGGGTTCCCTATTATCCATAGTTTCAGGTATCCACAGGGAGTCTTGGAATGTATGGCCCATGGATACAGGGGTCATACTGTATTAAAGTTCTACTTAAACTAGGGAAAAGGCCAGGATTCAAATCCCCATTTTGGCTATGAACATGCAGAGTGGTCAAACTAGACCTTATGAGGAATGTGTATTAAGATTAACATGTGTCCTGTTCAAAAGCAGGAAACATGTCTCTCAACAATCAGAATCGTAAATTAAGACTATATTTACCTTCAAAAAACAAAGCACACTACACACAAGTGAGGAGGAGCATGTGCTATGGCATACTAATATCTTTCACCACTTGAGAGGGCACCTCATCGAAGTACATGCTAATCATATTGTTGAATTTGTCCCTGAGTAGAGTCAGGGTGGTATAGTGGCTTGGCCATTGGACTATGACTCTGGACACCAGGGTTTGAGTCCCTGTTCAGCCATGGAAACCAAGTGGGTGATCTTGGATGAGTCACACACTTCCAATGCAAATGGACTGCAAGTCAAGGCTGATGGCTAAGCCAGCTTTTGATTTGCTGGTGCATATGTCCATTCCAATATTGGAAGATGGGCCTGCACCACAGTTGAAGAATTAATTATGAGAATTGTTCTTAAATCTGCTGTTGAAATGAGAATACTCTTCCATGCCCATAGTGGGGAGCACTGGTATAATGCAACCAGAGCCAACAATGTTCAAGTGCCAGGACTTTTGATTAGCAGAGATGACCATTTCAATCCTTCTCCACCCATGAATTTAACTGCAGTCTAGGAAAAAGTCTATATGAGCCCCCAAAACCAGATTGCTCCACAGTAATGTCAAATCACAGCAACTGCAATTTGTCTTAATTTTTTTTTTCTCTTATAAACTTTGTGGTGGTGCCATGGAGGGCACCCATGGGGGGACAGGAGGAGGGAACCATCCTTCCTTCCCTGATCCTCATGGCAGAAGCACCAAAGGCACCTGCTGGAAGGGGGAAGAAGAGGAGGAAGCCATACTCCCTTCCCCGATCCCTGTGGTGGCAGCAGGGAGGGCACCCACAGGGATGGGAAAGAGGAGGAGGGAGCCATTGTCCCTTCCCTGATTCCTGTGATGGCATTAGGAAGGGCACCTGTGGGGGCAGAGAAGAAGAGGAGGGAGCCATCCTCCCTTCCCCACCACCATGGTGGTGGCACCAAGGGCACCTGCTGGGAGGGAAAAGAAGAGGAGGGAGCCATCCTCCCTTCTCTGATCCCCACAGCAGAGCCACCAAGGGCACCCACAGGGAAGGGGGAAGAGGAGGAGGGAGGCATCCTTCCTTCCCCAATCCCTGCAGCAGTGGCACCAAGGGCACCCATGGGGAGAGACAAGAGGAGAAGGGAGCCATCCTCTCTTCCCTGATCCCCGCAATGGCAGTGGCAGCAGGAAGGACACCTGAGGGGGGGAGAGGAGGAGAGAGCTGTCCTCCCTTCCCTGGTTCCTCCTCTTCCCCCTCCCCATGGCTGCCCCTCTGCCCTGCCCAAAAAAAGGGTAAAGTGCAGGATCATGTCTGTGCACCCCTGACCAATCAGAAAGTCCGTAACTCCCCCTCCAGACTGCACAACAACTCACACCATTCTCTTAATGGTTGGGGGTGAGCATTTGCCTCTGAGTTTTTTAAAAACTCTGGTTAAAACCACAAAGGCTTTTTCTGTAGAGTTTTGCCATTTTTGCACACACACCCCTCACAATACGGCAAAATAACACAGATTGCCATTAGGACAGGTCGTCTTCTCCTCGTAGTCTGTGAGGAGAATTTTTGCTGTGTAGAAAACCCCAGAGGCTTCCGTCTTCTCTCCTGCATTCTTATCCCTGAATCTGATACAATAAGGCCACATGATCCACATCAAATTCAAATTTAAACATATTGATGTACTTTCACAATTGTGTTCTTAAAAAAAAAACATTTTTAAAGGCACACTTGTGTAAGGCATACTGGGGTTAAAAGGCAGAGTTATGGAGGTGGTACAGAAGACACACCGTAGGACCATGGATCACTAAAGAAGAGTTAAAGCCCAGGTTGGGAGAAAAGTTTGATAATAAAAGGTACCAAACTAGTATGGTTTTATTCTTAAACTAGCGAAGGGACAGCAGGCTGGTATGATAAAGTCCATAGAGAAAAAATAAAAGTTAAAAGCAGAAACCACACATTTTATGGTAAATAAAGAAAAGTGTCATATACAGTCACAATATTAAAAGGCAGCAGCAAATTTTAATATTCAGTTATACTAGGTAACATCTAGATTTATAAAGCATTTTAATCGCTCCCAAAAGGAAATACTGTATTTCATAAGAGTTGTGTTTTTCTCTTTAATTTTCCCCAACATTTCCAAAACAAGATCCATTTGAAATCTGGAAAGGAAGTTCTTTCAGGGAAAATGGGAGAAAACATGTCCACAACACACATCACTTTTCTGTTATTTTCCAGACTTTCACAACTCTAAGCCCAATCTCGTCTTTGAAAAACCACAAACTGTAATTCTAATAAACACACTTAACATTTCGAGCAGCAAGGACCAGGTTCTGATGGGTATTTGCTTTGAATTTCAATGCTTCTTTCAGAGATATTGCAACCTTCTGCTTTCTGAAGCCTTCCATTGTGCTGATAAGCTGTTCCAGAAACTTTCCTAGCACCCTAGATTTTTAGGAACATGGGTGGGGTGAAGGAGAGAAGAAGTCACCCCCTCAAATTTCTGCAACAGAATTCATCCAAGGTATACCACTGACTCCTGGGTGGGGACCTGTGGTGCCAGGCACTTCCTCCCTGAGTAGAAAAGCACTGCCCATTTTTACCCAGCAAGATGAAACATACTTAGCATCAATGGGGAAGCACTCTGCATGTGCTTTTTGCTACATATGGCCCAAAGCCTAAAATGGCATAGGGGGTGGTTTTCTAGGGCTGACCAATAACTTAGAATAAAGCTGGGAACAGGTGGGGAGGGGGTTCTCTTTGGAAGGAGTGTTGATGCATCCTCCAGACAAGTTCCCAGCATGGCTAAAATTTATTCCATGTCAGTGACCACTCCAGTTCAGCTGTCTTTGTATCACCACCACCCAATCAAAATTGCAGAGGGTTAGTCTGACATCAATACCAGGGAAGATTCTAGAGCAGATCATTAAACAGAGAGTCTGTGAACATTTAGAAGGCAATGCCATAATCACAAAAAGCCAACATGGGTTTCAGAGAAACAAGTCATGCCAGACTAATCTGATCTCTTTTTTTGATAAAATTACCAGCTTGGTAGATGAAGGGAATGCTGTGGATATTGCATACCTTGATTTCAGTAAGGCCTTTGACAAGGTTCCCCATGACATTCTTGCAAACAAGCTTGTAAAATGTGGGCTAGACAAATTAACAGTTCAATGTACCGGTATTTGTAATTGGTTGACCGGCCGAACCCAAAGGGTGCTCAGCAATGGCTCCTCTTCATCTTGGAAAGATGTGACCAGTGGGGTGCCACAGGGTTCTGTCCTGGGCCCAATGCTATTCAATATCTTTATCAATGACTTGGATGAGGGAATTAGGGGCATACTTACCAAATTTGCAGATGACACCAAATTAGGAGGAGTAGCTAATACCCTGGAGGGCAGGATCAAAATTCAAAATGACCTGTATAAACTGGAGAGCTGGTCCAAAGCTAACAAAATGAAATTCAATACGGAGAAATGTAAGGTACTGCACTTAGGGTGAAAAAATGAAATGCATAGATATAGGATGGGGGAGACCTGGCTGAATGAGACTATGTGCGAAAGGGATCTAGGAGTCCTAGTAGACCACAAGTTGAACATGAGTCAACAGTGTGATGCAGCAGCTAAAAAGGCCAATGCGAATTTGGGCTGCATCAATAGAAGTATAGTGTCCAGATCAAGGGAAGTAATAGTGCCACTCTATTCTGACTTGGTCAGACCTCACCTAGAATACTGTGTCCAGTTCTGGGCACCACAATTCAAAAAGGATATTCACAAATTGGAGCGTGTCCAGAGAAGGGCGACTAAAATGGTGAAAGGTCTGGAAACCATGCTTTATGAGGAGAGGCTTAGGGAGCTGGGTGTGTTTAGCCTGGGAAAAAGATGATTAAGGGGCGATATGATAGCCCTGTTTAAGTATTTGAAGGGGTGTCACGTTGAGGATGGAGCAGGCTTGTTTTCTGCTGCTCCAGAGACTGGAACACGGAGCAATGGATGCAAGCTCCAGGAACAGAGATTCCACCTCAACATTAGGAGGAACTTTTTGACAGTAAGAGCTTTTCGGCAGTGGAACACACTCCCTCAGAACGTGGTGGGGTCTCCTTCCTTGGAGGTCTTTAAACAGAGGCTGGATGGCCATCTGTCGGGGATGCTTTGATCGTGATTTCCTGCATGGCAGGGGGTTGGACTGGATGGCCCTTGTCGTCTCTTCCAACTCTAGAATTCTATGATTCTAAGAATACAAGCACCATTGAATAAATAGCATCTTGCACAACCTGAATGAATGACTAACAAGCTCTTTCTCCCCACCCTGCAACACCTTCTCAACATATATCCAGGATTATAGAACAGTTTGTAAATGAAACCTACAGCTAATTGGCCAGTGTGAACACCAACACTGACACTCATGCATACATCTATGTGCGTTTAGAGGGGGAAATTGATGTGAATGAGGAAGACAGGTAAACAGGCATCAGTTCCCATTTTCCCCAGACAAGAGTTATCCTGCAAATCATGTAGCAGGGGCAATGGGTTGGAATAGCTGTTTTTAACCAATGGCTCACTGAGGCTATAGATGACAGAAGTATCCTCCAAGCAGATCTCAAACAGCTGTACTGCTTGCAGAACAGGCCACATAACAACTGGCACTGGTGGAGGCCTTATATTGTTGCTGCCGACTAATACCACCACCACCTCAACAACCACTATCTGGTTTTCTAGGATTTTATCAGACATGGGGAAACACAGCAAAAAATGTGTCCCAAATTGCATCAGAAGAACGTGACAATAACAGAAAGGGTGACATTATCAGATGCCCACATCCTCAGCCATTCCTGGGGCATAGCACTGGCGCAGATGAGGCTTCACTTTTTTATTGACAGGGCTAAGCCATCAATAAAAAGGGACATCTTATTCACACCTGTGCTATCCCCCCATAATGCTGAAGGACGTCGTCATCTGATGTTGTCACCCATTTCTGTTATTGTTGCGTTCTTCTGATGTGGTTTTTGCCGCTTCTGATAATCTCCCTTGTGCTGGTGGCCCAATTGCTATATACTTGGCATTCCTTGATCTATTATAAAGGGTGGGAAAAATGTGGGTTCTGGGCCACATGGAGTCCATGATACCCCAATTTGCAGTCCCTGAGCCCCTCCCCCCAAAGCCACTCAAGCCCCCTCAAATAAATTTCACCAAAAAACCCTCCAAAATAGATTAAAACCTTCCAAAAAAACAAAAAACAAAACAGCAGTTTGGCCTTTGCCACTGTCAAGACCACCTACACACCTTAAAACTCCCAGAAAGACTTTAAAACAGGTGAAAACTGGCCAAAACCAAAAGTGACACAGCATCACTTCCAGCCATGTCAGGTGCAACAGTGTGACCCTCTGGGGCACATGGGGGAGAAAATGGCCCTTCCCCTCCCCTGCCTCCTCTTCATTTTTCCACAATGAGATTATATCACAATAAGAAATTATATGGGGTTTTTTTACTTGTATTATGACTGCAAGTGGATAACAAGCCTAGCAGATTTTTATGATCATGGAAATGTATTCACATGACTGTAATCTAAAAAAAAAAAAATCTTTTCTGGTTGGGCACTGTGAATCTCTAATGCAACTTGGTTTTGGAAAAATAACAAATGAAGCTGAGGTTGTCACAGAAATGTCAATACTGGTCATGATTTAGAACTTGCCTTTAGGGGCCATTTTGTACAAAAACATAATTTGGAGACAGAATTCCTGTTCCAATTTGGCTCAGTATGTGTTATCCCTTTTGTACTAAATATAGATGTGTGTAAAACACACACACTTGCAGCTTTGGCCTTTACCATACAAGGGGAGAAGTAGGTGTAACACTGTTTCTGTCTTGCTTTAAAAAAAAACTAGATTGTGTTCTAAACTCTTTTAATGTTAATGGCCATTTACAGCCCTGATTCAAAATCTGTACTGTGGAAAATATGCAGAGAATACCCTATTAAACCTATATGTTCATGTTGTTAACTCCCCTCAAGTCAACTTTGACTTATGGCAACCCTATGAATGAGACACCTCCAAGTCACCCTATCCTCAACAGCCCTGCTGAGGTCTTGCAGACTCAGGGCCATATCTTCCTTGACTGAGTCTATCCAGCTGAAATGTGGCCTGAGCATGTCAAGAGCAGAACATCCTTTCAGTTTGAGTCCAGTTGTGTCATTAGCCTCAGTGCTATTCATAATTCATATTCATATTCATAGCTGTCTTCCTGTTGAGTGCCATCCAACCTAGGAGTTTCATCTTCTGCACTATCTCTTGTTTCATTTCGGATTGCCTCACCATAGGGTGTCCATGGTGAAAAGGGGTTTACCTTGCTTCCTTCTGCACAGTACTTACAGGTATTAGCTATGTTGCCACTGCCATTGTCTCTGAGAGATCCTCCACCAACATCATCCCCCTACTACTGCTGCTGCCCAGTAGCTGTCTGTCTCCTCAGCAAAAGCCTATCAGCTGGAGGTGTGAGGAGGTAGGATCGTTACACCACATGTGGTGGGGGTGTCAAATTATAAAGAAATTTTGGGAGAAAATACACACTGTAATTCAGAAAGTATTGAAGATATCAATTCCATTAGATCCCAAATTATACCTTCTGAATATAACAGCGATACTGGAGGAACAAGATGAGAAAATGTACTGGAAAATACTCTTAGGACATTTTCAGATGCGTAAAATTACCTTCTTGCCGCGCAAGCAGCCTCCGGAATAGTATTGAGGCTGCTGCGCGGCAAGGGTCCATTTTGGATGATGCCGTTTCTCTCTCGGCGTCGTCTGTGACTGTTGCAGCCAGCATTGGAAGCGGCCGTGCTATTTTTTACTCACGAAAGTTGTCCATGATTAAAAAATAGTGCGGCCGCCTACAATGCTGGCTGCAACAGTCACGGACGACGCCAAGACAGCATCGTCCAAAATGGACCCTTGCCGCGCAGCAGCTTCGATACTGTTCCGGAGGCTGCTTGCGCGGCAAGAAGCTGATTTTAGGCATCCGAAAATCTCCTTATACTGTGTAACAGCGGTGAGATTATTAATAGCCGCAAACTGGAAAAGTAAAGAAGGTCCAGATGTAGAAACCTGGCTATACAAATTGCTAGAGATGAAAGATAATGACAAATTAACTCAAATAGCAAATAATGGTAATATCGAGAAAATTAATTCGGACTGGAACCCAATAGTAGAATATTTAAATATACGATGAAATACTCGAAAGATGAAGGTTTAAATTAGTGAGATAAACTGGTGTATCAGGAAGCTTTAGGATACTACAATAAAAAAAGGTGATATTGGGAAGTGGCAAAATGTGATTTCAGGAAAAAGGATATGGTTAAAAATAATGGGAATGTGAGTAAAGCTATTTTGACAAGATTGAAGTAAAATTGGAATGATGTGTAACTGATAAAATGTTGGAATAGCAGGATAAGGATTAATTTAATAGCTTATTATAACCAAATTGAAACTGTTTGTGATGAAGGCTATGTAACAATATTTTGATAACATGTAAGATCATATGTAAAATCTAAAATAAATATTTTTTTTTAAAGCCTGTCTGATGTGGGGGACCATGCCAGAAGCACTGTTACTATCAGTATAGCCTCTTTCCTCTCAGCACATAATCTCACCACTACAGAAAAGTAGTGCCAGTGGTGGGAAACCTTTATATAGGATCTCTTCTTTTTAACAGTGAAAGGCTTGTATGCAGGGCACTTAAAACAGTATGACTGAAAATAGGCATTTTCATACATTAAAGTGGGGTTTTTTTTCAAGAAGATAAAACATAATTTTACATGTAGCAAATGTAGCAAAATTTAAGAATCTGAAACTCTCTCCATTCCCACTCCTGCCTCAAGCTGGCTTTGACCGTTGATTTGCAAAAGCTATGTCATACTCCGTGTATTTTACATGAATTTACAATCTCACTCCCTTAGATTTTTTTCTACATGGTCATACTTCCAAATATACATGCCTACTACTTGTACAAGAAATAATTATGGCAATTCCAGAATACCTAAGACACCCAGCAATGAGCTCTTCAAAATACCTCTCTATTTGTCAGAACATTAGAAAAATCAGCTTCACATTGCACTTGACACATGAAGATTGCAAGCATTTCTAAAGGTTTTCCTAGATAACTTTGTACATACAACTGAGATATTTGCTTGGCATTGCCCAGCTTGATGTTTATTACTTTACTTATGATTTGAATGAAACAAAGGTTTGTCTGGTAGCATCAACAATCCTTAAAAATTATTTCCCCTGTTCTATGCAAAATAGATCAAAACCAAAAGTCAAAGTTTCCCAATCAGTTCTGAACTTGCACAAAAAATGTTTGGGATGCCAAACTACGTCTAACTCAAAATTGGACAAAACTAGTTCATAAATTAGCATTCCAGAATGAAAATATACATAAATCCAAAGTGTTTGATTGGCAACTATCTGCAGTAGTTGATGGATGAAGGCAAAAACAATACAAGGGCTTGGCTACATGGCAGTTTTTCCTCTGAGAAGATGCGAGAAATAGAGGACTTGATTCTGTCACCCACTGTACCCATGATTTGTCATGGGTAGTAAAGCCTCAGATTGGTTCTTTACGTGCCTGTAACTTGTGCCTCCCTGCCTCCAGCCTCTGCTTCTTTCCCAGCCTCTGTTCCTTCCTTCCCCAGCCTCCACGGTGACTAACAGCTGGTGGGGAGGCTCAAGGTATGGGTCTTTGGTTGCAGAAGCCAGCTGTCAGTCACAGAGGGGGAGTTCTGTCCGGCTCGGCTCTCACCTAGCTCCCTGATGGCTGCTGCGGCTTCTGCCACCATAGTCACAGAGGTAGAGCCCTGGATCACAGCAGCCCGTCAGCCAGTAGGGTGCAGGACGGGACTTGCTGCGGCAACTGAGGGCTCTCCTTCCATGATTGTCAGTCACGGAGGGAGAGCCCTCAATCACAGCAACCCGTCAGCCGGTGAGGCGCAGGGCAGGACTTGCTGCGCGATGGAGGGATCTTCTTCATGGTCTCTGTGAATAAACACAGCTGGGTTATTCCTGTGCCTGTGCAGAGCATTCGGAACTTTCTGCAATCGCTAGGCAGAATGTGCCTTGATACATTTTTGGCAGTAACTCCAGCCACCCTAACAGTCCCTTAAGAGGCGCTCCTGCCTAATTCCCCTCAGGTCCTTTCTTTCCACCGCATAAGCAGCACATAGGAACCTTCTCTCACTGTTTTTTCCTCACTTTCAATTTCTGATTTTGTTATTTGACTCAGACTGAATTTTGACTTTGCTTCTTTCTTACTCCCTCTGGCTTGACTCGTTGTGGATTTTTCTGGCTTGACTTGGACTGTTTCTCTTGATGATTTCGATTTGCTCCTTCAATTTTGACGACCTTGGTGATTGCCTTGGGAATGGCTTCTAAGGCTGCCTTTAAGTGATGTGCTATTTGTCAGGCAAAATTGCATAGTTCTGATGGCCACTCTCGTTGCCTTATTTGCCTGGGTGAGTCGCAAAATGTGGAAGCCTGTGTCCATTACTGGGCCTTTACACCTCAGGCCCGTAAGCACAGGGCCTCTCGACTGAAGTCTTTTCTATACGAGAAGGCCCTTGTCCCTAGTGCTGCCTCCACATCAACTGCTGGGCCTGCGATGTCACCCCCAAAAAGGGGACAGTCTCCATCGCCGAAGTCCATGGCAGAAAAATGCCGTCGATCTCAAAGCCCATCTCAGCATCGATCTGTGGCTTCTGATCCCAAGGCAGTATGTCACTCTCACAAGCACACCCCCTCATCAAGCTCAACTCTGGGCCAAGTTCCATCAACTCCTACAGTCTCCACACAGGACTGTGACACCTCAAAACTGAAGGATGGGGTCCGAGAACGTTCAAAGCAAAAGGATCTTGGTCGAGACCATGATTCCTCGGCTTCATCTGAGGACAAGCCAATGAAGAAAAAGAAGAAGACCAAACACACCTCTCGACCTGATGAGAGTTCCAAGGATGCTGGAACTAAACCTCCAGCAGAGCAACTTGAGCCTTCCAAACCACCTGCGGTCGTTTCTGCTACTCTTCCTCAGCAGCAGGCCTCTCCACCAGAACAGGTGTAGGTGATGGTTTGGGATCAGACCGTTCCCCCCGAAAAGGCTCCAACAGAACAACCTTGCTCTGGAGCGGCCTCTCCGAGGAGCTCAATTGAGATTGTGGAGGTCGCAGTCGGTGATCCATCCGAAGGAGAGTTGTCAGATTCTCCTCGGTGCCGAGGATGCTCTCCTGCCCTGGTGGTCTCTTGGGCTGAGCTCCTCACAAGTACCACCACCGAGGTTGATGTTGAGGCCAGGTCGATCGAGGATACTGGTAGAATCTGTACTTCTTTGCCACGGATTCAAGATGATGAACCTGCCTATGGAGCCTACGACATGGCAAGGTCTATATTTCAGATACCCTTCTCTTCCCTGTCGGGATCACATGTGGTAGCTTTTAGTCGGATGCTCCAGCTCTCCTCAGAAGCGGGCACGAGTCGTGCTGTCTGCTGTTCACCGCCCTGGCTCTCCTTCCATGGTTTGGGAAAACCCACCTACAGTGAACAACAGTTGTTGGTACCAATGATGAGAGATGCTGGGAGCCAAGTCTCTCCATGACAGGGCTCGTGTCCATTACCTCCCTTGCCGCCTACTCTACCACCTCGGACAACTTCTCTACACCATGGCCATAGGAGCCCATCACTGTGATCTTCTTCAATGTCATCGGATTCCTCGGATTCATACTTGCCATACATTCCATCTCCTCAACCTTACCTGCTGGATTAGGACTCATCTTTGCCAACTGACAATGTCCATTCATTCTCGGAGAAGGTCGTGCGAATGTTGCATGCACTGGATCTCAAGCTGACGGAGAAAGAATCTGAGCTGGTGGACATGATATACCACAGGATCAAGTCCAAGGCTCCTCCAGCTGCAAGCATACCAGTCCTGACGTCTCTGTTGAAGTTGACACAAGGGTCCTGGGAAAACCCTTCCTCCATCCCGTCCACCTCAAAGAGATTGACTGGCTCTACCGGGTGGCTGGAGATGACATTGAGTGGCTGAAGACGCACCCATGTCCCAACTCCGTGGTTGTCGAAGCATCCAAACATAGATGTCAGCAGCATGCTCAGACCATACTGTCGGACCCTGAAGGCAGGAAACAGGACATTATTGGCAAGAAAATCTATTCAGCTGCCGATCTCAGTTTCCGCATCGCTAATTATTCGGCCTGCGTGGGGGGATATCAACAGGTCTTGTGGGAATGTATGGGACCCCTCATTCAAGACCTGCACAAAGAATGATGCCGATTGGCAGAGGCGATTCAAGCTGAAGCTCAACTGTTGGCCAGGCAACAGATTAATTCAGCGAGACACGTTGCCAACTGTGCAGCCAAGACTGTGGCTGGATCCATCGCCTTGCGAAGAAATGCATGGCGTCGATCTTCAAGGCTTGCCCCCCAAGCATCCGCTACTATCAAGGATATGCCTTTTGATAATTCTGGCCTCTTCAATGGATCCATGGATGAGAAGTTGGAGTTTATGCAGAAGATGAGGACCACTGCGCAGAAATACGGTATGCCATTGTCCTCATCTTCTGCATACCGGTCAAGAGGCCGCACGGGCCAGCAAGGTTCTACTTACACCCAGTCCTTCAGAAGAGGGTACATGCCTCAGTCCTCCAGGAGTTCATGGTACCAGCAATCACTGTCATCAGCCTCTTCGTTGAGGTGACAAGGATCCACCTCTTGGTACCGGCTACCCTCCAAGCAGAAGCCCAGGGATCAGGGTAGAAAAAGATTCTGAGTCCTCCCATCCTCATTCTGTTTCTTTATTTCTTCTAGACCCCCATGTTCAGAGACCGTCTATCGTCGTTCCAAGATGCCTGGTCCTCGATAACATCGGACTGCTGGGTGCTTCACATTGTACAGAACGGCTATCGGATTGAATTCGACACACTGCCTCAGGCGAGTCAGGTTTGACCTACACCACCTTTCCCTCCCCTCCTCGAGGAGGTGCAGACTTTGCTTCAAAAAGGGGCCATTGAACCCGTGAACTCTGAACTTCACCACCCTTGCTACTTCTCGAGGTACTTCCTTGTTACAAAGAAGGATGGAGGCCTCCGTCCCATCCTTGACCTTCGAGGAGTGAACGGGTACATTGCTCCAAGGAAATTCAGAATGTTGACTTTGGCTGCCATTCTACTTCTCCTCCAACAAGGCGACTGGTTTGCATCCATAGACCTCAAGAACGCTTACTTCCACATCGGGATCCATCCATCTCACAGACGATTCCTGGCATTCCAGTTGAGGAAGATGCCTTTCAGTTCTGTGTCCTACCCTTCGGACTATCCACGGCTCCGAGGGTATTCAAGAAATGCGTGGCAGTCGTAGCGGCTTTTCTTCATCAGCATGGTGTGGTGATATTCCCCTACATCGATGACTGGCTGATTGTGGCAGATTCCAAGCATCAACTCGAGATGGACATCGCTTTAACCTTGGATGTTCTGCACAGCTTGGGACTTGTTGTCAACATGGAAAAGTCACAACTCAAGCCATCCCAAGCCATCCAGTTCATAGGGGCTCATCTGGATTCATTGACTGCAGCAGCCTACCTCCCACAGGACCGATTCGACACCCTCTGTTCCCTGAGCTACGAGTGCCGCCAGTCCCGACGGGTCTCTGCTCATGCTATTCAAATTCTATTAGGCCACATGGCAGCTACCACATCTGTCACCTGTCACCTGTCTCGCCAAGCTATGGCGCTTCAACATTGGTTCCTAGGAGTGTTTGACCCTCTACGAGATCCCCCCCAAGAAGATTCTGACAATGCCACATACCATCCAGCGTTCCTTGGACTGGTAGCTTTTCCTGGACAACATACTGTTGGGGATACCCTTCGAGCCTCCTCAACCGGATACGTCTCTGACGACAGATACGTCCATGCTAGGTTGGGAAGCTCATCTAGGAGCATACGAGGTGCAGGGGACATGGGA
This sequence comes from Gambelia wislizenii, assembly GCA_030847615.1. NCBI lineage: Eukaryota > Metazoa > Chordata > Lepidosauria > Squamata > Crotaphytidae > Gambelia > Gambelia wislizenii. The sequence continues at coordinate 216,948,960 of JAUMIR010000003.1, forward strand.
TGCCAAAGAACAGACACTCCATATCAACGTCCTAGAGCTCAGGGCCATGCAGAAGGCACTTCGGGCCTTCGAGAAGTTAGTGACAGGAAAGACCTTGCTTCTGGTGACAGACAACACCTCCGTCATGTACTATTTGAACAAACAAGATGGAATGAGGTCCTCTTGACTCCTCCAGCTCACATTGGAAATCTGGGATTGATGCGTCCAAAGAGGCATACATCTCCACTCCATTCACCTTCCGGGAGAGGAGAATATTCTTGCAGACAGACTCAGCCGTTCCAATTCATCCATCCACGAATGGATGTTGCAATGGCTGGTAACAGAGGATCTCTTCAAGTGCTGGGGAACCCCACAGGCGGACCTCTTTACGAGCCCGGTAAACAAGCAGTGCCCTCAGTTCTGCCCGGGGCTCGAGAAGAGACACGTTCCTCTTTCAATGGACAGGTTTGCTCCTTTACCTCTTTCCTCCATTCCCACTGTTGACAAGGGTGATAGCCAAGCTGCATTGGAACCGATCGGATGCAATCCTCATCACTCCATAGTGGCCTCGTCAACCTTGGTTTGCACCCCTGCTTCATCTAGCCACCTTCTGAACCACCCCGACCTGCTCATGATCCAAGACAGGATGATCAGACACCCAGATCTTGAGACACTCTGCCTGACAGCCTGGACAATAGGCCTATGAACCTGTCCTCAGTTCCAGGGGCTTCGTCCTCTCCGATTTTGCCACTGGACATCCAAGCTGTCATCGACGCTGCCCGAAAGCCAGCAACTCACAAATCATACCGTACAAATGGAAGCGGATTGAATCCTACCTAGCTGAACCTGGACTGGATGCCTAGTCTTGCTCGGTACTGGTTGTCCTGCAATTTCTTCTCCACCTATCTGAAACAGGACTATCGATATCCTTGTTGAGATGCTATCTGGTGGCTATTTCCGTTGAGCTCCAGGCAAGGGGTCAACCGTCTCCGTTCCGAGACCCGATGGCCAAGAAATTTTTGAAGGGTTACATCAATCTCCATCCTCCAGTGCTCGAACCCACTCCAACCTGGAGCCTCAAACTCCTCCTCTCTCAACTAGTGAGATGACCCTTTGAACCCATGGCAACCACGGACCTCAGGCTCTTGTCTTGGAAGATGGCCTTCCTGGTGGCCATTACTTCAGCACGCCGAGCTGGTGAACTCTGTGCCCTACGCTCGGACCCACCAAACACTTCCTTCCATAAGCATAAGGTGGTTCTGAAACCAGACATATCCTTCCTTCCAAAGGTGGTTTCCAGCTTTCACCTCAACCAATCCATCATTTTGCCTGCTCTGATGCAGGACCCGAAGGACGAATTCGAATGTACCCTCCACTCCATGGATGTGAGGAGACCACTCGCTTTTTACATTCAGTGGACAGCTCCGTTTAGAAAATCACCTAGGCTTTTTGTCTCCTATGCTGACTCCAAGCTAGGTGCACCGATTTCTTCAAAAATGCCTTTCGAAGTGGGTGACTTCAACCATCTCTCTCTGCTATGAACTTGCCAAGAAACCGTTGCCTCCATAGATTCGTGGACACTTGACGAGAGCTGTTTCCACCTTGACAGCATTCTTCTCAGGGGTGCCACTAGAGGACGTCTGCTGTGCAGCAACTTGGTTATCACCTTTGACCTTTATTTTCCATTATAGACTGGATACTCGTTCCAGGAACAAAGCTGCTTTTGGGAGGGCTGTTCTCCTGTCCTCCATTCATTAAGTGAGGTTGGTTTTACTGTTATTTCTGAATGTGCTGTTAATAAATGCAACTGTTGTTTGAGCTTACAGTATAGTACTCGTCCGATTCTGTACAGGACATACCCGCCTCCTGGGATGAAGCTTGCTAGTCTACCCAGCTGTGTGTATTCATAGAGACCACAAAGAAGATGGGCAGGTTGCTTACCTGTAACCATAGATCTTCAAGTGGTCTTCTGTGAATTCACACAGACCCGCCCATCTTCTCCTCTATGTCGTACTATGATATATATGCTTTATGTTCTTGATGCTGCCAATTGTGGCATCATTCAAGGAACTGAGGGGAATTAGGCGGGAGCGCCTCTTAAGGGATCGTTAGGGTGGGCGGAGTTACCGCCAAAATGTATCAAGGCACATTCTGCCTAGTGATTCCAGAAGGTTCTGAATGCTCTGCGCAGGCGCAGGAATAACCCAGCTGTGTAAATTCACAGAAGACCAGTCAAAGATCTATGGTTACAGGTAAACAACCTGTCCCTCTCCTTCCATGACTGTCAGTCACAGCGGAAGAGCCCTCAATCGCAGCAGCCCATCAGCCAGCTGTCAGTCAGGGAGGAGGAATACAGATGGTCCCCGTACTGACTCTGTGATCAAATATGTAGATTATCATAGCATAACAGACAGGCAAATACTTTAAATTATAATATAGATTAATGACTAAGTGGAATAACAAAAGACCTCCCCTGCCATTTAATTTTCTGCACTGTACCTACACCACTTTCAATCACATTGTGCCAACTTCCATAGAAGACAATATGCTCAGCAAAGCATGGCTCCTGGAATAAAGTATCACATCAAAGATTTACTGAAACTTCCCCTTACTTTATGGGAGTTACTAAGGATTTACAAAATGCTGCTCAGAATGAAGAAAAGGCTACATGTATATCTCAGAAACTCCTGTTTATATGTTACATTTGTACCCTTTCTCCTCAAAAAATAGAGATCCACAGTAGTTAACAATCTAATCAAATAAAACAAACACAATTACAATATAAAACAGATTAATTTAAGACACTGACCAAATTAAAAGCAACTAAAGCACATAAATAAAGGAAAAATTAAAGCCACTCAAATGAAAGCCTCTTCTTCAGCATCCAGACTTAATTTCCAGAGTCAAAAGGTCTTTGCCTAGTGGTGGAAGAATCATAGGGAAGGATGGTAGCTTTACCTCCTTTGGCAGGGAGTTCTGCAGCCTAGGAAAGGCCACCAAAAAAGCCCTTGATACAGTGTGCTAGCTCTCCTGTAGGAGAGATTACTACAGAGTGTAAGACACTGCAGCCAGTGTCAGGTTTTCTTCCTAAATGAATATCATCCTCAAGCACAACCGTTCACTCTGCATGAGCAAGTAGCAGAAATGAAAATCAAGCACTTAAATAGGGGAAGGAAAGGGTCTGTCACCGACATGTGTGTCTATACATATGCATGTGTGCATATACATACAAATACATTAACATCTGGCTAAAGAAGTTATGTCGCTGCCAGTTGCCAATGACAGAGACAGAGGGCACATCTACACTGGCACTATAATCCGGAACCAGTCTGGAGCATTATGCTCTGGAGCTGCCATAGATTCACAATAATAATAATAATAATAATAATGTATTTATATCCTGCCATCCGGATTGGGGCAGCAAACATCATATAAAACATTAAAAACAGTCCAGTACAAATGTTAAAATGACATCATTAAAACAAGCTAAACAATAATAAATTAATTCAAATTTCCTAACTATAAAATACAAATATTAAAATAAATTTTAGAAGGAGAAAGGCATTAAATGGAAAATAGAAAATAACAACAATTTTAGTCAGAGATTCCTTTTGCTCTGTGCAGAATCGATAATCTACATGATGCCAGTACTAGTGTGGATCTATTCTGGAGCTGCGCTGTAGTCCAGATGGTCCACCAGGCCAATACCACATCAACCCGGCTGGCCTGTCCCCATCGGTGCGACCCCTGCCAATGATGCTGCTTCATTTGCCAGCCAAGCAGCTCTCTGAGAGAGCCTGAGCATCGGTATCACTGCTGGTGAGATCAAAATGGGACATTCGTGCAATCAACGAAGAGGGGATAGAGCAATCCCCATCCTTGTTGATCACATGGGTCAATGCCCCATTCTGACATCTCCAGCAGCAACAGCAATGAAACTCTGGCAGATAGTTGCTTGGCTGCTGGGCAAGGCAGTAGAGGCAGCACTGGGGGGGATGGGCCAGCTGGACCAACATGGTAGGTGTGTAAACATGTGGAGAGCTGGGACACTCTGGATCCAGCACGTCCAAAACACTGGGTCACTCCAGAGTTTCCTGAAAACTCTGGAACGACTTGTGATTTCTATTAAGCAGGATTAACAGCTAAAAGGAGTGGATTCGCTGCATGTGTCATGTGGACAAATCGCACTGGATCTGGAGTAAATATGAGGCATGTGCTTTATCCTTAGTGTAGACAAGCCCAGAGGTGCACTGAGACAATGGAAAAGTACTCCTGTTGCAGATGCTACAGAACAAAAAAGAAATATATTGTCCCAAACAAAAAAGAAATACGGTATATTTCCAAAACAGATAGGTTAATATATGTGCAAGCTACAAATTCTAAGTGTTCAGCGTATAATTTATAAAAAGAGGGTTGAATCCAGCTTTATTTATTCATTTAATTTACATTTCTATCCCATCTCTCTTCCAACTTGCTACAGGCAGTGTGCATGGCTCTCCTCTTCCCTCACATCATGCTCACAACAACCCTCTGAAGTAGGTCAGGCTGAAAAAAAAAATGAGTGGCACGAGATCAACCAGTGAATTTCATGACTCAGTGGGAGACCTTGTTCCAGTGGCTGGCGCATGATTGGCAAAAGGCAACCCAATGAATTTAATGACTGATTAGACCCAAGTCCCAGTCTAATCACTTAGTCATCTAGCCCAAAGAATTGAACACATATCCGTGCCCAAGGTGATAGGATGATAGGGAAGAAAATATGGCAAAGGTAGGATTTGCTGTTGTCAAGTCGACCCCCACTTATAACAACCCTATCATACTGTTTTCATGCAAGATTATTTCAGAAATTCAGAGTGTGACTTTCCCAAGGCACTGGGTTGCCAAGGCTGACTGGAGATTCAAACCTTGGTCTCCCAGAGTCCTAGTCTAACACTCAAACCACTACGCCATGCTGTCTCAATGCACCAGTGTTCCCTGCCTTCCTCAAATGACACAGTGGGCCCAAGTGCCTGCACCCACTTGTTCCTCAGTCCCCTCCCCTCAGCTCTTGGCCTTTAGGCCTCCTGACCTTGCACAAGTCCAGCACACTTGCCAACACCTTCACACCAAGCCAATGAGCCCTGATGCCAGTGAGGAGTAGAGTACCCAGGCTGGGTCATAAATAGAGGCTTATTGGGATGACTCACCTGCTATATAAGTGGGAAGGGCAAGGTGAGATTTGTAAAAATCTTGAAATTTTTTCAGTAAATATAAATAATTATTTTAAAAGGTATTTTTTTTTAAAAAAAGGATCTGGTTACTTGTATCTTGCAAATATACTGTGCTTCATAATAACGATAACCGACACACCCACCCCTCCTTAAAGAGGCCACTTGTGCAAAGAATTAGAAATGTTTGGTTACCAGAGGAAAGACCTGCTTCCCATACCATTCTGACAATTCCTATAGGAAGTAATCGCACATGCCAGGTAGCTGAGGTGCTTCAATCCCACAGCAGGCAAAGTGTGGGGCTGACAGATGATGTATGGGAAACTAGTCTTGCAGTAGGGAGGTCATGTCATTGTTCAGGCTGACAAGCTGACACTGCAATTAACAGATTTCCTGATAATTAGCAGGTGCAGTATAACTAGGAAAAATGAATCACTTATCACAACTACTTTGTTCACATGCACATCCTGTGCTACTGGAAGCCTGGAAACTAGGCATTCCTAATGATGATTGAAATGGGGATTTTAAAACTTTGTTCCTTTAACAAAGCAAGGAATTCTCTCCCACGGTCACTTTTGAAAAGATGCCATAGCGCTATGCGCAAACACCTTTGAATTTCTGATGAACTCACTCCCAGCTGCACATTAACCCCACAATTACATATCACTTAATCTGGTAGTTTCACTTTCTGCTATATACAAATTTGTTAAATGTTTTTCTATCCGGAACATGGGGAAAAGTAAATTGTCTCTGTTTTATAGTGTACAAGGTGTTACTGACTGGATTCAATCCAATCCAAAATTTGGATTCAATCCAAGAATCTAGGAATTAGGGAGAGATTATAACACAGTGAGGTAGTATTCCACGGAGTGTTGCTTTTTATCATTGTGCTATTGAGATCCTATCTATGGTGATTCATTCCGATGTTTTGTCAGTCTGTTTGGAATTGCTCCCAGAGCACCTACCACTACTGGAACTCCAGTTGTTTGTTTTTCTTAGAGATGCTGGATCACAATATGTTGGTCGAGGAGGAGAAGGAGGAGGAAGATTTGGAAGAACCTTTGGAAATATATAGAGCTTAGAAAAAAATATGTTTGGGAGTTACAAAACATTTAGAAATATACACGGCTTGGAAAAGTTGTATTTTGGTCTACAGCTCTCAGAATCTCCCAGATGGCATTACAACCAGCCATGCTGACTGTGGGATTATGTCATGCAATTGGGGCTCAAGGGATGAGTGAGAAGATCTGAACCTAGAGCTCCACAGCACCCACCACATCATCTGACACTCTAACTCAGCCTTCTCTAGCCTGGGGTCCTCCAGATCAACATAATCACCTGAGAAGATGGGCACTGTGGTTGAACCATCTGGAGGGCACCTGGTAGGGGGAGGCTACTTTAACTCCTACACCACAGTTGCTCTCAAATATTTGTACACATCTGTATAATTTTAGGAAGGGGAAATTCTCTCTGTGTGTGTGCACACACGCGCGCGCGCACTGATGCATATTGCCCCTGTTACATGCCTCCACCAGCAAGGTGGGGTGTTTTTGTTTTTGTTTTGTTTTTTTGTTTTTTTTGTTATTGTTGTTGTTTTGTTTTGGGGTTTTTTTGGCTGATGCTCTCCAAGCCTTGAGACCTGACAGGGCCAAACTCTGTTGCTCTGTCAGAAGGAGTGGGTGCGGTTTGACAGTGACTGATGGAAAAGGTCATGCTGATCAATCACTGTTTGGAAAATGTAGTAATTGGAGAATGATGGGAGTTCATCACCCTGCAGGCAGGATGATGGGAGCTCCATCATGACATGTGCGTGTATGTTTTAAGAAATAGGGAAGCTGTCCCCATTTGCTAGACATAGCAGTATTCAACTCACACATCTCTGCCATCAGTTCTAGCTGCTAGAAAACCCCATACAGTGATGGGTCTAGCCAAGGAGAGTAGTCTGGCTGTCTAAAACAAGAAAGGGCTTTGATAGCCACCAAGGGCTCAATCAACTACTTTGCTGCTTGGAAAATTTTCACGGTAAAGAGCAATTGAACCCATTAGAGAAGAACATGTGGTTTTGCTGGGGGAAAAACAGAACATGCCTCTTTTCAGTGTAATGCTCATTTTATTTTATTTTCCTTAAGCCACCAGTTTCAATGAACACTTACTTGGAAGCAGGGTTAATGAAGTCAGTGATACTTGACTGACTGCCAAAGAGGGCATGGGGAATCCAGAGAATTAAACACTGGAAGAGCTCAAGATGCACCAGGCCAAATATGTTTTACCTCAAGACAGGTGTGGGAAAGCTTTGTGCACCTTTTTTGATGGAAAGGCCAGGTTTCAATTAATCAATAAAATGTATTAATGTAAGCAATGACTGATGGAAATGTAAGGAAAGACTACTGCCTTTGATGCTGCTTAGGGTCTTCCAATCTGAGTAATTCAGGAGGGAGTATTTCTCTAAATCTCACACAGTTTTGGAGCTCACCCAAATACTGATAAATGACTCTGGATACAGATACTGATTTCTCTATACTTCTTTATGTTGGTGTTTTCTTGTTGTTGTTTGAAAAGAGGGACCATTTTTGAGCCCCTCCCTTGAGTGTTGCATGTTACATATTGGTGGATATTTTGAAGTACAGTAGGACCCTCAATTCCACAGGGGATTGGTTCCAGGGATCCCCATGGATACCAAAATAACAGAGAACACCATTAAAAATAATGGGACTTCTGGTTTAAAATACTATAGAGTTGCTTTGGAAGACCTAGAAAACATCTAGAGAGGCTGCCTCTCTAGGCATTTTCTAGGAAGACTCTATAGTAGGTGTGTTGTTTTGTGTCCTGTGGATAACTGAATCAGTGGATAATGAATCAGTGGATACAGGGGTCCTACTGTAAATAAATAGGTCCAAGAAAGAAATAGCAGCAATAGTGTCCTGCGTGGGGGTGCCATCATTCGACAGAGGGAAGAGATGAACTTCCCACAATAGGTACCATATACAGCAGTGTTTCTTAACTTGTGGTCCACAGACCCACAGGAGGCCTTGATGTCCTCCCAGGGGGTCTGCAAAGGCTTAAAGGCTGCTCAGCCCACTTATTCCCCACAGTGGAGCAGCCGCATGACAGGAGCCAAGACATATTTAACAAATAAATCTCTGGTTTTAATGGATAATTAATATCAAGAATTTCTCTCATCTTATTATGGATCTTTTTCCAGTATGCTTGGGCCAACGGGCATCTCCACCACATATGCATAAATGATCCTACAGCCTCGTCACATTTCCAGCATTCCCTTTTCCCTATATTATACATTTTATCTAACCTATCTGGCATGAGATACCATCTATAAAACATCTTTACAAAGTTTTCTTTCAGATTTTGTGCCAGTGTGAACTTTTGTGTGTCCTTCCATGCTTTTTCCCATTTATTGAATTCAATAGTGTGACCTATATCTGTCATCCATTTCACCATGTTTTCTTTAACTTGTTCTGTCTCCAGTTCTCTTTCCAGTAGTAGCTTGTAGAAGTTAGCTACCTGATGTTTTGTTTTATCAAATATAATTTTATCCATTTCATTCTTGTCTAGTTGGAATTGCTCTAATTTAGAATCCATTCTGAATTTCTCATATAGTTGTTTATACGTAAACCAATTTATTCCATCTCCTTCTTTTTCTAGCTGTTCTCTTGTTTTTATTTTTACTTTTGTTGAATTGTGGGGGTCTTGTATTATTGTATCTTTATATCTCAGCCACTTCTGTTCTGGCAGTTTCCACTTTCCAAAGAAAGCCTCTTGTGTTGAAACCCACCAAGGGATTTTATTATAGAAAGATCTTTTTATTATCAACCATGCTTTTAACAAAGCTCTCCTGACATAATGATTGTCAAAATCCTTATTTTCTGATTTTTTATTATGCCACAGGTATGCATGCCATCCAAAGATCAGATTGTGTCCTTCTAAAGCTTATAATTTTGTATTCTTCAAAGATATCCAGTCCCCTACCCATGACAACACACGTGCATAATAGTACAGCTTAAGATCAGGGTGCGCACAACCACCTCTCTCCTTGGAATCAGTCAATAATTTCCTCTTTATCCTTGGTTTTTTTCCCTCCCATATATATTTTGATATTTCTGTGTTCCATTTATTGAAGCAATTTAAATTTATTATAATAGGTATATTTTGGAATAAAAAGATAATCTTCGGAAGAACTGACATTTTTATTGAGGCAATCCTGCCCAGGAAGGATAGATGAATTTTTGACCATTTTTCTAAATCCTTCTTTATCTCCGTCCACATTTTACTATAGTTGTTTCCAAATAAGTCAGCGTTGTGTTTCGAAATCCATACCCCTAGATACTTAATCTTGTTTACAACCTTATATCCTGACTTTTCTTCTATTTCTCTCTCCTCTTTTTTTGTGATATTCTTTTTCAGTACTGCTGTTTTTCCTTTGTTGACTTTAAACCCAGAGACTATTCCATATTCTTCCAAAATTTTACCAAGATCTTCTATTTTTTCTAAAGGGTCCTCCATGAATATGATGATATCATCCGCAAAAGCTTTCATTTTGAATTCCATTCCTTTTATTTTTGTTGACAGGAGCCAAGACAAAGGCTGGCTGGCTAGGCCTATGCATTGCTGTTCAATCCACTCCAGGTGCAAACTGGCAGGAAGAAGCAGGAGAAAAGTCTTCCCTCTCCCTCTGATGACTCTGAGAGAAGGTTTAAGATGGATGCTGTAATTGTTAATGATATTATTATGGTTTTAAATATTGAGTTAAGTCTTGGGGGGTCCGCAGCGGCAAAAGATATTTAAAGGGGGTCACTGGTAAAGAAAGGGTTAAAAACCACTGGTATACAGTATTTAGTTTTCCCTCCTTAAAACACTGGCTCTATCCACTTACCTGGGAGTAAATGTCACTGAATTCAATTATCACACTACAATGTTATAGTGCTATTAATTCCACTTTAACTGCTATGGCTGCTTCCTGTGCAATTTTGGGGTTTGTAGTTTAATGACGCCTAAGAGCTCTCTGGCTGAGGTTTTAAAATGCGCCTCCCTAAAGTGCAAATCCCAGGATTCCTACAGGAGGCAGCCATAGCAGTTAAAATGGAATAATTGCGCTATAACAGTGTAGATAATTAAGCAAGTCAAGCAGCTGAGCTACCCAATACCCCAGGAAGAGTATTTCCGAGGCAGGGAGGAGAGGAACGATCTTAGCATTTACTCACGAGTAAGCTCGGCATGAAATATGTTTCGTTTTAATCTAGCTTTTTAAACCCCATAGGGGAGCTTTTTCTTCTCTTTTCTTTTCTTTTAAGAAAAGGTAAATCCATAAGTTAAAATACAGTTGTCCCTCCCTATCCACGGATTTAAGTATTCACGGCTTGAAAATATTCTTTAAAAAAAAATAATCCAAAAAGCAAACCTTGATTTTGCCATCTTCTATAAGGGAACACCATTTTGCTATGCCATTGCATAGAATGGGATTTGAGTATTCACGGATTTTGGGATCCCCGGGTTGGGGGGTTCTGGAACCAAACCCCACCGAATATGAAGGGACTAAATACTTGGCATTCCGTGGATCTTGCGGGATTTTTATGAGATGGTCACCAAGACGGTCCCCCCTTTTAAAACGGCGGACAAAGATTCTCCTGGTAGCCTCGTTCCCCCCCTCCCCTTGGCTTAAGCGTGCTCTTTCGTTTACTCTGCCTACCAGCATGTGGGCGCCTTGCTCATATATATATATATATATGTGTGTGTGTGTGTGTGTGTGTGTGTGTATATACACACACACACATATGTATATACATATGTATATATGTGTGTGTATATGTATATACATATGCATATGTATATATGTGTGTGTGTGTGTGTGTGTATGAATCTTCGTTTGCGAAGAAAAGCCAGAGGGTGTGTGTGTGTATATTAACACGGGGCTCATTCCCACCGAGCGTCCCAACGAAAGCAACCCCATTCAATCTTGGCCAGGCATGTAAATCCCTTTCATTCAATGGACCGATTCCGAGTGCGGGGGGCTAACTAATGCCTAGATTTGGCGCCCAGCATCCGTCCTGGGTGGGGGGGGGCTGTTCCTTTGGAGCCATTGCGGCAAAGGTCTCCAATCTGCCCTCTCTGGGGTTTCTTTTTTCCTCTCTCTCTCTGTCTGAAAGCTTGGCCGTGCGCCCGGGCAAGGCTCCAAGGCGGGGCGCGGGGCCGGCCTGGGTTCACCCCGGAGGGGCGGCTGGGTGGCGAGGGTCCCTCCCCGCTTTCTCTCCGCCCCCGGCCCTTCCCTGGGCTGCCCAGGCCGGCTGGCCCTCCTGCGCGGCAGAGCGCTCGGCTGGCTGGAGGAGGGCGCAGGGCTTCCTTCTTCTTGCCTGCCTGCCTGCCTTCGCCCGGGCGACTCCTTCCCGGCTCTCTCTCCGGCGTCGGCTGTTGGCTCCGGGGCGCCTGCCAACATGGGGCGCCTGGGCTCCCTGGTCGCGCTCCTCCTGGCGCTCTTGCTGAGCCGCAGCCGGGCGCTGGAGGGCGGCGGCGGGGAGGGCGAAGGGCTCGCCCGGCGGCACAGCCTGGCCCCGTCGTCGAGCGTGGCCCCGGCCGGAGGAGCGGAGCCCGCCAACGCTTCCCGCCCTCCCCCCGCCGCCCCCCAGCCGCCCATGTGCACCGGCAGGACGGCCATCGCCAAGACCTTCAAGTACATCAACACGGTGGTGGCCTGCCTGGTCTTCGTGCTGGGCATCATCGGCAACTCCACCCTGCTCCGGATCATCTACAAGAACAAATGCATGCGGAACGGGCCCAACATCCTCATCGCCAGCCTGGCCCTGGGCGACCTGCTCCTCATCCTCATCGACATCCCCATCAACCTGTACAAGGTAGGCGCCCGCGGAGGGGAGGGGAGGAGCGGCGGAGCGGTTACTTGGGGGAACTACAACTCCCCTGGTGCTTAACTTGGGTCGCAGTGTGCCCTGCGATTGCGCGCCGGGGAAGGAGGGGCGGGGTTCTGGCACTTGGAGTCCCAAAAACTAATTTTTAATTTTAATTAGGTATTTATACCCCGCTCTTCAGCTACAAAGACTATCAGAGCGGCTTACAAATTGTTAAGCAACAGTAATGTCTACAAGCTGCAGACCTGAGGAAAGGATGTGGAGGGGGGCGGTGTTCCTGATCCACACCACAGAAATAACCTGCTTTGAAACGGATTACTTACCACTTGATTTCTTCCTATGGAATCTTGGGGTTTGAGTTTTACAAGGTCCTTAGCGTTTTCTGCCAAAGAGTGTTGACCCCTCACCAAACTACACATCCCAGGATTCCATAGGAAGGACCCATGGCAAATAATCCAGTTTCAAAGTGGATTGTTTGTGTAGTGTGGATACACCCTCAAGGTGCTTTCAGTGAAACTATTTTCAATGTTTGCATGGGCTATAATAATTTCCTTTTTTAAAATGTGCTTCTGAGCCCATGCAAAGTGCAGGACTACCACCATGGAGTAGCCCATGCATTTTTGATATTCAGGGAACAAGAGTGTGACATTCCACCAGGGTATGAAATCCATGTATCCTTTGGAAGAGAGCCAGTCTGGTATAAGTGCTGGATTAGGACACTGGGAGACCTGGGGTCAAATCCCAACTCAGCCATGGAAACCCACTGGTTGGGGAAGTCACACTCTCTCAGCCTCAGAGGAAGGCAAGGGCAAACCTACTCTGAACAAATTCTGCCAAGAAAGAAACATGATAGGGTTGCCATAAATCAGAAATGACTTGAAGGGACACAACAACAACAATCTTTTCCAAAACTTTTCAGAGACTTCCAGTTATGGCATACATTCAGGCAACTGGGGTCTGAATAAAACCACAAGCTGGATCTGGACTTGGTTGGAGAATAGATTCCTTTGAGATCAGTGAGACTGAAGGTTTTATAACCACTAACCAGCCTTACCTTCCCTTGAATTCTGTGGGGCTCCTCTAAATATGACAGAATCCAGCCCCATAGGTTGGGAGGGTTGGGAGGGTTAAAGTGAGTGGGAATGAACTGAGGAGTTGGCTTCTGTGAGCAAAGGGGCTACTGGAACATTTGTAGCCTCTGCCCTGTTTTTGCCTTTTCCCAAATTGGTTGGGATTGGTTGCATTTAGCAGTAAAGAGGAAGAACTCTGGGTCTTATCACAGCATGGATTTTAGGCCTGAACCCACAGCTTTAGAAATTAGTTTCTGAGTCCTGACAATAGTCCTTTACAGCAGCCTGAGGCTAAATTTCTAGACTTATTTCTTAGGGATTAGCCTCCGCCTAAACATGGACAATGTTGGATTCTCATTGGAACCATTGTGCATCCAGCAGGATTAATACAAGAAAAGAAAAGTCACTGTGGGGGACTACAACTTCTAGTTTCCATCCTGGCTGGGAGATTCTGGGTGATGTAATCCCCAAAAGTAATGTTTCCAAGTTCTGGAGAAAACATCACTCCTCTGACTTGAAAATCTGAAATCTTTTAAGGATAAGAAATTGGATTTGTTTGTGCCCTTTGTTTCACATTGTGGAAAACAAAGCTGAGGAAATTTCTGCTATTATAATGAATGTGTATGAAATTTTAATGAAGAACAGAGTTGAAAAACCTTTAAAAAATGAAATAGATAATGGCCTATGATATCAGATTTGGAACTAAACCAAAATTGGGGGGAAATCATGGAAGACAGAACAATCAGTATATTATCTCACAAGCTCAGATCATCCTTAACAAAGCTAAGTCTCAACAGAAGTGCAAACGTGAACTGCTGAGATTGGACTCCCCTTGATAATACTCTGTATGCCTATGGCCTTCCAGATCTTTGGGAATACCCTTCCCCTAATTCCATACAATCGGCTGTTCTGTCTAGGGCTTCTGGGAGTTGAACTCTAAAACATTTGGAGGGCCAAAAGTTCCCCAACCCTGTTATGTCCAGATAACTGGGTGGGAGAAGACAGCCTTTGTTTCAGGCCAGGCCAAGTTGGCCAACTTTTGGAAGCTCAAGAAGAAATTGTCCCCTCTGTGACAGTGGCTAGTGTCTTGGGGAGAGAGCACAGTCCCTGAAGTTTGTTGCTTGGCTCACTTGCCTGAGTAACTTATGGATTTAGCAGCATGGCTGATTTGGTTGGGAAGGCCAGGGCAGGGAGGAGAAGCTCTGTTTTGGATTATCCTGATTTGCAAAAGGAGGGTAGCGTTCCAAAAAAATTCTGGCCCTGCTTAGTCCTGGGAATTTGACATTGCTGAATTATTCAGATCTAATAGACTGCATTAACTGACTCTTTCTGATTTATAACAAAACAGAAAAGTAGACAATCTGGTGCCCCCTGGACATGTTCAACCTATACCTTTCATAATTCCTTACATTGTCTAAGCTGGCTGGGACTGATGGAAATTGTAGTCGAAACTGCAGTGAAGGCACAAAGTCACCCACCTATAGAGTGACACCTTTCCCAAACTTAAATGGCACCAGGCTCCAGCTTCCATCATAACTAACCATTGGCCATGTCAGTTGTTGGTGATGGGACTTGTAGTCCCAACAACATCTTGGGCCCCCTGTATTGTGTTAAAAATGAACTTAGTCATCATGATTATTAGCTTATTCCTTGAAACCATAACTTTTCATGTATATCCTACTAAACTCCTTCCTGTTCTCAGCCCAGTCTGGATGATCCATGCCAGCTTTTCTTGGGAGGTATAATGCATCCTCAGAATGTGTGGGGAGGGGTTCAAACGCAGAGGATTTGTTTCCTGTGCAGCAGCTTTGTATTTTCCAAACCAAACTTGAACAAGTGGTTCAGAAGTATGTGTTTTGCTATTTTTGAATCCCCAGAATTTCAAGCCACTTTTGCTTGATAGCCAATACTTAGGCTTTGTCAAATAAAATTAAAATCCCCATCGTTGCATATGTATGTAGAGGTGTCTGAGCCTCCTGTGATGCCCTAGCATTTAGTGTCAGGGGTGAGTTGAATTTCCTGTATAAAACAGCAGGAGCTCTCTGGCTTAGCTCATGAATCTATCCCCCACCTCACCCTGTTAGCTTCCTTTTGCTGCAAAGCTCATGCAGAAGTAAACCAATCACAGTGCTTCCATCTATGCACAATCAGCTTTCTGAGTTCCAACTTTTTGGGGAGGAGAGATGACACTGAAGAAGTAGTTTCGGTACATGGAAAATTTACTCTTTAGGGATGACAGCTCCCAGAACCTCCCTAGCCAACATGTCCCCATTGACTTGGGGATTCTGGGAGTTATAATAAAAAAAAAATAATTCCAAGCCTTGGATGTTTTATCCTTGTCTTTTGAGGAGAGGTTTGTTTGCTGACTGTATTCATATGATAGATGTATCACTCTGTAGGCCATACAGGTAAGGGGCAGGAAAGTAGCTCCCAGTTGGAGAGGTCCCCAACTTTACACTGTCTCCTTCCTACCACTTCTCCATCCAGAGGTGTGGGTAGCTTCAGGGAGAGCTGACTGGGGAACCTCTACAACCCAGATTGCAGGATCTGGGACAGTTTATTATGCCCATAGGCCAAGAGTTTCCCTCTCCTACTGAATGGAATGCTGACATGCTGAACACCCTGTGTTCAACTTGGGATGTATGCTCAGTACCTCAGAAGATAGTGGAGTCTCTTTCATTAGAGATTTTAAAGCAGAGGTGGAATGGCCATCTATCAGGGGTAGTGCAGCAACAGATTTCCTGCATCAGAAGAAAGTAGGACCAGATGGGAAGTCGAAGGCTTTCACAGCCAGCATCAATAGATTTTCCTTGGGTTTTTTTCTGGGTTGTAAGGCTGTGTTCTGGAATAGTTTCTTTCTGATGTTTCGCCTGCATTCTCTGAGGATGCCAGCCACAGATGCAGGTGAAACGTCAGAAAGAAACTATTCCAGAACATGGTCTCACAACCCGGGGAAAAAAACAAGGAAACTCTTTGGACCAGATGATCTCTGATGTAATTTTCAGCTCATTAAATCTATTCTTCTGCTCTGCAATCAGCTGTTCTTCTACCTCTCTCCTTAGCAGACCCTTATTCTCCAATCTTTCCCAGGAATCAAATACAAATGATCATCTTTACCCAATATAAACTTACGGTTGTGGTGGTGATCATTAATTCATTCATCCTGCTTTCTTTCTCAAAACCAAAAGCAATTTACAAAAATTAAAAGAAATAGAGAAAAAAGACATTAGTCAAAATACATACTGTAGTTATTGTTAAAATCTGATCGAACTTGCTATAGAATTAAAACCATTTAAACTACAGTTGCCCCTTCACATTCGCGACTTTCACATTCGCGGTTTTGATCATTCGCGGAAAGCTGCCTGCGCCCCCCCCCCGCTGCTCAACACCCCACTCCCTTCCCAAGGCAGCAAGGGGCTTCTTAGGAAGCTCCTCGCTGCCCTGGGAAGGCGGGGTGGGAAGCAGCTGGCGCGCTCGCGCTACACCCCACTCCCTTCCCAAGGCAGCGAGGAGGCAGCCTGAGTTAGTCATGGAGCAGAGCACGTGTTGCCAGCTAGCCTAGGAGCGATTATGCGGGCAGCTCCTCGGCTCCCAGACCCTTGGCTTCTTCCCTTCACAGCACTTACCCCCCCTCCCCACAATGCCACGCACACACACACGCACACACGCATTCTCCCCCTCCCTCTTTTGGCAGCTCCCCTGTGTGGAGCTATTTAGGAGGGCTTCATTGGAGAAGCTGCACGCAGTGCCCTGGGCTCAAACAAGAGGCCCACCTGCTCACCGCCTTCCCTGGCCTTTCCGAGGCGGCTCCAAGGCTTCGAAGCCTTAGAGCCACCTTGGGAAGGCCGGGGAGAGGCCGGGCAGCCACGCTTCCACTCGCCTGCTGCCTTTCCCGGCAGAGTCCCGCCCACCGGCCACCTTACCCAGCCTTTCCATGGCGGCTCTGGGGAAGCACGGCAGGCCTCAGGAGTGGGGGTGGCCAGTTGTGGGGGGAAGATCCACCCCCGCCTCCCTAAAGTGGCGATCGGGGCTTTGTAGCCCCACCCACTACTTTCCTCCACCCTCCCACCCTCCCTAAAGTGGCGATCAGGGCTTCCTCCCCCCCCTTCCCTAAAGTGAGGCTTTGAAACCCGGATCGCCACTTTAGGGAGGGTGGTGGGGTTGCAGGGGGGGGGAGGAGGCCTATGTCCGCGTGTCAGCACAAATAGCTATGCGTGTCAGTGCTGACATGCATGTCATAGGTTCGCCATCACCGCCCTAAGGAGTCTGGAGTGGTTATGACTCCATTCTACAGCTTACAGGCATTGGAAGTTCTGCATTTGCTGCTGCATAAATGTGTAGGCAATTCTTGCCATTTGTAATGGCTTTGTGGGTCTTATCCTTGCTCATAAATCTTTCTGTATCTCTTATTCCACTCCACACAAGCTTATCTGTTATCAGCCCCCTTGCATCTCCTGCTCCCACTCCTGTCTCCTTGCATTCTGCCCTTTGCCTTAAGAAGCAGCAGCGGCAGCAGCTACCTCCTCCTCTGCCGCCTCCTCCTTCTCTCCATTCATCAAGGCCCGTCCCCTTTCCTCTAAATTCAAATGTCTTCAACAATCAAGGCCTTTTACAACAGCCTTAGACTTGTCCTACCTTTCTGCTTCACTGCTGTCAAGTTTTTTCCCTTTCCCATCCCCACTAGGGACTTGTCAGTTCCCAATGCCAGCCTTCCATTTCCATCTGTACCTGTCCAGTAGGGCTGGGGGAGGGAGGTAAGCCCCCCTGAACACTAACTAGATCCAAAGCCTGAAAGAGATATATATATATATTGGACTCCAGGTTCAGGAACTCCCAGAACTGGCTATGTTGGCTGTGGCTTCTAGGAGCTGTAGTAAAAAAAGTATTCCCCCCAAGTTCTGATTGAATCATTATTATGCACGTCAGATTAACAGTGTAAGGCAATGTTTGTTCCTGGAGAGGGGCAGCATTCCAGGAACGTAGGCTACAAGACATCCAATTTTCTCTTGGAACAGCACTGTGCAACAATTCTAGGCTAACTGGTTTGATGACTGCAGTTATTGACATTTTTAATAGGGTGATGATTGAGCTATAAAACTACGCAGTTGTTCTTCTTATTATTTGGTTTGCATAACTTATACACTGTCTCCATTGTTGCAGTGACAGTTTGCACGTTGTCAATTATACCAAGTCCCTGCGTCAACTATCTGACTTCATAAGATGATGCAACTGTAGCATTGTTAGATGGCTTGTATATCTGTTTTCTTCATTTGTGTCCTGCCTTTTTCCTAAACTGGGACTCAGATGGCTTATAACAAAATTAACTGAAAAGGTATTGGTAAGAACATCAAAACATATACAGTACTATGAAAAGACAGTTAAATGGATAATATCCAAACACAGCTGAAATAAAAGAACATTGGTAAAAACGTACCTCAGTAAAAAGTATAGTACCCACCCTCTGTTTGAGGGCTTGTCCGCATGGAGTTTTGTCCACATTCCCCTGTAATCCCCCAAAAGCCCTGTACATCATTATATTACACAGGGATGTGTCTTCACGGTCTCTGTGGAGTTTTGGCAATCAATTTCAAGGCTCAGAGGCAGTTCCTGGCTGAAGGGAGAGGTTTCCTCCATTCGCCTGCTAAGCAGCGCTACCTTTAAGACCCGCTCTCTCACTTGCCTGTCACTTCCTGAGTGCTTCTGTTATGTTAAGAAAGCTTTTTTTTCTTCCATTGCTTTAAGAAAGCCTTAAAATTGGTCGCAGTAAGTGGCAGTGGCAGTGGTGGTGATGGTAGCTGCGGCAGCAGACAAAACTCCACAGAAAACTCCGAATACCACATAATGTGCATCCTTGTAATATACCCCAAAATGCTGCAAATCTGAGCCATGCCATGTGTGGCCAGATAGCCCCAGATTTGGGGAATGTACATTATGACCCCTGTATCTGCAGGACCAGTACCCACAGTTTCACTTACCTGCATCTGAAAAAAAACATGTTCTCTCTAGGCATTTTCTAGATCTTCCAGCATGATTCTATGATATATTTCCATTGGAAGTTGACTATAGAGCCACACTAGAGGACTTAGAAGATGTCAAGAGAGGTGTTCTGTCTAGCTCCTCCAGTGTGGCTCTGTAGTATGCTTGGGCTAGAAGTCGTTCCATTTCAATAGGATTTGTATTATTCATGTGTTTCCACGGTAAGTTTTGTGTTTCCACCGTAAGTTGAGGAATGTATCCCCCACAGATATGGGGGTCGTACTGTATAACTATATTTTAAAAAAAAAGATGGTTAGAGTCCTGTATAGGAGAGATGGAGGAGTAAGCACTGCCATTAAATAGTGCTACGTGGCCCAAGCCCCACTTACCAGGAAGCAGCCACTGCAGTCGATGGAGACCTGTTTCCCTGTTGCTCAGGAAGCATCTGGCTGATGTTCTCACCCACTCCCATGAGCGATCTCCAAAATGACAGGGAGAAATAGGCCATCTCACAATTCCCCTTAACCCTGGTGATTGCTCGTGCAAGGGTGGGTGAGAACATCAGCCAACTGCTTCCCAGTCAGCAGGGAAATAGACCCCCCCATTGATTACAACAGCTGCTGCTCAGTAAGTAGGGATTGAGAGACTTTCACTGTTCCTATGTATTGCTTAAACTAGGGGCTACATAGGGATCATGAATACGTAACAGACATGAGTACATAACTCTAGGTTACACATTCATAACTGTCAGAGAGGATTCTGGCCAATGTTTTTATCTATATTGACTCTCAGTTCTGCAGGGAAAGGAGGGGTATAACTAAAATGAATTAATGAATGAAATGTGGGTTCTGGAGGATATAGTTAAGAAAAGTGACTTTTCCAAGGTCTGGTCAGGAGAATAGCTTTGCCAGCTTTTAACCCAAATACTAATTTTAGATGATCCTGTGTATTGCATCCAACATTGCATGAGCTGATTTCCCCTCTCACTATGGGGGACTTTTACCCTGCAGTGTCCCTGTGCTCGAGAGGGTTGAGGAGACCTGCGGAGCAGATCTAGGGCGCTCATGAGGGGCTGCAGACAAGGAAGAATCTGTTCTTCTGGCATGTTCTTTCTGCTGGCAGATGGACACTATGGAATATAACCCATTATTTCCTAGGCTGCAAGCCTTAATTGATTTAATTAATCACTAGATTAATCAACTCAAACTGAAGGTCATTAATCAGTGAGGGCCAACTTTAACCAATGCTTAGACCTTTAATGGTGCTTTTAAAAATACAGTTTTCATTCTGGCATGTCTTTGTATTAGGCAATGGAAGTAAAAAGATGGTTCATCTTTCTACAGAGAATTTTAAATTCCACATTTCCATCAACGTCTCAAAAAAAGGTACATACATTAACATGTGATAACAAGCAGTCAGTTGGCAGGTTACTAAGAATTTTATAGCTGGTTGACAGCTTTTATCTTAAGATTGTATCCATCTCATTTTTATTCTTGTCTTTTTCCAAGTAGTTCAGGGTGTTATACAAGGGATTGTCCCATTTTATGTTTTGTTGAAGTTTAATTACTTAGGTAGTGGTGGGCAACTTTGTCAGACCCAGGATCCAATCTTCCCACCCAAAAAAATCACCACAACCCTCTCCACTATGGTTGCCAGGATGCCCCTTATTGGAAGGCCAGAAACCTTACCCCTTATAGGACTGGCAGGTATCCCTTATTATCCTGGAAGCCATGACCTATGAGGAGCAGCTTAGGGAGCTGGGCATGTTTAGTCTGGAGAAGAGAGGGTTGAGAGATGACATGATAACCATGTTTAAATATTTGAAAGGATGTCATACTGAGCATGGAGCAGGCTTGTTTTCTGCTGCTCCAGAGACTAGACATAGAGCAATGGGTTCAAACTACAGGGAAAGAGATTCCACCTAAACATTAGGAAGAACTTCCTGATAGTAAGAGCTGTTCAGAAGTGGAATACACTTCCTCGTAGTGTGGTGGAGTCTCCTTTTTTGGGGGTTTTTAAACAGAGGCTGGATGGCCATCTGTCGGGAATGATTTGATTGTGTATTTCTGCATGGCAGGGGATTGGACTAGGTGGCCCTTGTGGTCTCTTCCAACTCTATGATTCTATGATTCTACTATCCCTATTTGAGGTTAGAATACTTTTCCTTTTGCAGTTGGCTCTCAATTTTTGTGGGTTTAACTTAAGCAGATTTCGCAGTTTTGATTATTTGCCGATTATTTGCTGCTGTCTCTGGCACTACCCTACGCCATTTTTAATAGGGACTTATAAGTCTGGTGTTCTCAGTCCCTCTGCAAGCTTCGCAAGACTGAGAGAGACTGCAAGGGACCTCACATGTGCAGCGAGGCTTGTCAGTCCCTATTTAAAATGGTGTAGGGCAGCAGCAGCAGAGGTGGCAGCAAGCCCTGCCAACCACCCATTTTTGCCTTGCAAAGGGAACCCCAGAACCTCTAATACAGCTTCTTGTAAGTGTACTCCAATTATAGTACATGGAAAATCATCCCAATTGTTTGTCTTTGGTGCTATCTGTACAGTTTGAGTAAAGGTTGAGCAAATTAGCTTTCAGATGATAAGGCAGAAGTGGATGTCTGGCATGCTCCCTGTTGATTTGGGTTGCCTATCAATATTCACAGTTTTTCCATTTTAACGGGGATCCTGTGCCTCAACCCCCATGAAAACTGAGGGACAACTTTATATATACTGAATAGGATGCCAAATAATCCCATATTTTTAGATATGGGCCCTTCATAATGACAGAAAATTGTGCATCATGCAGTTTATGAATGTGGGCAATATTATGAAGACTTGCAAAGCTAAGTTAACTGAAATCAGTACTTTCATTTGGTATTTAAGTAGAACACAAACTAGCTATTACAGTTGCCCCACCACATTCGCGAACTTAGCACTTGCGGTTTTGATTATTCGCGGTTTTGGGAGGGCCCCTCCGCCCTCCCAAAACCATGACAAGGGGCCTCCTGGAGGCCCCGTGAAGGCCCAGGGTGGGAGTGGGGAGGCCCGGGGAGGCCTTCATGAAGCCTTAGAAGGCTCCATGAAGGCCCAGGGTGGGAGGGGGGAGGGCCGGGGAGGCCTCCACAGGGCCTCCGGAGAGTCGCCAGAGGCCCTGTGAAGGCCTTGGGAGGGAGGGGGAGGGCTGGGGAGGCATCCATGGGGCCTCGGGAGGGTCTCCGGACGCCCTGTGAAGGCCTTGGAAGGGAGTGAGGAGTCCGGGGATAGCGACTATGGGGCCTCCAGAGGCCCCATGGTCGCTTTGGCGGGGGAGGGGGAGGGCAGTCATTATTCGCGGAATTTTCACATTTGCGGGCGTCTGGGGAACCTAACCCCCGCGAATATGAAGGGACAACTGTAGTTACTTCCTGATTGTCAACCCTGCATACGATGAACTTCGACTGTCCCTTATTGCTATTTTGAAAACCTGGCAACTCTACCCTCCACATATATGCACACCAGTGACAGAATTACTCTGAAATGAAGATTTTGTATGAAACAACACAAGCAACGAGGGTTCTAAGGGAAAATTGCAGTCCCTTCTGGGATCACGGTGCTTCTTTCAAGCAAGACCAAAGAAAAGTTAGTTTTAATGTACTTTTGCTCATGAACTTTGTGGCACAGGAAGCAATGGCAGCTCAGGAATTCCATGTCAGTGGGCAGTGGATCTACTCTACATTTTAGTCCAGTGGTTTAAAGAACTATCCAGGATGCCGAGTCCAAAGTAGGTACAGTGCCTTAGATGGATCTTTTGAAAACCTAGGGTGGATTCACCACCTAACATGGAAGGTGCCACAGCAGGTGCCACAGGTAGGAAATTATGTGAGGCTCCAGGGATTTCAAAATTAGGATGGAGCTGCATACAGCCTGCATGCTCTATATTGCCTACACCATTCATAGGGCAATATCATAAGTACCAAGCACAGAGCCCAATGACATAATCCCTGCCCTTCAAAATGGGGAGAAAAATAAGCAAATTTAGCTAATACATATATGATTGTATCCACATGGCTCTTGTAGTAGACGTGTGCCCACTTACTTTCACTACATAGATGGCATCCCTAGCCAATTGAATTTGTAAAGCAGTCAATGGAAGGCATGTTAATCAGTAGTAACATTTATTCCATTGATTTCAATATGATTTAACCTTTGTTGTATCAGACCCAAAGTGGGCATTTTACTTTACATTGCAAAAATGTAATTTCTAAAGAATCTGGTATTATAAAGTGGATCCCATGGCCTAAATCAAGTTCTTAGTCCCAACTAGAACAGACACATTGAATCAATGGGATTTGTTTAACTGTGGACTCACTCTTTAGCAGTTGATTCAGTGGTTATTCTCTAATTAGGACTAGCAATTAGATTTAGGTATTTTCTCACAGGCTTTCCCAAGACATTCTTGTGGCCTTAGTTTCATCTACCTGGGTTAAGCTGTCAGGAGTCTGAAATATACAGAGGAGGATGTCGCAGTCTGATTTCCGTAGCCTTTGTATTCTTTTTTTTTTTAATTTTTTTTTTAATAATTTTATTCAAAAAGTTTCAGACACCAATATAAACACTACGTAGCCTTTGTATTCTAAGGATCCAGCTCCCATGTGGAATTTGCAGCATGCAGTTGTTAACCATTGGCTGTTTACTCTCCACAGCTTCATGCAGAAAACTGGCCGTTTGGAGTTGAAATATGTAAATTGTTCCCCTTCGTTCAAAAGACATCAGTGGGCATCACAGTCTTAAGTTTATGTGCTCTCAGTATTGATAGGTGAGAAACCAATTCTTTTTTATTCTTTTTTTTAAAAAAATCCCAATTTGCATATGTGGTGTAAGGCAAAGACTAGATCCAGAAGACTCTGGTGAATATCAGATGAAGGACTGAGATGAGGAAGTTGGTATGGGGGATTGGGAAATGAAAGCAAGAAAGAATTCCTTTCAGATTAAAGTGAAAAGAGGAGTAAAGAAGAGCATGAAATATTGAGGGAGCCTTGGATCCTGCCACTTTTTCACTGGGAATCTAAAACCCTCCCTCAGATTAACTGCTCCCCTGGCTTCTGGATGCTTGCTCTCAGAGGCCTCTTCATTGTTTCCTCAGAACTGTAGGACATGTTCTACCTGACTGAGGGAATATTGCTGGGAAATGAGATGATTGTGGCAAGTCTTACAGTAGGGATAGAGAACCTTTGGCTCTCCAGATAACTTGGACTACAACTCCCATCAGCCCCACCCAGCATGGCCAGTGGCAAGAAAAATGGTGGGAGGTGTAAATCAAAATATCTAGAGGATCACAAGGTTTCCTCCCCTGTCTTCCGTACATGCATACCTTGGTATAACATTTCAGAAGTTTTTACTAGGCCAGCCTTCCTCAACCCAGCTTCCCAGATATTGGACTGCAGTTCTTATCATCCCTAGCCAGCTTGGCCTTGCTGGCTAGAGATGCTGGGAGTTAAAGTATTACTCATGTAGAGAATCCTGGGGTGGAGAAGACTGCATTGGGGAAAGGGTCTTTGTCAAGTGGTGAGCATCCATGTCCTGTCAGAAGAGACTAGAAATGTGGCAGAAAGGTTGTTTTACAACTCCCTGCCTAAATGAGGATTGTCTGAGCAGAAAAGGTTTCTAAATATTATTTATGGAGTGCATAAAATATTCCATGAGGAGAATAAGCTTGATGGGTGGAAGGAGAGAGAAAGAGATGTCTATTCAGGCATTACTCTCAATAGATACTTGAACACTGGATCCCTGTTGCCTTAGTCATTGCTTTCCTCACATGGAAAATAATAGGACTGAAGAAGAAAGGTTTTTCTTAATGTGGAAGCTGTTCATGTGAGCAAAGGCCCTGATTTTCTAGGATTCTTGCTTGTTTGGAGAGCCTTCACAATGAACAGCAGCCTCTGTCCTCTTGAGATGCCACATGAGAAAAAAATGGAGCGGATCAAAGGGAGATGCCTTCCTGGCTTTTGTGCAGAAAGAAAGCACAGTGAATATAGTTTTCCAGATGCTGCTCTATGGCACAGACCAGCCCATTCCTTCTCTCTCCAGTGTCACACTTCACAGCCAGTTCAATGAATGTACTGTGCTTTGGCCCTTTTACCAACATTTTCATAGTTACTGGAAGCCTGGCCACTCTAGCAACAAATCTGGAGATGAAGAAGAGTGATGTAGGCAGATACTTTGAGAGTTTATGCCCCATATGTCTTGGTCGTTAGCCCTAGGGAAACTCCTTGTGGCAGAATGGGACCCTGCGAGAGATGGGACAGAGAGAGGTAGAGTCAGATAAGCTGCAGAGGCTACCAAGGAATCTTTCAGTATGGGTCCTTCTTGTAGCACTCTGGCAATGCTAGAAACGTGAAGTCACATGAGTGGAGTCCAGAGCACATCTTTCCCATGCCATGTTGCCTCCCAGGGCAATGTTAACATAGGGAAGAACCAGGTCACCGTCTCCACCCACAAGAATGGGAGATGTGAAAGAAGGACACTGCAACAGCCTAGGCCCAATTATGCTAATATTCATCTGTTTATTTAGGGAATCCCCCCCCCGCCATTCTTAGCCAATAAGAGGGAGTGGCATGGCTGGCATGGCTTGGAAAGTTGGCATACTTCCTGGCATAGCGTAGAAAGATCAGTGGTGAAACTGTCTCTGTCCTCAAGCTTACAAACTAAAAAGACAAAACAGAAAAGGGAAGGGAATTGGAATGGGACGGAGGAGGAGGAGGAGAAGGAAAAACAGCACACTGAAATACTAGTTCTTAGTTACAGAGTTCTGGCCATGACTAGCTGATAACGGTCATAGTAAGAGCTTCACTTCAAAGCAAAGAGGAGCTAAAAATGACTATTCACTGATATAGCTCTATTTCCTGGTCTGTCAGCCATGGCTGATAGAGTAGCCATGCTTCCTATCTTTCCTTCCAGTGCAATCAGATGAAATCAGTGTTGTATCACAGCTGTGGGGGGGGAACAAGCAAAATGTGGTAGAACTGGGCCTCACCTGTTTTTTTTGCTTTGATTTGGAGAGAGAGACACAAGCTCCTATTATTGCACATTTTCCAAGCAGTGCCATCTCTTTAATCCCCATTCTATTACATTTCTGTACAGTTTCTACCCTGTTTGAATGATACACGAAGTAACTACCCAGCCGTATAAGCCAATGAAATCATAAAAATGTAAATCCATATAATTCACAAAGTATCTTCTCCATATTTCCCCAATGTTGTATCCTTCAGTTGTCTCTGGCTGTTACTACCATTACCCTGGCTGGCATGGCCAGTGATCAAGGAGCATGGGAGTTGTAGTCCAAATCATCTGAAGGGCACCACATTGAAAGAGTCCAAACCAGTGTCTAATCAATGTCCAATTCTTGTGTTTAGGTATCGAGCAGTAGCTTCATGGAGCCGGATCAAGGGAATTGGAGTGCCAAAGTGGACAGCAGTTGAAATTGTATTGATCTGGGTTGTGTCCCTTGTTTTAGCTATTCCTGAAGCCATAGGCTTTGATTTGATTACTGTGAATTACAAAGGAGAGAAACTTACGGTTTGCCTGCTTAATCCCCAGCAGGAAACATCTTTCATGCAGGTAAGGAGTGCTGTCTTCTGGGCCTGCTGTTTCTTCGATACTTGGTGTAGTTATTTCTTTAATAAATATATACCCTCCATCAAAAAATACAAATCCAAGAAGGGTTCAAATGCGGGGAGACTGGGCCTTGCATTTCTTTCCTGCCCTTATACTCTTTCATTGTCTGAGAGATTAATGGAGGAGCCACGACTTACTTGACTGATTTAAATACTGTATCTGCCAGCAAGCTGTCTAAACTCTCCATGCCTACCTTCTCTTTCCTGTGAGGTATCCAGGTCACGCTCTACCATGGGTAGTATCCCCTTTGCTTCGGCAATGCAGTCCCAATGGTCCCAATGGTCCTGATGTTCCTCCAAATCCATTGCCATGATGACCAGGGTACTACTATTTCATTTGTGGCTGGTGGGAGCTTTTCTTCTGTAAACAGTTAAGCACCACTGTTCTGGAAGAACTGCTAGAATCTGTGGGCCTTTACACACCACACAATTACAGCACTATAATTCCACTTTAATTGCAATGGCAATGTCCTGTGGAATCCTGGGATTTATAGTCTAGAGCTGTCTGGCTGAGAATTCTACACACCTCTCTCTAACTGCAAACCCCAGGATTTCCAAGGATGGAACCATGGCAATTAAAGTGGAATCATAGTGCTATAAATGTGAAGTGTAAAGGGACCCTGGGTCTACATCCCAGAGATGGACCTTTAAAAAACAAACAAAGCCATAGCAGTGCTGTGAATTATTTTGGCATATGATCTTCTCCTGTTACTACTACCATTCTTGTTGCTGCTGTTGTTTACCCAAATTGAGTCATAAGGTAGCTTACAGAAATTAGAATAGAGGCAGATAAAAACACATATCAGTAAAAAACATACCAAGTTAAGATATATCTAACCTATCAATAGAATTTAGCACAGTGAAAAACATAGACATTAAAAAGCAAGAGGTAAAAAACTGCACAGCACATTGTTCAAAACCCTTTCCTTACAATCCATTCCAAACATTTGTGAAAAGCCTTCACCTGATGACTGAAGAAAAGCAGGGATGGAGCCACTCTAGCCTGTCTGGGAACACTGGGAGCAGCCACCAAGAAGGCCCTCTCCTATGTTCCCACCATAATCCTTTGTGTATCAGATTGGCCTACATGTTTTCTTGATGGTCACTCTTTTAAGAAAGCTGAAATAATATTATTTTCCCCCTCCCTTTCTCTCTTAGCTTTACAAGGAAGCTAAAGATTGGTGGCTTTTTAGTTTTTATTTCTGCTTGCCACTGGCAATCACGGCTCTTTTCTATACACTGATGACCTGTGAGATGCTAAGAAAGAAGAGCGGGATGCAGATCGCTTTAAATGACCACTTGAAACAGGTAAAGACATTTGTGAAACCTCTGTCCTTTCTCTAGTACTCTTAGTGCTGAATACATCATGGATGAAGAACCTTTGGCTCTCTAGATGTTTTGGACTACAATGCCCACAATCTGTTATCTTTGGCCATGCTGAGAGGAACTGATGGGGGGGGGGTGGTAAAAAAAAAAATCTAGAAAATGCCATGTTAACTTTTCTTAGGTTTGCCAAGTTGTATGCAGGACATTGCTATTATACCTTTACATTTCCCAGTGAAACAGAAGATGCAGTAAACATGGCTTCTCCATACTGTTTCTCCAGAATCCCATTGTCCACCATCTCCACTTTTACTATGACTGTGTAAGACGGGATAGGAAACCTTTATTTTGGTCCAGGGGTTGACATCCAATTTAGAAAGAACACAGGGCTTACATTCCAGCAGTGGGCAGGAATAAAGAAACAGGGCAGGATCAAATCAAAGTGCATGGGAGCAGATGTAATTCTTACCAATTTAGACAAATTCCTATCAGTGATGTAAAAGCACAGTTTAAGCTTTTGCACATCTACTCAGGAGTAAGCCCCAGTGCAACACCTACTATCCGCCACATTTGTAACATGCTGACACAGTAGGATAAATTAAAGACACTTTAGCTTGTTGAGTTGCTTGCAACCAGCATCTTTAAAATACATGCATGGGAAACATCCCTCCAGAAGTTATGGACTAAGCTCCCATAAGCCCCACAGGGACCATAACACTGCCTACCCCTTTGCAGCACATTTTGTTGCTCCTGCCCAGTATTTTTAGAGCCTTCTCCCTTAAAAAAATTTAATGCAGAAAATGAAGGAGATAAAAAAAATCTATTTCCTAGCTGACCAAGCATGGAGATGGTGTGCCATGTGGAGTCTGGCAAAGTGTAGAGATACATGCTACAAACTAGTTATGCCAATGCTGTACAAATGACTATCTGTTGCTTGATCAAAGTTATTACCATTAATCCCCCGGTGGCAGTCTTTACAGTAATGATACATATGCAACCATGTAAAATCAAAAGATTTGGTTGGTGTTACTTAACCATGTCTTGGATAGCAGAACGTCTGTCCAGATGCTGTCAGTCACATTTCCATCCTTTTGCTAGCTTCTGAGTTGGAACAATTTAAAGTAGATCAAAGAGCCATGCCTAACAAAATATACAGACAGAATTTCCTTTTGAAGCATCAGTGAGACCAACATTCAGTTCCCCTACCCACTCACAGCAGCTTTGATATTTTGCCTAATCCTCTTGGCTTTTAATTGCATTAATTCTGAATATTGGAGTATGGAGTATTTTTAAATACAGTATGTAGAATAAACACAGTTAATCCAGTGACCATCAAGGATAGTTTTCAAATTGGAAAGTTCAGCCGCTTTGTCACCTAAATGCCTGTTTTTAACCCTCCCCCGCCCTGTGGTGTTTCTTGCTTTCAGAGACGTGAAGTGGCCAAAACAGTCTTCTGCTTGGTGCTCATTTTTGCCTTATGTTGGCTACCTCTTCATCTCAGTAGGATATTGAAGTTCACTTTTTATGATGAGCATGACCCAAACAGATGTGAATTTTTGAGGTAAGATTGTTATGATAATATATACAGTATCACCACCACTATTAGCTTCTCAACTATCCTTCTTAGGAAAATGCTGCCATTTTGATCCCCCCCCCCGCACTCCCAAATGGCATATTTATAATGAGAAAACACAGAGCCAGTTCATACAGCTGGGCATCATGTGGGGAATACAGGACTGCCAGCGAGCTTGCAGCTCAGTCAGGACTATACTGAATTCCAGTTGTCTGTTCCATTTCCTAGTATATCATGTAATTGTATAATAAATTCCCATGTTGATCATATACTCAGGGGTGACTAGTTGCTATGGGTTTGCAGGGAACATTTTCCCCATGCGACCTTGAGAGGGCTACACAATACAAAAACAGGGCAGGAACAAATAATGCTGGGGGTGGGGTGGCGGCTCCAGAATGACTAAGAATGCCTTGAGCCTTTTTGAGGGCTCTGCTGGTGATTTTGGTACATTTTCAGGCAATTGGAGCCCCCTCCCTTCCTTTAGGCCTCTGCAGGCCTTTTTTTCAAACCAGGAGACAAAAATGTACAGGTGGCTCTCCCCAAATGTGGCAAAATAGCCAAGAGAATCCCCAAAGGTTTGTTTCTAAAGAAAATATCTCCTCCAACCTCCAACAGAATTGGTAGGTAGGGGGCATGGTGACTCTTGGCACAAAACTTTCCTTGGGATCCTATATAGCCAAAGTTTGCCCACTAAAAGTACATTCCCATGCTACTAACAAGATCACAACCTCACAACCTTTCCTGCTCCTAGAAGAGTCTGAATGCAACATTCTCAGCTGTACAGACCAACTTTAAGTGAGGTGTTTTGGCTCTGCTACCCAGTCTTCAATATCATATGCCTCTCAAAGACTGGTTGCAATCTGGTGTACTGATACATATTGAAATGCAAGTCCGCATAGTAATGCCCTTAAAGAAATTTGAAAAATACAAGCAACTCTGTTGAACCCTGTCTGTTTGTACCGTATGTTCCGGAGTATAAGACGACTTTTTAACCCAGGAAAATCTTCTCAAAAGTTGGGGGTTGTCTTATATGCTGGATAGGGTGGGTGCTGAAACTTTCGAGCCCCATCGCCACTTTGGGGAGGGTGGAGGGGTGGGTGGCTGGACGGGGAGGCTTGCCAGCCACCCACCCACCCCCACTTCCCGAAGCCATGATGGGGCTAACGAGCCCCATCCAGGGTTGGGGAAGTGGAAGGTTGGCTGGATGGGTGGGGGGAGGCTTGCCACCCACCTTCCACACTTCCCCAACCCGCGATGGGGCCAGCCAACCCTCTGCGCTTACCCAACTCACGATGGGGCTGGCGGGCCTATCGTGGGTTGGAGAGGCACGGGAGGTGGCTGGCAAGCCTCTCCTCACCAGCCAGCCAACCCTCTTGCTTACCCAACTCACAATGGGGCTGGCTAGCCCCATCATGGGTTGGAAAGGCACGGAGGGTTGGCTGGCAAGCCTCTACCCACCCAGCCAGCCAACCCTCTGTGGTTCCCCAACCCACGATGGGGCTCGCCAGCCTCATCGTGGGTTGGGGAAGCACAAGAGGTGGCTGGCAAACCTCCCACTAGCCAGCCAGCCACCCCTCCGCCCTTCCCCAACCCGTGATGGGGCTCGCCAGCCCCAGAGGCTTGCCAGCCACCACCACCCTCTGCACTTCCTGAAGCCACATGGGGTGGCTGGCTGGATGGGGGTAGTCTTATATGGTGAGTATGTCCCAAACTATATTTTAAGTGGAAAAGTTGGGGGTTGTCTTATACTCCCAGTCATCTTATACGCCGGAAAATACGGTATTTTTGTGTGTGTGGAGGGGGTGTTCATACACACATAAAGAACAGCAGTATATAGCATATTGTCCACTTTATTAGGATCAGCTGGGAGGCAGAGAATACCGAAATGACCTGTCCACCCCAGAAACACATTACAACAAACATAAATCACAACAATATGTTGTTGCAAGGGAAATAAGCACACACACTCCAAAGTTTCTATAAGGATTGCAGCTAAATTCAAAGGGAACAGGAAGCCTGAGAGTAACAGCAGATTATTCCCTTGTCCTTGCTAATGCAGCAGACAATGGAAAGAAGGCAGTATGTTTCTAGCAGAAAGGCTGGGAAGAGCCTTTATT
Organism: Gambelia wislizenii; assembly: GCA_030847615.1. Taxonomy (NCBI): domain Eukaryota; kingdom Metazoa; phylum Chordata; class Lepidosauria; order Squamata; family Crotaphytidae; genus Gambelia; species Gambelia wislizenii. The sequence continues at coordinate 216,980,717 of JAUMIR010000003.1, forward strand.
CTCCATTTATTGTCCACCACCAAAAGAATACTCCTCTCTTTCTTCCATCCTTTGTACCAGATTTCTGGATAACCTGTTCTCTACCTCCTGTTCTCTTGATTTTCTAGTTTTAATGTCCCCTGCTGCCCTAGGCCCCTTTTTAAATCTAATTTTGTTATAGCTGATAATACTATGGGAAACTTTGGTTAGACCCTGAAAGAAAATGACTTGGGTTTTGCAGTTGTTGTTGTTTTCCTGAAGAGACATGAGAAAAGTATTCTCTGTAACTGTCAAGTTACAAAAAAAAGAATGACAAGCAGTTTGCTTTTATAAACAATAAAACTGAAGCATTCCAAAAATTATAGTGACAGCTGCTTAGTACTATTAATTTTTAATGCATATTCCCCCAAGGAACTGAAGACAGTATTTATTATTCTCATCCACCATTTGATCCTCAGAACAACCCCTTGAGGTAGGCGAGGCGGAAAGAAAAGTGAGTGTCCAAGGTCACCCAATGGGTTGGCCAAGTGAGAGTCTGAACATGGGTTGCTCTGGTCTTAGAGCCTTTTCACACTACACACTTATAGCACTATGTTTCCACTTTAATTGCCAAGATTGCATCCTATGGGATGCTGGGATTTGTAGTCAGGTGAGGCACTAGAGGGGCTCTCTGGCTGAAAATTCTAAATGCCCCTCCCTCAATTGCAACTCCTAGGATTTCATAGGATGCTGCCATGGCATCTGAAGTGGAACCATAGCACTATAACTGTAATGTCAAAGCAGCATTGGTCTGGCTGTCTCATAGGCGTGAAAAAGAAATCCTCATTAGTCGAGGTTTTGTTGGTTTTGTTTTTTGTTTTTTACAATTTTTGGTCTGTGAGAATTTAAAGAAAACACAAATGTATCTTTCAGATTCCTATCAACAGTTTATGCGTGCATCTGATCCTTTTATTTCCAAATTACACACAGTGGATGCAAGCTCCAGGAACAGAGATTCCACCTCAACATTAGGAGGAATTTTCTGACAGTAAGAGCTGTTTGGCAGTGGAACACACTCCCTCGGAGCGTGGTGGGGTCTCCTTCCTTGGAGGTCTTTAAACAGAGGCTGGGTGGCCATCTGTCAGGGATGCTTTGATTGTGATTTCCTGCATGGCAGAATGGGGTTGGACTGGATGGTCCTTGTGGTTCAGAGTGTGGTGGGGTCTCTTCCAACTCTACAGTTCTATGATTCTATGAAATAAATGTGCATGACCCATATATTTTCAAAATGTGCACAAGCCTACTTTAGTCAGAGTGTAAGAGTTATATATAAAGAACCATGTGTATACATTGAAGAAAATGCATACCCAGAATACATACAAATGTCTGTGCAGGAAGGGGAAAAGTAGTCTAGCGACCTGATACAGAACTTGGATGGGACAAAAATGCTGGTGGGAGTCTGAGAAATGGAATGTAAATAGAACTAACATATTTTTAATTTCTTTCCTCTGATAACAACACACTACCTATTTTAATTTTTTTCACCTTTTTTCATGCAGCTTTTTACTGGTGTTGAACTACATTGGCATCAACATGGCATCTCTGAATTCTTGCATTAATCCCATTGCTCTCTATTTGGTGAGCAAAAGATTCAAGAACTGCTTTAAGGTAGGATATTTTCATTCACTGTGTATTACTAAAAAAATGGAGCTAAACAGAATCTGAACTCTTTACCCTGCATAGAAGTTACAGTAGTAGTACAGAAGGGTGATTAGAACTATTTTGGAATAAATGGTTAAGGAGAGTTTTGTGGGGTGAGTATTGAGTGGATAACAATTTTTTTAAGTGCAATATAACAACTGGTAGCATCATTACATTCTTAGTATAAAGGAATAATTATATCAGTTATGCCTAAGATATTAATTACAAGTGGAGAAATTTTGTGTGTGTGTCCCCCAAAAAAAAAAATTGGGGGAAATTTTGATAATTTTGTATAATAAGTATATTTTCTTTAAAAGTAAAAGTAACATGGTAATAACACATTGCCAACACATAGCTCTTAAGAAATACATACCACAAGGAGTTGTAACAAGTTACTTTGTAAAAAAAAATAATAACAAGCAATAATTATACAACACCTAGGAGTAACAAATTACTTTGGAAAAATAATGCTTTGTACTGCTTCAGATATGCAGTTGCCCAGAGAGCAATGCACAGAAAGGGGCCATCATCGACTAGGGTAAGCAAAAGAAAACCAAAGTAAAAAGAGCTGTTCCAGAGACAAATGATAGGAAAGACCTGACTGTGATTGTAGAACTCACCTGCTGGACTGCAGCTGTTGTGTGTGTCTGGGGGGGGGGCAGAGTTGAACTTGACTCCTGCTTAGTGAATATTCTCATGATACATCAAATGTTTAAGAAATTATTTTGTCAGAATGAAGAATTGCTCATTTTCTAGTCCACAGGGTGGCCCAGCAGGCTTCAGTGCATATTTTACAGTTCACAGCACATTGTCCACAATGCAAAAAGAACATGATTAAGCCTAAGTTGTGTGCTCTGGGGTGCAATTCACAGGTGTCTTTATGATACCTGTGTTAAGAAGTATAGTATTTGGCATAACAGTGCAATAGGATTTGTTTGTTTGTTTATGTACTACTTGCTTGTTTGCTTGCACTTTTAGACCATCTGCTTGAAAGAGTGCTCTGGGCAGTGTACAATACTCGTACATTAAAAAATATAAAGCACAAAGAAAAAGCAATGATGGTAGATAACACATAATAAAACCAAGATAAAAGTCAGCTACAAAGAATAAAAACATCACTGTTGAGGAAACCAAAATAAAATCATCAGGAAGAAGATAAGAGAGTGTTAAGTTCTGAAAGCAATAAAAACAATCCTTCAAATGCTTGCAAGAATAAAAAGTTATTTACCTGGAACAAAAAAGGCACCAGGGTAGGCTCTGTGGGGAGGGCATTTTGCAGATAGGGTGTCACCATTGAAATGTTCCTCATTCATAGCCACCTGCTTCACCTCACCCACAAGAAGGACCTGCCATAAGGGTACAGGAGAGTAGATACAAGAGAGATACTCCTTCATATAATCTGGCCTCTTAAAGAAAGCCCAGTGGGAAATGTTTGAACTGAGGGCTTGTCTATACGAGGGGGAAGAAACAGATTGCTCCAAAGAAATAGCAATTTGCAGAGCTGTGACGTATCTTAACGATTTTATAGCCCCCCTAAACTTCGCATACCCCCTAGCCAAGATGGTGGCTGTGAGTGAATTACTCTTACTCACATTTTTAAATCTGCCGCTGCCCATTAAAAAAAATTGTTTGCCATAGTACACACAAGCAATACTTCATATTTACAGATGAAAAAAAAAGAGGAAAAGATTGCTGTATTATCACCATACTGATCTCTTGCTTAGCTGAAAATCCAACATGGTGGCAGCAGGCGCTTGCCCTGTTTGCAAGCCCTGTCCCCCATGCTCATCTGGCCAATCAGCTTGTGCTGCAGCGATGCAAGTGCGACTGTCTTAAGGATCGGATATTCGCATTTCCTACGGAGCTTTTTAAAAACTCCTAGAAAAGCCCCAAAGGCTTCCCTGATGCAGTTTATGGTGGATTTGCCTGCCCCCTTCCGAATACATCATCTCGATGTGAATGTCCACATAGGCAGATCAAATTCTATGAGAATTTCATTAGGGTTATATTCACAATTTGGACAACCCCAGAGAATCCTGAGAACTGCCATTCTGTGAAGGAGGTTAGCAATCCCTTAGGAAAGCATTATTCCACACCCTTAGAAAATCTTAGGGACTTTAGATAAAGAACCAGGAGATTTGAGCAAGTTTCTTAAACTTTGCAGAGCAGAAGTACTAAGAAAATGTGAAGACCTACAGCCTTCATATTATCAATAAAACAGAAATCAGAACAAAGGAAAAGAAATGGATCAAGTCAAGCAATATTACAATATGTTTGAACCCTTATCACTGTGTTCTGCAGAATAATGTTGTAATAAACCACTCCAAATGGTTAAAAAAATGTGGTGGGTTGTTTTTTTAAATGTTTTTTAAAAACCCTACCCTCTAAAGGAGGGGTGGAGAAATTGTGTCCTATTGTATTTAGTTTCTTACATACTTACCTACTTATGGTCTTGCCAAGAAAACTGTGACCGGTTTGCCTTAGTGTCACCTTTAGTCAGAAATGACTTGAAAGCACACAACAACAAGAATAACCTGCAATTTACAACCTCTCTCTACACTGAAAATTATCACTAGAGAGAAAAGTCCAGGCTAGAACCTTTTAGATACGCTGATTTTCTCTTCACATGGATTTTAGAAGAGGATTCAAAATAGGATCCCTTGCCTGTAATAGGAAGGAATAGAATGACCGTCTCATGGAATTTTGCTTGCTCTGTTGCTTGAATCTTACAGTGCATGACATGTCACTTAAGGCCTACTTCCTAAAGTCTAGCTGATAAGTTTGAATAAGTACAGTACATAGAATTTTGCCACCCTGAATAAGTGGGTGTGGGAACCCTTCCAGTGTTACCATTTCCAGACTCCAAATCACTATGAACAGATTTAAAGCACTGACACGACTATGGATCCTTGGAGGACCTTGCTTTTTGCTTCTTTCTATTGCAAGAATGATCCATTTACTTCTACTCTCTGCTTTAGTTTAGCCCTGTTGCTTATCTCAATACTGATAAATCCTCTCAAATGTCTTTGGTAGTAGAATTCCAGGGTATATGTATGCCCTGTCTATCAGATCTCTGCTGTCCATATGCTTGTTGAGGCCTTCAGTAGACTCAAAGTTTAAGTTGGTGAAACAAGACTTTTTGAAAAACCATGCTGAGTCTTCCTTGGCAAGATTTGTTCTCCTGCATGCTCAAAAAGATCATCTTACCACAGATTTACCCAGCTGGATGTCAAGCTAACTGGCCTGTAATTTTCCAGGAATCTGTGGATCCCATTCATATAATTGGTGATATATCATTTACTTTCCAGTCTGGTGTGGATGTACATTTTTATTTTAAAAAATCAGCAGTTTCATAATATAGTTCTTTTAAGTCAAGGGTGGTCAAATGTTGGGAGATAGGCCCTCCAGAGGTCCTTGGGGGCTTCCCTTTCCCCCATTACTGCCCCATCTCAGAGCCAACTCCCCCCCTAATTTTTTGCATCAAAATGCCTAGGGTATGTGGGAGCAATTTTACCTTGTTTTGTGCCCCCCCCCAAGGCTGATTTAGGCTTTTGGGAGGCCTTTTTTCCTACAGGAAGTGACCAGAAGCTCAATTCCTGGGTCACTTCCTAATAGAAAAAAGGCCTCCTATAGAATTAAAATAACTGGGTAGGGGGTGATGACATGACAGAATTTACACACACACACACACACACACAGACATACACAAACCCTAGAGCAGGTAGCAGGCAGGCAGGCAGGCACTTCTGGCCCAACTTGGAAGGCTCCATGTGGCCCATGGGCTACACTTTGCTCATCCCTGTTTGAAGATCTCTTGGGGGGATTGGATGCCATTCAACCTTGTGGTTTGTTAATTTTTGATTAATTGATGAATGCCAGGATTAGTTGCTTTTTAAAGGGTATCACAATTTTAAAAATTGGTTTAGGCATTGTCCAACATCATCCTTAATGAAGATAAGCAGAATGAATTTATTCAGCTGCTCCATAATGTTCCTGGCATTCTTTACTGTTCATTTGTCATTTCATGGCCTGCCTGTCTCCTTAGCCAGTTTCCTGCTTCTGTTGCCAGAAATATTGTTGCTCAGTGGTTTTACCTTTACAAGTTTAGTTTTTGCTTGCTTTAGCCTCAACTTTCATGTCTTCTGTCAGAGCTTGTACTTTTTTGTGTGTGGTCAACCACATCTGGGCAAGACTGAAAACTGCATTTTTTTTTTTTTAGCAGAGCCTTTTTTTTTTTTTTTTTTTTGTCTTTTCTAGAATCTGCTTCCCAATCATGCTAGTATCCTTGTGGACATGATGCTACCTTGTTGCATTGTGGTAAAGTGTCTGGCATCATGATTCTCTCTTTCAATTTTATTTTAACTAAGTAGCAGCCGAGCAAACTAAAGTACGCCACCCTGAGGTGATTAAAATGTGTTGTTGTTGCTGCTGTTGTTGTTTTTAAAAAGCTTGGAGAAATTAAATTTTAAAAAAGATCTTTGTCTAAGGTTTTTTTATATCTGATAGAAGAGCTAGCCTTACAGGATATCTGGAGAATAAGAAATAAATCAGCCAAAGAGTATACCTTTTATTCAGAAAGGCATAAATCATTGGCAAGATTAGACATGTTTTTAATTTCAAAAACTTTGGCAACTAATGTAATAAAAACAGATATACAATTTGTCGGATCATAATGCAATCTTGTTGGTCATACAAAAAGGAAAGCAAGACTGGACATGGAGATTAGATGAGACCTTGTTAAAAGATAAAAAGAAAGAGTTAATTTCTATTTTAAAGAAAATACTACAGAAGGTATGGATATGACAACAATATGGGATGCTGGAAAAGCTGTAATGAAGGGGTTTTTTATACAGCAAAAGATCATAAAGAAAAGAAAAGGAGAAAATAAATTAAATAAATAGCTTAATTAAGGAAAAGGAAAGGGAGTTAAGAAAAGAACCATCAAAAATAAAACTTAATGAAGAGATTAAGATATTACAAAAACAAATGGATATTATTTTAGCAGAGGATCTCGGAGGAAAATTAAGACAGAATAAACAAAATTACTTTGAACATGCTAATAAACCCAGGAAATGGCTAGTGCATCATATAAGACAGAAACGAGAGAAAAATGCAATTCAAGGTATTAAAATTAAAGGAAAAGAAAAATATGACCAAAAGTCAATTTAAAAAGCCTTCTTTGAATTTTACACTCAGTTATTCCAGAAAGAAGAAACGCCAGAGAAAATAGTGGATGAATTCTTAAATAAAATTAAATTATTGACAATTACAGAAGAGCAAAGGAAAAAACTAAATAATCCAATAACGAGAGAAGAAATTGCAGCAGCCATAAAAAGAGGGAAAATTGGTAAAACACCCGGCCCAAATGGCTTTCCGATGGTTTACTATAAGGCATTAGAATATCAAGTAATCCCTCCATTACAAAGCTTATTAAATAGCATAAAAGAAAAAGGAATGCCAATGTCTTGGAAACAAGCACAAATTACATTAATTCATAAGGAAGGGAGAGATCCATATGATGTGGCAAATTATAGACCGATATCTTTATTAAACCAAGACTATAAGATATTTATGGATATATTGGCAAATAGGTTAAAAATAATTCTATTAAGTTGGATCAAAGAGGAACAAAATGTCTTTCTCCCAAATAGACATATCAAAGATAATATTAGGATTGTACTGAATTGGATAGAATATTATAGGAAACATCCAGACAAGAAAGCAGCAATGATATTCTTGGATACAGAGAAAGCTTTTGATACGGTGAGCTGGCATTTGATTATAAAGCTTCTGGAGAAAATGGAATGTGGAGGAGAATTTATAAATTGGATCAAAGCTATATATTCAAATCAAAATGCAACAATAAACATTAATGGGGAGCAAACAAAACAGAATACCATTTCCAGAGGCACTAGACAAGGTTGTCCAATCTCTCCTCTATTGTTCATATTGGTTATAGAGTTACTAATTAATAATATCAAAAATTCTAAATTAAAAGGGATAAAAATTAAGGAGAAAGAAATAAAAATCAGCTTATGCAGATGACATTATATTGATAGTGGATAACCCAAGTGAAAATATTGAAGAACTGATGAAAATAATGAAAGTTTTTGAAAAGGTTTCAGGATTAAAGATAAATAAGAACAAAACAGCAATGTTATCATTTAATTTAACAAAAGAGGAAAAAGAATCAATTACAGCTAGATCTGGATATATCTGGGAGAAGAATATAAAATATTTAGGGGTGACTATTACGAGAAACAATAGTGATTTGATAAGGAATAACTACGAGAAAGTGTGGAAATCTGTTAAAGAAGATATGGCAAAATGGACAAGAATGAGATTATCTTTATTAGGGCGAATCTCCCTAAAAAAAAGGAATATACTCCCTAAATTTTTGTTTCTTTTCCAGACAATTCCCATTATTAATAATGATAGCATAATATATAATTGGCAAAGAGAAATAAATAAATTTATTTGGTTAGGAAAAAAGCCAAGAATAAAACTAAAAAATCTGCAAGATACAAAAAATAGAGGAGGTTTAGGATTGCCAATCTTAAATTATATTTTCATGCCAGCTGTCTTGAGTGGATTAAAAGTTGGATAAATTTAGATGAAGAAGATCTATTAGCTTTAGAAGGAGAAGACTTGAGATACAGTTGGCATGGATATATATGGTTTGGTAAAGAAAAAGTCAATAATGACTTCAGTGACCACTATATCCGGAGACCACTATTGCGAATCTGGAAAAAATATAAAATGAGAATATTGACTAATATTCCAAACTGGATATCCCCACATAAAGCTTTTTATAGACGGGAAAAATTATAGGCCTAAAATGGCTAAAATACCAAGATCTTATCAGATGGAATAATGACCAAGTAGTACTAAAAACTCAAGAACAATTAAAATCACAAGAAATAACATGCCATTGGTGGTTATATAGACAGATTTGGGAAAAACTAAAACTAGACATTAAACTTTATGGTGTAAATAAAAAGAAATCAAAAATGGAAGAAATACTGATCTCAGATAGACAAAAGGACTTGTCTAGAATTCAAAAAATTCTGTTGGAATGGGAATCTGAGGAAGAAATAATCAAAGAACCCATGATAAAATGGGCACAAAACATTAAAAGACCAATAATGTTAGAAGCTTGGGGAAAGTTATGGAATAAAACAATGAGAATCACAGCTTCTCAAGATTTAAAGGAAAACTGTTGGAAGATGGTATACAGATGGTATTTAACACCAGAGAAGATTTCACGAATTTATAAACATGCTGAAAATAAATGTTGGAAATGTAAAATAGAGGTCGTTACTTTCTTCCATTGTTGGTGGACCTGTAAAGTAACATATAAATATTGGTCTGAAATCCACAGAGAAATTGAGAAAATTTTAAAAATTCATTTTCAGATGCAACCCGAAACTTATTTATTATGTCTATTTGATGATAATTTTGGGAAACTACAAGAAAGAATACTATGCAACCTGATCTTAGCAGCTAGAATAGTCTAGGCAAGGCACTGGAAAAAGGAAAGCATACCAACAAAAGATGAATGGTATTATAAGCTAATTGAATTAATATATTTAGATAAACTTACTCAAGCTATAAGAGAAAATAACTTAGGAGAATTTGAAACAGATTGGAAGGCAATAAAGGAATATTTATGAGAGATTTGGGGGAATTGGACCGAAGGGGGACTAATCATTTAAAGATCAAATTAAACTAATGATTAATACCTGTAAACCTTTATGTTTAATTTAAAAGGATGTTGATTCGAATAACATGGGATTTAGAAAGACACAAGAAAAAAGAAGTAAAGAAATAGGTTAAACTTAATGGGAAGTAACGATTGTGAATGAAACGAGCAGTAATGAGAAGATGAGAAAGGATGGTGTAAATGTTATGCTGGAAGAAAGAGGAGGAATGAGTCATAGTTTTGTATAATTGCTGATAAGGTGTAGATATGATTTTAAAGGTATGTTATAAAGATATGATTGTAAAGGTGTGTTATAAAGGTAGTGCTAAAGATTGTATGAATTTGAAGTTACATCTTAATAAAAATAAGAATTTTTTTTTAAAAAAAGATCTTTGTCTGACACCAAAATATTGATAGAGTATGCACCAACATACTTTTTTGGAGAAAGAATTCCAAAGAGAAGACATTGTAACATCTATCACAAAGACTGGTGGCTTTACAAGAGGAACCTCTGATGACAATCTCAGTAATCAGGCAGACTGATAATGTGACAAGGTGCTCCTACATCTTTCCTGACCCCTAAGTGATGTGGGATTTTGAAGGTCAGCATTAGCATATTGACCAGGAGCCACTGACCAGATCAGTCAAGATATGATCCTGCTGTTCTGACCCAGTTAAGAGCTTAGCAGCTGTATTTAAACTAATTGTAGCTTCTATACTGTCCTCAAAGCCATCCCCAAACACAGTGGTTTATAATAGTCCAGCCTGGAAGATATCAGAGCATGTATGGTAATGGCATACATATGTTTGTCCAAACATGGGCCATAATCAGCACAACACATGGCATTTTGGACTTTTGAAATAAAATGTGAGTGAAAATGTTAAGACCACATAAGAGATAGGTAGACTTATAACACCTCAGCATTAAAACACTATAAGAGTGTTTTTAAGAGGGGCGGGATAAAAATAAATGATGATGATGATGATGATGATGATTTAAGCCTACCTCTCTCTTGTGTGATTCAAACTTTTTTTTACTATTTTTTTACTCTTATTTTATTTAATGTGTATGTTCTTGCCTTTTAATTCCTGTATCCTTCTTATTAGGAGCCAGTGTGGCATATGGTTGTTGTTGTTCCTTTCGTGTATGCCATGCTGGAGTTTTCCACAATTCTCTATTTACATGCATTGGATTTCATGGTACTGTTATCACTGTTCTCCATTGGTGTAAGAAATTCATTTGGTTATGCACCAGGCCCTGGGCACTCAGAATCACCTCCTCTGTAAGTTGTCCCATGGCCTACTGTTAAACCCAGTCTCTGATACTGTCATTCCATCCACACCCACTGAAATGACATCGTTCTGCAAATCTTGCTGGCCCTGCACATGGAACAAGGAGCCACACCCTACAAAGGAACATCCAATGTAGGATTTCATCTTCTGACCTAGCAACTTAAACTTTTCTTCCAGGACTCCATGGCTACATTTTCCAATGTTGTTGGTGTTGATGCACACCACAACTATTGACTCCTTGCCCAAGTTAATCTACATGGTACGTGATGGCTACAACCTTCACACCAGGCAAGAAACTCATCATGGGATTAGCACATTCATCATAAACTCATCTTTGTATGTTCCTCTACATTCATATCATCCATGTCATTGGCATGAGAGGGTCCATTCTAAAGAATCATTTCTCTTTTCCTCAGGATGTTTTCTTCCTTCCCTGAAACTCTTTTTCATTCTCCATGACAACAAACAAGTTGTGAATTTAAGAGTGGGGTTTCTGTACCACATCCCTGAAGATCTCATAAACATACCTTTCATATCTTGCCTGGCTTAACTTATGCAGATTTATCTGAGCCTTTAGCACATCCACAGTATTGAGTTATCAGGCAGATATGTGGCTAAACAGTATTCGCAACCTTTGTGGCTTTCTAGCTTCTTAACTGCTTGTGTCTGTAAGGCTTCTTTTTATGAAAAGCTAAGTTTTTATTCATATTCAGCGGCCTGAATCTGTAATGCCCTGGCCTCCTCATCCTGTTGGTAAACTGTTTTCTGTTTGCTTGTCATTTTGCTACTGGAGCTCTTTCTTGCATAACATGGGGCTCCCTTAGGAAATAACCTCAGACTTCTTGTTAGCTTCCTCTGATTTCTGGCATTGCTGACTATGTCAGGAATGTCTAGTTGCAAAAAGCATGTGCAATTGAGCTTCTGAGATCAGCTTCTTTTGTGATTTCTTTTCTCCACTCTTGCACTGTCCCATTTTCCATTTGCAATTCTCCATTTTGCCCTCAAACCTACCTGTTTCATTTCTATAGTGTTTTTATCTCTTTGTAGAGAAACAAAGCAAGGATACACACTCCAAGTAGTTTATGTCCTCTGTGTGATGCAGCTCCATTCTCCTTAACAGATGTGCTGTTCCTCCTGAAACTCCATCTTCATGAGTCAAGATAATATCATATTTTGACACTCAGCATTTTAGAACTAACTTTCTCTCATTTGGGGGGAGCAGGGAGCATGCATTTAGATTTTTAATTCAGTTGTTGTAATATGGTAATCTGTTTAACTGTGTTTAATATTATAACTTACTATGATTTTCATTATATCTGACTTTGAATCATGTTGTGAGCTGCCTTGGGTTACAACACTGGGAGAAAACTAGGCAATTAATTAATTAAATGTCCATGTATATGTTCATTTTCATTCTTGACTTTTATTTATTTGCTTTTTATATTTATAAGTATGTTTTTAATTCCTAAATTATTTAATTGTAGGGAGAGGGTGGGATTGAGGGGTTGGGTGTATATTTTAATTGTTGTAAGCCGGCCCGATTCCATTTCATAGAGGGGCGGGATATTAATAAATTTGATGATGGTGATGATGATGATGATTCCTTCACAATTTGTTTCCCTTATTTTTGCTTATACACTGGCTCTGCTACAGGACCATAAAATAAATGTCAGGGGAAACCCATGATGGAGCTGGACTCTGCAATCATGAAATATTTAGGTTTAGTTTCTGCAAAAAGCCATCAGAGAGCCAGTGTGGTGGAGTGGCTTGAATGTTCAACTAGGATTCTGGGAGACCAGGGTTCAAATCCCCATTCAACCATGGAAACCTACTAGGTAACCTTGGATAAAACATTAGGCTATAGATGATACCAGGTTATGTGCCTTTTTAAATATTATATAAGCAGGGCAAAAAGTTGCCAACTGAAACATGTGCAGCTTGTAACAACTCTCTCAACCTCAGAGGAAGACAATGGCAAACCTCTGGATGATTCTTGCCGAGAAAACCCTACAATAGGGTTACCATAAGTCAGCATTGAAGGCAGATAACAATAATATTAACAGCCAATGACAGAAGAAATTGTCAAGGTATCTTTGTGAATCAGTGTATGGAGCAAATTCACCACAAATAAACAAAAGGTTGGGACATCAGAAAGAGAGATAACAATAGACCCCAAAAGATTGGGATCTCTTTAAAGACCTAAAAGCTTCTGAGAAAGAATCCAGCAGGTCAGTCATGTGAACTGTGCACTTTCTCAGCGTGCACAATTCTGCATTGCTGACCATGCAAGAACTTCCAGTCGAGACATGACCCTCTGGTCCTTTATAAGGAGTAAGACTCAGGTTGCTAGTATGGCTGTAACCCCAAGATTCAGATGCACCCCAAGGCCTATGTGTGAAAGCAATCACTGTAAGACACTGTGGTTTTCTTTTTTATCCCTGCGTACAGTCAACCAAACTAAATGGCTTACCAACTATAGCCCTGTTAAGACATTCTTAACAGATGCAAACTTCTTAATGGATGCAATGTGAGATTACAAAGTGCAGGTAAGGATATTCACGAAAACATATGGCCCCTACTTTCCAGCAGTTGGCCCATGGATCTTCAGTTAGTCTGTTTCATAGACATCTTCCTTCTAATGAACTGAAAAACAGTTCTAGATTCACTCTGTGAAATAGGCAACAGTAATTCTGTATTTTATTGTGTCACGCCAGTCCTTCTAATGGAAATTCTCTTCTCTTTCAACAGTCATGCCTCTGTTGCTGGTGTCAGTCCAAAGATATGCTCTCTCTGGAAGAAAAACAGTCCTGCTTAAAGTTCAGAGCCAATGATCACGGATATGACAATTTCCGCTCCAGCAACAAGTACAGTTCATCTTAAGGAAGCAACTGCACTCTCCGTTCTCAGTGTTATTCTTTCCCCATTGTACAGTTATTGTAAGGACAGCAAATTTTGGTGAGGAGGGGAAGGGTTTGGGGTTTGCACAAAACTCAAATCACTTACAGTCTGTTCTAATCACAATTGCCCACAGTGTTCATAAGTATTTAATATATAAAAATCTCTCGGCAAGAGGCAGACAAATCCTTGTCAAAGCACTTAAACTCTTCAGAATGAGCACTTCCAGATCATCCTCATGTCCTGTAAATGAAATAGCCATGTAGCCTGAGTAATAATTCTCAGTGTATACAGTATACTATGACTCTTGTTGGGACAAAGCCAGGTTGGTCTATAAATTGCTGTAAATTTTTTCTTTTTCTTTTTTTTTTTAATGACACAGGCAAGTGTGTCAGTCTAACCTATAATCCCACCTTGGATATGGAGTTTGTATTGTGATACATCGGGCATGCTGCTTCATGTCACAGAGTAGGGGAGGGGGGTTAAGAATTTTATCTCCATAGCTGGGAAGAACATTAAATAGCACGGTCAAACTGCTTCCCACATGTAATTCTGAGTGCCCGGGTAGAAGATTTTCTCCTCACCTGGAACTTTTAAGGAGTAGTACATAGCCAAATTGTCTCCCATTTTTAAGACTTGTCATCTTTAATATAAATAAGATGTATCTCTCTTCTTCTCAGATATGTTTTCCTGCCTATAACAAGAAGTTATTCTTACTGTCCTATGGCAGAGAAAATGCCCTTCTGTTCACAGAGTTCTAGCTATCATAGATGACCTTTGTAGCTTTAGATATGAAAGAGTGGGGGATCCCAACCTTCCCCTTTATGGTTCTTCAAAGGAGCCTTTATTTCTGCTTTTGTAAATATTCTGGTTGAGATATAACTAAGCCTGGAATAGTACATAATAAAATATGGGCTGGTCCCAATGTTATTGTCTGTATGAATAATAGAGAGGGTGAATGGGAAGAGAGAGAATGTGCTAATAATACACATGGTGTGACCTGCCAGGAGCATTCACATTTTGTGTGTGTATCACAGATAGAGAACTATAATAAAAAATACTGTTAGTTAAAACAGTTTTAAGTTTATTGCGAGTACTAAGAGAGCCAGCACAGCATGGTGGTTTGAGTGTTGGACTAGGACTCTGGCAGACCAGGGTTACAATCCCTGTTCAGCTGTGGAAACCCACTGGGTGACCTTGGGCAAGTCACACTGTCTCAGCCTAAGAAGAAGGCAATAGTAAACCTCCTCTGAATAAATCTTGCCAAGAAAATCTTATGATTGGATTGCCATAGGTCAGAGTTGACCTGAAAGTTCATAACAACATATAAAACTTAATACCATTGTTTTGAGCTGAAACACCAGTAGAACTAGCCTTGAAAATCCTGTATAGAAGGAATGGCCAAAGTGAGCCCTGGGGCTACATGTGCCCCTTTAATGCTGTTCTTGCAAACCCCACCCCTGTTCTGGCAAAAGATAAATTTCCTTTCTTGGAACAGTTCAGGAGCAGGGATTTGCCTTTTAAGTGGATTGTAGGGTTTCCTGTACTGTTCATCATTCCAAAAAAGTAAAATGATTTTTTAAAAAAAAGGTTTTTCAAAAGTAGGCATAGACTTCTAACCATTTCCACATTGTGGTTTTTCATTTTGGTGGATTCTAGGCTGTCTGTGATGCCCTGGAGATCTGCAATAATCAGAACCTTAAGATTACTGGTTTTTTAAAAAAATAATAATAATAATGATTCTTTAGAAATGGCAGGGTCAAAACAGCTGAGTAAGGAATCCAAGGTCTTTTGTCCCAGACCTTACTAAACAGATGTAACATCAATGATTTTTTTATTATTAAAAACAAAAGTTAAAGAAAATAGCAAACTAACATGTTTGGTGTATTTCACAGACATCATTGGGATCAGCGATTCTCACCCAGTCGTATGTACACCCTTGGCAGGGGGCCAAAGTAGGTGGCAGGGTTTTCATGAGCTGCTTCAGTCCTCATGACAACCTGCACAGGTGAGATGCCATCTGCTACCAAACCTCCTTGCCATGAATTAGCTATTTGTGATCTTTAGACAGTATTAACAGTATTAATAAAATGTTTAACTCCTCTTGGAATTATTATTTTTGTTTATTTTGCTTACTCCCAACAATACAACTGAAAGTTTTTATGCCCTTAAAACTGACCATAAATTATAAACAGAGTAACAGAATATCTGTATACCTGTCAGTATACCTGCACACATATAAATGTCCTGGGGAGAGTGGGCTTTTTGCTTTTATCATGGTGGGGCACAGCTGTTTATTAGAGCAAATGGTGGAATGTAAGATATAGCATTTTGAGAAACGCTGGTTTGGAAACGCATCAACACTCTTAAAGAACTGCATCCATGCAAAGGCACATATACATAGGTTTTCACCTAAATATTCTTATGCTATTTAGCAGTTAGCAGTTTGACGGAGGTGCAAGTATTGATGCCAGCAGCACTTCCAGCTTCTTGATGTAAGCAGGGAACCAAATACATTGTCCAGTTCAATGTGCTCACTATTACTACTGTAGTTGATAACATTGAAGTGCTGTATGTATATGATACTAGGAATTCTATTTAAAGTGCAGTTTTCATGGTTATGATGTATTTGTATGGGTTTGGAAGAGGTTTATGAACTGACTGCTGTGTAGATTGTTATGTTGTTGTTATGTAGAGACCTCATAAAGCAGGAGTGGACAACTATGGGAGGGCAGGAGGTTGCATTAGCCCCCCCCCCGAGACCTTGGAAGGCTTCATCTCCCCCTTAAAATAAAAAATTGTTTGTAGGCTCCCCCCTGAGCCATTTTAAGCCCAGGAGAGGCCTTTTTTAAAGGCCTCTCCTGGAACTAAAATGGCCCGCAAACATGGCAAAAATGGTCCCATGTTAGGGGGCAAACAAAATTTTTAGCAGGCAGCCTTTTCATAGAGGCTGCCTCACACGCCTGTCATAGAGGCTGTCTCACATGTTACTACATGGAAATCACCTTGTTTAGCTCCTAATGTGTGATAAGCATGGGGTACCGGTATGTGTTTTGAACAAATTGCCTTCTTTGTGGAATTTAGTCACACATGTTGTAGCTTAGCCACATATATAACTATAGACACAGAGAGCATATATGCTACCTATGTTTTTAGACAGTAGTGCATACAAAATATATAACTGTCACTTTTTCCAGTGTTTGTAAGAATAACTAATATTGACAGAACTCTTAACCAAACAATAATTTAGGCTCATCAAGGTTGCCAGTATTTCATTGAGCCATGTTCCTGTGCCTTTAAAAGCAGTTTGAGCTATCGACATTAGCAGGAAAATTATGGTTTATCTGCATGTTGCCAAAAGCTTCACTGTGGATTTCTGCTGATCTGGGCAGTTGGCCAGGATGTTTTTGTTTTATTTTTCTAGTGAATGGGCAACCCTAATGCTGATCGGAAGGGGAGCAATAATGTGAGCCAAGTAAGCTTTAAAAGTGGGGGAAAACATCATAGCAATAAAAAGAACTACCTCTGAACCTTACACATTTGTAGCAATATTTTCCAGAAAAGATGCAAACATAAGGTAACTTAACAGAATGGATAAACAATCACAAGATCTTTGTCTTTTTTAGTTTTGATCTATTCAGATGTCACTGACTTTGCCTTTCCAGTTCTATCAGAACCATTTGACTTTTCTGTGCTCATTCAGGATCCTTCCATTGAATTTGGTCAAATTGTACTTTTTGCATTTCTCTGCCATTTAAACCTGTCTGTGTGTGTGTGCATGCACATGTCCCTAAGAAAATCCTCCAGTGCACAAAGTATTGTTCCATGATTAATTTATTAGTCTTTTAAAATTTGTTGGTTTTGTTGCAACAGACTAACATGACTGTTCTTCTCTAGAAACTATGAGTTGATCCAGGCTTAGTCATACTTAAAGAAGAATTATTGACATGAATGTGACACATTCCTCATGATTAATTTATGTGCCCTTCCATTTAATGGATCTACTTGATTAGTAAATTCTAGATCTAAATTCTAGATTGCAGCTCCTGTGATCCCTCACCATTGACTATGTGTGCTAGGGCTGATGGGGGTTGAAGTCCAACAACTTCTGAGAGAGCACTAGCTGCCATCCATTATATCTCCACTAAATATTACTACATAAACCTGGATCCAATTAATAATTTGAATCTGTTGCTCTTGGATTGTGGCCTATATGTTTAAGTAGAGCACTATTTATTGCAAAAATAATGTCATATAAAATGCAAAGCAGTTCTAAATCATGGTACATGTAAGCATTTCATCTTTTTAATGAATGACAGACACAGAAGCCATTGAATTATGCTCCACAGCCTTTGTTAGAAATCAATCACCATTTTGTTACCTCAGCAGAGTCAGGTATATTCATGGATAGATTTGTACTGCTTCCTATAACAGCATTAGCTTCAATTTGCATCTCATATCAGTGCCAGGTGGATTAGAAGAGGCAAATCAGCCTGTTTGTTGTAACAGATCCTTTTTTATGATTGTTTTATGAACTTGTAAAATATTTGTATTTTTTTTTCTTTTTATGGCCACTTAAAATTGACCATAAGTGTTACCACAATGTTAGCAAGCTGAATTGTCAATAAAGATACTTCTAAATAGTTTCTTTAGATCAAGAATCTCTAGCGGTTTACTTTCTGCACATAACCATGCTGAAAATTACATCTAGATGAATTGAGTGTAATACATTATGGCCAGTGGGAGCTGCTGGCTTTCAGGGCAGTGAATCCATTCCAACTTCTAGTTCAAACTGCAAAGGAGCTTTTCAAGGTGCTAACCCTCTTTGGGATGTGGAGTTCAGCACCTTGGATAGCTCATTTACAGGTTAGACTGAAACCCAGAATAGATACACTGTTCCACTGACATGGAATCCCCTAGCTAACTTTGGTTATGGCTGTAGAATGCGTACGGATTCAGAGGTGGTATGCTTCTACATACCAATTGGTGGGCAACATGAGAAAGGGGGTGCTATTTCACAATACAAATGTTTGCGGGCTTCCCATATATGGCCACTATGAATAGAATGCTGGACTAGATAGACTCTTTGGACAGACTGAGCATGGCCCCTCTTATGTTCTTATGAATTAAATCTATGCTGAAAATAACACCTAGAAGAATTCAGCACATTACATAAATATATGATAACATGAAATAATGGAAGTATTGGAAAAGAGACAATATGTTTTCTTATTAAAGCACGTTTATAGCCAATCTCTCTGTGTCCTGTTTAGGACATCACTATTTATAAAGGAAGAAGGTGAATACATTTAACCTGGAGAAAACTGAAAGGTGGTCTCATAGGTCTGCAATGTGGAAGATGGAGTGAATGTATTTTCTGCTGCAACAGACAGTAGGGCTCAAAGTAGTTAAAATACAAGAAAGGAAACTCCAACTGAACATTAGAAGAACATCCTGATAGCAAGAGCTGTTGCCTAGTGGAACAGACCACCTTGGAAACAGGTGCCCCCCCCCCATTCATTGGATGTTTTTAAACAGAGGCTGGCTAGCCATCACAGGGATGTTTTACATGCAAATTCCAACATTGGGACAGGGTTTTGGTCTAGATTACCCTAGAGATCCCTACAGTTATACAATCCTGTGATTCCTTCATCTTGGAACTTAAGGTAAATTAGATTTTTGCAACCTTTTCCAATGTGGTTCAGCTTACCAAGTACTTTTATGGGTAATGTAAATATTACATTATTGGTTTAATGTATTATTTCATATTACATGTGTTATTATAATACATGGCTTTAGATGTAATCTTCAGATGTAAGCTGTTTATAAATATTTATAATTCAAAAAGATAGCATACATGGGAGTTCTCTGATAGTTTCCCACCCAAGTAAGGATGAAACTCATTCTTGCTTAGCTTCCGCAAGATGGTTGCCTAATGTACACTGAGTCAGTGCAGGATTATCCACAAACTGCAGTTCAATTTCTGGGCCCTCATATTATGAGGGCTGTAACAGACAAACAAAATATTAAGGACTTAAAATTATACACTTAGGGGCAGGATAATGCTATAGGGTCTCTTTAAGAGCTTCAGCACATCTTAATCTGGTCCTACCCTCAATCCAGTTCTTTCATATGAAAATTCTGCTTCTCAGAAAATAACCAGTTTTCAATATCCTACTGCCTTCCCTTTATTATAATATGAATATTTGAAAATCTGGTAACCTCTTGGGTTTCAGCACTTTATGTCAGAGGAATAACCACATCAACAGAAGAATGATAAAGTGATAATTCTTCTCACTCTGAAGGATAACCATTTTATTCTCACCACAGCATGTTTCCTGCAGAAATTTCATCTGAAATTGCTGTAAATATCTTCTCCCCCTCCCTGCCCCATTCTTCTCAGCCTGCTTAATTAGTTATGTAGCCATATTCCAAAATAAAATACATAGAGGAGTATTACTAATTTCATTGGGATACCCTGCTGCAGCAATCAGCTAGCCCTCACTCAAGTAACCCTAACCTAGGTGCTGTAGGGTAGATTTCTGAGGAGGGAACTGTCAAAACGACCTCTGAGGATTCCTTGCCTTTTTCTCTCTCTCTGGCTTTTCTTTGCAAACGAAGATTCAGGAAGGACTCATCCCGTGCTTTCTGCAAGCGCGCTGATGACTAAAAAGGCCAATCTGAGATAAACAAGTCTGGTTGCAGAAAGCATAGCAGAAGGTCTCCTTGGATGATGTTTCCAGGTTGTGAATCTTTCTGCGTTGTCGTTTCTCTTCAAGACTTGTTCGGCGTGAGTTCTCAAATAAGGCTACAGCATTGTGGATAGTGCATCTCCATGCCTCCCGATTTGAGGCCAGGGTGGATCATTGTTGGTGATCAATTTGGCCGAGCCTGAGATGTTGTTTCAGGAAATCCTTGTATCACTTTTTTGGACCTCCCCTCTTACGCTGACCCATGGTGAGTTCACCATAGAGTAGTATTTTTGGGAGGCGATGGCCCTCCATCCTAGAAACATGTCCTGCCCAGCGCAGCTGTGTTCTCAATATCATGGCCTCAATGCTGGTGATCCCTGCTTGCTCAAGGACAGCAACATTTGTTACATAGTCAGTCCAGTGTATATTTAGGATTGTGCGTATACAGCGCTGATGAAAGTGTTCGAGGAGTCATAAACTTTATGAAATTCATGGGGTCACCATAAGGCAACAGGTGACTTGAAGTCACATACATACGCAAGTAAGAGCACTTTCACTCCACACAAATCTCCCTAAAGATTCCAGCATGCGGTAGTCAGAAACTTTCCAAACTAGGTTAAGAACAAATTCTTCCCTCAGCTGCAAAAGGGAAAACTTTACAGCGGGATTACATAAATCCAATTCATACTTATCTGATTCCAAACACTACCAGGGGGACTCTTTTTGACTGTAAATAACATGTTTATTTTTATGTAAAACATGTGCATTTCATATTTTCATTTATCTAATGTCCAAAATGGGAGTGCTTGGACCTCTCAATTTTTTGTATGGACCTCCCCACCCCCCACATTTACTCCTTTGTGAGTGCTGTGGTGGTGGCGACTAACTCAGGTGGTACAAGTATTTGGTGTCTTTGCACTGGTGTTAGCTACAGGGGGTCAACATGAGGGCATTGCCCTCCAAAAATAATTCTGTGCCCAAATCAAATTTTCCTTCACTCCCCCAAGTTCTAATATTGCAGTAACTTAAAACAATTAGAGTTAAGCATCCAAAGAAAAGGGGCAGGCAAAGTTACCAAGCGAGTGTGAATGCTGCAGATACAAGAGTTCAAGGTGTGGACTCTTCAATGTCTCACTCTCTGCAATTCTAGAAATTTGGGGACTAAAGGAAAATTTCCTTAGAGGAGTAGAATTCATATTGGAGTGCAAAGGTCCTCATTTTGTCCCCTTACTGTAGCTATACCCCTGCACAATCTCCCCACCACCACCATTGCCACCTCCCCCTGTCTTTCATTACTTCATTTGTGATAAGCACACCAACTGTGCTTTGATAACAAGACTCCTCAAATGATACCCCCGAAGAGTTAAAAGAGACTTTAGATGATAAATGTAAAGCCACCTTTCATCTGGTTTCGGGTAGGGTTGGTGCTGCAGACAAGAGCCCTGTCTCTTATTGCACAAACAATTGATAAGGTAGGCCCTTGCTTAATACCTTAATATCTAAAAGAAAAGATTTTTTTCAAGCTAACAGCCTTGTCAGCAAATGTTGGTCTCCTTATCACTCGGAAGAGAGAGCATTTTTCATTAAAACCTGTGTATTAAAAACTGGTGATGTGTTTAAAGTAACAGACTATCATTATTCAGTTCACTAAGGGCCTAATAATGTACAGGCACCAGATCCCATCAGATCCTGGAAGCTAAGCAAGGTCAGCCCTGGTTAGTACTTAGATGTGAGACTGCCAATGAATACCAGGTGCAGTAGGCTATATTTCAGAGGAAAGAACTGGCAAAATTGCCTCTGAGTATTCCTTGCCTAAGAAAACCCTATAAAATTCCTGGGGTCACCATAAGTCAACGGGCAACTTGAAGGCACACACATACATACATACACAAGTGCTGGTATAAAAAAACACTTTTCAGAAAACCAGCTCTCTCACTCCTTTCCCCTGCCTTTATGCCTCAGAAACATCCAGTGGCATCCCACAATCCACAGAACATATCCTCATGAGATTGTAGCTAGAGATGACTGACAAAAATGAGAAATACCTAATGTGATCTTAATGTAGTATTTTGAGGTCTGCAACGTATGTTTTAAAAACTGCTTTAAGTAAAACAAGTCAGGTTTCATACTCTCCAACATTTCACAGAGGAAAACCAGAACATGTGTGGCCAAGCAACATTAGAGTGTAGTCAAGATGGCAAAAGTTATTGAGGAAGAACAGGCAAGCTAGGAGAGGATGAAGCAGTTTTGTTTTGCCTGAGTCTACTAGGAAGGGCAAAATTCTGCCTCCTTGTTGCAAATATTTGCAAGTTAAATTCAGTTTTCAGCAACTGAAGTAAGATGATGACAAAGGGGGAAAGTGGAAGAAGGAGAGACACTGGAACATCTTAAAAGCAGCTGAAAAGTGGGAAGACAGAGGATTTATCGGGACTGTTCCTGCCAAATAGGGATAGTTGGAGAATATGTGGTTTAAAAGCTAAAATCCACAAAAACTATTTTCAATACCAAACAAATGCTTCTTCTAGAGCAGTGGTTCGCAACCTGTGGGTCCCCAGATGTTGTTGGACTACAGTTCCCAGAGCCCTCTGAGGTCTCACCTTGACAGCCAGGTGGTCCTCCCAGTCATTAGTGAGGCTGTATGATTGAATTCACAGCCTCACTAATGACTGGGAGGACCATCTGGCTGTCAAGGTGAGACCTCAGAGGGCTCCTGGGAACTGTAGTCCAACAATATTTGGGGACCCACAGGTTGAGAAACACAGTTCTAGAGAAAGGGGTAACAGCTCCCCATCGGCTTTGTCACAAACAGCCTCTAAACAGCACATATGGTGTAGGTTGCCACCTACACCTGAAGAAGTTTCCACAGATGAAGTGGGAAGAACCTGTATACACAAGTAAGTAGCTCTAGCCCTCCATTAGGAAGAGCAAGGCAGCTGCTTCAAGCAACAGATACTGAGGGTAAGGTGTTGGCAGCAGGGTGTGGCAAGACAGAAGTGTGGACATCCTGTACCTGCTTGTTTTGGGTGCTACCCCATCACCAAGCGAGATTTACTTGTCATTTGCTTCTGACCATGAAATAGTGGAGCCCTGGTGGCGCAATGGTTAAATGCCAGTACTGCAGCCACAACGTTACAAGTTTGATCCCAAGGGCTCCAAGGTCACTCAGCCTTCCATCCTTCTGTAGGTCAGTAAAATGAGTACCCAGCTTGTGGGGGCAATTAGCTAACACACATTGGAAACCACATAATGTGATATAGATGTGTAAAGTGCTATTGCTTAACAATTTGTAAGCCACTCTGAGAGTTCTTGTGGCTGAAGAGTGGGGTATAAATACCTAAAATAAATAAATAATAGAGCATACAGCAGGTAGGCAGCAAATTGCCACAGGCCAGCCCTTGCAAGTGAGGCAAGTGAGCTGAAAGTGAGTTTCAGATCTCTACACTCTTACCTCAGAGGGAAGTAGGGTTTTGCCACTGAAAAGAGAAGTGTAATAAACATCTTCCAGAAAACACCTATAGAAATCCTAAAATAAGAGAGAACTCTGTTTATCAGAAAAGGAAAGGGCATCAACTGTAACCAGGCAAGCCAGAAGATTTTCCTCAGCCTCTCTATCTGCTGTATGTTCTGGGGTATCCTACGTGATTAGGAGGATCTCTCTCTTGCTTTTCTGAAATCTCTTAATGGGCTTCTAGACATTACCAAGCACCAGCAAGAGTAACCCAAGGGCTTGGACTGAATCCACTAGAGATCAAATACTATTACTGCAGCAAAAATCAAGTAGCAGAAACATGATTAAGAAAATCTGAATCTAATAAATAATTCTGGTAATAATTTCTACTTTTTTCCCTCTCTCATAGAAAGTTCAGTAGATAAACTCTTTAAGGTAGGAAGAATGGATATTTCTAGTGGTCAAAACTTAGACGTCCCTTTTAATCACATATACAGGTATACCGCAGTTTCTGAAAAAGGAAGTCCTCTTTACAAAGTCTTTTTATATCTGCTCAGCCCCATTTTTTTCTCCTTGTCCTCTGTCTAGCTGAAAGGTTTTAGCAGTGTTGGTGATAGGAGGATAGTGAAGGAAGACTCAAGAAACACATGGTTTCAGTGTCAGGTTGCAGCAGAATGTCTGCCATAAACAATGAATGAAACTTGAGATGGAAAAGAATGGGATTCTACTCTACTCAACCTACTATGGCTGTGTGTGCCTGACTACAACAGGCAAGGTAAACAGCAGCTAGCTCCAGAATCCCTTATTGTGTGTGTGTGTGTTAACAGCAAAACAGAGACAAAAGGGGACAGCAGATAAGCCTACCTTACTGGTATGTTAAAAGAACGTAGATCTCTAAGTTTGCCTACAAAAATGGAAAGCATAAGAAAAAGGGAGACTGGTGAATGAAATGAAAAATATCATCCCTGCATGCATTTTAGAAAGAGCTTTCAAGTTGACTCTAGAAGGTTCAAAATGTTTTTATTTCCTCATGCAAGTCTTACCTGACCTGGTTGTTTCATTTCACATGTATGTATTATTAGTTTTGGAGAAAATAATGTTGAAACATGTTGAACTGTTCTTTTTGGTGGTACACAAACCTACCCCTGTTCTTTCCATTCTGTTTCTGGCTCTGGTACCAAATTTTCTGTTAAAGAAGTAATGCCCAGGGGCACATCTGCTTCATTAACTGAGGTATACTTGTGCTTGGAAATGTTATTACTTTTTACTCTTGAAGTAAAACCAGACACCAATGCACAAAAGCATGTCCAAAGTTGGGGACCTTTCTTCAACAAATATGAAGCGCATTTGCAGCTGCCATCCTGCAAGTCCCATTGAGCTCAGTGGGGCTTACTACTGCTGGGCCCCTTGGTTTTGTGGAGGAAATGTAAAGCTATCGTCTCCTGCTGAATTCCATGGGATATTAAAATGCTTCACTTTGGCAAGATCATGAAATCATCAATGAGGGCAGTCGTGCTGAACAAACAACTCTTTGTTCAGACACAAACAACAAACTGATATGCTGTCTAAACAAAAAACCCAGAAGATAATAGTAGTGGATGAATAAAAAATGCAAGCAACAGTACTCCATGAAAGACGAACTTCCTATCTGAAAGTGGGGGCTTAGATCTAGTATTATAGCTTTTCCCCCTCTCATCAAATTTTATCCACCAGGGATAGGAAACCTATAATCCTCTAGATCACAGGTTCTTAACCTGTGGTCCTCAGACCCCCCAAGAGTCTGCAAAGTCCTGGGCGGAGGGTGGCTCTCACTTCTTTTTCTTGCTCACATTGGGTGAAGAATGATGGAAGGAAATTGAGGAAGAGAGAAGGCAGAGAGCAGCCAGCAGTGTGGGGGGTTTGAAGGAAAAGGGAGAAAGATTGATCTATTGGATTACTTCCTGCTAGGCAAGATTGTAGCTCCAGGAACCATAGCTATGGTGGGTTAATATCAGAGGCAGGCAGAGTTGTGGAGGGGGCTGTGAGGCAGGAGGAAAGGCTAGCTGGAAAATGTGCCTTGATGGAGGAAGGTACTTCACTATAAAGCATTAAAAACATACAAGGAAGGGACATTAGGGAATATAACAGGGAGACAATGAATTGAGTGAAGACTAGAGTGTGAATTATGATTGTAGAGTAATAAGGGGTAGTATTATGAAACAGGAACCAGCATGGTGTAGTGGGTTGAGTGTTGGACTATGATTTGGGAGATGAGAGTTCAAATCTCTGCTCAACCATGAAAAGCCACAGGGTGATCTTGGGGAAGTCATACTCTCTCAGCCTCAGCAAAGGCGAACGCCCTCTGAACAAATCTTGCTAAGAAAACCCTGTAACAGGGTTGCCTGAGAGTCACCATAAGTCAGGAATGACTTGAAGGCACACATCAACAACAAAAACAACAAACATCTTTTGCAACATTATTCTCTGCTATAATTTGTCTTAAAAATAAGTATAGAAATGACTGGAAAAACATAGAGTCAGAACTCAGAATAAAAGTTTCAGCTATTAAGCTCAATATAACAAAGGCTTGTAAGTGAAATGCAGCACCAGCCTTCTCAATATTTAATTAATAAAAATTAAGAAGTATTATTAGGCCAAGGTTCACTATTCAGGTATCATCATCATCATCATCATTGCTGTTGTTACTATTTTAAATTTGCATGGAATCATTCCAATAAACATATTATAATAGGAGTGTGTGCATTTACTTATTTCTCCCTTCTCTCCAAATCTGAAGACCCTTAATGAACAACTTTAAATAAATATTTGATGCACTTTAGAGTTTTAAGTCTTGAGCGAAACCTTGGGGGTCTGTGGCAACAAAAGATATTTAAAGGGGGTCCCTGGTAAAGAAAGGGTTAAGAACCACTGCTCTAGATCACAGCTGCTCAAAGTACTGGTCCCTAGACCATTCCCAGTCTGTGAGCTATTGGTGAGTTTCCAGGAAAGAAAGAAGCAGTTATAGAGAATTGGCACCAATATGGTGCTGGTCCCCAGCACACTGGGGGAGGGGCTCTTCCCATTCCACTCATCAGATAGTTGAAGAAACACCACTTTAGTTTATTTTAGGAGATTATCAGATGCATCAAAAACAACATTATAACGATGCCATGAGCTTCCTTATCAGATGACATCATGCCCCAGTGTTATGCAAGCGTTCTGCTGCTGTTATGAGAGAGTTCTTTTTTATTGTCAGGGAGAAGTCTAAAATTGATCTCCCATAGTGTTTGTGTTCCAGAATTTTGTGTGTGCAAAAAGGTGCCCTATTCTGCTGCATGATTCCAGCATCAATAGGCAGTCCCACCAGAACACTTCCGGGTGTGAACAGAAAAACTAGGTACCATATGCTCTTTTTATGAACCTTCCCCATCTTGCTGCAGGTTTCTAAACATGTATCTGTGCTTTTCTGAACATTTTCTTTTTTTAATTTTGGTGTTTTGGGGCTTTTTAGTGCACTCGCATCTTCTTGCAAGACGGGCCAAAATCTCGTAATTTTCAACTTCTCTCCGATAATTAAAAAAAATAACTCCCTACTAACAACAGCAGAACACTTGCATAAAGCTGGGCCATGGCATCATCTGATAAGGAAGCCCTTTTGCAATCTCATGGTGTCATTATAACACTGTTTTTGACGCGTCCGATAATCTCCTAAAACATTCTGTCTAAGATTCTGCTGCTACTTTCTGCTGCTGGTTTCTTTAGGTAACTAAAAAGCAATTATTTAATTATTTGGTATAGTACTACTCTTTTAGACTTTAAACTATAACTGGAACTAATTACTTTGTAAAGTAACTTTCCAAGCTCTGAAGCTGCAAATTTGGAATTTTTCAATGCATTATATTAGATGTGGTTTTCACTGCTTTCCTAAGTGTGTGTGTGGTTTTAAAGTTCATCCATCACACTGCAAGCCTTCAGGCACAGACTGGGTATAAAGACTGTAAACAGATTCAGTTGGAATTAGACACAATTTATTTCCATTTTAGGAAATGAAAAGCCAGAGTCCCAGTCTCTGAAGTATATATTACATGTGAGTTTAATAAAACATAAGAAGAGGACAAAACATAAACCTGAGCGTGTTGCTTAAGTCAACTCACTACAGTTCTTATTTTTTAAAAAAATGGCTGTATAAAAATGCTGTCACACAAATAAAAGCATCCAAGCTGAAGCTGAGATCCCATGCCAACTTACCTGGAAATAAGAATCACTGCACTAAGTGGACCTTACTTTTGAGCAGATATTTGTAGTCTTGAACTGTTAATTGCACTTAAGGCTGATGAACTCACTAAAAGTTATTCATGGCCAGCAAAGACGGAACAATTAAGCTTTCGCTATTTTTACCAACTTTAAAAAAACATTTTGGAAGGTTGCGCAGTATTGGTTGTGTGATCTACCAGCAACCTTCTTGAAATAGGGGCTCACAGCAGAGGGATATCTGATTGGTCTGATCTCAGAGGGGGTGGGCTTGCAAGGCATGCAGGATCCGCAGTTTTTTATTTTTTTATTTTTTTATGACAGACTGGTCCCAGCACTCTCCCTGTCCCCAATTGCCAGAGCAGCCCAACTTTTCCTGCTACCACCTGGCTGGCTCAGCCTCTGTGACTGACTGACTGACTGACTGACTGACTGACTGACTGACTGGCAGCTGAGCCCTCAGCCGCTGCTGTCCTTTCCGCCCCATGTCTGCCCCAGACCTCTCCTCTGCTGCTGCCCTTTCTGCCCCATGCCTGTCCTAGACCTCTCTGCCACTGCTACCCTTTCCACCCCATGCCCACCCCAGACCTCTCCACCGCTGCTGCCCTTTCTGCCCCATGCTCCGGACCTCTCTGGCACTGCTGCCCTTTCCGCCCCATGCCCACCCTGGACATCTACACCACTGCTGTCCTTTCTGCCACTGCTGCCCTTTCTGCTCTGTGCCCACCCCAGACCTCTCTGCCACTGCTGCCCTTTCTGCCCAAGACAAAATCCTGAAGTGACAAGATATATCATTGAACACTAAAGTTAGGATTGTCCATGCCATCGTATTTCCCATTTCTATGTATGGTTGTGAAAGCTAAATAGTGAAGAAAGCTGATAGGAAGAATATCAACCCATTTGAAAATTAGTGCTGAAGAAGAGTTCTATGGATACTGTGGACTGCTAAAAATGACCAATAATGGGTCCTTAAGCAAATCAAAACTGAACTTTCCCTAGAAGCCAAGATCACAAACTGAGACTATCTTACTTTGCTCATATCATGAGAAGATTCATTAGAAAAGACAATAA
This sequence comes from Gambelia wislizenii, assembly GCA_030847615.1. Classification (NCBI taxonomy): domain Eukaryota; kingdom Metazoa; phylum Chordata; class Lepidosauria; order Squamata; family Crotaphytidae; genus Gambelia; species Gambelia wislizenii. The sequence continues at coordinate 217,009,707 of JAUMIR010000003.1, forward strand.
TGCTAGGTAAGGTAGAAGGCAGTAGGAAAAGATGACAGCTGCATTCCAGATGGATAGACTCAATCAAGGAAGATATGGCCCTGAGCCTGCAACACCTGAGCAGGGCTGTTAATAATAGGGTGACTTGGAGATCTCTCATTCATAAACTAAGGTTGACTTGACAGAAGTCAACAACAACAAATTCTAATGATTTCAATTGCAAGTCCCATCCCTGTGTCTCTTTAACTGAAACAATGTAATATAGTCATGCAAACAAATGAGTAATTTGAAGTCAAAGGCTTTCACGGCCAGCATCCATAGATTTTCTTTGGTTTTTTTCCGGGCTGTGAGACTGTGTTCTGGAAGAGTTTACTTCTGACGTTTCGCCTGCATCTGTGGCTGGCATCTTCAGAGAATGGTTGGGTAGGAGTGTATGTGGACTTATATATGCTGTGACCCCTGTTGGGGAGTATGTGTAAATTTGTGTAATTGAAAGGTCAGTTTCTGGGTATAGAAATGCAAGGCTCGTTAGTGTCTGTTCGGCTAAGGATGCCAGCCACAGATGCAGGCGAAACATCAGAAAGAAACTATTCCAGTAACACTGTCTCACAGACCTGAAAAAAAACAAGGAAAATTTGTAATGCTTAACTGGAATAAAAAGAAGGCAGTCTAATTTTGTGTATACCATCATTTCAATTTTACTCTGATATTCAAAAAATAAAGTCCTTCCTTTGTCTTGCATTCTGTAATTGCTTTAACACACACCTCAGTGCTTGTCCTATGACTTAATGGAAATATCCTTTGCTTTCACTCTGCATCCAAACATCCTTTTTGCCTTTAGATGAGCAAAACATAGAAAGAAGCGCAGCTGCTGAATCCAAACATACCAGAGTTATCTTGACATCCTCAATGGTTTTCCTTCCAGTCCACTCTCTTTTCTCCTGCTGTTACAGACACACACATTTCCTTTGATGGCAGATGGTATATTAGTATTGCTCAATTTACTGTTAGCCAGTGTATAGTTTGCTCAAAATCAGGTGGGGAAAGGGATTGTATCAGCAGCATTTGAGTCATATTCTTTTTCCTACACTTTGATCTAGTGGTTCTTGAACATGCAAGTCTCATATTTGATACAAGTTCCTGACACTGCATTATTAATTTAGCCAATTAAAGGCACACAGCACTCCATGTACATAGAGTGGGATCTAGATGTATTCATGCTTATGAGCAGAACCACAGAAATCAATAAAAATTTAACCATGACTTCCATGGTCACTACATATGATTAAATCTGTAATCCAGCCCAGAGTCTATAATGTGAACTTCTTCCCTGAGAAACACTGAAGTATTCTCAATCTAAGAGATGCCAGGAATTTCTGAAGAAATGTTTACTTTGTAGTGAAATTTTTCCAGGACACATTGATTGTAAAGAGTTTGTTCCTGGTGGTTTTTTTTGTTCCATTTATGCTTTTTTTTTAAAAAAAAAGTGATTTTGGCAGGGAGATAATTTCTGTTCACCACTTAGTTTGAATATTCTCAGAATCAGATGAAAATAAGTAGAAGGTAGGTAGGTAGGTAGGTAGGTCAGTCGGTCAATGGCAGCTAAATGATAGCTAGAATTAAGAGCCTGACCAATACACACACACATTTCTAGGCATGCACACTGTTCTGAGCATAATTTCCAGAACAGCCTTAAGCTGTTCTTACAAAGTTTTCAGAGGATTTTTTCCCCCTTACAGCTGATTTGTAAAACTTTGATGATTAAAACTCTCCAGTGTCACTTCAATTAACTTTCCTGTTTGTGCATAAAACTAGAATGGCTGAATAGAAAGGAGGAGAGAGTTCCTATATATTTAATAGCTATGTAGAACTTGGTATTTCAATAGAGATAACAATTTATCTCACCAAGACTGAAATTCCATCTTCCATAACTATTTCAGGCAGCTATAGGAACTGCCATTCTTCACATCTGGTCCCTGTTTGTTTTGCATACTCTGCCAGCTGTGATAAGCACAAGAACCTGATTTCAGTGGAAAGATTAGAACACTGAAAAATAATAATTATTGCCTCTGAGCACATGCAGACTAATGGCACACCCCCTCATATAAAAAGCTCCATAGGGTTAAACATCATGATTTCAGGAAATGGCTTCCAGACAGCCTTGAGTCTGTGCTCCTTTTAAAATGTAAATATTTGCACTACTTGTCATAAAGCTAATCTGTAATGAAAAGGCTGTTATCATGCATTTAAAGTTATTCAGTGGCAGAAAATATATTACTTTAATCAGCCTTCAGAGAGATCTTGAAAGAGAGCAACCTTGGTTGTGGTACAGTGCTTCTTTTCAGCTATTTGTTAATTCAGACCACTACAGCAATCCTTGTTTATCTTTTATGCTTGCGGGGGGTGGGGATCCCCAAATAGTGACAGATGTGTCTAATCAGTGCTATCTCATACACACAGAGATGTACTATACCATGGGTTAATAGCTACTCCTGATTTCCAGGGCATCATGGTAATGGTAGTTCTGCGACAGAAAGTGAAAATTTCCAATAAAATTCTTAACACTCTCTATAAACCATGGCTGGCATCCTGTAACGGTTTTGTGTTCACAGTTACAATCGTGGCATCATTGCCATGACCACAAATGTCACTAACACCCACCTTAAAAGCCAGTCAGCCATGCAGAGTGAAGGAGCTATCTGGTGCAAGCAGGGTGCTGAAGGTTCATCTGTCCAGACCCTTCCTATCAATGACTCACAGTGTGGCAAGAAGCTGTGACAGGACCTTGCAGGTGTCCATCCTTCTGCTTATCACAATGCTGCTCACTAGCAGGAGCTGAATGTGTCATCCTTCAGCACCCCATTCACCAGCACCACAGAATCCCTTCACTTGGTATGGCTGCCTGGCTTTTAAGGTGAATTTAAGGGGCTCAGATTGAGAGATGGAGCCTAGCTACAACATGGTAGCTATGTGTTCCATGCAGGATCATAGCCTGTATTAGTGTTCTGAAATTACAGTGCAATAGACTAAGTCATTAGGTGTAAAATAGAAGCTCCTGCTTTTGAATTTATGTTTGTTCTAAACATACTAGCTAGACTTAATCAAGCCCTCAGCCCCAGAACTTGGAAAAGTTGCTGTTTGGACTACAACTCCCAGATTCTCCTAGCCAACTGGCTAGGGGATTCTGGAAGTTGTAGCCCAAAAAGTTATGTTTCCTAATTGTTCTCAGCTGCAGCCTTTTCATTTGCACCATGGGGTTACTATTAATGCTGCTACTTGCAATCGTTCTTGCTCAGTCAGGGGATTCTAAACTACATGTAACAAAACTGATATCGCTTTCTGAAAAGTAAGCTAATGAATTTTTGTTCTGAAAATCAAGGATGATATCTGGTTTGCCATTTTTACCACCAGATCCTAGATTACTAGTCCTACATCAGGGATGGGCAATGTTTGGTTCTCCCGAGGTTGCTAGACTGTAACTCGTAACTCCATCAGCCCTAGCCTGCACAAAAAAAAGTGAAGGAGGATGGGCATTCCAGTCCAACAAGATCTTAAGTTGCCCACCCCTGCTCCAATCGTCCAAGTTAAATTGAAGCTTTTCTTATCTTCAACAACAGGTATAGGTAGAATGCAGGGACAGTATGATCAATATAGTTAAGGTGGGTGGTTCAGAAAAAGTTCTGTTTTAATGTATCTTTTACGCTGTAAAGGCAATTTACCTGGATCTCTTTAGACATTCTAACATGCTGTATAAATGCAAATATTGTTCTCCTTGTCTGTGAAAAGTGATGGCAATCATATTGGTGTAGGACTAATATAAAACACAGGACTAATGTACAATATAATGAGAGATGGTGTGGTGTAGTGGTTTGTGTGCTAGACTAAAAGTTTAGAAGACCAGGGTTCGAGTACCCACTTAGCCATCGGAATCTACTGAGTGAAGCTGGACAGGTCCCACCTAAGTGGAAGACAATGACAAACCTCCTCTGAATAAATCTCACCAAGAAAACCCTATACTAGGATGTCCATAAGCTGGAAAAGTACATAACAATAATGCAATGCAACGCAAGACAATACAATAATGTACAGTTGTCCCTCCACATTCGCGAACTCGACATTCGCGGTTTCGAGTATTCGCGGTTTTGGGAGGGCCCCCCAGGCCCCCCCAAACCGCGACACGGGGCCTCCGGAGGCCCCGTGAAAGCCCTGGGAGGGAAGGGAAGGCCTCCGCGGGGCCTCTAGAGACCCTCCGGAGGCCCCGCGAAGGCCCTGTGGGGGAGTGGGGAGGGCAGGGAAGGCCTCCGCGGGGCCTCCGGAGACCCTCCGGAGGCCCCGCGAAGGCCCTGGGGGTGGATTGGGGAGGGCAGGGAACGCCTCCGCGGGGCCTCCGGAGACCCTCCGGAGGCCCCGCGAAGGCCCTGTGGGGGGAGTGGGGAGGGCAGGGAAGGCCTCCGCGGGGCCTCCGGAGAGCCTCCGGAGGCCCCGCGAAGACCCTGGGGTGGATTGGGGAGGGCAGGGAAGGCCTCCGCGGGGCCTCCGGAGAGCCTCCGGAGGCCCCGCGAAGACCCTGGGGGGAGTGGGGAGGGCTGGGAAGGCCTCCGCGGGGCCTCCGGAGACCGTCCGGAGGCCCCGCGAAGGCCCTGGGGGTGGATTGGGGAGGGCAGGGAAGGCCTCCGCGGGGCCTCCGGAGACCCTCCGGAGACCCCGCGAAGGCCCTGTGGGGGAGTGGGGAGGGCTGGGAAGGCCTCCGCGGGGCCTCCGGAGACCCTCCAGAGGCCCTTCGAAGGCCCTGGGGGTGGATTGGGGAGGGCAGGGAAGGCCTCCGCGGGGCCTCCGGAGGGCCTCCGGAGGCCCCGCGAAGGCCCTGGGGTGGATTTGGGAGGGCCGGGAAGGCCTCCGCGGGGCCTCCGGAGACCCTCCGGAGGCCCCGCTAAGGCCCTGGGGAGGCGGGGGAAAGCGACTATGGGGCCTCCGGAGGCCCCATGGTCGCTATGGCAGGGGAGGAGGGGCAAACAGTATTCGCGGTTTTTTCACATTCGCGGGGGTCCGTGGAACATAACCCCCGTGAATGTGAAGGGACGACTGTACTGTAATATAATAATAATATAATACAGTACTTTGGTACATAATATAATACATACATATAATACATTAGTATAGGACTAACATATTACATTTGACATAAAGGTATGTTCCAGCTTCTTGCTGTCCCACCTTCCAATATACAGTAGGAAAATCTGCTCGTAGACCTAGACTCATAGACTCATAGAATCATAGCAGGAATACACAATCAAAGCACTCCTGACAGATGGACATCCAGATTCTGTTTAAAAACCTCCAAAGATGGAGACTCCACCACATGCCCAGGCAGTGCATTCCATCGTCAAACAGCTCTTACTGTCAGGAAGTTCTTCCTAATGTTTAGGTAAAATATTTTTTCCTGCAGTTTGAGTCTATTGCTCCATGTACTAGTAGCCCTATCCATTTCATCAAGCTAGATGGCTGTCCCACAGGTCACAGTTCTTTGCCTTGAACTGCTATATCTGCTAGATGATTTATCTACAGTACTCTGTTTGGACCATCTGCAAAATGTTCCTTCCCCTCTCACTGAGTAATTAACAATCTTGACCATTAATTTGACTGTTCATACAACAAATAGCTGTGTGGGCATGTGCACATGTGCCTTCAAGTTTCCTATGGACTAAAGGTTTCCTTAGGCAAGGAATACTCAGAGGTGTTTTTGCCAGTTTCTCCTCTGAAATATAGCCTACAGCACCAGGTATTTGTTGGCGGTCTCCCATCTAAGTACTAACCAGGGCTGACCCTGATTAGCTTCCAAGAACAGACAGGATCAGGTGCCTTTAGGGCATTTAGGCCTCCACTGTTTGTACTCTCTGCTATATTAAAAAAAAGCGGGGGGGGGGGGAAGATAGATACAAATTCCATACTAAAATAGCCCAAATATTGTGAGAGGAAAAGCAATATAGAACAAATGACTGGAATTAAGCAGATTTCTGTGATTCCTCCTCTATTGCATAAATTATTCTGCAATTTAAAAAAAAAATCAAAATGGATGCTAAAGGAAGTGGCAGTCAGATAAATTCTCAAAAAAGCCAAAGGAATTTCTGGAAATCTTACTCAGCAAAGCTTGTGGCTATGACCTGGCATTGCTGCAAACTTTCAAACTTGACATCAATAAAATCTAGAAAGTTGCAGTGTGCCCAGAATTAAATGTAAGATCCTTGAAGAGCTCTCCTTGTTGCCTCAGACTGCAGAGATTTTCACACAGGGGAAAGAGATTTTTCTCCCCGGGGAGATCGGGAGAGAAATGGGGCTGTTCCGGTTACAGCACTCTGTTTCGCACACCCCCTTCCTTCTCCTGATCTCCCGTTGTCCTCCCTCCGTCCTGTTTCCATTTCCCTCCCACTATTTTTTACTAATGAAATTTCTTTGTTAGTAAAAAAAATTGCGGAACATAGCGGGAGGAAAATGGAAGCAGGATGGAGGGAGGACAACAGGAGATCGGGAGAAGGAAGGGGACGTGCAAAATGGAGCACTGCAACCAGAATAGTCCCGTTTCTCTCCCAATCTCCCCAGGGGTTATTTCCCCCGTGTGAAAATCTCCTTAATGTATTCATTAGTTATTAGTTACATTTATATCTTGCCTTTTCTCCAATGAGCTTGAGATGACATACATAGTTCCCCTTGTTCCCCACGGTTATCCTCAAAAACCTATGTAGTAGGTCAGACTGAGGAGAGCCATTGTAGAGTAGTAGTTTGAGTATTGGACTAGGACACAGACCAGGGTCTGAATCCCTGCTCAGCCATGGAAACCCACTGGGTAACTCTGTAGGTTTTTTCCGAGCTGTGAAGACGTGTTCTGGAAGAGTTTATTCCTGATGTTTCACCTACATCTGTGGCTGGCATCTTCAGAGAATGGTTGGATAGGAGTATGTGGGTGGGGGGTGTTATATACTGTGAGCCCCTGTTGGAAAGGTTATATAAATTTGTGTATTTGAATGGGTAGTTCCTGGGGGAAGATATGCAAGGAGGATTAGTGTTTGTTTGGCTAATGGCCCATTATCTGCTGGAAATCCCCCTGTCCCTGGGTGGAGTTCATTTCCATGTGTTGAGTGTTGATTTTGGTGTTTTTTAAGACTGGGAACCAAACTTTGTTTACTTTAAGGGTTTCTTCTTTCCTGTTGAAGTCATCCAGGTGTTTGTGGATTTCAATAGCTTCTCTGTGCATTCTGACATAATAATTGTTGGCCTGGTCCAGAATTTCTGTGTTTTTAAATAACATTTTGTGTCCAAGTTGATTTATAACATGTTCTGCTGCTGCTGCTGATTTTTCTGGCTGGCCCAGTCTGCAGTCTCTCCTGTTCCTTGATTCCTGTTTGCACACTGCATTTAGTATATAAGCTCATCCACAGCTGCATGGTATGTGGCAAACTCCTGCAGCTGTGAGAGGGTCTCTTTTGTTCTTCACTGAGATTTGGATTTTCTTGGTTGGTCTGTAGATCATTTGGAGGTTGTCTTTCCTCATCAGTTTCCCTATTCTGTCTGTGACTCCTTTGATGTATATTAAAAATACCTTCCCTTTGGGTGGCTGTTTTTCTTCATTTCTGTGGTTTTTTCCAGGTCTGGCTGCTCTTGTGATGTCTGATCCATTAGCTTGTAGAGCCCAGTTTAGGTGCTTCAGTTCATCCTCCAGATACTGGGGTTCACAGATGCTTTTTGCACGATCTATCAATGTTTTTATTGTGCTTCTTTTTTGTCCTGGGTGATGATTGGAGTTCTTGTGTAGGTATCTGTCTGTGTGTGGGGGTTTTCTTTATACCTTATGGCCCAGCTGTTGGTTTGGTTTCCGGATGACTAGAACATCCAAGAATGCCAATGTTCCTTCCTTTTCTTTTTCCATTGTGAATTGGATATTCAGGTGGATACTGTTCAGGTGGTTCAGAACACAGCCTCACAGCCTGGAAAAAAACCACAGAAAACCCATGGATGCTGGCCGTGAAAGCCTTCGACTCCACACTGGGTAACCTTGGGCAAGTAACACTCTCTCAGCCTCAAATTAAGGCAAGGACAAATGCCCTCTGGACAAATTAGGGTTGCCATAAGTCAAAAATAACTTATACACAACAACAAGATCAGGTTGAGGAGAGTAAGTAACTGGCCCAAGCTCACCCAGAAAGTTTCATGGCTAAGTGGGGACTAGAACCCAGATCTGCCAAGTCCCAGCCTCACACTCTTTACCACACTATCTCACAGTGCTTTCTGTATAGACATTGCATCACAAACACATCCCTACACAGAGTGCTCCCTGTTGCCTCCTATGCCGCCTATGCCACCACCACCGCCTATGCCTCATGTACCTTCAAGTTGTTTCCAACTTATGGCAACCTTGAGGTAAACTTATCACAGGGTTTCCTGAGACTGAGTGTGTGTGACTTGCCCAAGGTCACCCAGTGAGTTTTCATGGCCAAGTGGGGATTTGAACCCTGGTCTCTAGAGTCATTGTCCAACACTACGCCATTCTGGCTCCATGCCTGGCCTCTTAGTCACACATTAAACCGGCAACTCTCAACCTCTGTCCTCTAGATGTTCTGGACCTCAGTTCCCCAAAGCCCTTGCTAGTATGGCCAGTGGTCAGGGCTTCTAGAGTTGAAATCCAAAACATCTAGGTGACCCAAGGTTGAGAACTACTGCAAGAAATCCAACAGGGATTCAGCACCCAGGAATGCCAATGAGCACAGGTAATGTCTGACAAATGCTCAGCTAACTCAATCCCTGGTATGTAATCACTAAGACCAAAACATTAGGTAGCATGACAGTACTTTGGCTGACCTGGCTATTTGCTTAAATAAGTGTCGGATGTCTAAAGTTTTACTGTACTTTTAATACAGATTAGTCCAGCAGACAATGTAGAGAATGCTAAATCCCTTTTTCCTCTCTGACCAGTGAGATCCAACTAATTCAATTATTCAAGGATCAGGAGGCAGCATTATTCAAATGAGTTTGACAAACAAGTAAAAGGAGACCTCCCAAAAGTCATCTAGTAGGAATTTCTGGTGCTGCTCACCACAATAGAACATTTTGGCTAATTAATATAATAAGTTGACTGTATGTCAGATAAAACTCAAAACTAATTTTGGCTTGGATTATTCAATTAGCCTGGCTTTAAGAAAGTAATGCAAACCTCTGCTGAAGGTCAAGAAGGAGGGGGAGGAAAAAAATACTATAGCAAGCTATAGTATAGGAAAAACTATAGGAAAAACTATATAATCATATAACCGCACTAACCCAGAACTCACTCATCCATTCTCACTCACATGCAGACTGAGTATTTCTTTCTCACTTACATTTATCTTGTGCCTTCCCTCCAGTGCATTCAAAGTACCATTTATGGCACTCTTCCTCTCCTTACTTAATCCTCTAAGCAATTCTGCTGTACAAACTGAAAAACAGTGACTGGCCTCAAGATCACCCACTAAGTATCATGGGAAAATGTGGACTTGAACATGGATCTGACAGGTCCTAGTCCAACACTCTTAACTCAGGGGTGGGCATTGTGTGATCCTCCAGATGTTGTTTTAGAGATGGATAGACTCAGTTGCATTTGCAAGATTTTAACAGGATGGTTAATAACAGGGACTGGACACTTGCTGGACAGTTACAAATACATAAGCTGCAGTTATGCATTCAAAACTGTTACATGTTCTTGATTCCTACGTAGCCCCTAATTTAGGGGCTATGTAGGGAGTGTGAATATTCCCCAAATCCCACTTACTAGTAAGCGGCCACTGGGATTGATGGGACTTTGTTCCCCTGTTGATTGAGAAGTGGCTCAACATTGAAAAGGGGTTAGACACTGTGTCCTAACAAATCATACACCATTCAATTATAGCAATTTACCCCATATACTTTTTGAGAATACACAAGATATTAACACATATAGAACATAATCAAGTATACAACATCCAATGAAATAAACAATGCAACATCCAATGAAATAAATAATAAAATTATGCTAATCCTTTAACAGTAACAAAGTACTTACAAAATAAGAAGGAATTTGAACAACATCAAAGCAGCAGTATTCTACTTATACAATTGCAAAGATACATACACTATAATCACTTCACAATCGGAATTTTTTCTTTTGTAAATATATGTATCTCAAAGCTGAGTCCCAAATGTGAACCCATGCTAAGAATTTCTGGATCAGCCGCAGAGTCTTTGGCTGAAACACTTGTATGTCAAGAGGGATCATACGGGTCCCCCGGAGTTCCTATTTTTACCTGTTCGGTCAAAGACCTTTTTCAATGGCTAGGAGGCTGTTTTTTATAAAATAAAGCATACACTATATTACAATGTGTTCAAATATCATTGTTATACTTAGAATTGATTTTAAGCACTGAATTCTTAGCCTACCTTTTTGAATTATCTAGCCTGGAAAACATGGGGATCAACTTCTTTTTCTTTTTATGCTACTATGCTGTAAAGGATTACAGTTTTAGAATTTTACTGTTATAAATAATATATAATTTAAATTCTTAAGTTATAAAGTATCAAATGGGAAAATCCATTACAAACTCACCTTAATGTGCACTTCTAAAGGTACTGCGAATGCTGACTTTTTTGCTTTGAGGTGAATTTAAGTCCACTGTTTATAGACCATTCATGAGGTAACTTAAATAAGTGAACTAGGAAACTCCATTCCTTAATTATCTATCAAGTGTCTACTTGTAGGTAATACCCTAACTCAGGCAGAGATATGGCTATTAATTAGAACCCTTGTTATTTGAATTATCCTGCATCTGACTCAATGAATGAGGACAACCTTTAACCTAGTTACCTATCCAGTGTTGCATGTGAGTAGGACAGAGGACTACAAGTGAGTAGGATGAAATGTTTTAAAGAAAGGATAATACCTATACCAGTATTGCACATGAGTAGAACAGAGAACTACAGGTGAGTAGGATGAGAGGTTTTAAAGAAAAGATGATAAATCCAGTTGTTCATTTAACCCATTAGGTTTTAATGATTTTAGTCTGTAAATCCAAAAAGATTCTCTTTGTGATAATCTCATAGCTATATTATAATAATTATACTGAACTGGTTCAACTACCTCAATAATGAAGAATCTGAGAGATTCTGGTGAATGTTTTGCCTCTATAAAGTGTTCAACTAAGGGGCTTTCTAAATTGTTATTTCTAATCCTACTCTTATGTTCAGAGATCCTCTGATGAATAGGTCTCAAACTCTGTCCTACGTAAAGTTTATTACATGGGCAAGATATTATATAAACCACATTTTTAGTGCTAAAATTTGAAAATTGCTTTAGAGTATACCATTCTTGAGTCTGTGGATGGATGAACACTTTTATATTGAGTGACTGATGATAACACAAACAATGCTCACATTTGAAATGTCCAGTCAGATTTGCTTTTCTGTTTCTCCTTATTAGATCTGTATGAACAAGAATGTCTTTAATATTTTTAGTTCTTCTAAATGCTACCAGGAGAGGTTCTGAGCATCCTGGAATATTATTAATCAAATGCCAATGACGATGTATGATTTGTTTAATATTATGTGCTGCATGGTTGAAATCTATGGGACATACAATTCTTGTTTCTCTTGACGGTGTTTTTGATGTAAAAAGAGAGGAACGATCTTTTGCATCTGCTTTATGCCTAGCATTTAATATGACTTTCCATGGATATTGTCTGTCAATTAATGCTTGCTGGTATTGATTTGCTGCATCATGGTATTGGGATAAATTTGTTGCATTTCTTTTGAACCTGAGAAATTGGGAGTAAGGTAAGTTATTTTTAAGTCTCCTTGGGTGGCAGCTTGTATAATGAAGTAAGGTGTTGCGATCTGTAGGTTTCCTAAAATTGCATACTTTAATAGTATGATTGTCTATGTATACTAACACATCAAGAAATGATTTTTTTCTGTGTGATAATGGCAAGTAAATTTTATGTGAGAACTGATTGTATTTAGCCACATAAAAATTCTTCTACTTTATTGTCTGTAAACAAAATAAAAATATTGTCAATATATCTGTAGTATAACGCTATATCTTTGTAGTATAGGCTACTTGTGGGATTAATTATGTATTTGGTTTCAAAATCAGTCATATACAAATTTGCTATACTGGGGGCAGTGGCTGAGCCCATAGCTACCCCCTTTATCTGTAAATAAAATTGTGAAAGAAATCTGAAATAATTTTTCTCCAAAATAATATCCAGAATATCCAAAAGGAAATGTGTAGGTGGGTTTTGATCAATTCTACTCAATAAAAAATGTTCAATAACTTCCCTTGCTTCTTGATGTGGAATGGATGTGTAAAGTGCATTAACATCAAGAGTAATTAAACACATACTGGATTTTACTGGTAAATTCTCAGCTTTTTGAATGAAATGTGCAGTATCCCTAATATATGATGCAGATTTTTGTACAAATGGAGATAGAAATGAATCTAGATATTGAGAAAGTGGTTCTGTTAAGGATCCTGACCCTGAAACAATAGGACATCCAGGGGGAGGATGTCCTGGTTTATGAATTTTAGGAAGTATGTAAAATACAGAAACTCTTGGGTTCTCTTCTATAAGAAACGTGCCAGTAGTAGAATCTATATAGCCCAAGGAGACAGCTTCCTGGATCATTACTTTGATTATGAAGTGAACAGAGCGTGTTGGATCACTCTGTGTGGGTAAATAATAATCAGTATTACTGAGTTGTCTGTTAACTTCATATAAATAATACTGTTTATCCAGCAAGACTATCGCACCTCCTTTATCAGCTGGTTTCACAATTAATTGATCGTTTTGGGACAGAGATTGTAAAGTCATATAAGCTCTCCTACTTAAATTAAACCACGGGGGTTTTAGAGATGTCTCCAATTTCTCAATGTCCCTTAAAATCACTCTTTCAAATTTGGCAATGTTGTGGTTGTTCACCTGCGGATTGAATCTTGAGGGTTTCTTAAATTTCTGTATAGCTGTATTTAAAGATCACCCACTAAGTATCATGGAAATATGTGGATTTGAACATGGATCTGACAGGTCCTAGTCCAACACTCTTAACTCAGGGGTGGGCATTGTGTGATCCTTCAGATGTTGTTTTAGAGATGGATAGACTCAGTTGCATTTGCAAGATTTTAAGTCCTCTGTTTGCAAGATTTTAACAGGATGGTTAATAACAGGGACTGGACACTTGCTGGACAGTTACAAATACATAAGCTGCAGGTATGCATTCAAAACTGTTACATATTCATGATTCCTACATAGCCCCTAATTTAGGGGCTATGTAGGGAGTGTGAATATCCCCCAAATCCCACTTACTAGTAAGTGGCCACTGGGATTGATGGGACTTTGTTCCCCTGTTGATTGAGAAGTGGCTGCCTGACGTTCCCACACCTTGCTCATGTGAGCAATCTCTGGTGCAAGGGGGATTTGTGACAGGGGGGCTTTTTCTGTCTGTCACACCAGAGATCAATCACAGGAGCAGGGGAATGTCAGGCTGACACTTCTCAATTGACAGGGGAACAGACCACCATTGGTCCCAGTGGCTGCTTGCTGGTAAATGGGGTTTGGGAGATCTGGTTGGAATCCACTACATAGATCTATACTTATAGTTCTACGTAGTATATAATGGTCATGCAAGATTCCCCCAAGTTTCTTGGAGATCTCTTATTCATCAGGTCACCGTCAGTCAAAGCCAACTTGATGGCAATTAACAGCAACCAGATATTTTTGGACTGTAACACCCAGCATTCCTCACCATTGGTTATGTTGTCTATGGCTGCTGAGAGTTGCAGTTCAATGGTATCTGGAGGGCCATATGATTCTCAGCTCTGCTCTTACCTTTGTATTACATTGGCTGTCATATGTGGAAAGGTTTTTAAAGGAGATTATCATACGATCCCCCTAAGAGAGTTCTTTTGCCGGCAAAAAAAAAAAAAAAAAAAAACATTTCTATGCCAGCAAAAGAATGCTCTTCCCGCACTTACCTTCCTCTCCCAGCAAAGGCTCTTGTCAATAAAGAAGTGCTCCATTCACTTCCTCGCCTGAAATCCCATGAGACTTCGTCATATGGGAAATATAAAAATAAAAACAAAATAAACACATTTAAAGTTGCACAAAGCACATACACTCACCTTAAAGGTCCCAAGTAACCTGGGGAGGGTCATAAAAAGAGCAAAATGTACCTGGGTGTCCCGATCTCACCCGGAAGTGTTCTCACTGGACTGGCCATTCCCACTGCAGTGACGAGATTTAAATGGCCTGAGGTTTCACATGCCGGCAATAGCAGCACAAAAGCGGCATGGGGGATCTATTGAAGGCTTCAGCCATCAGTAGAAAGAAACAGAAGAATAACACCAGCAGAATGCAAAAGGACAACATCATCTGATATTGTCGTCCTTTTGCATTCCACTGGCATTGTGATCACACCACATTTGCTGCATCTGATAATCTCCAGAGAGTAGAGGCTTGTTTTCCACCTCCACAGCATGCATGAATGAGGCTGTTATGGAGACTGACACATCTGTGTTCACATCCATATCCTATTACAGTCCTCCTGTACTGGTTAGGGGAGAAAAGGAGAGAGAAAGCTGGAAGAGGATATAGGAAGTGTGTACACACCTTCTGATTTTTGGAAATGTCTTCAAGCCACACAGCTGAAGATTGGCAAAGAGAAATCAAGATTCCATTACTACAGCACCTCCATGTATGGTTCCCATGTTCATACTAGCATAGAATATGCCCCAGGTTAATACTAGTCATAAAGGAAACACTCATTCAAGTTCTTCCATCCTATCTTTGGAGAATTAATTAAACCTTCAAATCCACACATGGCTTAATGCTGCAGTCATCCAGTGATGAACATTCAGGTATGAATTGACTTCACGTCAGCTGCATGTGCAGTTGTCATAGGCCTCTTCTTCTTAGCACTAACACAGTGGATCTGATAGAGTTATATTTCACCTTTATTAAAAAGAAAAACAACACCCCTTTTTATCACCTTAGCACTTTCTCGCTGAGGCAAAAATCCAACATGATGGCTCCAGGCACTTGTCTTGTTAGCAAGTTCAACCCACACACACGCACTCATCCAACCAATCAGCTTTGTACTTCGGTTCATATGGAAAAGTAAATCAATTCACGTCACTTACCCCAATGAGCCGGCTGTGCATCCCCTTGCTGTTTTTTAAAAACTCCGGGAAAAGCCGCAAAGCAAATGAGTTTTTGGCATTTGGGGCCCACCTCCTTCCCAATACATTGAAACAATGTGAGATGCCATTAAGACAGGTTGCATTGCATGAGGAGTATTTTCGCCATTTAGACAGCCCCTGTTATAGAAGATTCCAGCTGTTGTATGTTTGTGTTTTAACATTTTACTATGTAGTTATAGCCAAGTACTGTAAGCTATATCTCAGAGGAAGGAACTGGCAAAACCACCTCTTAGTATTCCTTACCTAAGAAAACCCTATAAAATTCATGTGTTCGCTGTAAGTCAACAGGTGCCTTAAAGGCACATACACACACAACTGGTTTAGTGTGTAGTAATAACTGTTTTTTATCTGTATCTGTTCTAGAGTCCCAGTTTTGGGACTTGAGAGAAAAGTGGGATATAAATAAAATAAAATACAAAATAAAATAATTTGGATGTACAGTTGTCCCTCCATATCCACAGATTTGATATCCATGGATTTAAGTATTCACGGCTTGAAAATATTTTTTTAAAAAAAATAATAATCCAAAAAGTAAACCTTGAGGGGGTTGGACTGGATGGCCCTTGTGGTCTCTTTCAACTCTACAATTCTATGATTTTGCCATCTTATATAAGGGACACCATTTTGCTATGCCATTGCATATAATGGGACTTGAGTATTCACGGATTTTAGTATCCATGCGAGGGGGGGTGTCCTGGAACCAAACCCCAGTGACTATGAAGGGACAACTGTATGTGCATGATCAAGGCATTTTAACCCCCAAGCATTCAAAGACCATAACCATTCTCATTTTTAAAAGCAGCACCTCCACCACTACAAGAAACTTTCTTTGCTCATAAAGTTACTGGAACGCCTCAGACTTTTGCTAGATGTCACCATGGTACAAGACATGCCCTATAAGTTGTCCTTACAATGCTTCCTTTTGTGTGATGCCCATAAATGTTCGATAGTCATGAGAAAGTTATCCAAGAAAAGACTTCTCTTCTGTCAGCTGGATCCTCGTGGTAGACTTAACACTGGGCTCTCTCACTAATTGCCTATGCATTAACAAAAGAAAGGCTTCTTTCAAGCTGCATTTCCCCCCAGGATTTTTAACAAAAGACCACTGAAGCCCTTCTTTGTTATTAGCTCTTCACACATTATCAACTGACAGTTAACAAAAAAGAGAGGTTTGTCTTCTTTTCCCTCCTCAATTAATTCAGAGCTTTGTCAAGTTCACCCAACAAGACAGATGAACCAAAATGTTCAAGGAAGCTCCTCAATTACTTCCTAGTTGGAAAATGAATTAAATTTTTCGGAGTTTGCAATATAAACTACTCCTTGGATCATAAATCCACTAGCAATGCCTTACCAGTGTGCCAACTAAAAAGCAGTTAACGTTTGTTACAGTAAGCCTCCCTGTGGCAAATAAATAGTTGGAAAAACCTCCCCATGTTTTTGTCATTACTACTACTACTACCACCACCACCACCACTGTTAGAAAAGTTTGGCTGAAGATATTTGAAGAGAAATAGAAAGAGAAAGAAGGATATACCTCCACAATAAAGGAGAGAGGGCAAGAAAGAAGAAAACCTATGAAACAGTTCTTATAAGTAACTCATGAGCTTTGTACTGCTACACTACATTTGTTGGGACAAGCACAGCTCTTTTCCATTTACCACCATGTCTATGTTGTGAATTAATTGTGCTTTGTTTCCCCTAAACATAATCCAGCTTTACCCTCCATCCGTTCTCTTTCACTTTTTCATTCTTTCATGTTCTCTCTCTCTACACACACACACACACACACACACACACGTATATATACACATATATATATCTCCATCCATCCTTCGGGCTAGGAAAACCCTTTTGCAGACCTGTATAAACACCAGCACCACAATGAGTGTATTTTAAATGTGTCAGAATTCTGCAGCATCTAGACAAAGCAGGACCTAAAGAGAACTAGATCTACAATGTAGGCATTATATGACCTTGTCACTGCACAATATCCTCAGTTTTCAGCCACTTCCTATGCACAGTTTTTCTGTCCTACAATACATTTTTATCATCAACAAAAACCGCTGATAAGAAAGAGTATTCCAATGAGTCCATTGATTTTTGCCACTGGAATGCTTTTTTTCCAGCTAATGGGAAGATGGGGGAAATGTCTCTTATTCTTTTTTCAGTAACCCATCATACAGCAAAGCAGAAGTTGCTCATTTAGATTGTCAGTAAGTTGGCCCCATTTAGGGGAAATGGCTATTTCTTCCCTTTCAGAAACACCAGAAGTCATTGGGATCGGCAGATACCTCAGGATCATGGCCCCATTAGGAGGGGGGCCTGGCATGATATTATTGGTTTTATAGTGTAAGTCCATTTAGTTTTTTTAAAAATAAATATAATTACTTTGGTGTCATCATTTAAACAGACTTATTTTAATTTTTATCCTAAATCCTCAAGGATGAACCTGTTATGTCCATAACACTTCCATGAAGCCTGAATTTAATTGTCAAGGTTTAACCAACAATACTTTGTAAAGCCTTTGAATATGAGAACAAATTTGAGAAAGCCAAATGCATGGCTTATTTATACATCCTTTTCTCTCCTTCCTTCCCTCCTTCCTTCTGGAAACATTGGGGGGGGGTTCATTTGAATTCTTTTCCAATGCTAATAAATGCTGTGAGTGACTTTATCAATTGAAGGAATCTATATACCCAAGAAATAAGAAAGAGAAAGCGGATGTTGCTTTTGTGCCCTGCTGTGCAAATATGCAGCAGTAAATGATGACAAATTTAACAATTGTGAGTGAAAATTCTAATTGAGCAGGGAGTTAATGTAGAAAAGTCGCTGAATTTGGGAAACCAAGGGCAAACGTCTTGTTAGTGTTTAATTAGTGTGATCGGTGGATCCCCAGTTCCCCCACAGGCTTCATCCTTAAGTACTGAGTTCTGGAGGTGATCTTAATATCTATGTTCTGTTACCTTTACTTTTGCTCTCCCCGTATAACTTAATTACAAAATATGAAAACTTAACTCTGCTAGAGGTAGAAGTGCCCACATGGGGATTAATTGTATGGATAAAATTGAACAACAAGATGAGCTGCATCTGACCAGTCTGACTATATGGTGCACCATACAAAGGCTTATATGCTTTTAAAGGCATCAAAAATGTCCCCTTTGCAGGTATGGGAAGCATATATTTTAGGCATTAATTTAGTAGTTGTTTTTCAAAATGACGGGAGCTGGCATTGATTTGAAAATCAGAGTCACACACCCTGGTCTATAAACAACAGCAGCTAAGGTTAATGGGTTTAATCAGGAACAGGCAAATTCTGAGAGCCAGAAGCCATTTTTTTTTCTCCACCCAGCTCTTGGCAGTCCACACACACCCTCCAAACTGCCAGAAAAAAACTTCCCCTGAAGTGACAAAACTACACCCCCAGTAGCCTCTGGGAGGGAACAATTTACTATTTAAATGTAGTTTCACATATCCTGCACCTGATTTAAGTGAGAAAACTCATTTATTAGAAACAGGAAGAGACAGGACTGGAGGGTCCCCACTGCTTCTGTTGCTGCTCTCTTGAGCTAGCCAAGCCCCAAATGTCTGGCCTCTAGGAGATTTGTCCTAAGAGCTAGACATTCAATGTGGAGCTCAGTATCTTTGGTTCAAAAGGAGGATCCCTCAAAGCCATACAGCTATGTGTGGCTGGTTCCATGGAGGGAAACATTGGCCCCTTTGTGTGGGCAGGACTGCCTTCCAAAGAACAGCAGGAAGGTAAGGAAGAGGGAGGCTGGATAGATGAAGCACAGAGAAGGAAAGGGAGGCATTGGGGGGGGCAGGTAAATAAGAGAGAAAGAAATAGAATGAGGAAAGGGAATGAGAGTCAGAATGGCAGGCATCGGTGAATGAGACAAGTGAAGAGAGAGAAACAGAGTTACCTAGGACGAGGAGGCAGTTGTGGTGGTGGTCGGCAAATGCATGTCTCCTACCTCAGTTAGTAAAAGAGCTCAAGGTACTGCTGTTAGTAGGAATGGGAAAGAGAATATTAAAAAATGGTAGAAAAATGTGTTTTCTGAGTGTTGGGAAACTCTGAAAAGGAGAAACCTGAACTGATGAGAAATTTCACAGTTTGGGACTTATTATACACAAAATTGGCTTATGGTATTTTTGCACCAGAAATATCATTTTCTTTTTTTATTATTTTATTATAATTAAAATACATACATATACATACATATACATATACATGTACTTATTCGTATACATACATACATCCATGCAAACATCCATACCTTCTAAATACATTTCCATCTATTCCATCTATTTGTTGTTAGATTGTTTATAATTTACATATGTTTATTTGTCATTTATTTATTCATGTTTTGTTTCATTCTCTCCCCCTTTGCATACAATATGACTTCCTTCTTGGTTTCATTTTCTTTCTTATCTTTAATATGCATCTTTCTCTGTCTTTTCTACATAAGTTCCCCTTTTTCTTTAATTAATTTCCTTTTCACTTTATATTCTCTCCCTTTCCTTTTATATTCTTGTTCTTTCAATTCCCCCCCTTTCCCCCCCCCTCTTTTCCCCCCTCTTTCTCCCCTCCCTCCCCCATTCTTGTTTTCCCTTCTTCCCTCTTTCCTCTCTCCATTTATCCCAACTAAGTTTCTTTAAATTGTGCAAATATTAATAATCATCTGCCTGGTATATGAAATGTAACCTGCCATTTCCGCCTTAAATTTAAGTTGTTTTCTTAATTTCAAATGTTAGGACTGTATTTAAGTTTTATTGCCCATTTGGCTTTTAATTGGTATTATCTATATTTATCAGTAATTGAGGATCAATACTCCCCCAAATTTAATATCATCTTTTGAATCTCCATACTTTGCCATTTTCCTCTTTGATTTCCTAAGCTTCTATTGCTGCTAACTTATCGTATTTCCTTTCCATGTATTTGGATAATTTATCCCAATCTTCAATATATTTCTCCATATTTTTTCCTCTTAACAACATTGTAAGTTTGTCCATCTCTAACATATCATAGAATTTCTCCAACCATTTATCAATTATTGGTATATCTTTACTCTTCCAATGTGCCGCAAATAAAATTCTGGCCACTGTCAACATGTAGTGTGTTATTTTTCCATATTCTTTCTCTGTTTTCCCGTTGACCATTCCCAGCAAGTATGCTTCTGGTTTTAAAGGGATAGTAATATGTAAGATGTCAAATATTACTTTTTGTATTTGCGTCCCATACTGTTTTGCTATTTGGCAACTCCAAAGGTGGAAAAAAGTTCCTTTCTCATCGTTGCATTTCCAACAATTACTTTTGACCGATTTGTACATCTTTGATAACTTATATGGTGAGAGGTGCCATCTATAAAACATTTTGTATGTGTTTTCTCTAATATTTTGGCAAACTGTAAATTTCATTTGTTATGTCCAATTTTTTTCCCATTGTTTTAATTCTATATTATGTCCTATATTTTGTGCCCATATGACCATGGTTTCTTTTATTGTTTCATCCTCCGTATCCCATTTCAGTAATAGCTTGTAAAACTTTGAAACGATTTTTTTTATTACCATGTCCAGTTATGTTATCCCAATCGGATTTACTATTTTCTATTCCTTCCAAATTTATGTCCATCTTATATCTTTCCTTTAATTGCCTATATAGATACCAATGACAAATTGTAACTTCTTTTTCTAACTCTTCTTGGGTTTTGATATTTAATTTTCAATCTTGCAGTATTAACATGCCTGCATATTTAATCCATTTTTTCGATGGGACCCCTTCCTTACTAAAGAACGCTTCATGTGGTGAAGCCCAAATGGGTATCTTTGGACAAAATCGACTCTTATATTTTATCCAAGTTTTTAATAGAGATTTCTGAATATAATGGTTTTTAAATTCTTTATTTTATCTTTTCCATAAATGAGATAAGCATGCCAACTGAATCGTTTATTATCTCCTTCTAATTTTAACATTTTGTCTTCTTCTAATAATACCCAATCTTTTATCCAAAGCAAGCAGCATGCTTCATAATAAATCTTTAAATTTGGCAGGTTTAATCCCCCTCTTTCTTTAGCGTCTTGCAAGACCTTCATTTTGACTCTTGGTTTTTTCCCTGACCAAACAAATTTAGAAATTTCAGATTGCCACTGGTTGAATATTATGTCATTATGAATGATGGGGATTTTTTGAAATAAAAATGTTAATTTTGGTAGAACACACATTTTTATAGTTGATATTTTGCCCAAAATTATAATTTCAAATTTTTCCAATTTTCAAAGTCTTTTTTAATTTCATTCCAGATTTTTGTATAATTGTTTTGAAATAGCTCTGAATTTTTATTAGTAATTTTAATCCCCAAATATCACACTTTTTTAACTACTTTATATCCAGATATTTGTGTTAGTTCTTTCTCTTCTTTCCTTTCCATGTTTTTTGTAATTATTACTGTCTTATCTTCATTGACTTTCAGTCCTGTCAATAATTCAAATTCTTTTAAGACACACTTCAAGTTTTTTGTTTCTTCCACTGGATTTCCTAGTGATATTAATAGGTAGTCTGCATACATTCTAAATTTATATTGATATTTCCCTATTTTGATTCCTTGTATTTCTGCCTCTCCTTCGATTCTTTTAGCTAATATTTCCATGATTAACAAGAATAAGAGCGGGGGATAAAGGACAGCCTTGTCTTGTACCTTTTTGAATGTTGATTTCTTTGGTTTTTTTCTCCATTTATTATAAGTTTTGCTCTTTGGAAGTTATAAATCGCTTCTATCCATTTCATAAAATTTTCTCCCACGTTTATTTCTCTTAAAACTTCAAACAGGATAGTCCAATTGATGTTATCGAACGCCTTTTCAATGTCCAAAAAAAAAATAAAGCCAACTTTTTATCCGTGTGATTCTCAAAATATTCAATTAAATTTAGAACATGCCTGGTATTGTCCCTAATATATCTTTTGGGTAAAAAACCTCTTTGATCTTCCCCAATCCAATCTTTCATTATCTTTTTGAGTCTGTCATCTAGTATGGAGGCAAATATTTTGTAATCAACATTTAGTAACGAAATAGGTCGATAGTTTTTTGGGGTCTTGGGGGTCTCTATTTTCTTTATGTATTAATGTAATGTTTGCTTCTTGCCACGTCTTTGGGTAAAACCCCTTCTTAATGGTTTCCAGCATTTTTTAAAATGGTATTATAATTTGATCTTCCATTACTTTATAATATTTGGCCGTAAAGCCATCCGGCCCTGGCGTTTTATCTGTTTTCAATTTCTTTATAGCTTCTGATATTTCTGCTGTTGTTATTGGTTGGTTTAACTTTTGTCTTTGTTCAATTGATAATTCCGCTAGTTTCTGTTTTTTAAAAAAAGTTTCTATTGATCCTTTTTGCTGTCTTTGATTCCCATATAGGGAACTGAAATATTTTTGGAAGCAATTTTTTATTTTTTCTTGGTCTAAATATATATGCTCTCCTTCTTTGACTTTTATTATACAATTCTTTTCTTTCTTTCTTTTTTATGTTGTGCGCAAGCCATCTTCCTGGCTTATTTGAATGTTCAAAGTATTTTTGTTTTATATATTGCAGTTTTTTGTGTAGTTCTTCTGTCATTTCCAATGCTAATTGTTATTGTAGTATTTTTATTTCCATCACTAATTTTTTATTTGAAGAATCTTCTTGATATTGTTTTTCTTTTTCTCTTATACTCTCATTAATTTTCAAGATTTTTTCTGCCTTTTTCTTTCTAATCTCAGTATTTTGTTGCATAAAGAACCCACACATCACTGCTTTGGAGGCTTCCCAAACTGTCCATAAGTCTGTCTCATTATTTAAGTTTTCTTCGAAATACCATTTAATCATTTGCTTAGCTTTCTGAACCACTTCCTCTTGTAACAGTAAATTATCATTTAAACACCAATTATATTCCTGTTTTTGCCCCTTTATTTTGCCCCTTTATTTCTAATAACACTGGGTTATGGTCTGATAGGGTTCTTGGTAAGATTTCTATTCTTTGGACTGTATTGCAGTTATTCTTTGATATCATAAAGAAATCAATCCGGGAGAATGAATTATGTCTTTCAGAGAAAAATGTATAGTCCCTTGCATTGTCATATTTGTTTTTATTCTGTTTTATTTGTCATATTCTGTTTTCTTTAGTACCTTGCCATGAATGGCTACCAATATGCTGATTTTGTTTATTTTATATAAAAACTTAGAAAAAATATAATTTTACTAATAATTAATGCTTACAGTACTCCTTCCAAATCCACAAAGTGGTTTATAGTCTTCATAGTTGATCTTAACAACACTTTTAAGTAAGTCACTAATTTATCCTCATTAGTGTGAGGGATTGAGAAAAGATTTGCTCATGGCCATACCATAAATGATTTTGGGATTCAGAAGTATTTCTTCCTATACAAAATCTGTTATGCTAATCCTTGACCACAGTGGTATAAAGGATTGATATACTGGCATCATGGCACTGCCAGAAGGCTCCTCCAACTGGAATGAGCTTGTGCCCCCAGAACTAAGAATGATGAGGAGCTACCTGCCCATGCAGGCCCTGGGCCTTCAGAGGTATTTAGAGGCTGCACCTTCGGGCAGAGACATTTTAGCTCCAAGTCTGAGTAAATGGCTGAACCTCTTCCCAGTCCTCAAGAATGATGCTGACTGAAAGGACAAACTCAATTTGAAGTGACAAGGTAAAGTGCTTTGCTGCAAGGATAGACTGACTCCTTGTTAGCAGGTGTAGTAAGGGCTTGAATACCTGCAACTGAGCTCTAGGTGGTCTCAGTAGTCCAGCAATATATGGCTAATATTGTAAAGCTGCTTGAAACAATGTTTCCCTTGTGCTCAAAACCCTGCTTGTATCCTGAAAAACGTGTAGTGACTGATTTGCCTGCCCTTGGGTTGTGTTTGACTTTGGCTTCTGAAAACTCACTCCTTATTTGCAGTTGGGAATTGGACAGATTAGATGCTGGACTCTGGTTTGCTTTGGCTTTGTTTCCTCAATTGGTAACTCTTTGGTAGGACTCTGTTTTGACATTGGCTCTATTTTCTGACTCTGATTCCAGATTTCCTCTGCCTGCCTGGTCTAATTAAGATCTAGGCCCTGACTGTCCTTTTACCATGGCTGTAAGATTTGCTACTTGGCCCACCCCACCCAGGTAGAGGACTATTGTTCAGCAATGTGTAGTTCCTCTCCATTGACGCCCCCTTGTCGTGGGAGAGAGGCTTGCGTACCCTAATGATGTTTTGAGCTATGCTGGCGGTGGCATAATAGGCACTGGTAGGGTCTCCCATGCCAGACAGGTCAAAACCGAAGGGTCTGACAAAGAGCATCAAAGGGCAGGATGGGCTCTCCAGCCTTGTGGCAACCGTCCTAGGAGAAGGAAAACTCCAATCCCAAACCCGGGCAGATGGTGCTCGTCCAACCCTGTAAGGTCAACCATCTAAGAGAAGGAAACTCTAATCAAACCTACGGCCCGAGGACCTCACTGCCACGTCCATGCTTGCAAGGCCACGGCAGATGAATCTCTGGTTTAAAGGGTGAGGCCAGTTCTGTGCACGCTGCGCTCCACCAGAAAAATCCATTGCACAGGCTCGAAGGACAAATCCATTTCCAAAAAAGCCCTGTAGCGACTGGCGAGGGACGAAACCGGCAGGTGTAAAGATGCACTGGAAGCCGCAGCCCCAACCCTGCATGCAGGCGGTTCAGGACATTGGTCGCTCAAGCCTGACCCGGGAGATGACAGTCTTGTTCGGCAGCATTCTGAACGACCAAGCAGCCTTTTTTAAGGAGAGCACTGCTTGCTCCACATGGAGAGGGGCCTAGAAAAGGTGGCCTAAAGAAAGCTCATCCCCAACTACCTGGTTGGCTAGCCGCGGCCAACGGGAATCTTCTGATGCGGTCAAACCAAGGGAAAGAAACAAAGGCACACACCGGCCTCCAAAGGTGTAAATAAACTGACACTTGCATGCTGGAACATCAGAACCATGCAAGACTCTGAAGATAGTGGACGGCCTGAGCGTCGTTCTGCCCTAATAGCCCTTGAACTATCACGGCTTAATATTGACATCGCTGCTCTTAGTGAAGTTCGCTTCCATGAGGAAGGCAGCCTTAAAGAACATGGCGCCGGCTACACACTTTACTGGTCTGGCAAACCCAAAACCGAAAAACATCTGTCAGGAGTAGGCTTTATGATTAAAAACTCCATTGCCTCCAAACTCGAAACCTTGCCAACAGGACACTCTGATCGCATTATTTCCTTACGCCTCCCACATGTTGTTCTCTTTAGTATATATGCCCCAACTATGCAAGCTGACCCTGTAGAGAAAGACAAATTCTACACAGACCTACGCCAACTCATACAAAAAGTCCCTGTAGAAGATAAAATTATTATCCTTGGTGACTTCAACGCCAGAGTAGGAAAGAACTCCGAAGCCTGGAAAGGTGTCTTAGGCAAGCATGGTGTTGGAAATTGCAATGATAACGGACGCCTCCTGCTAGAGTTCTGTGCAGAACAACAGCTGACTATTACTAACACAATCTTTCAGCAGAAAGATAGCTTGAAGACAACCTGGATGCATCCCCGATCCAAACATTGGCACCTCATTGACTACGTTCTAGTCCGTCAGAGAGACATTCGTGATGTCCGTCATACACGAGTGATGCCCAGTGCAGAATGCCAAACAGATCATCGCCTTGTCAGATGTAAACTAAATCTTCATCTTAAGTTCAAACCTAAGAGGGGTGGCATCTTAAAGAAGAGACTCCAAGTCAACAATCTTCAACAAGCTACCATGAGAGACAACTTCCAGGCAAATCTACAAACGAAACTTGAAGACCACCCTACAGATCCTTCTCCTACAGTGCTTTGGCAACATATCAAAAACAGTATCCTCCAGTCTGCAGAAGAATCACTTGGCTTCTCCCACAAGAAAAATCAAGACTGGTTTGATGAAAACAACCAAGAGATCCAGGAACTGTTGGCAAGGAAGAGAGCTGCTCACCAGGCATACCTCGCCCAGCCAACCTGTCATGTAAGAAAAGCAGCTTTCCGCCTCACATGTAGCAAACTACAACAAAAACTCCGAGACATGCAGAACAAGTGGTGGATCAGTATAGCAGAAAAGACACAACGCTGTGCAGATCTGGGTGATCATAGAGGATTTTATGAAGCTCTTAAAGCAGTGTTTGGACCTACTTATCAGGTCCAAAGCTCCTTATACAGTACAGATGGTCAAACATTAATTACTGATAAAGCCTCCATCCTAAATCGTTGGGCTGAACATTTTCAAAGTCTCTTTAGCGCCAACCGAGTAGTCCAAGCCTCAGCTATCCAAGATATGATACAAAAACCAATGAAAAATGAATTGGACATAGCTCCCACTTTGGAAGAGACCTTTAAGGCCATACAGCAGATGAAAAACGGCAAGGCAGCTGGGATTGATGGAATCCCACCTGAAGTTTGGAAACACGGAGGTCATGCACTCCACGAAAAATTCCACGAATTCCTTGTGAATTGCTGGGAAAAAGGGGAACTGCCATCAGACCTCCGAGATGCAGTCATCATCACCCTGTACAAGAAAAAAGGAGCAAAATCCGACTGCTCAAACTATCGAGGCATAACACTGCTCTCTATTGCTGGAAAAATCCTTGCAAGGATACTCCTGAACAGGTTAGTTCCTGCTATTGCAGAACTTCTCCCTGAAAGCCAATGTGGCTTCAGAGCCAATAGGAGTACTACAGACATGGTATTTGCCCTTAGGCAACTGCAAGAAAAATGTAGGGAGCAGAACAAGGGTCTCTATGTAACATTTGTCGACCTCACCAAAGCCTTTGACACTGTAAGTAGAAAAGGTCTGTGGCAGATCCTGGAAAGACTAGGATGCCCCCCCAAATTCCTTAAAATGATTATCTTGCTACACGAGGGACAGCGTGGTCAAGTCAGATATGGCGATGCTCTTTCAGAGCCCTTTCTAATAACTAATGGAGTGAAGCAAGGTTGTGTTCTTGCACCAACTTTATTTACAATCTTCTTTAGCATGATGCTCCAAAGGGCTATGGCAGAGCTTGAAGAAGACGACGGCATCTATATACGCTACCGTACTGATGGTAGCTTGTTTAACTTAAGCCGTCTGAGGGCTCACACTAAGACTCTAAACTATCTAGTCCGTGAGCTGCTCTTCGCCGATGATGCTGCCCTTGTTGCCCACACAGAAGGAGCTCTGCAGCGCCTAACATCCTGCTTTGCAACAGCTGCAGAGCTGTTTGGGCTAGAAGTCAACCTGAAGAAAACAGAAGTTCTTTACCAGCCTGCACCACAGGACGAACACCACCATCCCCACATTGCCGTCGGCAAATCAGTGCTCAAGTCCGTTCAGCAGTTCACCTACCTGGGAAGCATCATCTCCTCAGATGCCAAGATTGACAAAGAGATCGATCACAGATTAGCAAAGGCATATAGTGCATTTGGAAGACTTCACAAAAGAGTCTGGAGCAATAAACACCTGAGGCAAAGCACAAAAATCAGTGTGTATAGAGCCATCGTACTGTCTATCCTCCTTTATGGATCTGAAACATGGGTCACCTATCGCCACCACCTACGACTCCTCGAGCGCTTTCATCAGCGCTGTCTACGCACAATCCTAAATATACACTGGACTGACTATGTGACGAATGTTGCTGTCCTTGAGCAAGCAGGGATCACCAGCATTGAGGCCATGATATTGAGAACACAGCTGCGCTGGGCAGGGCACGTTTCTAGGATGGAGGACCATCGCCTCCCAAAAATACTACTCTACGGTGAACTCGCCACGGGTCAGCGTAAGAGGGGCGCTCCAAAAAAGCGATACAAAGACTCCCTGAAACAACATCTCAGGCTTGGCCAAATTGATCACCAACAGTGGTCCGCCCTGGCCTCACATCGGGAGGCATGGAGACGCACTATCCACAATGCTGCAGCCTTATTTGAGAACTCACGACGAACAAGTCTTGAAGAGAAACGACAACGCAGAAAGAATCACAACCCAAAAACATCACCCAAGGAGACCTTCTGCTGTGCTTTTTGCAACCGGACTTGTTTATCTCGGATTGGCCTTTTTAGTCATCAGCGCGCTTGCAGAAAGCGCGGGATGAGTCCTTCCTGAATCTTCGTTTGCGAAGAAAAGCCAGAGAGACCTCCATATGTCAACCAAAGAAAGATTTTCTACCATGTTATCAAATGTTTTTGGGTAACTTCCCCTGATTTTCTTTTATCTGTTTTTGCAATTTCCTGTCCAGTGTTGGGGAAATAATCCCGTTCCAATCTCCATAGATAATTATCCTATCATGATTATATTCCAATATCCTATCCATAAGGTTCTGATAGAATGTACTTTTTTGTTCCACCGGTGTGTACAATCCTACTATCAATGTGTTGTGGTTTTTTGGGTTTGTTTTTTTTTTTTGAACTTTACTTCCAGTCCTATAAAATGTCCTTTTGGATCATTAAAAAGTTCTTCCACTTGTATCTTATGATTCACATATATCGTTACCCCTTTTTTCTTTTCTTTAGCTGTTGAGCTGAATTCTTTACCTAATTTTTTGTTCTTCAACAAATTTCTGTCATCCTGTTTGATACGAGTTTCCTGTAAGCAAATTATTTCATACTTTTTCTTACCTAACAAATGAAATATCTTCCTTCTTTTCTCTGGTGAATTTAATCCTTTTACGTTCCAGGTGATAATCTTAAAATTCATCCTTTTGATTCTTGAATTTACTATTTAGTTTTTTTTTCTTTTTTCCCCCCTCCCAGTGTGTGTGTGTGTGTGTGTGTGTGTGTGTGTATGTATATATATATATATATATATATATATATATATATATATATATTCTACTTTTCACTCTGGTCTTCCTCCTCTTTATTATCCTTATCGTCTTCCTGTTCTAGATCTTTCTCCTCCTCTCCTTCTTCCTCAGACTCTTCAACTACTTCTTCCTCTCCTTCCTCTCCTTTGCCAGTCTCTGTTGTCGTTTTCCATTGTCTTTTGGAGTCTTCTTCAAATTTCGTAGATAGATCTTTTTTATATTTTTCCAAAAATTCTTCAGCCTTTTGAGCTGTTGTAATTTTGAAGGTTTTTTGTTTATATCTAAATGAAATCCCTTCAAGCTTCTCCCATTTGTATCGTATTACATTTTGTTTAAGTTGCATTGTTAGGAGATTATAATTTTTCCTTTAATTCAATATTCGTAATGGAATGTCCTTAAAAAGCATGATTTCACTGTCCTCTATTTGGAATTTCTGTTCAAAATTTTTTTGTAATATCAAGTCTCTTGTTTTCTTTCAGATGAAATAGATTACTATATATCTGGGGAGGGTTTTTTTGCTTAGCTATTTTAGATGAAATTCTAAATATTTTATCTATCTCCCACTCAAATTGAGATTTTGTTTTTCCTACATATTTTGCTAATTTTGGGATTAATAATTTATATAAGTCTTCATCCAGTTGTTCCTTTAGTCCTCTTATTTTTAAACAGTTCTCTCTCCATTTTAATTCCTGGAGTGCCCTTTCATCCAATTCAGTTTCGTGTCTTTATTCCAGTTCCTCTGTTTTCAATCTCAATTGCTCTACATTCTTTTCTATTGCTGTAACTTTCTCTTTTAATTGTTTTGAATCTTCTATTACTTTATCGAGAGAGTCTTTAACTACTTTAAGCTCCTTTTTTAAAGTCTTGCTTGAATTCTGTTCTCATTTCCTTCAATTCAGTTCTCATCAATCTAATCTCATATATTATTGAGGAATGACTTTGTTGATTAAGCTCCACTGATGATCTTCACATCGACTGTTGTCCTGTTGGGGCCGTTGTTCTTCTAGTGGCCATTTCCTCTCTCTTCTCCTCTTTCCTCTCAACGCTTCCCTTCTCCTCCTCTTCTCTTACTTTGTTTATGTTCTCTATTTTCAATTATATCTCTCTCTCTCTCTTTCCTTCCTCTCAACTTTCTACTTATATTTCCTTCTTGTTTTCTTCCACACTAATCTATTTTTTCCTTTTTATATTATATTATTATGTTTTATTTATATATTTGTCTTTGTTAACCCCCGCTAGATTTTATTTTTGAGTCAACTCGACTCGACTCAAATCAACTCAAGACTAATCGAATTCAATCAATCGTCAATTACTGATCTCTATTAAAATTAATTATATGTTTTAGATTGTTTGGTAAATGGGAATAAAACTTCTTTGTTTGTCTTTATAATAGATGCAGGTTTACACAGTCGAAAGAGAAGCCAAAACTTATCTATTTATATATACAGCACACACATACACATATCATATATGTGTGTGCCCTATAATATAATACACAAGTCAGATGATCTCTATATTGCTTCAAGTTCCAGTAATTTTCCCTACAACGTAATTATTCAATAAATTTATCAACAATTAATATTCCTTACTTTCCTCTTGATTTCCCTCTTAGATCCCTCTTCTCTACAACTCCACCTTTTCTCTTCTTTTTTATTTATTTATTTATTTATACCCTGCTCTTCAGCCAGAAGGCTATCAGAGTGGCTTACAAATTATTTTAAGCAATAGCAATTTACACATCTACACTGCATTAAGCAGTTTCCAATGTGTATTCGCTAATTGCCCCCACAAGCTGGGTACTCATTTTACCGACCTACGAAAGGATGGAAGGCTGAGTGAACCTTGGAGCCCGCTGCAATTGAACTTGCGACATGGTGACTTGCAGTACTGGCATTTAACCACTGCGCCACCAGGGCAGTGGTTATCCTTCACTCCCTCCCCTCCACCCTCCTTTCCTATTCCTAATCCTGTAGATTCTCCCTCATTGTGAGTTTTAGTCTTATTCACAAACAATCTCGATTACAGTCTAATGAGATATAGCAGCAGAATCATTAGTATGTGATACAAAAATTACTAATACAAAGTATATAATATCAAATGTTAGGTGTCTAAGGGAGGAGAGAAAGCACAAAAACCCCTCCCCCCTTTTTTTCTTTCTTTTTTTCCCCTTCTCTGGGGTGATGAGGCACTTGTTCACTGTTTAATCAGTTTGATAATTAATTTAATACAATAATATTCCCCTTATAAAGTCACAGCTTAGACCTTTGTACAGGTTATTCTTTACACAATTTCTAATCAATAAATTTCAGTTAATATTATTCAAACAAGTTGAATTTATAGAGACTCTTCCCTGTTTATTTGCCTATTACACTTCCTCTTACCTTCTCTACTTTCTCTACTTTCTTACTTACTTTCTAACTCTAACTTACTTTCTAACACTTTCCTTCCAGCACTCCTCTCTATTTATTTTTTTCCTACCTTCATTGTCTTTATCTACCTTCTCTGCCTTTGTTTCTAACACCTTCTCTTATTTTCCTTCTATCATTTCAATCAATCCTTCCTTATTATCCTTCTACTCTAAGTTCGTCTTTTGCACCGTCTCTGCTGTCTCACTACTGCTTCTCATCCCCACTGCCTTCTCTCTTTTTGCAGTTCTTGCAGTTTCCCTTCTTCCAACTTATTCAACCTTTCCTTTCCTTTATTTTCTTTTCTTCCTCTACAACTCTCCTAAACTCTCTATTTCCCCTATTCTTATTTGCCTCTCCTTTCTATTTCTCTCCTCTCTCTCTCTCTCTCTCTCTATATATATATATATTCAAATTATTTATATTTAAATTTATATATATATATATATATATATATATTTAAATATATTTAAATATTCAAATATGTATATATTTGAATCTTTATATATTACTTCTCCTTTTGTCTATCTAACCCCCACCCTCTTTCCCCTCTTCTGCTGTCACACTCAAGTCTGTTCAATCTAAACCCACAACCACTTTCCAGTGTCTTCTATCCCCCTTTAATCCACCTCCCTACCACCCCTCCCTTCCCAACCAGGAGGAGGAAGCCCCGGGGAAAAAAAGAGAGAAGAGAGAGAAGAAGAAAAGGAAGGAAGAAAGAAAAAGATTATATATATACATACATATATATTTATATATATGTATATATATAAAACGTAATGTACAGTTGACAACCAAAGTAATTTAAAGCAAGCACTTGCTGGGTAATCGACACTCACTGGTCCATTTTCATTCCTTTCTCCTTACACTTTTGTCCTTTCGATTTTGAAACCTGGAGCCGTTGCTGAAATCTGCTCTGTCACGTTTCTGTCTTAGTTTCCACGTCTTTCCATATCTCTCCACCTCTCTGTCTCTATTTTCTCCCTTTATGCCATTTCATTTGCCTCCATTTTAATTTCAGTCCAGTCAGTTCTTTCTCATGCTTCCGTGGAATCTCAGGGTTTAATGTCCAATTTTAGAGTTCACAAAGTTCGCAAAATTCAAGAAGAGATCTTTATTAAGCTCAAAAGAAACAATTTGTAAATCCAAATGGTTTAGTCCCCAGTTCTAACTTTAAAAATAGGTTATACTATTCAGTCCATGTGCTTGCTGCTAATGGCTGCCATTTCAATTCGGAATCTCTCACATCAATGAGTTACTGTTTGTGGCTGACACTTAATTTGTTACATGTATTCAGTTACTTGACCCTGGTAAATAGTTCCAGTAAATTTTGCCCAGGATAGCATTTCCTGTACATAAATATTATTTTCAGTACATAAATATTCTTTCTGCTATTTTCTGGGCAAAAATGGCATGTGCAAATTTTGTGTAGAAGAAGTCTTGAAAAACTATGCCATTTTCAAAGACTTTGGGCACATCCAGTCAGATTGAAAAGTCGCAGATTTTGTTCATGCTTTTTCTGATTTTATACTGGGTTAAAATAAACTGACCTGGGGAGCTGATATAAACAGTCTCTGATTGTACCAGGAGCTGAATATTCAAGGATAAACAAAACATGTATGGCTCTCCAAAATAAAATTGGAGAGAACAGGAATACAATCTGGGACTTTCGGGTCTTTTCAATCCTTTCCTGCAGCAGGATGAAATTTTCTAAAATTATTCATTTCTTCCTTTGAGATCAAAATCAGTGAATAATTGCATGCCTAGCTGGTAGACACCAAAGTCACCAGCTACCTTTTAATGGGATATTCAGTAGACTGGATATGGTGGAGAAAGTTTTATCTATTTTAGGTAGATTCCTTTAGAACAGTCGAGCATTTGCCCAATAAACACTCACCTATTTTACACTTTACCATGGTAGGGTTTAGCACATTCATTTCAATTAAACTGCAGCATCCATGCCATCAAGTTTCAAGATTGTTTCTAAGGTCCAAGGACAGAAGGACAGAATTTGCTATAACAGTACTGAGTCATAGATTTGTCAGCCAAATCCTGTTTATCTCAACTTCCTGTGCTGTAAATATATGAGAAGGAGGAACCCCTAAAACAATTCCATGTTTGAAAATATAAACATAAATGTTACAGGAAGGGAGTTCTCCTCTTGACTGCTTAAGTTCCTGAAGAAGTCAGGTCCCAAATGGCATGGCCCATAAATATTCTACGTCAACCACTAACCATGCTGGCTGGAGATTATGGGAGGTATAGTACAACATATTGGGAGAGCACACTGGCATAGAGCAGAGTGATCTACATACTATAGTTTCCTCCTCTTCATCGCACAACATTATTTCAACAAATGAGATCAGATATTTCATAAATTCCTGTAAGGGATGGGGAGAATTCTCATATAGCCAGAGCTTGCAAAAGTTGGAGATTTGTGGGGAGAGAGTTGGACCATAGCTCCAAACCAGAGGCCATGTTGGCTGCAGATTGTAGACATTGTAGTGAGGTAGGGTGGGAATATTCCCCTTTTGAATATTCCACCACTTATTCTAAGTTCCCAGACTAACTTTTTCAAACTTTTCCATTCCACAACATTCACATTTGGTCCAAATGTGAAAACAAATACTTTAACACAGCACATCCTTACCAATCATCAAGATCACAGTAACTGTATAAAGAAATCACTGGCCCTCGCAGCAAGCACCTGTACATCACTTCATTTACTAGAGGGTTTCATATCCCTTTTTCAATGCACCTGGCTTCTTAAGTAAACATAATGAAAACCATCAAATAAATATTAAAACCAGTATGCAAATAGAGGCAAATTACTTTTTTAAGACTACAACTCCCAAAACACTCTTTCCAGAGAGAATGAGGATTCTGGGAATTGGAGTCCAGACAATAACTTTCTCACGTTTTGCATTTATACATTCAGACAAAATATGGTATAAACCTTAACAGCAGGGAGAATAACATAGCTAAGCTACATCAGGCTTGGAGATTAAAGCCTGCTTAACAAGAAAAGTCTGAGTTGCTCATTTGTGTGGTCCATGCTCTTGGACCTCAAAGATCTTTAAAAGCAATAAATAATGTAAAAGTGGGAGCACAAGAGAGAATGCTCTGTTCATTATCTAGTTTACAAAGGAGGCAGCACTTTGCAACATAGAATTACTTGCAGATATGAATGGGTCATTATCACAGATGTAACCACCATATAATCAAGGCTATTTTAACATTTGTCGTTTTATGTGATCTTTGATGAACATGTGATATCCATGTGTAAGTTATGCTTTCACATTTAAGTTATGGAAGAATTGAAGTTATAGAAGAACAGAGAAGCAGTAGAGATCTGAATCTATATGGCAATATTAATTCCAATTTTTAAAATAAATTCAAGGGGGGAGAGAATAAAGCCAGATTATAAGTACCATTTATCCCACTGAAACCTATATAATTTTGAGGATATTTTCCAAGGAATTATATAAGAGGATAATGTTTTTGAAGGGGTGTCACATTGAGGATGGAGCAAGCTTGTTTTCTGCTGCTCCAGAGATTGGAACACGGAGCAATGGATGCAAGCTCCAGGAACAGAGATTCCACCTCAACATTAGGAGGAACTTTTTGACAGTAAGAGCTGTTCGGCAGTGGAACACACTCCCTCGGAGCATGGTGGGGTCTCCTTCCTTGGAGGTCTTTAAACAGAGGCTGGGTGGCCATCTGTCGGGGATGCTTTGATCGTGATTTCCTGCATGGCAGGGGGTTGGACTGGATGGCCCTCATGGTCTCTTCCAACTCTGCAGTTCTATGATTCTATGATTCTACATTATTCTCTCCCTTGCCATCTCCTTTGCCATTTCCCTTGCCATCTTTGCCAGATTTTTTTTACTCTGTAGTTGTCAGCAGCAAGAGGCAAGTGTGATGAGAAGCAAAGAACAGGAGGGTAAGAGGAAGGGAGGAGCAGGAAGAGGAAGCCTCAGTGTATTGCCTTGTGGTGCAGAAATGCATGCAGGAAAAGTTGGCCACTCTGTGCAGAAATTGAGAGAAGGCGAAAAAGAGGACCATGTTACAGATAAGATGAGACACACAAACCCAAAAAGGGGGTAGCAATCACACAAGACCAGAGATGTACAAAAGAGTGAAGCAGGCACATTGAAGAGGAGGGAAAAGGAAACAGAGTGGTCAGACAGAAAGAGATGAAGAGAAGCAAGAGCCCAAGAACCTAAGGGGAGGGAGAATGGAGAAATGAGAAGAGGAAAGGGGACGCTGGAAAGGGGCAGCAACAAGGAGGCACATGGACAATAGAAGAATGGGTGGAGAATGGGTCTCTGTTTCTTAAACAAAATTCTGAGAATTCTTTTTGTGGCATTGGGGGTTGGAATAGGCAGTGTATTGTTCATGGGGTTAAGGGGGTGGACTGAGTCTGGTTTATAGTTTATACATGAAAGTTTTGTTTCCTGGCTGTGTGTGTGTTTTTTTAATCTCACTTATTCCATTTCACTGAGTGGGTGGATAAGAAATGGGGATTTCTAAAATCCATACAGCTGTCTCCTTCTATCCCAAGATCAAAACAGGAAAAAGGGGAGGAGGGGAAATCATGGATGGGGATGGAATCCACTCAAGTTAGTTACAAATGCATTACCTAGAGTTAGGTATTCATGTTTGTTTCATATTTGTGATCCCTATGTATTCCCTAGTTTAGGGGGATATATAAGGATCATGAAAGTACCCCAGTCCCCACTTACCAGACAGCAGCTGCTGTGATTGATGGATGGAAATCTGTTAGATGTGAAACAGCTTTCTTATTTCTGTGGTTGACATTTAGTAGGTGCCCCTATACTTC
This sequence comes from Gambelia wislizenii, assembly GCA_030847615.1. Taxonomy (NCBI): domain Eukaryota; kingdom Metazoa; phylum Chordata; class Lepidosauria; order Squamata; family Crotaphytidae; genus Gambelia; species Gambelia wislizenii. Next base: position 217,046,029 of record JAUMIR010000003.1, read on the forward strand.
ATCTTCACTGGTGTAGTGATTAGACCAATGGTGGGCAAAGTACAGCCCTGTGGCTGCATATCCTCCCCCCATCCCCATGGTTGCTTTTGGGGACCTCATCTCCTCCAGGCTTCACAAACCACCTTCTTTCTGGCGGGGGAAAAGGCTGGATTGCTGCTCCTGGAAGTCTCCATTCACCTGTTAAATAGCTTGCAGGGCCCCTGTGTTGTTTAACATACCTCATACACAAACTTCTTTCTCTTTTTTGGTATTTTTGGAAGTCTGTAAGGATCCCAGGTGTTCCAAAGAGCAAAAAATTGGACCCCTCTCCAGACTACCCATAGTTGCTCACCCCTGGATAAGATTTTGATTGGCATGAGGAAGACTCAAGTTAAAATTTCCACTTAGCCGTGGGTGGGTTTGGACTAGTCGCTCTCCGTTTCATCCTGTCCTACCTCACAAGATTTTGTGAAGATAGTTTGGAAGAGTTTACCTATTAATGTTCATTGCAGGAAAGGGGTGATATAAATGTAGCTAACAGATAAAGAATGCTACAGCATCATATTGCCTTCTGGCCACATCAACACTACACAATTATAGTACATTGATATCATTTTAATTGCCATGGCTACTTCCTACTGAATCCTGGGCTATGTAAACCCTCTAGTTCATTCCCTTGAAGTACAGTTACCAAGGTGCTCTTAGCACATGGATTTACATAGGTACCTTGGGGACTGTAGTCTGGGGGAGAACTTTAGTAGAGAATTACATGTTTCTCACCAAACTATAGATTCCAGAATTCCATAGCATGGGGCCATGACATGAATGTGATATCAAACTGCTATAACTCCATAATATAAGAATTGGTAGACTTTATATAATACTTTATTAGACATGGCAAAAATTGTGGGATTACGATGTCACTGTAGTGCAAAATGAGTCCCACTATTGCATGACATCATCGTCTCTGCATTGTTACTCTGTGCTCCAGCCTCAAAAAAACTGTTGCTTTTAACTGATAGGTTAACCCGTCAATAGCACCTTTTTAATGTTATTGATGGCATACAAAACTACTTCCCGTTGTAATTGCGAGATTACAGTGTGAGTGGGTGGGCCCTCATCAAGAAAACTTCCAGGTGAAAACATGAAAATGAAGCACAGGATGCTCTTTTTATGATCTGTCCCATTTAGTTTCAACATGTTTAGGTTTGCTTCAGTGTTTGTGAGTTCATTTATTTTGTTAGTTAAGGTGTTTGGGGTTTTTTAAAGCACACTCATGTCCATCTTCTTGCAAGAAGTGCCAAAACCTCGCCCATGCAAAATCATAAAAGTAAACTCCTGTTCTTACAGCGCTAGTGATTGTCATGCAATGATTCTATGGCGGTTCTTTCGCATGATTACAGTGGCGTGTGATAGTAAGTGTAATAATGTCATGGTGTTTATGCTATCCTCATTTGTGGTATTATAGCATTTTTAGACTGATAAAGTCTATAGACAAGGGTGTAATAACCATCCATTCTTTAGTGTTCACTAACCAATGTTATAAAGAGACAGTTTTCATTATTTGCCTTATTTGTACCCTTCAGGGAGAATCCATATACAGTATTATTTCTGATCATCGTTATTTGCAATCAATAGAGAATAAAATGCTTAGATCAAGTGATATATTTGATTTAAAGAAAAACACAGAGTACACAAAAAATATCCATATATATAAAACTCTTGGGTATGTTTCCTTTCCCAGTGTGCTGACTGGCCACTTACCCAACCAATCCCCTCACTCCCTCAGCCAATCACCACCCACATGCAAATTCTCTCTCCACATCACAATCCACTCCTGCCACTCAATCTGCATCTACATCCCCAGCCTCACAAGGGCCCCTCCCTCCTCTCACTCCCTCAGCAACTCACCACTCACATGTAAAACAATGCAATATTTTAATTTAATTTTAATTTAATTGGGTATTTATACCCTGCTTTTCAGCCACAAAGGCTATCAATTGCTTACAAATTGTTAAGCAATAGCAATTTACACATCTACACTGCACTAAGCAGTTTCCAATGTGTATTAGCTAATTGTCCCCACAAGCTGGGTACTCATTTTACCAACCTACGAAAGGATGGAAGGCTGAGTGAACCTTGGAGCCCTCTGGAATCAAACTTACAATGTGGTGACTTGCAGTACTGGCATTTAACCACTGCGCCACCAGATGATAAATCATAAAAGATGATAAATCATAAAAGTAATGTCCAATGGGAAGTACATAAGTGATATACTACTGCAAAGTGTGTTTTGGGGGGCTAAAATAATAGCATGTAGTTGAACCATGTGAACCTCTTGAATCTACTATAACGGAATATGTTATGCTGTGTACAGCTAGTTTGATGTTTAAAACACTGAAAAATTCAATTATACTGTACTTTAAATATAACTAATGTTACTCTATCATAAGTGAACTAGTAAGAATACCCAGATTTAAAAACCTAGCTAACTGCTCTGAAAACAACTTTTTGGAACCTTGAGCAAAATAATTAGAAGTAACTCAGGGGAGCAGTCTGGGGAAAGCTGAATAATTGGGAATTCTGTATTAGGTCTTTTCTAGACCCTTGATAGTAATTACAATGAAAGAATACATGTAAGATAGATTCTATTTCAGTATTGCTACAAGGGCAGCTTAAGTTGTTTAGTAGGGTTTTATTGTCTCTTCCATCTAATAAATTACAGGGAAGAATCTAATAAATTAGATTCTAATAAGAACACTGAACCTTACCAAGGAAGAAGACTTCCTCTATTTGGGAGCAGTGAACCAACCCAAACAAGGAATCTCCATTTTACATGGAAGACACAGTGTGGCATATTATCTCCTCAAAGGTATTACAATTTCCTCTGAACAAACTGGACTTGGTTAGGAATTGCAACTTTTCACTAAGCTTTCTACATTATTTTTTGCAGCCCTTTAAAAAAAAAAAGAGCTCCCCTTTTTGTGACACACAAACTAAATTTCAAAATGATTAGGGAAGTTATGATTAGGACAGAACAGTTCTATCCCTGCCAGTAACTCAAAGTAAAAGCTGAAGCGGCACTCAGAATACATCTTGAATAAATGTTCAAAAACTATATCCTCAGGGTAATTTCCTGTATGACTAGCAAAGCTTTTTTGTTAGCATCTGATAAAGTTGTTTGAACTCTGGAAGCATAACACTGGAAAGCATGTCTGATAAACTCTTTGGACATGCCGTTTGAAGCATTCAAAGAAATCCACTTTACTCTTAGCTGAACAGTTTATGCTCACTGTAAAATTCTCTTTCCCAATTCATCTTTCCCAGTCCGTGAGTGACACACACAGGGCATATTGAACTTATAGAGTCTCAGCTGGTTTCAGTGCCATTCCCTGCTAGCAAGAAGTCAAGGAAGAGTTCTTTAACTGGGGTGGGGGACTCGCAGCCTATAGTTCTCATCAACCGGATCAGACTACAATTTCCAGAATTTATGAGGACATTGGTATTTTTCAAAGAAGTAGCTGTGTTAGTCTCTTGCAGCATAAAAGAGAGGAAAGAAGGAGATGCATCTGAAGGGGTATGTCGGGCTGTTTATTAAGCAGTTTCAGTCACCCTGCGCAACACTTTGGACTTTACCAGATGTGGTGAAATGTGGCACAAAACTGTGTCCCAAATCATGTCAGAAGAACAGGACAAGAACAGAAAGGGTGACATGATCAGTCACCCGCATCCTCAGCCATTCTGGGGGTGTAGCACGAGTGTGAATAAAGTGTCCCTTTTTATTGATGGGCTAAGCCATCAATAAAAAGGGGCACTTCACTCACGCCTCTGCTACGCCCCCAGAATGGCTGAATGATTACACCGTCTGATAATTTTGGCTGTTTATGTTCTCGTCACATTCTTCTCACGCATCTGATAAAGTCCTTTAGACTGCCTATTTTGCAAGTGAAGGACAGTTGTCCTTCCATTTTCTTGGCTTTGAATTTCATGGTTCCATCTATTCATGGGAATCTGCCGAGGGTCTGTTCGGCCTTCAGCTCCCCCCCCCCCAGGGAACACATTTGGGGGGTGGAGTCAAGCTGGAGGAAAGCCCCATGTTCACCACTGAGCTGCAAAGCCTCCAAGTGCTTGGCAGCGGGGACATGGTGGCAGTGGCCCTGGAGGTATGGTGGTGTTCCATTTGGGGGGAAAGGCCAAGCCTGAGGAATGCTGCGGGTTCGGCAGATTTGCCCTGAATGGCATTCCTTGGGCTTGCCTTTCTCACCCCAACAGCATTAAACCCTGGTTTGTGGGCAGCACCCAAGTCTGTTGGGCATTTCTTCTCTGTGGAGGGATGGAAATCTGAAGGACAAGCAAACCTTGCTGGCTGCAAAGCCTCTGGAGGTTTCTTCATCTGTCAGAGTTCCACCCCTATACAGAGAACCACCAGTTTGCAGGTGGCTCCCAGGTTTGCTGGGCGTTTGTTCTCTGTGGAGGGATAGAAAACTGACGGACTAACAAACTTCCAGACGCTTTGCAGCAAGCAAGCGTTGCTTGTCCTGTGGATTTCCACCCCTCCACACAGAACAAACACCCAGCAAACTTGGGTGCTGCCCACAAACCGGGGTTCAATGTGATTGGGGCAGTAAAGGCAAGCCCCAAGAACAGCTGGATTTGGCAGTTTTTGGCCTGAATCCAGCCATTCTTAAGGCTTCCCTTTGCCGCCCCAATCACACTGGATGCCCAGGAACTGCCAAACACAGCAGTTCCTGAGCGTCCAGTGTAATTGGGGTGGCAAAGGGAGGCCTTAAGAACGGCTGGATTCAGCAGTTTTGACCTGAATCAAGCCTTTCTTAAGGCTTCCATTTGCCACCCCAATCACACTGGGTGCCCAGGAAGCACCAAACGCTGCAGTTCCTTGGCACCCAGTGTGATTGGGGTGGCAAAAGGAAGCCCCAAGAATGGCTGGATTCAGGTCAAAAACTGCCAAATCCAGCTGTTCTTGGGGCTTGCCTTTGCCACCGCAATCACATCGAACCCTGGTTTGCAGGCAGTGCCCAACTTTGCTGGGCATTTCTTGTCTGTGGATTGGTGGAAATCTGAAGGACAAGCAAACCTTGCTGGCTGCAAAGCCTCCGGAGGCTTGTTTGTCCCTCAGGTTTCCACCCCTCCACAGAGAACCTCCAGTTTGTGGGCAGCGGTGGCTTCCCACTGTTTAAAGGGCTCCCTCTGGGACATGGGGGGAACCCAAAGCCCAGGGAAGCCGCTGCTGCCTGAAAAGCCACTTTTAAAATGGATTCTGTTCAACCCCCTTTCTCTGGTTTCTCAATGGTGCCAGCTTCCCCAGGCTTTGGATTTCCCCCATGTCCCTGGGGTGGGGGAAAGAAGCCATTTAAACAGTGGGAAGCCAACGCTGATGCCTGAAAAGCTGGTGAGAAACCAGGGAGAGGGGTGAACAGAATCCGTTTAAAAAGTGGCTTTTTGGGTGGCAGCAAATGTGGATTTGATTTGAATGAGACCTAAATTCAGCTAATTTAATCTCAATACATCCATTGGTTTTGTGCCATTTTAAAAAAGGAAGCGGGAAGGAATAAATAAAAAATAGTGCTACAGCACTTTTAAAGACGCTATCAGACACATCAAATACAGCGTCATAACAGTGCCATATAAACACAAAAGGGCGTGCATACCAAATGTCACCCTTTAGCATTTATGTCTTGTCCAAAACCCATCATATTTTATTGACAGCTTAAGCTGTCAATAGATCTCCCCCAGTACTTTTCTGCTGCCATTTGAATCTGTGCACCATTGTATTCACGTGAATGCTGCTTCAACAGTCAGTCCGATCAGAACACTTACGGGTGAGATTGTGACATCCAGGTAGGTGACGCTCTTTTTATGACCCTCTTCAGTTTATTTGTAAGTTTTTAAGTGTGTTTATGCACTTAAACTATAACTTTAAAAAAAAATTGGTTTAAACATAAAAACAATTTAACATTGCATTCATTCCACAATATGTTTACAAGATCTATTTTTCCAAAACTTCCTTTATTGTGCCCTTGTGCTAATTTGCCTGCTTTACTACACCAAATTGTTTCCCATTATTCCATAATAAAAGAACTAGTAATCCACATTATGCCTTCATCTGTTTTCATTATCTAACACTCCATATACTACATAGTCATTTTTCATATTCTTATTAACAGTCTCTTTCCACATTCATAATATTTATATCTATGTCCCACATCCTTATATCAGTCTCATATCAATAATGTATCAAATATCGATAAATCTATAAATTGATTTTTTTATATCTTTGTATATGTCATCTGTGTTTTCCCATTACCTTATTAAAGCTGCCCAGTCCTTTCTTGTCTTGCTACTTGCATTGTTTCTCAGTCTATTTGTTAAATCATCTAAGGGCCCATCTATACAGTAAAAAAAAATACATACGGCGTTCGGAAGATCGATCATCCATACACACAGCCGTTCAGATGCATACGTATCATTCAGAAAGGGGGCTAGCGAATCCCCCATAAACTCCATGGATTCGGTATTCGGGAGGATTAGCGAATCTTGACCTAAAATCCATACAGCCATTCGTATTGTCAATGGTCTATACACCCCATTTGCACACATACGAGCAGACAGTGTAATCTGATTGGCTGGCCAAACACAGGGGGCGGCGCTAGCAATGAGGGGAATTGGGAGCGGCCACCATGTTGGATTCCCAGCTAAACAAGAGTCCAGTAAGTCCATGAATTTTACATTTATTCCTTTTTATTTTATTTTTTAAATATGGAAAGCCGACTGTCCACATAACAGGCACCTTTTTAAATTAAAAAAAAGCAGCAGGAGATTTAAAAATGGAGCTTGGATCACTCACTCCAGCCAGCTGGGCAAGGGGGGGGGTCATACAGAGTTTGGGGGGGTAAAAAAATCATGTAGGTGGATTGTACGCATACGAACGGCTGCCTTTTTGGATTTTTTACCTCCCAAATGGATTTACCTTCCCGGCCCTCCCCGCTCCCTCCCAGGGCCTTCATGGGGCATACAGAGGCCCCATGTCATGGTTTTGGGAGGGCGGGAGGCCCTCCCAAAACCGTGAATAATCAAAACCGCGAATGTCAAGTTCGCGAATGTGGAGGGGCAACTGTATTCCATTCTTTTCTATGTCATTAAAAGACGCTTTAAAGTGGTCCCTAGAAGGTTCAAAATGTTGTCGTTTACATTAGTGTGAGACTTACCTGACCTGGTTGTTTCATTTCAATTGTGTGTATTGTTAGTTTTGGCTAAAAGTTCACTAACATGTTGAACTGCTCATATTTTTGTAGTACAGGAACCTATCCAAATTCTTTTCATTTTATTTCTGCCTCTGGTACCAAATTCTCTGTTAAAGAAATAATGCCCAGGAACACATCTACTTCATTAACTGTGTTAGTGTCCCTAGAAACCTCTGCAATGTGTGATGGTTCAGGCATAGGTACACAAAGGCTGTTGCTTCTTTGAGAACTGAGATTCAAGCAGACCATGCATTGTTCACTTTCATATTGGTTAGCCTTCTGTCATTAGAAGCTCATATTAAACACACAGAGAGAGCCATCTAGTGTTCTCAAACAGCATCAAACCATTACGAACTCGATACCCTTTACTGCCTGTTACTCTTTTCATAATAGTTAAGATGGGGTAGAGGAGAGACTGTTGAGCAGCACCATCCCGTGGCCCTAATGTTTATACAACTGGCATCACATGGGGAAGAATCAAATTCAAAATGACATTTCTTGGTTTACAGGACCAATTTTCTCACATAGAAACAACAATAAACTGAGCATCTGAGATCCGCTATCTCTCCTTGTGAATGAGACCAAATAAAAGGACATGGAAAGCCTCAAACTGGAGCTTGGCTGTAGTACTTTAATTATCCCAAGTATGCTGGGCAATTTACATTTAATAATTGATAATGCTGATCATCCGTGTGATGAACTCTTACCTGTTGCTGTTGCTGTTTTGTTTTGTTCTTTCCTTTGTCCTGGCTTGATATAAAGTTAGTGTTCAGAGTTTATTAAGAGGCATTCATACAATTACAAGGAGTCACTTTGCACTAGAAATAATGGGTGTGTAAACAAGCAGAGTGGATTCACAATCCATGGAGATCATGATATTAAGCACCTATGAACCCCTCTTGTTCGGTTGTTAGATTAAGCAGCTCTTGATTGAATTGTTGTTAACATACAATGGAGACATCATGAGATTTTAGCATATTTGGCCAGTTGCATGATCATTTGCCCTCCAAGAGCACCAATTCATTTTTCAAATAAGATGCAGATCACCCTTACACTGTATTGCTTTGAAAAACACTCATTTTACCCAAACTTGAAACTTGCTTTTCAAAACTAGAAGTAGATTTCTAGTTCCAGATGTTTCTATTTTTTTTTGGAGCAGGCAGTTCATATGGCTCCCAGAGATTTCTAAGGACAGGATATTGGCTCCCTGACCTGCTGCTCTTGCGGAGCCCTGATTTTCTACTGATAGATAGCACTCCTGTGCTGTAGCATCACTATAGGCTGGTGTCACCCCTCCAACTGTGTCACCTGGTGCGGTTTGGCCTCTCTGCACCCCCCCTGCTGCTATGATTCTACTCTAGCGCTGTTATACAGATTAAGTACAGGTGAACAGAATCTGTTGTAATATGTGTTTCCTATACTAAACTTTTTTAAAAATTAAAAATTTCTTTTTAGAAATTTATTTTATTACTTGATTCAGCATTACACCACAGAACTGTACATTCATTGAGAGTTACATTCCACAACAAAAATCAGTATGGAAGTTGTTTTAAATAAGTAGTTAGTTATAGTAGTAGTTCTAAGTCACCTAAAAGTAGTTAGTTACTGCTACCTGTATTTTTTAAAATATATATATATATATATATATATATATTTGTGCCACTTATATGCCACCTTTCTCCCAAAGTGGGATCCAAGCCAGCTTACAATTAATCACAATTAAAAGCAACTAAAAACAATTAATAAATTTTTGCTTTCTCATTTCCCAAAAATATTTAAAATGACTACTTTTAGTTATTTAAAATATCTAAATAGAACAGCATGATGAGACCCCAGAACTATGTAACAGTTCCCTCTACCATTTAGTGAGACTACACATGTGTAACTATAAAAGGAACTAATATTACCATTCCATCCAAAAGGAGTAATGTTACTCCTTATTAATTTACAATCTTAACAATACTTAGTTCTGTCTTCATTATTGCACACAAAAAAAATAATTACAAGTAACTCATTATTGTAATGAATTGTTTCCAAGACTGATTCTTTCTTAAGATGTAATCAGAAAGAAAATGCCATCTGGATGCTCAAAATATTTCATTTTAAAAGCCTTCTACATTACCACTAGATGGAGACAACAGATACATTTCTGCTTTTTTACATCTAAAGCTGAAGACAGTAAAACAATACAAAAGGGGGAGACTTGGGATCAGGCCTTCACTGATGTGGCATCCCTGCACTTCCGAGACCCAATTAGTGCCATCACCAGCATCATTTTGACACCAAGTAAAAACATGGGTTGCTTTTTATTAAAGGCTTTTGCACCTTATTGATTTTATCCAAATCTGCATACACATTATTATTCTAAATTGTTTTAAACTTATTTAACTGATTTTTGTCTTGTTTTAACTTGTAAAATTCTTCAATATAGTTTAGTCCGTTTAAATTATTTAATGTTTTATTTTGTTTCTTATAGTTAACTGATTTTATTGTACACTATCACCACATGATACAGGGCAGGATATAAATACCGGTACTGTAATGAAGTAAAATAAGACTGATATAGCTTTGTAATAGGGGTTTCTACCCCCACCTGAAAAATTTAAGACAATGGGCTCATCTAGACATGGCAGTTTACCATGAGTGGATACGGATTTTCACCCATTCGCAGCAAAGTTGATTTTTCTTTACTATTTCCATGCCTATTACCATCCATTCACTTTCATTCAAATTGAGTGGGCACATACACTCATAAAGGACAATTGAGAAAAAATGAGCAGCAATGCAAATTTGGATGGCCACACATCCAAAAATATGTGTCTACATACATTTTCCAGGAAGCTTTAAGGTAAACTACAAATCCTTTTACTTCACGGTTTGTGAAGTTTTTACCCCCCTCCCTCTGAATACTGGGAACCTTCTTTAGCTCTTGTTCAGACAGATCATATTCACTGCTAATTCTATGAGGATTATTTTCATCATGTAGACAAGCCCATAAATAACCTAGTTTTTCAAATGGATTTGGCTTTGAAAATGGAATTATCTTTTCAACGTGAATTTGAGTGATTATAGTGGTTTTATTGTTGTACTGATATGCTGCTCTTAAAGAGGTCCCAGTAGTTGGGGGAAGACAGGACCTCTGTGTCTATCAGACCCAAAGGGGTCCCATTATGGAACCTTGGGGTGTGGGTAGCCAGCCTGTTACCCTAAGAGGTGGGGTGCTTCAGAGCCCCACCTGTGATGCTAAAATCTCTATTATTCATCCCTTCTGGGAGAAAGGTGGTATATAAATTAAATAAATAAATAAAATATTATTATTTGGGAGAATTATTAGCTCAAACTGAAACCTGCAAGAAAGGGGTAACTTCAGGGATCTTTTCATCTATGTATACCAGTACTAACTGTAGAGAAGACTGTAGTTAAAGTGAAGTAAAATATTTTTTATTGAAAATAACACAGGGGATACTCTAGCATACAAAACATAAACATTTAAGAACCATACAAGGCCACTGAAAAGAAAAGCAAGGAGGTTGGATAGAAAGAGTATTGGGAAGATAGGGTTATAGTTACCAGTCTTGAAGAGAAGAGTTCTGTGCAGCAAAGATGCTCAGACTGGCACTGTCAGGATCCAGGACATGGGCAGCAAGGTCTTTCAACAGAGACGTCAGGACTAGGACAGGAGGGGAGGTAGAGAACCAAACCCCCAAGGGCCAGAGGCAAAGGCAGAGTCAGGAAGGGGATGCCAGGGCAGAAGCATGGGAGTCAGTGTCCAAGTAAAGCCAAAGTCCAAAAACAAGCCAAGGTCAGAGCACATACCAGAAATCCAGAGGGCCAGAGGCAAAGGGAGGTCCAGGAAGCAGCCAACGGTCCAAATACAATGAGGCAGCAGGTCAGGACAAGAAGCAGCTACATGCAGCACAAGAGACTGTGGAGTTTTTCAGCTGCTCTAAAAAAAACCTTGGAGGTCAGGAGGAGGACGGAGCATGCAAAATTGATCACTGGAAGCAGGACAGCACCATTCTCCTCCCTATCTCCACAAGTTTTTTTTTTTTAGAGTGTCTGAAAATCTCCTGTATTGCTGTGGCAAGAGCTGAGGGGAGAATGCTGTTCTTAAATAGCTGTTCCCCTGGCTGCTCCAGGTGTGCTGAATGAGTACAGCTGGCTGTGCCTGATAAGTTGGCCCTAGTTCTTTCAAGACTTCCACAACCAGGACCTAGTTCTGCAAAGAGAAGCAAAGTCTGCTTCACAGCCAGGGGCCTAGTTCTGCAAGGAGAGGCAGATCCTGACAGGCGCTAAGGGTGACACAGAGACTCTGGCAGAGAGTCGGTGTCCATCTGTGGCGCACTTAGCTGGGACCTAGGCTGGGATATTTACAGTATACCCTATTTCATATCCTGAAGGGGTACTCTGGTTATGACAAAGCCTGGATTGCTTTCCCACTGAATAGACAAAGGGAACGAAACTCAACTGATTGCTTTGGTTCCAGCAAGACTAAACATTGACAGTTCTGCAGCAACCTCTTTATGGTTGGTCAGGTGGTGGATATAGGAGAGATCTCTGTAGGGAATAGATTAAAGAATGGTCACTTAATTGCTTGATTGAATTATTGCTGGGAACACCCAAGGCTGGAAGAAAGGATTAGTACATACCTCCTTAATGACTGTGTTTACTAAGGGGCTTTCTGCATAATCCTAACTTGGGCTTTCTTGCTATTATATTTCTAGACCCATCCCAGGTCATTGTGACCTCCAACTGACCGTTGATTTGCCCCTGCCAACCTGACCCCAAAAAGTACCCAATATTTCCAGTTATGAGATACCATGGGGAGGGGAGTAGGGCATACTAACAAGCCCTCCCTCCATGTGGAATCACACATCTGTCGTTCCAGATATCCCTCGCAGGTGGATTGGATGAGTTGGTTTCATCAATTGCCATGCAGATTGACTTGATGCCTAGATCTGGACCCATACTGAGGCCAAGTCTCTTCTCCTATAACCAATAAAGTTGTGGTCTCTTTTATTCCTACCTGTGCTCTCCATATCTTTTTGGGCTGGATGAAACTTGACTTGTGGCTGAATCCCAAAGATATGAGCCTAAAAATATCTGCATTTTTTGTTTTCCAGCTCGAGTTGAGTATTTTAGAGAAGAGAGTCCATACTAATCTGAAGAATCAAGCCCAGAAGAAAAAAGGAATGGGGGAAGCCAAAACAAAAGTATATTGTATTAACAGAAGCAAAAACATCACTATCTGAACAAATAAAATAATTGTTTGACATATCTTCCCATAGCCATCATTCTATGGCTTTTATGTCCCATAGACATAATTATGTGGCTTTAAATATCCATCTGCAGACTTTGGAAAATGTGATATTTTTAGAGTTATCGGCTTATCTTATTTCTGCCCCACTCTTTATCTAAACAACAAACTGTTGCTGAAAAGTATTGTATGAAGACATTCTTAATAAGAAGTAGGCAGACTAGATAGATACACCTCGTTTATCTGTTGATCTTCAGGTTTTTAAAATACCTCATCTGGGCGGGGGGGGGTTACTGCATAGTCATCACCACACCAAGTATCTATTGCAAAACTTATCCTCTATGAATTTTCATTATCAAACGCTCCTCAAAGATGCAGTGGAACCAACCTGGAAATTTAGTCAGAGTTCTGGGAACCAAATGTAAACCAACTCCACCATTGGACAGAGCTTGAAATTTTTATTTTTTTAGACTAAAATTCCCAATGTCCCACAACTAGAAAGTAGTAAAAAGTAATCTCAAAAAGGTAATGTTTCCAAACTCTGTCATTTGAACTGGATGGTGGTATTAATGTTGCTCTGACATTTTTATATTTAATATGCTTTTATTCTTGAGGTTGATGTTATCACTGCTGTTTTATTTGAGCTGCTATACACCATTAGTGATTCTTGTGAAAAAGCAGCATAGAGCTATTATAAATACATAAGAAGGTTTTCTGGCTCCACCAGGATAAAGAAGAAGAATAGATAAGGAAACCAAAGCGACCAACAGGTCTTCTGAGAAGCCAGCTTTGCTTCTCCCAATGGCTATCCATCAGCTATATCACCAAGCTGAGGACCCTTGGAACATGAATTTGTGCTTGAATTTCCTTGTTTTCATTTTCCTTTCCCATCCTCTTCTCTAGATTCCAAGTTGAAGGACATAATAGTCCCACTATATTTTGCATTGGTCAAGCCTCAACTAGAGTATTGCATTCAGTTCTGGGCACCTCATTTTAAGAAGGATATAGATAAGTTGGAGAAGGACAACAAGGTTGCTAAGAGGTATGGAGAACAAAACATATAAGGAAAGGTTGGAGGAGCTGGGCATATTCAGCTTGGTGAAGAGAAGACTGTGGAGTGACATGATTGCACTCTTTAAATACCTCAAGGGCTGTCATGTAGTAGAGGAAGGTGCAGGTTTGTTCTCTGCTGCCCCAGAGGGTAGGACCAGATCTAATGGTTTTAAGTTACAGGTGGGTAGATGTCGATTGAACATTAGAAAGAACTTCTTGACAGTAAGAGCAGTTCAGCAATGGAAATAATTTCATAAAGAGGTGTGGGTTCTCCTTCTCTGGACAGCTTCAAAAAGAGACTGGACAGCTACCTGCTGAGGATGCTTTAGCTGGAGATCCTGCATTGAGCAGGGGAGTGGATTCTTTGGCCCATGAAGCTCCTTCCAGTTCTATGATTGTATGCCCACTTGTAAGCCCAAAAGCAAGGGATGTTGTAGTAGTTGTTGTTGGATGTTCTGAGAGGATTACCAGCTCTAGAACAGCAAATTTCTCACTCACTTGCTCTCTTGCTCTCTATCTCATGAGCAAACACAGCCATACTAGAGGCTCTGTCAGATTGACAATTTGCGCCACACCACTTAATGCCACTTCTTGATACTTCTTGTTGATTCCCTGACCTAACTCCTGCTAAAATGTTGCTCCTGACTTTTTTGTTGTTGTTGAACTAATATTAAATGAGGCACATTTGGGGTCATTTGCGGCATCCCTGCCACATGGGTTGTGGTGGCATATGCAGATGTGTATAACACCTTCCCCCAATGGGAAATGGAAGGCCTTTCCCATCCTCCCCCAGTCTCCTTTTGTTTCTCCACAATGCCTGCTAACAGGCCTTTTTGGTCCAGCATTCTGTTTACACAGTGACCAACCACTTGCCTATAGGAAGCTCACCAGAAGGACATATGGGTACCACTATATCAACTTTATGTTTTGGAATACTGTGAGCAAGAAATGACTAGACAAGACCTGAACATCTGCAAACTAAAGAAAATGAATGCTATGGTAGATCTTTGCAGCTGTAGTGAACATGAAAGGCTGGAGAGTATCCTTCAAGATCTCAAAAAAGTAGCTGTGCATCAGAAGAAAGCCAGAAGAAGTGAGTGGGATAACTGCTTTCACTGGGTCACCAGCATTATCTTGTCTTTGTTAATTCCCCATAGCTTTAAAATGAGAGTTTAGCTCTGAAATTTTTGGCTATGAGTGAATACAGAATAAACAGGCCATCTTCAAGAAATAGTTTTAAAATGTACAGTCAGCCCTCCATATCCACTAATTCTTTATCCACAGATTCAACCATCCACAGATTGAAAATATTCCACACACACACACAAATTCCAAAAGGCAAATCTTGCTGTTCATCATTTTATATAAAGGGACACCATTTCTTTATGTTATTGTATATAATGGAACTTGAGCATCCATGGATTTTGGTATCCACGGAGGGTCCTGGAACCAAACCCCAGCAGATAGCAAGGTCCCACTATATTTGTTAAAATATAGATGTATTCATCTTGATGCTTTCTTTATGGTTGTTCTTATTCCACAATGTCATGCTGTTATAATCTTATAGGAGCTTAATGCACACCTTGTGAGTCTGTTAAAATATACAAGATCTTGTCATAGATGTTCCTTTGAATTCTTATCAAACAGCATTGATCATATCATTGGCATTTGTGGTAAGTTGTTATACTTAGGTTTTAAAGAAAGAAAACATCTCGGGATCACAAATCCAAATTAAATTAAGTTAGGTGATAGATTTATGGCAACTATGAACTTTGGAGGGCTTCCAAAAATTCATGACTTGAGTCTTGATAAGAAAGTTTGAAATATAAGCTCATTTAAGAAAAGAGAGAAAAAAAGAGATAATTAAAATTTATCAAAGAATTAATAAATATAGAGTAGATCTTTAGCTGGGACCAATTCCTAACAAGATCAATAAGTAGAAACCAATGGGATTGCAGGAAAAAATGGTGTAACAGTTATAGATACAGACTTCCAGCAGGGGGAGTGAAGATGTTGGACCAGCTCTAACGGGGCTCCGTGGGGGCTAGTTCTTCAGATAAGACCAAAGACCACCTAAATTCATCAGCCTGGGAAGGTAGATGATAGTTGGGGCTTGCAATATCTTGTTTTAATACATGAGGGGAGGCAGAGGAAAGTGTTAGTGTGACATTAGATTAAGGGCAGCCATTGCCATTTTCTGAAAAGCCTTGGGCTATGAGTCTTCGTTCCTCCCCCCATCACCACTTTTAAGCAAATTTAAAGAAATATAGAATTTAATAGTGCCTACTTAAGGAGGTCAGACTTCAAGTGAATGTATTTCCATCATGAAAGAAAACTGACTTATTAAGGCATTACTACATTCCATCAGAATCCTTCCCTTGGGGAGAAAAAAATGAAAAAAATAATAACAACAATAATAAAAATTGGAGCATACAGGAAACAAAGCTCACAGTACTGAGATTAGCAGTACAATTCAAGAAGTACTGAGCATTATAGTACTGAGCATTATAAATATCACTACAAATTGTACTATCATTAAAACAATACTTTGGATATTTAACATAAGTATAAGGGAAAAGGTCAAATAAAACACTGTTTGAGAAAGCAGAAATTACAAATCAAAATAGCAGAGGGGCATAGAGAGAGGAAGGTTCGAAGGTATTAGAGTACTATATTTAAAAATACCTACCTGGATAGTGACTAGACTTTGTTTGGTGATTCTATGGTTGTGTAAGAAGGGAAAGTTTGCTGCGTAGGCTGAAGGGGAGGGGAAAAACCTACTAATTAGCTGCTGTAATAGCTTCCAGTGGTGAAGCTGTCTGAACACTGCACCTGAGAAGGGGGGTGTATGACAAATGGTATAATGCTGTGGATTACTATAAAGAGGGGGAAGTTGGAAGAGAGTGAGGGAACCAGAAGGAGGAGAGTGTCAGAGACAGAGGTGTGCCATTTACACGATGAAAATGCAGTGGGAAGAATTTGTGTCGAACCCTGGTTGTTTACATGTACATCGGGTCGGGCACGTGATTTTCAGAAGGGGGGGCACCTTTTATCCCTCAACCTGTGGGACTTCCTGTCCCACGGTTTGTGCCAGTTTTTAAAAAAGTCACTGGAGAATTCGGAAAATCAGAAATGTAAACAGCCCGGGACAAGCTATCTCGGTACTAGGGGATGACCGGAAATGGTGACCAGGGGCGGGCTTAGAGATCAGTGTCCAGAAAAGGAGGGGTCAGTCACCTGTTCAACAGATTCAGCCTCACCAGCTGAAAACCAAGGCATCCCTTCCAGCTGCATGAAGGTTTGTGTGTGTGTGTACTCAATCACCTTTTTAAATGGATTTCTACACTGCAAACCCTTCAGCTTTAACCTCTTCCTCAACTGCATGTTACAAAGAGATCGTGGTGGGCAGAGGGTCACCCACCACCTCCCTTGATCTCCTCCCTGGGTCTGAACGGATAATCAAACATCTATCACCCCCCCAGGCACAGTAAAATATGCCTGCGTCTGATCGGATGATCACACATTCATTCATCCCCCTCCTTCAAGGCACAGTATAAAATGCCAGCGTCTGGGTCTTTCAAAATGCCTTGTGTGTCATCACTTTATGATCGCCTGCACTGGATAGAAATCTTCACTCCACAGCTACCTCTGCTTTAAGGGTTAACATTTTAAAGAGACAAGGGCAATTGCAAGCCTCTCCCCCCCCACACACTCGGCTTGATTTCAAAAGGAAAACACAGGGTTTAAACCTTATTGTTCCTGCCTCCTTCCAGCTGCATGAAGGTTTGTGTAAAATATGCCAGTGTCTGAGCGAAAGATCACACATTCATTCATCCCCCTCCCCCAAGGCACAGTAAAAAATTAAAAACTGCCAGTGTCTGGGTCTTTCAAAATGCCTTGTGTGTCACTGGCTTGAAACCTCACTCCACAGCTGCCCCTGCTTAAAGGGTTAACATTTTAAAGAGACAGGGCAAACGCAAGCCTCTGCCCCTGATCTCTCCCCCCCCCCGAGACAGCCAATAGCATCGCTCGTGGTGTGGAACTCTAAAGGAAGTATGTCACTGAGGTTGTGAAAACATGAGTAATCGCATCCTTGATTGACAGCCAAAAAAAAAAAAAAAATCCCGGTACGCTAACATGTGTAAACAAGAAAAGCGCGGGATATAACAGTGCGAGACCAATAAAAAGAAACGGAACTTTTGTCGTGTAAATATCAATCATGGGATCTTCCGGGATTTCCTAAAGAGTGACAAAAATCATCTAAATAGCGCAGGACAAATATGGGATCAGGAAGTCACGGTACGCCCCGCAACAAAAATTGCCATGTAACTGACACCAGGGAGTGTCGGAGATAGAGGGAGAATGGAGTATTGATTCGAGGCAGAAGCAAGAGGAAAGAGCAGATCAGAGGAGAAAAACTGGAGCGGATCGGTGGATCGGGAATAGAAAGGGTGGCTGTGAAAGAGTGGTTGGGTTGTAGAACAGAAGGGAAGGATTGAGGATTCAGAAGGACAACGTGGGAGCAGACGGAGGTTGAGGATTCAGAAGGACTACAGGGATCAGTACGACATTGATAGGAGAAAGGCATTAGAGATATCAGAGAGAGAGGTGGAGATTAGAAGGCAAGCTGCCAGCTGGAGTGAGGAGCAGAGGAGGTGATAAAAATGAGAGTTCTGGTGAGATAAGAGGCACATTAGAGAAAGAGCTTGCCTAAGAATTTTCAAGAATTTTATTCTTCATCACTTAAGAAGAAGAAGGAAGTGGTGATCTATGTCAACCAAAAAATATGATGCTAGAGAAATTTTCTCCATTAAAGAAGGACATTATTTAGGTATAGAACTTAAATTTAATGATTTAAAAACATATATAATACAATATATTCTCCATTGGAAAGAAAAGGTCAGTTCTTTACAAAACTACAGAAAGAAATTGGGAAATTAGAAAATGGTTCAATAATCCTCACAGGGGACTTTAATGGAGTACTGGACGGAAGAAGAGATAAATCAGATAACTATAAGGAAAATCACGGAAGATTACCAAAATCCAGATTTAATATGATGGAAGAATTCAAATTAGTAGATGGTTGGACATCTAAATATTATGACAAGAAAGGCTACACTTTCTATTCGGATGTCCATAGAAAAATGTCCAGAATTGATATGTTCTGGACAACAAAGGACATATTAACAAAAATAAAATCTATGGAAAAAATCCCAAAAACGATATTGGACCATAACCTGATAAGAATAAGTATGAGATGGACAAAGAATGAATACGTTTGGAGATTAAAAGAAAGCATGTTAAAGGAAGAAAAAATTGTACAAAAAATTAGAAAGGAAATAAAAAAACTTTTTAACGAATATAAAACAACGAAAATTAAAATGAAAACAATATAGAATGCCTTTAAATCAACAATTAGGGGTTTATTTTTGCAAAAAGGAGCAGAGGGCCAGATTAAAGAAGGAAAGAGACCAAAAGTTAGCACAAGAATTGAAAACAAAGGAAAAAGAACTAAGGGAGAAACCTCAATATAAAATCTTACAAAATGAAATAAAATTGCTAAAGAGAAAAATAAATGCAAGAATGATTGAAGAAATAAGTGATAAGTTAAAGAAAGTTAAGCAAATATATTTTGAAAAAGCAAACAAGACAGGTCGATGGTTATCATTTAAACTAAAGAAAGAAGCTGAAAAGAAATCGATTGTGGAAATTAGGTCAGAGGGGACAACAGCAACGACCCAAGAGAATATAAAAATGTATTTTTAAAATTCTACACTTCACTATATAAAGAACAAAACCAAGATGAAAGGTACAATGAGGAACTGAATAAGTACGTTAAAGGGAACATTTTTGCACTAGTATCAGAAGAACAAAAATCAAGTATTACACACCCGTTCACTAAGGAGGAAATATCTACAGCAATCAAAACTAAAAAAAGGAAAGACACCAGGTCCAGACGGTTTTACTGCTCTTTTTTACAACATTTATGAAAATGAACTAATATTACACCTCCAAGAGAGAATAAATTTAATTCATTTGGAAGGTTTGCCAGATACTTGGAAAACCACAAACGTTATGATAACACCAAAAGAAGGGAAAGATAAAATTGAAGTCAGTAATTACCGTCCGATATCACTGCTAAATGTGGATTACAAAATATATGCTGCGGTATTAGCAAACAGATTTAAAATTATCTTAAAATACATAATCCACACAGATCAAAGTGGCTTCCTACCTGGAAGATCTCTATTAACCAATATAAGAATGATTGTTAATGCATGGGAATATTATGAGAAAAATAACGATAAAAAGGTAGCAATAATCTATGTCGATGCTGAAAAAGCTTTTGACAATGTCAATTGGACATTTCTAAAATAAGTAATAGCAGAGTGGGGTCTTGGAGATTTCATAACAAAAAATATAGGAAAAATATATGAGGATCAGAAGGCATATGTCATTATAAATGGGGAAAAACAACACCAATAACAATTCAGAAGGGACAAGACAAGGGTGCCCCCTTTCTCAATTACTTTTTTTAATGGTGATGACAATTTTACTAGACACAATTAGAAAAAATAAAGCAATTGAGGGACTAAAGTGCCCCAGGCAGCCCAAGTGATACTATTACTTCCCTTGATCTAGACTCTACTCCCATAAATGCAGCCTAGAATCGGATTGGCATTTTTTCCTGCTGCATCACACTGCTAACTCATGTTCACTCTTTCTTTTCTTTGAGGAAATCTACACCATTACGTTAATTGCTAATAAACAAAAAATATTATGTTAGTGCCTATAATATAGTTTTTAAACGAAATGATTGGTGGCAAATTATGTAATACAGTAGGCCCCTCTTATCCACTGGGGATTGGTTGGGGGGGGCATGGATTCTGAAAACCATGAATAATAGTGAACACCACTGAAAATAATGGGACTTCTGGTTTAAAATACCATAGAGCTGCCTTGGAGGGCCTAGAAAACAGCTAGGGAGGACACATTTTCTAGGAAGGCTCTATGGGAGGTGTGCTGTTTTGTGTCCCATGGATAATGAATCCATGGATACGGGGGTCCTACTGTAATCTGAACATCCTGTACAGTGAATAGGTTAGGTTACATTGACCTGAGATAAACATATGGGGGCCCCAAAATAAAGCATTGCAGGGGCCCCCAAAATTTCTTAAACCGGCCCTGCCAACCTGCTGAGCTATCCTGTTGTTCTTGAATAAAGAAGGACTTGAATTTATGCTGACTGACTGGTAGCACTATGGGGTGTGCAGAGAGGCCAAACCAGTGACACTGGCCTTAGTAATGCCACAGCACTGACTCTGTTTTCTCTGGCCCCTGCTGAGAGAGCCAGCATGGTGTAGTGGTTTGACTATTAGACAATGACTCTGGAAACCAGAGTATGAATCCCTGCCCAGCCATGGAAATCCACTAAGTGGCCTTAGGCAGATCACATTCTCTCAGCCTCAGAGGAAAGCAACAGCAACCCCCCTCTGAAAAATCCTTCCCACCCCCCAAAAAAACTATGCTAGGGTCGTTTTAGGGTCACCATAAATCTGAAATGACTTGAAGATACACAACAACAACTTGCTGTTTCTTGGCCTTCCAGGCAAGCAGATTAAAAGGTCATCTCACACAGTGGGCACTTACTAGAAAACCCACAGAATTAAGGGAGTACCACGTTATACTTAATCTTTTTCAAAGAAAACTCAAAACTCCCACAGCATGGACAGGGCTGGCTACTCAGACATCTGTTTGGGAAAAAAATCCTATACAGTTTGTGCAAAAATACAGTATAAGAAACCAGATTCCTAATTTTACAATTTGAAAAGTATTTCAGAGCTCAAAGAAATCTGCACAATTCTCATCCAGTTGGAGGTGAGTGTTCTAGAAAACAAAGTCTGTGCATCAGGGTTAAGACAGCTAGAAGGATCAAGCCCAGGAGGAAAAAAAGGAAGAAACAAGACTGAAACAAATGTATTCCATCAACAAAAGCAAATTCAACTCCACCTGAGCAAACAAAAAAAAATGTTTGACATATCTTCCCATTGTCATAATTCTTAAGCACAACCAGCTGTTCTTGTCATAATAGGATGGCTGTAAATATCATTCTGCAAAGTGCTGACAAAGGTGATACACATGTGATAAGTCATCAGCTTATCCTACCTTTGCCCCACCTTTTATCTAAACAGCAAAGTGTTCCTGAAAGGCATTCTGCTAAGGAATCCTTAATAAGAAACAAGCATGCTAGATAGAAACTCCTCTTTTGTTTGTTCAGCTTTCAAAAGGACTGAAAGATTTTCATTAAAGACACACAATAAAGGTGCTGCTCTGTTCATCTCAGCGTGTGCCGATTTTGAATGCATAGGACTGGGCTATTTGGTTCTCTCTCACATACCACCTATCTCTGACTCCTTCTTCCAGGAGAACATAGTGACTCCAAGTAAAGAGAGGTAATTTTGAAACATTGTTCAACTATGGAAGCTGCAAAGTATGTTATGCTTTTTCTACTAACCTATTGTTTTGGTTCTCTCTCCTTTCCCTTTTAGGAGATTATCAGACACATCAACAGCAATGCCAGGAGATCGCAAAAGGGGTCCCTTATTAGATGACGTCGTCCCCTCTTGTTATGCACCAGTTCTGCCAGCACTGCTTTTTATTGATGGGAGAAGCCATCAATAGATCCCTCCATTCCATTTCTGTCACAGATGTTGCATGCAACAAGGTGCACCGTTCTGCTGGCGAGATCCCAGTGTCAATGGGAGGTCCCTGCCAGAACACGTCCGGGTGAGACCGGGACATCCAGGTAAATGACACACTTTTTATGACCCTCCCCAGGTTACTTGTTAATTTTAAAGTGTGTTTTTGTACTTGCTGTCACTTTTGGGGGGGTGTATTTTTCTTTTTCTTTTTGAATTTCCCACACTCTTGTCTTCTCATAAGAATCCACAGGATTTCAATCCAGGAAGTGAACGGAGCTCTGTTAGACATGAGACAAGGTAAGTGCGGTGGGGAGGGTGATTGTGGTGGGACTAGGATGGACAGAGGTGGGAGTGGAGATTGTGGGACAGGAACACTTTTTCCGTTCCTGTCTGATAATCTCCTTAGTCTCTCATTGGTTCTTTCTCTAGCTCTCTTGACCCTGATGCTCAAATAATACTTTCCTTCTGCTCACTCACTCAAGACTTGTTCAGAGGAGGTTTGCCATTGCCTCCCTCTGAGGCTGAGAGAGTGTGGCTTGTTCAAGGTCCCTCAGTTGGTTTCCATGGCTGAGAGAGGATTTGAACCCTGGTTTCCAGAGTCATAAGCCAATGCTCAAGCCACTACATTACACTACACTGGCTCCTGTATGCATCCACTAGGAAATATCATTAGGTATTTTATGAGTTGGATGCTATCAACATGTTGATGACTCTCAGCTCTACTTCTTATCAGAATCAACTTGGGCTGTGCAACTGCTGAATTAGTGTCTAAATGCCTCAATGGCCTGGATGAAGGTCAATAAATTGAAGCTCAGTCCTGATAAGATGACAGCTGTGGATTAATGGTTCTCACATCTGTAAACTGGGTAAATAGTCTCCCCTGGATGGGGTTGCACTCCCCTAAGGAAACAGTTATGGAGCTTGGGAGTGCTGCTGGATCTATCCTTTGTCATTGGAGGTAGACGTGGGGTGACTGGGCTAGGTTCAACTGGTCCACCAGCTACAGCCTTCCCTGGACAGGGATAGCCTAGCTACGGTAGTTCATTTACTGATAATTTCCAGATTAGACTACTGTACTGCACTGTACAAAGAGCTGCCATTGAAGATGACAGCTAATACAAAATGTAGCAGCTAAATTGCTAACTGGAGTCCCATTTAGACATCATATCACACAAGACTTGCTCTGGCTGCCAACACACTTCTCGTCAAGTTCAAAGTGCTTTGGGTGATATTCAAAGCCCTAAAAAGTTTGGGACCTTGATACCTGAGGAAACATCTTTTCCTGGCCAAAGATTGAGGTCTGCTAGGTAGAGCCCTCCTCTGTGCCACACCAGTGGGAGCAATACAGTGTCAGAGGACGAGAGAGGACCTTCTCCACAGTAGCACTCAAATTGTGGAATGCCCTACACATGGCACCTACACTGGCTTCATTTGGAACCATCTTTCTCCTCCCCTAGGGATGTGTTTTCCAGAGTGATATCAATTTTGAACACCTCTCATTGGCCCAACGTCCCTCAGCCAATGTCTGTGAGTTAGGGGCACATCTCCCACTCCCACTGTGGAGATTTTCACATGGGCTATATATCCCATGGCAGGAACAGAACAGGGTCGGGAAAGGTTTTCCCTTTCGGACAACATTGACTCCATTTTGTCCTGCATCCATCCTGCTCCCGTGACTGTTCCGGAACAATGTAATCACGATTTTTCATCGTGAATAGACCTCCCATTCCGTCGCTATCACGCAATCACGGGTGTGCAAACAGGAGCCCCGTTCCTGTTCTGAAATGACAGCCATGGAGGGGAGGTCTGTTCCGAGCACTTCCTGGTACGATCTGGACATCCAGGTAAGTGGCACCCTTTATTTTACCCTCCCTGTTTTGATTGTGTGATTTAAAGTGTGTTTTTGTGCTTGGTGAACTGATTTTATGTTTGGGGGAGTTTTATTTTTTAAATTTACCGCCCGGCCATTATCACGCGATAACGTGATAACATTTCAGACAGCCGGTCGTAAAAGCAGCCTTAGGACAGCTGCATTTACAGCTGGCCAGCAAGGGGAGGGGGAGCCCGTTCATTTTTTAAAATATATTTGTATTAATTTTATAATCATACATTATAATATCCAATCAATACTTATTTAGTATAACACATAAAATTACCATAAACATCACAATTTTTCTATTAACTAATTTCAAAAGTTAACATAAATTCTTTACTATGATTCTTTTCATGAATATTACTTCCCCTACCCCCACCCACCTCAGTGCCCCCCTTCACCAGAGCCATTATCCCATTATCTTTCCAGAATCTCATTTCTTCTTGTAGAGGTAACCTCCCATCTTTTGTCTGTAATACTTTTTTAACAAATACTTTCCAAATTTTATCAAAATCACTTTCTTTCCAACTTCCTCTTCTTATTTTAATTCTACATGTTAACTTATCATTTATTGCCATTTTCCAAACTTCTTTATACCACTCCTCCACTTGTACATTTATTTGCATTTTCCAATGTTTTGCTATAATTAATCTTGCTGCCGTTAATAAATTTGTTATTAAATCCTTTTCTGCTTGGTTCCCATTCTCTCCATTATAAATTGACATCAATGCTATGCTCGGTTTCCTTTCTATATTTCTATTCAGAATATTCTCTATTTCTATGAAAACCATTTCCCAAAACTGCTGTACAAATTTACAATTCCACCATATATGCATATATGTACCTATTTCTTGACAACCTCTCCAACAATATTTAGAATTATTCTTGTCTATGTTATGCAATCTTGCTGGTGTCAAGTACCATCTCCATATTATTTTATAGTAATTTTCTTTTATCCGTATCAACATATTTTTAGATGTCTTTGTTTCCAAATCTTATCCCATTCATGATCTCCAATGTTTTGTTTCAAATCTTCCTCCCATATTCTCCTTAAATATTCCCTTTTGTCTTTTTTATCCTTATTTTTTATCAATATTTTATATAATTCACTTGTAATACCTTTCAAACTTTCATTATCATCCCTCTTTTCACCTTTTTTCACCAAATTTTCAAATTTTGTAAATTCCCTTGTTTCTTTATGATTCTTTTCCCAATTTTTAATCCATTGTTCTAACTGTATGCAATTAAACCATGAAATTTTCATTCCAAATAATTTCTCTCTTATACTCCCTTTCTCATTCCTCCATCCTATCCATCCCTCTATTTTATCTAGTCCTCTTTTCTTTAATTCCTTTCCCATTTTTTCCTTCAAATTATTTGGGATTTTTTTTTCCATGGGAGCCCATTCCTGCTGTGGAATTAAGGTAAGTGTATGAAAAATTTGTGTTATTCCGTGGCAGGAATGGAAGATGAGGTGGCGGGGTAGTAATGGGGCATTTTGGCCCTGTGTGAAAATCTCCTGTGTCAGGTAAGCCTCCTTAGGGCCCCTGATTTCCAGTCCCCTGGATGCTCCACCATTCAAATGGCAACTGTTTTTATAAGTGCAAACCATCTCAATTTTTATTCTCGTCGTTTCACAAACTTGAATTTTGGGGTAACATGTGATCCCTCCTCCACACTTAGTCTACCAGCCATGACTGAGAACAACTTTCCTTGCTGCCATGGCAGAATTTATTTAATTTTGGGAACTGGGAGCTATCTTGTCTTGCTTTTGCACAAGTGTGTATTTTGGGGCAGTGTGTTAACCTTCTCTGTGCTTGTCTCTCCATCCTCGATGCTAAGAGCTGGTTTCCAGTTCATGACAGACTTTCCAATTCTCACAGCAGCACTTTTATTTCACAAGCAAGGGACTTTATTTCTGCTCAACGATGGATTTTGGAGTAGTTGGGAGGGCCCTGTCCGCACATGACCCACCACCCTCGAGTGGCAGGAATAGGTTTGTGCACAGGGCCAAGTGGGACTTCTCCTTCACTTGGGATGCATCTTTGAGAAGAATTTGAGTGACATTCTTTCAGCAACACAATTTCACAGCTTTTAAGAGGGAATAATAAGGCATGCTGCTCCCTATCTAGGCAGGGGTGGGGGATGGGGTGCAAAATGCTGCAATTCTCAATGCTGCTGATTGGTCTGTGTTTCATCACCCTCCAATGATAGGGAGATAGGGGGCATGTTCCATTTCCAGAGCAATTTTTTGTTTGTTTTTTACAGGACTTGATGTTTTTGTTTTCCCTCACATGTGTTCATTTTAAGATAGAATGTGACCCTTTTATGCACTCAGCTCACTACCCTCATGTGGGTGGTGATTGGTTGGGTGCATTTCCTGAGCAGCCAATCAGCACACTGGGAAAGATGACATACTCAAGAGTTTTATATATATAGATACCCACCCAAGCCGTTTTTACCAAACGGGTGCAGGGAGTCCAGCAGAATTAATGAAAAAAGCTCCAGGGCTGAGGATCCTGGATGTGCGTATGGGATGGGGCAGTGCCAGTGGAATGGACTGTCCAGTACTATGCCTGATGGTAATTTTCTGTTCCCACAGCAGAGAACAAATGTGGAAACTCTGCAAAGTATGATCATGTGCTGCCTGGAAGCAAACCTGGAAAGCAGGAAGATGAAAAGACAGTAGTGTTTAATTTGCAGGTATATCAGTAAGGCAAAGAACTATAATAAGGGGCCCTTATTAGAGTGCACACCCAGGGCCAATGTGGCTAGATTGAAAACTGAGGGAAGCTAGTTTCAGTTTTGAGTAGGATCCCTTTTGAGAAACTTCCAACCCCAGAAAAACTCTTAACTAGAAGTCATGTTAAAGACCGACACACTAGAGCAAGATCCATTTAAATAGATCCATTTTTCAATTTTTATATCAAATCTTGTCAATTTTGTGAAAAATCCTGTATCTAAAACAAATAAATACAAATCACTTTTTGGGGGAGACAGCAAATCTTTTTCCTGGGGGAGGTGCAGGGGGGATGGAACATGTGGTAGGCAGTGTACAATAAATGATAAGCAAACAACTCTTATCTAATGAGGACACATGGTGGGGTGGGGATGGTGGGACCGCAGATGCTATTAAAACATGTGAGTGGTGAAAGCTCCAATGAGGAAAACAAAAGCAAAGGCAGGAGAAAGGAACAGGCTAATAGGCAGGCCAAAATTATTATAATTAATAGTCTGCTTAAATTAACCAATAAGGGTACCCTTTGAAAGATAAGGGCCCAAGGAGGGATTTCAGGAATGTTCAAAGATCTCTTTTAGACCTTCCAGAATCAGAACTGAAGACAGAAGCCTAAAAGTAGAACATTCTTCTAACAGGCAAGTGCTGTTGTGTTTGTTAACTCTGCTGAAAGGGACTAGGGCATTGTTAATTCAGTGTAAAGTTACACTCAGGAGTTAATTATTATCTGATTTGCATTTAACAGAGGTAAACCGAAAACCTATGAAGGAAAATAGGAATCATCATGAAGTATGCAGTAAGATAGTTGAGGGGGGTTATCATATGGTATGTGTTTTTATGCAACTTTCAAAGCCATGTACACCAGCAATCTTGTTTTCCTGTCCTATAAGATGGTGGTAGAGGTTTGCAGTTTCCTACTGCTGCTTATGTAGTCAGTTGAGCATCTGATCTTTCCCAGGAAACTATGGATGCAGTATAATAAATGTCTAGGGCCAGCCTTAGAGTCCAGTAACCCTTTTCTTTTCCAGCTTCTGCAAATGTTCTTAATTTACACTCCTCAAACTTTGAAGGAGGAAAAGGACTTGGAGACCTTCTGCTGAGTATTAGCTTACACTGAAAGATATGCTCAATGGGCTTCAGAAATGCATGTAAGGCTTGCTAGTGCCAAGTATCTGGCCTCTCTTTTAAAAATGGTTTCATTGGTCTTTAAGACAGCCAAAAAAGGTTCATCATTGGCCTGTTGTTTCCCTAAGAGGTCGAGGTCCATGGGGAGTCCACCCATGATGCCAAAATCTCAGTTATTAATTGTGGTAATTATTAGCTCAAACAACGACCTGCAAGAGGCAGGTACCTTTGGGATCTTTTCACCTATGTATACCAGTACTAATTGTAGAGACCACTCCAGGTTTAAAGTAAAATAATGTATTTTTATTGGAAACACATAAACTAGCACACAGGAATAAACACTCCTACAAACCATGAAAGGCTAACCAAAAAGGAAGCAGGAAGGGTTGGAGACAGAAATCCAGGGAAAGAGGGCAATATTTACTGGTCCTGGAGGAAGAGAGTTCCATGAAGTGTAGAGACTCAGACTGGACGTGTTGAGGAAGAGAGTGGCAGGGTTCCTGGACAGTATTCTGTGACACACTTTGCTATAATAAGGGCTGGGGTATTTATAACCCATTTCATGCCTTCAAGGCATTCTGGTTACAACAATGGCTAGATGGCTCTTCCAAGGGGGAAACAAAGAAAACCAAAACTAACTGATTTCATTATCAATATAGTGATTGGTTTGCAACCACCTTGTGGGTTTGGATGGGAAGGGGTATGAGGAGAGGTATGCTAGGGGATATGGCCACTTATTTGCATGATTGGTTTAAGGTGCCAGATGCTCCAGGCAGAGAGAGGAGGATTGTCATAAACCCCCACCCTGGAGGACTGGATTGTTAGCATAGTCCATTAATTCTAGGGGCTCTCCATGTGATCCCAACTCGGGTTTACATGCCCTTATATGGTAGACATGCCTTTCAGTCATCATAGCCTTAGACTGCCCAACAGCATACCTGGTCTACCAGCCAATGTGACCTCAGATGTGTCCAATATTTCTAGTTTGACACATTTATGTAAATCTCGTGGGGAGTAGGAGTAGGGCATGATAACACTGTCCCATCCTCACCTCCTTGATAAACTTAATTAAAATTAACTAAGTAACATACAGTGACACATAAACAGAAACAGCTGAAGAACAGGTTGTAAGATAATGTGAACCAAACAGTTTTAACTTTGCATCTAAACAATGCTAAACTAGACACCAGTCTCACTAGTTGAAGTTATGGAGGCACGAATAACTGTAACAATTCCATCTCTCTCCAGAATAACTTGCAACTGATGAACCCACCTGTACTTCTAAAAGGTGGATCTTGTGCAGAAGAGATCCATCTTATTGTTTGGAAACATTCATGAACTTGTTGCAGTATTTGCACAGTCAGGATACCTATCTCAGCAGAAAACACTGTTCACATTTTTGTTCCTTTCATGGTTGTGTGGATTGCAAAAAAAAAAAGGGGGGGGGAGCAGAATCTGGAACCAAGCCCTCTGATCTGTTTTCCAGACAACCATAGACGATATGTGTGTGTGTGTGGAGGAGATAAAAACCAGATGTGCATAGCCAAGGGATCAAATAGTTCCCGCCTCTGAACTCATAGACTGGAAAAAGTCCCCTTTTTTGCACTGAACTAGGGGGATATGGGAAACTGTGAGTTGCAATCCAAAACAAGATGCCCATAGTGGCATCCAGTCTCCCTTAGGACGACCCATATGTTGTACCTTCCATTTTCTTTTCCTGTGATATAAGCAGCTTCAAGGGACAGGATAATCTTCATCAAGAAGCCAGCAGAGCAAGGAAGAGCTAATTGTCTTCCCCACTCCAAAGTGGATTTCCCATGGCTGTTATTTAGGTGAAGATCATCTATACAATGTTATGCACAGTTTGCTTAAAAATACACCTGCATAACAGCTAGCAGAGTCATTTGTTGTTGTAGGCAATGTAGTCTGTGAAATAGCCTTCTCAAAACATATGCTACTGTTAATTAGAATTCATCTTTCTGTCCTCCTTTAGCCTCACCCTTGACATAACCATGAACCATTAAAGGAAGCTGGCCACTCTTTCCTTACTCATACATGAGGAAATAAAAAAGGAGCTCCTTGTTTGTGTGACAGACTTCTTCTGCCATAACTCTAAGCACTAATGTTTAGGGTTAGGCTTTTTTAAAAAGTGCTTCCTTCCAGAGCCCAACTGGACACAATATTAATTTGCTTCATTGTAAATGGCTTTTTTAAAGGCAGGGAAGTGGGATCAAGCCACATCATGAAAGAAAAAAGACTGGGTGTAACCCCTCTTTTCTGTGTGCTCAGGTCCTAGTCTGGATCACACAACCTCAAGGGTGTTATTTAAAATTATAAAGGTTATAATTTATAAAATTATAAATATTGGCCAGAATCCCAGGATGTGGTATTGTTGAAAGTGGTTTTGTTTGTTTGTTTATATTTATTTCATTTGTTGCCGCCTTTCTCCCAGAGTGAGACTCAAAGTGACTCCCAGAGAGTCAATTAAAAAACCTTCACAATAAAATTTAAAAACAATAAAAATCACCACATAAAGCAGTATAAAATCATTTTAAAAGCAAATAAAAGATTAAAAAGATAAATAAAACATCCCAATAAGAAGCTGCCCTGCTTACTCATTAAAAGCCAGCTTAAACAAAAAGGTCTTTGCCTGCCTGTGAAAGGAAAGCAGGGAGGGGGTCAGCCTAGCCTCCTGCAAAAGGGAGTTCCAGAGGATAGGAGCAGCCACTGAGATGTTGATGACCAATTATGAATCATAATGTGGTAATGCAGGACTAGTTCATACAACACACTTCTGACTGTTGATATCATCACAAGTGGATGTATTAGGCCACCATACATACTCCTCATTGACCGGAAGCATGTTTCTGCTATACAACAAGGTGCATGTGCCTCTCATGCCTTGTTTTAAATAGAAACATTGACTTTTGTGATTAATGAGTTTTGGTATCTGTCCTCACAAGGGATGGATAAATTCATCAATTTCATTTTCCTATAGTCTCTCATTTTTTCAATTTTAACTTCATTCTGTTCTGTTTCTTCCTCAATTTCTGATCATTATCTTTGAAAAAGTGCACTTTTTCTTACTATATTCATTTTTGTGAACAATTTCCCAATGCTCATTCTTGTGAATAATTTTCTATAATAAACTACCTTCATGTATATTATTTTGATTAATTCAGCCAGCTTTGCATGTACATTAGATATGTATGGATTTTTGACTGAAAAAAAATTCATCGCAGAATTCAGAGATATCAGACTACCACATCACAATTCTGTTTCAGTTTGCATATTCATTCAGTAACTGTGAATTTGGAAGGCTCATGTTCAAAGATGAATCAAATGTTATTTATTTTTATAGCACCATGAGTGTACATGGCACTTCACAAAATAAAATAAAACAAAGAGACAGCTAGCACTGCCAAAGGTATACAATCTAACACACACACACATACTCTTATGAAACATATTCATGGGTAGCCACGTTGGCCATGCAGCAAAATACAACAAAATACAACATCCACAAAACCATGACACCTTCATTAGCCAACCAAAATGCACAAAATACATCATGCAAGCTTTCAAAGCTTTATTGGCTTCTTCATCTGGTAAAGGAAGTAACAGAAGTAACACCTGAGATAAAATGTAGGCCTGTGCCTCTAAAATCATCACTTTTCTTCTCCTGTATGATTTTTAACGTCCTTGCCTCATGAAGAAACCAGTGAAGCTTTGAAAACTTGTGTGATGTATTTTGTGCATTTTGATTGGCCAATGAAGGTATCGCTGTTTTGTGGATTTTGGATTTTGTTGTAACATACGCATATGAGAAGGCAGGAGTAATACAAATAGAAAACTAGTATAATACAATTGTAGTATGAATTATTCAAATAGAAATACAAAAACCAATGCAATACAATACAGGTTGAGCATCCCTTATCCAGAATTCTGAAATCTGAAATACTCCAAAATCCAAAATCGTCCACTTGAGATAATGACACCTTTGCTTTCTGATGGTTCAGTATACACAAACATTGTTTCATGCACATAATTATTAAAAAGATTGTGTATAATATTACCTTCAGGCTATGTGTATAAGGTTATGAAACATAAATGAATTTCATGTTTAGACTTGGGTCCCATCTCCAATATATCTCATTATGTACATATATACAGATCCAAGTATTCCAAAATCTAGAAAAATCCAAAACACTTCTGGTTCCAAGCATTCGGATAAGGGATACTCAACCTATGCAAAGCAAACTGACATTCAATCAGCCCTCGGCAAACACAGATTTGGCATCCACAGATTTCACCATCCGCAGCTTTTTTGACTTTGTCATTTTATATAAGAACACCATTTTACTATGCCATTGTATATAATGGGACTTGAGCATCCACAGATTTTGGTATCCACTGAGGGGAGGGGGTCCTGGAACCAAACCCCAGTGAATACTGAGGGCCCACTGTACATATATAATAAAAAGAGGTTATTGAATGATATTAAACTACAGTTCCAAAAGCTTTGAAAAACATTGAAGTTTTAAATTGAGATTTAGATTGCATATCTCTATGCACCCTCACCTTGATTGGGACCTGGGTACCTAGAAATCATATTGTTTCTGTACTGTTAGCCCCTCTGGCAACCCATGTGCCAGCAGTACCAACTTTGAGCACTAGTGGTAATTTGATTGTTGCATTTCTAAAAGAAGTTACTGCACATTTGCTTGTTTTTGTGTTTCAGCTTTTTCAACCAAAAAAAATAAATGCCATTTTCATTATAAGTACAAAATTAACTGCTGTTAAAGCAGGCGTTGGTCATCTTGTCTTTTGAAGCATTGGAGAGAGAGCAAGCGCTGTCCTGAAAATACACGAACATTCCATTTTTTAAAAATGTTATAGGTAGGCAATTACAGATTTGCCACAAGGTGGCGGAGGAGAAACAGTTCTAGATGTTTACGCACAAAGCTAAAGTAGAAAGTGAAAGTTAGACATCAAGGCAGCTTTTCAACAGCTGCGTCTAAAAATAGTGTCAAACCATATGGTCGTTGTATTACGTTTGATGGCATTTGTATTTTGAAAATTGCATTAGAAGGAACAAATGGAATGGAATGTGATCTGGAATATGATCTTCGAATGGTTTGATGTTTGTTTGTTTGTTAATTCCAGTACTCCCATTCCGGAGAGGTAGCTGTCTTAGTTTGTTGCCTCAAAAACAATTAAGAATCCGGTGGCACCTTAAAAATTAACAATGATCACGAGGTCACTATTTAAGGTGTCACTGAAGTATTTACAGTACTTTCATTTTCTAGAGGGAGATCGTTTACACAATAGGTTCAGTAATTCTACAGGAGCCCTTAGAAGATCTAGAACTTTGATTATATCTGCTGGAACCATTCTCAACTAATATTGTTACACAATAATATGGTTGCATGAGACGCGATTTAGTTTACTCTCCTTCCCATCTAATTCTAAAAGTATGATGTGGTTCAGTTAAGACCATTCCTTGTGGATATAAACATGACTACATATTTGGATGCTTTTATCACAAGCCAGGGACTGGCAGAGGTGAGTCATTTGGTAGTCATAGAATCATAGAACTGCAGAGCTGGAAGAGACCATGAGGGCCATCAAATCCAACTGGATGTGTTATGAGGTGTCTGTTAGTCACAAAAGAGAAGACACACACACACTTGATTTCACACAGGCTGCAAATTCAAGGGCTAGATGTCACACTCAGTCCCTTTATTAATAAGTGGTTGTAACTGAATAACAGCAACAATTTATGTAACAATGCTAAAATGCTACCATCCTTGCTCTCCTTTCTGCGGCAGGTCAAAACATTTTTGTGCCACGAGGTTTTTACAAACCAACAAGGCCCTGTGGGTTTTAAGATTGTTTTTATACAGTTTGAAATGCATTTTAAATTGTTTAATTTTTTTTTAATTTTATATTTATACTATAATTTTTACTTTTGTATTGTTTTTAACTTATATTGTTTAAAAGATGTTGTTAGCTGCCTTGTTCCTGTTGGCAGGAGAAAGGTGGGATATAAATGAATATTATTATTAGCATCATCTCCTCAGACGCCAAGATTGTACTGTCTATTCTCCTTTATGGATCTGAAACGTGGGTCACCTATTGCCACCACTTACGACTCTTCGAACGCTTTCATCAGAGCTGTATATGCACAATCCTAAATATACACTGGACTGACTATGTGACAAATGTTGCTGTCCTTGAGCAAGCAGGGATCACCAGCATTGAGGCCATGATAATGAGAACACAGCGGCGCTGGGCAGGACACGTTTCTAGGATGGAGGAACATCTCTTCCCAAAAATAGTACTCTACGGTGAACTCTCCACAGGTCAGCATAAGAGGGGCGCTCCAAAAAAGCGATACAAGGACTTCCTGAAACAACATCTCAGGCTAAGCCAAATTGATCACCAACAATGGTCTGCCCTGGCCTCACATCGGGAGGCATGGAGACGCACTATCCACAATGCTGCAGCCTTATTTGAGAACTCACGCCGAACAAGTCTTGAAGAGAAACGACAACGCAGAAAGAATCACAACCCGGAAACATCACCCAAGAAGACCTTCTGCTGTGCTTTCTGCAACCGGACTTGTTTATCTCGGATTCGCAGAAAGCGTGGGATGAGTCCTTCCTGAATCTTCGTTTGCAAAGAAAAGCCAGAGAGAGAGAGAGAGAGAGAGAGAGAGAGAGAGAGAGAGAGAGAAATGATGATGATGATGATGATTAATTTGTTAGACACCTTTGCTCAGCCACAGGCACAGGGAACAAATAAATAGAAGTGAAGGGCTAAAGTGAAGTAGGCATAAGGTGCACAAATAAAGCAAAGGTGACAAGTAACAGAAAAAGAAGTAAAATAGAGCATAACTGTGCTCTATATTCTATACCAGTGGTTCTTAACCTGTGGTCTGGGGACCCCGGGGGGTCTGCAGTGTCCTCACAGGGGGTTCTCAGAGGCTTGAAGGCTGCTTGGCCCACCTCCTCGCTGCAGTGGACTGGCCACATGACAGGAGCCAAGGCAAAGGCTGGCTTGGCCTGCGTATTGCCATTCAATCCACTCCAGCACAAACTTGTAGGAAGAAGCAGAAGAAAAGTATCCCCCACACTTGCCTTCTAGTGCCTCTGAGGGAAGAATTAATGGATGGTATAATCTATATATATAATTATCTTGGGTATGTTGCCATTTCCAGTGTACTGATTGGCTGCTTAGGGGACTGACCAACCAATCACAGGTCTGTTGGGCAGCCAATCAGCACACTGGGGCGGGATCATGTAGATCTCAAACATGGCTGCTGGAACTGGAGAGTGAGTAACATGGGGGTGGATGTGGTGTGTGCTGGAGTGCAGGGTGTGATGTGGGAGGGGTAGAATTAGTGGGGGGCAGAACAGTGGTGGGAGGAGCAGAACGAGTGGGGGAGGGGCAGAACAGTGGGGGAAGGGCAGAACGAGTGGGGGGCAGAACAAATGGGGGAGGGATGGAATGAGTGGTGGGAGGGGCGGAACAAATGGTGGGAGGGGCAGAACAGTGGTGGGAGGGGCCAAATGAGTGGGGGGAGGGTCAGAACAAGTAGTGGAGGGGCAGAACAAGCGGTGGGAGGCGGCAGGGGGCAAAATGAGCGGTGAGTGGGTGAGTTAAACCCACCAGCCTACTTCAAAGGGTTGTCATGAGGTCTCCTGGGCATTTTGGGGAGATGTTTTTAATTGTGTATGGTACGCCGGGTCCAGCTAGTTGTATTATTATTGTTGTTTTTGTTGTTGTTGTTTTAAATCTTGAGTTAATCTTGGGGGTCCATGGCAACAAAAGATCTATAAGGGTAGTCCCTGGTAAAGAAAAGTTTAAGAGCCACTATTCTAGGTGTCCCTGTGATAGCACAATGCTACCCTGATTTGCTCAGTAGTAAATTACACTGACTTCAGTAGGACTTTGTCCCAGATAAGTGTACATAGGATTTTGTGAGATTACAATATTTGTAGAGAGTTGCAATAGAGCTCATCCCAATTTTATATCCCTTTCTTTTTCTTTTCTTAACAGGCTCGACGAGCTGCCTGGCTTAATACAATCAGATGAAATGCCCTGCTTTCTCAGAACACTGCTACCCGAAAAAGATTTTGAAGAAAACTTTAATAATAAAGTCATAGTCAGGAAAACGTTGGTCCTGTTTAGTTTAAGAAAGGGAAGCAGTGCTCTTTGGGAGACATGGGGCTATGCATACAACGATCCTGGTAACCAGCATGCTGAGTTTTTGGTTTTGAGTAATCTTGAAGAATATATCCCAGAAAATCAGATCAAAGGAAAATATAAACTGACATTATTTATGTCACATACTCCTTGCCATAAATGCAGTGCTAGGATAACTTCTTTCTTGGCATCAAGAAAAGGACTATGCATGGAAATAAAAGCTTCAAGACCATATTTCTTTAAAAATGAAGGACAAAATGGCCTTGGTCTTCTGAAGCGGATTGGTGTCCTAATCAAAATGATGGACAAATTTGACTTTGAAGAATGCTTCTATTTATTTGTGCACCCATCGAAGAAGTTTACATCATGGTCAGATTTGGATGAGCAAAGCAAGAAGAATGTGAATGATCTGCATGCACTTTGGAAACAGAGAAAGGATGACAAATTTACAGTAAGTAGAAGTGTTTGCAGTGCCACCACTAAAGTCCTTTTACAAAACTAATAAGTTCATATACCTTATAAGGTCATATACAAAGCAACAGAGCTTAGAAAAGTTGAATAGAGGTGCTGCAACTGACAAAAGAAGGAGGGAGGAATTATAAACTACAACTCCCATAATCCCCCAGGGATTGTAGTCTACAGAAATGTCAATTTTGGAAAGTCGTCATTCAGTTGTTGAGAATAGTGCTTTCTAAGGGTATATTCTCAGGAACAGCCATTACTGTGACTTTCGTTCAGTTTTGATTAAAAAAATGCCTCTGTCCTTTGTCTCTGTGTTGTCTACAAAGAGAATAGAAACAGGAGGAAAAAATTAATGAGTGGGGGAAAACTACTGTTGGCAAATTACTTTCAGAGGCAAAAAAACTGGGAATTTACAGATGTTTTCTTAAATTCAATCCAGTTAGTGTAGGAATGGGAATCATGTAGTCCCCTGCCTCTGATATTGTTGGACTGTGATTCCCAGCATTCCTCATAATAGGCTATGCTGACTAGGGCTGCTGGTAGTTGAAGTTCAACAACAACATGTGTTTCCCACACCAGAGTCAATGGAGTGTGGGTGGATTCTATCCATCTTGAATGTAGAGTGGTGGTGGTGGTGGTAGTGTAGTGGTGATAAAAGCTCCTGAAAGCATCTAAAAATTTCTAAGCACCATCCAGTTGTTCTTGCTGTGTGCCTTAAAGTCATTTCCAGCGTATGGTGACTGTAAGGCAAACCTATCACAGGGTTTTCTGAAGGCTGAGAGTGTGTGACTTACCCAAGGTCACCTAGTGGGTTTACATGGTCAACTGGAGATTTGAACCCTGGTCTCCAGAGTTGTAGTCCAACATTCAAACCACTACACCACACTGGCTCTCCAGCAAGTTTTAATGCCTCCCCAAACTACAAGCCACCAGATTTCATACAATGCAGCCATGGCAGTTAAAGTGAAATCATATTGCTATAATTGGATAGTATGAAAGGGTCCCCATGTGTGTGTAGCTGCACTAAAAAAAAAAAAAACCAAGGGGAAAAGAAAAGTGGGAGGACAGGAAATCACCTTTTCCAGACAGGCACAGCCCACTCAACTCTGGAAGCACTGTGCTAGAGCCCTTGTAAGCATCCCTCAGGTTCAGAGTTCAGGTTACACTGAAGAATATGCCATCGTTACCATGCTCTACACCCCTCACTATAATATCTCATAATAGGCAATAATTAGACACTTCACAGGATCTAGTAGATGGGGTAAGCCAAAATAAGGTCAAACGGAGGTCACAAGGACCTAGAAGGTGTCATGGAAAAATACTAGAAGGCACACCCAAGATAGGATTAAGCAAAGCCCCTAGTAAAGAATGTCATTAAGGTGGTATTGTTGGGTGATGATAGGACACTCAATCCCCAGCAGAAGCCAAAAAATATCTCAGCAGACTTAGCAGCAGCCCGTTCCCAAGAATACTCACACACAGAGTGTTTGTCATCCAAACAAAACAGGAGGCACTTTATCTTTAAGCTCAAGGTAGTTGCAAATATGTAGAGATATAAACAGCTGACAGACAAACTGCTTTGCCAGGCATTCCTTTCAAAAGGAAGAATGCTCTGAACTGAACCTTCTTTTACACAGATTTACAGGGCATTGGCTCCCTCAACCACATGGGTGCATTGCATCAGATTTTGCACTCCAGACTCTATCCTGATGCTACGCCCTGCAGTAACCTTCTTGTGCAGCTGTGGACTCAAGGTTAGCTTAACTTGGCAGTTCCTAGGCCTCGGCTAGCATGACTTAGCAGTTATTTGGCCATTTTCTATGGAGTTCAGTCTCTGACTCCTGACAGGTATGTGCTAACCCCTCTTGGGTATCCTTGGTGATGAGTCACACATCACAAACAAACAAGTGACCAAAACAACCCTATCCCCAGAAAACATCCCTTTGCACCTGTTCCTGTCCTACAGTGTAAAGGTTGTTATAAACCCATCAATTCCTATCTCTCCGCCACAAACAGCAATCAGCAGAATTTCAGTTTCCTTTGTTTAAACAGTAGGAAACCAATCTAAGCTTTGCTCTAAGCACAAATACCCCTTCAGGGCACAAAATACAGTATAAATATTGGTCCCCAGATAATAGCAAGGTGTGCCACTGTGGATGACACCCTGCCACTTTCTTTGTTGGTGTGCCCCTGGATTGGATTCCAGTGCCCCCCTCAGGCTTTTGTCGGAGTCCTTCTCTTCAGGACTGGTAACTATTGCCCTATTTCCCAAATCTATCCCTCTATCCAACCTTTTCTGCCTTAATTCTTCATTAGCCTTGTGTGTTTCCTGTAAGTGTGTTTTCCATGCATGAGTACCCTCTGTGTTATTTTCCAATAAAAATCATTCATTTTACTTTAAACTGGAGTTCTCTGCACTTAGTAGTGGTATATACAGGTGCAAAGGTTCTAAAGTTACCCAGCCTCCCACAACCTACCATTTGAGCTCATCGTAATTCCCCAAAATATTAATATAGTTCTGAGATCATGGGTAGGCATCCCATGGACCCCCACCTCTTCAGGGAACAGCTTGGGCCCAAGGTAAATTCAACAACAAAAAAAGTTACTGCACTGAGAGATAGCATATTGACCTCCTAGTAGGCTGACAGGTGGACAGGCAGAGATCTGTTGCTGCTAACTAAATCTGGGGGGAAATGCAAACCTGCATAAGAAAACTGATAATTACATTCCAATCTCCATTTAATCATATGTGGTGGGAAAGGACACTGATCGCATACATCTATGCACTGCTATTGATTTGTGAACTGCATTACAACTTGACACATGCTTTTCAGCTTCACAGAATCATAGAGTTGGAAAAGACCACAAGGGCCATCTAGTCCAGCCCCCTGCCATACAGGAATACCCAATCAAAGCATTCCTGATTGATGGCCAAAGGAGACTCCACCACACTCTGAGGCAGTGCATTCCACTGTCAAACAGCTCTTACTGTCTGGAAGTCCTTCCTAATGTTTAGGTGGAATCTCTTTTCCTGTAGTTTGTGTCTATTGCTCCATGTCCTAGTCTCTGGAGCAGCAGAAGACAAGCTTGCTCTATCCTCAGTATGACATCCCTTCAAATATTTAAACATGGCTATCATGTCACCTCTTAACCTTCTCTTCTCCAGGCTAAACATACCCAGCTCCCTAAGCCGCTCCTCATAGGGCATGGCTTCCAGACCTTTCACCATATCAATCACCCTCCCCTAGACATGTTCCAGTTTGTCAATGTCCTTCGTGAATTGTGGTGCCCAGAACTGGACACAGTATTCCAGGTGAGATCTAACCAAATCAGAATACAGTGGCACTATTACTTCCCTCAGTCTAGACACTATAGTCCTATTGATGCTCTTTTATCAAACACTTTTATCTACTGTCCCATCCCAACTTGGTTTTTAAAATTTGTTTTATTCTAGGAAAAAGAAAAGAAGACAGAAGGAAATGCCAGGGCGGAAATTAAAATATCCAACCATGACAGTATGACTGATACATACGAGACTTCAGGTAATATTGACATTTTATTTAAAATAGTATGAATATAGGTCAACTATCAACATATTGTATAAAAAAGTTTTTAACAGTGGCAAGAGAGCTGAAAATTTGTTTGTTAATCCATTTTAATGTTTGGAGGCACATTTGGAGACTGTAATAACAGGGGCGGTTAAAAATGAAAAAGTCACAAAATTCCTATCTGGACAGTCTGGAGAATCCAGATATGGTTATTTAGCACCACAGTAAATGGACTTTTAATTTAGGAAAGCTTACAGTCAGGCAGTTGGAGCCCTGATAATTATTTTTACAAAGCAGTTCAGATATGTCTACACAAACACCCTTTGCTGCACCAGTTTCACATTGATCTCCATTTTGTTCCAGAATGATACATTTGGGCATTTCAAGCTCATACACAACATTAGGATCTGATTTTGTTCGCTGGCTTTCTAAGAATACTGTGGTTGACACCAAGAATTAGGTAAATGCTCAAGATTTTAACGTTTTAAAGCAGCTGTTGGGAGCAAAGGCCAGGATCCAGTGTGATATTTTTTGCTCATGGAACTGTTTCCATCAGTGGAATCAGAAGAGGAACAATTCTCCATACACTCCAGAGGAGGGGTGGGGAGTTCTGTCATAGTGGGTGGCGGTGTGACATTAGATGTTTGCAGAATTATTATTATTGTAATTGTTATTAATTTTATGTTATTCATTTATGTTCCACCTTTGTCCCAAGTTGGGACTCAAGGTGGCATAGAGAATATTAAAACCAGAATAGATTGAAAAACATACAAAAACATCAGTAATATATATATGTGTGTGTGTGTGTGTGTGTGTGTGTTTGTGTGTGTGTTGTTTTTTAAAAAACAATGAAACTATATATATAATTAAAACCATTTAAAAATTAAAACCATTTAAAAACAACAAAATGACACCATTGAAGTCCATAGCAGTCAACTCCTAAAAGGCTGTTGGAATAAGGAAATTTTCACTTCGTGGCAGAAGGAGAGCAAGGAGGATGGATCTTAGGGCTTCTCTACCCTGGGGTAAAAATCTGGATGAAATTCAGACTACTTTGGCCTAGAGCTGTGGCACATAAAATTCAGACTACTCTTGCCCTGATTTAAGCACCATGCCTTAACTGCATTCTGATTTTTACCCCCAGTGAAGCTATGGGTCCACCACCACTGCTAGCCAGCCACCTCTCTGGCACTGCCATGGGTCAGAAAAGCAACAGGGCTCTGCCTTGCCAGTGTATAATCACCTGTTCTGATGTCAGAACAGGCAGCCAGTCCTGCCATTGCAAGATTGGTCACCTGTTCTGACTTCAGAGAGAGCAACTAGCACCAGGGCACTGCTTCTCCAGCACAGAGTCACCTGCTCTGAGCTCCATGAAATCAGAGCCCCAGAGCTAGTTGCTTTCTCTCTAATGTCAGAAGGAGCAGCCAGCCTCACGATGGTGGGGCTGGCAGGTCATTCTGACCTCAGAGGGAACGAATGGCATTGGGGCTCTGCTTTTGGAATAAGGAAGTGGCACCGAAGAAGGAAAAAATGACAATATATCAGGCAGCACTTATCCTTCCTCTCCTCCTCCACCCTGCAAATCCAGTGCAGATGGATTGTTCACACTACAGTTTTCTCCAGAGTTTTAAGCAAACTCCGGAAAAAACTGAGGCTGCTGACACACTGCAAAAATAGTTCAGTTTGACACCACTTAACTATCATGGCTCCATCCTCTAGAACTCTGGGATTTGTAGTTCATTGTGGCACCAGAGCTCTTTGATAGATAAGGCTAAGTATCTCACAAAACTACAAATCCCAGAATTCCATAGCACTGTGCCATGGCAGTTAAAGCAGTGTCCAACTGCATTATTTCTGCAATGTGTCAGCATTCAGAGTTTTCTAAAACCCAGATTAAGATGCTATTCCCAGAGTCTGGTGTGGATAGGGCCATATATCATGTGACATTATCACACCAGATTCAGGGAAAATGCTGCACGTTATGTGGCATTATCAGGTCAGATTTGGGAGGATTTGAGGGGTTTCACTACTGTAGACAAAGCCTGAGCCTCCCAAGAGAGGGAGTTCCAAAGTCTGGGAGCAGCCACCAAGAAGGCCTTCTCCCTTTTACCCAACAAATGGGCCAGAAAAGGTGGTGAAACTGAGAAGATCTCAGTGTTTATATTTCAACTAGCACAATAGAAGTGCTTATAGTTCATGTAGCACATGTAGCCACCATGGCATAGTGGAGCCAGTGTGGCGTAGTTAAGTGTTGGACTGTGAACTTTATCAGACCACCCTCCTTTTGTGTTCTTTTGCTGGCAAAATTTGTGACATTTTTATGCCAGCAAAAGAACCCCCTTTACCATACTTACCTTGTATCCCATCCAAAGGCAACCCTGGCAATGACGGAAGAG
The DNA here is from genome assembly GCA_030847615.1 of Gambelia wislizenii. NCBI lineage: Eukaryota > Metazoa > Chordata > Lepidosauria > Squamata > Crotaphytidae > Gambelia > Gambelia wislizenii. The sequence goes on from JAUMIR010000003.1 coordinate 217,088,634, forward strand.
TGAATGGAGCTCCGTTCACTTTCTCAAATGAAATCCCACGGATTCTCATGAGAAGACATAAGCACAGGAAATTCAAAAACAAAAACAAAAATAATACACATAAAGTTTTTAAAAGCACATAAACACACTTTAAATGTCCCAAGTGAATGGGGTAGGTTTACAAAAAGAGTGTCACCTATCTGGGCATTGTGATCTCGCCTGGAAGTGCTCTGGCCGTACTGGCCATTGAAGTGTAATACCATGGGGGGGGGGGAGGTGCAAGGTTTAAACGCCGGAAAAATCACCACAGCCGATCTATTGATGGCTTGTCCCGTCAATAAAGTAGTTTGGCTTTTTGACTAGACATAAACATGAAAGGGCGATGCTGTCTGGTGTGTGTGCCCTTTCGCATTTATGTGGTGTCATTATGCCACCATATTTAGTGCATCTGATAAAGTCCTATGATTCTGGAGACCAGGTTCTGAATCCCTGCTCAGCCATGAAAAGACACTGAATGATCTCGGGTAAGCCAGACACGCTCAGCACTCAGAAAACCCTGTGATAGGTCTGCCTTAGGGTTGCCATAAGTCAGGACAGCAACAATAATTTATTCTTGAGTATATGTTATTGCTACACATAGAAACTTGATGCTTGCAATGGCATGCATCTGTGACTCCTTTTGAGCAGGTACAGCACTATGTAATAAGAAAGAAATAGCTCTTGTGACAACTGCCTAGATATTGCTGGGATATTACAAGATAGTTAATTTAGCTTTAATTCTCTACTGACTATCCTACGAATAAGCAAAAGGCACCTGAATATACAGTTTTCTTCAAGATCTGTTGGGGGGTGGGTTGAACAATGGGTTGAAATACTTATAATTCAAAATGCAAGTCTAGAGGATGTTGTAATTTCCAAAGTACTAAAGGTGATTAAACTGATTGTTTTCTAAATCATTTTAGTTTGTGCTGCCTTAGATGCCCGTGAAGTTTCCACTACAGGAATTCTCTTGGAGAATCTCTGTCAAATACCAGGGATGGAAAGAACTCAGCTGTCAGGACCAGAGACTCCTCATAAATTGAACCACACAGACAGAACAGAAGCTGGCTTGAGTGTTAAAAGGAAACTTGATTTCTTGGAGAACTAGGGAGGCATGTGTGTAAGCTTTTCCATTTGCTCTTCACTGTGTCTCTAGTCTGTGACAAAGTGCCATTCAAGTATTATTATTATTGTCATGATGGAGTTCCATCATGTTGCCACAAGGTGCAACTCCCATCATTCTGCTAGAGAACTATAACTCTCTTTGTTTGTAAACAGATTGTCTTGCCAGCATAGTATCAGGTAAGAAAAGGGTTAATGGGAAGGGGCTCAAGCACCACCTTCACAGAGCTAATGAGAGGACATCATTAACATAACACCATGTGACTGGACTGACCAATTACAGCTTTAAGCCCGGGAAATCTGGAGAGGTTTTAATTGCTTTTGTTTGAGACCAGTGAGTGAGATGAGTGGGACTTGCAGAAAGAGGTTTTGGAAAATGTGAAGGAACACAGACTGCTATGCTGGTAGAGCACAGCCATTCCATCTCTGGCTTTTGCTCCCAGCTGCCTGGACAAGATCTCAAGGCAACAAACTGCAAGTATTTAGTAGAGATTAGGGCCTGTTTAGTTGCGTTAGGGAATTCTTTTTAATTTCTTTACTTTGGTTGAATGTAGCTAAATTAGTAACTGAATGTAACCTGAGTAATGTAATGCTTTGATCTTGATACTCTGTATTGCTATCACTTTAAGCCTGCCTGCCTGAGGTAGGGGAGAATCCTGCCTCATGTGAGACTGCATGACTACTTCTCTTGAATAAAGTAAACTTCTATCTTCCTATGCTGATGCTGACCATGTGCCTTACTCTTGACTATGCTACTGTGAACCTCCTCTGGGGTTAGGAGGAGGGAGTTAGTTGATTCTATAGTGGCAAGGAGTGCCACTGATTAATATAGACTACGCACAACTTCCCACTGCGTTGTGCGTGAAAAAGGGGGGGGTCCCAAGGGGGAAATAAGCCCCCCCAGTTGAAACCCAGTGGGTGGTGGCAGATCGATGGTTTTGGGGGTTTGTAGGAGGATCCTGGGGTGAGGACACTCAGGACCAACCCTACAGAGAGAGGGCTAACCTGGAGCTCCTGGGAAGGGAACTCAGGTTTGAGCCCCTGACAATTATTATTATTATTATTATTATTATTATTATTTTATGCATTTCTATCCCGCCTTTCTCCCAATAATAGGACTCAAGGCAGCTAACAACATATTTAAAACAATACAAATAAAAATTATGTAAGAGCATTAACAAAAGTCTAAACATAAGATTTTTAAAAAACAGTTAAACCATTTATAAAGTTAAAACATTAAACATTAAAAATACTAAAATTAATTAAAAGACTATATACAAACATTAAAAACAGCTATCTAAATAGAATGCTAGTCTAAATGAAATCTTAATGGAATGTTACTAAGGGTCCGTCTATATGATTTTAAAAAAATCCGTTTGGGGGGTAAAAAATATGAATAGGCAGTCGTTTGTATGCATACGATCCGCCTGCATGATTTTTTACCCACCCTAAACTCTGTATGACCCCCCCTTCCCCAGCTGGCTGGAGTGAGCAAGCCAAGCAGCGGTTTTAAATCTCCCGCTGCTTTTTTTTTATTATTTAAAAAGGTGTCACCTTTGCGGACATTTGGTTTTCCCTATTTACAATGTAAAATATATATGTATATATAAAATTCACAGACTTACCGGACTGTAGTTGAACGGGGAATCCAACATGGTGGCCGCTGCCAATTCCCCTCCTTGCTAGCTCCGCCCCCTCTACTCAGCCAGCCAGTCAGATTACACTGCCTATTCATATGTGTGTGAACAGGGCATACAGACCATCAGCCATTCAAACGGCTGTATGGATTTTATGCCAAGATCTGCTACTCCTTCCGAACGCCGAATCCACATAGTTTATGGGGGATTCGCTAGCCCCCCTTCTGAATGACATGTATGAATCTGAACAGCCGTGTGTACGGAAGAGCGATCTTCCGAACAGCGTATGTATTTTTTTTTACCGTGTAGATGGGCCCTAAGCTAAGTGGAATGTTGTTTTGGACTGGATGGCCCGTGAGGTCTCTTTCAACTCTATGATTCTACTACTTGATGGAAAAGTTACTTTTCTGGACTATAACTCCCAGAATCTGCCAGCTAGAATGGCCAAATATACAAATCTGAGAGCTTCCAGGAACAGACATATTGAATTTTTTTCCTTGGTGGCAAAATCTGGGGCAAATGTAGGGCCTCAAGAGAACTCTAGGCAGGAATATGAGCTTCCAAAACAGCCCTATGGGCCACATATAGCCAATCCACAAGTCACAATTTCCCCACTTCTACTCATTGTACAGTATTTAAAATCTCTACTTCTTTACTGCATTTGGCCTTCACAGCTTCCAAGCCAAATGCTTCCCACTGTCAATCGGTCCCTGAAGTTGTCTGTTCCTGCCATTTTTGTGTCTGTTGTTCAGTAACCTCACTGTTAATTGTGTTTTCACTCCTCTGTACTGGTTGCCACTGTGGAAAGAGGAGTATAACACAGCCACTGAGGAATGATGAGATAAGCCAGCAGCTGCTAAAGGTGCCTGGGGAAAAAGAGGATGTACAATTGTCTGGGAAGAAGGGATCTGGGATGATGGATAACCAATAGCTTTGTAGCCCACCAGATTTCATGGACGGCAAAATGCTTTTAGTATACTGTCTGCCCTCTGAGTCTCAGTTCTGATTAACAACCTTATATGATATGCTTCTTGGTTTTCTATGCCAATAAAGTTTTCTGTTTAACTCTGAAACCACTGGTCACTGCTTCTAGTAATGGAAGTACACTACATCCACCAGTCATCTTCTATGACCTGCTTAACAATCCCATTTGTTGCTGCTGCTGCTGTTGTTTGTTATTCTAGGTGGGCAACAAAAGTTTTTAGCAAGCTTCTGGTGGATGAGCTGGGTGAGAATTTCAGTTCAGTTCATTTTTAAATAAGATTATTATCTTCTGCAAACTTGCTTATATTCAAGATGGAAAGAGCCTGAGATTTAGACTGACTGAAAAAATGTTGGAAACCTAAACTGATATATTCATCCATCAAGTCCCAGGCATTCTTGTGGTGCTGCTTTTTTTCTGAGAGGTTTTTCATCTTTAACACTTATATGGCAAGGGGGAACCACATAGTCCTCTATGTATGGAGTATCTATACCTATTATTTGGGCAGTGTTAACAGGAGAGAATTTTGTTTCAGTTTGTTTTGAAGAAATTGCCAAAAATTACAATTTTTTAAATAATTAGAGTACAAAGAATTTGAGGCTTGAAAATTTTGAAGATGGATGAAAAAGCAAAACAGATAGATTTTCGCATTCCTACCCAAGTAGGACTGGTGGGCTTGGTGGATTGCACGTAGTGTAGACCTGCTCTGTCTTTTCTTTCTCTTCCTTCTGTTCTACACAAAGTTACCTACAGTTAGCCCCTTTACATTAATAACTTCTTTTTGACAAGCCACAAGGGCTAGGAGATTGTGTGAGTTGTAGTCCAAGAAAGTAACTTTCCCTATCTCTGGCTTCCACCCCCCTGGGACTCCTTTTGATTGCTCCTAGAACAAAAATGGCAGGATGATCACTCTGGAATCATCTTCCCCCTCTGCATTGTGACACAGCCCCCTGCATATCCTCCCTTTACTTATATTAGGGGGATGGTGAATATGTGGTCCTCCAGATGTTGTAGGACTGCAGTTGCCATCATTCCTCACTATTGACTGTGTCGGTTAAGGCTGATGGGCATTGCAGTCCAAGAACATTGGGAGGGTCCCATCCAACTTAAACTTCTCTAGTCATGGTAGTATTGCTAACTGTGTGAAATATCTGTAGCAATAAAATATAGGAAGGGATACCAAGCATTAGAGAAGCAGATGAAGTGGTACTTGTAAAGAAAAGAGATTTTATGCCTTTCAAGTACAGTGTTATGTATTTTGCACAGTATTCAAGACAGCCATGTATTATTTTAATGCTTTTCAATAAAGATATAAGACTTACCAGAAAAGTCTGAAAGGTGATTGATTCCTGCATAAATCTGGGAATTTCCCTATCTCCTTTGCTGTGGGTATATTATGGAAATAAGTAGAAAATGTGATAGCTCATTCCTGGTGCAAGGAAATCCTTAATGTTTCCTAGTAAATTCCAGAAATGATTGTGCTGCCAGGTGTGCTTTGGACCTTTGTAAGGATTACAAGAGTCACCAATGACTCTCTTGAGAAACCACCAGCTTCATTAGGCTTTTCCTCTGAGCTGTCATCCAGGAGGCATTCCCTTACGCTGCATGAGATAAAGCGAAATCAAGGAGATCCACACTGCTGTTCCACTGAGAGAACAGCAACGTTTTGGCTCTTCCTCTGATTTTTTCCCCATTCCATTTGCTCATGATAGGAGAAGCAATAACATTTGGCTGCATTGCAACATAACAGTTGCATTACACATGGGGCCTATTCACCCTGTTATAGCACTGTTATTCCACTTTAACTGCCATGATTCTATCCTATGAAATCCTGGGGTTTGTAGATTGTTGAGGTACAGAGGAGTTCCTAAACTGCCAATCCCAGGATTCCACAGGATGGAACCATGGCAGTCAAAGTGGAATCATAGTGCTATAATTCTGTAGTATGAGTGGGGCCCCAGTCATAAGAACCTTTATAACATTAAAAGGCATATCACATACCAAAGTAAAACAGCAAGGCAGTTAGAAAGTTCTGCTTTCCGTGCTGCCTTACCGCATGATGTCATCATTCTTCTGGTGTTCTGTCAGTCTAATCCTGTGGGAGACTGAGGTAATACCACATCTTTTTGATAACAGATTTTTCCAATTAGCAAAATGATTCAGTTTTACCTTGGTCTCCTCATGGGACCAGACTGGAAGAATGATGTCATGCAGTAAGGCAGCACAGAAAACGAAACCTTCTGGCTGCCTTGCCGCTTTACTGCAGCGTGTGATAAGCCTCAAAGAATTGGTTCCCTGGGTGTTCTTGTTTTCCTTTTCCCTCCCCATGCCCTTTTCATTTTGTGTCATATCTTTTTAGATCGTAAACCTTGTTTGTCTTTACAGTTGAGGAATGTCTAAATGGTATTAATAAATAAATAATAAATAGGGAGGGAGGGAGGGAGGGAGGGAGGGAGGGAGGGAGGAGCTGGAGTTAGACCATACTTTTAGCCTTGGTAGTTCTGACCAGTAGATGTCAGAAAACATTGTGCAAAAAGACATTTGGGACATTTAATGCATCAGGCACTCTATAGAAGATTTGTCATTCTAATTCATATGATGCATCAGATGGCTAAATCCCTATGTTGTGAGCCAAGCAAAGAATATTGCTTTAAAGTCAGGCACTTTATTTGATTTAATAAAAGATCCCTATGTACATTTAGAAAAAAATCCCACTGTAATCAATAAAGCCTCCTCCCAAAGAAATGTATGTAGGGCTAACCATTGTAAAAGTCATGGGTTTATGGATTTTCTCAATTTTATTTTTGGTAGTTCTTAGATCAGCATGCATATTGTACATCAAGTTTATAGCTAGGGAGACAGTACAGTTAAGAACCTTGGAAGAAGAAATCATCCAAACTTACATGACTGCTAATGTGTTAACCACAAAAGAAATAGCTATTTTCAATTATATGCAGTGCACTTTATTTAGACCACATTTTAAAAAAACAGGCAACTTCTTTCAGAAAATGTTGCCACTTACCTGGATCACCCACAGATCCCAGCATCATCCATTTGGAAAATTCTCTTGCTATACTATTTGCAAAACTTTCCTTTGGCTAGTTAGCAATTTAATCACAATTCTAAGACATAATCTGAGGATTACTTAGCTAGAACAGGGGTGGGCAAAGTAGAGCTTCCAGCATAGCCAATGGGAAGGGATTGTGGATTTGTAGTAAAAAAACATTTGGTAGGCTTCACTTTACTCATCCCTGAACTAGAAGGTGTGTACTCAAAGGTTTTAGGATTTGTTAAACATTACATTTACCTCGTGGCAAGCAATTTCTAGAGACACAGGCTTCTATAGTGGTTTGAGCATTGGACTAGGAATCTGGGAGACCGGGGATCTAATCCACACTCAGCCATACAATCCAACTGCATGACTTTTGGCATGTCACACTCACTCAGCCTCAGAGGAAGGCAATGACAAACCCTCTCAGAACAAATGTTATTGAGAAAACCCTGTAATAGTGTTGCCTTCGGGTTGCTATAAATCAGAAATAACTTGAAGGCACACGACAACAACAAGAACATTTATTCACGGAGGTTGTCCGTGAATAAAATCTGGCCAAATATAGCATGGCAGGCTCCAACCCTAAATGGAACAGAGACGGATGATTTCGCCGCAGGGATGGCGTCGTCCGAAATCGACCCCCTGCCGTGCTGCTGCTACGAACCTCTCCCGCTCAATCCTTGCGCTGCAAGGATCATCTGAAAATGTCCTTAGTCTGCTGGAAAAGCAGGCTAATGTGTTTTAACTCACACATAGTAGATCAGTTATTAATTCAAATACTTTAGTCACTTTAAGGAGACATAGAGCCTACACACAAAAGCTTAGGTATACCAAGCACACATAAAGCAATGGATGACTAGCAGAGGACAATTGTCTATTGTAATGACATATGATTAAGTAGCCCCTCAAAAGTTCATTCTGGAATAATCTTCAAAAAGCCAACTCTGCATAAATCTGGGAACCAAACTCTCAGAGTAGGAGCAGACATGGGGGTGGGTGAGGGGAGTCTCATACCATTCTCAGTATGTGTTTGTTGTTTATTTGTTTGTTTGTTTACATTATGTCCAGTCTTGTGATCAATGGCATTTACATTTCCATAATCATCAATGTAAAGCTGGATCACTATTGTTCAAATCCTAGAGTGACTCCATAAAAGTAATTCCTGGAATTCTGTTAATAGGCTGGTATAAATATCATTATGCATGCAGTCAGACTTTCTAGGAGGTCGTGTAAGGATGTTATCCTAACCAAGGTTGTCCAGGCAATGCTACAGTGGTGTAACCAGTGTGAAACACATGAGCATGAGGTACTGTCCACACTGCATTATCAATTGTTCAATAGTGTGTGATCCAGGATAACTTCAGTATAAATGTATGCTGTGCAATTGCTGAAAATAATCTCAGCCATTGACATTATGTGCAAGATGTTACTTTTAGGATAACAACATTGCCAGTGTCACTGGCCAAGATCCTACACTGAGGAGATGCAACATAACTTTACTCACATGAAGTTGCACAGCATTTGCAAAAGGGCACCTCTTTAGTAAATGTTGATGTTATGCAACCCAGTTAACAATTGGCGTGTGCATGTGCATCTTCATGCACAATGCACAATGTTGTACAATGTGTACATATGTAAAATGGCACTGAATGCACAACTTCACTTCAGCAGTTTTGAAATGAATACACTGAAATGAAATGTTCTACACTGGACAAAAAATGTGCAACTGCTTTGTAGGAGAACTGACAAAGGCATAAGACACCACCAGGATTCCACACATTAGTTTTTTAAAAGGAACAAGAGGGACACAAGGATTCACCTTCTGTTCTGAAGCTCATATATCACTTTCCAGGATTGATATGTTCCTAGTAACCAAAAGGATCATACCAATGATTAAATCTATGGAAATTGAGCCTAGATGGATCTCAGATCATAACGCTATTTTGCTTTCATTAAATGAAAAAAAAGAGACACAATGGAGATTAAATGATAGCTTGTTGATGGAAGAAGAAAATATTAAAGAAGCAAAGAAAACTTTGAAACAGTATTTCAAGGAAAACATAACTGAAGAAGTTAAGATGAGTACAGTCTGGGATGCCAGTAAGGCAGTAATGAGAGGTTACTTCATAAAAAAGGCATGTGAGAAAAAACGAAAACAGAGAGAGAAGAATCAACAACTTTTACAGGAATTAGCAATGAAAGAAAATCAACTGAATCAAAATCCAAATAATAAAAAGTTATGAAGGAAATGGAACTGTTGAAAAAGGAAATTCAGTCATTAAATATAATGGAGGTGGAGCAGTCCTTGAAAATGATTAAGCAAAAATATTTTGAACAGGCCAATAAACCAGGCAGGTGGTTGGCATACAAGTTGAAAAAATATAGGGAAAACAAAATTATAACAGAAATAAATTATAAAGGAAAAATTACTATGGAGCAAGATCAAATAAAAGAAAGTTTTCAAAAAAATTATGAAGAACTCTATAAGGACCAGCCACATAAGGATGCAGAGGGGTTGGTTAAGAATTATTTGGATAACCAAGAAGTAATAAAATTGACGAAAATCCAGAAAGAAGCATTGGACAAAGATATTACGATAACAGAAATAAATGAGGCAATTAAGAAGTGAAATTAGACAAAACTCCTGGAACCGACGGCTTCACTGCAAGATATTATAAAGAATTAAAAGATGCTCTATTATTACGTCTTCAAAAAAATTTGTATGCCATTAAAAAAGAGGGAATACCTGACTCGTGGAAGGAAAGTAATATCATGGTAATACCAAAAGAAAGGAAAGATAGAAAAGATCCTGCAAATTATAGACCTATCTCATTGTTAAACACAGATTATAAGATTTTTGTATCTATCCTTGCAGAAAGGTTTAAAAATATTCTGAGTCAAATAATTCATGTAAATCAAAATGGTTTCCTTCCGAGAAGATTCATGAGAACTAATATAAGAACGGTTTTAGATTTATTAGAGTACTATGATAAACATAATGAGAAGAAAATGGCATTATTTTTTTTAGATGCCGAAAAGGCATTTGATAATGTGAGATGGATGTTTTTGAAGAAGGTATTGGAAAAGATGAATATAGGATATAGTTTAGATCATGGATTGACAGGATTTATGAAGAGCAGGCTGCTTATGTGTTGGTGAACGGGGGAAAGACCAAGAAAATCAAGATTACCAAGGGGACTAGACAAGGTTGCCCACTCTCACCCTTATTGTTCCTTACGGTAATTGAAATCCTAATCAACAGTATTAGAAGAAACAGAAAGTTAAAAGGCACTAGGATAAAGGGTAATGAATTTAAGATCAAAGCATTTGCTGACGACATGGTGGTGATGTTGGAAGATCCTGTGGACCAGCTTGATGAATTAAAAAATGTATTAGAAGATTTTGCGGCAGTATCAGGATTTAAAATAAATAATGAAAAGACGGTTGTTTTGACGAAGAATATCAAAGATCAAGAAGAAGAAAGGATAAAAAATAAAACAGGATCTAAAATTGAGGGAAAAAATTAAATATTTAGGTATATGGCTGACTAAAAGGAACACAGATCTTTTTGAAAACAACTATGGCTCCATATGGAAGGAGATAAAAAAGGATTTAGCCAAGTGGTCCAGACTGAACCTGTCTTTTTAAGATAAGATTGCATCTGTGAAAATGACGGTCTTACCTAAATTTATGTTTCTCTTCCAGAACCTACCAATTATAATAAATAACAAGTGCTTCAACATTTGGAGAAAAGAACTACTTGGTTATATATGGATGGGTAAAAAAGCAAGAATTAAGTATAAACTGCTAACTGATAGAAAAGAAAGAGGAGGCTGCGCTTTGCCAGATTTATTAAAATATTATCAAGCAATGTGCTCACATGGTTAGAACCATGGATACATTTGGATGATAAGAAATTATTAGATTTAAAAGGACATGATATATTTTACGGCTGGCATGCGTATTTAATATATAATGAAAAGAAGGATAATAAAATATTTACCGATCATTATATTAGAAGAGCAGTACTTAAAGTTTGGGAGGACTTGAGGAAAATTTTTTATCAAAAAATCACGATATGAGTTTCATCTCAGGAAGTCCTTTTTGGTATATCAAAACTAGCAGATCAAGATTGGATTACGTACCAACAGATTCTCATAAATGCAACTCAAGCACAAATAGCAATCAAATCTCGAGAGGAATCGAAAGAGGAAGGTTATACTATAAGTTGGTTTTTATACAAGCAAATATATGAAAGATATAAAATGGATTTAAAATTTGAGGGCATCCAGGGAGAATATAATGAAATTGCTAAAACAATTTTTAGTAAAAGTGAACATCAGGTCGCTAAATATTATAAAATTCTGTTGGATAGAGAATTGGAAGATGAGATGGTAAAAGAAACTATGATTCGATGGGTGAAATATTTAGGACAGGTGATTGAGATTGAAAGATGGGAAAAATCTTGGGAGATTACATAAAAATTTACATTGGCGTTCAAAATGAAAGAAAATTATTACAAAATGTTTTATCAATGGTATCTAACACCTGTGAAGTTGCATAAAATGTATAAAACTGGTAAGACTGAATGCTGGAAGTGTGGAAAATCGGAGGGTACTTTTTACCATCTATGGTGGAAATGCCAGTCTGTAAGAGTATACTGGAAGAGAGTGCATATAATGATAAGAGATATTTTGAGTATTGATTATGGCCTAAACCCGGAAATTTATTTGTTAAATATGGTTGACATGATTCGAGGGGCGGAAACCAGAACAAAGAAGATCTTACTATATATGGTTACCACTGCAAGAATATTATATGCAAAATACAGGAAAGAGGAAAGGATTCCAATCATAGAAGAATGGTTGGGAAATCTTTATGAAGCTTTAGAATCTGATAGGCTTACAGCCAGACTAAGGAATAAGTCAATAGATAAGACTGAAGATGATTGGGAAGCAATTTTAAAAATATTGAAAGATAAAAGGTAAACCTCCTATTGGTATTAATTTTAGTTTACTTTGTCACACCAAAATAGAATTGGTTTTATTGAAATTAACAGGGTAATTATAACCAAAAATAACTTTAAGTATAGGATTGTGAGACAAGGAAAAGAATCAAATCTTTGGTATTAATGAAAGTAAAATAAACTAATTAGGAAGTAAGACATTTAAAGGAACACAATGAGAAATCTAAAAGGTGTGGTTTTATTGTTAACAAATATAGTTACATGTTGTAATGCAATCCTATTTTTTTGGTAATTTTTGTTGTATTTATATGAATAAGTGTATGTGGATATGAAACTTTTAAAAAATAATAATAAAAAAATTAAAAGGAACAAGGAGAGTGTTTTTAGCACAGTGAGCAATGGTTGCTCATTATTCATTAATATATATATATATATATATATAACAAGAGATTGGGATGAATTTTTGGTCCAGTTAAGCCACTTTCTTTTTTTAATGTGTTTTCAAACTAGTTAAAAGGTCACATTGCTCTTAAAGTAAAGAGTAATGTATTATTTTGGGGGGGGGGGGTAAGTAACAAGTAACATATAACGTTACTTTGCTAAAATAACATTCCAAGCTCTGCTATGGGTAGTTACAAGTCCTCTCTCCTCCCAAGTGGTAACCACTGCTAGCAAAATTAGCCCTGCTCATACCTTGTGGTATTTATGATTCCAGAACCGAAAATATTGGGGAGTTGCAAACCATTGCACGGCATTAATAAACTTATCATCACTGGGACAAGGTGATGAGGAGCAACAATGACTATGTCGTGTATGTACTGTATTTTATATAAGTCAAAACCCCCCCCTCTCTCTCTCTGGCTTTTCTTTACAAACGAAGATTCAGGAAGGACTCATCCCGCGCTTTCTGCCAATCCGAGATAAACAAGTCCGGTTGCAGAAAGCACAGCAGAAGGTCTCCTTGGGTGATGTTTCCGGGTTGTGATTCTTTCTGCGTTGTTGTTTCTCTTCAAGACTTGTTCGGCATGAGTTCTCAAATAAGGCTGCAGCATTGTGGATAGCACGTCTCCATGCCTCCCGATGTGAGGCCAGGGCGGACCATTGTTGGTGATCAATTTGGCCGAACCTGAGATATACATTCATGCATAGCTAAAGCAAGCTCATCTGACCACTGAATGATAGTTGGTGAATGTTTGTCTTTCATGTAAGTCTTTTTGCAACACTAGAAACATACAGGATCCAACAATATTGACCCTCAATTAAAGGCCACATTGCATGAATGTAATTTAAAAGAACACATGCATCTTACAATTTTTCCAGTGCAAAATTAATACATTGCAATACAACCAGCAAAAAAGAAGTAACCACTGAACATGGCCATATCGTACACCTCAAAGAAACATGATCTGTATTATATTGCCAGCATTCAGTTGAATTAGACTATTTCTTCCTTAAGAGGGTAATGATGCCAAATGCACCCCAAACATCAATTTTTGCTGGACCTACAGAGATTCTAGAAATTGAAACTAGGGCAGTTTTCCTTTGGTTAATTTGCACAGGACAATCTAACTCTTTGTGTTTCACTCAACTCTAGTGTCATTAATATCACATTTAGTGTTTTTCAACAAACATTTATAAACTAGACTTGTTGGTTTCAGTTTCCCTGCAGATATGATTAACGTTTCGAAATACAACAGGAGTAGCTGAGGCATTTAGAACTGTTGATTCATACACAGACAGTGAGAAGTGTTGCAATTGTAAATACTGCCACAGCGCACCTGTGGATAACTGATAAGTAGACTGCAGTATTGAAAATAGTAAAAGTTCAATTGGTCCAAAGTAGCAATTGCAGTCAATCCATTACTTCCATTAAAAGAGTTGTCTTACAATCTTCCTTTTTGGATTATCCCATAGAGTTATCTTTGCATGATCATATAGATCAAAATATAATTGACAAAATAAAGTACACCAAGCCACCCTAATAGAAGATATTTCAGGGCACTGTCCCTTTCTTCCTTAAATGAGCAGAACTAAGACAGCCCATCCAAAACCAGGTTCCAAATCATTCCAAGATTCCCAATGAGGAGTATCCGATTTGGGCCATATTTGCCAGTTATTTCTAAGAGTCAGGAGATACAATAAATGGTGAGGAATATATAATCTGCAGTATACTTTGCACAAGATGGATATTCTGTCTCCTGACACAATTCTCTTTTCTTTTTTCACATTACTGCATTCTGTCATGTGTTCTACCTTAACTGTTTAATTTTGCTTCGTTCTTTCTTCCGATGCAGCTGTAGTTCAGCTGCACTTGTGAATTGTCCAACCACTCCCTCATGAAAAGGTGTGGTGCATACTTAGACTCACCAACTGTGCCCAGAGTTCATCTGGTCTTCAAGGTGAGGACAATTCAAAATGGGGTGGCCTTGACTACAGTTTTGTTCCTTTTTATGAAGAAGGATGCATTGATCTATATTTAGAGATCATTCTCAAGACCTAGCATGTAGGCCATGCATGAACATAATATGATGTGGTCTCATATATGAAGGGATCTTAATTATAGCTGGAATTTAAGTAGTTCAGGTACAAAGCAGAAATCTAAAAAACTGTAAAGCTAGAATTTCATTTCAACAAATAAGTATCTGGTAGATTCATATTAGCACAAACTATAGAGCAGTGGCTCTCCAAATTTGTATATCAGCTCCCAGATTCCCTGGCCATGTTGTCTTGAGGTTTTGGCAGGCTGAAGTCCAAAACATCTAGGACATCAAAGGTTGGGAATCATTACTCCTCAAGCTGCTCAGAAAACAAAGGGTAAGAGTATAGAGGAGATACCATTTCATCTCATAATTAACATGAAGAAATAAAATGTCATAATTTAGATTATCACACTACACTGTTAGAATGCTATTATTCCACTTTAACTGCTCTGGCTGCCTCCTGTGGAATCCTGGGGTTTGCAGTTTAGGGAGGGGCATTTAGCATTCTCAGCCAGAGAGCCATTAGGCCTCACTAAAGTACAAACTCCAGAATTCCACAAGAGACAGCCATAGCAGTTAAAGTAGAATAATAGCACTATAACAGTGTAGTGTGAAAAAGTCCAATGTCTCATCTGCAAAAGGCATAACACATTGAAGGCCTATATATTTCATGATTGTCAACATTCAGCTTCCCATGCAAAACATAATCAGTTGTAAAAATCAGCTATATTGCTCCTGCTATTTCAGAATGCATAGTTTTCAACTCATGTTTTTTTTTAAAAAAAAATATATAATTAAATAAATAAATTGAGAAGCACATTCTAATTTTCCCAGGTAAGGCAGTTGTAAAGCATCTGACAGCCTTGGTATAAGTGTGCATTTACTCTTTCTAAGTGGTCAAGTATGAATAAATTTAAAGAAAGCCAAGAACATGCCCATTATATGGTTCTCCTTTTGCTGAGACTGACTTCTGGAATGAAAGATTTATGGAAACATTAAAATAAAATTGTAGTGAAGCAATAAATCCCTGCTTTTCATCCATTAAGGACTGCTGAATTCATCTGACAATTTCTCCTCGTGTGCCTTTTCTGCTGGGAGGTCTATGTCTGCATTACCTTCTTGTTTGGAAAGCTTGCTTTAACTATCAATGAGAAATGTCAGAAATGTCACACAGTAAAGAATACTGCCCTCCTCCTCCTCCTCTACCACCACCACCACACCACCTCTAACCAGTTTGGTCCTTTGGAAACTTCTGGTGTCCATTTGGAGTACAGGGTACCCTGGAATACAGAGTGCCCAACATAACATTTCTAAGGGGTTTTTTAAAAACATAATATTTTGTGTTTCAGCTGATATTTCTCGAACTCTAACATTAAATAGTTTCTGTGTTAATAAAATTGATCTTCCCAGAAAGAAATAAGCCACAGGTACAGTAGAACCCCCATATCCAGGGGGGATTGGTTCCGGGGTATGTGTGGATACCAGACACCGCAGATAACAGCGAACACCATTAAAAATAATGGAACTTCCAGTTTAAAATACCATAAGGGTTGGAGGACCTAGAAAACATCTAGAGAGGATGTCACTCTAGGCATTTTCTAGGAAGACTCTGTGGTAGGTGTGCTGCTTTGTGTCCTGTGGATAACTGAATAAGTGGATAATGAATCAGTGGGTACGGGGGTCCTACTGTAGTTAAAATTATCTCTTTTTACTAAGTTTAAAAGATGTAACCAATGTTGCAATTTCACAACTTCAGCAATGTATCTATAACTCCAGCACCTGTATTTTCTAAAATAAGGGTGAGAATCATGCAGCCCTGTACATGTTGAACTGCTACTCCCTTAGCCAGCATAGGCAAAAATGAGGAAGAAACGATGGAAGGTACAATCCAAGAACCTGTGGAAGGCATCAAAATTCCCACCCCGATCTAAAACTATGGAGAAAAAGATCCATTAGCAGCAATATACATAAATAGCTAATGCTTCATGGGCACATGTCAAATTTATGGGAAACTATGATTTTCTGCCAAACGGAATGAATGCTGAATGTTAGGATGGTGAAAGGGAGAACAATAGTCATGCAGGACCAGATCCCGGATTAGTGTGATAACCTGGCCTGCATTACAGATCCTTAGCTGGATGAAATGGGGGCAGGATAATCTCTCTCAGCTCTGCCTGCCTAGATTCTTTGTGTATGAGCAGGGAAGATCTGAGGGGAGGGGAGGTGGAGCTGCATTGCTCTGTCATTTCTTCCCTCCCATCAGGTGTCCATTCTTACAGTCTGCCAGGTCTCTGTGTATCTGAAGGTGGATGCCCAAGACAGACAGCTTCAATTTTTTGGAATGTGCTAGGGACTGGTACTATATTTGTACTGTGTTATCATCAGATTCACATAGTTTCCTGTAAATTTGTCATGGACCAACATCCAGTGCCATAAATCTGCAGCTGAGAGGCACCAGTCTGCAGACACCACTTTGAATAGCACTGGACTAAGAGCCTCTTTGGAGCCATGTGTTGTAGTGTTCGTAGCAGCAAAGAAATTGTTTTCTGTCACCACAGTAACTGTAGTCATCCAGAAGAGTTATCCCAAATGATCAAGTGTTTATTACATTTTGGCCCATGAGAATGTAGACTACTAAATAGTCCTGGCTTATACCAGCTGAACAGATGGACCTTGGGCTGCAGCTTGCCCAGGAATAATGGATACTTTTTGATCTATATGGCCTGAGAATATTTTCCTAGGTAAGGTGTTAGAGCATGTTTGAAACGATATAGAAAATAGTTAATTATACATGAGAATGAAAAATGGGTCTGAAACGTAACATTTTCATGGAATTACTCCAGTGTTCACAGCAAGACACATGTGTTTTGGCAGTGGCAGTTGGTGGTTCCCATGTCAATAGGACAGTCAATCAGTTCTGGTCTTCAATCTAAATTTTAAAGGAGTTATCTGAAGTGGTGAAACCCATCACACAAATAGATCCAGCACCTTGGATAACTCCTTTAACATTAAGAGTAAAGGCTTTTTCACTATGATTCCATTTTAACTACCATGGCTGCATCCTATGAAATCCTGGGGTTTGTAGTCTGGGGAGGCACCAGAGCTCTCTGGCTGAGGGAATTCTAAATGCCTCTCCCTCAATTCCAAATCCCAGGATTCCATAGGAGGTTGCCATGGCAGTCCAAGTGGAATCACAGTGCCATAATTTTTCAGTATGAAGACCCTAAAATCCAGACTTTACTGCCCCACTGAAAGTGAAGCCACAGCTGTTGCTGGCTTCAGCTTTTCTTTTACATCAGTACTTTGTCACCATGATACTGAGCAATATTATGATTATTATTATGATCCGCTAAGCAATATTATTCAATGATTTTGTCCTGTCCCTTTGGTGTAGGACATCAAGATTTCCTACAGCTATTTGCAGTTTTTACGGAACACTACTGTTTATCTCTACAGGGACATTTTCAGGTAATTTTGCTGATACTTCTTCCTCATTCATCACCTGCTTTTCTTCACCGACCTAGTCTTCAGAAACTTGTTTTGCTGGGAGGATGTTGATTGCTTAAAACATTAGAATATATTTTTCTTTCAATCTCTCTTCTTTGTTTAATCAATTCCTTAATTCTTCTGTAATTGTTTCTGTTCTCTTTCCTCACCCAAATGTCATGATTGCTGACTGCAGCTAGCCGCTTCTTTCAAACTGGAAATACTATGGAAATCTTTGTGACAAGATGGTATCATTGTTGTATACGGTGTGTGTGTGTGCTTTCAAGTTGCCTGTCGACTTATGGCAACCGCCTGAATTTCATAGCATTTTCTTGGGCAAGAATCACACTTTATCACAGCACACTGTTATAGCGCTATTATTCATTTTAACAGCTCTGGCTGCCTCCTGTGGAATCCTGGGATTTCTAGTTTACGGAGGGACATTTAGAATTCTCAGCCAGAGAGCTTTTAATAATAATAATAATTATTATTATTATTATTTATATCCCGCCCCTCTACAAAACACAATTGGGGCGGCTTAGAACATTAAAATATCCACCCAAAAACCCTCTATCCCAACCCCCTCTTAAAATACTGTACAATTAAATAATTCAAAGCATACTTAAAAATACTACAAATAAACAATAGACGGTGGCTGTAGCGGGTTGGGGATAAATTTCGGATGGCCAGGTATCTATTCAGGAAAGGCCCTCACTAAACTACAAACCCCAGAATTCCACAGGAGGCAACCATAGCAGTTAAAGCGGAATAATATCACTATAATAGCGTAGTGTGATAAAGTCCGTAGTCTAATAGTATAATAGCCTACAGCACCAGGCACTCTCTTCTCAGCTGGGTCATTCCTACCCCGCATTTCCCACTAGAAACAGCAGAGAGCCGACGCACTTGCCCAGTACAAGCGACAAAGAGGCCACCCCGGGGGCTTATCTATCCCGCCCTCCCTTTCCGGGAGCCGGCGAGGAAACGCAGCCACGGCGCGCACGCATCAGCGCACTCACACGCGCGCCCTCTCCGCTCCGTGCCCTGACCCACTTCGACAGGGAGTCGCCTTACAAGCTCCCGCGCTTTCCCCCTCCCTCCCTCCCTCCTCCTTCTCCGGCCGACGCTTTTCCCGCCGAGTCCCGAAGCGGCTGCTAGAAGCTTTTCCCGCCAATGGAGGCTCAGCCTGCCCGCTGGTCCCGCCTCCTCCCCCCCGCAAGGGAGACGGCGCAACCCGGGCAGGCGAGGGAAGTGACTTCACAATGGGGTCTCCCCGCCCAATCACAAAGCCAGGGCGGCCTCGGCCAATGAGAGAGCAGCCGCCTTTTCCCCTCGCAGCCAATGGGAGCGCTGGAGGCTGGAGCGGGGAGAGGGGGGTGTTCGCCTTGCCGGGAGGGAGAAACTCACAAGAGCGCGGCGGCGGCGGCGGCTCCGCCTCCCTTTGGTCGGTGCGCGGCCTGGCGTTCCCTCCTCCTCCTCCTCCCTGCCCGGCTGGCCTCTTGTCTCTTCGGCGGCCATGGCGGCGGTGGCGGCAGCAGCAGCGGCGGAGCAGGAGCAGTTCTACCATCTCCTACGCGACCTGCTCAGCCCGGACAATGTGGTCCGAAAACAGGCCGAGGTGACTGACTGTGTGCCTTGCTCTCTCTCCCGCCTCCCTTCAGTCCCGACCCGGCGCCAGCCTCTCCGGAGCCCGGCCTGGCCCTGTCAGCGGTGGCCTCTCCCTCCCTCCCTCCCTCTGAGGGGGCCCCACGTGCTCTGGCCGCGCTCCCCAGTCCCCCTCCCACCCCCGCGCGCACGAGGCAGGGCGGCCGTTGGAGCTGTTGGAAGGCGAGCCGGCCTCGAGGATCGGACCCCAGCCGGCCTTTTTTCCCCACAAAAGCCCCGAACGGCTCCTCCTCCCCCCCCCTCCTGATCTGGTTTCTGCTTCCCTCGCTCTCCTCTCAGCCGCTCACGTGCCCTGTTCCACTATCCCGCGTTCGAAGCGCGTCCTCCCCACCCCCGATAATATGTGGGCCTTTCCGACATTGCCTTCCTCAGCATGCCCTCCTGAAATAACTCTTGACTCTTCCCACCCACCCAGCCCGCCCTTTCCTGTCCCTGGTTTCTTTCTCCCGCATTTCTCATGTTCATCTCTTCTTACTCCCGTCCCTAAACGAACTTCATACCTTTTTTGCCAACCTCCTCCTTATCCACTCTTTTTCTGTCATGGTCACATTTTAACCGCTGATCCTCTACCCTAACGTTTCTGGGGGTGATAGACACCCAGAGTTGGTGCCATTATTATGATTTCCCTTAAGTATTGCAGAATGCAAGGGGAGGGTCCTACTCCCTTTTCTTCCTGGGAAATGCTCAGGAGGCACATCCCCTTTCCCAGTAAATTACATTTACTGGGGGTGGGATAAGAAATCAGAGAATACTTCAAAGCTCATTGGCCTATATAGTTTGAGTAGTTATGATAAAACTTGTTATGGTGCTTTGATCGTGTATTCCTGCATGGCAGGGGGTTGGACTGGATGGCCCTTGTGGTCTCTTCCAACTCTACAATTCTATGATTCTGATTCTCTGTACATAGAATATAGGCGTGTGTAAATGTGGCAGGCTAAAAAAAGACCCCAACCAATGTTATAGTAGTCACTTGTTTACCTATATGCTGTAAGTTAAAATTCTGTGTTTTCCAGGGGAGGGGGAGTTAATCGGTTTGTGAATATCCTGGGTTGGATTTAGTAGGGGAAGAAGAAGGAATTCTGTGCTCACAGTTCAGTCTATTTGCTTCATGGTAAACAGTCACCTCTTTTTAAAAGAATGCTCTTTTTCTTCACCCAGCTTACTATATTCAAAGGAATGCAAGGCTCTTATGAAAACTTAAGACAATCTTGGTCCCTTAAATTGTCAGATAATTTTGTGTTTCTAATCAGTCAGATTTCTTCAGGGTTTAATATAGTACTGAATGAAGCTTTTTTCCTCTCTGTTGTATGCTTCTCATTATTAGCTGAAATTCAGAACTACAGGATTTCTCTGTAATTAGTAAATTAGGACAATACTTTTCTCCCACCCAGAGGAGTGCTTTATGTCCTTTATTTGAAAAGCCTAGTGGGGAATCTCTGTTCCATTGAAATAAATGCCAGTGACTGGCTTAGCATTTTCTCATTGGATAACTGTCCTGAGGCTTTTATCATTTGCATCATTTGAGTGGTCAGCAGAGTTCAGCACATTCTTTCAGTATGAACAATTGTATAAAAAGCTGTTCTCAGTACGCTAACATAAAACTATACAGTCTGATCATTTCTCTTTCTTTACCTGACATGCAGACCACATTCAAGATGAAAATTCCAGACAGTTTTAAGTGCCAGGAAGCAGCATAGTATGCATATATCTGTTCTGAAACATAGGACTTTATCACACGAGACTAATATTTTGGAACTAGAGCAGGATAGTAGCGTTATTGGGGAGTACTTACTGCACATCATCATCTTCATCCCAGTGGTGGTGTGTGCTTCAATTGTTTCTGAAGCTCACCTTATCATTGACAGGTTTGCCCAATAACTCCCAATAATGCTGCTAGTCCACCTCGTGCAGTAATCTCTTCTACTTCAGAAATGGAAGAGATAGCTGTCATGTGGCACAAGGGGGTGGGATTCTCTTCTTGCCCCTCCCCTGCCCTGTCAAGCAAGCCTTCCATTTTTTACTTATTTATTTGCTGTTCTGATCTGCTGGCCCAATCTCACTTCCTCCTCCCCTCATTCTGCTCTGTCTCCCCTTCCCAGCCCAATCTCACTTCCTCTGCCCTCCCCATCCTGACCTCTTCCCCCCCCCCTGCCCAATCTCACTTCTCCCACCCTTCCCATCCAATAGAGCAATAACAGGGAGGAAGCAGGCAGTGTGGAAGGAATATACCGGTATTGGAGCGGAGGTGCGATAATTATTGCTCCATTACCACTATGTTTCCACTTGCTTCCAAAATGGGATTGCTGCGAGATGACTGCCTAGTGTGATAAAGTCCATAGATTATAAGAGTCAAAAGATGTAGTTATTTTTCTCTTTTGAGTCACAAGTAACATGACAAGGTACTGAAGACTTTTGTGACAAAAGCTGTGATTAATTGGTGTGTCATAAAATTTGCCTCACTTGAATGCAAGGAAGATAAGGACTGATGAGCCTATTGCCCAATTATGATAGTGTTCACTGTCTAGTGTTTGGTGGTAGTGTGGGTGTTTTGTTGTTCAGTTGTTAAGCCTCCATCATCAGAGGAAATATACCTTTGAATGCCAAATGCTTGGCACAGAGAACAGAAAGTTTTTGCTTTCTTGTCCTTGAGAGCTTATTAGTAGCTTCCATCTACTGTAGCTGTAGGTCTAAGATCTTACACTTGAGGAGAGCTCCTCAAGTGGGTTGGAATCTAGGAAATTCAGATTGGTAAGGGTCTTGAAATTAGTACACATAACAACAGTCATTGAGTTAGTTTTGCTGTGAGAAACTATTAGCAACCAATACAGGCAATTTGAAGGGAAAGGCAATTCTTGCCCCTTTTTTTTTAATCCTGGGGAGTAGGGGTACTGCTGTCAGCACTAATTGGTACAAATACAGAATGACCCCCATATCCATGGGACCAGTACCCATGGTTTCACTAATTCGTGTCCAATTTTTAAAAAAGTTCTCTCTAGGCATTTTCTAGGGCCTCCAGCACAATTCTTTGGTATGTTTCTGCCAGAAGTTGGCCACAGATTTGCTCAGGAGGACCTAGAAAATGCCTAGAGAGGTGTTCTCTTTAGGAATGTCTAGGTTCTCCAGTGTGACTCTATGGTATGCTTGGGCTTGAAGTCGATCATTTCAATAGGGTCTGCTATTACCTGTGGGTTTGCGTTTCCACTATAAGTCCAGGAACGTATTCCCCAGACATGGGGATTATACTGTATATAATTGTCTTAGGAGTCAGCAGGGCTATCCATTCACTACCTATGCACTTACATGGTGCTGCCTCTGACACCATTCACCAACATCAGAAAGAAGCTAAGAAATTCCTTTCCCTCTCCCATATTGCTGTGCAACAGTGAGCATCAGACCTGCTCAGGAAACCACCACACTTGCTATTGCTAAGTATGAATGAAAAATACATCAATAGTAATTCCCCACTATAGAAGAGGAGTCAGTAGTTTTTACTGTCTTTAGTGAGTCATATAGACTTAGGCAGAACTTGATCATGGTTGCATTTTTCTCATGCCTAGATGAGTAGGCAATACAGCTGTCCCTCCACATTTGCGGAGGTTAGGTTCTTGAGACCCCCACGAATGTGGAAAAACCGCAAATAACAGATGCTGCTAACGCGCGCCCCCCCCCAGAGGGAGGGAGGCAGCAGGAGGGTGTCTGGCCAGCCTGGCTGGCCTCTCCGCGGCCTTTCTGAGGGGACTGCAGGCCTTAGAAGCCCCGGAGCCCGCCGGGGAAGGCAGCGTGTGGGCGGGGAGGAGGCTGCGCTGCCTCTCCCCGGCCTTCTCAGCGGGGTCCAGGGCTTTGGAGCCCCGGACCCCACTGAGAAAGGCTGGGGAAGGCAGCGTGTGGGCAGGGAGGGAAGCTGCCCGGCCTCTCCCCAGCCTTCCTGAGGGGACTCCGGGTCTTAGAAGCCTCGGAGTCCCCTCAGGAAGGCCGGGGAAGGCGGAGGGAGGGAGGCTGCCCACCCCACCCCCACCTTCCTCAGCGGACTCCGGGACTTTGAAGCCCCAGAGCCGCCTCTGGAAGGCCGGAGAAGGCGCAGGCAGGAGGTTGCCCTGCCTCTCGCCAGCCTTCCCTAAGTGGCTGGGGCTAAACTGCGAATAATCAAAACCGTGAATGTGAAGGGGCAACTGTATTTGCCTTGAAAGAGTTCCATTTAAGTTCAAAAGCTTGCACATCAACAGGTAATAAGATAATCTTATTGGGTATTAATTTTTGGAACACATGCTAGAGGAGTGTCTACTTTCTTGAAATGATTTGCATTTTTTGTGTTGAAGGAACAATTTTTTAAAAAAGAACTATTACCTATGTTATAAAACAGGTGTGGTATACAGTAAGCTTTGGAATTAATTAAGCAGTAGTGAAAATTATTCCTTCTAGCCAGTTTCAGGTACTTCAGAATCCAGTTTCTTACTCATCCTAGTGTTTAGAGAAACGGAAGGCAATGGTTTTGCTTCAGAAGGAAAATTGGAAAGCAACATTGCTTCTTGCTCTAGAGAGCTGCAGGACTATTTTATCTCCTAGAGTTGGGTGATAGATCAACTCCAGAATTAAGAACATGAGAAGCTCTGGTCCCTTCTGTAGAGATCTCGTATGTTATTTTTGCTTTGTAAAGCGTGAAACTAGCTTTCTAATTTTATTTAGAATTAAGTCTTAAATGGAAGTGTGACTTTAAACTGAATTGTTAACTTGTCATGAAATAGAATTAACTAGCATTAAATAAAGGGAAATTAAAATTATATGTGTGTTTTAATTGTTAGATGCCACACATGTCCATGTGTTCTGTCAGCAAACATTTTGATGAAATGGAATATTTTAGGATTTCTGTATGTCTCCTTTTCCTGAGATAGAGGAAAACCATTGCCTTTCTTCTTATTTCAGGGACTTTAAAAGCTTCTCTTCATGATTAAAAGATGCTTTCCTGTTTATAATACTTTCTTTAGTTTTATCTTTGATAGTGCAAAATACTGATTTATAAATATAGAAGTACATCTATGAACAGCATGAATACTTTTTTTTTCCAAGTTTAATCTAGTTTCTGTGTAGCCAGGATAGCCAGGATATGTTATATGTAGGATAAACAGCAGTGTACCTTTGAATTTCAGTCATTGGCAAATGATAGTGAAAGAAGATGATCACTCTTATGGGCTGCTTCTGGGTTGCCCTTAGGCTTCTGTTTTGCCAGTCATGGGAACAGAATACTTGACCAAATAGGCCTTGGATCTAATATTTTGTTTTTTAAAAATGGTTTACGTAGAGCATAGTAAATCGGAAGTGTTAACCTTTCTTGTGGTCTTTCCTTTCACAGGAAACATATGAGAACATACCAGGCCAATCTAAGATTACATTCCTTCTGCAAGCTATCAGAAATACTACTGTTGCTGAAGAGGTATTATTTTTTTTCTCCAAGAAACATCTAAAAATCTGTAACAGGGAAAACAGTATCACCATTGCAGAATGTTTTGTGCTGTACTGATGTTATTTCAAATTTGCTTTAAACTTGTTAACCAGAATTAACATCTGAGAAGGACTGTGCTGTACTGTAATTACCAATATGGTGCAGAACAAATAATTGGCAAACTGTTTCTATAGATTTAGTGGTAATGTTCAGTGTTAAAGGCAAAAGTCTTGGGCTTGTGCATTCCCTCCTCACCCTGCACACATGGATAAGAAGCTCCCTTTCCTAGTTTAAAGGCAAATCAGTTTACCATTTTGCCTTTAGAACTAGGATCACAAACCATGGCTTGAATAACCCCATAGGTCTGGATCCTAACTTTCATTCTGCAAATAGAATAGAGCATTTCCTTCTTCCTTTCTCTGCAGCCCCCTGTGCCCATGAAAATCTGTTTTTCATGGGTAGGAAGATACTTGTGGGTGGTGTCAGATGGTATGAGGAGGGCAGATGGAGTGAAAAGCTGATGGAGGAAAACATTCTGTCCTTTACATGAATGGAGGAGCTATTTAGAAGGAGCAGCAGTCAAGCTCCAGAGAAGGGAAGTCCTGTTCTGTTCACAGATGCAAATCTACTATCCAAGCCAGTCATGTTATTGAAGCCATTGTGTTTCTAGTGAGATTCTGCTTAGCATTCCACTTGAAGGAGCTCTGCCAATGCAGAAAGGCATCAGTGTACAGGTTTTGTTTGGGGACATTCACAGGAGTTGTCAATAGAAAGCAGTCTAACATAGCTAACGTGCATATCTGCTCATGGTGTCTTGGAATTCCCTCATTACTGAGTTTAATCTTCTTACTATATATCCCAACACAATCTTCCCTGCATTATTGGTTGTATATTAGGTCATAACTTTCCCTCACTAATTTAGCAACGGTTGTGAAGAAACATAACAAACAATTAAGTCATAATAACTGAGTGAGAATGTTTGTAAATTGAGTTGCATATGTGTTCCCTATTGTACATAATTAACACCAACTGCACTTGATCGTAGTCAAAAGGCCAAGAAGTTATTAATTAACACAAGCTCATCTCAGTATTATCATCAGTCATTGACTATACTGGTATGTATGCAGGTGAAGCCATCATATCTTTTAACAGTCCTCAATTGTTTCTGTTATAACATTGCATACAACTCTGTGTTGCATGTCACTGTTATGGTGATCCCCACAGAAAATGGACATGGTTGTCCAGTCTTCCATACTTTCTGTTTCTATGGTCTTTAAGGCACTGGTTTTCTACAGTTTGGCTTCTCTTTTGATCTGCATACAAACCATCTCCTTCTTTTCTGTTGCTGTCATTCACCATATATTTCCTGTAATGTCTTGAGTATTTGTTGTACTCCTGTGTTTTGAATGCAAAGAAATTGAATTGCCCATGCCCAGAATTGGTCCTGACAGAACTGAACCTTTGTCAGGTTCAGAGTTGAAATCACTGTAAATTATATCATTTGTACATCCAATGCTGGTATATTTCCTTTATAGCTCTAGATATATTGATATACTGTATTCACAGTTGGCATATTTCCATTGGTTAATTTTGGGTGAAAAGTGTGTGTGTTCTGTCTTGGAAGTGGCAATTTTGCCTCCTTTCCTTGAAAGACTAATTAGTTAAGCTATTAATTAAAATGCTAATTCACTTCTAAAATGTACTTTAATATATACTTGTTATTGTTATTATTAACTTTTTATATTCTGCCTTTTCCCCAAGACTGGGGCTCAATGCAGCTTACAAAGAAATTAAAAAGATTACAATTAACAACATAGGAAAACCCACATTAAAACTGAATTAAATTAAGAATCATATTAAAAACATGCACCCTAAAACATTTTAAAACAATAAACGTTACAATTAAAAGTATTAAGTCTGTACCCTATTCACAATATCATGAGGATGAATTATGGATCATTCGTGAATGATACTTCTATGTAAGTATTAAGATGTTGCAGAAAATCTCTGCTTGAAGTCCATGAAACTCTTTAGTACATGCTTCTAAGTGTACAGTTCTTCTATTGTAGAGTCAGTTGCTTTGTTTAGTTCTTATATCAACTGTGAACATAAATAGTTGAAGGGAACTAGCTACATGACTAAAGATGCCAAAAATAGGTGTGGAAGTGTCAGTACCTTGGCTTTGCATTTAGGTTTTGTGCATAGTTATGTAGAAATAATACTACAAAGAACAGAACTGCACTATATTGTCTTAAAATAGTTTTCCAAGCAAACATTCTAATGTACAGTATATCTGTTTAATAGGCAAGACAAATGGCTGCTGTGCTCTTACGGAGACTTCTGTCAGCATCTTTCGAGGAAGTTTATCCAACGTTACCCCCTGAAGTTCAGACTGCCATCAAAAGTGAACTGCTTTTGATTATTCAGATGGAAACACAATCTAGTATGAGGAGAAAAATCTGCGACATTGTAGCTGAACTGGCCAGGAATCTAATAGGTATGTGATATTTATTTATATTTCTTAGTTACTCTTTCTTAAGATGTTGAAGGCAGTGTGTAACATAAGTTTGCAGCAAATGATAAAAATTAATTAATAAAACAAAGTATTTTTAAGGAGAAAAAGCTTGCAGAGCCAATATGATTCAGAAACAGTGGCCATATTTGTCCAGATAATCTTATCCCTGTATAGAAATTTTTTGAAATGGAAAAGTTTCCACTTGATAGCCAAAAGAAGAAGAAGTTTACATTAACAACTATTTTATTTGTGAACCACCTTGGAGAGGGTTTGCCTGGAAAAGAGGGATAAAGTTATTTTAATTGAATAAAATAAGAAGGAGGAGGCTACTTGGATTATTGTCAAGGTGAATGCAGCCATAGGGAAGCACTTCTGATTTAGAATGGAATGGAATATAAAGTAGGGTCTTTTTGACATTGCTGGGAGGGAACTGCTATATTTCTGTATTTCTGGCTATTTATAATCTTCATGATATGCAAGGCTCTTGTTCACCAATTGGGTTCAACTCTGTAGTTGAAATAAAGATGTAACTTAGAAAAGAAAATTATAAAAGAAGTCAACTTAAAATATCCATTTACATTTTGAGAAAAATTGTACTTAGATTCACTACCCAAGCTTTGACTGTATCAGTCCAGAGTGGTGTGTGTTTCAATAAGCACATCATGTTCCTTATGGAGCTTTTCCATAACATTAGTGGGAATGCCATTTCTATGGATAATCTAACAATATAATTCCAAGATCTTTCACCAGGGATGTCTGAGGGGTTCTTTTCCCTTTCTTTAAAGCTTTATTTCATCAAGATAATATGCAACACACTACACACCTACTGATGACTAGGCTGAGCAAGCCCTCCTCCCTTCCTTCACTCTCTGTGGTGGTGGGGCAGCCATTGGGGCGGCATGGGGGTGAAAAAACGGGGAGAGGAGGGTGAGTGAGCCCTCATTTCTTTCGCTCTCTGCACCCATGGAAGTGGCACGGGGGGGGGGAGAGAAATGGGGAAAGTAGAGGAGGAGAAGCGAACCCTCCTCCATTCACTCTCCATGGAAGTGGGATGGCCATGGAGATGGCACGGGGGGGGGGAGAGAAATGGGGAAGGGAGAGGAGGGGGAGCAAGCCCTCCTCCCTTCCTTCGCTCTCTGCGGCGGCAGGACAACTGCGGCTATGGCACGGGGGGGGGGAAGGGAGAGAGTATGGCAGCCACCCTCCTACCTTCCCCCAATCCCATAGCAGCGGCAGCTTGGGTGGGAGGGTGGTAATGACAACCACCCACCTCCATTCCCCATCCCCAATTGTTAGAAAATGCCAGCCACAGATGCAGGCAAAACATCAGAAAGAATCTATTCCAGAACACGGCCTCACAGCCTGGAAAAAAACCAAGGAAAATCTATGGATGCTGGCCGTGAAAGCGTTCGACTTCACATTGAACATCTCTACGGGGAAATGCACACCCTCATATTTTTTTAAAAAAAAAAAAAAGACGAGGAAAGCCACGAATGCTTTTCTTGCATACTTTTTGCTCTTTGTGGCCTTCCTCCTTCACAATGCGGTGAGACAATGCATTAAGACAACTTGTTTTACAAGCAATTTCTCTGAGGAGTATTTTCACCTTGTAGACAACCCCAAGTGCTGTAGAATTTGTTTAACTATTTTTTAATTCTGGCAACCAGACAAGGACATGAGAAAATGCTTACAGGGGAAAAAAAGCTCATTTGGGCCCTGAAAATTCCAGAACAAATAAAGAGTTGCTATAAAACTTGGCAATTTTTCCCCTTAAAGAATAATAGCAGTTATTTTAACAGATTGCTTAAATGCTATCATCTCCTTTTCATTTTAATTTTGCAAGGAATATTTTCAAAATGTTGAACATTTGTTTGTTCTAGATGAGGATGGCAATAACCAGTGGCCAGAAGGTCTGAAGTTCTTGTTTGAATCAGTCAACTCTCAAAATGTAGGACTGCGGGAAGCTGCACTACATATCTTCTGGTATAGTGTTGTTCCTAAATGAGCACATCGGTGTATTTTACATAGCAGTGTAAGATGATAAAATTGTTTCAAGTTACTGACTCTCAGAAAGCCTGTTTTAAAACCTGGCTTCACACCAGCTTTGAAGGGAACCTTGTGTTCCAGGTGAACTTCTCAAGGGTCCCTCAGTGAGTCAAATAATGGTGGCTTAGTAGCCACAGCTAAATGTGTATGTGCTTTAGTAATCCACCATTGTTCTGTGTTAAATGAGTGTGTACCTAACACCTTGACCCCAAGTCCTATTTTGGCTTGCTAAGTGTTAGTGATGCACACAAACTGATGTAGAATGCATAGATACAGAAAGATTGGTCATTATTTTCTTTAAAATACAATATTTTATATCATTTTGTACATATATGGCATATTTGTTTCATGTTTTTAATGTGTATACTTTTAAAGATGCTTAAAATGTATGTTATTTTTTTTAACCATTTAGGAACTTCCCTGGTATTTTTGGAAATCAGCAGCAGCATTATTTGGACGTCATCAAACGTATGTTGGTACAATGTATGCAGGACCAGGCGAATCCAACGGTAATTTGAAACCTATTTGATCATGTCTGATGACATTATCAGATTGAATTTGTACCAGAAACCCTTGTTTAACATTGGAGTATTGTAGCCTTTGAGGAAGAAAATGTCTGGAAAGAAAACTGGTAATCATAGTTGAGTACTTGATACCATTGACTATAATATAGTAGGCCATTTGTCTGGGATGGATTTCTAAACATTTTTTTATATTAAGGGCAGTTTCAGAAGATGATTGTGAAAAACTCCTGTTTAGCATTTACATTGTCTCCCAGTGTTCTATCTTGTCCTCCAGTGTTTTATCTTGCCCTTCATTTTATTTATCATCTACATCAATGGTTCTTAACCTTTTCTTTACCAGGGACCACCTTTAAATATATTTTGTTGCCGCGTACCCCCAAGATTTAAAACAACAACAATACTAATATCTGATAATAATACCTGATAGTGGGGTTGTCCAAATGGTGAATATAATCCGAATGGAATTCGCATAGAAGGTGATCTGTCTATATGGATATTCGCATCAAGATGTTGTATTCAGAAGAGGGGAGCCAAATCAACCATAAACTGTGTTAGGGAAGCCTTCAGGGCTTTTCTCGGAGCTTTAAAAACCTTCATAGGAAATGCAAATGTCCAATCATTAAGACAGTTGCATTTGCATTGCTGTGTTGAGGCAGAGCAAGCTGATTGGCCATACAAACATGGAGGTGGGCCTTGCAAACAGGGCAAGTGCCTGCTGCTGCCATGTTGGATTTTCAGCTAAGCAAGAGATCGGTAAGGCAATAAGATGGCAATCTTTTCCTCTCTTTTTTTTTTTTTTTGTAAATATGAAGTATTGCTTGTGCACAATAAATGGTTTTTTAAAGAAAAAAATCGACTGCAGCAGATTTAAAAAACATGAGTACAGTTGTTCCTCCGTATCCATGGATTTGGTATCCATGGATTTAAGTATTCACAGCTTTAAAATAGTCTTTAAAAAATAATAATCCAAAAAGCAAACCTTGATTTTGCCATCTTATATAAGGGACACCATTTTGCTATTCCATTGCATATAATGGGACTTGAGTATTCATGGATTTTCGTATCCACAGGGGGGTCCTGGAACCAAACCCCAGCGAATATGAAGGGACAACTGTAATTCACTTGCGGCCGCCACTTTGACTAGGTGGTATGCAAAGTTTAGGGGGGCTGTAAAACCATTAAGACAGGTCACAGTGCTGCAAATTGCTATTTCTTTGGAGCAATCTGTTTGTTTTTCCCCTCATATAGATGAGCCCAATAATAATAATACAGTTATACCATCCATGAAACCTTCCCTCAGAGGCACGGGAGTGGGAGGAAAGACTTTTCTCCTACTTCTTCTGCAAGTTTGTGGCTGAAGTAGATTGAATGGCAATGCACAGGCCAAGCCAGCCAGCCAGACTTTGCCTGGGCTTCTGTCATGTGGCTGCTCCACTGCAGGGAGGAGGTGGGCCAAGCAACTTTCAACCCTCCGCAGACCCCCTGTGAGGACATTGTGGAACTCTGGGAGTCCCCAGACCCCAAGTTAAGAACCACTGATCTACATGAAATGGCTAGTCAAGGACATCCAGGATTGGAAAGTTTTATTATGCTTAACTATCTCTCCTTTTATCTAAATTTCAGAAAACTATTCAAGTTCTGAAATGGTATCTGATATTCATAAGGGAGTGGGTGAGGGTGAACAAATTGAAACAAATCTATCTTCCTTTCTGATGATCTGCTGTAGACAAATATAGGTTTTTGTCTGATAAACTGATTTGCTGTAATGCTGTAAAATGTTGCCATTTGTACAGTTGGCTGTTTTTATCCATTTTATTGAACCTAATATGTGTTAACTGAAAACAGTAACTTTCGTTACAGCTCCAGTTCAGACTGCGGGTGATGTTCTTTAAGGGCTTATTTATCTGTATGTCTAAGATCCACAGAGTAGAATTTTCCTTCCCGAAACAGTTGAGATTTAGGAGAGTTAAGTATCCCGGGGGTGGTGGTGGTGGCAATCTTTATCCATATTGGATTTTTTGTGGTGATTGTGTCACCTGCAGTACAGTATCATCCCAACCTGATACAGAAAGAAGGAAACCCAGGAAGAGGGGCTGCTTTCTTGTATGGATATTTTTCTACCTATGATTTTAGGACAGGTGCAGGCAGCTGCAGTGAGTATTTTCTAGACCAATGGTCAAATATCATTCCTTCTCCATTCCCCCCTCCCCCAGTTGTGTGTGGCACTAAAAAAGATTGTTGATGGACACTTATTTTATAGGCCAACTAAAGACCTCATTTTTCTGGTACCAGATCCTGTTTGACATCGGAAGCTAAGCAGGGCCAGCTCTGGGCTATGTTTAAGAGGAAGGAACTGGCAAAGCCACCTCTGAGTTTTCCTTGCCTAACAAAACCCTATGAAATTCATGGGGTCACTATAAGTCGACAGGCAACTTGAAGTCACATAACACACACACTCATTAGGGATCACACACAAAGATGTGATGGTGAAGCACTGCTTAGGAAATAAGCAAGTATCCTGTGGTGGGGCATGTGATTCCTATCACTGTTAAACAAGGGTCAGCTGCTCTGTTTTCTCTGTCTGTAGAATGGCTGTGATTCAGGGAAGGGGGTGTCAGCACAAGATTAGAGAAAATTTAAAATTTATATGCAAGTTCCAAATGTTTAAGGAACACTATGATACACTAATGTCAGTATTTAATTTTTTATTCTAGATCAGAACACTATCAGCTAGGGCTGCGGTTGCATTTGTTCTTGCTAATGAGCAAAATCTTCCCCTCCTTAAACATTTTGCAGACTTGCTCCCTGGAATCTTGCAGGTAAAGTCTCTTCTAGAAAGTTTTCTCAAGTACATTTACATTATCTTCTATAAATTAAGACGACGTGACATCTGAAATGAATCGGATGTTGCTCTTTTCCATGTCAATAATGAATGAATTTCTAGTGTGGACATCAGCACAGTAGATGTTGCTAATAGTAAGAGTTACTCCTTGCCTTTCAAATAGAAAAAGTTGTTTGAGAAAACACTATGAGGTCTCAAAATACCAATTGTTTTGCTTTATGCATTCAAACTTTATGGCATGGGAACAAGTGCATGGAGAGCTGTTACATTCAAGTGCTGTCAGTAATTTTTTGAAAGGACCTTGATAGAAAATAACTAAGGAATTAATCTCTGCAGTTGGCATTACATTGCCGTATTGACAAACTTCTCTAAAAATTGAGATTGTAAAATGTGAATGTTAAATGTACTAGCTAGTTGTTTTGGTTTTCTTTTTATGTAATTATGCCAGTCAAATACACAGTTTAAAACATTTTGCTTTAGAATGTCATGGTCCTTTGTTTCATGTGTACTGTGATAAAGACCACCTTCAAGTTTAAAAGGGTTATATAGTGAAGAATGGGAAAACAGTGTGTCCTCTTAATGCCTTTAATCAATTGATATTAAATTTATATACAAATATCATGTAAGATATATTTCATGTATGCAATTTAAGATAGTTCTGTATTGCTCCCAGCCCACAAGTGCTCCTAAGCCAATGATCAAGTATAAAGTTTGCAAATGCAGAAGACTAATAAATATGTCAGTAAAGACTTTCAAATATTTAATCACAGTGTACGGTTTCTTATATTGGAAACTGTGGTCATGTAGAACTAGTTCAACTTTCTTCATTTTTCAACATATTTTTCTATAGAAATCAACAAAATTTCAGAAGTAATAGAATTATGTCACCAAATTTTGTGACATTGTAACGTCCAGGATGGTAACAGTAGACTGAAACTTCAGGAAAGACAACTAACACTAAATCTAGTATTTACAGAAAATAGACTTGTTTTAATCTTATTCTGGTGCACTGTTATGTCTACTATTTTATTACTTGTCCTCAAATACTAGGGATTTGTAAAAATTTATGTTATGCTTTCATAAAAATTTCCCAAGTTTTTACATGCAAAATAACAAAAAACATAAAAAACTTTCTTATATAGGCAAATGAAAAAAATATATAATGTTCATGTATATAGCATAACTTGTTTACCCCAGAAGGTCCTCCCAAGATAGTCTTACATTGAAAAGATGTTGTGAAGGTCATGTCGGTTTTCAGTTTCCTCATCATACGGTAATTAGGAGAGATGTTTAACAAATGTGGCATCCGCTGTAAAGTGGCTATGAAGTGTACAAAAGGAAACTTGACCGAGTAGAACAGGTAACACTTGAAGTGCCCACTAAAATTATTTGCAGTGGTTAAGTGAAACATAATACTGTACATACTTCAGCTTCAGAGCTCCAACCAATATGTTTTCTGTGCATAGGTTTAGGGGTTTTTGCCCACTTAAAATATTGAAGAAGAGCTTGGTTTTGAGTGTGAATTGTTGGTGAAGTTGTCTTAACTGAATTCTCATATTTTAGGCAGTGAATGATTCCTGTTACCAAAACGATGATTCGGTCCTGAAGTCTCTTGTAGAGATTGCAGATACAGTTCCAAAATATTTACGTCCACACTTAGAACCTACATTACAACTGAGTTTGAAGGTATGTTTGAACTTCCCATTCCACATTTCAATGTATTATTTGGTGTTCTTTTTGTTATTTGTTTTTTAATGTTCTATTTAAATATTTGATTTCAGCTGTGTGCTGACACTAATCTCAGTAATATGCAACGT
The DNA here is from genome assembly GCA_030847615.1 of Gambelia wislizenii. Lineage (NCBI taxonomy): Eukaryota > Metazoa > Chordata > Lepidosauria > Squamata > Crotaphytidae > Gambelia > Gambelia wislizenii. Next base: position 217,123,223 of record JAUMIR010000003.1, read on the forward strand.
CAGCTGGCCATGGAAGTAATAGTTACATTATCAGAGACTGCTGCTGCTATGCTGAGAAGGCATATCAACATTGTTGCACAAGCTAGTGAGTAAACTTACTCTGTTATTTTTCATGGGTAAAATTGAGTGATACCTATTTACAGTAGTGAAATTGTAAGTGCTTGAGAGACACTTACTGTACAAGACAACACAGTGTGTACAGAACTATTATGAAAAGCCAAACTCCTACTGATCAGCTGAATCACTCCTTTCCCCAAGCAAATCAGAGGGTTTCAACACTTTCTTTAAGAGCTGCAAATATGTGTCCCTATTATGGGGTCATTTTAAAAGGCAATCGAAAATGTGTTGATTTTTTTAATATAATAGATGCTAAGCAATTCAAAACCTGATGAATGCTTAAACTTCTTGACTACTAAAAATAAACTAACAGATCATTCAGATTTATACATATCTGAACATTTTTGCATGAAGTGGGGAAAACTGATTAAAAAGTAAATCAGTCTTCCGAATAGTTAATGGATTAAGAATTAAGTGCCTGTTTAAATCAGACAAATTTAATTAGTTCTTCATAGCATTTGATTGGCACTTAAGTTTAATGCAAATTGGTATTTCCCAGTTTCTTAAGTATTGCTTTGTCTACACTGAGGTGAGCAATACCTGTGGCTTAATGTGAAGTTGAAGGCTTTCATGGCTGGCATCCATAGATTTTCCTTGGTTTTTTTTTTCCCAGGCTGTGAGGCCGTGTTCTGGAAGAGTTTATTTCTAACGTTTCGCCTGCATCTACGGCTGGCATCTTCAGAGAATGGTTGGGTAGGAGTGTGTGGAGGGGTTTATATACTGTGAAGCCCCGTTGGGGAGGATATGTAAATTTGTGTATTTGAATGACTAGTTTCTGGGTGGAGATACGTAAGGAGGATTAGTGTCTGTTTTGCTAATGGTTGGTTAATGGTCCATTATCTGCTGGAAATCCCCCTGCCCCTGGGTGGAGTTAATTTGCAAGTGTTGAGTTCTGATTTTAGTGTTCTTCAGGACTGGCAGCCAGATTTTGTTTACTTTTAGGGTTTCTTCTTTCCTGCAAAGAATAGCAGCTATTCTTTCCTGCAAAGAAAAGAAGCTATTGAAATCCACAAACACCTGGACAACTTTCCTGAAGTTGTCCAGGTGTTTGTGGATTTCAATAGCTTCTTTGTACATTCTGACATGATAGTTGTTGGCCTGGTCCAGAATTTGGGTGTTTTCAAATAACATTTTGTGTCCAGGTTGGTTTATAACATGTTCTGCTACTGCTGATTTTTCTGGCTGGCCCAGTCTGCAGTGTCTCTCTCATGTTCCTTGATTCGTGTTTGCACACTGCGTTTAGTGATCCCTATGTAAACTTGTCCACAGCTGCATGGTATGCAGTAAACTCCTGCAGCTGTGAGAAGGTCTCTTTTGTTCTTCACTGAGCATAGATAGCATTTCTTGGATTTTCTTGGTTGGTCTATAAATCTTTTGGAGGTTGTGTTTCCTCATCAGTTTTCCTATTCTGTCTGTGACTCCTTTGATGTATGGTAAAAATACCTTCCCTTTGGGTGGCTGTTTTTCTTCTTCATTCCTGTGGTTTTTTCTGGGTCTGGCTGCTCTTGTGATGTCTGATCTGGAGTAACCATTAGCCTGTAGGGTCCAATTTAGGTGCTTCAGTTCGTGCTCCAGGTAGTGGGGTTCCCAGATCCTTTTTTGTACTGTCTACCAATGTTTTTATTGTCTTCTTTTTTGTCCTGGGTGATGATTGGAGTTCTTGTGTAGGTATCTGTGCGTGAGGGGGGGGGCGGTTCTGTATACTTTGTGATCTAACCGATGGTTTGGTTTGCGGATGACTAGGACATCCAAGAATGGAAGTGTTCCTTCTTTTTCTTTTTCCATCGTGAATTGGATATTTGGGTGGATGCTGTTCAGGTGGTTCAGGAATGAAAACAAATCTTCTTCTCCATGGTTCCAGATGGTGAAAGTGTCGTCCACATATCGGAACCATGTTGTGGGCTTTTTTGGTGCTGTTTCCAGCGCTTGCTTTTCAAAATGTTCCATGTAAAGATTTGCTATCACGGGGCTCAGAGGGCTGCCCATGGCTACCCCCTCTATCTGTTCATAGAATTCGTTATCCCACTGGAAGTAGTTTGTGGTGAGGCAATGTTTGAACAAGGCTGTGATGTCCTCTGGAAATATTTGTTGGATGAGTACCATGGTGTCCATTATGGGGACTTTGGTGAACAAGGAGACAACATCAAAAATTACCAGGTTTTAGTTCAATGTTGTTGATTTTTTTTTCTATGAAGTGAGCTGAGTCTTTGGTGTAGTGGGGGTTTATCCTATGTGGGTTTGGTGTGGCCAGAAACTTGGCCAAGTCATATGTGGGGGATCCAGTGGCACTCACTATGGGTCGGAGTGGAATGGAATCCTTCTGGATCTTGGGAAGTCCATACAATCTTGGTGGGAGAGCCTCTGATCTGCATAGATTCTGGTGTATGATTGGCTGAATTGATGAGTTCTTGATCAAGGCATTTGTTTTTCTGGTGATTTTGTTGGTCAGATCTTGCTTGAGTTTTCTGTATGTTGCAGGGTCCAAGAGTTCCCTTATTTTTTTGTCTGTATTTTTCTGTTTCCATGATTACCGTGGCATTGCCTTTGTCTGCTGGGAGAATAATGATTTCTGGGTCTGCATTGAGATCCTTGATGACTTTCCTTGCTTTTATGGTTATGTTGCTGGGTGGTGGTTTTGCCTTCCTCGGGGTCCTAGCTGTTTCTCCTTTTATTTCTTCTGCCTCTGGTGGTGGTAACTGCAAAATTGCCTCCTTTGGACAGGATGGATCTTTCTTCTTTTGAAAGTTGTCGTTCTGTTAGGTTGATAATAGTCCGTGATGTGTCCAGCTGGGGTTTTTGTTGGTGTTTGGCATTTGTCAAATGTTTGTTTCTGCCTTTAAGTGTGAGTCACCATATCCACTTTCTTGCTTTCTTAAAACCTTGATATAATTCTCTCACAGATGAAGAGAGTCCTAAAACATGTAAAAGCTTAATCTTGGGCTGCTTGCATGTAACCATGTCCTGTATCAGTGGACTGTAGTTCTTCTAAGTATATAAACTATTCATGCTGTGGCAGGATGAAATATATCCAGGTATTGTATTAATTCCAGAGCTGTCTTAGGATCTGAGATTTTGGAGGACTTCATTAGCATTCATATGCTTCTTGGGCCATCTTCTGTAAACTGACAGTGTTCAATTTCTTTAGTTCCTCAGATGTTAACAATGATGGTTGATCTAGAAGAAGATGAAGACTGGGCAAATGCTGATGAGTTGGAAGATGATGACTTTGACAGGTAAACAAGATTTTTTTAAAAAAAACCTTAAATGGTTCACCTTTTTCAAGAGTTCTCTTGCATTTCAAGCTATCTTCTTTGACATCCATAGGGGGCCTGTCCATACAAGTGTCTTAGACCACCATGACCCTTAACTGGACTATGCTTATGTGCAGATGTAGTTTTGTCAACTGCTGCTATAACTAATGCAATTTCCTTAATGGTAGCAACATATTTTGAACCTATTGCCATTGTTGACATTGTGGAAATTGGTGCATGCATGCACAATGTCCAAACTGAGGTTCCTCTGCATAAATGGTACCTCCATGCAAAGGTTAATAAGTTTATGTTCTTATATAAGAATACAATGTGATTATCAAATAGGCACCATCATGATACACAAATAGCTATTGGAATAAGGCTGATGAAAATAGGAACAAACAAGGCCTTGAGATTATATTTGCTCATAGTAAAAAAAAAAGTTAAGATCTTTAAGAAGGAGGACTCCTTCCTTACAAAATGGAAGCTGCAGTCAGAAAATTCTAAGGAGGACACCATTGTTTCCTTTGGGAAACACAGTTTTGCACTTAGGTTGTAAGGGGATAGCTGAAACATCAGAAGTCTATGAAGAATATGTACATCAGTAATAAGATTTATGTTTTCCATTTGTTCATCGCTCTTTAAAGGATGGATCATTCAGATTTATTGAAGTAGCCACTTACCCTTTGTAAAAAGTGCTTCACTGCCAAATTATCTGTATGCCAGAAAACAAAACAAAACAAAAATAATTAAAAAAAAATGTTTGTGTACTTAGTGTGCATTTTGAACATTTTGAACAACTCAGATATGTTAAAATGATGAGTAAGCTTACACAAAACCCATGCAAATTAGTTTTAACATCATAATACTGTCTTAAAATTGTGTTTCAAGTACTTAAAAAGGCATACAAACTGTTTTTCTGTGAAATGTAAACACTTAAGCACACTCTCAGAAACAGAACTGAGTGCTAAATATATTGACTACTAACTTAATTGCTGAGCCATTGTTTATCTTTTTAACTTACCCACTTTTTAGCAATGCTGTTGCTGGTGAGAGTGCATTGGACAGAATGGCATGTGGCCTTGGTGGAAAACTTGTTCTGCCTATGATAAAAGAACATATTATGCAAATGCTTCAGAATCGTAAGTGATGTTATTTTGGTCTTTGAGCAGATGTTTCAATCCAAAGGGTGCTCAGCAGTGGTTCCTCTTCATCTTGGAAAGATGTGACCAGTGGGGTGCCACAGGGTTCTGTCCTGGGCCCAGTGCTATTCAACATCTTTATCAATGACTTGGATGAGGGAATAGAGGACATATTTATCAAATTTGCAGATGACACCAAATTAGGAGGGATAGCCACAGGACAGGATCAAAATTCAAAATGACCTGGATAGACAGGAGAGCTGGGCCAAAGCTAACAAAAATGAAATTCAATACGGAGAAATGTAAGGTACTGCACTTAGGGCAAAAAAAATGAAATGCATAGATATAGGATTGGGGAGACCTGGCTGAATGAGACTACGTGCAAAAGGGGTCTAGGAGTCCTAATAGACCACAGGTTGAACATGAGTCAGCAGTGTGATGCGGCAGCTAAAAAGGCCAATGTGATTTTGGGCTGCCTCAATAGAAGTATAGTGTCTAGATCAAGGGAAGTAATAGTGCCACTCTATTCTGCCTTAGTCAGGCCTCACCTAGAATACTGTATCCAGTTCTGGACACCACAATTCAAAAAGGATATTGACAAATAGGAGCGTATCCAGAGGAGTGTGACTAAAATGGTGAAAGGTGTGGAAACCATGCCTTATGAGGAAAGACTTAGGGAGCTGCATATGTTTAGCCTGGAAAAAAGACGGTTAAGGGGCGATATGATAGCCCTGTTTAAGTATTTGAAGGGATGTCATACTGAGGATGGAGCAGGCTTGTTTTCTGCTGCTCCAGAGAGTAGGACACAGAGCAGTGGGTTCAAACTACAGGAAAAGAGATTCCACCTAAACATTAGGAAGAACCTCTTGACAGTAAGAGCTGTTTGGAAGTGGAATACACTGCCTTGTAGTGTGGTAGAGTCTCCTTCTTTGGAGATTTTTAAACAGAGGCTGGATGGCCTGTCGCAGGAATGTGCAGAGCGCAGTCACTCCCTGTTCATCCGAACAGGAACACATGCAACAAAAGCGTGTGCTTTGTGAGCAAACAAAATACTCCTTTGGTGCAAAAATAAGTCCATGCCAAAATTCTTTTAGGCTTTTATTAATAACAATTGGATAAAAAGAAAAACAATAACAGAAAACATTTAGCCATGTTTTCTAGGTTCTCTCTAAGGAAGAGAGGTACACACAAACTTGAAGCTCTCTTCTATCTAAGACTAAAACCAATATAACCCCTCCCAGTTATATAGTCCCTAAACACCCAGTCTTTGGGAGAAAACGAAAGTAAAAAATAGTTTCAAGTTTCGATTCCTTATTTGCAACCCCCAAAGAACAGAATAACAAAACAGACAGATTTATGAACCTTTGATAACCAAACTGGCGCCTAATAATGTCTGGTGAAAAAATTACTCAGGGAGGGGGAGACAGACTCCTGATCACAAAATCTATTTTCCCTGACATGGCCATCTGTCGGGAATGATTTGATTGTGTATTCCTGCATGGCAGGGGGTTGGACTGGATGGCCCTCATGGTCTCTTCCAACTCTACAGTTCTATGTATTTTGGGAGCTGTGCAGTTCAAATAAGTGATTGTATATGCAACAAAAAGTATAATTGATTTTGTAATCAGTGTTTGACAGAACTACTTTTGAACACCTCATTTGGTCCCCAAGACTTTCACAGTTAGCTGTTTAGATGTAGGGTATTGCTATGGGAAGGGGAGAGCTGGGAAACCACTTGTTTTAGCACAAAACACAGCCTGTGGTATGTTATGTCCTGGATGATAATTTTTTTTCTCTGAGGTTTAAAAGATTCTGATGGATTCATTAGGAATTGTATTCTGCAAATAAAGAGGTTTTTCTGATTACAACTGATAAGCTTAGTTCTTTAGTTCTTTAATCCTAGTGTTGTCCATGTGTGGGAAGGGGGGAGTCCTGTACTGGAATGGGCAGCTTCAGTAGACAAGGGGACTGCTTTTTGCCTTCATGGACCTGTGGCAGGCCACAGTGCCCATGAATCATCTGAAAATCATGATGAATGTTACTCTGATTTGGATTTCTGGCATGGGGAGAATTGGAAATGGTCCAGGGATTGCGGACCTATGGAAAGCCTGAGGGCATAAAAAGAAGTCCCTGGAGACCACATGTAGCTCACAGGCTGCATTTTCCTCACTGCTGTCCTATATCTGGGTGTCAGTTTCATCCGTGTTTGCTTAAATGACAGAGTGCTAGGATTGCATCTCTTTACTCTGATCTGAACTCCACACCTTTGTTACAATATGGGCATAAGAGTAACATCCATGTTATATACCCGAACCATTGATATTTTAAAAAGACATAATTAATTCAAATAAAATATTTTACATTATCATGCATATGTTGTCTATCCATGTTATAGCAAGCACCTGTCATCTTGGGGCAGAGTAGACTCTGAGTACCAAAGCATAATTTTGTTCTTGGTCAAAGACATTGTGTACCAGACAATGAACTAGTACCCTGTTCTGTTCATATGTCTATAATAGCGTTATCAAGCAGCTGTGGCCTTAGCTTAGGACCAGACTACTAAAAGGATGCTTTTCCTGATATAAATCCCCCTGGTCATTACATTCATTATTGGAGATCATTTTTCTTATCCCTTCGTCTTCAGAGGACTGACCAGCTTGTACATGTGCCAGAGCCTTGACAGTGACACCAGGGTTGTGAAACTGCCTCTCTTGGCTTTCAGTCATGACAAAAGGCATTCCTGTTTTGTCAGGCAGTTGGCCTTTTGAAATGATGTACAGTCAGCCCCTCACATTTGCATGTTTGACATCTGCAGATTTTATTGTTTGCAGGTTTGCCCAAGGCTGCCATGTGCACATTCACACAACAGCCTCAGGATTCTGGAGTGGGGAGCACCATCGGTCACCACGGTGGCCGCCAACTGCCTGCCAAAGCTGGGTGCTCTGTGGGCTTTGTTAGACACTTGGCAATGGAACTCCCTGCTGCTCCGCCTTCCCTAACCACCACTAGCACAGCAGCATGGGGCTTGAAGAAGGCAGAGCATCAGCTATCCCTGTTACCAAGACCCCCCGAAGTCAGCTGCTCTGCTGGCTTCTGGCTTTGGGAGATGCTTGGCAACAGAGCTCTCTGCTGCTCTGCCTTCCCCAAGCACTAGCCCAGTAGCATGGGGTTTGGAGAAGGCGGAGCATCAGCTATCCCTGTTGCCAAGAGCCCCCAAAGCCAGTTGCACTTGGGGCTTTCAGAGATGCTTTGTGATGGAGACCTCTGCTGTACCACCTTTCCCAAGCACTAGCACAGCAGCCTGGGATTTGGAGAAGGTGGAGCACCAGTGATTTCTGTTGCTAAGATGACCCCCCCCCCCAAAAGCTGACTGCTCTGTGGGTTTAGGATAAGCTTAGCGATGGAGATTTCTGCTGCTCCACCTTCCCCAAGCACTAGCACAGCAACACAGGGCTGCTGTGTGAATGTACACGGCTGCCCAGGCTTCAGGAGTCAGTTGAAGGGCCTGGCTGCCAGGCGCACATTCTTCGTACTCCCCCCCCCCCATCCAGGGAGCCCCCCAGCCACCTGCTTTGCAAACCTGAGGAGCCCTTCTGGGGAGCTCCATCCCCACCTCCACTGTACCTTTTCCACTTTCATGGGGGTCCTGCACCCCTAACCCCTGCGAATGTGGAAGGCAGTCTGTAAATACCTATGCTATTATCAGAGATACTTTAAAATGAAAACTTAGCAGGATTCTTTGGGTTTAATTTTTCTCATTTAATAACCATAGTTCATTAAACATGGAATGAGAGTCAGGCTCATCATTGTACATTGACTTCGGTGCTGTGATTCTAGCGTTTTTGAAACCACAGTTTCCCATTTTGTACATAATGGCAAATGGTGCTTTAATGTCACTTTACTAAGGAGAATCTTAAACTGTGGTCTGCAGTTAAAGCAATAAAAGTATTTTCACAGCCTAGAATCACAGGGAAAATGGCTAGAATTGCTATATTCCAGATAAAAATATATTCTTATCTTCTGTATGTCTTTTGCTATCTAATAATGTTTCCATTTAATGTATCTCAATACAGCTGACTGGAAATGCAGGCATGCTGGCTTGATGGCTCTTTCAGCTATTGGCGAAGGCTGTCACCAACAAATGGAAGGGATTCTGAATGAGATAGTTAATTTGGTTTTGCTTTTCCTTCAGGATCCAGTAAGTTTAATGTACTTTGCTTCCTATAAAATTTATGCTGGATTGATCAGTGAACTTACTAATTGAAGCTAAATGTTTCAGCATCCAAGAGTAAGATATGCAGCTTGTAATGCAATTGGTCAAATGGCTACAGATTTTGCACCAGGCTTCCAGAAAAAATTCCACGAAAAGGCAAGTAGAAAGCTATATAATGTATATCAGCCAAGTTCATGTTAAGATCTTTCACTTATGTTAGCCATCCATGTTTTAGGTAATTGCAGCTCTTCTCCAGACCATGGAGGATCAAGGAAACCAACGTGTTCAGGCTCATGCAGCTGCTGCTCTGATCAACTTTACTGAAGACTGTCCAAAATCACTACTTATTCCTTATTTAGATAACCTAGTGAAGCACCTTCATTCCATTATGGTATTAAAATTGCAGGAGGTAAGACACTCTTGGCCTAATTTGACTTAAAGTACTATTTCAGTGAGATTTAAATACATTTCTTAAATTTGTCTTTTCCTATCCCATGCACAGCTGATTGAAAAAGGCACCAAGTTGGTTCTGGAGCAGGTTGTTACATCTATTGCATCAGTTGCTGATACAGCAGAGGAAAAGTTTGTTCCATACTATGATTTATTTATGCCTTCTCTTAAACACATTGTTGAGAATGCCGTGCAGAAGGAACTTAGACTCCTAAGAGGAAAAACCATAGAATGTATCAGCTTGATTGGTCTTGCAGTTGGTAAAGAGAAGGTATGTTTCAAAAGAGTATTTCCATCCTTTGACTTGATAGCTACATATTCTTGATATTATGTAGCTTGTTTTGTTACTCTATCTTGCTTTTCAGTCCAGGAACATACAGTAGCTGACAAGACCCCAAACAATAAAACATAAGTAGCAGCCCCTAGAACAAACAGATTTTCTCACCAGGCTGCCTTTTTGGCTGCTTAAACATGACATCTTAATAGTATATTTTGGTTAGCTTAGAGGAATGGAGGCACAGGGGTCTTTTCTGGACCCAGAACCCAAATTCAAAATTGGAAAGTGTTGTGGGGATTAAATTCCAGTGATGGATTGTAACTTGAACTACCAGAAGCCTTAGTATAAGCTAAATAAAGCAAGACAAAAATTAAAAACTGGCATTAACTTCATTGGATGCTTTTGTTTCTAGTTCATGCAAGATGCATCAGATGTGATGCAGCTCTTGTTGAAGACACAAACTGACTTCAATGACTTGGAAGATGATGACCCTCAGGTATGCCAAATAATTTATTTTAATTTAATATCACTGAGAGTGTCTATTATAATCTTCTTTCTAAAGTATCCCATAGAGGCACTTGGTGCCTATCAGTGAATGCATTCTGTGATAAATCTGACTCATTTTATTGGAAATAGCTATAATGATGAGAAGGGGTTGCATTAATGCTACTTTTGTACAGTACAGTACAAACCCCATATCTGTGGGGGATATGTTACTGGACTTAGCGTGGAAATGTGAAACTGTGGATAATAGCAAATCCTATTGAAATGAACTACATCTGGCCCAAGCATGCCATAGAGTGCCACTGGAGGATCTAGAGATAACACCTCTTTAGGCATTTTCTAGGTCCCTCAGCACAACTATGGTCAACTTTTGGTGGAAGCATATCATAGAGTTGCACTGGAAGGCCTAGAAAATGCCTAGAGAGAACATATTTTTCGGATGTAGGTAAGTGAAACCATAGGTACCACTCCTGTGGATATGGGGAGGGGCAGGATCATACTGTACTAACTAAAGCTTGTTGTGTGTGATGGATGGAAATTTTGAGACCTTTCCTCAGTGACACCACTTTCACTTGTGTTGTTGCTATTTACAGCCATATTTTTGTAGTTGCATTTCTCTCTTTCAGGGATAATGTGGATATGCACAACAAGCTTTCACCTGGAGGAACCAGAGTAGCAGTAATGTGCTTTGTCCAATAGTGTTGTGGTGGAAATCTGTTCTATGATACCTTCCTGCTTTTTTGATACAATACTCAATACTCAGACCACACATTTGTGGCCATTGAGATTTTTAGCATGGTGGCTCAAACTGAACTACAAAAGTTCAGTTTTCCATTTTTGCCTCAACCATGAACTTGTTAGGTGGCCTCAGACAAACTGCTCCTGCTATAACTTTGGCCCCCTCAAGAATATGGAGACATTAATCCTAGCTTACAGAATTGATCTAAGAACTTCAACAAGAAAAATATATGAAGCGCTTGTATTCAAAGTGCTACATAAATAAGTTTTGTTCACTTGTACCTGTAGAAAATGGTTCATGACAGTAATGCCAATGTTATTCTGATCACCTTAACTTTTAAAACAGCCTTGATTTTCAGTCAGTCAAAGTGGTAATACAATTTTAGATATTGAAGAAAAGGAAGATGAACATAATATTTTAATTTACAGATATCATATATGATTTCTGCATGGGCAAGAATGTGCAAGATCCTTGGGAAAGAATTCCAACAATATCTTCCTGTTGTTATGGGTCCTTTAATGAAAACAGCATCGATCAAGCCTGAAGTGGCTCTCCTTGACAGTATGTTCTGATACTTAATTCATTCATAATTTCACTGGAGAAGTATGGCACAATTATACTAAAATTATTAATTTTTTTCTCCACTAGCACAAGATATGGAGAACATGAGTGATGATGATGGCTGGGAGTTTGTAAATCTAGGAGACCAGCAGAGTTTTGGTATTAAGACTGCAGGCCTTGAAGAAAAAGCAACTGCATGTCAGATGTTGGTGAGTTTTGTTTTGATCACATGCTTTGAACAGAAATCAGTATTCAGCAGAACTGAAGCCATGAAGCCGAGTAAACTACAGTTCTTGAGCTGAATCTGTACCTTAGACAAACATAGTGAAAGCTTGGAGATGGATGCAATGGCTGTCTTTAATTCTTCTTTTGCCAGAAAAGTTCGGAATAATGCTGTTAAGAAAAGGAAGGAGCAAGCAGGCCCAAACTCATGGGGGGTGGGTGGGGTTGGCTATTTTATCTTTATCTTAGTAGATTTGCTTAAACAGTTATATCTCTGACTGCAGGAGACTTTCTTTTCCTGTTAAGTGCAAAGGTGATTCATGAATTGGTGAAAGTACATTTAATCATCTATAGTATCATAGCTAACATGGAATTTACACAATTTTTCTTTTAGCTTTTCTGATGTTCTTTGCTTATTCATGTGATCCTTGTTACCTAACTGTATCTGTTGCTTATTTAACAATTTAACAGTAGAATTCATTGATGTACTTGCATTTCTGTTCTTTAGGTTTGCTACGCCAAGGAACTAAAGGAAGGATTTGTGGAATACACAGAACAAGTTGTGAAATTGATGGTTCCTTTGTTGAAATTCTATTTCCATGATGATATCCTTTAACAAGGTGTTGCTATGTTGTCCCAGCAAAGCAGTGTCACAGCTTTCATAACACTTGAAAATCATTTGTTATTCTGGGAAAGAAGCTATTCTTGGGATGGCACTGAGGACCAATCCACGAGCCCTAGGTTTATCCCGCGTGCCAGCCTGACTATGTAGGAGCCGAAAGTTTTTTCGGTTACATTTGTCAGGACTCCTCTCCTCCTCCAGCATTTTTTCTTTTCCTGTCCTGACAGCCTGATGTTTTTAAACCCTCCTCCAGATTAGCTTAGTTAAACAAAGGTTTTTAGGAACAGTCAGTGAGATTGGGAAATTAAATAATAAGGACGACAGGGGGAACTTGAGCAGGAGAAATTCAGAGGAACTAAGGAAAGCAGAGTTAAGATGAATTTTTCAAAGCTCAAGTGAAAGTGACTCAGATGAAGTGAGATATCTGGGAGAGACTGCGGAGCCATGTAGCTCTGGAGAGAAGAAACAGCCTGGGGTAATGCCAGCTGATAGAGAGAAAAATAGTAAAAATGGAGCACAAACCTTGGAGAAACTAAGCTAAGACTCCGAAGGACATGCAGCGCAACAAACCAAAGGAGCAAGCTGCGGTAGTGGCCAAGACTCCTAAACAGACAAAACCATTGCAAAGAGGCTGCAACTATGTCTGGCCATGGGAAAACTGCTGCAGGAGCAGCAGAGATTCTCAAAGTAAGCTTCGGTCACCATCTTGAGCCTCAGGGTTCCAGACTAGGAGACGACGAGAAGAGGAACGCTGCAGAAGCAGGGAAAATGCCTTCACGCTTGTCTGGACACCATCTTGGCTCAGCAGAATCTCAGCCAAGAGATGCAGCAAAAACACCCTCCCTATCTCCCAGCCACCATCTTAACTCAGGAGAATCAAAGATGGGAAATGCAGCCACAATGCCCTCTGTGTCTCGCGGCCGCCATCTTGACTCAGGGGATTCGAAGTCAAGAGGTGGAGCTAGTAGATTGACATAGAGATAGTCAATCAGAGATGACAGAAGAAGAAAACCCTATGCATTTTGATCTAAAGACTTGTTATCTTATTTGAAACAAATGTATGCAGATGTACCTGACGTCATGAGAGCAACTCACCAGACCATTAATTCAGACACACCATTTACTTCCCAAGAAGATGCTGGTCCACAGCACTCACCTGTAGGAAAACAAGATTTTCATTCATTATTCCACAGCATCACAGATATATTAAAAAATACAGTAGCCACTGAATTAAATAAGTTTCAACAGAATTACGTTACTATTTATTGTGTCCTTACATAGTACACATGAAACCTCTTACAATAAAATGCAGAATACAACATATTCAAAAAGTGTAACTAAATAAGAACATATAATTGAGCCTGTTAAAAGGAAATGTGCGGATAATGCACACATTCATACAAATAACACGAACCGACGTAGAGTACAGGTCCCAGAGTCTGAGGACATTTCTGAAATGGAGAAGCCAAAAAAGTGTACTAAGAAAGTCAAGCATCTGGAGGAAAATACTGAGTCAGATGTAGAAATGGAATACACATATGACAAATAGGATAAGGAGGCGGAAATAGAAACAGAATATCAAAACTTCTGATGACGAGGGTGATAGGGAAGTGTACACTAATAGATTGTTTCCAATTGTTGCATTCAAAAAATTATTTAAAAGAGTTTTAAATACTTTAGGATTGATGTCTTCAGAAAATGATTTCAGCACTGAAGATAATCAATGTAAGGAGAGTAAGGTAGCATCAATTATATGGAGGCAAGGATCTCAGTTGATGGACATTCATTTCCTGGGAATGTTCAAAGACTCCATAGAAACTGAGTAGGATGCTTCATTGAGTTCAAAGAGATTCATAGGTTACCCCCAGAAGTTATATTTATGGAGGTGGAGTTCCTTAAAGTCCCTCTGGTGGACGGTCCAGTGGTGGCGTTCAATTCCAGAGCACTACTGCCTTGGGAAGGAGATATGACCCTTAAAGAAATTGATGACAAGAGGGCTGACTCCTCCTTAAAGCACATGAAGCATCAACATTAGTCATAAAGTTTGCAGTAGTGGCTTCGATTTTTCCATGTGCAGGATTGATATGGCTTCAAGAGATTTTGGATGCACAGGAGCTCAGTTGGCATGCCTTAATACAAGCTCTGAAGAGACTGTGGACAGTTCTCCAATATGTTGTGGATGCAGGACATGATTCAGCATCATTTGGGGCTCGAAATATTAAAGCCATCACAATAGCTCTTAGATCCCTGTGGCTGAGGCACTGGGAAGCCAATACTAAGTTGAGGAATAATTTGGCACAAGTTCCTTTCACTGGGCAACTTTTATTTGGAGAACACGCATTACAAAAGGTGTTGATTGAAGGAAAGGAGGAAAACAGGTCATGCCAACTTTGCAACGTAAGAAACTAGACAGGAGTTACTACAGAGACAATAACTGCTCCTTCGAGAAACAAGAGCTTTCGCTAGACAGGCAGAATACCGACCACAAAAAACAAAATTGAAACAGATATAGGAATGAAAATGTCTGACCAGGAATGTACCATAGACCAGGTCAAGGACAAGGAAAAAGTGGAGGTGTACCCCCAAGAAGGGGAAAGCCTCAGTACTGATAAACATCAGGTCCCAGTGGGTGGAAGATAACTGCTTTTCGGCGTCCTATGAAAATGGATAACATCAGATGGCTGGTTAAACTGAATAGTCATGACAAGTTACAAAACAGATTTCCACAGGAGGCCCAAAAGCAAATTTGTTCCTTCTCCAGTATCAAAGGATATACTAAAACAAAAGATTGCATTTGTGGATATAGACCACTTACTCTATATTTGAGCTATAGAAAAAGTACCAGAAGCACTTCTGTATTCAGTTCTTTTCACAGTTCCAAAAAACAATGGAACATTCCATCCAGTGCTGAATTTGAAGTACCTCCACAAGTTTGTGAGGTACCAGAAATTCAAGATGGAAACATTAAACACCTTCAAAGACAACTTGCAACTGGGGGATTGGATGGTCTCCATCAACTTGAAAGAAGCTTATCCACATACCAGTGGCACAGGAAGAGCCAGTTACTGCCCACCTGAGAAATAACTCATTTAGGTGCGAAAATACACACTCAAGGTGTCTAACAATCTCAGACAAGAGAAAAATGAAGTTGAAATCCGAGATACAGCAGCTGATAGGTTTGAGACATAATGCATTTAGCGAGAGTAGTGGGAATATTAATCTCAACAATTCAGTTGGTGACACGGGACAAATTTCACACAAGAATCTTACAAAGACTGTTAGTCCCACATCAACGAGCAGTTGGTCACACAAAGCATTGCTTCGTACCATTGCCTCCAGCATTAAAAAAAGGAATTGAGCTGGTGGTTGAAAAAAGTCTATCCATGGAATTCTTCTAGTGAAGACGGACATAGTGCAGATAACCACAGATGCCAGCCTCGCGGGGCGGAGAGTGCACTGTGGGGTGCAAACCGTACAGGGAGTATGGACTGACTTGGGCAAGTCACACAATATCAACTATTTAGATCTAAAGGTAGTGAGGTTGGTACTGCAACACTTCTTTGGTGAGAAATTTTCACGTATAAATCAGAACAGACAATATGATAGTGCAGCCATACATCCGCAACCAAGAGGGGCTGCGGTCCATTTCGCTCTTCGCAGAATCCAACAGGCTACTACTGTGGGCAGAGAGATATGTGAAATCTCTCATAGCAATCTATCTGCAAGGAAGCTGAATATCCAAGCCGATTATCTCAGCAGGAATCAAGCACTTCCGGGGGAATGGACTTTAAATTGTTCAGTGTTCCATCAGCTAAATGCAATGTGGGGACCATTCCAAGTAGATCTTTTTGTGAGTTCATGAAACTACAAGTTACATTGGATTTTTTCAATCAATGGAAGGCAAAGGTGCAGAGGCATATGACTCACTATACACAGCATGGCCTCTGGGGTGTCATTATGCATTCCCGTCTATGCCAATACTACAAAGAGTGCTATTAAAAATTCAAAGCGAACCGGCGGCAGTAGTTCTGATAGAACCATACTGGCCCAGAAAACCATGGTTCCCATTGTTGATGCAGTTGTTGGTGGACAAACAATGGAGGTTGCCTCCCAACGCAGGATTTGTTAACTCAGGGTCCAGTGAAACACCCAGATCCAGCCTGGCTGGCTTTAACTGCATAGAAATTGAATGGCAGTCACTGCAGATAAATGGTTACTCAAAGTGATAGCTACAATTTTGGCATCTTGATGAAAATCAGCACAGCAGATTATAAAAAAAACATGGACGGTCTTTGCCTACTGGTGTAATGCAAATCAGGTGCAAGGAGATAGTGCACAGGTTAGGGATGTTTTAATGTTTCTTCAGGATGTCTTGGATAAAGGTCTCCAACCAAATACTTTAAAGCAAAAAGTGTCTGCTCTGTCTGTGATTCTCTCAATAGATGGTAACCCATTGTCAGCACATCCACATTGTGTTTCTTACAAGGAGCAACTCGCAATAACTTATCCCACGATCCATCGGTTTCCAACATGGGACCTTAACTTAGTTCTGAATAGGTTAACTAAGACTCCATTTGAACCTCTTAAGGATGCCTCTCTTTGTCTACTATCTTGTAAGGTCGCATTCCTTGTGGCCATTATATTGGCAAGGAGAGTCTCAGAGTTGTCAGCCTTGTCAGTTAATGAGAACCTGTGCAGATTTGAGGAGAACAGATTGCTGTTAGATCCAACAGTTCTACCTGAATGCATTCCTAGGCAAGACAAGACTGATCCTATTGACTTACTTTATTTCTGCCCAAATCCAGAGCACTGACTAGAAAAGCAATGGCATGCGCTGGATGTCAAGAGGGCAGTTAGGATGTATATAAAATGGACGAAGAGACTGAGGCGTACAGAGGCTCTATTTAATCCTAGATAATTGTGACAAAAGAGCTTCAAAAACAGTCATCGCAAGTTGGATAAAAGCCAGCATTTTCATGTGCTATAATTTTGAGAACAAACCTCGGCCACTGTTGATGTGGCCACATTCCACACCGTCAATGTCTACTTCAGTGGCTTACTGGGTATCGTCTTCACTGCAAGAGATTTGTGATGCAGCAGGATGGTTAGAACCATCCACTTTCATTAAACAGTACAAACTAGACAGATGCAAGTCAGCACAAGCATCATTCGGAAGGATGGTGCTTCAGTCAGTGGTGTCATCAGACATATAGAGAATCCAACCCGAAATGGGAAAGCTGGGACACATCGCAGGGCTCATGGATTGATAATCTGTGCCATCCTGAGAATGAGACGTACTTACTGAGAATATTCATTCTGGGATGGCAGGAAGACCAATCCACCCCCAGCTAAGTTTTTTTAAAAAAGAAGATGATGATGGCTGGGGTACAGAAGGCCACGTTGAAATAGGGAAACATTGTAGTATTTACAGGACAGGTCAGGGCTACTTATCAAAACAGCCAGAGGAGGAGAGGAGTCCTAATGAGTGTAACCGAAAAAGAACTTTGGACTCCTGCATAGTTGGGCTGGCACAGGGGATAAACCCAGGGCTTGTGAATTGGTCCTCCTGCCATCCCAGAATGAATATTCTCGGTAAGTACAACGTCTCATTTGGAAGAGCTGCAGGATCTCATGACCAGGACAGAAATATGACTAACACAATGATAGGTGTTAGCATGCCCCCAGCTCCCTGCGTCCTTCTTTTCTAAGGTTTTTCATTGTGTAACTGTGCCTAACCCATACATGTATACAGTATGTTGGATGGCATGATATTTTAGTTGAAATTATTTGAAGGCACATACATCTTCTGTATCCAGACAGGCCTTGTAGGATCAAACTGACAGTTGATGAAATTATATTTTGAGATACCTGATTATTTTATCTTCTTAGTTAAAGGATATGTCTCTGTGTTAAACATTATTCAAAATGT
This sequence comes from Gambelia wislizenii, assembly GCA_030847615.1. Taxonomy (NCBI): domain Eukaryota; kingdom Metazoa; phylum Chordata; class Lepidosauria; order Squamata; family Crotaphytidae; genus Gambelia; species Gambelia wislizenii. The sequence goes on from JAUMIR010000003.1 coordinate 217,141,250, forward strand.
GAAGTTACTCTGGTGTCCTGCTTACATCTTTCCAAATGGTCCAAATCCAAGAATACATATTTCTTCATTAGTATCTGGCTTGATTTAGTGAAACCAAATTGTAATATGTTAAAATACTTAATTGTAACCTTAGATCTCATACTAGGGTTCTGAATGGGTGAAACAGTAGGGTTGGACTTTGATTATACTGTACCTTTAGAAGAAAACTTTACATTGGTGGAGGTCTGACACTTCAGTTAAAAAAGTTTGGTAATTTACCTTAATGGATGTAACGTGTTCGTGTGGCAGCTGCAGAATCAATGCCTTTGCTCTTGGAATGTGCAAGAGTTCGTGGCCCAGAATATCTGACCCAGATGTGGCATTTTATGTGTGATGCCCTGATCAAGGCTATAGGAACAGAACCAGATGCAGATGTGCTATCAGAAATAATGCATTCTTTTGCCAAGGTAATATTCATATAAACTACCTTTTTCTGTCCTATCTTAATTAAGCAGGAATAGGAGGCAATATAAATATAGTTGTCCCTTCACATTCGCGGGGGTTAGGGGCGAGCACCACTGCAAAAGCGAAAAAACAGCAAACAAGTTAAGCCCCGCCCCCAACATACATACTACACGACAGTATTGTAGACTCTTCTCCCACCAAAAGGATTGCCAATACCTGCCACCGTGGTAGCAATACCTGCCCCCGAGCACACAAACCATGCCCCTCAACCACACTCACCTCTCCGCCAGCTCTCCCTCCCTCTACCCTGCCAACAACACAACTCCATCTTGCTTTCTTACCTTGCACCAAATCAGTGCTGCCCATTTAAAACAGTAAGGTTTAAAGTAGCAGGCAGTGCTGTTTTGGTGCAAGGTTAAGAAAGCAAGATGGAGTGATTTGTTGCCAGGACAGAGGGAGGGAAAACTGGGAGGGGGAAGGTGAATGTGGGTGAGGGGCATGATTTGTGCATCTCGGGGGGCGAGCGTTGCTACGGTTGCAACAGTTTGTGAAAGCACTAACCTTACTGTTTTAAACAGGCAGTGCTGTTTTGGTGCAAGGTAAGAAAGCAAGATGGAGTTGTGTTGTTGGCAGGACAGGAGGAGAGGGGAGGAGAGTGGGGTCTTGGAATTTGAGCTGGTTGAGCAGCAGCTACAAACCGGTAATATGCAAAACTGCGAATGTGAGATATGCAAATGTGAAGGGACAACTGTATTCATATTTTTCAAACAGACATGCTTTGCTTTTAGTTTGGTTGAACTTAAACAGCAATCAGCAATTAGAATCTAGAGGCCTTCAGTTCAGACATGCACTCCCTCTCCCCCTCTACACACATGGAGGAGAGAAGATTAGAAGTTTTTGCTTTTGATTCATAGCTAACTGTAGTTTGCTATTGAATCTGATGCAATGCAGAAATGCATGCAGAAAGCTATGTGCCCCATTTGTTTGTCTTTTTGAAAATCCATAATAACAACTTAACTCTCCTTCAGCACCCCATCTCAAAAGAGTTGATTCTCTAGAGCAGATCATTAAACAGAGTCTGTGAACATTTAGAAGGCAATGCCATAATCACAAAAAGTCAACATGGGTTTCAGAGTAACAAGTCATGCCAGACTAATCTGATCTCTTTTTTTGATAAAATTACCAGCTTGGTAGATGAAGGGAACGCTGTGGACATCGCATACCTTGATTTCAGTAAGGCCTTTGACAAGGTTCCCCATGACATTCTTGCAAACAAGCTTGTAAAATGTGGGCTAGACAAGTTAACTGTTAAATTATTTGTAATTGGTTGACCGGCCGAACCCAAAGGGTGCTCAGCAGTGGCTCCTCTTCATCTTGGAAAGATGTGACCAGTGGGGTGCCACAGGGTTCTGTCCTGGGCCCAGTGCTATTCAACATCTTTATCAATGACTTGGATGAGGGAATTAGGGGCATACTTACCAAATTTGCAGATGACACCAAATTAGGAGGAGTAGCTAATACCCTGGAGGACAGGATCAAAATTCAAGATGACCTGGATAAACTGGAGAGCTGGTCCAAAGCTAACAAAATGAAATTCAATACGGAGAAATGTAAGGTACTGCACTTAGGTCGAAAAAATGAAATGCATAGATATAGGATGTGGGGGACCTGGCTGAATGAGACTAGGTGCGAAAGGGATCTAGGAGTCCTAGTAGACCACAAGTTGAACATAAGTCAGCAGTGTGATGCGGCAGCTAAAAAGGCCAATGCGATTTTGGGCTGTATCAATAGAAGTATAGTGTCCAGATCAAGGGAAGTAATAGTGCCGCTCTATTCTGCCTTGGTCAGACCTCACCTAGAATACTGTGTCCAGTTCTGGGCACCACAATTCAAAAAGGATATTGACAAATTGGAGTGTGTCCAGAGGAGGGTGACTAAAATGGTGAAAGGTCTGGAAACGATGCCTTATGAGGAGAGACTTAGGGAGCTGGGTATGTTTAGCCTGGAAAAGAGACGGTTAAGAGATGATATGATAGCCCTGTTTAGATATTTGAAGGGGTGTCACATTGAGGATGGAGCAAGCTTGTTTTCTGCTGCTCCAGAGACTGGAACACGGAGCAATGGATCATAGAATCATAGAATTGCAGAGTTGGAAGAGACCACGAGGGCCATCCAGTCCAACCCCCCTGCCACGCAGGAAATCTTGATCAAAGCATCCCCGACAGATGGCCATCCAGCCTCTGTTTAAAGACCTCCAAGGAAGGAGACCCCACCACGCTCCGAGGGAGTGTGTTCCACTGCCGAACTGCTCTTACTGTCAAAAAGTTCCTCCTCATGTTGAGGTGGAATCTCTGTTCCTGGAGCTTGCACCCATTGCTCCGTGTTCCAGTCTCTGGAGCAGCAGAAAACAAGCCTGCTCCATCCTCAGCGTGACATCCCTTGTGGATGCAAGCTCCAGGAACAGAGATTCCACCTCAACATTAGGAGGAACTTTTCGACAGTAAGAGCTGTTCGGCAGTGGAATGCACTCCCTCGGAGCGTGGTGGGGTCTCCTTCCTTGGAGGTCTTTAAACAGAGGCTGGATGGCCATCTGTCAGGGATGCTTTGATCGTGATTTCCTGCATGGCAGGGGGTTGGACTGGATGGCCCTCGTGGTCTCTTCCAACTCTGCAATTCTATGATTCTGTGATTCTTCCTGTCTGCTTTCTTCACTGTCCAGATTCCACATCCATACATAGAAACAGGAAATAGTATGGCATGGACAATCCTGACTTTTATATTCCATGGTATATATTTATACTTGAGGATCTTTTCTAGTTCATTCATAGCTGCCCTTCCAATTGTAGTTTTCTTCTGATTTCTTGACCAGTCTTCATTTGGAAAGGACAGGTTGCTTACCTGTAACCATAGATCTTCGAGTGGTCTTCTGTGAATTCACACAGTTGGGTTTATTCCTGCGCCTGCGCAGTGCATTTGGAACCTTCTGGAATCGCTAGGCAGAATGTGCATTGATACATTTTTGGCGGTAGCTCTGCCCATCCTAACGGTCCCTTATAAAGGGCTTCCCGCCTAAATCCCCTCAGTTCCTAAAATGACGCCGCAGTAAGCAGCATCAGGAACATTAAGCACATAAAGTATAGCAGGACATAGAGGGGAGGATGGGCGGGTCTCTGTGAATTCACAGAAGACCACTCGAAGATCTATGGTTACAGGTAAGCAACCTGTCCATCTTCTTCGTGGTCTCTGTGAATCACACAGTTGGGTAGATAAGCAAGCTTCCTCACTGGAGGAGGGTATGTCATGCACATCCGCAGATTTATGCCCGTCACATCTAAATTGAAAGGGATTTCTTTATCTCATCCATATTCTCTAGTACCCATGCTACATATATATATATTTTGCACATTCCGCAAATATCAAGTTAATCAACTTTCATAGAGGCAGTACCTTAAACAGAAAAGGTCAAGATCAGAGGTAAATCAATATAATTACAGTCAGTTATTGGATGGAGGACAGAAGGACTGCTTTCCCAAATGCAGCCTCGGCTCTCGAGCGAGAGTCCAGTCTATAATGTGAAACGAATGTCAATGGTGAGGACCAGGTCGCAGCGCCGCAAACATCCTCCAAGGGTACCCCCGAGAGGAATGCAGTTGAAGTGGAGACAGCTCTCGTAGAATGTCCACGAATTCGTGAGGGCAGCGGCTTCTTGGCCAGTTCGTAACAGAGAGCGATGGTCGAAGTCACCCACTTCGAGAGACGCTGCGATGAGATTGGTGTACCCTTCTTGGAGTCGGCATAGGAAACAAAGAGCTGGGGTGACTACTGGAATGAAGCAGTACGTTGCACATAGAATGCGAGCGCCCTCCGTACATCCATGGCGTGAAAGGTGCACTCGAATTCGTCCTTTGGTTCCTGCATTAGGGCGGGTAGGACAATGGGTTGGTTGAGGTGGAAGCTCGAAACTACCTTGGGTAAAAAGGAAATGTCCGGCCTCAATACCACTTTGTGTTTGTGGAAGCAGATATATGGATGGTCTCAGCGAAGGGCACAAAGTTCTCCGGCTCGATGGGCAGAAGTAATGGCAACTAAGAAAACAGTTTTCCATCTAAGTAGACGGAGGTCAGTCGACGCCATTGGCTCGAAGGGTCGCCTCACTAGCTGAGAGAGGACAAGCTCAAGGCTCCAAGTCGGGATGGGATCGCGCACTGGAGGATGGAGGTTGATGTACCCTTTCAAGAACCGTTTAACTGTCGGGTCTTGGAAGGGAGACGGTTGGTTTCGAGCCTGGAATTCCACGGAGATAGCGGCTAGATATCCCCGGAGGGAAGACACGGAGAGACCCGCCTTGGAGAGGTCAAGCAGAAAGTGAAGGACCGTGGATAGCGAGCAGGATTCGACGTCCAAACCCTTCTGTGCTAGGAATTTCTCAAAACGATTCCACTTGTAAATGTAGGCTTTCCGAGTGGAAGGTTTCCTAGCAGCATCAATAATAGTTTGGACCTCTCGGGGTAAAGGAGAGAGAGAGGCAGTGTATGGAGAACGAGGGTTCATGGCCGAATCCTCCACGCCGTCAGACGGAGTGAGTCGAGGTCTGGATGCCTGACTTTGCCCTGTTGCATTGTGAGTAGGTCCGGTCGACTCGGGAGATGGAGAAAACATTTGTCGGACAGGAGCAGCAGTGGGGCAAACCATGGTTGTCGAGGCCACCAGGGCGTGACGAGGATCGCATTTGCTCAGTCTCGACGCAAATTGGCGACGACTCTTGTCAGCAGCAGGATCGGAGGGAAGAGGTACAGGAATGGTCCGGTCCATTTGAACAGGAACGCGTCTCCTCTCGAGTCCTTGTGTCTGTCCCTGGAGCAGAACTGGACGCACTGTCTGTTCTGGGCGGATGTGAAGACATCTATCAAGGGTGTCCCCCAGTGATGGAAGATGTCTGCCAACACGCGACGGTGGAGCATCCACTAGTGAACGTTGGAATTGGAACGGCTCAGTCCGTCTGCAAGAATAGTCTCCTCCCCAGGAAGGTGGATGGAGTGGAGAGACATATTCCGTTGTATGCACCAATTCCAGATGTGCAGTGTCAGCTGGAGCAGTTGGGGGGACCTGGTACCACCTTGTTTGTTTAGGTAATACATTACCGATGTGTTTTCTGTCAGGAGAACAGTCTTGTTTCGAACCAGGACCTCGAAAGAACGAAGAGCTGCTAGGAGCTCCAGCACATTGATATGCAACATCTTCTCTTCCTCGGACCAGGCACTTTGTATCTTGTGGGATCCGAGATGGGCTCCCCACCCCTGCAACGATGTGTCCGTTGTGATGGAAACATCCGATTGGTGGGGCTCAAATGGAATGTCTGAAAGGACGTTGGTCGGGTCCAGCCACCAGTCCAGAGAGCGTTGGACAGAGCGGGGCATTGTCAAAAGCAGTTCCGGTGGGTCTTTCAGGTGGTCGAAGACGCTTAGAAACCAATGTTGAAGCGGGCGGAATCGAAGTCTGGCTAATGGTGTGACGGATGTAGTTGCTGCCATGTGGCCCAGGATGACTTGTACATCCCGTTCTCGGATCCGACGGGATCGGCGGCATCCCAGAATCAGAGACCGTAGGGTGTCGAATCGGTCTTCGGGAAGGTAGGCTGCTGCCGAAATCGAATCCAGGCGGGCCCCGATAAACTGGATAGTCTGCGATGGGGCTAGTTGGGATTTGTCCATGTTGACAACAAGTCCAAGGGAATGCAGCACATCTAGGGTGAAGCTCACATTCCCCTCGAGCCCGGCCTTCGAGTCCACTACAAGAAGCCAGTCGTCGATGTACGGGAAGACGATGATCCCGTGTTGTCTGAGGAAAGCCGCCACTGGAGCCGTGCACTTTGTGAAGACCCTCGGTGCCGTGGAGAGCCCGAAGGGAAGGACATGGAACTGGTAAGTCTCGTCCTCGATCTGGAACGCTAGGAACCTCCTGTGAGCAGGATGTATCCCAACATGGAAGTAAGCGTCCTTGAGGTCTATGGATGCAAACCAGTCTCCGTGTTGAAGGAAGGGAAGGATGAGAGCAAGAGTGGTCATCCTGAATTTCTTCGGGATGATGTACCAGTTCAGTCCCCTGAAGTCGAGAATGGGACGTAGACCACCATCCCTCTTCAGTACCAGGAAATACCTGGAGAAGAAGCAATGGCGACGGAGGTCGGCAGGCACAGGTTCGACGGCTCCCTTCTGAAGTAAGGTCTGCACCTCCTCGATCAAGGGCGGGGAGGGGGGCGTGGAGCGGATGAGTCCTGTCGGAGGCAGTTCGTCGAATTCGATCCAGTAGCCCTGACGCACAATTTGGAGCACCCAACGGTCCGATGTTATGGAGGACCAGGCTTCCTGGAACAACGACAGGCGGTCTCCGAACAGGGGATTTTAAAAGAAAATTGTTTAATATTTTTTTTATGGGGAAGGGTGGGGTGGGGGGTGTTTGGGGATTTTATCTGTATTGTATTTTAATTTTTGTAAGCCGCCCCGATTGTATTAACAGAGGGACGGGGTATAAATAAATTTTATTATTATTATTATTATTATTATTATTATTAAAATGTAAACATCAAAATAAGGAACCACAATTAAAATCTCTTTCTGCCTTGATCTTTGGACTTATGTTTTGAGGGCAGACGGTACCGGGAGGCAGAGCCCTGACTCCTCACCGAGGATGTGGAGGAAAGTGGTTGCTGCTGGAAGCAGGAGCGTCTAGATGATTGGGGCGTACCCCCTCTCCTGAAAGGTTGGCCAAATGAGTATGTGTTCCATCCCGAACGGTGCCTGGAGCGGTAAGCAGAAGGTGAGGTCGATGGCATACTGTATTTTCTTGCGGTGGTCCTCATCTTCTGCGTGAACTCAAGCTTCTCATCTGTCGACGCATTAAAGAGGCCTGAGGTGTCGAAAGGCATGTCTTCAATGGTTGCAGCAGCTTGAGTCGAAAGGCCCGAAGAGCGGAGCCAGGCGTGGCATCGTAAGGCAATGGAGCCCGCCACTGTCTTGGCTGCACAGTCAGCGACGTGCCTTGCGGAGTTCATCTGTTGGCCCGCAAGTAATTGGGCTTCAGCTTGAATAGCCTCCGCTAGCCTCTTTCGTTCCTCCGGCAGGTCCTGGATAAGGGGCAGCATTTGTTCCCAAAGAACCTGTGGTAAGCCCCCATACAGGCAGAGTAATTCGCAATGCGGAAGCTAAGTCCAGCAGCAGAATAGATCTTCTTTCCAATTATGTCCAGCTTCCTGCCCTCGGTATCAGTAGGGGTGGACTGTGCACAACGCTGCCTTCGTGGTTGTGCCGCCTTCACAACGACTGAGTTGGGCCTCGGGTGTTCTCTTAACCAGTCGATACCGTCCCCAGAAACCTTGTACAGCCTGTCAATCCTCTTAGAGGTGGAAGGGATGGACGAGGAGTTCTCCCATGAATTTTGCGTCAGCTTTAAGAGGGAGGGCAGTACTGGGATGTTGTCAGTCGGGGGAGCCTTTGACTTGATCATCTGGTAAATCGGGTCAACAGGCTCTGTCTCCTTCTCTGTGATTTTTAAATCCAGGGTGTGGGACATCCGCACCACCTGTTCCGCAAAGGAGCGCACATCGTCAGTGGGAGAGGACGAGTCCTCATCCAGAAGATCAGGCTGGGGCGACGGTATATAAGGTCGATACTCCTCAGACGACTCAGATGAAGTGGAGGAGTCGGACGTCGGAGATGCAGATCGGCGTCGATCATGGAGAGATGCCGTTCGTTGAGGAAGAGTTGGCGGCGGTGGAGGCAGAGGTCGGAATGGGGACACTAGGCAACTTGTGTCCTTAAGAGTCGGCTTCAATGGCTCCCGAGCAAGCAAGGTCCCTTTATCCCGGCCATGAAAGGACAAGCGGGGAGGGGATAAAGCCACGGAGTGTAGGGTAGCAGCCTCAGAGGTGAGATGAAAAATCTGTTAATCTGCGGCAGAAGTCAAAGGCAGAGTCAGCGGTGTAGTAAAGGCTGATTTGGCCAGCTCGTAGGCACCATATGCCTCCTCATCCTCTCGGACCCTGGAAGTCAAGGGCTGGGGTTCATCTTGAAGGAGGGGTTCATCCTGACCTCCTCGCATCGCAGTGGCGGAGTCCTGGAGCAATTCTGATCTCGAGACCAGAAGGGCCGGAGAGATCACAAGAGCCCGCGGGGTGCTTTCCATCTCCTCAGCCGAGCCCACCTCCACTTCCACAATCTCCAGTGACGGTGTGGGAGTCGGAGTTCTAGGGCGGGTGTGCCCGGTATCCATACCTTGATCCCGAGGAGAGGGCTGGTGGTGCGAGAGGGGTTGGGCTCCCGACGTAGATGGAGCCAGAGCCAAAGGAGGCAAGGGGTCCCGAATTTGGGAGACATCCCTTCCTTTCTCCTCTGCATGCACCCGCTTTGCCTTCTTCTTCTTGGGGGCCTTAACCTTAGAGGGTTCGGACGAATCTCGGGTTCGACCTCCATCCCGAGAGCCCTGTGGGTCCCGATGATGATCCTTGGGCTCAATGGCTCCCGAATCTGACGAAGGCCGATCCCCAGCCGGGGTTGACTTCGCGTGCTTATGGGAGTGTAGCACTGCCTCCAGATCCGATGCTACTGATGGTCTCCTCGAGGGGCTTCGGGAGCGACGTCGTTTAGCGTGCGGTGACTGGGGGGACTTTGTAGCAGGGGACCTTCCCCGCGGAGAAACCCCTGCTCCCACAGCCGGAGTTGAAGAAGTCGAAGAGATGAGGGCCTTTTCATATAAAAAGGATTTCAGCCTGGAGGAGCGATGCTTCCTCGCCTGAGGCGTGAAGGCCCTACAGTGGACGCACGCATCGACGTTATGCGTCTCGCCCAGACAGATGAGGCACCTGGAATGCCCATCAGAACTGGGCAGCTTGGCCTGGCATACCACACAGCGTTTAAAGCCTGTTTTCGCAGCCGTAATGGGGATCCTGAAGCCGTAGGTAAGAGAACGCTGAGTCAGAAGCCGCTACCAAGTCCGGAGGGAAGGCCAAAATCATAGTCAGCAACCGAAAGCGAAAGTCATCAAAGAGCATGAAGGTTCCTTTAGAGCTGCTAGCGCGGCGGAAAAAAAGGAACTGAGGGGATTTAGGCGGGAAGCCCTTTATAAGGGACCGTTAGGATGGGCGGAGCTACCGCCAAAAATGTATCAATGCACATTCTGCCTAGCGATTCCAGAAGGTTCCGAATGCACTGCGCAGGCGCAGGAATAAACCCAACTGTGTGATTCACAGAGACCACGAAGAAGATCCATTGTTTCTCCATATTCTGTCCTGAAAGTGAATGCTTGTCCCAAGTGTAGATTATGCGACTATTTAAAAGGAGAGAGCATTGCTAGGCTGCCAAATTTAGCAGGCTAACAGGATATATGGTGGCTACAAAAACAGCTGAAGAGACACAAATGTGGTCCATGGGCTGTGTGTTGCCCATCTTCATTTAATTGCTGACATAAAAGACAAGTACTGTGAGGTGGAGCAAAGATCTTTATAATGCTTGCCTGCTTGAGTGTAAGAAATAGGCTGTTACCATGTACATTTGTAGTTACGAAGCATATATACTTGTCTGTTATTGCAGAGTTTCCAGAACTGGTCTTTCTAGTTAAGTTTTTACAGTGATTTGGAAATGGTTATTCTTGAAGATGTTTGAATAGGATTTATTTTCAAGTTGACAGTGTCTTCATTTCTTTAGTGTATTGAAGTCATGGGAGATGGATGCCTTAACAATGAACATTTTGAAGAACTTGGAGGAATATTGAAAGGAAAACTAGAAGAGCACTTTAAAAACCAAGAATTAAGACAAGGTAAAAATAAATTAAGATTGCTTAATATCACCCAAATGTCAAGAGAGCTGAATTTTACTGATGTGGGTACTTTGATATATAACCCATCAAAATCTAAGGTTTCTGAATAAAAAGATTCTTCAGAAGCACAAAATATCAAAATAATTATCAAAACAAATATGAATACAACTAGCTATACCTGGTGTAATATACACTGTTATCTATATATATAAAATGGTTCAGTATGTTTCCATTCCCACTCTGCTGATTGACCGCTTAGGAAGCATGTCAAGAGTAAGATCATTTGACACAGTAATATATAACCTTTCAAATCAATTATAATGGCCTATGTTATGCCATGTACAGCTAGTTTCATACCTACAGCCCCACCACTGCCACGCAACTGCAATATACACACACAGACACCATGCGTGCCAGGACACGAGAGCCCCACCACCATGCAACTGTGCACACACACACACACACTCCCATGATACACACACACACCACACATGCCAGGACATGAGAGTGCCTCTGCTGCTGTCATGCAATCACACATATATACACACACCATGCTACACAAACACACACACCACGGTACTCCCCCCATGCTACACACACACCATGCGAGCCATAATGCGAGAGCCCCTCTACCACCGCCTGGTTTAGAAAGGCCTTTAAGCTTTCCCCATGTTTCCGCCCCCAGTGTGCTGATTGGCTGCCCAACAGAGAGCTTTGATTGGTTGGTAAGTTTCCGAAGTAGCACACTGGAAATGGCAACATACCCAAGAGAATTATATATATAGATGTTAACTATAGCCTGTAATATTATTAAATATTAATTTGCCAGTGCTAGCTCAAAGGGGGTCCTAAAAGTCTTCCAAAAAAGAAGGTTTAATATTTTGACCATATACTTTAGGGACTACTACAGTATTTTGCAAGATAGACTAAATAGACTTTTCTTACCTGAACAGCTTGTTACAAGATAGTTTGCCATTTCTGCATTAATGCAAGCCTTTCTCATCCAGGATTCCTTCTGCCCTTTTTTTTTACAGCAACTCATCCACCCCCTGAGTTGCATTACCAAATAATTCCTGTTTGCTCCTTTTCTACAGCTTCTTTCTTGCATCAAGTCTGAACATAATGAAAAAAAGCTGTGCTAATACATTAACATTTTAATTTTTAATTAGTGAAAAGGCAAGATGAAGACTATGATGAGCAAGTTGAAGAGTCTCTGCAGGATGAAGTAAGTCTGGTGTTTTGTTGCAAGTAGAAAACATATGTAAACTATGTCATTATACAATAGTTTGATATGCTGCTAATTGAAAAATATGTACAGCCTCCTAGTGGGTTTGCTTTGCTGCTGTACCAAATGATGTGGGAAGCTTTCACCAAAGTGTTGAGATGGTTGAATCTATCAGTAATGTCAGCTCTGCATGGAGAAAGGAATAAGGGTCTCAATTTCTGTCAAATTCCACTCTATGGGTTGTCTCCAGGCAATAGGAATGAGATTATAGAATAAAAATTGCTTTCAGTCTCTTTATAGGAACAAACTGCTTCCTGCAGATTTGTAGACACCTTCTATCATTGCAGAAGGAAAGCAGGCTGTTTCTCTCAGCAGGGCTCTAGGTCTAAGCCTAGCAACAAACTTGTAGGTTAAAGAAAAACTTTGAGATCATCTCTGCAAAGCTTTGGAAGGGCTATCTCTCACCCCACTATGTCAGTGCTCATCAAGTTGTGTCTTATATCAGGAAAGTCATGCTACCATTACAGCACAGCTACCTTTTCTCCTTAAGATAATGCCACTGTTCTTATTATACCTTGGTGCTAAACCCTGGAATATTGTTTCCTGGTTCCAACCATCATGACTGATACTGTATCCTCCTCTAGCAAGTGTCATGACCTGCAGATTCTCCTAACATTTCACATATATGAGATTGATTTGGTATCTACTTCCTGTTTTGTGCAGATCCATGAGTGAGTTGCATACTTGATACTCTGCAGGTATAGAAATGGCTTACGCAATCTGTAGCATTGTGGCTTGGTTGCATGTTGGGTGTACAGTCTGCACTATAGGTGGGTGCAGTCACAGGTATAACTTGAAATCTTTTTCTGTAGTCTGTTGGAAGCAGTACTGATGCTTTGATCCGTGACTGCATAGATTGTCATAGTCACAACAGCATGCCATAGTCATTGTTCACTTACCCAGTGGCCACATTGATATAGCAAAAATCCTGAGAATAAAATCTGTATTCCATGCCTCACATTTTACCAATGCCTGCTGTGAGATCAGTCAGGCTGTAGTTTAAATTCTTCCTGTTGCATTTAGAGTTTGAAATGATGCTCAGGGTTGGCAGTATCTATATTTGCTTAAAGGTAGCGTAATTGGTCCCATTACCAATGGAGACAAAGCAGTAATTGGTAGATTATTAGTTAGCATTACTATATCAGCAGTGACTGAACTTGAACTTCTTGTCAGTTCAAGAATATGGACAATAGTTAAGAGTTAAGACAATAGTTAAGAGTTATCCTCTAGTTCTTTAGTTTCCCCCATCCTCTTTTCCCTCCTATACACTTTGGGATTACAAGAGCCAAAGATTGGGAAATGGTAGTTATTACAATATGACTTGACATAAGGTCACATGACTTGACTGTGAATCATTTCTCTATATACTTTATAGTGAAATATATACATATTGTAGTTAGAACTTCATCATATTGCAATCATGAAGTATGATAGCGGCTCTTTATCAGGGTGAAGCTTATTCTGTTGTAGTTTGGGCACTTCTGTCAGCTTGGAGAATCTTTGGAGGTAGAATGAAAGGGAAGAGAGAGACTGGAAAATAGCCTTATTGAATTGCACTAAGGAAAAAAGCATCAGAAATAGTCTTATCTCTTTCTTTTAAAAAGTTGGTCTGCTATGTTTGGGAAAGGAAATGGAATAGAACTGACTCCCTGTGTTTGCAGGTTATGATAAACCAGAATAATTCCCTCTTCCCTTTGCACAAAGAGATTAAAACAGGAAACAGAAATTTTATGGCCTCTAATGTCAGAATAAACCAGAGTTTGTTGTTGGCTTACAGTTCTAGCTTGCTTGGAAGAAGTAAACCAAGAGTCATGGTTGGGGTGTAACATGAAACTTTGAATTTTTGGTTTCTGTTATCCATTCATATGAAGAGAGTAATAGAGCACAAGCAGAAGATTTGTGTGCATCAGCACACTTCTGATTGATGGTAAACCAAGAGAAGTCAACAGTTCTGGCTCATTCTTGTGTCCAAGTGTACCCACTGTGTAATGCAAGTATAATCTTGAAGCCAGAGCTCTTCTCCTGGTCTCCCTCACCACTCAACACATACCATCATGAGAAGAACAGTAAGAACTCACATTCCCAACATAATGGAAAATATAAATATGAAAATACAAGATTTGTGAGATCTATTATCTTTTAAGACAGTGAAAATGATTGTGCTATTCTCATATTGCCCCTTTTTTCTTTATTAGCATGACAGTGATGTCTACATTTTAACTAAAGTATCGGATATTTTGCACTCAATATTCAGCAGTTACAAGGCAAAGGTGTTACCATGGTTTGAACAGCTGCTGCCACAAATTGTCAATTTAATTGTAAGTATCCTGTACTCCTGTAGACCAATGAAGTGTGATGAAAGAAACCCATGTTAATATCACCACTGGGAAGATCAGCAAGGGACGCTTCCATATAAAAGACTTCTTGAGCAGAGACCATATAAAATTACAATGGCTATTTGGCTATGATCTATGTAACTCTTCCTTTTGACATGATATGCTAGTAGAGTGCTTCTCAATCTTTCTTCGTTAAGAGGTTTTGAATGTCTACTCCCAGAAAACCCTAGCCAGCATGGTTTGGGAGTTAAAGTCCCAAACACCTGCAGGACCAGAGTTTGAGAAGCACTGTTCTAGTAGGCTTCAGAGGAATGTTTTCATAGAGAAATACAAATTGCAGAAGGTTGTAGCTGGGCAATGCTTGCATGCAAGTGCACAGCATAGTGTGGAGCAAAGAAGTTTTAGTTTTGTTTTGTAAATATGGATTATCACATTGACTCACAATGGGGTGATGGGACTGGAAACCTCAGCTTCAGAATATATACAGTGGGCCTGCCATATTTGCAGGCTCTGGATCTGTGGATTTAACCATCTCCAGATTCAAAATGCGTTAAAAAATTGGAGGAGATCTAATAAAGCGAGCAGCCTTACATACAGAGGAAGAAGAAAGTGACCCAAATCACCCTCATCCCATGACTCTCCTGCTTACATCCACAGCCTGACCATGCTCCAGGTCAGATTTCTCAGGGTCCTTTGCATCTGGGGAGTTCACTTCTGCCTTTGAGCAGCTTCCGCAGGGACATGGCTGTTGACGGTGGTGCTCCTGCTCATTTCATAAACAAGCAGCAGTGCTTCCACCAGTTGCCATGCCCCTGCAGAAGCTGCTCATCGCCCTGAAATTGGTGGCACTTCTGCTTGCTCATTTCTCAGCAAACAAGTAGAAGCCCTGCTGCCAATCACCATGTCCCTGCAGAAGCTGCTTGAAGGCAGAAGTGGGCAGCTGGAAGGCTCCCTGGAGGCAGGGGAGCCCAAAGAATGTGTGGCTGGTGGCTGGGGCTTGCCACCATTTTTGCTGCTGCCCTATATCATATTATAAAGAAAATACTTCAGGAACTACTTTGGTATCTGCAGGGTCCTGGAACCAAACCCCCACAGATACCAAGGGCACACACCGCAGTGCTGCATAAATATCAAAGCTAATTGGAGGCTGAGTGTGACCATACAGAATTTAAAGAATGACAGGAGGCTGGAAAGTGAGACAGCTTACTCAGTTAGTGATGAAGAAGAGATGAAGGGGATTCATTTTAAATAAATACAGGAAAGGTGACTATATGTTTATCCACTTTGATTTTTTTATTTACAGTGTCCCCACAGGCCATGGCCAGACAGGCAATGGGGTTTATGCATTTTTGATGATGTCATAGAGCACTGCAGCCCAACCTCATTCAAATATGCGGAATACTTCTTGAGACCAATGCTACAGTCAATATGTGATAACAGCCCAGAGGTTAGGCAAGCAGCTGCATATGGAGTTGGAGTTATGGCACAATTTGGTGGTGACAACTATCTACCTTTCTGTACAGGTATGTGTGCTCAAGCTGTTTCTAAATGGGATCCAGGTGCAGCTTAATTTAACTGGGACAATTTTCAAAGGTACTAGTTTTGCCTACTGTTAGCTTGGAGAGCAAAAAGATGTTTCTAATAATGATGCCTTGAACTCATACTCAGCTGCAGTCAGTGGTAGTGAATGTAGAAAAGGGACTTATAAACTGGACTTTGAAACTTTATGTTGTCATTCCATGTTTCTATTGCATTTGTTACAGAAGAGTGCTTGTCAGGCAGTGAAGCTTTTTTCCCCCTGTACCAATAAAGGGCCATAACCTGCATACAGTTCACCTTTTTCTTTAGCTATAGAGCATTAATTCTCTGGATGCCCTGGGCATCAGACCTGGCTAGCATTTAGCATAAATGGAGTCCACATCCCTAAATATGCACCTGCAAGGTGCAAATATTCCATAAGACGACAAAGATGGGCTTTAAGGAAGATCATTGAGAATAAGGGTTTCCTGAGGATAAAAAACATGAAGCCATTTTTTTACATTATGAGTACTACCAACCTAAAAGCAGCCTGAAGGCTAACCTGTTATTTTTGTATGGTGAAGGAGGTGCTAATCACAAAAGCATTATGGATATATTTTGGGCGGCGGGTGGGGTATCGTGCTGTTTATCTAAGATACGTGTATCCTCTGTAAACATTTTTCTATTTGTGTGTTTTCTGAGTAAAGACATCAGTATTTATGTGCAGGAAATTATGTACTTTAATTATTATTACATAGTAGTTTTGTCCTTTTGATTAACATAGCCTAAATATTCTCTTTTACAATATACGTTCAATTATATACAAATAATTCATTCTCTGAATAAATACTTAATACAGCCCAAACAACAACACCTGCATACAAGTGGGGGAGGTATCAGCAAGCTTGAGGGAATCCCAAGGTTTACAGAAATACAAAGAATTTTTAAGGAAAAAGTTCTAAAAGTGGGACCCAAAATCGCTGAATGTGTACTGAACACGTTTAGTGGGTGTAGATTGCTAACTGCTGGTTTTGGGAAATAACATGAAAAATGACATGATGGGGTGGAAAGAAGCATCCCACACTGCAGCATACTGTTGCAAGTTCTGTTGGTCTTGCATCATGCTTTAAAGTTCATTTGTTTATTTATCTATTAGATTTCAAATAGTAGCAAGAGAAGGGTCTTCATTGAAAATCTCAATACCCAGGCTGACTCATGTGAGAAAATATTGTCTGTCAGCCTGGTCCCACTCATATAGGGTTTTATAGACTATATCCAGCACTTTTTGAACAGAAATATTCAAGCATGGTACCTCAGGTTTTATCTCCCCACCCTCAAATATTGAATTATCAGAGGCGCTTCCATTGCTGGTGAGAGTTATACAATCAACAGATTCCAAAACCAAAGAGAATGTCAATGCCACAGAAAACTGCATTTCAGCAGTTGGGAAGATCATGAAGTTTAAGCCTGACTGTATAAATGTTGAAGAAGTATTGCCACACTGGTTATCATGGCTTCCACTGCATGAAGACAAAGAAGAAGCTGTTCATACTTTCAATTACTTGTGTGACCTAATAGAAAGGTAAGAAGAAAATGCATCTTATTGTTAGCCTTGCTTCCCTCTCATTTTAATTATATGTGTGTGTTGCAACATTTGGACTAATATTGTACTGTTTATTCTCATGATTTTTAGGAGTGTGCTTACAATATTCCATTGACACAAAGAAATGTTCATGTCCACCAGATGTAAATATTCAGTCATGTTTTGACTTCAAAATATATTTACATTTGAATCCATGACTTGTCCCACTATTCCCCCAATCTATTGCTAGGAGACTTGTGGCTCTCCAGAAGTTATTGGACTCAATTTCTCATCAGCCCCTGCTAGCCAGAAGGATGATAGGCATAGTAATCCATCAATATCTGGAAGGCCTAATTGATACTGCCCTAATTGATTTATGCTCCAGGTATTTTCCTAAAGGGGTTCTGTTTCCATCTCTATCCCCTTTTTTCATTGTGGGATAAGCAGAAGAATACTGCTTAAAAATGTAATAGGTTCAATACATTTGAAAGTAAAGCGAATGAATCCCTGGTTTTGATGTCACCATTATTATTTATGTGTTTATGTTTGATTTATATTAAACCCTTCCTCATATGGTGGGTTAACTAAAAACCTACACAAAAACAGTTAAAATCACAAATTGTTAATATCTAAAATAATAAGTTAGAAATGCCTGCTAAGACACAATAAGAAGAATGTAAATCAACAGCAGCAAAAGTCAAATCAAACACTTGCTTTTACATTGAATGCTTGTTCAAACAAATGCTTTTTGAAAGTAGTGTCCAAAAGATAAGTGTGGAGAACAACCAAATCTGTAATGGAAAGGAGTTCCATAACCAGGAGGCCATCACCAAGAAAGCCCCTTTAGGACACACTACTGTACACCACAAACAAAGCCTCTTTGTTTTTCTTAAGACCTGGGTAGGTCAGTGCTGGGAAGATAGTCCTTTAACTCAGGTCCTGAGCTGTTCAAGTTTTAGAAACACTGTTTGATTGGGATGAAGCAAGCATGCTACTGCATACTTGCTAGGCACTCCCACTTGGTTCCTTTTGCAAGTCATAGCAGTAAAGCAAACCTTAGACTCTTTGTCCATGATTTGTTTATTGTGGCATATGAACAAGAGGTTCTCATATGTTTCTGCCCAATTAAGCCAGAATGATAAATTCATAGTTTGTTGGGCTATGACTCTGGCTTATTTGGGGAGGGATGAACCAGAGTCCCTTGGTCTGGCATAGTAAACAAACAACAGATTTAGGGTCCATAGTTTGTTTAGCCACTTCCTGCTTGTGGATGCAGCCAAGTGGTAGCAGTTGATCCTGTTAAGTCTGGAACCTTCCATTTATCATGTTGTTCAGGCCACAAGAACTGGGTGTGTAAATGATTCCTAAAACTTCTTTTTTAAAAAATGAACCCTCAAACTTCATGCAAAATTAGGCAAAGCAAAAGAGATAAGTCATAGTCAACATATTCTAATATGTTCATGCTGAATCATTAGGTTCTCTCTTGTTAGACTATAACTGAACAAATTACTGCTGATTTCATCTTAATGATCCATAGTATCCCTCCAAGAGTTGTATTTCACACAGTTTAGTTTTAAATTGTACTATATATATATATATATATATATATTAGAAAAGAGAAATTACTGGGAGTTTATATTATCTGTCTTGCAATCTGAGATTGCTTTTGAATGGGACCTTAGAGGTATAGGATGAATAACATATTTCTGAATGTTAACCCACAAAAACAAAGCTGCCCAATATGATTCTTGTGTGTTATAACACACTGTGTTGGGGGATTAACCTGTCTTCTTCCTGCTCACCACACTTCAGTTTTGCTGATGCTACTCAGATGTAGCCTTTTGTTTTTTCACTTGGGCACACTATAGTTATCTGTATCTTAAACCCCCTTTCTGGATCTCTGCAAGTATTGTATTGATAGTGAGGAGGGGGAATTGATCCTTGTGTTTGGGGTGCTAGTTGTTCAAATGTTGCCGTTGTCTGTGGGTGGGTGGTTCTTAGGAGCTTGGGATGGCATTTTCTGGGTTTATATCCATTGTTTGACATTTGGAATGATAGACTGGGGTTTAGTCCAGCTCCTCTATCAGTTGTGTTCTCTTGTTTCTACCTCTTCCATTGCTGTCAGTACCACCCAGAAACTTTTTGTTTCCTGTGTGTTTCCTCTGTGTATGCGCAGTGCTTTGTTCATTCTCTTTGACTTTACCACCTTTTGTTGTGTTGCAGTGTGGAATTGAAGTAGATTGAATTCACATTGTTATCCCTTGATGAACATAAGATATACTCAACAGCATAAAGATGCAAAATATTCACCCTTTTGCTGTAAAATGCTTTAAATAAGCTCTGATGCAACCCGCATCCTCCAGAAATTAAATAAATACAGTCGTCCCTTCACATTCGCGGGGGTTCCGTTCCGCGGACCCCTGCGAATGTGAAAAATCCGCGAATAACAAACACCCCTCCCCCTCCCTCCCCAGGCCTTCGCGGGGCCTTGCTAGGCCCCGCGGAGGTCTCCCCGGCCCTCCCTCCCTCCCTCCCCGGGCCTTCACGGGGCCTTGCTAGGCCCCGCAGAGGCCTCCCCGGCCCTCCCTCCCTCCCTGCCCAGGCCTTCGTGGGGCCTTGCTAGGCCCCGCGGAGGTCTCCCCGGCCCTCCCTCCCTCCCTGCCCAGGCCTTCGCGGGGCCTCCGGAGGGCCTCCGGGGGTCCCGCGAAGGCCTTCGCACCGCTCCCCAGGCCTTCGCGGGGCCTCCGGAGGGCCTCCGGGGGTCCCGCGAAGGCCTCCCCACCCCTCCCCAGGCCTTCGCGGGGCCTCCGGAGGGCCCCCGGGGGTCCCGCGAAGGCCTCCCCACCCCTCCCCAGGCCTTCGCGGGGCCTCCGGAGGGCCTCCGGGCGTCCCGCGAAGGCCTCCCCACCCCTCCCCAGGTCTTTCACGGGGTCTCTGGAGGCCCCGTGTCGCGGTTTTGGGGGGGCCCGGGGGGGCCCTCCCAAAACCGCGAATAACCGAAACCACGAATGTCAAGTTCGCGAATGTGGAGGGACAACTGTAATTGAATAGAGTCCACCTATATGTATTTCCAGTGTATCTCATACTAAATACACCTCTTTCTGGAAGGTCCCAGAAGTTGTTGGAGAGTGTATCTAAACAAATAATTTCATGAAGATCCAAGGAGTTATCAAAACAAGTCTGAGATAAAGCTGTACAGAAGCATGAGTCAGGCTTGGCTGCTAAATTATTAAAATAAAATCCCAAACTGTGGACAGTCCCTGGAGCACCATTACATCCATTCTTAGCAAATGGAAAGAATAAGGCTCAACCATGACTCTGCCTAGAGAAAGTCATCCACCAAAACTCAGTGATAGAGTAAGGAAGGCATTGGTCAGATAAGCAACAAAGAGGTCAGTGGTAACTGAAGGAGCTAAAGATGTACATGGCTGAGATGGGGAAAACCATCTATGAAACAGCTATCACCCAAATGCTCCATAAAGATGGATTTTAAGGAAGACTGGCAAGAAGAAAGTCATTGCTGAAACAAACCCATGTCAAAGCCCATTTTGAATTTGCAAAAAGGCATGCAAAAAACAGCAAATATTTGGGGGAAAGTTCTCTGGTCTGCTGATAACGAAACTGAACTTTCTTTATCCTGAGGTCTGATCTCCTAAATATGTTTCCAAAACATATTCCTCTTTTGCACTAGCCTTTATGACCTAAGAAGATGAATGTGTGTCTTTGTTGCAGGACTTTTCACTTCATCTGCATTTAGGACAGCTGAAAAATTCAAGATTAACACATTTCAATATACCATAACACATTAAAAATTAACATTCACATCAGATGATGTGATGGCATTTCTGCCATATCTGTTATCTTCAGTGTCTGAGGCTTCTATCACTTTTGCAGCCTAGTTTCATTCTGTAATGAGAAGCTCTAGAGTCATGGCAGTGTGACATCTTAGATGGTTGCACATTAACTAGAAAAAGCCTTTTTTGTGTTGGGAAGGATTCTTTAAAAATGGAGGTGTTGCTTTAGAAAAAGTTGGCCACTTCATACATCAATTGATAGAAAGACCTAGCATGGTTTCATCTTAATGATGCCTTTTGGTGGTAATACTTTATTATTTATTATAGACTTGTTATACAACATTATGAAATCCTCTTCCATCCATAGTTGGGTAAGGTAGCTCATTAATATCCTATTCTGTAATTGAGTTGCATAATAGTACCCTGTAAATTCATGGTAATCTGGAATTTGACCAGAAGATCCCCATTAAAAGTGACAATTTTTGGTATCCTTGAAACGCTTCAGTGTTAAGGCAGCTGACATTCTTTTTTCCTCCCCCTGCCCTTTCTTTCTTTGATTACCTTTCCAACAGTAATAATCCCATTGTCCTGGGCCCCAACAACTCTAACCTGCCCAAAATATTCAGTATAATTGCGGATGGTGAAATTAATGAAGCAATCAAGCATGAAGATCCATGCACTAAGCGACTGGCTAATGTAGTTCGACAAGTGCAGGTAAGTGCAAATTAAGATTTTGATGTAGAAAATGCTGTTGCTGCACAGAAGAGTAACACTATTTTCTCTCAAAATATGAATGTCATTGAATGGGAAGAATACTGAGGAATTCTTAGGTTTTATTTACAGTGACAGAAATTGCCCATGGTGATCCAGAGTTTGGGGTGAACAGCATTATATAACTTCATTAAAGAGTTAGTAAACAGTAAAAGTAAAGCCATGCTTTATATATAAAAATACATGTTATGGTGGTAGAATTTCAAATATTTGAATTACCTTGCATGAGAAGAGGGTAGACAAGATGAATGATATCCCAGAAACTGAGCTTCAACAAATTCCAGAAGAAAATAAAGTTCCGCACTATAGACGGCTGGGTATTTCCTGGTTTTCAATTTTAAAACCTGGGTAGATTATTTCTTCACACTCTTATATCTTAAATATAGGTCTTTGTGTTCAGACACTAATTTTAACCCTTTTAATGCTCTGTCTCCACAATCATACTTTTAATAGGGTTGAATACCTTTAGAAGACAGGCAAGTTTTATATGAAATGATTTGTTGTAATCTTTACAAAAGATGGTATTAATGTAGCTGTTTTAACATTTGTATTTCTTTTTTATTCTCTAGACTTCTGGAGGTTTGTGGACAGAATGCATATCTCAGCTCAGTGCAGACCAGCAGGGAGCCATACAGGAGCTCCTGAACGCTGCATAAAGGGCCTTAATTATCACCCACAAGAAAACTCCAAATAAACATTTACCCTTCGGTTTAGGTTTCTTTGTTTTGTTTTTGAGAGAGAAAACTAGTGCATGTAGGCCATTCTGCAACCTACAGGCAGTGGCGGCAGGAAGAAACGGTTTCAAATGGTGTTGCAATGAGTTTCTGCCCATCGACACTGAAGGAGCTCCGTATAAGCCCTGCAGTAGCACTGAAGAGTATTTTTCTAATGGTAAGAATCAACCACATGATGGTGAAAGGGAAACAAGTTGAATTTTTCATTAAGCATAAACTAATTAAGACAGCTTTAAGACCCAGGTATTCAGTAGACACCCATTATAACAGATTACAGGCATTTTTACCCTCTAGTGTTAACATGTATTGGAGTGTGAGTATTTTTGTAGGGTAGAGAACACCCTTCTGCCCACCAAACCAGTAGATTAAGAGACTGTAAATCGGTGGCAACATCAAGCATGAAGACTTCATCGATATCACATTCAGTTTTCTGAAACAGGCTTGTGTAGTGACTCAATGAAGAAAGCCATTGAGCTCCCAGCCCTTGAATGTGAAGTGTCTTTGGCATGTCTGACAGTATCTCATTCACTCCTCAATAAATGACATTGAAATTCAATCAAAGCTTGTGTAAAAGTCCAGTGCTGTGTGGTCTTTTGTTTACTTTCAGTGAAAATAGACTGTGTTTCAGACTTTAAATGCTTGATGTCAGTCATTCATATTTTCTTCCTGATACATTGTGAAGAGATTTGAGGAGCCATTCTTACAGCATTTGTATCCTCCTGTCATTTTTTTTTCCAATTTGACCTATTTTCATATATATTCTAAAAGATGTAAAATTCTGCTGCAGAATGTTTCTGACTGCTGAACTTCCCATTCCTTAAAAATAGACAACCATGTAGTACTTCATTTCTAATTGGTTTTAAGAGCATATTTTATTGCTGGATTGTGAGCTCAGCAGTCTTTACTGTTTTGGTTGATGCTTTACTGATACGAGAGCTTTGGTTGTGAGTATTCCATTTTGTACTACATAATCTGAAAAAACAGGAAAGCTTTTCCTGACAGTATATGACTAACACTGCAAACCTATGTACCTTTACTTGGAAATCGGTGTCATTAAAGGTAACAGGACTTCAAAGAAAACATGCATAAAGGTTTATTATAATTGAATTACCATTTCACAAAACTAACCCCCCCTTTTTTTTGAGAAACATGTAAATACATTGAAATTGAACAAAAGTTGCTAGCCGTAGAGGGACAACATCACTCTAACAAAAAGTGGTGTTTGAAATAGGTTCTGACCAATGAAAGAACATCCTACAATTCTGAGGTTTTTTTAATTAAATAATTTTTATTATACAACTCAAACACATTCACCATCCTTTACAGTTCTTTTCTCCTCCACCCCATTCATATTCTACAACATTCATTTCATGACATATTTCATGATTACATACATACATACATTCCTACATCCACATCGTAACCTTTAACATTCTTTACCTAAAACCATTCTCACTCATTTTCTTCTTATCTTTCATCTTCTTCACTCCTTCACACTGTCATACACCTTACATTGCTTCCCATTAAATTTCATCATTTATTCTTTTAGTTTCTAGCTTATTTGCCTTTCAATTATATTCTGTCACTGATTACAACAAATTTATATATAAATTTACTCTTTCTGACAGGTGTGAAATTATCCTAATCTTTTCCTTTCTTACCACTCTAAAGAAGAAACTCTGTATCTATCCACTTCCCCCATACTTCAATAAGATATTCCTTAACTTCTTCTCAGTCTTTTTCAAATAATTCCATATTCTTGTTTCTTATTGCCATTGTTAATTTATCAAGGTAGATTAGTTCTACCACTTTCGATGTCCATTTTTCTCTCAAGGGAGTGCTCTCCGGTTTCCAATGCCAACTGTAGACAATTCTGGCGGCTAATCTTAGATTAAAGAAAATCCTCTCTCTTTCTATTTTCATCATATCATTGAAAATGCATAATAAATACATTTCTGGTCACATCTGAAAGTGTACTTTAACTATTTTCTCTATTTCAGTATGAATCATTGTCCAAAATTTATATGCCGTTTACATGACCACCAGCAATGAAACAGTGTTCCCACTCCTTCCTTACATTTCCAACATTGATTACTCATCTTCTTATAAATTCTTGATATCTTATCAGGTATCATATACCATCTATGGAACATTTTCCAACAAGTTTCCTTCAGTTCTTGGCATACTGTCAAGCTCATTGTATTATTCCATAAGTCTCCCATTGTTTGAACATTATTGGTGTATTAATATTCTGTGCCCATTTAATCATGGGATCTTTTACCACTTCATCCTCACATTCCCATTTTAGCAATACCTTATGTATTCTAGACATAATTTTACTAATTCTGATTTATTTTGTTTAATACCATAGATCTTTATGTCTTGACTTAATTTTTCCCATAATTGCCTAAACAACTACCAATGACAGACAATACCCTCTGCTTTTAATTCCTCTTGTGTTTTTATCTCAGGTTGAGTCTTATTCCATTTTGTTAAATTTTCATATTTTAACCATTTGATCTCCAACACTTTCTCCCACCTATAAAAAGCTTCATGCGGGGATATCCATACAGGTGTTTTGGGGATACATCTGCTTTTATACTTTTTCCATACTCTAAGAAGAGGTTTTTAAACATAATGATGGCTAAATTCTTTATTTACCATCTCCTTATTATACCATACATACGCATGCCAGCTGAATCTTAATCCTTCACCTTTGACTGCCAATAAGGCCTCATCTTCAAGCTCAATGCATTTCTTAACCCAACTTTAAAAACTGGCATGCAGGTATAACTTCAGATTTGGCAGTCCCATACCTCCGCTTTCCTTCACATCCTATAAATATTTTAACTTTATTCTAGGCTTACGACCTGCCCAAATAGTTATTTTTGCCAACCATGAATAATTCTGTCATCGGGTATCACTGGTATCTTTTGAAAAAGATATATAAATTTGGGAAGAATATTCATTTTTACAATTTCAATTTGTCCCAAAAGTGAAAATCTCATTTTTGTCCATTTTTCCAATACCGTATATTGCTGCATACAAGACTACTTTTTAACACTTGAAAATCTCCTCAAAAGTGGGGGGGGGGGTCTTATACCCCAGTAATCATACTCCCTTGCTGTGAGACTGATTGAAGTGTAAAATGGCCTGGGCAGTTTTCCCAGCAGATCCTCCTGCTGTGAGAATGACTGCTTTGCATTTGAATAGTTAAATGGCCCTCTATTTAGCTCAGGAGAGTCAAAATGATGTTTCTTTTCAGGACAAGTTGGCCTAAAATTAGAATTTCTGGATTCAGACTTATCATTCTGCATCAAGTTTTGTCTATGGTGAAATTCTCTTGTCTACCACTGTGGCTCTAAAATCATTAATGTGCTCATTCATTAATGTGCTCATCCAAAAATTTGGGATTTGATAGCTTCATATTAACCAACTTACAGTATTAATGCAACCTTACTTTCCAAAGATTGGACACCACAGAGATTTTTCAAAGTATCCCATGCTTTTTTAGCTGTTCTCAGTCCTTTAATTTCACAGACTATTCCATCATCTATAGCCACTGAGCTGGCTGGTGGGGGACAGGCTTTCCAGCCATGTGGCTGGCGGGGGGGGCAAACTCTATATTTTAACTTAAAAATTGGGGGGGTCGTCTTATGTGCCCAGTCGTCTTATACGCCGGAATATACGGTAATCTTTTTGTTCTTTCCACATTTTGTCATAATTGTTTTTTTACTAAGTTACTGTTATTTTTTGTTATTACTATTCCCAGATATTTTAACTTCTTCTCTCAGCTGAACTCTTGCCTTTTTCAATATCTCTTCTTTTTCCTGTTTGTTCAAATTAAATGATAACATTGATGTCTTATTTATTTTTAGTCCTGATATTACCTCAAAATTGTTCAGTGTATTGATTACTTCTTCAATGTTCTCTTGTGGATCTTCTACTACCAAATCATCTGCGTATGCTCTTATTTTAATTTCATGATTCTTAATTTTTAAACCTTTTATTCTCACATATTTCTTAATATTGTTTATTAACAATTCCATTTAAAAATGTTTTAAAATGTTTTTTTAAAGTTTTTTTAAAAAGCAACGGTGAAATCGGGCAACCTTGTCTCATTCCTTGAAAAAATTTTTATATATTCTGATTGCTCACCATTTAAATTTATAGTAGCTTTTTTTGGTATAAATCACCCTACTCCATCTTAAAAAAAAAATTCTCCACAATTTATCTTTTCTAGTGTTTTGAGTATTAACTCCCAACTTATGCTATCAAATGCTTTTTCTATGTCAACAATACTGAGTTTTAATGCAGCTTTTCTCATCCTTTTTACCCTGAAGGAACCCTTGAAATAAATTTCAGATTTCAGAGAACCCTTGCATGAACATTATTTATATCTACAGCTCAAAAAAAGTTTGGTTTTTTTCTAGTCACAATCTCTCGCTGAAACCTTGGGTTGTATTCTACTTTAGCCTTAAAAGCTAGATAGCAAAGAATATTAAGACCTAAAGCAGGAACCCAAAAGGCCTCCAGAATAGTTATATCCTTCCCTTCCCTGACATGTACCAGAATATTTTACTGGATCTTAAATCAATAGCTACTTCTATCTAGTTCTGTTTCTTGCCTCAACCAATACAACATTTGTGTTCTCTTAATTCTAATGATTCCTACACTTATCTCTTCAACTGTTTAGTTTTCTGACTGTTATATTATACCTTTTGTTTCTATTCTAGTGTCTTGGGAAGGAATATCCTCTGTCCCCTTAGAAGTTCTTTTCATCTCAATTTTTTCTGTTTTCTAGGCTGAGTCTCTGAATGTAGGCTGAGATCTAACAGAAGAGAAAAAACATTAAGAATTACATTAAGAATTATGAGAGTTCAGAAGAAAGGTTATAAATTCTGGGGAAGTGGTTTTATCAAGCCATTCTCTGTTGTAAATGCATTTGGCTCATGCTGATCTATGTTGACAGTGGACATCAGCAGGACTCAAGCTGTCCTGTAAAGATGGATACTCTCAATTCCCCCAGTCCATTGTGACTTTTGATAGCAATTGGAAAAGGTTTTCTTTAACCAAAAAAAATAGCATGCTCACAGTTCTATAAACCTTTATTTGTTACAGTTCTTAACCATCTTTTTATGTACCTCAAATTATGCTGAATGTTAGAAATTCTAATTTGCCTCTTCCAGAATTAAAATATTCCATCTGCTACAGAGCAATGAAATTACTGAACTCTGATCTTCCTCCTGAGATGCAGCATTGCTAATGATTGCCTTTTACTAAAAGCAAATATCTAATATTTAAGAAAGAGGTCAGAAAAACTAGAATATTGTCCTTCTATTTTGAAATGTATCCTCCCTTCAAGCCTTATCCTCCCTGCATGGATAAATGTTCCACAACAAAGTACCTTAGATTATGTGTTGTCTATTTGCAAGCAGACTTCAGAGTCTTGGAAATCTATCTGGCAGACAAGAAGAGGATGCAATCCCCTACCTCCTGTTAATCCCAAGTAGTGTAGACCCATCGAATCAATTGATATTATGTAAGTCTTAACTTACCTCGTTCCTTTTGATTTAATGTGTCTTCTACTGAGACTTAATTAGATTTAGGTTTTTATGTAGTCCTACTGTGGTATGACACATTCTTGGGATGGCACGGAGGGTCAATCCACTACCACTGGGTTAATTCCTGCATGCCAACCTGACTGGCAGGAGTCCAAAGTTCTTTTTCTGTTAACTCCATTAGGACTCCTTCCACTCCTTTGGCTGTTTTTTCTTTCCTGCCTGTCAACCTTACGCATTTTAACTTCCTCTGGTGTAGAGTAGTTAAAGGAATAGAATAGGAATTACATAAAGCTAAGTATAAATTACAATTGTAAAGGAGATTACAGTAGTTATAATAACAGGAAGTAGAACGACTCAGAAGGAGATGACGTGAACTATGAGGAGGTTGTGAGTTCCATCCGCCATCTTGGGAATGGAGGTTCGAAGACAAGGGGTGGAGAGCTGGCTCCGTTGATGTCATGATAGCATCTACAGACGCACTTAAAGACACACAGATAAGCAGAGAGAGTTGGAGGAAACAATCTTCCTTGCAGTCCAACATGGCATAGAATCAAGGCGTTTATGAGTTATTTAAAGCAAATATTTGAAGATGTACCACAGGCAAATAAGGAAACAGTAACTCACCAGAGTGGCAGAGGAGACTTCTCAGATGGGAGTCACAGTAGCTCAAAGGCTGTATCCAGTGAAGGTGCAAATCCAAATCAAACAGCTGCAGATACAGGAGAATGAAGTTCACTAATGCAAGAAATTTCAAGCATAGTGAGAGATGCTATAGCAAGTGAATTTTATGCAATAAGACAAAGCTGTTCCATCGTGACACAAAAGGCATTGGGAATAGAAAATGTACAATCTTGGACAGGAATGCAGGGTAAATTATTATAATGCCATGCATTATCCACCTTTACATTTGAAGTCTGGTGGCAAAACGTTTACATCACATACCAATATGCGAGAACAAAATATATTTCAGGAAACAAGAGTAACAACTTAATACAAGTAGATAATTCAAAACCATCTAAATGCAGAAGTGAGGATAATTTGAATATAAATGTAAATAAGAGTAAGAAAAGGAAAATATTTCTGATTTTGAGGCTGTAACTGAACAGGTAAAACAACGTGTTTCAGGAAGGTTAAGCACATAGATGAGGAAGTGGTGTCAAATATGGAAATAGATGACACTGTTTAGAAACAAGAGAATGAGGAAGTGGAATCAGAGGAGATAAACTCTTCTGATGAGGAAGAAAGAAAGGAGGAATATTCTAATAAATTATTTCCAACTGATGCATTTAAGAGCTTAGAGACAAGGACCTCAGATGATGACCATACAATTAGGGATTTAATTGAACTTGAGTGGGGTACTTGAGCTAAAGAAGGTTTTTAGGGTATTCTCAGAAACTATATTCATTTGTAAAGAAGGAGGTGGACTTCCTCAAGGTCCCCGTGGTGAATGGCCCAGTTACAGAGCTAATTTCTGGGGCACTTTTGCCTTGGGAAGGAGACACAGTCCTGAAGGAAGTTGATGAGAAAAGAGCAGTCTCCTCGAGGAAAACACATGAGGCATCGACCTTAGTTATAAAGTCTTCAGTTGCTGCTTCAGTGTTTGCTCGTGCAGGAGTATCGTGGGTTCAGGAAATTTCAGACAGAAAAGAACTCATTTGACAAGTGTTGAATAAAGCAATGGAGAGTTTTAAAAGTACTAGAATATGTAGCAGACACAGGACATGATTCAGCAGCATTTGTGGTGAGAAATAATGCTATCACAGTGGCATGAATATCATTGTGGTTGAGGCACTGGGAAGCAGATATGAAGTCCAGAAGTAATCAGGCACATGTTCCCTTCAAATGAGAACTTTTATTTGGAGAGCAAGCACTAGAATAGATGCTGACTGAAGGCAAGGAAAAGAAATAATTTATACCTACCTTGCAGAGAAAGAGATTGGTTAGGATATTTTTTAGAAGCAATAACTTCTCTTTTTGAAGTGGTTTGAGGATTTTCAAGATGGGTTGATTATAGACCACCAAGACAACAGCATTGTAGAAATAGACCAGGAATGTTTAACAAGCAGGTTCGAGGACAAGGAAGAGGAGGAGGTGCAGTCCCCAGAAAGGGGAAACCTCAGTGTTGACAAACAACAGATTTCTGTGGGTTGCTTCTTTTTAGCATCTTGTGGAGACAAATAACAGACTGTTAGGTCAATCAAGTAGTAATGAAAGAATACAGAATAAGGTTTCACAAGATGCCAAAGAACAGATACATTCCTTCCCCCATAGCAAGAAATATATTGAAGCAGGAGATTGTGATGATGGAAATAGATAATTTGTTAAGAGATAAAAGTAATAGAGGAAGTGTCAATGGACCAGTGGTTTAAAGGAGTCTATTCAACGTTTTTTACGGGTCCAAAGAGCAATGGAACTTTTCATCCAGTTCTGAATTTAAGGTACCTGAACAGGTTTGTGAGGTACCAGAAATTCAAAATGGAGACGTTGACTACAATAAAGGAAATTTTGAGATTAGGAGATTCGATGGTATCAGTAGATTTGTGGGAAGCATATCTCCATATACCCATGGCAGTAGAACACCAAAAATATTTGAGGTTTCAATACCTTCAAAAGCAGTATCAATTCAGAGCACTGCCATTTGGGTTGGCCTCGGCACCAAGAGTTTTCACAAAGGTGTTAGTACCGCTGAATGAATGGCTGAGGTTGAGAGGGGTACAACTGTACCCTTATCTCGATATACTGATGAAGGCTCATTCAAGGGAAAAGCTGATGAGACATACAAGTCTAACAATAAGAACCTTGGGGTTTTACAGGTTCATAATAAATTACAAAAAAAAAAAAAAACACTTGAAGCCCACTCAGGTGATGACTCACTTGGGAGCAACAATAAATTGGATATAAGATGTCTGACATTATCAAACGAGAGACAGTTAAAATTAAAACTGGAAATAAGATAATTGATTAAGCTGAGGTTTGCAGACATAATGCACCTAGCCAAAGTAATGGGTCTCTTAATTTCAACAATACAATTAGTTCCTTGGGGCAGATTTCACTCCAGGAGTTTGCAAAGACTTGGTACCACATCAAGGAGCAATCAGTTTCAGCCAGCATTATTTGGTGCCTGTTTCAAAACCATTAAAGAAAGAATTGGTGTGGTGGTTACAGGATATCAATATGAGCAAGGGAGTTCCATTAGTAAAACAGGGCATAGTGCAGATAACAATGGGTGCAATTTTCTCAGGTGGGGGAGCCCATTGTGGGGTGAGCTCGGTACAGGGAGTATGGAACAGTATAGATAGAGAAGATGAAAGCAGTGAGATTAGCATTAATCAGCATGTCATCATTGGTGAGGGATCGTCATGTGGAAGTCAGACAACATGACTGTCAAGACTTACATCCGCAACCGGGGGGGCTGTGATCGATTCCATTAATATAAGAGTCAAACAGGCTACTGAATTGGACAGAGAAAAATGTCAGGTCATTGACCGCAATGAAGGGAAAGTTAAATTTGCAGGTGGACTATCTCAGATGACACCAAGTACTTCCAGGGGGATGGACTCTGAATTAGACAGATCTTCTTCGTGGTCTCTGTGAATCATACAGTTGGGTTATTCCTGTGCCTGCGCAGAACATATAGAACCTTCTGGTATCGCTAGGCAAAATGTGCATTGATACATTTTGGCAGTAACTCCACCCACACCAGTGCTCCTGCCTAATTCCCCTCGGTTCCTTTTTTTCCGCCGTGTTAGCAGCTTGAAGGAACCTTTGCTCGCTAGTTGTACTCATTTTCACTTTTGGTTTTGACTCGGAGTGGATTTTTGGCAACGATTCTATCTCTCCTCTTGATTGTGGTTGTACTGGATTCTTTGGCTTGACTCAGATTTCTGACGACGATTTTCACACTCCTTTGGGTTTGGTCCTGATCTCTGATTGTTGGCTTGACCTGGACTGTTTCTGACTTCAATTTTATCGCCATTGTGTCTTGCTATGGCCTCTAGATCTGGCTTCAAAAGGTGTGTCGTTTGCCAGGCGAAATTCTCCAGCTCCTACGGCCACTCACGTTGCTTGATCTGCCTGGGCGAGTCACATAACATGGATGCCTGTGTGCACTGTAAGGCCTTTACGCTGCAGGCATGGAAACATCGATCTTCCGGGCTGATGTCTTTCCGTTATGAGAAAGCTCTGATCCCATCCGCTGCCTTGACCCCCGCTATGGGACGAGGGGCCTCACCGCAAAAACGGGGACAATCCTCCTCACCGAAGTCCCCTCAGGCCAAGCACCACCGTTCAGGTAGCCCTTCTCTGCACCATTCGGTGGCATCCGATCCAGAGGCTGTGCCACACTTGCACAAGCATGCCACCAGGCCGGCCCCGGCTGGGGACCGAGCCTCCTCGGATTCGTCGGCCGTCAGATACAAGGATAAGCTCGGGATCGATCGGGTTCGAAGGATGGTGGTCAAGACCAGGAGTCTTCTGCATCTTCTAAGGGCAAAGCCCCAAATAAGAAGGCCAAGCGCACCCACACCGAGGAGAGGCCAAAGGAGGCTAAACTGCGCCCAGAGGCCACTGTGTCTGTTGTGCCAACTCCTGCTCCACCTGCACAGCAGCCTGTTCCTGCTGCACCACAGCCTCAACCTTCGCCTTGGGACCGAGACGTCGGTACCGAGCAGCCCCGTTCCAGAGCTGTCACTCCGACTCCCTCCTTGGAGATCGTGGACGTTGAAGTGGGCGAGCCGTTAGGTGAAGAAGCGGAGGTCTCCACAGATTTGTGGCCCCTCACCTGCCTTACTTGTCTCGATCGGAGTTGCTTCAGGACTCCTCTACTGCTCCTCGAAATAATGACAATGAGCCCCAACCTTCCACCTCTCGGATTCAAGAGGATGATCCGGCGTACAGAGCCTATGACCTGGCCAGGTCTGTTTTCACTGCGCCTCTGGCTAAGCTGTCAAGTGCTAATCGCACTGGGGAGCGTGTATTCTATCTGACGGATAAAGAGGCGACCCGTCATGCCTTGTTACTTTCTCCACCCTGTCTCTCTTTACATGGGCTAGATAAGGGCTCCCTTCCTGCCAAGGAGCCATCGAAGCCGATGTTGAAGGACACGGGCTGCCAAGTGTCTCCATTCCGTCCGCTTCCTCCACTGCCTCTGACTCTGCCGCCCCGCACATCGTCCCTGCAAGGCCACCGCCACAGCCCATCTCTGTCGTCAGATTCATCAATCTCATCTGACTCCTCTGACAAGTATCTGCCTTATTTGTCATCCCCTCAGCCGGAACTGTTGGATGAGGACTCGTCCTCGCCTACAGATGATGTCTGCTCCTTCTCAGAGCAGGTGGTGCGCATGTCGCATGCTCTGGAGCTCAAGGTCACTGAGGAGTCTGAGCCTGTTGATCCCATCTACCATTGGATCAGGCCGAAGGCTCCTCCAGCTGCCCAAATTCCAGTCCTCCCGTCTCTTCTGAAGTTGACACAGGGTTCGTGAGAAAATCCATCTTCGATCACATCGACTTCAAAGAGGATTGACTGGCTATATCAAGTGGCAGGGGACAGCATCAAGTGGCTGTAGGAGAGGGGAGGCAAGATGGCGCTGAGGCAGCAGCCGCTGTGAAGAGCTACTACTATAAAGTTTGTTTTTATTAACTTCAAAGCCCAGAAAGAGCAGAAACATCAGAGAAAATCTGACCTAAAGGCATTAAATTAAACAACTTTGGGACATTATCATCATTATGGGAAAAAGAAAGAAGAGACAACGTACTCCCTCTGCTTCACAAGTCGTACCTAAGCCCAAGAAACAGTTGAAAGTGGACTCCTTTCTAACAAATAGACAACTACCTCATGTAAGTAACTTAAATCCTCCTAAACTTTCTGGTGGATGTGACACCTTAGAGTGGGATTTTCAAGCAGAGGCAGAATGCCAGCAAACTATAAATCTGTCCTCCTCTTTAGAAGAGGTTGCCTCCCCACTTGAACAGACCCAGACAGCAGCATTTTGCTCAGCAACTGCACAGCTCTTACAGAATAGGAGTGTAAATACAAACCCAACAAAGTTAAAGAACAACAATACAAATGACCTACTAACAAGACCGTGTTTGTTGACAGCACAAACGGTTATTTCTATTTTTGAGCAGCTGTCCACAGTTAAAAGCAGATTCCTTAAAGGAGGATTTCACAAAGTTTATAAAAAATCAGCCAAAAGATACTGCTGCCAAAGTACAGAACTTCTGCATGAAATGTATACCATGTACTACAAAAGCAGCTAACGAGGAAGATACTGGCAACCTTACTTCTACTTCAGCTTCAAAGAGGAGAGAGGGTGGTGATCAGAGACAGCTGACCACTGACATGGAGAGAGGGGAGAAACAAATACTTTGTGAACACACACTCAAGAGACCAAGGCACTTGAATTACAATTACTATTTGCAACCTAATCAAATTACTCTACAAATATCAAACAATAGAGTTAATAGAGGACTATGGGCTTCAAGAAAAGCAATTATTTTGTCTTTAAGTCAGTTACTACACTGTGAAAGGCAGCTGACTGACTTGCAGAAGGCTGAGTGGCTCCCACCTAGCAGAGGTTATGAGAGGATTTTACTGGTTTTTAGGCGACCTATAATCTCCAGCATGCTGTTTAAAATGAGGCCATTTCTACATCTTTTCTCAATTTTCCCTACACGGGTGTTTTGTTCAAAGGAACTTGGCCCACTTTTACCCAACTCTGGATCACAGAGTATCATCACCCCAAAAAACATGTGACAACCTGATTTTAGACAACTTTAAGGATATTCCAACAGATTTGCCACATAGTGATGTTGGCTTAGGCAAACAATCTGTGCACTGTACATCAAGACAGACTGTAAATAATCCCTTGGAAGAAAATCTGATTAACTCTTTCAGTACTTTGTCACATTTGGAACAGGTTGATATCATTAAAAGACTGAATTATTTGAGAGAAACTTTAGTAGCAACCCACAAAGCAGCTAAACCATTAATTGACTTGACTTTACCAAGCACTCAACCAAACAGCAACCATCTTGAGAAAGACCTAGTTGGAATTTATGATACCCCTTCAGCTGTGTGGAACCCAGATCTGAATAATTCCAACATAGAGTCCCTTGAGCCAGTTTTAACCCATCCCACACTGGTGCCAGTAAAAACAGTACAGAACTCAGCAACTCTAAAGAACAATAAGACAGATATTGATGTTAAACAAGCAGGGTTATTTAACTGCCTTAAAGGCTATGATTGGCTAAAACCCACAGTACAACAAATAGAGCCAGATGATGAGATAAATCAGGAATACAAGATGAACAACTGTAGTTCTAACAATCAAACAACAGATACTCCCTCCAGCCCCCTAGGCATAATCCCACCCCAGGACTCAGAGGAAATAATGATAAAGGTAACCACAGAGTCAGAAAGAAGAATCCCACCCAGGACTGAGACATATTTACCAGCTTTTGATATTGATACAGTACAAAAATCTGACAATGGTCCTCACTCAATGTGTGAATCACCACAAAAAAACCCTGACTGTACAGAGCAGCAAAAGAGTGGTAAAGGTAAACCAAAACTCTTATCAATATGATTTCCTGGACATTGAAGGAACTTTGGATCCTATTTCCAATACAGAATGACTGCATGGAACACACCATCTAACAACAGATTTCAGTGTATTGTCAGCTATCCCCTCTAATAACAAACAGGCAAGTTCCACTTGGCTTTTGACATGGAATATAGCTGGATGGAAAAACAGAATGTCAGATGGAGATTTGCTGGAATTTCTTCTTAAATTTGACATCATAGCACTCCAAGAGACTTGGCTAACGATTGATGATGAAGAAGCTTACTTACCAGGATTTAGATCCTGGTCCATCCCAGCACGTAAATTCAACTCAAAAGGGCGGGCTTCAGGAGGATTATGTGTATTTGCCAGGGCTGATTTGGGTTGGCAGGGGAAGCAATTGGTTTTGGGGAAGATATTTTCTATCTTTTAGTTACTCAATTTAAATATAAATCAACAGAAGTTGTGCTGCTAAAAGTATATTTACCCCCTCATTCCTCTCCTTGCTTTTCACCAGATATTTGGATACAACTATAAAAGACAATCCTAGAGATAAAGATAAAACATCCTAAAGCAATTATGATTTTACTAGGGGACTTTAACGCTAGGTTGGGGGCCTCTTTGTATGATTATGTACATTTGGGTATCATACCTGAGGAGTATCTTCAAAATCCACACTGGCACTCCAGAGACTCCAAAAGGAATATGGCAGGCACCAAATTGATCACCCTGTTATATACATGTAATCTCCATGTTTTAGGTGGCAAAGACAGTGGCTTCATATATCCTTTCACATTTCATGCAGGGAATGCTAGCAGTGTTCTGGATTTTATATGTGTCTCAATAGATAACATCAATCTATTTTCAGATATTCAAGTCTATGTTAGAGAAGACAGTGACCATCAACCAGTAGCAACCAACTTTTATAGTAGCTCGGATTTAAGACCATCTACATCACAAGATAAGAGGCTACTAGCTAATCTTGAAGTAAGGCAAAACAGGAGGATCAAATGGTCCAAAGTGGACATTAAGGCAATTCATAGCTTTATGACCTCTGAAAGAGCCCAGTCTTGGGTGAAAATGGTTGATATACCCACAGAAGATTCAAATGGTATCCTTACTGGGTATGGTAACCTGTGTTGCATGTTAAAAAACTTCTTAATAGACAAACTTCCAGCCAAGAACTGTCAGTGCACACGATCCAATTGGTTCGACCTTGATTGCTCTCACTCAAAAAAGACCTTAAAAGCAGATATGCGATTAACCCAAAGAAATCCTACACCATCCAATCATGCTAAGATGCTAGAGCTGAGACGCAATTTTAAGAAGTTAATAGTTATCAAGAAGGCTCAGTACACAGCTACAGTTTGGTCCGAGCTAGAAAAGTCAGCAAAACAGTCAAACTCAGTCTTTTTTTTTTTTTTTTTTTTTGGAATACTGTATCTGGCATACTGAAAGAGCATAAGGTATTAATTGATATCCCCATCTCAGCTTCAGTTTGGGAGGATTTTTACATTACTCTGTTTGCCAATCCTAACCAGGATCCTACAGTAAAGAAGACATCAGCAAATACATCTTTTGCTAATTTTCCTTCTTGGCAACCAGTGTCAGTGTCAGAAATCAAACACATTATTCAGTCCTTAAAATCTAATAAGGCACCTGGAGAAGATTTCCTGCCTCCGGAACTATTTAAGGCTTATAATGATTGGTGGGCTCCACTGCTAGCAGGATGGTTCACATACATAGACAGTACTGGACACATTCCTGCAGGATGGGAACTTTCCATCATAGTCCCCATATACAAAAAAGGAGATAAGGAAGACCCCAGAAATTACAGACCCATAAGTCTCATTGATATAACAACTAAGATGTATGCAAAACATCTACTGAGTAAAATAGAGGACTGGGCAACTGAGGAAAATATACTAGTAGAAGAACAGGCAGGATTTAGATCTGGGTATTCCACAATTGACAACTGCTTCATTTTAGATCACCTTATTACTAAATATGCAACACATGGCAAGTATTTGTTTACATCTTTTATTGATCTCAGTGCAGCATTTGACTCCATAAATAGAGACATTCTATGGAGGAAACTGACTATGTTAAATATGGAGCCTAGACTTTTACATCTGATAAAGGCCCTTTATACAAATACATGCTTGAAAGTTCGCACTGGAGTCAACAGCTCTCTTACACAGAATATACCCACCCATAGAGGTGTTAGGCAAGGATGTATCCTGGCCCCAATATTATTCAGTCTCTATGTTAATGACATCCCAGGATTTCTCCATTCTATGGATGCTCACATGCCAAAGATCCTTAATAGACATATTAACATTCTCCTGTATGCTGATGACATGGTTTTAATGGCATATTCACAAGTAGGCCTGAGAAGATTACTAAGGAAATTTGGTACATACTGCGATTCAAACAGTTTGAATATCAACAAGTCCAAATCTAAAGTGGTGGTTTTTGGTAAAAGACGGACCAAATACAATTGGTATTTGGATGGGGAACCTATAAAACAAATAGATTTCTTCTCATATCTAGGGGTTGTCTTCTCAGACACAGGAACTTGGACCAATCATTTTAAACAAGGTACTACAAAGGCCACAGTACGCTCTAAAATGTTAACCAAACTACTCAGTTATAATCATCCAACTTCTCTGCTCCCTATCTTAAAGGTCTACAAGGCAAAAATAGTACCAGCTCTTACATATGGTGCTGAACTGTGGGGCCTAACAAAGGCTCCACTATTCGAACAAAATCAAGCACGCTTTTTAAGGACCATATTGGGGACAGACAGAAATACTCTCATCATGGACAGTGAGGGGACTGCAGCAGTCACTTGCAACACTTGTGCGATGTTTGTATTCTTGTCTACAGACGTGGAGAACTTCACATGCACCAAATGCAAGCTGGTAGCCCTCTTGGAGGAGAAAGTACAGCAGCTGGAGACACGGGTAGCTACACTTCAACAGATTCGTGAGCAAGAGGTTTTCCTGGACAGAACAGAACGAACAGTCTTGGATGGGGACCGCACAGAGGAAGTGGCTGTGGAGGAGAGGGTCACTTCACGGACACAGGAAGTAGACAGCTGGAGGAATGTCACACACAGAACAAGAAAATCCAGGGATTCTTCCAGCAGCTTGCAGCTACAGAATCGATTCGAAGCCCTTTCCCTTATCAAGGACAACGAGGAAGAACAGCATGGACAGACTTCAGGGGCAGAGCAGGGGACCTTGAGAGGACCACCGCAAGGAACAGCAGCTGCGAAGCCTCAGCGGAGGCGTGTGGTGGTGGTGGGGGACTCCTTGCTGAGGGGTACAGAAGCAGTGGTATGTGGGCCTGACAAGATGACTCGGGAGGTGTGTTGTCTCCCTGGGGCAAAGATCTGTGATGTGACCGAGAGGCTGACAAGACTCGTTAAGCCTACGGATCATTACCCCTTCCTTTTGGTCCATGTGGGAACCAATGATACTGCAAGGCACAGCTTTCCCAAGATCAGAAGAGATTATGAGGCCCTGGGGAGGAAGCTGAAAGAAATGAATGCACAGGTGGCCATCTCGTCTCTTCTGCCAGTTGAAGGGCATGGTCCAAGAAGGGAGAGGAAAATAGCCGACGTAAACAACTGGCTCTGTAGATGGTGTCGCCGAGAACAAATTGGATTCTTGGATCATGGACTGCGCTTCCATGCAGGGGGACTTCTGGCAAGAGATGGGGTGCATCTTACAACAGTTGGAAGAAACATTTTTGCCAACAGTCTCAAGAATTTGATCAGGAGGGCTTTAAACTGAATCATATGGGGGAGGGAGACAGTAGTCTGGAAGGCAAAAGGGCTGGAGAAAATAGTCAAACTGTCATAGAGGGAACAAGGCAAACAGCGCAAGGACCCAACAGTGGGAGGCAAAAAAACTTGCACAGGGAGCAAGTAAAGGGAATACATGGTCTCAGATGTCTCTACACTAATGCACAGAGCATGGGAAATAAGGAAGATGAACTTGAACTCCTTGCACTACAAAACAAATATGATATAATAGGCGTTACT
This sequence comes from Gambelia wislizenii, assembly GCA_030847615.1. NCBI lineage: Eukaryota > Metazoa > Chordata > Lepidosauria > Squamata > Crotaphytidae > Gambelia > Gambelia wislizenii. Next base: position 217,180,703 of record JAUMIR010000003.1, read on the forward strand.
GAAACCTGGTGGGACGAGTCTCATGATTGGAATGTAGGAATAGAGGGGTATAACCTTTATAGGAGAAACAGGCCAAACAGGAAAGGAGGAGGAATAGCATTATATGTCAGGGATATTTACACCAGTGAAGTGATCCACGACATCAATACTGGAAGCCAGGTGGAGAGCATCTGGATAAAAATTAAAGGGGAGGGAAACAACAGGGATGTTATTGTGGGACTCTACTACAGACCCCCAAATCAGACGGAGGAATTGGATGTTGCCTTTCTAGAACAGATGAACATACATGCAGAAAGGAGAGATGTAGTAGTGATGGGTGACTTCAACTATCCTGATATTTGCTGGCAATCTAACTCAGCCAAAACTACAAGGTCTAGCAAATTCCTTACATGCCTGGAAGACAGTTTCATGGTCCAAAAGGTGGAAGAGGCAACAAGGGGGTCAGCTATTTTAGATCTGATCCTAACCAACAGGGATGACCTGGTTAATGGGGTGCAAGTGGTGGGATCCTTAGGTGAGAGTGATCATGTTCTCCTGGAGTTTGTTATACAATGGAAAGGAGAAGCCAGGCATAGTCAGACACGCATTCTTGACTTTAGGAGAGCTGATTTCAGTAAACTCAGGGAAATACTGGGGATGATCCCATGGTCAAGAATACTAAAAGAGAAGGGACCTCAAGACGGATGGGACTTTCTCAAAAGGGAGGTAGTGAAGGCACAATTTCAAACAGTACCATTGAGGAAGAAAAATGGGAGGTGTCTCAAGAAACCAGGATGGATGACTAAAGAACTTTCAATGGAGCTAAGTTTTAAACGGAACATGTATAGGAAATGGAAAAGGGGGGAAATCACCAAAGAAGAATTCAAACAGATAGCGAACACGTGTAGGAGTAAAGTCAGAAAAGCTAAAGCGCAGAATGAGCTCAGGCTTGCTAGGGAGGTTAAGAACAATAAAAAGGGGTTTTTTGGGTATGTCCGCAGCAAAAGGAGGAAGAAGGAAATATAGGGCCGCTACGTGGAGAAGATGGCAAAATGCTAACAGGGGACAGAGAAAAGGCAGAATTACTCAACACCTTCTTTGCCTCAGTGTTTTCAGAAAAGGAAAAGGATGACCAACCTGAGGAGAAAGGAACAGAGGACACAATAGGGGAAATCCAGCTCAAAATAAGTAAAGAGGTAGTACAGGAATACCTTCTTAATCTAAATGAATTTAAATCTCCAGGACCAGATGAACTACATCCAAGAGTATTAAAAGAGCTGGCAAATATAATCTCAGAGCCATTGGCAATAATATTTGAGAACTCCTGGAGAACAGGAGAAGTCCCAGCAGACTGGAGGAGGGCAAACGTTCCCATCTTCAAAAAGGGGAAAAAAGAGGATCCCAACAACTATCGTCCAGTTAGTCTGACATCAATACCAGGGAAGATTCTAGAGCAGATCATTAAACAGAGAGTCTGTGAACATTTAGAAGGCAATGCCATAATCACAAAAAGTCAACATGGGTTTCAGAGAAACAAGTCATGCCAGACTAATCTGATCTCTTTTTTTGATAAAGTTACCAGCTTGGTAGATGAAGGGAATGCTGTGGACATTGCATACCTTGATTTCAGTAAGGCTTTGACAAGGTTCCCCATGACATTCTTGCAAACAAGCTTGTAGAATGTGGGCTAGACAAGTTAACTGTTCAATGGATTTGTAATTGGTTGACCGGCCGAACCCAAAGGGTGCTCAGCAGTGGCTCCTCTTCGTCTTGGAAAGATGTGACCAGTGGGGTGCCACAGGGTTCTGTCCTGGGCCCAGTGCTATTCAACATCTTTATCAATGACTTAGATGAGGGAATTAGGGGCATACTTATCAAATTTGCAGATGACACCAAATTGGGAGGAGTAGCTAATACCCTAGAGGACAGGATCAAAATTCAGAATGACCTGGATAGACTGGAGAGCTGGGCCAAAGCTAACAAAATGAAATTCAATACGGAGAAATGTAAAGTACTGCATTTAGGGCGGAAAAATGAAATGCATAAATATAGGATGGGAGAGACCTGGCTGAATGAGACTACGTGCGAAAGGGATCTAGGAGTCCTAGTAGACCACAAGTTGAACATGAGCCAACAGTGTGATGCGGCAGCTAAAAAGGCCAATGCGATTTTGGGCTGTATCAATAGAAGTATAGTGTCTAGATCAAGGGAAGTAATAGTGCCACTCTATTCTGCCTTGGTCAGACCTCACTTAGAATACTGTGTCCAGTTCTGGGCACCACAATTCAGAAAGGATATTGACAAATTGGAGCGTGTCCAGAGAAGGGCAACTAAAATGGTGAAAGGTCTGGAAACGATGCCTTATGAGGAGAGACTTAGGGAGCTGGGTATGTTTAGCCTGGAAAAAAGACGGTTTAGAGGTGATATGATAGCCCTGTTTAAGTATTTGAGGGATGTCACGCTGAGGATGGAGCAGGCTTGTTTTCTGCTGCTCCAGAGACTGGAACACGGAGCAATGGGTGCAAGCTCCAGGAACAGAGATTCCACCTCAGCATGAGGAGGAACTTTTTGACAGTAAGAGCTGTTCGGCAGTGGAACACACTCCCTCGGAGCGTGGTGGGGTCTCCTTCCTTGGAGGTCTTTAAACAGAGGCTGGATGGCCATCTGTCGGGGATGCTTTGATTGTGATTTCCTGCGTGGCAGGGGGGTTGGACTGGATGGCCCTCGTGGTCTCTTCCAACTCTGCAATTCTATGATTCTATGATTCTATGATACTGCAGCAGCAGTAAGAGCTGAAACAGGAATACATTCTATTTACAGTATAGCAATAATTAAAGTCTTTAATTACTGTTGGAAGATCCTTCATATGGAAGCAGATAGATTGCCAAAAATGTGTTTGGAAGAACAAATGGGCACACTACAATCTCAACACACCTTATGGATTAAACAGCTTTTACAAATTATTCCACAACTTGGCTTCTCAATGCAATACTTATTTTCAGTCGGCAATTCAGTTACAACAATATTCAGACAGAGTCTTGGATGTGAATGCCCAAATGGACATCGAGACACTTGCAAATATCAAGTCGCTGAAATGGCTGGCCCAAAATAAATTGTCCTACCAAACAGAAAAATACTTGGAAATGGGCCTGACTCAATACCATAGAATAGCTGTAACCAGAGCGAGATTTGAACAGCTTGAATCCATGGTCAAATACGGCCACTATCATCAAGTGCCATACACTGAGAGAACATGTGTTTGTGGAGCACCTGAAATAGAAGACATTGCACATGTACTATTCAATTGCCAATTATATGCTCCAGTAAGGGCCCAGTACCTGCAGACATTACTGGATAGAAATACACATTGGGACTGTAATAAACGTTTAAATTGCTTCCTTCAAAGTGCAAATATTTTTGTAGTCACTAGACTGGCTAAGTTTATAACTAAAGCTATACAATTAAGAACTCGCTTTATTGAACAAATTGGGGTAGCATGCAAAGATGATGAACTTATTTAAATCTTTTATTGTCTCTGTATTTTATCATTTTATATAACTGCAAGATGATAACATATCACTATATGTATTTGGTATTATTTAATTCAGAAAATTATTTTATTATCATTACTAACTGGCAATTTTTGTAATTCTAATTCTAATTTTAACATTTTTTTCATCGAATTTTGTTATATTTTACTTAAGTCAGGTCAGGTTCAATTAATTAACTTTATATTATATTTTAATATATGTTTTATCTATCTTCCTTATATAATGTTTGATGTTAAATGTTAATTGTTTTAATTGATGTTAATTGTTTTGATATGGTCAATTGACTAATCAAATAAACCATAACTAACAAGTGGCTGTAGGAGCATCCGAGATCCAACTTGGTCGTTGAGGCAGCGCAGCCTAGGAGACAACGCCGGGCACAGTCTACTTCAGACCCTGAGGGAAGGAAGTTAGATATTATTGGCAAGAAGATCTACTTGGCGTGCATGGGGCCTATCAGCAGGTCCTATTGGAGAAGATGATGCCCCTCATTCAAGACCTGCCAGAGGAGAGGCGACGACTGGCTGAGGCCATCCAGGCAGAGGCCCAATTGCTCGCAGGGCAACAAATGAATTCGGCAAGGCACGTAGCTGACTGCAGCCAATACTGTGGCAGGTTCTGATGCCCTGCGGCGCCACTCCTGGCTTCGGTCGTCAGGACTCTACACAAGCCGCTGCGACCATTGAGGATATGACTTTCGACAGCTCTGGCCTCTTCAATGGGTCAATGGACAAAAAGCTAGAGTTTACACAGAAGATGAGGACCACTACACGGAAGTACGGTATGCCATCGTCCTCATCTTCTGCCTACCGTCCTAGAAACCGTTCTGGCTGGCATGCCTCCTCCTACGGCCAGTCCTTTAGATGGGGCAACACCTCAATCTTCCAGGTGCTCTAGTTTCCAGCAGTCGATGTCGTCTGCTTCATCAGTGGGGAGTCAGGGGTCCACCTCCCGCTACTGCCTGCCCTCCTAAGCATCAAGGCATGAGAAAGTTCTGAGTTGGCCTGTCCTCATTGTGATGTTTCCCTTTTCTTTTAGACCCCCTCCCCTATTTGGAGACTGTCATTTTTCCAGGTCGCCTGGTCCTCGATAACATCGGACCGCTGGGTACTTCAGATTGTACAACATAGCTATTGGATCGAATTCAACGAACTGCCTCTGACAGGTTGGGTCTGTTCCACGCCGCCCTCCCCTCATTGAGGAGGTTCAGACACTGCTTCACAAAGGGGCCATCAAACCCGTGGACGCCAAATTCCATCACCAGTGCTTCTTTAGGTATTTCCTTGTTGCAAATAAGGATGGAGGCCTCCGTCCCATCCTCGATCTCAGGGGACTAAACTGGTACATCGGCCCGAAGAAGTTCAGGATTATCCCCCTTACTACCATCCTACCTCTCCTTCAGCAAGGGTATTGGTTTGTGTCCATAGACCTCAAGGATGCCTACTTCCACATCGAGATCCACCCTTCTCATAGGAGATTCCTAGCGTTCCAGATCAGGGACGATGCCTACCAATTCCGTGTTCTCCCCTTTGGACTCTACACAGCCCCGGGGGTGTTAACGAAATGTATGGCGGCAATGGCTGCATTCCTTCGGCAGCACAGTGTGGTGATTTTTCCCCTACATAGACAATTGGCTGATTGTGGCAAGTTACAAGCACCAACTTGAGATGGACATTGCTCTTACCCTAGATGTGTTAGACACCCTGGGACTTGTTGTGAACATGGAAAAGTCACAGCTGACCCCTACTCAATCGATCCAGTTCATAGGAGCTCAACTGGATTTGATCTCTGCAGTGGCGTACCTCCCCGCGGATCGTTTTGACACCCTTCGGTCCCTGATTCACGACTGCCGTCGGTCCCGATGGGTCTGGGCACACGGCATCCAAGTCCTGTTGGGGCACATGGCAGCCACTACATCAGTCACTCGCCTGGCCAGACTTCAGTTTCGACCACTTCAACATTGGTTCCTGAAAGTCTTCAACCATCTACGAGACTCCCCCAGGACACTCCTAACGATGCCCCGTTCCGTCCACCACTCCCTGGACTGGTGGTTAGCACCAACCAATTTATTCTCCAATCTTCCGTTTGCCCCTTCTCAACCAGATGTTTCCTTCACTACGGATGCATCTCTTCAGGGCTGGGGAGCCCACCTAGGCCCCCACAAGATCCAGAGTTCATGGAGCACCAAAGAGCGGGAGCACACATCAACGTATTGGAGCTCCTTGCAGTTCAGAAGGCACTTCGGGCCTTCGAAGTGTTGTTGCGGGGCAAAACAGTGCTTATCCTCACAGACAACACCTCCGTCATGTATTACCTGAACAAACAAGGAAGTACCAAGTCCCCCCAGCTTCTTCAGCTCACCCTTCGGATCTGGGACTGGTGCATTCAAAGGGACATTCTTCTCCACTCCATCCATCTACCTGGAGAGGAGAACATTCTTGCAGATGGACTGAGTCATTCCAATTCCAGCGTCCATGAGTGGATACACCATTGACGTGTGGTGGCAGACCTTTTCCATCGGTGGGGGACTCCACTGATAGACCTCTTTGCGACCGCTCAGAGCAAGTAGTGCGACCAGGTCTGCTCCAGAGCATGGGACAGGAGCTCCAAAGGGGATGCTTTCCTGTTTCAATGGAACAGACCATTCCTATACCTCTTCCTTCCGATCCTGTTATTGACAAGGTTCGTTGCCAAGCTACGTCGGGACTGGTCGGATGTGATCCTCATCACTCAGTGGTGGCCCCAGCAACCGTGGTTCGCACCGTTGCTACTTCTATCCAAACAGTGTTTTCTCCACCTCCTGAACTGGGCCAATCTGCTCACCATTCACCAAGGGAAGGTCAGGCATCCCGACCTCGACACGCTTCGCTTGACGGCTTGGAGGATACGCCCATGAGTCCCCATCTATCTCATGCCATCTCTTCTTCCCCTCTACCTCGAGAGGTCCAGGCGGTTATTGATGCTGCTAGGAAGCCTTGCACTCAAGAGAGCCTACCTCTACAAGTGGAACCGTTTCAAAGCATTCCTGGCAGACCGTGGATCGGACGCTCAATCTTGCTCGGTACCAATGGTCCTCCCAATTTCTCCTCCACTTGTCTGAAGCAGGGCTCTTGATTTCATCTCTCAGAGGCTATCTGGTGGCCATCTCTGTTGAATTCCAAGCTCGGGGTCGGCCATCTCCCTTCCAGGACCTGACGGTGAAGAAGTTTCTGAAGGTTTATGTCAATCTCCATCCTCCAGTGCTCGATCCCACTCCGACCAGGAGCCTCAAACTCGTCCTCTCCCAACTGGTGAGATGACCCTTTGAACCCATAGCTTCTACCGATCTCAGGCTGCTGACTTGGAAGACTGCTTTCTTTGTTGCCATCACCACTGCTCGCTGAGCTGGAGAACTGTGTGCCTTACGGTCAGACCCTCCGTATACCTGCTTTTACAAGCATAAGGTGGTGTTGAGGCCTGACATTTCCTTTCTTCCCAAAGTGGTCTCCAGCTTTCACCTTAACCAACCCATCATTCTGCCTGCCCTGATGCAGGACCCAAAGGACGAATTCGAGCGTACCCTCCATTCCATGGATGTGAGGAAGGTGCTTGCATTCTACATACAACGGACTGCTCCATTCCATTAATCACCTCAGCTCTTCGTCTCCTATGCTGACTCGAAGTGAGGTGCACCGATCTCGTCACAGCATCTTTCGAAGTGGGTGACATCGACCATTGCTCTCTGGTATGAACTGGCCAAGAAGCCTTTGCCTCTACGGGTTCATGGACATTCTACTAGAGCTGTTTCCACTTTGACTGTGTTCCTTTCTGGGGTGCCCCTAGAGGAAATCTGCCGTGCTGTGATTTGGTCTTCACCATTGACATTCATCTCACGTTACAGACTGGACACTCATTCTAGGAATGAGGCTTCATTTGGGAGGGCAGTTCTTCTGTCCTCCATCCAATGAGTGAGTTTATTTCATTGTTGAATTATTGACTGGTTTATTTCATTGCTGAATTGATTAATGTGTAAAGAATGTGCTGTCAATAAATCCCTTTCTTAGTTAACTTACGAGGTGGTCCTCATCTACTGATGTACAGGACATACCTTCCTCCAGTGGGGAAGCTTGCTAGTCTACCCAACTGTGCGATTCACAGAGACCACAAAGAAGATACACAGGTTGCTTACCTGTAACCATAGATCTTCGAGTGGTCTTCTGTGAATTCACAGACCTGCCCATCCTCTCCTCTGTGTCCTGCTATTGCATATGTGCTTAATGTTCCTGATGCTGCTATGGTTACAGGAAAGCAACCTGTCCTTTTCCATCACTTAAATGCTTGTTGGGGTCTCTTTCAAGTAAGTCTTCGCAACAGCAAAGAACTGCAAATTAAGTCACTTTTCACTAGATGAAAGCAGACATGCAGAAGCATCAGATGTTTTGATTACACCATAGCCTCAAGAGTGCCATTGCTACATTTCCACCTATTCAAATTTTGCAGAAAGCTTTATGGAAAATTCAGAAATAAAAGGCATCAGTAGTCCTGATAGCCCCATACTGGCTCAGTAGGTCATGTTTCCCATTGCTACTGCAGATGGTGGTGGAACAGCCATGGAGATTGCCCCAAAGACTGGATCTGTTGATTCAAGGGCCAATAAGTCACCTGAATCAAGGTTGGCTGGCTTTAACTGCTTAGAAGCTGAAAGGATATATTTTGAAGTGAGGGGTTATTTTGAAAAGGTTATAGCAGTGTTTGACAAATGGTGCATTTCAAAAGGTTTGCAAACATACAAAGCACAGGTTAAAGACATTTTACTCTTTCTGCAGGAGGGATTAGACAGAAGTCTAAGACAAAGTACTTTAAAGAGACAGGTGTCAGCTTTTTTGTGGGCTTACATATGAATGACAAGCCATTATTGTATCTGCATATAAAAAGTTTTTTAAGAGGTGCAACTTTGTCTAGTTATCCAACTGTCCATTGTTTTCTGACTTGGGACTTTAACTTGGTTTTGAACAGCCTTACCGAGGCTCCCTTTGAACCTTTCAAGGAGATATCTCTGAGAGTGTTGTCCTGCAAAGTGGCTTTCCTTGTGGCTGTGACATTGGCAAGGAGAGCCTTGGAGTTGGCAGCCTTGTCTGCCAATCCAAACCTGTGTAAGTTTGAAGAAAATAGATTGATGTTGCTAGTGGATCTGACATTTTTGCCTAAATGCATTCCCAGACAAAGGAAAACAGATCCAATTTACTTACCTGGCTGTTGTCCTTATCCGGTTCATCAAAAGGAGAAACAGTGGCATACGTACTCTTGATATTAAGAGAGACATACTGAGGCTCTGTTTGTTTCATTTAATCCTCGAACAATAGGTTAGAGAGCATTCAAAACAGTCATTGCTCGTTGGATGAAATCATGCATTTTCATGTGTTATAATTATGAAAATAAACCAAGACCTCGGGGAGTGTGGCCACATTCAACAAAGTCTATGTCTATTATGATGGCATACTGTCTCTTCATCTTTACAACATATTTGTGATGTGGTCAGAGCCATCCACATTTATAAAACATTACAAGCTGGACAAGTATAAAACTGCTCAGGCATCATTTGGGACAATGGTGCTTCAATCAGTTGTAGCATGAAAACATATTAATACCCACCCTGATTGGGAAGCTTGGGCATATCCCAGTAGTAATGGATTGATTCTCTGTGCTATCCTGAGAATGAGAATATTCATTATGGGATGGCAGGAGGAACAATACACACACACATATCAAATTGGGAAAGTTAAAATATATGGTTAGTAGTTAGATGCCAGGAAATTAGATCAGGCTATGTAACAAAACTGCCAGAGAAGGGGAGGGAGTCCTGACAGAGTTAACAGGAAAAAAAAACTTTGGACTGCTGCTAGTCCGGTTGGCACACGGGGATTAACCTAGTGGTAGTGGATTGTTCCTCCTTCCATCCCAGAATGAATATTCTCTCTAAGTACAATTTCTCATTTCTGTCATGGCTGGATCCAAAAATAATACTTATTAAATATACTGTAGTGCTAAATATTCTATATAATACTTTTGTGCTTGGATGGCATTTTGCACTACACACTTATAACATTATAATATCATTTTAACTGCCCTAGAAACATGGACATCCAAGGACTTGCTGTTTAGGAAGGGGTACAGTATTTTGAATTCTCATCCAGAGAGCTCCTGTGCTGCATTAGATTACAAACCTAGGATTCTATAGGAGGCAGCCATGGCAGTTTAAATGGAATCAGTGCTATAATTCTGTAGTGTGAAAGGACCCTTAGTTCTGAAGCTTTTTATGCTTCAGAGGTTTATATTCTGATAGATAATATTAGGTCCCCATTTCATCAAATGTTTTCAAAGCAAAGTATACATGAGAATTCTGCTCTTGTGATTCTTCAGTAATACCTGAAAAAAATCTTCAGTCTTGGAGTTATTTATGAAATATGGCCAGTCTTATTAAAACACTGGCTTTTCTTCAAATTCTTAACATATCTTTTGCCTTTGATAACATTTCACTTGTATTGTTTCTTGCCACTAAATGGAGGCAATATAATTCCAGAGAGTTATGCCAACAGATACCAGGTGCCATAAGCTATATTTCAGAGGAAGGAACAGCCAAAGCCACCTCTGAGATTCCTTGCCTAAGAAAACCCTATGAAATTCATGAGGTTGCCGTACGTTGACAGGCGACTCAAAGGCACACACACATACTTTAGGAACCATGCAAATATGCAATTGTGCACCTTTTCTTTATGGAAAAATATTGTACTTAGTAGTCATATTGTTTGAGAAGAATGCTTCCACAGAGTGTATGTCTCTACATTCCATCTCACTGGTATGATTGAAGAAACAACCCAGGATACAGCTGTTTCAAGAGCATTCATAGGAATAGGTTCTGCTCACTCCAGCAGTATCAACAAGTACACCTTCATCTGAGACAGGGGTAGGGAACCTGTGGCCCTCCAGATGTAAGAATCCAACTCCCACCAGCCCCAGCCAGTATAGCCAATAACTGAGTACGATAGAAGCTCAATTCTAGTGCTATCTGGAAAGCCAGAAGTTCCCTATGGGCAAGGTAGAGTGCAGTGCTTGGAGACAGGGACTTGTCCACCATCCCTTACAATGGGAAATCAAATTAGTGGAAACCAAATTAGTGGTGTGGAGGAAGAAGAACGCTATCTCGCCTTACCTTTTTGAAGACATATGTCTCTGGTTTGGAAGGAGAGCACAGAATGCCACTCCCGGATCAAGACAGAAGCTTTGTTCACCATGGGAGGTGAAATCCCATTGGGTTTTTGATGAAGAAAAGAAAGGATTTGGTTTTGAAAAGCAGAGCTGTCTTTTGGTTCTGCCTGTGGCAATTATCATACTCTCCCACCACCACATCAACATTTACAGAACTTTGCAAGTTGTCTAAGGTAAGGAAGGGAAACATGTATGTCTTGAGGTATTGGGTGGCAACATCAGCCTCCACCATTAACTGTGCCGGCAGTTGCAGTCCAGTAACATATGGATTACCACACACTCCCCACTTCTGGACCAGGGTCTTGTTTTGACTATCACAAGAGCAAGGAATAAAGCTGTTGGACATGGTAAATCCCTTCTGTTAATTCCAATCTACTGTAAATCCCCTTGCTTCTTGAAAAACTACTTCTTCCTATGAAGAAAGAACAGGAGGAGTGCCATCCTTCATCTACAATGGTCTGCTTTTGGAAAAGTGGGGCTCGCAGCTGGGGTTAGCTATCTGGTCATCTGACTGTGGGAAACATCAGATGATGGCTCAGGGTGAACTTAAGACAAGGAATGTGAATTCTTTATGACAACTCTTTAAAAGCACAGAAAGAACCTTTCAGGATCATCATCCATCCAGAGACCTATCTAGTCCAGCATCATGTTCCCCCTTTTAAAATGCAGAGGTAGTCGTGTTGACTGTAAAACAAAATTTAAAGTCCAAAGACTGCATTGTGGTGATGCCATTATTAGGGCAACAAAAAGGTGCAATATTCATCATGCTGCTTCATCAGGCAAAGATGGTTCAACAATCATGTAAGGGGGAAAAAATTGTTGAGTCACAGGCCTGCATAAACCAGCATGGTATGGTGGTTTGAGTGTTGGACTAGGACTCCAGGGGACCAGGGTTTGAATCTACTGTCAGCAATGGAAACCTACAGATAACTATGGGCAAGTCACATTCTCTCAGCCTCAGAGGAAGGCAGTAGCAAACCTTAGGATCTTCATAACTTGGAAACAACTCTAAGGCACACAGCATCAACACAGGTCTATATTATGCTTGCATAAGTTATTATGAGGGTCAATGAGGGAGGTGATCAAACCACAGCCCCTATGGCCATGAGGTGATTTGGGAACAAAAGAAATAAAAGAGCAATTTTCTCCTTCTCCATTTGCAGTCACAAATCACCTCTTTTTGAGATTTAGGCAAAGCTCTGGGACCCTTTGTAAGCAGAGTGCAGTGAGTCTCTCAGAAAGCTTCCATACTGTCAGGTCTGGGGATAAAGGTAGGCTTTGAAGCAGGCAAAACATCAATAAGAGCTAAATTAGATCACTTTACTTTATGTTGATGGTTCCCATGGGATACCAAGGGAAGTACGGATCGGATCGTCATTGGCTTACTCTCAAGACGACTATGTATGTATCACATCCAGTCCCAGAGGCAGTGTATCAGTTGCTAGGGAAGAACAAAAGACAAGAGGGTGCAGTTGCACTCAGCTCCTGCTTGTGGACTTCCTACAGGCAACAGATTACCCACTAGGTGATGAACTAAATAGGCAAATGCTCTGATCCAGCATGACTCTTCTGATGTTAGGCTCAAAGGTAGGACATGGGGAAAGTAATCACGAGGGCATCAGTATCAGTGTTGTTGCTGGGTTTTGGAGGGGGAAAGAAGACATGGAGGTGAAACTGACAAAAAGGAGTTAATTTCACCTCCCCCCTTTTTTTTTACTTACCAGATTCACTCCACCAAATCACCACCAAAAGCAATATGAGTACATGAGTCCTGGAGACCGACTGCACTTTCCCCGTTTTTTCATAATAAAAGTAACCAGTGGCAGTTAGTGGCTTCCATGCCAGTGTGGTGGTGAATCTGTTCCAGTTTTAGTTAAAATTTATAAGAACTAGCCACGGTGCTCAACTCTATTTTCCAAATAGGTTCAGCACTTAGGGTAGTTTCTTTAAAGTTGGGACTAAAAATCAGACCAGATTCACCACCCTGCTGACATGGAAGCCACCAGCTGCCACTGAAGTAAAATTACATCTCCTCACTCACCTTTTCTCACAGACACTGAATCTCTGCAATACTCATACTGTTGTACTGTTTCAAGGCAAAAAATGAAGTGGTAACACTCTATAATTAGTAATCGAATCTACATTTTGCATTGAAAATGTAAAAGAATTCCCTGCAATATAACTTCATTGCACAGATAGAACATTTCAAAATAGACAATGGTCCACACTTTCACCAAGCACATAACAAGCTGTACACTCAAATCAAGTCAGAAAAAAAATGTTAGATCACCTCAAAAAAGATGTAGTACCATTACAGCCTAAGTTCTAAAAACTGTTACAAAAAAGTACTTAACACAAAACTCATGTGGAGTTGGGGGAAGGAAGGCAATGGTGTCTGGATTCTCAGGACCACATGAGTGAATAGATGGTGCCAATATCAAAGGAGAAGGCTGATGTCTCAGCACCACTTGATTCAGTTTTTCCTCCAGGTATGGCTTCAAGTGCTGTAGAAAATTACAAAAATAGATTTGGCCAGAGACTACAAACAGAGAAGAGACAGCAATGTATTGTATTTGTGGGCAATGATGCTTTACAACACTTCCTCTGTCGGAAAGCGTTATCTTCTGCATGTGGGAACACAAATCTTAAGTTGCAATAGCTGTGTGGTTAAATGGTTCCTGCCATTTGAAGGCTCTTATGGATGAGGGCATTGAATTTCTCTGCTGTTGTTAGAAAATAATTTGCAATGAGACACATTTCACAGCTCCGTAGTCTGTTCCTATGACATAATGAGGGGCAAGAAGAGGTTACTAACCAACAGCAGACATGATGAGACCATTAACCTCTCCATCCATCCTTTTCTGCTTCTTTGGAACTTCTGCAATTCAGACAGATGCTTAAGGTATGATTGAGTGGAGGTATATTCCCCTTGGCAAACCAGGTCCTTATCTGCTCATGCATGCTCAAAGTAGTACATGATTGCTCCTGCTACTGTTCAGTGGTAACACTTATTAGGAGCAGCATGAATAACTTGATGGACAAAATACATTGGGAAGGAGGGGTTTCAGTAATTATCTAATCCAAGAGTGTCCTAAAGGCAGATCTCTGGGTGATTTGCTTTAGACTGACAGGTAGTTGAGCTCCCCGGTTGTTTAATAGTAGCAGCAACTAAAAAGTTTTCTACATTACCCAATTAGATTGCTGAAAGATAATGCTTGGGGGGAAACCAGGGATGGATTTGTATGTGAAAGATCTTGTGAACTTTGTTCTCAGAGGATAACAAATTCCTAGGCTGACCCTCTGCTCAGAGGCATGTTCCTTAATTATTCCTACCTGAGCCATTGTTTTGTTCCTGGCTCTCTTAGTGGACCTTGGAGGTTCTATAAAAAAGCAAAGTAGATCCTGTAAAGCTGAAGTCTCAGCCCTGACCTATCTAATGGTATATACACTAATGAATTTGGTAGTGAAGATCATACATTTGGCACTGATAGGCTGAGCTACTCTAATATCACAGAAAGGTGGGATAGTCTTGGGCTTCCATTGGCTGGATGCCTGTGGCACAGGGCACAAAGATGGCCTTGTGGAGAGACAGTAGAAATAAATGAAATTTAGGACAGAAGATACAATTAATTAACTGATAAATTGATTGATTAAATTGACACCTCTCCATTCTCTAAGATAGTGTATATGTCTTTCTGATCATTTTATTCTCACAACAACCCTGTGAAGCAGATTATGTTGAGAGCTGATGAATAGGCCCAAGAGGCTGCTTAGTTTCATGGCTGAATTGGTCACTGAACCAATGTCTCCCTAGTCCTAGTCTAATTTTCTAAGCAATACTGTACTCTAGTTCTCTGAGAGATGAGCTTCAGAAAGCTTCAAATGAGTGAAAAGAGATGCAGGGAGGAAGGCTGGAAGATGCAATGGAGATGAGAGAATGAGCAAAGAGGAGCATGCCCTATATGGCCAAAGCCTGCAGAGAGGAGAAAGGCTAGCCTGTGTACATATTGATCTAAAGCAGCTGTTTGAGTTTTTGCCATCCTGTATTCAACTTAATATCTTTGAAAGGCATTCACATTGAAGAATAGGAAATGTTGTGATGGAAGAAGGGATGTAGGAAGAACTATTTTGTCTCAGCCCACTCCTTCCTTGTTCATGAAAGATGAGAACATACTCAGTAATGCAGAATGAGGGACTGATGCAATGAAATCTGGCAAGTCATTATCAAACTGTGATTGAGAGGCCTTGTGAGAATAATAATATCTAAAACTGGTAGAGTTCCCCATTCATTCTCAGACACATAAACAATGGATGACCCTCTTGCTTAGACGTACTGCTATTGAATTGCAGGTTTTTGTTGTGTTCAGCACTACCACAGTGTGTGGTATATGCAATTTCCATTTAACTGTGTCATACTCCATGCACTGCCCCACATTTCTTATGGAGGTGTGGAAATACAGTCCAAGAGACCTTCCTGATATAGTATCAAATAAGGACAGATTAATAGTATAATAAGAAAATTACTATTCTAATACTATTAGGCAGTGAAGCAGCCACCTCACTCAGCAGATTTGGGGTGTTCTAGAGGGTCAGTAAATGGATAATTTTTAATTTTGTTATATGTTTGCAGCTGGAGTGTAGAGAGGCATTTGTGATATTTTCTGCCTCATGTGCCAAAATAACTTGGTTGGCTTTGGATACTATGTACCTTGACTGGGGATAGGGGTTGGGACTTGCTGTTCCACTTCTTGGGCTAGTCTCCTTCCTAGAAAACAGAACATGTAGCTATTTAAATATCTGGTAAATGTTCAGGCATCTCCCAAACTGGTAATCTTACAAATAGCTGCTAATCTTACAAATAGCAATTGGGATAGTACGTAGATATTATCTTCCTGCATCATAAAATTGCTTATCTGTTTTACATACATATCTGTCCTCTAACTTATAAAGCTTTACTTTCTACTGATAACAACAGTGCAATATTTTCAGGCATCTGCCTATTTCAAAAACTGTTTTTAGTAACAGGAATTCATTCAAGAAGTTACTAATTTAATTTTTAAAAAAAGGATTTTTTTTTCACTAGTATTTTTACCAGAGGGAGCAAATCTGATGTCATTTTTAAAATCAGTCTTTAATCTCCATTACTTCTGATGCAAAATCGTATTTCTACTGCTTTGCAATAAGAAATGACAATTTTCTGGGACAAGGTATAATTACAGTCTTTGAACTTGTATACCAGCTAGAGATAAACAGTATTTTTTTTTTAATCACAAAATGCTCAAATAATACAGCATTGAGTATAACAACAGTGTTACAGATCACTTAAATCAGAGGCAATAGAGAGAAATATAAGACAGTATATTTACTTTAATATCTTCTTTTATCAGGAAATACCAGTTTTTGATACATGGTGTTATTTTGTATGTGACGTATGTAGAAATGATGGCTCTATAACATGCAACAAGAGGGAATGCAATCTAAAATGAAGCTACAGAAAATGTTTTCTCGATTGTCATCTTCACTGTCTGCTGTTATGTACTTCCAGGATGGAGGGTTTTCCCCCCTCTTACATCATTTTCATCTTTGTGATATGCCATGCAACACTCATCACCTGTTTTGAGCCAGACTGTATTAACTGCCTTTTGACTTTGCAGTCTACAAAATGCCTTCCAATTATATAATACACTGATCCTAAAAATAGCCTTAAAATAATTAGCATAAGGAGTCTTCATTCTAGTATTACAAGAGAGGAAGCATGATTGGCTCAGGACATTTTGATGTCTGAGGTAGAGTAGCAAATAGCACCCCTGCCCTCCATATTCAAGGTGTATAGTTTCCAAGGCAAGCCAAGTTTTTCTTTTCTTTTTTTGCAACTCGAGATTTTAAAAAATCCAATAACTCCCTCTCCCTCTCTTTGACAGTATATTGTAACTCTTCCCTTCTATGACACCCTGACTCAACTATCTGGGGTGGCTGCCTCAGTCTGCCTGAAGAGAGGTCTGTTTCCAAGAAGGAGAAAACTGTGTACTCTTTCCACTTTCTCCCCACTATCCATAATATCGAACACCTCTCATGTCTTTGCTTAGTTGGCTTTTTTCAATGCTGAAACACTATCAATGTTTTTGTTTTTCATCCAGAAAAGGCACTGTGCATGCATGCACATCCTCATCTGCACATACACACAGACAGAGCCAGTTGTGCATGCACTTCATCCTCCCAGGTGAGAAAGACAAAGGGACCCTGAGGACCACTGGTTTGAGAAGTTTGCTTTCTTCTATGCCATGAACAACTCAATTAAAATGTGCCAAGCTACAATATACCATAACTAATGATCTCTTCCTTGGTTAGTCACTGTTCGCAACTCATAGCCATATCTTTAAAGCCAGATTTTAAAAAACCTAATATACACCACTTAAACCATCCTTTCACCTTTACTTCACTTACATTGACTCTCATTTGCCATTTTGGCATCTGCTAACCTAGTTTTGGAAATATTGTTTTGGGGCTCTTTGCAGCCCTTTTATGGCTTTCCATCATATTGAGTAATTTAGTGTCACGCGCAGATTGGACACCTTTGGATTGGAACATTTCCCCAAAACAGGCAATTCTGGCTAAAACATATGGGGACTCTGTCTGAGGCAAGGAGACAACTAAAGTGAAGGAATGTGACAGAGACTTACAAGACAATATTTGGAAGTATGAAGTTTTCTTTTTCTTTTCTTTTTCACCCTTGCTCCACTAGACCTTGAGGTTACCGAGTAAAGCCAATTCACAGTACATTAGTCAAATGAAAATACTTTTTGACATAAATGTCTTATCAATTTGGGAAATTATCTGTCAGAAAATATGATTATGACCACTGATTTAGATGTCGTTAGAGAAATTAATAGCGGATAAGTCTTTCAATGGCTATTATCCATTATATTTAAAAGGAGCCTTCATGTCCAGAAACAGTTAGATATTTCCAGTGGACAAACAAGAACAGAGGACCATGGTCTTCATGCCCTGCTATTAAGGTACTTCCAGATGAAGCTTCTGTTGAGCAATTGCCCTGCCTGATTCGTGCAATTTTAAAAAGTGGTCCAGAAGATGCCACCTATTTGTATCTATCCAATGATTTCCCACTAACTCTTCCAAAAAGAAAAGGAAAAAGAAAAAGAAAGAAAAGAAAAAGAAATCTTTTGAGGAGGGGAAAGTAGAACAATTACACAATGTTGTTTGGTCAGTACTGGCACGAGCTGTCCCTCAGCTTCCCTAGCACCACAGTCCATATCTCCGGAGCACCCTAACTCTTCTTGAGAAGCAAGTTTCAGTGAATTCAATGGAGGGTTACTCCCAGGACAGTAGGTTCAGGATTGCCACCTAAATGGGCCTTTGGTCCAATCCAGAAATGCTATTCTTATTTTTTGACACAGTGAAATCAGATTGGGAGTACAATCAGTAGTCCCTCCAAAAAGTAAATGTATTACAGGTTGAATATCCCTTATTCAGAAATCAGACGTGCTCCAAAATCCAAAACGGTCCACAGGGGTAGCTGAAATAGTGACACCTTTGCTTTCTGATGGTTCAATGTATACAAACTTTATTTCATGCACAAAATTATTAAAAATACTGTGTATAAAATTATCTTCAGGCTATGTGTATAAGGTGTATGTGAAAATTAAATGAATTTCATGTTTGGATTTGGGTCCCATATCCAAGATATTTCATTATGTATATGCAAATATTCCAAAATCCAAAACACTTCTGATCCCAAGCATTTCAGGTAAAGGATAATCAACTTGTACCAGGTTTTCAGCCACACATTATGAGATTAGTGCTTTGATACTGCCCTAACTACTATGACTTCATTTTACCAAATTCTGGTATTTACAGTTTGGTGATGATCAGTGAGTATTTTCTGCCAGAGACTTCTAGTGTTATATATAATTCAGGGGGCTGTGTTAGAGAATTCTACTAAGTTCACCAAATTACAAATTTCCCAGTATTCTGTAGAGTGCAGGCAGGGCAGTTAAAAGTGGCATCAAACTGCTACAGTTGTGCAGTGTGGATAACCCCCAGGCTGAGGCAACAGAAAAGAACTCATGAATTGATTCCAACTGATGGAAAACTTAAAACAACACTATTTTTATAAGGTTCTGAGGAGGAAAGAGAAAAAGAAAGTACTAGGAATCACATGGAAAAGGAAAGCTTGATCCACATGTGTACCACGCACATGCAATATGTGTAAAATCACATATTTTACCCAGTCAGACCGCTGGTACATCTAATCTTGTATTGTGGACAAGGACCAACAGTGGCTTGCTAAGGTTTCAGGCCAGGCTCTTTCCTAACTATACCTGGAGAGATCATAAATTGAATCGAGGATAGGAGTTCTTAACCTAAGGTTTGTTAAGCCCTACGTACCGTAGAAAAACATTTGGGAATGATTCCTTCTTGTTAGTTTAAAAATTTCCTGAAAATGTGAATTTTAAGGTTAAAATGTTGTGTTTTCAAGTGCTCATTGTAATTTTTTCCCCTGTTCCAGACTCTGTGAATGAAAATCTGTTTCTAATACAATAAAATTAACAGCATGCAAAACTAACAAAATTAATCTTAACAGGGAGATAGGTAGGAAATGTAAGATACTACACTTGGGCAGTAAAAATGAAAAGCACAGATATAAGGTGGGTGACACCTGGCTTGATGCCAGTACATGCAAAAGGGATCTAGGAGTCTTAGTGGACCACAACCTGAACAGCAGTATGATGTGGCAGCAAAAAAAGCCAAAGTGATTCTAGGTGATTCAGCTAAAAAACCCAAAGTGATTGCATCAATAGGAGTATTGTGTCTAGATAGAAGGAAGTAATAGTGTCACTCTATTCTGTTTTGGTCAGACCTCACCTGGAATATTGTGTCCAGTTCTGGGCACCACAATTCAAGAAGGATATGGACAACCTGGAACATGTCCAGAGGAGGGCGACCAAAATGGTAGAAGGTCTGGAAGCCATGTCCTATGAGGAGCGGCTTACAGAGCTTTGTATGTTTAGCCTGGAGAAGAGAAGGTTGAGAGGTGACATGACAGCCATGTTTAAGTATTTGAAGGGATGTCATACTGAGGATGGAGCAAGCTTGTTTTTTGCTGCCTCAGAGATTAGGACATGGAGCAATGGGTTCAAACTCTCTCTCTGGCTTTACTTCGCAAACAAAGATTCAGGAAGGACTCATCCCGCACTTTCTGCAAGTGCACTGATGACTGAAAAGGCCAATACGAGATAAACAATCCAAACTACAGGAAAAGAAATTCCACCTAAATGTTAGGAAGAACTTCCAGATGGTAGGAGCTGTTTGATAGTAGAGTGTACTGCCTTGGAGTGTGGTGGAGTCTCCTCCTTTGGAGGTTTTTAAACAGAGGCTGTATGGCCATCTGGTGGGAGTGTTTTGATTGTGTATTCCTGCAGGACAATAAATGGACTAAATGGCCCTTGTGGTCTCTTCCAACTCTATGATTCTATAATTTTTGTACGTATGTGTTTATGCATACTTTTCTGGGGAGGGGATTGTAGTGAGTTGGGCCTCTGCCACCCAGCAAATGGGTTTCAGGGTCTTTATTAGCATCATGGCCAAATGTTAATTGTCCAGTGGTGTAAAAAGAGTAAATTTGTATTAGTGACATTGCCTGATACTTTTTTGCATTAGCTTGGCAGTTTGAGCCTTGGGAAAGATTGGGGGAGTGAATTTTCGTCTGGTGCTAACCTGCTTGTACAGTTCTCATAGTTGTTGCAGGGTGGGGGGGGAGAGACAGATGGGTCACATTTGTGCACACTGAATTTCTCTGTTTGCTGTTGCACTATACAACCCCAGGAGTCCATCTTCTGTCAGGCAGGGACCTCATTTAGCCAGCAATGGGGAATTTGATCACTGACCAAGGATAGACTGGGTAGAATTAGTTATTCACAGACCCAATTCTGCCACAGGCTGTGAGGGAATGATGGACTCCATCACCCAAAGGGCTGAAATGCCTATCTCCTCTGCATCAATTACAACCAATAAAGTTTTTTGATAGTAGTAAAGTGTGTCAGGGTTTGGCAGTGAACAAACACTTGGGGAGGCCTGGGACTACTCCCAGTTTCAGCACAAAACAGGGAACTCGAGCTTCCACCAGATTCCCAAAGAGGTCTGTAAGCAAGAAAAAGAACCACCGAACGAACCTTCTGCATGGAAACCATGAATTGGACCTCTGCAGAGCTACACATTTCACAGTCAGAAGACTTCAGTGACTTGACTAGTGTTGAAAAGAGGCATTTGGCTAGAGTACCATATATTCCAGCGTGTAAGATGAACTTTGAGCCCTGAAAAATATCCTCCAAAATCAGGGGTCGTCTTATACGCCGGATACACTTTGCTTCACCCCGCTATCAGATTTCCTGCCTCTTCGCTCCCTTCACAAACGGAGCGAAGAGGCAGGAGATTGGGTGGGGGGTTGAGGCAAAGTGTTACCCCGTTCATTTGCCCCCCTTCTCTGCCTTCTCCCCCTTTGGGGAGCAACCAAAGACAGAGGAGGGGGTGAACATTGCAGTTTGCTGCGGACGCCCCCGCTTCCCCCGTCTTCATTCCCTTCCAAAGGGAAGGAAAGGGGGGGGCGGACGAGGAAAACTGGGCATTTTCCTCATCCAAAGGGAATGAAGATGGAGGAAAGGGAAGGGGGGCGGATGAGGCAAACCGGGGATATTCGCCCCTTTCTTCCACCTTTGAGTCAAGTCTGAGTGGAAGGTGGAAGAGAGGGGTGAATGCCACGGTTTGCCTTGGTGGTTGCCCATTCCCTATGTCTTCCTTCCCTTTGCAAAGGGAAGGAAGATGGAGGGAATGGGCAGCCGCCGAGGCAAACCAGGTATATTTGCCCCTTTTTCCACCTTCGAGTCAAGGGTGACTGAATCTAGTGCTTTGCAGTGGCCGCCCCCATTTCCCCCGTCTTCATACCCTTCCAAAGGGAATGAAGATGGAGGAAAGGGGGGGGGGCGGACGAGGCAAACTGGGCATTTTCGCCCCTTTCCTCCACCTTCTTGGAAGGTGGAAGAAAAGGGGCAAATCTAGCACTTTGAAGCGGCCACCCCCACTTCCTCTGTCTTCATTCCCTTCCAAAGGGAATGAAGACGGAGGGAAGGGGGGCAGAGGAGGCAAACCGGGTATATTCGCCCCTTTCTTCCACCTTCGAGTCAAGTCTGAGTGGAAGGTGGAAGAGGGGCGAATGCCATGGTTTGCCTTGGTGGTTGCCTATTCCCTACATCTTCCTTCCCTTCGCAAAGGGAAGGAAGATGGAGGCAATGGGCAGCTGCTGAGGCAAGCCAGGTATATTTGTCCCTTTTTTCCACCTTCAAGTCAAGGGTGACTGGAAGGTGGAAGAGAGGGACGAATGCCGTGGTTTGCCATGGCCGCTGCCCATCCCCTCCCTCTTCATTACCTTCGCAAAGGGAACAAAGATGGAGGGAATGGGCGGTGGCCGAGGCAAACCGGGTTCATTCATCCCCCTCCTCTGCCTTCACCCCCTTTGGGGAGCAACCGAAGCTGAAAGGGAGGGGTGAATGTAGCGGCTGGCTGGCTGGCTGGGAGAGCCCTGCCAGCTGATCCTGTTCGCTTTCCCAACTCATGAGGAGATCCTCGTGAATTGGGAAACAAAGAGGATCACCTGGCAAGGCTCCCCCAGCCAGCCAGCCAAATTGGGGAATGGTCTTATATGGCAAATATATGCCAAACTCTGTATTTTTACTTGAAAATTGTGTGTGTGGGGGTTCGTCTTATATGCCCAGTCGTCTTATACGCTGGAATACTTTTCACAGAGATACCTCCTAGCATCAGTCAAAACATGTGGCACAGTTATCCCACCCTTTATGAATATCTATACTTTAATTGTGGTCCTTCCATATGAGGTTTTTAATCTTGCAACCAAGAATTGGATGGGGTGCCCAGCCAACCTCTTCTGTTTTTATAAGCCTCTGTGATGTGGCTTCTTCTAGTAAGAGTCGTTTGGCAGTGGAATGCACTGCCCCAGAGTGTGGTAGAGTCTTCTTCTTTGGAGGTGTTTAAACAGAGGCTGGATGGCCATCTGTCGGGGGTGCTGTGTCTGGGTATTCCTGCATGGCAGGGGGTTGGAATGGATGCCCTTTGTGGTCTATTCCAACTCTTACGAGTCTGTCTTTTTTCTTATCACAAATGTAAGGACCACAAGACGGAATAGCTATGCAGCGTGCTTTTGCACTGATGGTGCCACTGGGAATGTGCCAAAGGAAAAGCAAACGGCTTTTCTGGACCCCCTTTAAAATTCCTTGAAAGAGGCAAGGCGATCGCACAAGAAATGCCTCGCCTGGAAACCGCTCCTCAGCAAGCCAGCAAAAAAGACAAAAACGGGGGGAAAACAGCCACCCCGATTTGGTTTCTCTGTTGGAAGCTTCGGTCCCGGAATATTGCTTGCCGTTTCCCCAAGCGAGGCAGGTAGCCCCACCCACCCAGCCAGCCACCCAGCCAGCCGACCCGCCCTTGCACTAACCACTAGGTCCTCTTCCCCTTTGTTCCCGTTGTGTGCCACATTCCCAGCCTGCGTCCACGCCCGCCTGTTTCTGGAAGCCGACCTTTGAACACTTGTAGTCGCCGCCACGCCTCCTTGCGCAGGGAAAGCGCACGCACACACACACAGACACACACACAAACCGGCACCCCGAAAGGCCCCAAGACCACCGCAGTGCCCACGAAAGGGCTTTAGCAGCCCCCCCTCAGAACGGGAGCGGACTCTTCCCGCCCCTCTTTCCCTGAGGGGCGAGGGCGGACTGACTCACCCCGCTGCGCCTCTGCGCTGAGCCGGGAGGGGAGGCGCGGGCGGGAAAGGGGGCCGAGGCGGGGGCTGGGCCGAGGGGAGGCGGGAGGCGCGCGCCCAGGCCGCTGGAGGGGGCTCTTGACCGCCGCGCCTTCCCTCGCCCGCCTCCACTTTAGGCGGGGGCCGGGCTGGGAGTCTGGGGGAGGAGGAAGCGGCGGCAGAAGCAAGGAGGAGAAGAAGAATACGAAGCCTCGTCCAGGCGCAGCGCGGCGGCCACAGCGGCGCCCCTCTCGGGCTTCTTGGGACGGCTCCCTTCCCGCCCTCCGGCTGAGGCGCGCCGAGGCTGCTCTTCTTTCTCGCCATGGCGACCTTGGTCCCGTCGCTCCCTCGCAGCTCCCCTGGCCTCCCGCCTCCTCCTCCTCCCACCGCCGTCGCCTCTCCCTCCGCCTCCTGGCACCTTTAATGGCTCGGACCCTCCGGCGGCCCCAGCCCGACTTCTTTCGCGCCACAGGAGCGGCCGGCGAGAGCCCGAGAGGAGGAGCCCCGCGCACGGTGAGGGGGGCGCACGGAGCCGGGAACAATGGGAAGGCGAGGGCTGGTTCGGGGGACGCTCGCTGGCTCGCGGAGGGCTGAGGGGGCGGCTCCTGGGTCCGGCCGCTCTGTGGCGGGGAAGAGCCAGCAGGGGGGAGAAAAAGCCTCGGCCGGCCGGGGAGGTTCCGTGTGGGAAAAGCCGCGGAGGGGTCAGGGTGTGCACTAAGCTCGTGGCATGGGTCTCTCTCCTCTCCTCTCCCGCTTCCCGAAGTTGGTGCCTTTTGTCTCTTTGGGACGCTCTGGAAGTTGCTGGGCAAAGGGCAGCCAGCCGGGCCGCTCTCTGGACTTCTCTCCCTTCGCCCCGCTTCCTCCCCCTTTTGCAGGGTGGCTCCCGGGGGGAGGGAAGGGGACTCTTCCCCCCCCCCACACCCCCCGCCAGGTCACTTCCTAGGCTTTGAATTGTGAGCTGTAGAATATAGCTGTACATCCTGGGCAGCGGGGACGGCTCTACGGCCTTGGCTAACGGGCAGCGCCGCCTTCGCACAAAGGAAGCCGGAGCAGCGCCTGGCTGGGAACGGACGGGACGGGCAGACGGGGTGGGGGTGGGGGGCGTAACCGGTTTTGTTTCTCATCTGGAGCCGTTCACCTTAAGGAAAGGGCCAGTCCCTCCTGCATTTGGGGCGGCGTGGTGATGGAGCATTTATTAAGCCTCTCCAAAAAGTAGCCGGAGGCTTATGAAGGTCAGGGAGGGCCGGCCTCACTATGCTTCAGGCTGAGGTGGGGCACGCTCGGTGTTTGTTAGAGATCCCAGGGTTGTGTGGCTCTGTAGGTGGGCGTGGGAGGCTGCAGGAGAGAGAGATCCGACCCATTAGGCTTGTGAAGTCCTCTTGCGGAAGCCCCGTTGAAAAGACCAGGGGAGTTAGTTGAGCAGGAGCGCGGCGGTTCTAGCCTTTGCAGATTTGCGGGTGGTCTGCGACCCATCTACATTTGGTGGGCTTTTGTTTTCCAGCCTCTGGCATCAGCCTGTGTTTCGTTGGTGTTGGTTGGCTTGAAGGAAACGTCTCTTCTCCCCGCCCCCCGCACCTTTTCGGGAAGCCAGGAGTGAAAGCCCTCTTTCAAAAGAGGTACCTGGGCAATACCTGGTGATCGGTTTATTCAAGGTGGCTTCACTGTGGGATGGCTGCCCTTCAGCTTTGAGAGAATATAGATGCGCATACACAAAGAGAGAGCCTAGTGTATCCCCTGATATTTAGGGGGTTCATTTCCAAAACCAGAAACAAAGTGGCAGCAATAATGGAACAGAATGTAAGAATCCTGCAACTTGGAAGGGCCTTCCCTACCTACCCTCAGTGAGTAGGGAGGGGTGCATCTACACTGTAGAAATAAGGTAGTTTGACACCACTTTAAACTACCATGGCTCCATCCTACAGAATCCTGGGATTTGTCATTTTTGAGGCACCAGCACTCTTTGGCAGAGAAAGCCAAAGACCTTGTAAATCTACAAATCCCAGGATTCTATAGGATGGAGCTGCAGCACTTAAAGTGCTGTTAAACTGCATTATTTCTATAGTGTAGATGCACCCTGGGTCAGCAAATAAGTTTGTATGGATTTGCTCCATTGAAAGCTGCAGATGTGAAGCCAACATATCCCCCAGTTTCAGTGGGACTGAAGAAGGAGAATATGAAAAGTAGTATGGTGAAACCTAACGGTCTAGTCCTTGGTTCTCAGACTTTGGTCCTCCACATGTTTTGAATTTTATATCCCAGAAACCTCAGCTAGCATGACTGATGGCTGAAACTCCTGGGAGTTGAAGTCCAAAACACCAGAAAGCCCAATGTTTGAAAACCACCGCTCTAACCCACCCAGTGCATTGTGATCATTCTGTCTATACTTTGGCTTTAGTTACCCAAGATGGTGTGCTGTGACATGTGATCATGAGTTACCATACCAGTTTAATGGAATCCAGTTCCATGATGTTGGTGGTGGCTGTGTGTCTTCAAGTTCTTTCTGACTTACAGCGACTCTATCACGGGGTTTTTCTGGCAAGATTTATTCAGAGGAGGGTTACCATTGCCTTCCTCTGAGGCTGAGAGATTGTGACTTTCCCAAGGTTACCCAGTGGGTTTCCATGGCTGAGTAGGGATTTGAACCCTGGTCTCCAGAGTCATAGTCCAATGCTCGAACACTACACCATGCTGACTCTAGTCCCATGGTAGTGGATCTTTTTTCTTTGACCAGTTGATTCAGGTGCATCAGAAAGGAGGTGTGTTTCACAGGTGTTTTTACATCAGCTTCTTTCTTATCACTTGATTACTCAACACTTGATGACTCACAGCTGAATGCATGAAGTGACTCAGTATTGAAACAAAACATTGTGTTTGAAGTAATAGGGAAACATGTGAAAGTCCTGTTATACTCTGTGGTGGCTTACTCATCCATGTAAGTTGTCACTGCAGTCTTAATATGAGGATGCTGGTCAAATTACTGTCTACTTGAAAATGGGCAAATATTCCATGATATTTGCCTATTATGCCTGGGAGAGCCAGCATGGTGTAGTGGTTTGAATGTTGGGGTAGGACTCTGGGAGATCAGGGTTTGAATCCCCACTCACCCATGGAAACTCACTGGGTGATCCTGGGCAAGTCACTCTCTCTTGGTCTCAGAGGAACGCAAAAGCACCCTCTGAAGAAATCTTGCCAAGAAAACCCTGTGATAGGTCCCTTAGGGTTGCCGTAAGTCAGAAAAGGCTTGAATGCATATGATAACAATAAATATCACCAGACCTGTGGTGGTTGGTGTCTTCCATGTCAGTAGGGTGTGGAATCTGCCCTGAGTTGTAGTCTGGGCTTTCTGAGGTGCTGACTCCTCCCATGGTTTCAGTACCTAGGATAACTCCTCTAAAGCTCCTTTAACGTTCACTCTAAACCCTGGAGCAGATTCATTGCCACAATGACATGGGAGCCTCCAGCCATCATTGAAGCTGTCTGATACTAATGGCAGGTATGAAAACTCCTTGCTTCTTGGCCCTGTGGAAGTCAGCATGCACGCACACATGCACGCACACACAAATACACAAATACACACACCTACCTGCATCAATAACAAGCAGGCATCCCTTACTCTACAGTTCTCTTGGGGAAATTTTTGCTCTCTTGACCTTTTATCTCACTGGGCTTTTGATTAACTGACTGCATCTCTGAGCAAGAATGAAAACTGAAGGAAAGAGTGGGAAGTGAACATACATGTGCTCCTCACATCATCAGGCTTAGGATGGCTAGAATTTGAGATGGGATGGGGAATGGTGGCTGTATTTGTAGTATAATTAACATAATTAACACACAATGTTAAATATATGGAAGTACAAAATTTGCAAGTACAGTGCGAATACACACACACGAATGTGCCATACACCCCTGCTCCTTTTAAAAAGGAGCATGAATGTGGTCATATTTCATAATTATCATCCATATGCCTACATGCATGGTGTAGCACATGCTATATAAAAAGCCAGCCCATGCAGAGTAAAACCAGATCGATTCTGTCTCTTCCATTAAATGGCTGTCTGGTCAGGTCTAGGGAACTTCCTATAATGACATGCTGAAGTCATCCTTAATTGAGCAGTGGTAGGATGATGCTCTTGGACCCTAAGCATCATCTGATCACTGCTTAGTTTTGTATGGCTTCAGCATCCCATCAGATTCATTCTTTCCAAGGAATGCCATGGTGCCATACCCACTGTAAGTTAATAGGCTGAGAGGGTGAGGGATCCAAAAGAATCTCTGGATGAATGCAGATGAGATGAGAAAGGGGGATGTCTTGTGGCAGGGATGTCATGGGCTGGAGTTTGGGAGATCTGGGTTCTAGTCACCACTGAGCCATGCAAATTATCAAGTAGCGTCTCTCTCTCAACCTGACTTACTTGCTAGGGATATTTTGAGTGGAGATGAGGAGGCTTAAGTATGCTACCTTAATATCATTGGATAAAAGGTTGGCTATACAGTTGTCCGTCCCTCTGTATCCATGGATTTAAGTATTCGCAGCTTGAAAATGTTCTTTAAAAAATATTAATAAAAAAACAAACCTTGGTTTTGCCACCTTATATAAGGGACACCATTTTGCTATGCCATTGCATATAATGGGACTTGAGTATTCACAGATTTTGGTGTCCACAGGGGTCCTGGAACCAAACCCCAGTGAATATGGACAAATGTACATTTATTAAATAAAATAACTGTACATGTAGTATAAGGCAATCAAGGTCTGCCATCCTACACAAATCACAAGTTTTCAGGAGTTGGGATTAGTACAGAATTTCTTGTGGGGAGGAGTGAGATTAGCTACAGTGTTTATGAAGCTTATGGGGTGGAGCTGGAGTTTTAGGCAAGATAGGTAAGATTCTTACATTGTGCATTGCCATTTTTATGCGTGGTTCTGAGGTTGTTTTGAACAAAAGATGAAGGGGGAAATAAGCATTACCTCTCACCTTTGTAATTAGTATATTTGTGGCTTTTTGCTATTCAGAGGCATTCTTTAAATATTTGCCCATTATGTTGCAATATTTGATTGGCCAGTTAGTTACCCAAGGGTGGTTTTGTGTGTGTGATGGTTTTAGATAAACAAAACAGTGAAATGCCAATCCTTATCAGTCATGAAATCTTAAGCATGCATATGTAAACTGGTCTGTCTTGTTAAAATGTAGTGGATCTCATTTTTGATAAAGAAAGGAAAAGAAAAGTCTTGCAAGAGGCTTCAGAAAGTATGGAGTAGTTTGTTGTTATTGTTGTTGTTGTGTGCCTTTAAGTCGCTTCTGACATGTTGTGACCCTAAGGCAAGCCTATCATGGGGTTTTCTTGAGACTTATTCAGAGGGGGTTTGCTTTTGTCTTTCTCTGAGGCTGAGTGTGTGTGACTTGCCCAAGGTAGTTTTCCATGGCTCAGTGGGGATTCAAACCCAGGCCTCCAGCAATAGTCCAATGCTCAAACCACAGTGGCTATCATGGATAGGTTATAGATATGTTTAAAGGCTCCCCCCCCCCGCAAAAAACAAAAACGAAAGCTCCTCATGGATGGAACCTTTTCCCCTTACAGGTAGTCTTTGAGCATATCAGTGTTATCCTGTAACAAAAAACCCAAACCCTGATAGTCTTCATCCTAATGGATGGTGCTCCTCAGGCAGCACAGTAGCAAATGCGTTGGTGGCTGTTTGGCTGCTGCTTGTAGCTTGTTCCATTCCAGCAAAATGGATAGTTTAGAATTGAGAAAGGAATAGTTGAGCCACGAGGGCAGTGACAATGGAAGCATCCATGTGCTGGGATACTGGGAGTTTCCCTGTTTCTGTGATTGCTTATGTGTATAGTAAGATCTTCACTGGCTAATTTGGTAGCTATTAGACACAGGGCCTTTTTGCTGGCCAAGTCCCAGTAGCAGAATGCTTTCCCTAGGAAGGTTTGTCTGGTGCCTACCTTATTGCCAATTTGATGCCAGGCAAAGATCTTTTTGTCTTTCTTCTGTTGGTTGTCTTACCTATGTGAATTGTATTTTTTGCATGTGCGTCACTGTTGTTGCAAATATCTTGGGAATGTAGGTGAAGTGTGGTATACGTGGAAGAAAAAGGGGAGTGGATGCTTTGTTTGGAAGTCATGTTTGTAGTTCTCTGTGTCACCCTTGTCCTTTCCCACTAATCTTTTTGTTGGCATTGAGTCCAGTTAGTATATTTAGTTCTTTTTTCCCAGCTGACTTGGGCCCTTCTTGTCTTGGTGCTTATTCAGCAGAGTTTTGATAAGTTACTTTTTAGGACTGCATCTTCCAGAATCCCCTATCTGCCTGGGCATTATTTCAACAAAAGGTGAAGGGAAAACAAGCATTACATTTTACCTTGGGAATTAGTGCATTAGTGGAGTTTTGTTGTTCAAATACATTCTTTAAATATTTCACCATTATTTCACAACTTTTAACTGGTCAGTTGCCCAAGGGTGGGTTTAGTATAGAATGCTTAGTATGAAGCTTGGGTTATTCTAAAAAGCTGTAAATTATACCTTTTCTTTGCCCTAAGCTCCAGTGAGAAAGAGTTCATAGAGATAAAATTAAATAAATTGATGGCTGATTAGTCTAAAATGGAGGTTGTGATAAAAAGGTGCCTGCAAAGTAACAGGTTTGGGTGGCAACAGAGTGCAATTCATATGAAGCTGCTTGAGAGTAGATCAGCATTTTTCACTTTGATTGCTTGCCACTCTCCTGGCCATCAGTCAAAGGTCTTTCAAACTCCTGAAATCTGACCTGTTTTTAACTGGAGATGCTCTGGATTGAACCTAGGACCTTTAGCAAGCAAAGTGAATGCATTGCTATGGAGCTGTAGGTTGTATCTCTGTGCAAAACACATTATGTACATGAGACTGCTTTCTTCATTATTTTGTTTTCCTGTGGTGTCCATTGAATTGCCCTGCCAACCAGTACAGTTGCTGATTAGTACTGTAGGCTCCCCCTACTAGGCAGCAGCATAGGCCTAAACCTAGTTTCTATTCTCAACTACTTCTAGAGTACTTCCATTGAATAAATGAGGACTTGTTCAGTCAATACTTATGTAGATTCCACTGACTCAGTGAGACTAGTCTATTTGGCAATAACAATTTGATTTAGGTGATGGTCTACCATTCTGCCATTTTTGAGGGGGGTATGTTGCTAAAATTTCAGTGTTATTTAACATTTTACTTGGCAGCATCAATACTGGGTTATATTTAATTAGAGCTGCAAGCTTGGATCGATTCTAATCAGTGTGATTATTCAAGTGACATTTCATTTGTTGATTAAAATTTGCCCTCTGATTAACTTGTGATATTGACAACAGAAGTCAGACTTGGGCTACTTGAAGGGCATGCCATTGGCCTGATTACACAGATGAGAGCCAGTGTGGTGCTGTGATTGAAAGGGTTAAACTGGGACATTGGAGATCCAAGTTCTAGTTACTCAGCCATGAAACTCCTGAGTGACCTTCGGCTAGCCACTCTCTCACTCTCTTTCAGCCTGACCTACATCACAGAGTTGTTGTGAGGATAAAGTGAGGAGGAGCAGGAGGGCTTTGTTGAAGAAAAGACAGGATAGAACTGTAACAAGTGCATAAAGAATAATTATGTGTGTCCCCTTTTTTTTTTTTTTTTTGCCGAGTCAAAACTAATAGAACTAATTATTCTTCAGTGTTTATCCAAAACTAGAAAATAGTTTTCATGAACAATGTGTACTGTATTCACTTGATTTTCAAGTAAAAGTAAGAACAACAAACAGTTGAAGATGCAAGATGAAAAGGAAACTGTCACTCTGTCATTTAAGGCTGGGTCTGTTCTTGCTGGTACAGATGGGTTTCTAGGTTGTTTATTCCTGAAACCATTTGGGTCCTTGGATGCTACTGCAATAGGAAATACTTTGTACTATTCCTTATTTACAAATAAGGAATACTGTAGTAGCTTTTATTTGCTACATTTTTGCCATATCACACTTAAGAAAAAAGTATTCTTTCAGGAATGTCAAAATGCCTTCTGTAAATTGCAAAATGTTAGTGCTTGATTTCAGTTTAATTGGCTAAAGACTGAGAATGAACAAAAAATGAAAATCTTTAAACAGTTTACATGCTTTGGTGGTGAAAAAGATGTCTGGAACAACTTTTAGAAATCCTGATTCTCAGCCTGTATATTGTAAGCAAGATAGAGGTTGTATTCGGCCTTCTTTTTCCTTTTTTAAGAAAGGGTTTATTGTATGAGCCATGTTTAGAACTTGAGCATGGTATACTGAATGTAACAATCTCTTTAAATTATGATATCTTTTCAGGGCTTCTTTCAGTTAGATTGGTCTCTAGAGAACAAGATATATCTTCTTAGCCATCAGTATATTTAGTTGTTTGTGTTTTATCTTCTGAATACATAGATGTGTATTTCATGTAACACTTCCAATATATATCTTCGGAGAACCTGTTGATATTGGAGTCAGTGCAGTCTAAGTAAAATTATTAATGCTTTAGCAATTCCTCCAAACTTTCCTACTAATAAATACATTGTTATTTGTAATACGTTCACATTGGAAAGATAAACCTGCTTCTAAAAGGTAAAGAACACCTTTGGCATGTAGTCATACTAATTCAATTCAGGTTTTAAGCCAAACCATGGATGTTTAAGAAGCAGAAATACTGGTTATCTCCAGTGGTGTCCCAAATAGATAAAGCATGGTTATCAGAAATGCAGAATCAGAAGCCATGGTGTGGGGTGAGCTACCAAACCATGGTTTATACCAGTTGTGGTTTGTTCTGATGACTAAATTGTTCAAGCCATAATTGTACTTCATAAAGACCTACGCTAATGAAAATGGGGGTGCTGAGCAGATGGAAATCTGAAGCAGTGGAAGGGTACCAAAAATCGAATTTCCTTGTTTTCAAGTTCAAACCATAGATTGAGTTTTAAACTGTGGTTCTAGCAAACTGAGATGCAATGTTTGAGTTGAACCTGCTAAAACAGCCCAGAAGAGCATGGCATATAGCCATTGTACTGTTGGCCATCTACCACCATATGAACCTGTAGCTGATTTCATTTCTGCCTGTTCAAAAATGAGGAATTACGTGCTGAGAGCAGTAGTTTTTAAGCCAGGTCTTTTCTTTTTGAAGCTGTTTAGTTGACAGCACAAATTCTTAACATTTGTTCTTGCCATTTCACCCACCTTTAGGCAGTTTACACTTCACTGAAAAAGTTGGTTTCATATATCTGGCTTGGACTTTACTGTTGTTTCAGGAAGTAACTTGATAGCTGTCTTCTGATGGTACATAGAATAGCCAACTTGGCTGAGCCTTGGAGAAGATTTTGAGCAACTTGGTGTGTTTGTGTGTGTGTGCACGCATGTGCCTTCACACTGCATGTCAAATTAATGGTGACCCCATGAATTTCAGAGTTTTTATAGGCAAATATTACTCAGAGGTGTTTTTTCCAGTTCCTTCCTCTGCAACATGGTTTACAGCACCCAATACTCATTGGTGGTCTCCAATTCAACCCATTATTAACCAAGGCTGACCCTGCTTAGCTTCCAAGATCAGGTGGGATCCAGTGCCTTGAGGGTATTTAGTCCTTAAGTAACCTGATACCCTCTTGATATATCAGAGTATAATTTTTATAATTCCTTACTGTTGGCCATGCTGGTTGAGGTTTATGGGGAAAAACAAAACAGTGATGCAATATCTGTTATAATAAACTTCTTTAAAAAATTTAACAATGTATTTGTGAATTATTATATCCAGTTACAAACCCCACTCAAGTCTTAATCACCAATTTTATCAATGTAATTATACAATAAATTGTTATATTTAAGTCCTGAAATACTGAGTTTCCAAAGTCCCAGTACTGTGAAATTGCAGAATACAGAGTTTTCTGAAGGTAAGTAACAATCCAAAATTTGTTTTAAACAGTGAATCTTTGACATGCAGAAGCTGGGCAGAAATTCCAATTAACATATGCTGTTTGAAGCATCCAAACAGGAATATGGGAATGAGCCACCATATCCCTGTTTGGATACTTCAAACAGCATATGTTAACTGGAATTTCTGCCCAGCTTCTGCATGTCAAAGATTCACTGTTTAAAGGAATTTTGGATTGTGACTTACCTTCAGAAAACTGTATTCTGCAATTTCATAGTACTGGGACTTTGGAAACTCAGTATTTCAGGACTTAAATATAGCAATTTATTGTATAATTACATTGTTAAAATTGGTGATTAAGATTTGAGTGGGGTTCATAACTGGATATAATAATTCACAAATACACTGTTAAAATGTTTAAAGAAGTTTATTGTAATAGATATTGCATCACCGTTTTGCTTCTTTGTATTTTGTGAAACCCTGCTGCTTGCTTCTGTTGCTCTTTTGAGGTTTATGGGAGCCAGAGTCCAAAAATTTGTAAAATACCAGGTTGCCCATCCTTGCCTTAACAGAATAATCTTATGTGGAGAGGGCATCCATCCCATGACAGAGAAGACACTACTGTACTTCCTCAGCCCTGGAGAGCTGACATTGATCAGGAAGAAGGAGGGGAACAATCATCCCCCTCCTGATAACTGTTCATTTGAAAATTTTCTTCTCCAGTTAATTGAAGTGGGAAGAAAAAGAATTGTTCCAGCTCTAGGGGTGGTCTACTTTCCTTTCCTTTCTGAGGCTTAAAGGAAGGGACTGAAATCCACTGAGTCAGTGAATCCACCAGATATATGCTACACCTCCTCCTCTCCTGCTCCATTGTAGTAAGAGCAGTCTGGCTGATGTTGAACCTTCTGCTGCCACAATGAAGAGGCCTCTAAAGGTGGACCACCTTCTCTCCCTTCAGGCTCACTGGTGAAGAGGAAGCCCACAATAACTAATGTCTCCACTGCTAGCGGCTCCACTGTCTCTGGCAGCTTAGGATTGCTCCCTTCATAATAGTTACTGTATTATTGGAGAAAAGCGTGCAGACAGATTCAGAATCACAAGTTTGTGGGAATTATGGGGAAGATGTTGAAAGCTGAAGTGTATGCTTATTGCAGTATGCTTATTGCTGCTCAGAATAAAATAATGCTGATACTGTTCTGCTCTTCTGTTTCATCATGGCATAGGCCACAATGACCCTAAGTTCTTGAAGTTAGGTTTTGTGAGGCTGCTGAAATGTGGAGCACAACCCAGGAGACAGACTGTGTCTGTCATCCAAGGACTTAAATAGCTAAGTATGGAAAGGTGCACCACCCTGAGGATGGCCAGCAGGGAGTGAATTGGCCATAACAACTGTGCATGGAAAGGTTGTGATTTGCTTTTGTGGCTGAAAACTGGATTAAGGTGTTCACTTCCCCAAACAAGGCCCACTTTGTGGCCAAGTGCAAGCTGCCCCGTTGGAGAACTGGTTTTGTACTGTAGTGGGTTAGGCTTGGTTGTGCTGCTGGGCAGAGAGAAGCCTTCTGCAGGGCCAGAACCAAGTTGGCAGGCAGCAGGCTTAGCTGCTGCAACTAGGCAGGCCATAGTCTCAGACACAATGATCTAGCCAAGCCACCTGCCTCTTCCTATACTCTGCAGCTGGAAAGTGAGAAAGGAGTGTGTGACAAACACTATCTATCCTTGGGTAGGTGGAGGGAGGGAGATCTACAAGTCCCCTCTCCCCTGGAGCATTTCTTTTTCTAAGAGCATCACAGTAGAAGTGTACTGCAACACCATCCCCCCCCCCATCAGTGGAGGCCCTGGAGCTTTCTCAAAAATTGGTGTACCTTACAGTGGCTGGACTATATGAAATCACAGATCTACAAGGAATTCAAGTTGTATAGAGAGATTTCTGAACCAGTTGAGAAATATTTCATCAACTACCTGCTTTTCTTTTCAAGTGTAGATTGAAAATTTGCATTCTGCTGGTGTACTGCTCAGAGAGCTGCTTGATTGAGATCAGTGCAGTTCCACATTAAGTATATCCTGGATTTGCAACCATATGATGTGTGACATGTTTTTCAACAGTGGAAGACAATGGCATGAAAAACATTTGACAGAGCCACTTTAGCCTATACCAAGGGTCCATGCTCACCTACTGTGAGTTTCCTTTGAAGAGGAATCATGGTGCCATCTCACAAACTGCTGTTAAGCTCCCCCCAAACCCTTTTGCAATGATGAGGGGATGCAGCTGTTCAAAAAAGGTGCTCAGCATACTTTTGGATGCACAAAACTAGTTGGACACGTTCTTTGGATTTTGGCCAATGGTGAGCCTTGTATTCATTCATTCAGTGCTTCTTTCAGATGCATGGATGTGAGACATGTGTTTCTGTAAATTATTCTCTAGCAGTGGATTTTAAGCAAGAGCCTGAAGGAGCATAGTACAACTATACTGCAAAAATAAAGAGTTTGAAAGGGCAGTATACTTCTTAATTAGCTAGAGCAAGTCAGTATACAAAGTGGGCATGTGCCTCAGGCTGTAGACTGTAGGGTAGAGGTGGGGATTTTGTGGTCATCCAATTGTTATTGGACTGCAACTCTCATCAGCCTTAGCCAGCATAGCCAGTGGTGAGAAATACTGAGAGTTGCAGTCCACAACCACATCTGGAAGGCTGCATAATATGCACCCTAGTTGTAAGGAACCAAGTTGAAACCCTAGAAGAAAAAGAAGATTGTCTTGGTGGAAGTGCAGGAAGAGCTGCTACTCTCCAAATTGTGCTACCCTAACCTTCTGAGCAGGTGGAAGGAAGCCCTACAGGAATCCACAAAACCCTCTGGGGATCACAGTGCTGGGCACTTTCCTAAACTGTTAAGGAAATCCTCTGCTTCATATGTCATCTTTGAGCAATCTGGCCAAATGTTAAGTAATTTAAATGAGCCAGCAAATCTTCACAACTGTATTATCAAACTCATTTCAGGCAGTGTATCATCATTTCTGCCTTAGCAGCAGACCGTTTATTTCCTTCTGATATCTGTGCCTTTTCGGCCATCCAGATTTAGAAGACAAAAATTGCCTACAAAGAAACAACACCTTGATGGTGACCTGTCTGTACTTGTGTGGGATCTAGTAAAAGAAAAGCAAAACAAGAACCCAAGTATAGGGTTTGAAAAATTACAGTCGCCCTTGGTCAGGGGATCCTTGCTGGGGTTTGTTTGGTATTGAGTATTGACACTTTTCATTCTCTGAGGGAGGGGTGATGCGGTTCCTTTACATCTGGGTTTTGTCAGTCACCGCCCAGGTGTAGCAGGAAGTTACATTAAGCCTCTTCATATTCAAATTTCTTTGTCTTCATCTCCTCCATCCTGGAGCCACGAGGCCAGTTCTAACTTCCTGCTTCGCCCAGTAGGTAGCTGAGAAATCTCCTCCGTCTGGAATTTCTATCTCCACCTTTATTCTTTTTACTTTCTTGTTCCTTTACCTACCTTTTTCCTTCTCCAGGCATTGCTGCTTTTCAGCCCTGGCCTTTCTCCTTTTGAACTTCCCGCCTATTTAAAAAAAAAAAATCCTCTCCTCTCTCCGTGCGGCTGCTCAGTCGGCTCCAGCCTGCTCCTCCTCTCTCTCTTCCCCCCTCCCACCTCTCTCCTTACTGTTTTCTTTTCTCCGAGGCCATGCAGGCCCAGGAGATTCCCCAGCAGGCGGGGAAGGACTCCGGAGTGGCCGGGGATGCGATTCTCGACCGCGGCCACTCCGAGGACGCGGAGAGCGCTGCTGAGGGAGCCGCGGTCGCCATTGCTGCCGCTGCCGGCTCCCATGTGGGCGTCCCTCAGAGGGACGCGGCCCGGAAGGCACACCAGGCCATCGTGACTGGGAAAGCCTCCGATGGCCAAGCAGCAGCCAAGCCACGGAAGAGGCCAGCACAGCCCAGGAAGAAGCTGGCCTCCGATGCCTCCAGCGGGACCGCGATGGAACCTCCGGCCCTATGGAGTGCTTGGCACGCGCCAGGTGCCTGCTGCCAGGACTGGCCAGGGGCAGGAGCCCCTAGGAAGGTACAAGGGGCCCTTGGGGGGAGCGGGGACGAACTGCCCCTTCCCCCACGCATCGTGCCCTCCCTGCTTTTGGGGACGGCACGTATTCTACCCCCCTGGAGGCCAAACGGAGCGCAGGAGGGGGAAGGGGAGAGCGAGGACTCGCGCTCCCATGCGGAGCCCTCACCATCCACCGGGCCCCAAGCAACCGCCGCAGCTGCCTCGGGGGAGGGGGGCACACCGCATGGGGAACCCCATTCGCTGTCTGACCCCACTCCAGGAAGCAGCCAGGCCCTACCCCAACCGAGCCAACCACCACAAAGCCTGGGCATGGAGGAGCAGGCCTTACAGGCCCCAACTCCTCAAGCACCCCCCCCCACAGGCCCTGGCCTCCCAACCTCCACTCCTCCCGACCTTGCCTGCCCAGGTGCCACCCCAGCAACACCAGCTGCCCTTGGTGCTCCAACCAATGCCTCAGCAGGCAGTACCTATCCAGGCGCAGCAACCGTTGGTTTACCAGGCCCTGCCGCCACAGGGGCCGGTGAACCAGACCCTGGGCTTGGGTAACCAAAATCAGGTTTTCCTCCCACCAGTGGTCCAGCCTCAGCCTATGCAGGCGGTGGGTTTTCAGGCACAGCCCTACCAGGCCCCAGTCCTTCAGGCCCCGCCTCTCCAGGCACCCACGGGCCATACCAGCCAAAACCACCATGGCATCCCAGTGTTTTACGATCACTCTAGCGGGGAAGAGTCCGACATCGAGGGGTTGGCCGCTCACCCACCCAAGGCCAGGGGAGCTAGACCCACACAGCGGGGGGGTCGTAGAAAGCGTAAGGGCGCCATTAAGGCAGCCCTACAGCTACTCTCAAAGGCATTGCTCTCAGACGAGGATTCGTCAGAAGAGCCTGGCACGAGCGCCTCAACCTCGGGGGTTCCCCCTAAGGACCAGGCGAACAACGCGCAGTCCCAGCAGCCAGCAGGACCGGGCAGGGCAAAAGCTAAGTCCGCGTCCAAGGGCCCTAGGGACCCATTAAGAGGCACAGATGTCCTGGCCAAGAAGAGGAAGGATCCTCCCTCCACCCACTCTTCTGCAGAGTCCCTACCTCCCTCGGATGAGGAGCGCGCCCTCACCGACGTCGTCAGGGCGTCTGGGACCCACGACGATGTAATCCTAACCGACAAGGAAGAAGGAGAAATCTCTGATTCCGAGTTTGCAGACCAGGACCAATCGGATCGCCTTTTCCAAGGAGAGTGGTATGTTCCCCTCCTTACTAGGGTGATGGCAACACTAGAAATTACTCCTACAGACACAGACCAAGCTCCATCGACATCGTCGTCCAACGAGAAGGTCGCTGCAGTGATGCGCACCTCACGCCCAAAGAAGCCGGAGCTTCCCTTCCCAGAGGCCTTCTGGTCCCTGGTAACTGACGAATGGGAAAAACCCTCAATGGGAAGGCGGGGCACCACTGTGGCTCAGAAATATTACAACACCACTCAACGCTTTCTGGACCTCCTAAAGCCCCCAGTGGTCGACAATCCTGTCGCGTCCCTCGTCTCCAATTGTCTGGCTCCTAAGGAAGGAGAGGGCTCTTTCCGGGACCCAGACGAAAAAAGAACCGACGCAGCCATCAAGAAGGCCCACGACTCCGCGGCATGCGGGGTCAGATCCACGCTGGCAATATCGCTTTTTTCCAGAGCGGCGATAGTGTGGCTGCAAGAGCTCATGGAGATCCAGGAGCTCGATCCAAACGTGCTGCACAAGTCTCTGCTTAGATTCCTGCGTACCTTCTTCTTCATAGCCGACGCGGCACAGGACACCATGATTTTTTCCGCCCGTGCGATCGGGGCCCTCACGCTGGCCAGGAGATCAGTCTGGCTAAAGCACTGGCAGGTGGATACTCCTACCAGGGCAGCATTGGCCTCAGCGGCCTTTAAGGGCCTTAAACTGTTTGGGGAAGAGGCCCTAAAAGGTATCCTAGTCGAGACAAAGGACAAAAAGTGTGCCATGCCCTCCACACTCAAGAAGCCAGACAAGAAGAGCGGCAGACGACCCTTTCAGACTTCTCGTCCCTTTCGTTCCTTTCGGGGATTCGGGAAGCAGCGAAACTACAACTCCTTTCGCCCACCATGGGTTAAGCCAAACTACGTCATCAGACAGAACACTGGACCGCAGCCCAACAACAGCAGAAGGGGAGGCTCCAACGCCCAGCGTGGAGGCTCGCGACAACAATCCTGACTCGGGGTCGCCCCCAGTGGGCGGCCGCCTCAGTCTGTTCCTGCAGCTTTGGTCGAACTCGACAACGGACAGGTGGGTCGTCTCAACAATCACCCACGGGTACAAAATCGAGTTCGACTCAAGGCCAAGGGGCAGATTTCTCCCAGCCCCAATACCCAAAGACCCAAAGAAGGCGAGAGACCTGACGACAGCCATATCTCACCTAAGACACATAGCAGCCATAGAAGAGGTACCACCCTCTCAGCGCTTCTTAGGCGTGTACTCCTTCTTCTTCACAGTACCAAAGAAGGATGGCAGCCAGAGGTCCATCCTGGACCTAAAATACACCAACAGACACATCACATACAGAAAGTTCCGGATGGAGACGCTTACATCCATAAGGGAGGCGCTCCAACCAGGAGACTTTCTAGCCTCACTCGATCTCTCCGATGCGTATATGCACATCATGATCCACGAGGACAGCAGACAATACCTCCGCTTTGCATTCGGGGATCAACACTTCCAGTTCAGGGCCCTTCCATTTGGTCTGGCCTCAGCACCAAGGGTCTTCACCAAGGTCCTGGTCACCCTAATCGCCAACCTGAGGGCACAGGGAATCCACCTGTACCCATATTTGGACGACATCTTACTGCGTGCGTCCTCTCTGAACAAAGCAGGGAGAGACCTGCAGACCACAATTCACTACCTGCAGGCCCATGGTTTTCTGGTGAACTTCAAAAAGAGCAGCCTGTCTCCTGCCCGCACCATCGTCCACCTGGGTGTGGAAATAGACACACAACGTTCCAAGATCACCCTGTCCAAGGAGCGACAGGAGGTCCTCCTACGGGAAGTTCGCACCGTTCGTTTACTAAGGAAGGTACCACTGTCCCTACTAGCCAGACTCCTCGGCCTTATGATATCAGCCTTTGGGGTTGTGCCTTGGGCAAGGTTCCACTCCAGACCCCTGCAGAACTTCCTGATGCCTTACCAAAAGGAGATCGCATTGAGGAAGTCCCCTCTCCTTCTCCTCCCACAGCATGTGAAGGATTCGCTGGCCTGGTGGTCTCAGATGAAGACAGTCAGCAAGGGTTCTCCGTTCACAGTACCCCAGGCGATCCTGGTCACCTCCGATGCGAGCCTACGGGGCTGGGGAGCACACTGTCAGGGACAAGTGACGCAAGGGATTTGGAGCCCACAGGAAAAGACGCACAGCATCAACTGGTTGGAGCTACGAGCGGCTCGCTTGGCCCTGCAACACTTCACCCCAGTCCTGAGGGGTCAACACGTCATGGTGATGACGGACAACACTACAGCCCGATCGTACATAGCGAAACAAGGAGGTTCGAGATCCCGGTCCCTGCAACAGGAAGCGGATCTCATCTTCCTCTGGGCCGAACGGACGGTGCAGTCCCTTGCGGCTCAGTACCTGCAGGGGGAACGCAATCAACAAGCGGACTACCTGAGCAGATACTCGGTT
This sequence comes from Gambelia wislizenii, assembly GCA_030847615.1. Classification (NCBI taxonomy): domain Eukaryota; kingdom Metazoa; phylum Chordata; class Lepidosauria; order Squamata; family Crotaphytidae; genus Gambelia; species Gambelia wislizenii. The sequence goes on from JAUMIR010000003.1 coordinate 217,221,911, forward strand.
CTACCCGGAGAGTGGGAGCTAAACGACGACGTGTTCACTCAGGTCCAGGCCAGGTTCGGCCAGCTGGAGGTGGACATGTTCGCGACAAGATCAAACGCCAAGCTGGACAGGTTCTTCGCCAGGTTCTTTCACCACAACGCCGAAGGCACGGACGCCCTACGATCCCCTTGGCCGGCCGGTCTCCTATACCTGTTTCCCCCACTTCCCCTCATAGGGAAAGTCTGTCGGAAGATTCGCCAGGAGAAGGCACAAGTGGTCCTGATAGCGCCACATTGGCCGAGGCGCCCCTGGTTCTCCGAGTTGATGGACATGAGGGTTCAGAGCCAGTGGCGTCTACCTCAGAGACCCGACCTTCTTCATCAGGGTCCGATCCTCCACCCAGATCCAAGCTGGTTACAACTGACAGCCTGGAGATTGAGCGGCAAGCCCTAAGAGAACATGGATACGACGATTCAGTCATTAGTACCCTTCTTTCCTCTAGGCGCGTGTCCACCAGGAGGATCTATGAAGCTACATGGCGAGCCTTCAAGAGATGGTGTGCCCCTCGCCAATTGATCGCTGAAGAAGCTTCGGTGAAACACATCCTGGCATTCTTACAGAAAGGCCTCGAGGCGGGCTTACGACCAAATACCCTGAAGAGACAGGTGGCCGCTCTGTCGGCCTTCCTCACAGCACAGGACGGAAACCGCCTCTCATCGCACCCCCATATCAGGCGTTTCCTCAGGGGTGCCTCGATAGTTTCACCCCCGGTGCGGCACAGGTTTCCGTCGTGGAACCTCTCCCTAGTCCTCAGGCAACTCATGAAGCACCCGTTTGAACCGTTGCGCACAGTTTCCCTTAGAATTCTCACCATCAAGGTTGCCTTCCTAGTGGCCATCACCTCAGCGCGAAGAGTGTCGGAGTTGGCCTCTCTGTCAATTAGGGAACACCTGTGTTCCTTTACCAAGGATGTAGTGACCCTACACCCAGACCCGTCATTCAAACCAAAGGTAGTCTCCGAGTTCCATGTCTCGCAGCCCTTGATTCTGCCCTCCTTTTGCCCTGACCCTTCGCACCCGAAGGAGAAGCTCTGGCATAACTTGGACGTCAGGAGGGCCCTGAAGATCTACATTAGACGTACTGCCCCCATCAGACGTTGCGACGCCCTATTCGTCTCTTTCTCTCAGACAGCCATAGGGTCCAGAGCTTCGCAGAAGACCATTGCTTCCTGGATCAGGGCTTGTATCTTCGAGGCCTATGACTCAGCTAGGCTTCCCAGACCTTCAGGGGTCACGGCACATTCGACTAGGTCAGCCGCGACATCCGCGGTCTTCTCCACTAACGCTTCCCTGGTAGAAATCTGCAGGGCAGCAACCTGGAGCACACCGTCCACCTTCATTAGACACTATAAGGTGGATAAGTTCCGTTCCGCCGAGGCGAACTTCGGTCGGAGGGTGCTCCAGGAGGTGCTCAGAGACTGAGTCCGCCAATCCCGCAGTCACTCCCGCCCTATTAAGTCAGCTTGGGCACGTCCCAGATGTAAAGGAACCGCATCACCCCTCCCTCAGAGAATGCCACATTGGTTACTTACCGTGAAGGTGCATTCTTGAGGGAGTGGGGTGATGCGGGTCCTTTCCCCGCCCAGTGACTGCGTGCGTTTTTCCTTACATGGCGGTACCCTTATTATTTAGCGCTGCTTAATGTTATTTGACTTAAACGATTTCTTTAGTCCTTACAGGGCTTTGCTAGTCAGTGAACTGGCCTCGTGGCTCCAGGATGGAGGAGATGAAGACAAAGAAATTTGAATATGAAGAGGCTTAATGTAACTTCCTGCTACACCTGGGCGGTGACTGACAAAACCCAGATGTAAAGGACCCGCATCACCCCACTCCCTCAAGAATGCACCTTCACGGTAAGTAACCAATGTGGCATTCCCAGGAGAATGCATACCAGGTTCATTCATATCATAAGGAAATATTATGTACACAGTATTATGACTTGCTGTATTCCTGTTTGCTTTTTTGGACGGGTTTCCTAGCCCCCATGGGGTCCTAAGTCAAGAAAGAGAGATATCTTTCTGAAGTGAGATCAACTCTAGAGAGCATGCAGTTATGCAAAAAGACAATGGAAGAAAATTGAGTAGTTCTTGGTGGTAGAACTGGTACAGTTGGCCCTCCATAGCCACTGCTTTTGAATCCACAGAGTTCACCATCCACAGCTTTAAAATATATTGTTTTTTAAAAATCAAAAAGAAAACCTTGCCATGTTATATAAGAGACACCATTTTACTATGCCATCATAAATAATGGGACTTGAGCATCCACAGATTTTGGTATCCATGGAGGGTCTTGGAATCAAACCTCAGTGGATAGCAAGGGCCCATTGTAGAATCACCATTCAGGAAAGGAAAGGCATGTTTTCCCTTAATCCTCACACAATATGTGACTAATCACTCTCATTCTATTCTGCAATCATGCTTCTAATCTGCTGATCATTATGGCTAAAGAGTAGTCAAAATGTCTAATTTGCATATGAGTAATGCATTCTTAAAATTAGAACATAAATTGGAAAAACTGTTTATGTTTGTGGGGGCAAAATCATGGTAGATATAACAACACTTACCTCTCCTTTTTTTTTTTTTTGGGGTGTATGTCTGGCGTGGCAAAAGAATAAAGTGCAAGAAGCGGTGATTAGCCTGCTAATAATGCCTTTGGGTGGCCAAAGTTCTTGAAAATTATTCAACAATAGGTAGTTATTGTTACACTTCCAAGGCCAAAACAGGTAACTGTCATGATGGTGACACTTTTCCCTAAGCAATCACTTTACCGTTTTTCAAAATTAACTGAATCAATACTTTAATTACTTTTTTAAAAAATGGTGTGCTCCAAGCCATAAGCTACAGGACACACTTTCCCACGATCCACCCAGGTCTCACCTTAAAACCCACAGCAGGACACAAGGGAGCAGCAGAAGGCCCAGCACCAGGCAGCATTTGAGCCACATATGATATTCTTCCTCCATCCTTTAGTGTAGCCACACGCCATAATTATAAACATAACTGCAAAGTTACAGTTACACCACAAGATTAGTAGAGTACTCTCTCATTAAATTACAGTTGTAATGTATTTTACCTTCTTCATTAGGAAAAGGAGCTAATTTCCCAGTGGAGAGGGTTCCAGAGCATCCACATGCTTGGGTTGTCCCTCCCACTTTCTCCTGGTAGGCAGGTAACAGAGACTTTTATTTTGAAAAGCTGACCACCGGAGGTGTCCTCTGGGAGGGACGACCCCTCTACTGGCCAGTCTGTTTCCTACCTACGCTCCTGGTAGGATCGTGTTCTCCTTTGTCCTCAGGGACCCTTCCCCACGTGGCAGGGGCCATCTTTAAAAAAAACCTTTCAATAATAATAATAATAATAATAATCATACCTGGCCTCTCCACTTAGAAAAGGGATGTCGAGGATGGAGGATATAGATGCTGTGATCGCGGCTGTGATAGCCAGCGATCGTCTGTTGAGGCTCAGCTGGACAGGTGAGTCTCTGGCAGCTGGAGAAGCACAGCTGGGCACCTCTGCAGGAGGCAGAGGAACCAAGGGCCCAGCCAAGAGTGGCAGTGGTAAGAAGAGACTGAAGAAGGGGGACCAGCCCCCCACCTCGGTCGCCACCGGCTGCACCCCGACCCAGATCCCTCTGGACGGAGGCGACAGTGGTCGGGAAGAGGAAGAAGATCCCACCGGGCATTCCCTCCAGGAGGAGGAGGTCCGCACCGCCCCACACTCTGGGGCGAGTGGTGGAGTGCCGGTGATCCCAGCCAGCCCCCAGGACATCACAGTTCCTCAGGCGCCGGTTTCTGTGAGCGGGCCTTGCGCCCCTGGGGCTGGAGAACCGGGGGAGAACTTCCCAGCGCTCTTTCAAGGGTGGCTGTGGGAAGCACTGGCTAGGGAGGCAGCAGGCTGGCTGGCAGCAACTTTGTTCCAGCCAAGCCTGCGGGACTCGGGAGGCGCGGAGCAGAGGGGTGGAGGGGATTCCCTCTGTCCCCAGGGCAATCCCCAGTACCAGCGCCATGGCAGACCAGTGGGGGGGAAGGGACCTCCATCCTCCCCAGTACTACCTCCAGCCCCGCGGTTGCCAGCACCAGTGCCGCAGCAGCCGCAGACCTGGGCACGGGGCCGGCTGCACCCATGGGATTCCCCCCTCGCGACATCCTCGCCACCACACCCGAGGGGTTCCCCCCATGGCACCTCCGCCATTGCCCATGAAGGGTTCCCGCCACGTGGCACCTCAGGGAGCACCCCAGTCCCCAACCACCACCACCCCAGCCTGACAAGACTCAAGCCCAGCCACCAAGGAAGGGTGGCAAGGGCAGCGGGCCCAGCAAGGGAAAGCTCCCATGACCGAAGGGTACCGCGCAGGGGGCGATGGGTCGGCAGCCCAGGACTCTAGCAACGCTGGAGACCTAGGCGACAACCGTGGTACCCGGCCTGCTAGACCCCCAGTGAGGATGAGGACGAGCAATGGGAGGAGTCAGACGGGCAGCCCCATCCCCCCAGGAAGAGGACAAGAATCGACACGGAGGATGAGGATCCCCAGGAAGAGGATGTAGTATCCCTTCTATCATCCACAGGGGAGGTCTCTGAGGCATCAGACAGGGAGGAGGGGGAGCTCTCTGAGGAGGAAGCTGAGGACTCCTCCCCAGTACGCCCATCAGCACGCCATTTTGCACCAGAGGATTTTACTGTACTACTAAAGAAGGCAGTGAGGACTTTGGGCCTTACGTTGCCTAAGGCGCAGCAATCCCAGGTGGATCCTGATCTCCCAGAAATATCTGATCAGTTTTTCCCAGATGCCCATCCACAAGCCATGGAGATGCCAGTGCCGGCTATGCTGATGCGCTTAATCTGTGATGAATGGATGGCACTGGCAGTGGCCAGGCTGCAACCAGCCCTGGCTAAGAAACTTTATGCGCTGCCCAGGAAGGTGATGGGAAAACTACAAGTCCCGTTGATCGACGCTCTGGTCTCCGAGCTGGTTTCGTCTGCGTTTTTTTGTAAGGATGGGGAAGAGACCTTGAAAGTGCCAGAGGACAGACGAATGGACTTGGCGTTAAGATGTGCCCATGAGGCGCTCTCTTTGGCTATCTGGGCCTCTACAACGGCTACTATGATGGCACATGCGGCTATTCAGTGGTCCAAGGCAGCACTGAATGACGTCCCATGGGCCCAGGTCAGGATTCGACAGGACCTCAACAAGTTAACCAAGGTTTCTGCGTTCCTGGTGGACAGCACCCTGGATTCAGTTCAGTTCTGTGCCAGAGCTCAGGCGGTGACGGTAGCAGCCAGGAGGCAAGTGTGGCTGAAGTCTTGGAACGCGGATTTCAAGTCCAAACAGAACCTGGTATCCTCACCCTTCTTGGGGGAGAAGCTGTTTGGAGACTCTGGAGCCCGTCCTAGTGGAGGACAAAGACAAGAAGAAGAAGAAGATGCTGGCTTCATCCTGCAAGAGAGAGGACAGAAGGGCGTCCAGACGGTACCGGTCCTTTTGGGCATCAGGAACCCACCATGGCTCTGGACCATCCATGAACCAGGCTGGATTCAGAGAGTTCAAACCCTCAAAAATCCGCTGGGGAGACAGCAGGTATCATCGTAGAAGCCATCAGGGAGCCTCTGGGAAGTCAGGACAATCCCAGTCTTCCAAACAAGATGCCAAGTCACATCAATGACAATCCACCCCCAGTGAGGGGCAGACTGCAGACCTACCGCGGACAGATGGGTCTTGGACTCAATCCTACAAGGATACCAGATAGAGTTCTCTCGACTTCCCCCACATTGGTTCATACCTACCCCAGTCCACAAGACCAGAGAGAAACAACAGTCAATGGCAGGGGAGATTCAGCACCTGCTCAACATGGGAGCCATAGAGGAAGTACTATCGCTCCAACGGGGCAAAGGCTGCTACTCCATCCTATTCCTGGTCCCGAAGAAAAACAGAACCTGGAGAGCGGTCCTCAACCTGAGAGGAGTAAACAAGTTTGTGCAGAAGCGGAAATTCAGGATGGAAACCCTGAAGCACATTCTGGAGTTCATACATCCTGGGGATTACTTAGCTTCCCTGGATTTGCAGGATGCATATCTGCACGTCCCAGTACATCGGGACCACCGTCAATTTCTTCACTTCTCTTACAACAACGAGCACTTCCAGTATAAGGCCCTCCCGTTCGGTCTTTCTTCGGCACCAAGAGTCTTTACCAAGATTTTAGTGGCTTTAGTAGCTTGTTGGCGACACTTAGGAATACATGTTTATCCCTATTTGGATGACCTCTTGATCCGGTCCCCATCCAAGCCCAGGGCGGAGAGAGAGGTCGACATAGTAATACAATCCCTCCAGGAGCACAGCTTCCAGGTCAACCTCAAGAAGAGTGCTCTGGTTCCAGGTCAGTGCATCCAACATCTGGGGACACTACTAGACTCAGTGGAGGGAAAGGTATGCCTGACACTGGACCGGGTCAACTCGATACAGAGGGCGGCTCAGACGGCATTGTCAGCACAGAGGACGGACGTCATGCACCTGGCACATCTACAAGGTGTCATGATAGCGGCCATAGAATGTCTGCCATGGGCGCATTTTCACTCAAGGAGCCTCCAATGGTTCTTGCTACCCTTTCAGGACTAGATAGCCTCCAAACAGCATCAGGCAATGAGGCTGTCCTGAGAGGTCGCGACGTCCCTTCAATGGTGGCTGTCATTAGCAATCCTCAAAGGCCGGCATCTGTGGCATCAAGACAAGGTGCAGATCACCACAGACGCCAGTCTGCGGGGGTGGGGTGCACATTACGGATCCCATCTGGTGCAGGGCAGGTGGTCGTTGGAGGAGACCAAGCATAGCATCAACTGGCTGGAACTCAGAGCGGTCAGACTAGCTCTCCGATCCTTTGCAGATCTAGTCAGGGGCAAGACAGTGCTGATACGCATGGACAACATCACGATGAAGGCGCACATAAATCGCCAGGGAGGATCCAGGTTGCGAGCCCTCATGAAGGAGGCAGCATGCTTATTCACCTGGGCGGAGAAGAACCTGGTGGCGATATCGGCAGAACACCTTCGGGGAGTGCTCAACCAAAAAGCCGACTGGCTCAGCAGATTGGACATCAACCAGGGGGAGTGGAGTCTTCATCAGGGGGTGTTTGAAGATATCACCCGGACGTTGGGTCGGCCGGTGATAGACCTCTTTGCGACTCCACAGAACACCAAACTTCCTTGCTTCTTCTCCAGATACCTGACACAAGAAGCGGAGGGCATGGATGCCCTAATGTCCTCTTGGCCAAAGGGGCTTCTATATGCTTTCCCCCCAATCCCTCTGATTCCCAGGGTGATCAACAAGATAAGAGCAGAGGAGGCGGGGGTCATCCTCATCACCCCAGAATGGCCCCGAAGGGCCTGGTTCCAGGACATCCTCAACCTGCAGGTAGGCTCAGCCAGGATCCCGGCATGAGACAATCTGCTGGTCCAAGGCCAATTTCACCACCCCAATCCTGCTTGGCTACAGGTCCGCACATGGAGGTTGAGCGGCAGGTGTTAACCTCAAGGGGTTACTCACGCCTGGTGGTTGGAACGATTTTGGCTTCCAGAAGGGAATCCACTCAGTGTATTTATGAATATACCTTCCGGGTGTTTCGGAGGTGGTGCAGGCGCAAAGGTCAGGACTTCCAACAGTTTTCGGTACCTATCCTACTGGATTTCCTGCAGGATGGACTCGAGACAGGTCTCCAACCAAATACAATAAAGAGGCAGGTGGTGGCGATAACCTCCTTTTTACCTCCAGAAAGGGCTGTGGAGGTGTCATCACATCCGCATCTCCGGAGATTCATTAAAGGCCTCACCAATATAGCATCTCCAATGATTCATAGATTCCCATCCTGGGACCGACACACAGTCCTGAGGGTGTTGACAGTTCGCCCATTTGAGCCATTGAGAGAGACCTCACTAAAATGGCTAACATGGAAAGTGCTTTTTCTGGTGGCAATTACGTCAGTTCGAAGAGTATCAGAGCTAGCGGCATTATCGATTCGTCGAGATCTCTGCATTTTCAGACAGGACTCAGTGGTCTTAAGGTTGTGACCAGACTTTAGACCAAAGGTCAACTCAGTCTTTCATAAATCTCAAGAGGTGGTCCTCCCCTCTTTTTGCCCAAATCCAAAAAGGGAGTTGGAGAGGATTTGGCACACACTGGACGTACGCAGGGCCCGCAAAATTTACATAAAATGAACGGCCCCAATATGACTCTCTGAATCTCTGTTTGTTTCTCACCATCCACTCTCGCACGTTGGATTAAAGGCTGCATTGTCTCATGCTACAAAGCTCAGGACAAACCAGTGCCAGAGGGGATTCTCGCACACTCCACTGACTATGTGATGAATGTTACTGTCATTGAGCAAGCAGGGATCACCAGCATTGAGGCCATGATATTGAGAACACAGCTGCGTTGGGCAGGGCATGTTTCTAGGATGGAGGACCATCGCCTCCCAAAAATAGTACTCTACGTCGAACTTGCCACGGATCAGCGTAAGAGGGGCACTCCAAAAAAACGATACAAGGACTCCCTGAAGCAACATCTCAGGCTCGGCCAAATTGATCACCAACAATGGTCCGCCCTGGCCTCACATCGGGAGGCATGGAGACGCACTATCCACAATGCTGCAGCCTTATTTGAGAACTCACGCCGAACAAGTCTTGAAGAGAAATGACAATGCAGAAAGAATCACAACCTGGAAACATCACCCAAGGAGACCTTCTGCTGTGCTTTCTGCAACTGGCCTTGTTTATCTCGGATTGGCCTTTTTAGTCATCAGCGCGCTTGCAGAAAGCGCGGGATGAGTCCTTCCTGAATCTTCATTTGTGAAGAAAAGCCAGAGAGAGAGAGAGAGAGAGAGAGAGAGAGAGAGAGAGAGAGAGTCACCAGAAATCAGAAACAACTTGAAGGCCATACAACAATAACAAGAATGGTTTGTAACTAGCCAAGCCATCACTCTGGACGTGATTTGTCTGGGAGTAATCTCTGCACATTTTAGTCCATTGAGCTCATAATAGACTCTGTTTCCAGTTGCAATAAAACTAAATGGCCAGTGCATGGAATGATCCCTGACATATTTAAATCCCACAGATATTTCCTTTTGGAGCAAGGTAGAAAGGGACCAACTTCCATTTATTTTGCAGTGGCTCATAAAAATCTGAATCAGTCTTGGTTTGGAAAGTTGCGAGGATGCTTGCCTGCTTAAATGCCATTGATTTCAGTGGGGTTAAAGCAGCCTAACCTTGGATAGGATCTCAGCCAAAGACTCCAGTCAGTTGGAAGTAAATGCTGCTAGATCATCAGCCTGTTTCTGTGAAATGTACAATGTTTTCTTTCTTCTGTTGAGGCAGTTTATTCCAGGCTTTAATGTTCTTGGTTGCTCTAACTCGAGCATGCTTTTCTTCATTAATTTTAATTGTGTATATATGGTATGCAATTTACTAATAATCTTTGCTAAGGGAAGTTTGCAGCATGTGTGTATGTGTGTTGTCATCAGTGGTTGTGAGCAGAGCCAGCCCACACTATATACAATTTTGAATGGGCAAATGAGGTGTACAAACTGGATATTGTCAACCACATGTTCTGTAATTTTCCTGGCCCTTTAAAGATGTTTTCAGCTGCTGTGATTTTGAGTGTCAGAAATGTCCATGGTCATATGCATGATCACCTGGTTGACTTATTCTTGGGTATGCACACACATGTGTAGACATAAATATTGAACTAGTTGCCAGGGAAAAGTATATTCTATGAATCCTCTCTCTCTCTCTCTCTCTCTCTCTCTCTGGATCCTTTCTCTCTGTTTGGTCTGTGGTGGGCTCACTATATTCTTAACATTTGTTTTTCAGAACAGAAAAAAACTATTGTTAGCTTCTAAAATTTAAATATATCTGATATACTAATATCAGAATAAAGAACTTCTGTTTAAACAGTCACATTGCAAGGAGCTCTGATCTGTTTCAAACATGCACTTGAAAAGAAAAAGGGCCTTCACTCAAATGTTACAGCATGTAGAACTCCTATTCCAGTGCTCTCCTTCAGGTTTTCAGCCAACCAGCCATGCCTTGTTTCAGGGTATTCCATTCCATTTCTAGCCTTACCTACATTCCTTCTGCATTTGGTAGCCACGGAATATGCTCCATTCTTGTTGGACTATTTAGGGGGTAATAGTTGAGTGTGTTTGTTAGCTCTGTGATGTCCACCCCTAGGATAGTATTGTGTAAATCTTGGGGATTCTCTAAGCTTGCTGAAAGCTCCCTCTTGTCTGTGCGTGGTATTGTTTTGGTTACTTAAGGACAGGCACTCTGATAATTGAATTTGCTATTAGTCTATATGATGCCAGGATTTTTCTATTGGTGGCATATCACATGTATGGATAAACAGGCCACAATTATTGCTTGTGACCCTCCCTTTGAAAGTCATCTGAGCCCTAGCTTTCTGTTTAAGGTGTATTAAATGCGCTACATAACTCACTCTCAAAGACTGGATTAATAATTCTTGATGCAGAGCTGGAATGTCGGTGTCTGTAATCCTAACTCAATGTTTAAAATTGTTTGTTCTGCAGATGAGCTCCCTCACTTTGCCCAGAGAATGACAATTGGCAATCTCAGCAGAAAAGCAAAAATAAAGCTTTGACCTCTGAGTACTTGAAATGACTGGGATTATCTGCTTCTAAATTAGCTCACATTTACAGGAATAGGACCTGTACTTGTGTTATATTCAAACAAATCTTGTTTTTTGAGAAACAATTTTTTTGTGTTTTAGCTGGTTCTTTTGAGTATATGGATGATATGTATAGTCATGAAATATATGAAGAAATATGTTTTTAAAATATGTTACCCAGCCTTGCGTTTTTTATAAGAAGGTAAATTACACAGTAAAACCAGCAGCAATTTTTCAGAGTAAGATCTTTGTTGTTGAACTGTTGTAAGTGTTTTAGGACATAACTATCCACTTGTATAAAAACTGATCCAGATTCTCTGATGCATAAATTATGCGAACTATATTTTTTCATAATACAGTTGTCCCTTCACATTTGCAGGGGTTACGGGAACAAGACCCCCATGAAAGTGAAAAAACCATGAATAAAAGCAGCCTTCCTAAACACACACATGACTACTCACATTTCGAACCTTTCCTACACACATTCACACACAGGGAAGGTGCGGGTGGGATCTCCCAGCAAGCAACCGGACCCAGCCTCTGAGCATTTAAGGAGGAAAGCTTCCTGCTGGCCGAAAGAAAAGCACAGCCCCATACTGTAAGCACGCAAGCTTTCCTCCTTAAATGCTCAGAGGCTGGGTTGCTGGGAAATGCCACCCGCACCTTCCCTGTGTGTGAATGTGTGTAGGAAAGGTTCGAAATGTGAGTTTTAAAGAAGCAATTCAGTTTGCCACTGTGCTTTACTTTGGGCCATGAGGAGACATGGGGTGAAATGTGAGTTTTAAAGAAGCCATTCAGTTTGTTAAAACACAGAGAGGGGAGTGGCAAGGGGGGGACTTTGCTTGGCCTTAGACCCTCTGAGGCTGGTGTGGGGGTTGCTTGCTTGCTGGGATCTTCCCTGTGTGTGTATGTGTGCAGGAAGTTTTCCTCCTTAAATGCTCAGAGGCTGTGTTAGGGAGAGCAGGGTGGGGAAGGAATTTCTGTGAATACATAAAACCGCGAAAGCTGCGAATGTAAAGGGACAACTGTACATTTGGCTTCTGCTTATAAATGAGGAACAAATAAAGTGCTAACAGTGGCACTGGAAACCTGATGTAGGATTCCCATTAAGTTCCTCTCTGCCTTGTTTACTAATGCCAGATTCTCTGTCTCTGGCTTTTCTTCGCAAACGAAGATTCAGGAAGGACTCTTCCCACACTTACTGCAAGCGCGCTGATGACTAAAAAGACCAATCTGAGATAGACAAGTCCGGTTGCAGAAAGCACAGCAGTAGGTGTGTTTCAGCCTGAGGTGTTGTTTCAGGGAGTCCTTGTATCGCTTTTTTGGAGTGCCCCTCTTACGCTGACCCGTGGCGAGTTCACCATAGAGTACTGTTTTGGTGTGCTTATTGACTGTGTAGCCAGAGGACAGTTACGTTGATATAACATGATGAGCAGCAGCTCTGGCATGCACTGACTGCTTATAGAAACATATGGAATCTTCTCAATGAGTCCCACTTGCAGCAAGAGTTGTTAAGCAAAACATAGGGCTTTGTTTGTTCCATGGCGAGTTTATTATGTCATCTGGCACTGGACAGCTTCCTTTCTGAAGGTATTCCATCCAAATAAAAGCAGCGGATGAAGCCAAGAACCCTAATTCTTCCTCTGGTTTGCTGGGATTGTTCATATTGTTTGCCTCTGGGAGTTGTGCTTCAAGAAAAGTCACTGTTCTTAAGCTCTGGAAGCGTAGCTGTAAATTTTGTTGAATGAAACAGGAGCATTGCTTGACTATATTTCAGCTGGAAGAGTTGCAGAATGCTGTTACTGTTGCAAGATCTGCTGTGCTCTGAACTACTGTAATCTATCATAGTTACTGCTATTTTAAAAAGTATCTAGCTTTATTGTTTTAGAAGTGATTCAGATGACTGATGTTAACACCCTCATTCTGTGTTGTTACAACAAACTGCATTGTTCACAAGTGAATGTCATTACTGTTTGAATATAAGACACACATTTACTTGCTGTTTGGAAATACACCATAGTCAGTGAAATGTACCTCTGAGTTTTCAGGCATTTAGTGGATTTATCCAAGATTAGGTATAATAATGTATAAACTGTTCATCCTAAGTTTCTGTAAACTGTAAAAATAAGAAAATCCTCCATTCTGTTATTTAGTAAGTTCTCATTTTCATGAACCCATTCTTCTTTTCTGTTATTCTGTCTTTGTTGCTCAAGCTCTGCCCTGATATCCTCAGAGCTTGTGTGTGTGTGTGTGTGTGTGTGTGTGCGCGCACACTTTAAGTTGCATGCTTGACATCCTCCAAATAAATACTTGTGGTGTCTGTTAACATGTCTCTCTTCCCACTCCCTCATAAATGTTTGCTGGAAACCTTCTGTTCTTGCCTGGTGACTTCATTTTAAGTGCTTCATCATACAATATGTAGTATTTGTGGTTGGTTTGCTTTTTAAACCCACAGATGGATTCAGTTTTTGGGACTCTTGAAAAAGGATTGCTTGCCCTTCCATTTTTAATCTGGATGAATCTTTGTGACTTTCATTGTTTCCTTCCCAGTGCTTTACTTTGGGTTTGTCTAGAGAGGCAATATACCCCATCTTGCCCCCGTCCCAGAGCCCTGCAGCCCATACAACACAGGGCATTTGCCCCTTTCTGCCCCCAGGTGGTCCTCACCAACCTCAGAGCAGATAAGGGGCTGAGATGTGTAGAAGGCGGGGTAGGGTCTGATACAGTTTAGAATAATGCCTGTTTAAATTCATTTCCACTGGGAGGAAACTGATTGGGCCCTGTGAGACTGCAGGAGCCCGTCCTGGCAGGCTGGCCCTCACTGAAGCTGCTGGTCTGCCTTGCTCTCCTGGAAGGCAGGAAGGAGTCCCGCAGCATGTGACCAAGGCTGGTCACATGCAGGGGGCCTTGGTCACACGTTGTGAGTCCCCTTTCTACCTTCTAAGACAGTGAGGGAAATGGTAGCGGCTGCAGCGATGGCCAGTGTGCCCATCAGGTCTTCCTACCATTCTGTGGAGGGAATGGGTAAAAAAATGGGCCTGATGTGCAGCCTGGATATGCCAGCAGGGAGTCAGCATATCCTGGCTCATGTCTCTGGCTTTTCTTCACAAATGAAGATTCAGGAAGGACTCATCTCACACTTTCTGCAAGCGTGCTGATGACTGAAAAGGCCAATTCGAGATAAACAAGTCCGGTTGCAGAAAGCACAGCAGAGGGTCTCCTTGGGTGATGTTTCTGGGTTGTGATTCATTCTGCATTGTTGTTTCTCTTCAAGATTTGTTTGGCGTGAGTTCTCAAATAAAGCTGTAGCATTGTGGATAGTGCATCTCCAAGCCTCCCGATGTGAGGCCAGGGCGGACAGTTGTTGGTGATCAGTTTGGCCAAGCCTGAGATGTTGTTTCAGGGAATCCTTGTATCACTTTTTTGGAGCGCCCCTCTTACGCTGACCTATGGCGAGTTCAGTGTAGAGTACTATTTTTGGGAGGTGATGGTCCTCCATCCTAGAAATGTGCCCTGCCCAGCACAGCTGTGTTCTCAGTATCATGGCCTCAATGCTGGTGATCCCTGCTTGCTCAAGGACAACAACATTCGTCACATAGTCCAGTGTATATTTAGGATTGTACGTATACAGCGCTGATGAAAACGTTCAAGGAATCGTAAGTGTTGGCGATAGGTGATCTGGCTCATGTAGATAGATGGGCACTTTATATCTTTTTATTAAATCTGTTAGTAACTCTTAATATTTCTCTGTTAGTCTTTGTTTTATCACCCTCAATTTAGAAGGGTGTTTTTCTTTCTTTCTCAGAAAACTGGTAGTTTCTTCTTAAATAGTATGTATCATTTTCTCCATGGAATGCACTTACTCTTATGTCAAATTCTGTTAGGTAAGCTTGGTTCTGAAGACCACCAAACCCTTTTTTAAATAAGTCCACTCTGAAGACCTTCTAAATAAACCTAGTTGCCAACATTTTATATTGATATTCCTTGGAATATCATTTATGGAATGGGGCTTTTCCATCTTCCTTTTCCTCCACAGCTCCCTGAACCCCCTGAAGATCTGCTCGAATTCTTTGGGAAATTTTTAGGAATGGTGTAGGATTTGTTGGGGACTGTTGCTAGAGGGAGAATTGGCAGAAATCCCCTCAGAAATTCCCTCCTTTATGTAAACGGAGGTGCAATTTAGGACACTTTCTGGTGAATCTTAATGACTGAACTGACTTACTGCTCCAGCTTGTAATTTTCTGGAATTTCCAAGCTGTTTTCAACAGACCCTTTTGTGAACAGGCCTTTGACAAATACTCCCAAACGAAAAGACCATTTTGGCAGTCTGTGCGATTATTACAAGTTGTAGAGAGCTTTGTGTGCTACTATTTGTGGCAAAAATGTTTCTTTCCCACGACATTACTGTGGTATCTTGAGATGTGAATGAGGGGATTGTATGGTTGTTGTTTTTTAAAGTAGCACTTATGTTCCATCAGAGCATGAATTTCAAATTTCTTCCATTTGTTAGGTCTTTGACTGGAATCTGTCAAGACTGATTTCTTGTCCCTGTATTCTCTTTGGATTTGCCAGGGACATATATCACCATTATACTGGCTGTAGAATGAGGGAGGCGGGTTGATAAAGTACCAGTTGGAATCAAGTTTCTCAAAGATGTGTCCAGTTTTCAGTCACTTTTGGGGGAAGACCTACAGTGAGGCATAGTATTCACTGTAAATGGGTAGTTAGATTCTGGCTCAGCTAACTGAACTTAGATTCCCTTAAAATCAGTAGGTCACCTGCATCCCAATAAAATAAGTGGGAACCAAATTCAGCTAATTTACAGAGGGACCCTGGGCCACAGTGAAGCAAAGCAGTGGATCTCCCATAACAGCCCAAGCTCTATTGCTTCATACAGGTCAGGAAATAAGTTATGTGGATGGTGGAGGCATCTGTCCTTTCACCACAATGGTGTGCATGTGTATGCGTACGCATCAACTTCAGACCTGCATATCTAGTGGGCCCACTGAGGGAATGATATGGCTTCAGAGATATTAGATTTCACACTGGCTTCTCCTAGAGCTTGGAAAAATTAGTTTTTGGAACTATAGTTCCCATAATATTAGTGTGGCAGCATGGGGATTGTGGGAACTGTAGTCCAAACAAGTAACTTTTCCGAGCTCCGCTCCACACCATGTCCACCTGTGCAATGTTGATGTTCACAGTGAGGGCCCTCTGATACAGTGGAATCTTCCCTGGTTGTGCTCCTGCAGGCTGACAGTATGCAGCCCTAAGTCTCTTCAGCCATCAGCATTCTGGGAGAGGGTACAATTGTGCTCTTAATCTGGATGTAACTCAATATTTCTGGTTCTGATTTCCTGGAACACATGCAGAAATGATCTTCCTGCTCTATACTCCCTGCCCCCATTTCAGTTTCTCACTGAATTATCTCCTTGTTTATATTTTGTAGCTGTGCTTTCCTTTTGTATGTTATCTGTCTTAGGTTTGCTGTGTGGGTGTAAATACATGGTGGTTTATTTCTTTGCCATCTTTGGTGTGGGGGAGAGATTCTCTTTTTAAAAATTGGTTTCATTCATAGCTACTTTCCTCTGAAACTATCCATATAGTGAGAATTATGTTGCTTAGCAATATATATTGATGTCACTTGCCTGTTAGAAGTGCTACTAATGTAAAGGGTGCTAAAAGGATTCTGCCTCTGCTGGCCATTACACAAACATACCACATATCCCTGCTCAAAATGCTCTTCGGGTTTGATAGAAAGCAGTAATTCGTTGTTGTTCATATGTGCGTTAACTCAAACTTACGGCGACCCTGTCCTAGGAATTTTTTTGAAAGATTTATTCTGACGAGGTTTGCCATTGACTTCCTCTGAGGCTGAGAGAGTATGACTTGCCCAAGGTCACCCAGTGGGTTTCGTTGCTAAGCAGGTGGATCAAATCCTGGTCTCCCAGTCTCAGGATTGGTCCTGAACGTGACCTTTCCCTGCCAAAATCAGTTTTGCTATTTAACCTTGTAGGTAATTGTGTTTGCATTTCTCTGTGCTCCTTAATGAGTGTGTTGCCTAACTATAGAAGGGACTATGTGGTCAATGTTGGGAATGGTTTCATAAACATTGCAGCTGGGTCTCAGCTCTGGGTCTAAATGCTGGTACTGTGAGAAGAGAGAAAGGGGATGATTGTGTCACCTGCCAGATTTTGTAGATTGGAATATGCTTTTAATATACTTTTTGTCAGTTAAGCTTCATTCTGAGCAACAACCCTGTAGGGTTCGCTTTCTGGATTACTGTGCCAATAAAGTTTTCTGTTTTGAACTCTGAAACTGCTGTCACTGAGTCTGGGAATTCTAGTACATGACATCGAGAATCCTAGTCCAACACTTAGACCACTACACCATCATGGGTTCATTCTCTGAGGAGAAGAGATGATACGGGTCCTTAGCTGTGGGTTACGTCAGTCACCACCCAGGTGGAAGCAGGAAGTTACATCAGGCCTTTGTGATTCAGATTTCTTTGTCTCCTCCATCCTTCCTCCATCCTTCCTGCCAGTTCTAACTTCCTGCTTTGCCCAGACGGTTGTAGGAAAATCTCCTCCATCTGCCTTTCATCCTTTATTCTCCTTTTCCTCTATTTTCTCTTACCTTTTGGTCCTAGCCTACTCCTTGCCCCCCTTGTCTACCTTTCCATTTCAAATCTCCCTCCTTTAAAAAAAGCACCCTTTTCCTTTCCTTTTCTCCCGCGGGTTCTCCGGTTGCTCTTCCTAACCTCCCTCCCTCCTTGCTCATTCTCCCAAGTGGCCTCTGTCCTCCTTCGGCAGCCATGGGGAACAGCAAGCTGGTGCAGGAAACCCCCCAACCTGCAAGGAAAGACTCTGGAGTGGCAGGGGATGCATTTCCTGACCCTGGCCGCTCTGAGATTGCAATGGGTGCAATGGAGCAGCGGTCACCATTGCTGCCTCTGGCGACCCTGGCAGGGGTCCCCCAGAGGGAGGCTGCAAGAAAAGCCTCCCAGGCCATTGCAGCTGGGAAGGCTTTGGAGGGGGTGACAGTGCCGCTTCCCCCCCCCCCCCCAGAAGGGGAAGGAAGCTGCCACAAAACCGCAGAGGAGGCCAGCACAGCCAAAGAAGAAGCTGGCCTCCGAGGAGTCCCCTGGGGCTGCGATTCATCATCCATCCCTGGCATGCACCAGGACCTTGCTACCATGAATGGATGGGGCCAGGTGCCCCCGATCAGGTACAGGGGTCTCTTGGGGGGGGGGTGGGACTACAACACCAGTCAGCACCACCTCTCGACAGTCTGAAGCCACCAGTGGTCAACAATCCAGTTGCCTCTCTAGTTTCCAATTTTCTGGCTCCTAAAGAAGGTGAGGGCTCCCTGAGGGACCCAGACGATAAAAGGGCCAATGTGGCCATCAAGAAGGCCCATGGATCTGCGGCCCTTGGGGTGAGAGCCAATCTGGCTATATTCCTCTTCTCTTGAGCGGCCATTGTTTGGCTCCAGGAACTCATGGAAATTCAGGACCTTGACCCGAGGGTGCTTCACAAGACACTTTTGAGGTTCTGGCGTACCCTCTTATTCACAGCGGACATGGCCCAAGATACCATGATCTTCTCAGCCCAAGCCATCAGGGCCTTGACGCTGGCCAGGAGGTCAATATGGCTGAAATATTGGCAAGTGGATGCTCCCACCAGAGCTGCTCTCACCTCCTCTGCGTTCAAGGGTCTCAAGCTCTTTGGGAAAGAGGCCCTAAAGGGCATCCTCATTGAAACCAAAGACAAGAAGATGGCAGTGCCCTCTACGCTTAAAAAGTCGGACAAGAAAAGTGGGAGATGCCCTTTTCAGACCTTCCACTCGTTTTGTTCCTCAAGGGGATTCAGAAAGCAGAGGAAATACAATTCCTTTCACCCCGCTTGGGTCAAGCCAAACTATGTCATCAGACAAGCTTCAGGGTCCCAATCAAATGCCAAAAGAAGGAGAACCTCCCATCAACAAAGGGGAGGACCCCGCCAACAGTCCTGACTCGGAATCGCCCCCAGTGGGTGGCAGACTCAATCTGTTCCTTGCGACTTGGTCAAACTCAACGGCAGACAGGTAGGTGATAGCCACGATAGCCCACTGTTATCGGATCGAGTTTGACACAAGACCAAGGGGCAGATTCCTTCCAGCCCCAGACCCCCAAAACCCAAGGAAAGCAAAGGACCTTGCAGATGCCATAGCCCACCTATGGGACATTGCCGCCATAGAAGAGGTTTCAGAATCTCAGCGTTTCTCGGGTGTACTCCTTCTTCATGGTTCCAAAGAAGGATGACAGCCTTTGGTCCATCCTGGACCTAAAATACACTAACTCCTGCATTACCTTCAAGCAGTTCAGGATGGAAACTGTCATGTCCATCAGGGAGGCCCTGCAGCAGGGGGACTTTCTAGCCTCTCTGGATCTTTCGGAAGCATATCTACACATGATTCACGAGGATAGCAGGGAATATCTCTGTTTTGTATTTGGGGACCAGCATTTCCAGTTCAGAGCCCTTCCCTTCGGCACCAAGAGTATTCACCAAGATCCTGGTAGTGCTAATTGCCAACCTAAGGTCTTAGGGAATCCATTCGTACCCCTACCTGGACGACATCCTACTCCGGGCCTCCTCATTGGAAAAGTCAAAAAGGGATCTGCAAATCACAATCCGTTACCTGCAGGATCATGGTTTTCTGGTGAATTTCAAAAAGAGCAGCCTGTCCCCTGCATGCACCATTGTCCACCTGAGTGTGCAGATGGACATCCTCCAATCCGAAGTCACCCTTTCGCGGGAATGACAAGCGGTGCTTCAGTGAGAAACATGCACAGTTAGGTCACTGAGGACAGTTCCACTATCCTCATTGACCAGGCTTCTAGGTCTCATGATTTTGGCAATCGGGGTGGTTCCCTGGGCATGTTTCCACACCAGACCACTACAGGTCTTCCTCATGCCATATCAGAAGGAGATTGTGTTAAGGAGGTCCCTTCTCCTTCTTGTACTGCAGCAGGTGAAGGACTCATTATCCTGGTGGCTCTGGGGGAACTCAGTATGTAAGGGCTCCCCATTCATGGTCATGCACACGGTCCTGGTTACCTCGGATGCAAGTTTACAGAGCTGGGGAGCACATTCCCAGTGGCAGGTGACGCAAGGGCTCTGTAGTCCACAGGAACAATCGCACAGCATCAATTGTCTGGAACTATGGGCAGTACGCCTAGCCCTACAACACTTCATGCCTGTCCTGAAGAACCAACACATCACGGTGATGACAGACAACACCACAGCCCGTTCTTACATAGCAAAACAGGGCGGGTCGAGATCCAGCTCCCTGCAACAAGAAGCAGACCTATTTCACTGGGTGAAGAGGATGGTGTTGTCCCTTTCCGCTCAATATCTTCAGGGGGATCTCAACCAACGAGCAGACTACATGAGCAGGAACCTGGTCCTTCCAGGGGAATGGAAACTGAACCAGGAGGTGTTCCTTGGGATTCAGTCCAGGTTCGGCCCACTGGAAATGGATGTGTTTGCAACTCAGTCCAACTCCAAACTGGGCAGGTTCTTGTCCAGGTTTCCACACCACAACACTGAGGGAACAGACAACCTGCAATCCCATTGGCCGTTACGTCTCCTGTATGTGTTCCCTCCCCTTCCCCTCATAGGAAAGGTTTGTCGGAAGATCCGCCAGTAGAAGGCACAAGTCATCCTAGTGGCTCCTCACTGGCCGAAAAGACCCTGGTTTTCCAATCTGATGAAAATGGTGATCGAGGATCTCTGGCGCCTGCCGCAGAGGATTGACCTGCTTCACCAAGGACCGGTTCTTCACCCAGATCCAAACTGGCTTCAGCTGACAGCATGGAGGTTGAGTGGCAGGCCTTGAGAGACCATGGCTATGAAGACTCGGTCATTAATACCTTAATTTCATTGAGACATGTCTCCACCAGGAGAATCTATGAAGCCACATGGCGGGCCTTCAAAAGATGGTGCACCTCACGGCAGCGGAAATGCGAGCAGGCTTCAGTGAGGCATGTCCTCACTTTCCTGCAAAAGGGCCTAGATGCAGGACTCCGCCCCAACACCTTGAAAAGACAGGTGGTGGCTCTCTCCACCTTTATCACAGGCCAGGATGGTACCCATTTGTCCTCGCACCCTCACTTCAGACGCTTCTTGAGGGGTGCCTCGATAATATCACCCCCTGTCCGATATAGGTTCCCTTCATGGAACCTCTCCCTAGTTCTCCGACAGTTGATGAAGCAGCCATTTGAACCTCTCCGTAAGGTGCCACTTAGGACACTCACCATCAAGGTGGCCTTTCTAGTGGCCATCACTTCAGCGCGAAGAGTCTCAGAGCTAGCCATTCTCTCGGTGAGAGAGCACCTCTGTTCCTTCAACGAAGATGTGGTGACTCTTCACCCTGACCCATCGTTTAAGCCGAAGGTCATCTCTGAGTTTCACATCTCACAGCTGATTGTCCTGCCTTCCTTCTGCCTGAATCCATCACATCCGAAGGAAAAACTCTGGTGCAAGTTGGATGTCAGGAGGGCCCTGAAGATTTACATCAGTTCCACGGCCCCCTTCCGGCGTTGCGATGCCCTATTCATTTCCTTTTCTCAGACGTCGCTGGGAACCAGGGCCTCGCAACAAACCATTGCTACATGGATAAAGGCCTGCATATTTGCGGCCTACGACTCAGCCAAAATCCCCAGACTATTGGGAGTCATGGCACACTCATCTAGATCGGTGGCAACCTCCGCCATTTTCTCCCAATGCTCCCCTAGCAGAAATCTGCAGGGCGATGACCTGGAGTACTCCAACCATCTTTATCAGGCACTATAAGGTGAAAAAGTTCCGCTCTGCTGAAGCGACCTTTGGCCATAGAGTGTTCCAGGAGGTGATCAAGGACTGACGTTCCTCCTCTGCAGTCATTCCTACCCTTCAGTTTTAGGTTAGCTTGGGCATGTCCAACAGCTAAGGACCCGTATCCTCTCCTCCCCTCAGAGAATGCCACATTGGTCACTTACCGTGAAGGTGCATTCTTGAGGGGATGGATGATACAGGTCCTTCCCCATCCAGTGACTGCACCTTTGCTTATATCCCAATGTAGAATTCCTTCATTGGGGTTTTCCAGCTTTACTCGATTTCTCCTTTAGTCTTTTCAGGGCTTTGCTAATCATTGAACTGGCCTTGTGGACTCAGGATGGAGGAGACAAAGAAATCTGAATCACAAAGACCTGATGTAACTTCCTGCTGTATGTAACTTCCTGATGTAACCACCTGGGCGGTGACTGACGTAACCTTCAGCTAAGGACCCGTATGGTCCATCCCCTCAAAAATACACCTTCACGGTAAGTGACCAATGTGGCATTCTAACTAATGAATCTAGTTATTAATTAGATTGTCTTGAATGCATTTTTATTCATGGGCACATATGTACGCATGTTCATTACAAGTACACATGTTCATTACAAGAAGACCTGAATCTGTTCTTCCAACTATCTAACAGCTGAATCTGGTCTTCAGTTTTGTTTGGTGACCTTCTGTGTGATTCTTAATCAATAGTTTTATTTCTTTGCTTCTCTGTTTTATTTGGGATAGATTTGTTCAAGATGTAAAGCAAGCTGTTTCAGTTTGATAAAACCACTAGCAGGCAAAAAAAAAAAACGTTTAGTATTCCTACTAGAGGGTTTAATTCAGGAAAGATTTCTGTATTTTTAATGATATGAGAAAAAGAAGTGAGCTTGACTTACTTTGTGTACAATGAGGAATCTTCAAATTAGGCTTGGGATCTGACTTTCCATTTTCTTTTCTTGAGAAGCTCCTGCCCCTGGTCGGTTTGTTTTAATATATGAAGCATGTACAATTACTACAATGACATGCCAAAATGATCATTAGCAAATCAAGCCAAACAACATGAACAACATGAACAAGGGTGCTGTTGTGAGAGAACAAAGATAATAAAGATCTTTAAAGTGTAAATTATATTTTAGAGTCTTGGGCAAAAATTGAAGGAACATATATGGGCGGGACCATATGCAGTAGGACTTAACTGGTTGTTCCATCCACTTGTAGTCCCTTAAAGACTGTGGCCTAAATCCAATTACTAGCCCCCAATTAGAGTAGACCCATTATATTAATGGGAATGTGTTAAAGCCAAGATTGATATAAATTCAGTCAATTTGTTGGGTCTGTTCCAGTTGGGAATAACAGTTGGATTTATACCTAATACATTTATCATGGCATACGTTTTCATGGGCTTCATGAGGGTTATGAAGTATACTAAGCTGCAGGCATTTACATACAGAAGAGACTACATCCTGTGCAGTGCTGTTAGTGCTCAAGTGCAACATGATAGAACTTTCTTCCCCTTCTGCATTATAGCACTTGAAACTGCTGAAAACGCTACTCCGGAGGGTTTCTTAGACCTCCTGAGCAGGCTTTGGGGGTCTGCTGTAGGTCTAATAACATAAAGGTACCAGATCTTGTGTGATATTGGAAGCTAAAACAGGACCAGCTTTCGTTAGTACTTAGATGGGGGACCACCAACGAATAGCAGGTGCCGTAGGTTATATTTCAGAGGAAGGAACTGGCAAAACCACCTCTGAGCACTCCTTGCTTAAGAAAACCCTATTAAATTCATAGGGTTGCCAAAGGCACCATATCCTGTCTGATTTTGGAAACTAAGCAGGGCTAGCTCTGGTTAGTATTTGGATGGGAGACTACTAATGAGTAGTAGGTGCCGTAGGCTATATTTCAGAGGAAGGAACTGGCAAAACCACCTGTGAGTATTCCTTACCTAACAAAGCCCTATGAAATTCACGGGGGTCTCCATAGGTCGACAGGCAACTTTGAAGGCATGTACATGAAGGAGAGCATCAGCAGAATTATATATTATGATTCTGCCCATGGTTGGGGTGTGGATGTAAACTGGGAGATTATAGGGAAGTGAAATATAGAAAGAGCACATACTTCATTTCACTTACTTCAGTCTATATACATTTCAAGAGTTTTCTTCCATGCAGGTGAGATTATGAGAGTTTGCTCTATTTGTTATTTATTTATTTTGCATTTTGGGAGTTTTTTGCACAAAATATTCATGTCCCATTTCTTTTTTGTACCCACATCATTTTGGGGGGAAAAAAAGAAGAAAAAGAATAGAAAGATGCAAAATATTGTGGTCTTGTACAAAATTTTGGGGGGAGATTGAAAGGAAAGCAATATTTTTGCCAAAAAAGGGAAAAAAAACCTTGCAAAATGTTTGCCAAAAAGAGACTCAAAATGTGAAAAAATTGGAAGCAGTTGATAATGTTTTCAGTGGGTACCCTTATCCTCAAGGATAAGAAAATGTGCAAATATTTTTCACATTCTTAATAGGGAATGACAATCACATTGTTACTGTGACCACAACATAATAATTTGTTAGACTCTAAGATGTCACACTTTCCCCTGACCTCACTGTCAAACTCTCCCCTGACCTCACAACTCCACGAACATACAATCCCCCCCCCGCTCAAAAAAATATGCATTTATATTGCAGCTCAGAATGGGACCTGGGACATTCAGGTTCAGGTCCCAGTTCAGCCATGGAGTGACCCTTTGTTTAATCACTTTCTGTCAGCCTAGTTTACCCCACAGGG
Source organism: Gambelia wislizenii (assembly GCA_030847615.1). Classification (NCBI taxonomy): domain Eukaryota; kingdom Metazoa; phylum Chordata; class Lepidosauria; order Squamata; family Crotaphytidae; genus Gambelia; species Gambelia wislizenii. The sequence continues at coordinate 217,246,247 of JAUMIR010000003.1, forward strand.
TTGTTGAGAGGATAAAGAGGGGAGGAGAGCCATGTAAGCTAGCTTGAGATTACAGTCGTCCCTCCACATTCACGGGGATTAGGGTCTTGAGACCCCTGCAAATGTGGAAAAACCGCGAATAAAAAAGGCTCCTCCTGTGACCCCCTCCCTGCAGGAGGGAGGCGGCAGGAGGGAGGGCGGGAGTCTGGCCAGCCTGGCCGGCCTCTTCCCAGCCTTCCTGAGGGAACTCCAGGCCTTAGAAGGCCCGGAGCCCCCTCAGGAAGGCCGGGGAAGGCAGCAGGTGGAAGGGAGTGAAGCTGCTCAGCCTCTCCCCGGCCTTCCTGAGGGGCTTCCGGGGCTTAGAAGCCCCGGAGCCGCCTCTGGAAGGCTGGGGAAGGCACGAGCAGGAGAGAGGAAGGCTGCCCGGCGTCTCCCCAGCCTTCCTGAGGGGACTCCAGGGCTTAGAAGGCCCGGAGACCCCTCAGGAAGGCCGGGGAAGGCAGCGGGCGGGCGGGAGGAAAGCTGCCCGGCCCCTCCCTGGCTTTCCTGAGGGGACTCTGGGCCTTAGAAGCCCGGAGCCACCTCTGGAAGGCCGGGGAAGGTGCGGGTGGGAGGTTGCCCTGCCTCTTGCCATCCTTCCCAAGGGGGCTCTGGTTTAAACCACGAATAATCAAAACCGCGAGTGTGAAAGCCGCGAATGTGGAGGGGCAACTGTATCTTGTAGGAAAGGCTAGATAGAAATTGATATACTATGTATGCTACTAATAAATACATAAAATGGATAAATAAAATTAGTACATCTAATAAAGTTCACAGAAGCTTGTCGTGATCAATTTATTATTCTTTAAGGTGCCACAGCCCTCCCCTTTTGTTGCAACAGTCTTAATATGGCTATGCCTCTGGATGCAATAAAAGAGACAATAGGGTGTTCAGTTTAAAAATTAACTGGCTTCTTCAGTAGGTGCTACTGAAGTACAAACATGTGTAGCTCTAGATGTAGCCTGTTCTCCTATGTGCATACTTGGATTTGATCCTCTCAAAAACTGCAATTTCCATGTGACAATCCTTACACTCTTCCTGTGTACTCTAATCCTCATTTTCAGAGCTCAGCATTGTTATAGATTTAGATATTGAGCATGGTTTGGATAGAACGTGTTTGTCCATGTGAGGAAAGTTAGCTTCAGTGACTTGTTCCTTCTTGCTATAGCATGTGACCTTGCTTTTACCCTTTCTCCCTGATGTTCAAGTTTCAACGTACCAGTATATCAAAGCCCCTTATTGCCAACCTCATATGATTTGCAAAATAGAAATGTGTCAGTTGCCTAGGAGATATTTGTATAGTACTTACTTACTTTTTGAGCAGAAATGCTGGTCATTTGTGGGAACGCCACATTCCCTTTGTTTCTTTTACCTCATGTCAAAAGGGCATAATCTGGAATTTCCGGTAGCAATTTGGATTTCCGGCATTGTTTCCCTCAACTTTTTTTAAAAAGTAAATGAGCAGTGATGTTTAGGGAAGGAAAATCATGGTGTAAAAGTAAGCACCTATACAGAAATTATACTTCCTGAGGAATAACTGTATGGATTTTCACATCCAGAAAGAGTAAGATGTGACATGTTCTTGGTTTTGCTATTTTGAGAATGTCATAGACATATATTTCCTGACTGTAGGAATCTTAGCTGTGTTCATTTATCTGGAAGGGGTTATTGCTTCCTTTAAGCAGACTTAAAGACATTTCTTTTTTATAGCCAAATGGATTTGATCTCACATCTGCATAATACCTGACAGCATACAGGTGTTGTTTTTTTAATTGCATAGATGTAAATGACATATACAGTAGGACCCCTATATCTGCTGGGGATTGGTTCCCGGCCCCACTGTGGATAACAAAATCCATGGATAATAGTGAATGTCATTGAAAATAATGGGACTTCCAGTTTAAAATACCACAGAGTTGCCTCGGAGGACCTAGAAAATAGCTAGAGAGGACACATTTTCTATGAAGACTCTATGGTAGCTGTGCTGAAACTGAAACCATGGATAACTGAATCAGTGGATAATGAATCAGTGGATACAGGGTTCCTACTGCAATATATATCATCCCTATCAACAAAATCTAGTAACAAAAACATGTTACTAATTATGACTCTCAAAGGTGAACAGTTGATAATATCCCAGACTTGAAGACGATTTGAAAGAAAGATTGTTGCTCATGATGTTACCTTTGTGTGGAAAGCAGTGGAGCTGTGGGATCAAACATACATCTTCACCATAAAAAGTGCATCTCCCTCAAAATATTTTCATTATTTCTTAAAACAGCCTTAAATTCTTTGTCTGGTTTGTATAATGTTTATGAATCATTTTTGATGTTATTTCAGTTTCTTTGGTAAGCTTCTTAGGTAGTTTATTTTTTCCCCTCAGAGGTAATAGATAAGGAAGCTGAGGACAATTGTTATGTTAGCATACTGAAAGAACAATTGTTTACAGTGCAATCCTAACTCTAAAGATGTGCTCTAGGGGTTTAGGAATAGGCAGAAGCCCCTTGTGCTGGATGAATTGCTCTCCTGCTGGCATAACCCACTTCTGCTGGCTGATCTTAGAGATCAGCTGGCAGAGAAGTCTCCCAGCATTACTCCTCTGACAGCTGAGATCAACCAGCCAAAGAGCCAAAAGAAAAAAAAGAGGAAAGAAATAAAGAAAGGGCAGAGCAAGGGAGAAGCCGAAATGTGCCCGATCCAAAACTTTCTGTGCCCAGGGACACTGCCACTGTGCTGTCACAAAGTAAGTAATCTGAAGTAATTCCCGAAATTTCTTGGCTAGGAGAGATTTGGAGTCAACACAACTTCAGCTGGCCTAGTGTCAGTTTAGCTGACCTTTAGCCATTTCAGTAAGTTTAGAATTGTGGTCTTAGTCTGTAGTGTGACAGCTTAGACAAAGCATGCAGACTTATTTTGAGGTGAAATGATGCTGGGAAAGTGTATGCCATTTTTCGGGAATCCCAAGGAAGAGAGTTACTATTGCCACATTAGACATTTGGAAACAAATTACTTTATATAATGTGTAAGATAAGAATATCAGATTCAAAGGGATCTTTACATTATGTGTTTTAGGGGGCTGTCTTTGTAAGAGAGCCAGCATCGTGCAGTGGTTTGAGTGTTGGACTATGACTCTGGAGACCAAGGCTCGAATCCCCACTCAGCCATGGAAACCACTTGGTGATCCTTGGGCAAGTCACATTCTCTTAGCCTCAAAGGGAAGATAACGGCAAAACGCCATCTGAACAAATCTTGCCAAGAAAACCCCATGATAGGTTCACCTTAGTGTTGCCATAAGTCAGAAATAACTTGAAGGCACACAACAACTTTGTTTATAATTAAATATTTCCCAGTGGAGAGGGCTCCAGAGCATCCGTATGCTTGGGTTGTCCCTCCCACTTGCTCCTGGTAGGCAGGATACAGAGACTCTTATTTTGAAGAGTCTGACCATCAGTGGTGTCATCCAGGAGGGACGACCCCTCTGCTGGCCAGTCTGTTTCCTGCCTACGTTCCTGGTAGGACATCCTTTCTCCTTTGTCCTCTCTTTGTCCCCCTTCACACGTGGCTGGCGCCATTTTCAAAACTTTTTAAAACTTGTTTTAAAAAAAGACATTTTTTCTGTCTAACATCTGCCAGCCCACGAGGGGGATTAGGAAATGGGGACAACTGAGGACATCGAAGCGGTGATCGAGGGTGTGATTAACAGCGATCACCGACTAACAACGGGGGCTGGCGCATCAGAGCACCCAGAAGTGGATCAGAGCGGGACAAGCGGAGGAGGCTCTGGAGAGCCTGCAAGATGCAGTGGCGGCAAGAAGAGGCCAGGCAAGGGGGGGGGAAGACCCCCGCTCTGACCACTGCTGGCTTCGACCCAGCCCCTCTCAGCCGGAACAGGCATGACTGTGGGCCAGGGGAGGGCACCACCACGGCCTAGGAAGACCCAGGAGGTGCGGAACGTCCCAACGCCTGGAACGAACTCCACTGCGGTGGTAGCTCTGGCGACCCTCCCCAATGACGCGCGACAAGATCCGGGCACCGTGAGTGGGGCACAGGCCCCAGGGATGGGACCTCTGGGGGCGGGAGAGCTAGCAGCCTTTCCCACATGGCTGGAAGAAGTCCTGGGCAGGGAGGCAGTGAGGTGGCTGGTAAACTCCATTCTCCAGCCAAACCTCGGGGGCACAAGCACCCAGGCTACGGGGGGATTGGCCCCTTCAGATTGCTCCTGGACACAGCTGCTGCCATGCATCCCCCTCCCCCTGCGCGGCCCCCCATTGTGGACATCGCCCCCCCGCACAGCCCCCCATCATGAACTTCACTCCCCATGCAGCCACCCAACGTGGGTACTGCTCCCCCCGTGCATCACCCACCCAGACCCCACAGCCTGGTTCTAGCACATAAGGACCAGGCTGCTGATGCCACAAAAAAGAGACAGAAGGGTGGCAAAGGGGGTGGAACCAGCAAGGAGAAGACCAAGCGTCCATGCCTCCAGATGCAGATGGTGGGGGAGGGGGTCAACGCGGAGCCCGTACCTGGCACTAGTAAGGGGGTCACCAGTCTCACCAGGCCACTCAGCGAGGAGGAGGAGGATGACTGGGAGCAGGAAGGGGGCATGCGCCACCCTCACAACAAGCGGGCTACAGAAGATGAGGATGATGAAGACGTCATATCCCTGTACACTTTGGGGAGGACTCCAACACTGACCAATCAGATCGCAAGGAGGGCAAATTATCAGTGGAGGAGATAGAGGGGACAAACGACACACGACCCTTGACGCCATTTTTCCCCTGAGGATTTTTCAGTGATATTCAGAAAGACAGTCAGAACTCTGGGTCTGAGCCTCCCTACTGCCCCACAAACACAGATGGATCCAGATCTTCTGGAAATCTCTGGGGAATTTTTTCCAGAATCCCAACCAGTGGCATTGGAGATGCCTGTACCTGTGGCAGTAACACGCTTGATCTACGATGAATGGAAGGCACCAGCTGTAGCCAAACCATAACCTTCTATCGCAAAGAGACTGTACACCCTCCCCAAGAAGGTCATGGGGAAATTACAAGTCCCTCTCATTGATGCACTGTTGTCAGAATTGGTCTCTTCTGCAATTTTTTGCAAGGATGGGGAAGAGGCCCTGAAGGTTCCAGAGGATAGGCGAATGGACCTGGCCCTGAGACGGGCGCATGAGGCTATGTCGTTAGCTATCAGGGCCTCAACCACGGCGACTATGATGGCTAGAGCAGCCATTCAATGGTCAAAGGACACAAGGACGTTCCTATATCACAGACAAGAATTCGCCAGGATCTCAACAAGCTGTCGAAGGTCTCGACCTTCCTAGCGAACAGCACCCTGGATTCCATGCAGTTCTGCACAAGAGCCCAAGTAGCAACGGTGGCTGCCAGATGACAGGTATGGCTGAAGTCCTGGAACGTGGACTTCAAGTCCAAACAGAACTTGGTCTCATCGCCATTCCTTGGAGAGAAGCTATTTGGGGAGTCGCTGGAACCGGTGGTAGTGGAAGATAAGGACAACAAGAAGAAAACGCTTGCCTACCGTAGGAGAGAGGAGAAAAGATACTCCAAGCGCTATTACTCCTTTCGTTCAACCAGCAACCACCAGTCAAGTGGAGGCTCTTTGAACCAGTCAGGCTCCAGGATGGCAGATCCCAACGTCCACGCTGGGGAGAGAACAGATACCATCGCAGAAATCAACAGGGAGGAGCTGGAAAGACATCACATGCCCAGCCCACCAAGCAAAGCTCCAAATCTAAACAATGATAATTCCACCCGGGTGGGAGGAAGACTGCAGGTATTCATGGGGGCTTGGGAAAACTCTATCTCAGACAGGTGGGTCCTGCAATCTATCCATCAGGGGTACCGGATAGAGTTCTCTCGACTCCCCGCACAGTGGTTCCTACCGACACCGGTCCACAGGGACAACTGCAAACAATCCCTGATGCAGGAAGCCATTCAACGTCTCTTAGAGATGGGAGCAATAGAGGAGGCTCAAGGATGACAACAGGGAAAGGGCTGTTATTCCATACTGTTCTTAGTGCCAAAAAAGAACGGTACTTAGAGAGCGGTCCTGAACCTAAGGGGAGTAAGCAAATTTGTCAAGAAAAGAAAGTTCAGGATGGAAACCTTGAAGCACATCCTGGAAGCCATAAGACCAGGGGGTGATCTCTCCTCTCTGGATTTGCAGGATGCGTATCTTCACATCCCAATTCATTGGGACCACCGCCAATTCCTGCATTTTTGTTACAACAACATACACTACCAATACAAGGCTTTCCCTTTTGGACTTTCCTTGGCCCCCAGGTTATTCACAAAGCTTCCTGGAGACGCTCAGGAATACACGTATATCCCTACTTGGACGATCTCCTGATCCATTCCCAATCCAAAGAGGGAGCGGAACAGGACCTCTCGTACATTATGGGATCACTCCAGCATCATGGTTTCCAGATAAATATGGAAAAGAGCTTCCTGATCCCATCTCAACAGATACAACACCTGGGAGCACTAGTGAGTTTGACGGAAGGCTGGATCCAACTTCCCACAGAACGGATCAGGGCAATTCAGGCCACAACGCAGAAGACTCTGGAGGCAGCCAGATCGGACATCATGCACCTGGCACACCTACAAGGTCTCATGATAGCAGCAATAGACTGTGTCCCATGGGTGAGATTTCACACCAGGGTACTTCAGTGGTTCCTCCTACCCTTCCAGGAGGAAATAGCCAACAGGAGACATCAGACAGTGAGACTTCCTAAGGAGGTCAGGACATCATTGCAATGGTGGCTCTCACCAGCGATTCACAGGGGTCGCCAGCTTTGGATCCAGGACAGGATCCAGATTACCACAGACGCCAGCCTCCGGGGATGGGGAGCACACTGCAGAACTTATCTGGCACAGGGCAGATGGACGACAGAAGAAGCGGCCGACAGCATCAATTGGCTGGAACTGAGGGCGGTCAGACTAGCTCTCAAGACCTTTGTGCACCTAGTCAAAGACAGGTCAGTGCTCACACGTACAGATAACATCGCAACGGAAGTGCACATAAGTCACCAGGGAGGTTCCAGGTCATGAACTCTCGTGGAGGAGGTGTCACGCCTGTTCTCCTGGGCTGAGAAACATCTGGTGACGATATCGGCGGAGCACCTTCAGGGAGCCCTCAACCAGAAGGCAGACTGGTTCAGCCGGTCAGACATAGACCAAGGGGAGTGGAGCCTGCATCAGGAGGTGTTCAATGATGTAGTTCAGGCACTGGGCCGTCCAGAGATAGACCTGTTCACCTCACCTGCAAATGCAAAGCTTCCCCTTTTCGTTTCCAGATATCTGTCAGGGGGGGGCATTGGACATCTGACGTGTCCTTGGCCACAAACTCTACTTTACGCTTTCCCCTGGTTCAACTGATTCCCAGAGTGCTCAACAGGATTCGAGCAGAAGAGGCGGAGGTCATACTAGTTGCCCCAGAATGGCCCTGAAGGGCATGGTTTCCAGATATTCTGGAGATGCAGGTGGACTCGATGCCTCTACCGGTTCGGGTAGACCTACTGTCTCAAGGTCAGGTCCACCACCTGGACCCAGCCTGGCTTCAGCTCCACGCGTGGAGATTGAACGCCAGATGCTGACATCACGAGGATATTCTCGCCTGGTGGTAGGTACAATTCTGGCGTCTAGATGGGAATCCACCCAGCAGATTTACGAGTACACCTTTAGGGTGTTTCGACGATGGTGCAGATGCAAAGGACAGGACTTCAGAGAGGTCACAGTCCCAGTGTTATTGGACTTCCTTCAGGACGGGGTTGACTCTGGACTCCGGCCAAATACAATTAAAAGACAGGTTGCAGCGATAATGCCATTCCTGTCCCCAGAAGAGGCAATAGCGGTATCATCACACCCCCATGTGCGTCACTTCATCAGGGGCCTTGCAAACTGACAGTATATTGTTTTCCTTCATGGGACCTCCATACACTGTTGAAGGCCCTAACGGTACACCCGTTCGAGCTGATTCAGGAGGTGCCACTGAAATTCCTAACATGGAAGACTCTTTTCCTGGTGGCCATCACGTCAGCTCATAGAATGTCTGAATTGGTGGCCCTGTCAATCAGAAGAGACTTATGCATCTTTAGACAGGAGTCAGTAGTCCTCCAACTATGCCCGGACTTCAAACCAAAGGTAGATTCGGTCTTTCACAGAGCCCAGGAGGTGGTCCTTCTCTCCTTTTGCCCCAGACCAGAAAGGGAATTGGAAAGGATATGGCACATTCTGGACGTACGCAGAGCCCTCAGAGTATACATTAAGAGAACAGCACCCTTTAGAGTCTCTGAGGCATTATTCATCTCTCCTCACTCAAAGTTTTTGGGGAGGAAGGTTTCACCTTCTACCCTGGCATGCTGGATAAAGTGCTGCATAGTGACGTGCTACGAGTCTCTGGGCAAACCTGTACCAGAGGGCATCTTGGCCCACTCCACAAGAAGTTCAGTGACTTCGATGGCCTGGGAAAGGGATGCCTCCTTGGAGGAAATTTGCAGGGCAGCAACTTGGAAAACCTCTTCAACCTTTGTCAGGCACTATAGACTGGACAGGATGCAGTTGACGGAGGCTGCCTTCGGCAGAAGGGTGCTGCGATGAGTTCTTCAGCCCTAGGGGTCAGGAGGTTTTCGCCCTTTGCCCACCTGCTCAGGAGGCTTTAGTAAATCCCAAGTATACAGATGCCCTGGAGCCCACTCCACTGGGAAAAGGAACGTTGGTCTTACCTGTGATATGTTCTTTTCCAGTGTAGAGGCAAAGAGCATCCAGCCCGCCCAGGGCGAACAAGGATGGAGTGTCAAGAAGAGGAGGAGAGAGGACTTCTCATGACCTATGGTTAAACCGCTAGCAGCAGACCGTCTTGTTGGGATCACGGCTGGATGAGTCAAGCTACGGCGTCACGAAGCTGTGATATCGACTGGCCAGCAGAGGAGTCGTCCCTCCTGGGTGACACCACTGATGGTCAGGCTCTTCAAAATAAGAGTCTCTGTATCCTGCCTACCGGGAGCAAGTGGGAGGGACAACCCAAGCATACAGATGCTCTTCACCTCTGCACTGGAAAAGAATGTATCACAGGTAAGACCAACGTTCCTTTTTGCAATAAATGTTTCTAATTGAACATTTGAGGACACTAAGGTGTATCAGGAATCTCAATGTTATATTTGAATTTGCCTCACTTTTGCAGAGGACATGTTGGAACTGATTTCAAAATCTTTTAAGAAAGCATTATGATAAAAAGCTCCGTGATATTGCTGTCTCAAAATACAGTAGTCTATTGCCTCTATGGGTTGCACTGAATGATAAAAAAGGGAGCAGGTTGTAAGTCAGAGTGGGATGGAGTGTATGTTTCCCTCTAGATACTACTGTACTGCCTCTCACACCATATTTTACAATTAATTACATTGAATAGGTCTGTAGCCCAACAACATTGGGAAGGCCACATGTTTCCCAAGGGTAAAAGATTTCAAAAGGAATTCTAAAGCTATTGTTGAAATGGAAGTTGTCTGTGCTTAACCTGTTTAATAGAACTTTATTGTATTGCACAACTTGGAGCCAAGAATAATTGAAAGTTGTAATAGTCTTCTAATGAATGTATTAGCTTATAAAAGACTTCTAATGAATGTATTAGACCAGTAGTATTTAAGCCTAAATCGGATTGGAGCTGGAATAGGGTTTGTGCTTTGAGCAATGTAAAGATATGGTGTGCCTTGCCAAACCCTCTCTCTCTGGCTTTTCTTCGCAAACGAAGATTCAGGAAGGACACATCCCGCGCTTTCTGCAAGCATGCTGATGACTAAAAAGGCCTATCCGAGATAAACAAGTCCGGTTGCAAAAAGCACAGCAGAAGGTCTCCTTGGGTGATGTTTTTGGATTGTGATTCTTTCTGCGTTGTCGTTTCTCTTCAAGACTTGTTCGGCATGAGTTCTCAAATAAGGCTGCAGCATTGTGGATTGTGCGTCTCCATGCCTCCCGATGTGAGGCCAGGACGGACCACTGTTGGTGATCAATTTGGCCGAGCCTGAGATGTTGTTTCAGGGAGTCTTTGTATTGCTTTTTTGGAGCACCCCTCTTACGCTGACCCGTGGCGAGTTCACCGTAGAGTAGTATTTTTCGGAGGCGATGGTCCTCCATCCTAGAAACGTGCCCTGCCCAGCGCAGCTGCGTTCTCAATATCATGGCCTCAATACTGGTGATCCCTGCTTGCTTAAAGACAGCAACATTCGTCACATAGTCAGTCCAGTGTATATTTAGGATTGTGCGTAGACAGCACTGATGAAAGTGTTTGAGGGGTCATAGGTGGTGGCAATAGGTGACCCATGTTTCAGACCCATAAAGGAGAATAGACAGTACAATGGCTCTATACACACTGATTTTTGTGCTTCACCTCAGGTGTTTATTACTCCAGACTCTTTTGTGAAGTCTTCCAAATGCACTATATGTCTTTGCTAATTTGTGATCGATCTCTTTGTCAATCTTGGCATCTGAGGAGATGATGCTTCCCAGGCAGGTGAATTGCTGAATGGACTTGAGCACAGATTTGCCGAAGGCAATGTGGGGATGGTGGTGTTCGTCCTGTGATGCAGGCTGGTAAAGAACTTCTGTTTTCTTCAGGTTGACTTCCAGCCCAAACAGCTCTGCAGCTGTTGCAAAGCAGGATGTTAGGCGCTGCAGAGCTGCTTCTGTGTGGGCAACAAGGGCAGCAGCATCAGCAAAGAGCAGCTCACGGACTAGATAGTTTAGAGTCTTAGTGTGAGCCCTCAGACGGCTTAAGTTAAACAAGCTACGATCAGTACGGTAACGTATATAGATGCCGTCGTCCTCTTCAAGCTCTGCCAAAGCACCATGAGTGTTTAGCAGTGGGAGAAACTGTTACTTTGTTTTGCAAAACTAAGCTGAATCTAGCACTCTGTGTGTGTTCTAGCATTTGTGCCAGTGGTTGTAGCAGATTGATCCAACAAGTACTTTGCATTCAAAAGGCCACAAGTCATTCCCCAGGATCTACAAATAGCCAGTCCCATCTGAAACTCTGAAGAATCTCCACCAGTCAGCATAGATAAGTGGTTCTTAACCTGTGGTCCATGGATGCCCAGGGGGCTGCAAAGTCCTCCTCTCTGCAGTGGAGCAGCCATGCGAAGGAGCCAAGGCAAAGGCTGGTTGGTTGGCTGGCTGGCTAGCTGGCTTGGCCTGTGCATTGCCGTTCAATCCTCTCTAGCCACGAACTTGGAGGAAGAAGCCAGAGAAAAGTCTTCCTTCTCCCTCCAGTGCCTCTGAGGCAAGGTTTAATGGATGGTGTAATTGTATCATTATCATTATTATTATTCTTCTCATCAGGTATTATTATTATTATTATTATTATTATTGCTGATGCTGCTACTACTACTACTACTGTTGTTGTTTTAACTCTTGAGTTAAGTCTTGGGGGGGGCCATGGCAACAAAAGATATTTAAAGGGGGTCCCTGGTATAGAAAAGGTTAAGAGCCACTGGTATAGAGAACAATAAGCTTGATCAGGATAGGCTACTGCCATGGCAGTGGAGACCACTTTTCAGATTGACCAAGTGCTTGAAGGCTGCACATTTGTGTGTGTGTGTGTGTGTGTGTGACATATCTTATGAGATGAGTTAAATGGACAAATGGTCTGGCTTGGATGAGCCATTTTTCTGCCCGTACCTTCTGGGTTTACTAGAAAGTTTTGATTTCAGCCTTTTAAAAAATTTAAAATGTGATCCTGCCTTTGTTTATTTAAAAGATGGTAGGGTTCCTACATAGAATTTGCAGGGACCATATGAGCCTGCCTGAGTCTTATAATCTGCAGGGGAGGGCTTTCTTTCTGTTTCACCACCCTCCCATTCTTGTCTGGTGTGTACACAGGAGAGAGCTTTTCCAGTAGTTGCTCCTAGGCTATAGAATGCCCTCCCAAAGTAAGCTAGGCTGACCTCCCTCTCTGTCTCTTTTCCTCAGCAAACAAAGACCTTCTTAGTCAAACAGACCTTCAGCCTTTAACTGGTTGGGGTAGAAGGATGTGAATAGAGTATGCTGGTTTTTTAAATATTGTATGTACAGTATTTAGCATGTTTAGGGGCATCTACACTGGTGTCGTAATCTGGGGCCAGTCCAGAGCACTATGCTCCAAAGCTGCCTAGGATCAACACGATGCTGGATATTTTGCATCAATGTAATTTTTATTTTATTTTTTAGTTGGGTTACCTTTTTTTTTCTGTTGTTTTTTTCCCAATTTTGTAACAATGCTGGTTACACGCACTGGAGAGGATCTGTTCTGGAGCAGTGCCGTTGTCCAGCCCGGCCACTGGGCTGACACCGCATCAGCCCCACTGGCCTGTCCCCCTCAGTGCCACTGCCTTGCATTGATCACATGGTGCAGCGCTCCATTCTGACCTCATGAGCTGCAACAGTGATGGCCAGGCTCTCACAGAGAGCTGCTTGGCTGGTGGGTAAGGCATCAGTGGTGGCGGCAGCAGCAACAGCAGTGGCACTGAAGGGGATGGGCCACTGGGACTGATGTGGTGGGTGGATTATAAGTTGGTTTACTCATTGGAGTTTTATGATAAGTGACTGACCTGACCATCTATTGCATCAAATGAACCCTTTAATTTTTTTATGGCAATTTTGGAACAGCTGTTCTGGTAGCAGTGATTTCCATTCTCCACTGCTCCATCATGTCGCCAGAGTGACATAACATTTTGTGCTAAACTCTAGGCTAAGCATACTAGTGTTTTCCCCTGTTGTAGTATTACAGTGTAGGCTGAACACTTGATAAGCAAACAAATAGTTCTTTCTTCCCACCTCAGCTAGCTAGCTGTTAGTGTTGGTCCTTTAGATCTGGGTTTTTATATTTGTTTCCTAGCAGAGCCAAAAGATTTGAGTGATCCACTTTCAAGTCAAAACACGTCAAGGTTGCATGTTATAATAAGCCATGGTGCAGTTTGTAACAAGTTTGTTTGTTGTGACTGGTGAACCTACCTTATCTACTAAGCCTTAGTTTTTTAACCAGGCATAAGCTATATTCTGAAGCCATGGTTTGTTGTTGGCTCATGAACTTTGGTTAATTTAAATCAAGCTTTGCTGTGGCATCAGTGGAGTGGTGGCTTGATTTTCCAGCTGCCCACTCTGAAATGAAGAAAAAAGCAGGGAGAAGGAAATCAGAAATGGTTTGCCATTGGTAGCTTTAGAAATAGACCTTGGTTAACAGAAACTATGGCTTTGTATGACATGCACACATATCTGTACAGTTGTGTAGGACCTTAAAAACCTAAACTGTAAAAAGCTGTTGCATACTATCTGGCCAGGTTTTAATGTATCTGCTCTGAATCCTGAATTAATTTGTGCTCTGCATAGACTTTAGACATACCAGCTGTTGTTTTGTGCTTTTCTTGTGCCTTTTGACCACCATAAAATTTTAGTCCTGGAAAACATACAAGACCACACTTTTATTTGCACATCTTCTGACTTTCATTATGATTCTGGTGGAGAAGGAAGCTGTATTCCATGCAACCTTAAGGTAAAATAAACTTTAGTCTTCATGTTGCTACAGAAATCTCTGTAGTGTTTTTGCAGCTGCAAACTGGCACACCTACCATCTCAGCATATTTGAGTGAACTCATGAAAGGAGTCCTCTCAGATGTTCTAGATGTGGGCAAAGGTTTAAAAATAAAGGTTTTATCCCTAGAACAAAGAAGGATCTGCCAGTGGAATCAAACGGGAGGGGCAAGATTTTTAAGAGCACCAGACTACTCAGAACTCATCTTTTATTTTACTCTTAATGTCTCTCTGCAGCATCAGTCCTATGGTGTGTGTGTGTGTATGTGTGTGGTGGTGGTGGGGGAGTGCTAGCTCAGCAAGAGCTCGCTTGCCACACAGACAGGCACACACTGAACACTGTTGATTAAAACATAACGTATATGCACAAGCTCTGCCTGGCTTTGGGGAGGACTGCTGTTGTCTGCAATTTTTTTTTTTTTTTTTGGCGAGGGGGAGGACATGCATGTCTGGATATTTACACTTAAAACAGTTCTTTCATTGAAACCTCAAAAAAATTGATTACTTAAACACATCTTGCTTGGCTTTCACATTAAAGGGTTATATGATCGAGTGAGCACAAAACCTTCCAGTTGGCACAATAGCTTTATTTATACACAGTGCCTGCACCAAAGTTCACAAAAGCTTGAGGTTTAGTTAATTTCATTAAAAGGCATGCATATTGAATGGCAAGGAGAAAAGACTGTGACTCTACACAAGGCTGTAGAGTGCACTAGAAAGCATTGTACATCTTTTATCTTTTTAAAAAATCTTTTATTGCAGCCATGGTTGTGCAACTGATTGGAAGTGGGAAAGTGGGATAAAGAATGGGATTTCATTAAGGATCTCATTAATTTTGGTGGACCTGACTCCTGAGTAAACATGTTTAGGATTGGTGGATGGGATAATTTTGTAATATGCATTTCTGTTTTATACATGTAAGATCCTTCTTTTTTTTAAAAAAAAAAATTGCTAACTTTAAAATAGAAATGTGGTACCTACCAAAGGGAGCTACAAAGATTGATAACTTATTATGCTAAGCAGACAAAGCAGAGAATTTGCATAAGGGTGAGAAATCACTTATATTTGAAGCAGTAAGTATAATGATAAAAATTCATATGCTTCAGGAAATATATAAATAAGGAACTAAAAACACTGGTTCTTTTGAACAGCTGAAGATTAGCTTCTCTCACCAATACAATTTTAAGTGTGCTTCATATTATTGTGAATCTATCTTAATATTTATCAGGTCCTGGAGTTCTGGATGTTTACTACAATTTTGTCATTAGATTATATAAATGGTATGCACTGTATCCATTGGGCAAGTGGCCAAGTGTTCTTGAAAACCTCCAAAGAAGGCAAATGTGAATGTTAAAATCATACTACTGTTCAAAATTTCGTTAGCTTTTTTTCTAAGACGTGCATTATTAATCTCAGAAAGAGAAATCTATCAAGCCTTTCCTGTTTGCTCCTACATGGTGAAAGATGACACCAGCGCAGCTGATAATTTTCAGTTCCTTATCACTTCTCCAGCTGCCTTTTACACAGATAACCAGTCCCTTCACTTAAGTTGTCTGGATGTTTGCCACTCATCTACTTTGATAACTGTTTCTATCCATACAGACAGCCTTAACACTTACACATAATTTTATCCTTATGAGTCCTTTATTCTCTAGTACAGTCGTCCCTTCACATTCGCGGGGGTTCCGTTCCGCGGACCCCCGCGAATGTGAAAAATCCGCGAATAACTACACCCCTCCCCCTCCCTCCCCAGGCCTTCGCGGGGCCTTCCTAGGCCCCGCGGAGGCCTCACCGGCCCTCCCTCCCACCCTCCCCGGGCCTTCGCGGGGCCTTCCTAGACCCCGCGGAGGCCTCCCCGGCCCTCCCTCCCTCCCTCCCTCCCCAGGCCTTCGCGGGGCCTTCCTAGGCCCTGCGGAGGCCTCCCCGGCCCTCCCTCCCACCCTCCCCAGGCCTTCGCGGGGCCTTCCTAGGCCCCGCGGAGGTCTCCCCGGCCCTCCCTCCCTCCCCAGGCCTTCGTGGGGCCTTCCTAGGCCCCGTGGAGGCCTCCCCGGCCCTCCCTCCCTCCCTCCCCAGGCCTTCGCGGGGCCTCCGGAGGGCCTCCGGGCGTCCCGCGAAGGCCTCCCCACCCCTCCCCAGGTCTTTCACGGGGCCTCTGGAGGCCCCGTGTCGCGGTTTTGGGGGGGCCCGGGGGTCCCTCCCAAAACCGCAAATAACCGAAACCGCGAATGTCAAGTCCGCGAATGTGGAGGGACAACTGTATTGCTTCATCTCACAAGCCCTCTAAATGGATGAAATCCATGCTAATATGACAGGTGGAGAGGGAGGTCAAATACTTTGTGGGAGAGAAGTACTCCCACAGGGTGGATGTCTTAAGAGATTTTCAGATGGGGGAAATAACCCACACGGAGATTGGGAGAGAAACAGGGCTGTTCCACTGCCAGCGCTCCATTTTGCACACACACCGTCTTTCTCCCGATCTCCATTTGTTCTCCCTCCATCCTGCTTTCATTTTCCTTCTGCTATTTTTTACTAACAAAAGTTCTTCGTTAGTAAAAAATAGCGGAAAATAGCAGAAGGAAAATGAAAGCAGGATGGAGGGAGAACAAATGGAGATCAAGAGAAGGACGGGTATGTGCGAAACAGAGCGCTGGCAATGGAACAGCCCTGTTTGTCGCCCGGTCTCCGCAGGAGTTATTTCCCCCATCTGAAAATCTCCTTAGTCCAAAGTAACAGAAGCTAGTATGCCTGGTGCCTAACATCCAGAGAGGTTGCCAGTGCTGATTTCAGTTGTATGAAAAATGGATAGGCTGTCTACAAGTCCAACAAGGAGTGTATGATAATAGGAAGCAGCTCCATCCGAGGAACCAGGAGGGAGTGATCCTCTTCCTGTACAGTCCTGAGCATCCTGAATATCTGTGCTGGAGGGATGGGATAGGGAGGGGGAGGAGAAAGTCCTGATGAGGGTATGCAGAGGCTGCCTGGGGGGGAGGACCCACACACACACAGGGGACTGTGGATGGAGGAGGACCCACACATACACAAGGTACTGTGATGGAGCTGTTTCCTTCAGTGGATGATCCTGGCATGTGCCAGTAGGGGCCAGAGGTTTAAATCCCCAGACTACAACTTCTCCAATGCCTCCTGGTTTGTGGCATGGAGCCTCCATACCTACAATCTTCTTTTTTTAAAAAGAAAGAAAGAAAGAAAGAAAGAAAGAAAGAAAGAAATCCCTGCAGTTCAGACTACATCGTCAGTTACTCTGATAGGGAACTGGAGACTGCCAGTTTGGCTCAACACAAAATTCTAAACATATGTTTAGCAGAAGTAGATTTCTGGGTGTGCTGCAGCCAGCTGCTGGGAGCAATAGAGGGTGGGATCAACCGAAGTGGTATCAAATGCTACATCAGCATGCCCCACCTCCTTTCTTCCTTGTGAATCAGAAAAGCCCCCAGAATGTATAGACTGACATGAATCCCAGTTCTGATATCATCATCATCGTTATCATCCTTTCTTCTTATTCGTCTTTGACTGCCAACCAAAATACAGTCGTCCCTTCGTATCCATGGATTTGGTATCCATGGATTTAAGTATTCATGGCTTGAAAATATTCTTTAAAAAATAATAATCCAAAAAGCAAACCTTGATTTTGCCATCTTATATAAGGGACACCATTTTGCTATACCATTGCATATAATGGGACTTGCGTATTCACAGATTTTGGTATCCACGGGGGAAGGGGGCCTGGAACCAAACCTCAGCAAATATGAAAGGACAACTGTATCTCTGGATAGTGAAGTGAATTCCGTTACCGTATTTTCCTTTCTGGAAGTAACTAGCAGGGGCAACTCTTTTTTGCTATTCTTGGTTTTTGAGCTCCCTTCTCATTTGTAACCTTAAGAGTGAACTACTGTAACGCCTTCTCTGTGTGGCTTCCTTTGACTCTCATAGAAGCTTCATGGGCTGTGGAACATGATGACTTGCCTCTTGGCAAGGTGAGGTACTGAGAGCATTTTACAGCAGTGTTCCAATTCTCTGGTGAATTATGTCTTCCAGGCATAAGCCAAGGAGCTGATTTTGACTTGTAAAGCTCCTATCTCATCACTGTCTCTACGAATGAAGTGGCAGATATGGATGCATGAGCGATTTGTATGTTTTCCTTTTGTGTTTCTGATGTAAAAACTGGAGAGAAGTGTTTGTGTATCTCACTGCAGGAGTGTTTTATGGTTTGTGCCTATAAAGTATATAGACTTCCACCATTTTATTCACAAGGTAGCCCTAAGGAAGGTTATGAATGACAAGGATTGGTTGAGAATTATCATCATGCTATAGGGTTGCATCCCCAATCTATTATAATCTGAAAGGCTTCTTTATATACTGGCACTGCGATTTCTAAAATTCGGTTTTCTGTTCTGTCCTGTTAAGATGGGGAAAATCTAAAAGCAAGTGTGTTTTTATAAAAGAAAAATACCCAATCATCTCTTCTTGTCCTCTTCTTGAAACCAGATTTAAACAAATTCATTAAAATTAATTTTGAACGATTTAATCTGTTCCTTTTAGAAATGTTCCTGCATCTAGTTGGCAATTGCAGCACTTCAAATACCATCATATTTTAACAGTATATCCTAGTTTCTACAAAAATCATAAGTGGCTTAGTTTTTGCTTATTCGATTTAATTTAATTCCGCTTGCTTATTTAATTTAATCCCATCATTATTCTGATTTATTCTTGTGTTTTCACTATTATTTTGAGAGACATTTAAACCTTGGATTAATATTCTGGTTATAGCTGCCTTATATTTTTCTCAGGCACTTCTTTCTCTCTTACAATTTTGTTTTGTTTTGGGGGGGGGTTGCCTGAATCTAGGGACCCACAGATATGGTTTCCACAATGATTATGGTGATCGGAAATTTAATTCTGGCAATCAGACTTATGCTGGAGTATGGAGCAAGAAGGAGTCACAGGATTTTTGTCTGTGTGTCTTTGTTTCGATTCTTTGTTTTGTAATTGTCCTCATTTTCCCTACTAAACCATTACGCTGATTTAAGATGGTCTGCGGTTGCTGTGCTTTTATTCTTATCCTTAAGTTCCTCCAATGGCTGTCTGAATGGGAGTGAGCAATGCCACTTTAAAAAGCATTATTTCACTTCTAATTTCTGTGCATGCGCTTTTCTGCTGCTCTCCCCTAGCTTTCCACTTGAACAAAGTCTTTTGCCCAAGCCCAGCTCCCTATCCTCTGTTGACTTGCCTTCTGTTGCAGAGAATATTCATGCTTTTTTCTATCATTGGTCTTTTCTTCTCCATTCATTTCCCTCTTATTTTGAGAAGACTGCAGTTTTACACCAGCTCACATCATTGTTGTGTACCTTCGAGTCATTTCTGACTTATGGCGACCCTAAGAGGTACCTATCATGGGGTTTTCTTGGCAGAATTTGTTCAGCAGAAGCTTGCTATTGCCTTGCTGTGAGGCTGTGAGAATGTGACTTGCCCAAGGTCACCCAATAGGTTTCTATGGCCAAGCGGGGATTCAAACCCTAGTCTCCCAGTATCCTACTCCAACACTCAAACCACTATACCATGCTGGCTTGTTTATACCAACCTGTGTGGGGCCATTAAAAAAAAAAACTAGATAGAATCTTGACAACAAATTTGCGACAGGAAGGAGATCTCTCCCCTTCAAAAAAAACCCCAAACGAACAATAGTACAGTGGGCCTTTGGTATCTACTGGGGTGTGCTTCCAGGACCCCCTGTGGATACCAAAGTCCATGGATGCTCAAGTCCCATCATATACCCTTCGGCTCTCTGGCTTTTCTTCGCAAACGAAGATTCAGGAAGAACTCATCCCGCACTTTCTGCAAGCACGCTGATGACTAAAAAGGCCAATCCGAGATAAACAAGTCTGGTTGCAGAAGGCACAGCAGAAGGTCTCCTTGGGTGATGTTTCTGGGTTGTGATTCTTTCTGCATTGTCGTTTCTCTTCAAGACTTGTTTGGCGTGAGTTCTCAAATAAGGCTGCAGCATTGTGTCCTGCCCAGCGCAGCTGTGTTCTCAATATCATGGCCTCAATGCTGGTGATCCCTGCTTGCTCAAGGACAGCAACATTTGTCACACTAACAAGGAAAATGGTGGTGGGGATGTATAATTCTTAAAAAGAGATGTGTAGAGCTGTATCCTATGCCATGTGTCCTGTAAGTGCTTTTCATTAATTCCATAGGGACAGGAACTGGCTGCACTTGCCAGCAGAAAATAAAAGATGCTCCTCAGCAGCTCTGTGGAGATTTAGGGGAAGCATGAGTATTGTTATTGTTCTGCACTTTCAAGTCATTTCCAACTTAAGGCAATTCTAAGGCAAACCTATCACAGGGTTTTCACAGGTCACCCAGTGGAGTTTCATGGCCAAGTGGGGATTCACACCCTGATCTCCAGAGTCATAGTCCAAGACTCAAACCACTATGCCACATTGGTTCCTTGAGCATGAGTAGCATACAAGTTTATTAGTTATCCTCACCCTTACGCTCCTTTACCAAAATCTCATTACCAGCATAAAATTTAAACTCTTTGTATTACTCCTTTGTTTGGCTTCTGGTAGTTCAGTGTAGGTAAAGAAAAAATAAGAAACTTAGACAGTATTGAATATATACATGCTCTTATTATTGAACAATAAATAAACTTTCTAAGTAGCTCTTCTATGTAGAAAATTACCAACCCTGCCTTGTGAAAATCGCTAAGGAAGTTTGACCCCATTCAGCCATTTGCCAATTCCCCTATGAAGCTACCACCCCATTTACTTACAGGCTCTGCTCTGATTCTAAGGGCATGCCATATAGTCTTCCTACAGACTGTTTTAAAATGAACCTTAGAATCCTACAGCAGCTGTCCTAATTTCTCCAGGTCTGCACTTAGACCTTTGCCACCACTTGCCCATCAGACTTCTTCCTGGAAGTTGCCTCAGGAGACTTCCTTTCCATTTCTGCAAACCTTCCTTGGTTCTGTTTTAAGAGTGATTTCAACTCCCAGATTGTCTCTCTAGTCTTGTATGTTAGTGATGCTAAGTTTGCTGCCTTTTCCCCCTGCTGATTGGGACTCTTCAGCTGCTGCTGTGCCTCCTTCTCTTTCTACTGTTCTTCTCATACTGCTCTGTGTCCATCTCTTGGGGCTTGTCTAGACAGGCTAAATGAAATGGCCTTGCCCCATTTCTGCAACCGGCAGTCTGGATGATGCAGAGGTTTTGTCCCGTTTCTAGTCCAAACTGTCCAGATAACATCCAGGCAGTTCTGACAAGAATACTGAGCAAATACCTCTTTAAAAGGAGCAAACACAATTTTTTTTTTCTGGAGAAAACGGTGAGTTCTGTTACCATAATGGGGTGGTGGTGGCCTTTGCAGCCATGTCCTGGCCAGGTCAAGCACAGTGCGTCTGCTGAGGTCACCGCAAGGTGCCCAGCCATGATAACACAGCTGGGTGCCTTAGAAGACGTGACCAACAGGGGGAAGAAAAATGCTGGTTTGTGCACAGGCTGATATGAAGTCATCCTTCCGTTGCCACCACAGAAGGGCAGGTAATGGGGCGGGGGGGGGGGAAGAACCCCCAGGGCTGGAATACTCTGGCTGGAATGTGGAGTATTCTGGCTGGTGTAGACCAGCCCTTGCTCCCCTCTTAAGTGTCCTGGCTCACTGTGTTTATATACTATTTTATCAGACTCTTTTTAATGAGTCCTTCAACCAATCATATTCATAGTGGCCAGCACTCCATCATCCACTTTTGTCTGAAATGTAGCGCCACTAAACTTCTTTGGTATATCTGAAAATCTGTTTATCAGATTTACTTAGTTTGGCTTCTTTCTCCCTATACATGTCATGGTCAGCCAGGACTCTGAGGACTCAGAAGGCGAGGAGGCTGAGCCAGTAGCAGAAGAGCTGGCTGAGTCTGAGTCTAGCCCTGAAGAACCCAGGGCTCAGCAGCCTAGCCCTCCCCCAGCACAGGGTCCAAGCCTGGGAGACATAGTAGAGCAAGAGCAAGAGGTAGAAGAGCATGTACCTACCTTTAGCCAAAGGAGAGCAGAGAGGGCCTGGCTGTGTCGTTCCCGGAAATTAAGAGAGAGAAGCTCATCAATCACCCCGCAGCTGGGAGTGGGAGCTGAGCCAACATAAGCAGCTGGGGGAGGCTGCGTTCCTTGTTTCAGGCAGTCTGCGTTTCCTGGAGGAAGCCTCTGCCTGTGACTCTCCTGCTTCTTGGAACCTTGCTATCTTGAGACTTCAGATATCGTGACCTTGGACTGCCTTCGGTGACCCACCTGCCGGAATCCTTTTGACCTCGGACTGCCTCTTCGTTCTTCGCTCTCTCTCTCTCTCTGTGTGTGTGTGTGTGTGTGTGTGTGTACTTCTGAACCTATAGGACTGCTACTGACAACACCAGGTACTGTGCTTTTCAACTGAGTTGTTACCGAGCCGGGCAATCTTATCAGCTATTTAAGTTGGCTTCTCGACAATACATAACACTGATCAGGTAGTCAGTGGCCATGCTGGCTGGGGAATTCTGGGAATTGTAGTTTAGAAAAATAACTTATCCAAGCTCTGAACAAACTTTCCATAACTGGCTTGGGCAATGCTCCCCCTTTTGTTGCTCTGGGAGGCATTCCAAAGTACCCTCTCTTAACTGAGATCTCGTTCTTTGTCTGGTTTTTTTTTTAAAACAACTCTCTCTTTTCCTCTTTTCTTACAAAACTCTGCTAATAAAAGGAGCTGTTCTGTAAGAGATACATTCAAGTACTGTTTAACAGGTTTTCATCACCCCCTTTCTTTTCTGTTTTCTCTCTCTCTTTTCTGTCAGTCTTTTGAGTTTGCAAGTTAAGCGTGTGGATACTTCAGCACGGGTAGCAAAATCAGCATATGAAATAAAAGCAAACCATTCGGGTCAAACTACATAGCATACTACTTTTTCAGACCCCACCCCTTTTATTCAAAGAGAAAGTTTGTGCAGACACAATATGAACTGGGAACATAATACACAGGGACAGGGGGTAAAGATACCAATAAGCAGTATGAACAGCAGCAGCAGTAAAAGAAAGGAAGGAAGGAAGGAAGATATTTTTACTTAGCCATTGCCTGAAGTGGGAACCATTTACGGATCTGAAACATGGGTCACCTATCGCCATCACCTACAACTCTTTGAACGCTTTCATCAGCGCTGTCTACGCACAATCCTAAATATACACTGGACTGACTATGTGACAAATGTTGCTGTCCTTGAGCAAGCAGGGATCACCCGCATTGAGTCCATGATATTGAGAACACAGCTGCGCTGGGCAGGGCACGTTTCTAGGATGGAGGACGATCGCCTCCCAAAAATAGTACTCTACGGTGAACTCACCATGGGTCAGCATAAGAGGGGCACTCCAAAAAAGTGATACAAGGATTCCCTGAAACAACATCTCAGGCTTGGCCAAATTGATCACCAAAAATGGTTCGCCCTGGCCTCACATTGGGAGGCATGGAGACACACTATCCACAATGCTGCGGCCTTATTTGAGAACTCACGCCAAACAAGTCTTGAAGAGAAATGACAACGCAGAAAGAATCACAACCCAGAAACATCACCCAAGGAGACCTTCTGCTATGCTTTCTGCAACCGGACTTGTTTATCTCGGATTGGCCTTTTTAGTCATCAGCATGCTTGCAGAAAGTGCGGGACGAGTCCTTCCTGAATCTTCGTTTGCGAAGAAAAGCCAGAGAGAAAAGGTTGTTTACAACTCTTCTCCTTTCCATGGACTGTGATGCTGATCCAGTTCAGAGACCCCCCACAGTTGTTTCTGACTAAAAGAAAAACAAACAAAACGCCTCATTTCCACTGAAATGTAACGTGTAGTTTGCCCCTTCCTTGTTTCTCCTTTTTCATACTTCTCCCCTTTATTTATTTGTAAGTTGCTACTCCTCTGTATCGTTAAACCTGTTCTGACATTATGCCCTCCAGATG
The DNA here is from genome assembly GCA_030847615.1 of Gambelia wislizenii. NCBI lineage: Eukaryota > Metazoa > Chordata > Lepidosauria > Squamata > Crotaphytidae > Gambelia > Gambelia wislizenii. The sequence continues at coordinate 217,269,815 of JAUMIR010000003.1, forward strand.
CCATGTCTTGTGTTCTGTGCTTTTTAGTCATCAGCAGGCTTGCAGAAAGTTCGGGATGAGTTCTTCTTGAATCTTCATTTGCGAAGAAAAGCCAGAGAGATTGAGAGAGACATGGCCAGGGAATGGCCTTGGGCACACCTGTTGTTGTTGGGAAATGTGAAGGATAGTAATGGCGGTCAAAACCGGGTCTAGCAGAGAAAGAAGCACACTTAGTCTTATTTGTAAAACATATAAAAGTATATTTTCTTATAAATATTTCTGCTTAACCAAATAGATTGGTCTAATGGAGGAGAGAGAAAGAAGAGAAAATGGATGTACATTAGAATGATGCAGGAAGATAGTGGTAAATTCTAGCAAACAAGAAGTCAAATATGCAAACTAACATTCGGAGAGTACAGACACAAAAGGTTCTCAGTTGTCTCACCCATTTCTGCCATTGTTGAGAGAGATTTTTTTTAAAATAAATATGCTAAGAGACCATGGTTCTTTTAACATAGTTATTGATCCCTCTGACCCACTGAGACAGTTAAGAGGGTTTAATCTGCCAGAATCAAGGGAGATCAATAACAATAGGATGTCACACTTCAATTGCTTACTTGTCCTTTGGGAAGGAAGCATGAGTGTATAGCCTTCTTGTGATAACTCCTCAGGCACAAAGAGTGGAGGTAAAAATTAACATTCTTTTGAGCTCCTAGGTTTCTGAAGCAGGAAGGCTTTCTGATGGGAACAAGGTTCTTTCAATGGGTGTCCTTATCTGATGCCTCAGTGTGTGGTGGTGGGGAACCCCAGTATTTTCTTCCCTAGCCTTGGGTAATATCAGATTCATTAAATACAGAGGCAGAAATTTATCCTAGTTTCATATTGTAGTGACTGGATTGTTCCGCTTGTCTTAAAAACCATATACAAAATGAGTGTGTAGTTAATTAAGCACAAAGCAACAGAAATAATCAGAACACAGTCCTTAGTTTTCCAAATTAATACTGTATTTGTTTGATAGAAACTCTGAAAGTACTCCTTTTGCTTTTTAATGAAATTTATTGTATTCTTCTCTTTGTTATACACATTTTAGGAGCTTATTATAAAGAAAGTGAAAATCCACTGGCCAATAGTTCTGTAACAAAACAGAAATTAACACTCTCAAACAAAATGAACAGCAGTACAGTTGTCCCTTCATATTCGCTGGGGTTTGGTTCCAGGACCCCCGTGGATACCAAAACCTGTGAATATTCAAGTCCCATTATATCCAGTGGCATAACAAAATGGTGTCCCTTATATAAGATGGCAAAATCAAGGTTTGCTTTTTGGATTATTATTTTTTAAAGAATATTTTCAAGCCATGAATACAGTACTTAAATCCATGGATACCAAATCCGTGGATGCAGAGGGACAACTGTATATCATGTTATACCAAAAATTCATGAAAGAAGGTGAGGGACCTTAAGGGGAAGGATCTTTCTTGGCATATACATTAAATTTATACCATATTGGGACAAACTTATCTTTGGTTTCCAGTCCTTTGGCTCATGTTAGATTGTGAGTTAATTTCTCAGCTGGTGCAGTAGTCCAAATTCTGTTCAACCACAGTGAGGTAAAATATAGTAGATAAATAGCTTTGGCCAAGCTCCACAGATTTTGGCTGGCCATGATGGTCAACCCAAACTTTATGCTTGCAATCAACTCTGCTTGTTCTGTGAAAGTGTGGGTCTTGATTGGGATGTCACACTGAGTGCAAACGTAAAGACATAACATGCCCTCTTCTACTGTTTCTGATGGCTGAGAAACCTTGTCCCCTGTTCAATGAACCATGTAAAGTAAAGGGAAGGAGAGGAGCATACCTGAAACTTCATGATGATTTTTAGAAGGCTACAAAATGTGTCTCTCCTTTATTGAGCTTCTCTTGGTTTCAACATGAAGTCAGGAGAGCTCCTACTTTTATTCTGAGATGGCAGAAGGTAAGTTATTCTCCATAAGGTGGAGGGGAAGCCTTTGCCTCTGAATTGGTGAGCATATTTGAGGGCTCCAGGATAGCAGATGGGATGGTGTATAGTAGTTTTTCAGATTTTTTAATTGGGAAACTTATGCACGCTGACATTACTTTTTTAGATTTTGATTTTTAGAATTAACACAGAGCGACTGGGAGGTGTTGGTCAGGCCAGTTGGGCCTTCCTATCCCCCCATGTGAATTGGTGTTGCATTTTACCTCAGCACAACAGTTCTAAAATGACTCTTGCTTTGATGGAGAAGTTCTGGGGTGCTAAGCCATCAACCAGGAAAATTTGTTTTTATTATTTTTTCAACTAGACATCCTTACTAAGCTTCTGAGGAACCACAAGTTTCCTTGAGATAGTTTGTAAAACACCGGTATACAGCTGAAGCTTGGAAAAGCTACTTTTTTGATCACAGCAGCCAGAATCCAATAACTGGCTTTGTAGGCTGGGAATTCTAAGAATTGTAGTGCAAAGGCCACGATAAATTCCACAAACTCCTTGTGAATTGCTGGGAAAAATGGGAACTGCCATCAGATCTCCGAGATGCAGTCATCATCACCCTGTACAAGAAAAAAGGAGCAAAATCTGATTGCTCAAACTATTGAGGCATAACACTGCTATCTATTGCTGGAAAAATCCTTGCAAGGATACTCCTGAACAGATTAGTTCCTGTTATTGCAGAACTTCTCCCTGAAAGCAAATTTGGCTTTAGAGCCAATAGGAGTACTACAGATATGATATTTAACTTTAGACAACTGCAAGAAAAATGTAGGGAGCAGAACAAGGGTCTCTATGTAACATTTGTCGACCTCACCAAAGCCTCCGACACTGTGGCAGATCCTGGAAAGACTAGGATGTCCCCCAAATTCCTTAAAATGATTATCTTGCTACATGAGGGGATATGGCGATGCTCTTTCAGAGCCCTTTCTAATAACTCATGGAGTGAAGCAAGGTTGTGTTCTTGCATCAACTTTATTTACAATCTTCTTCAGCATGGTGCTCCAAAGGGCTATGGCAGAGCTTGAAGAAGACGACGGCATTTATATACGTTGCCGTACTGATGGTAGCTTGTTTAACTTAAGCTGTCTGAGGGCTCACACTAAGACTCTAAACTATCTAGTCCGTGAGCTGCTCTTTGCTGATGATGCTGCCCTTGTTGCCCACACAGAAGCAGCTCTGCAGCGCCTAACATCCTACTTCGCAACAGCTGCAGAGCTGTTTGGGCTGGAAGTCAACCTGAAGAAAACAGAAGTTCTTTACCAGCCTGCACCACAGGACGAACACCACCATCCCCACATTGCCATCGGCAAATCTGTGCTCAAGTCCGTTCAGCAATTCACCTACCTGGGAAGCATCATCTCCTCAGATGCCAAGATTGACAAAGAGATCGATCACAAATTAGCAAAGACATATAGTGCATTTGGAAGACTTCACAAAAGAGTCTGGAGTAATAAACACCTGAGGCAAAGCACAAAAATCAGTGTGTATAGAGCCATTGTACTGTCTATTCTCCTTTATGGGTCTGAAACATGGGTCACCTATTGCCACCACCTATGACTCCTCGAGCGCTTTCATCAGTGCTGTCTATGCACAATCCTAAATATACACTGGACTGACTATGTGACGAATGTTGCTGTCTTTGAGCAAGCAGGGATCACCAGCATTGATGCCATGATATTGAGAACACAGCGGCGCTGGGCAGGGCACGTTTCTAGGATGGCGGATCATCGCTTCCCAGGTGAACTCACTATGGGTCAGCCTAAGAGGGGCACTCCAAAAAAGCGATACAAGGACTCCCTGAAACAACATCTCAGGCTCGGCCAAATTGATCACCAACAGTGGTCCACCCTGGCCTCACATCGGGAGGCATGGAGACACACTATCCACAATGCTGCAGCCTTATTTGAGAACACACGCCAAACAAGTCTTGAAGAGAAACGACAACGTAGAAAGAATCACAACCCTGAAACATCACCCAAGGAGACCTTCTGCTATGCTTTCTGCAACCGGACTTGTTTACCTCGGATTGGCCTTTTTAGTCATCAGCGCGCTTGCAGAAAGCGCGGGATGATTCCTTCCTGAATCTTCGTTTGTGAAGAAAAGCCAGAGAGAGAGAGAGAGAGAGAGAGAGAGAGAGAGAGAGAGAGAGTGCAAAGGATAAATTTTCCAAGTTCTGTCTACAGCTCCATTGCCATCTTATGAATCTCTGATATGTATTTATTTCTTGAACTCACAGATTAGCATGGGTGATGTTGGTAATCTGATAGCAAGATTTATGTCTTAGCTAAGCATTGCTCCCCCATCTCCACCCTTTGTGCTGAAATACTATAGAATTGTTAATTGTTAATTTCTTAAAAGTAAATTATTAATTTTGTAATCCAATTGTTAGGTCCAATGCATAGAGATCCATTGATTCCATTATGTAAAATACATAAACCTTGATCTACCATGTTCTTGTAGATTCAGTGGGTATACTCTACTGTAATCAAGACTAACAATTGGATTTAGGCCTTAAATATGTTGTTAACTGCCTTCAAGTTGACCCTGACTCATGGTTATTCTGTGAATGCGTCATCTCCAAGACACCCTGTTCTCAACAGCTCTGCTCAGGTCCTGCAGACTCAGGGTCATGGCCTCCTTGATTGAGTCTATTCATCTGGTAGGGGGTGTTTTGGCACTGATAAGAAGAATAGAAATGCAACAACAGCAGCAACAACAACAACAGCAACAACAACAACAAATTTGTTATAGGACCCATTGTTTGTCTTTCTAGCTGTCCATGTTACACGCAAAACTCTTCTCTGGCACCACATCTTAAAAGAGTTGACTTTTTCCCCCTGTCAGCTTTTGTTACCATCCAGCTTTCACAGCCAGAGATAGTGATGGGAAATATGATGGCATGGACAATTCTACCTTTAGACTTCAGTTGTATATCTTTGCACTTCCGGATCTTGTCTAGTTGTCTCATAGCTACCCTTCCCAATCATAATCTTCTAATTTCTTGACTGCAGTCACCATTCTGATCAATGACTGATGCAAGATATGAGAACTCTTTAACCGTTTAAATTTCCTCATTATCTACATTGAATTAATGTAAATCCTCTGTGGTCTTACTATGCTAATATGAAATACTGATAGCATAAAATCCTGGGGATAAAATGTCCTTTCTGCTGTTCCCTACTTAAGATCTCTGGTGGTTGTGGCCATGTGTTGAGATGTACACAGTGACTGCATCTGTTATTATTGTATGCTTGGTCAGCTAGAAAGTTATATTCCTGTTCATCCTGTTTTGTTACATGCTTGTTAATGATCATTGATCAGGGCATAAAAGTCATGATGAATGGAATGGGAATTACCCAGTGAGAGTAATGAGAAGGTAGCAGCCAGTTTGGTCTGAAATTCAGTCATACTGTAAGAAGAACAAAGGAAAGGGTGTAATAATACCATGATGTGATGTATAGAGTTTGACAAATGAGACTAACTACCATTGCGTTATGTACTCTAACCATAAAGCAAAACAATTAGGCTTTTCTAGGCAGCATATTGGAAATGGGAGCCTGTTGGAAGCTCAAGTAGTAATTCATTTAACTTTAAGTCTTTGGATTACAAATTGAGTCTTCCTTATCCAGAATTCCAAAATCTAGAATATTCCAAAATCCAAAATAGTCCACATGGGTGGCTGCGATAGTGACACCTTTGCTTTTTTATGGTTCAATGTACACAAACTTTGTTCCATGCACAAAATTACTGTATTAAAATATTGTGTATAAATTTACCTTCGGGCTATATGCATAAACGGAATATGAAACATAAATGAATTGTGTGTTTAGATTTAGGTCCAATCTCCAAGATATCTCATTATGTATATGCAAGTATTCCAAAATCTAAAATATTCCAAAATACCTCTGGCCCAAACATTTCAGATAAGGGAGACTCAAATGTATTTTGATGGCCTTGAATTTGTTTATAAGTATGAAACAGTTTTGTGCTATTTAGGCAAACATGGGAATATAGTATATTTTTTAAAAATAGAATGTGATTTATTCCTTCTTTTAGTATGTTCTCTTCCATCATAGGATCACATGAAAAAGCGAAATTTCCTCTTTGTTGATTTTCATACTGCTTACATTTTTCTGGAATAAATCTATGTTGCCAATGTTCAGCAAGTTCTTATATCCAATCACTTTGTTGTTATATCAGCTTGGCATACATATTAAATTGAGTAGCTGTTCTGAAGGTTTTGGTTAATGAAATAATTGGAATTTCCATAAATCTATTATACATTTATTTTAATGCAGAAATAAATATAATTGCATTCATTAATTATGCAAATAGTAGCTCTTTTGGTGCCTTACAGAGGTTTGTTTTTTTAGGGGGGGCATTTTTGTTTATTTTCGTGCATGTTGCTTCTGAAGTTATGAGTGAACTTGGCCAAACAGAATTTGACTTTCAGTCTAATTTCAGTTGAGGAAAGTAGAGATGCTTTAACTTACCTCTACATTTTCACTACTAGAAATTCTGTCAGGTAATATTAGAAAATGGAATATCTGTCTAAAGTTGATAAAATCACAGAAAAAAAATTAAGTGGGAAATCCTCAATGTATTTACTAAGAAAGCAAGATGGTACAGTTAACTGCAGACAAATAGACAATTAGGTTCAAGAACCATTGTATATGCAAAAAATATTTATATGTGAACCCCTTAAGTGCACCAGAGCAGGAGTGGCGAATCTTGTTTCCTTCTGATGTTATTGTGCTCCAACTCCTATCAGCCCCAGCTAACATAGCCAGTGGGCAGGAATGATGGGAGCTGTAGTTCAAGAACATCTAGGGAGGGCGCATATCCCCTAACAGGTTTCCTCTAGAGGAAAAGGGATATTCTATTGTTTGTATTGTTCAGAACCACAGTACAATACAAATCTGGTTAGTCTTGTGTACCTTTGTAAGTAATGTGGTTTCATGTTTTCTTTGTTGCTCTCATTCTGTCAGGAATAGGAGCTTGCTTCTCCAAACATGGGTGAAGTGGAGCAGAGGCCAACAACAGGATCCCGGTTAGGAGCTCAGGAGAACGCTGGGATCAGTACTTTGGAACATGGACAAAAGCTGCCTACAACACCTACAGGAAAACTTATTTCTATCAAAATCCAGATGCTGGATGATACACAGGAAACTTTTGAAATTCCGGTAAGATGACATTCTGTGGTTTATTGGTTGACTAGTTTCAGATTGATAGTGAGTAATATTACTGTAATATATTTGTTAAAGATGGGTTGAAACGATGATAAGAATCTGGTTATCAGTCGTCTTTTATGACAACATCACAAAGTCAATTGAAAACAGTGAACTTTTATATTGATATAACATTACATTGTCTTTCACTTCAGAATTTTCTAGCATGTTATTTGCAATTGATCAGGTACAAGATACTGGAACTGGCTTGAATTTAGTTGCTTCAAGCTTAACTTAATTTTTAAAAAATCTATTAACTTAATAGTTGTGTTGTTATAAATGGCTCACTAATGAGTTGGTTTTCATTGCCCCAACAAAGACGATTACATAACATATCAGTGTTCTGCATCTTAACAATACTCGTATGTGAGTACAGATACAAAATGCGCACATTGTGAATCAGTTATGAATGGAACATGTGTTGATCTGGAAATGATTGAAATCCTGTTTCCTTACCACTTGCTGAGATAAGTGGTGATTTCAACTAATGTGTGGTTCTTAGAACAATAGTGTTAAGTATTATTCCTGTATTGTGTTATTAAAAAGGGAGAAATCTACATAATTATTCTAAGCATAATTCTTAGTAACTTAAACAAAGGTAGACTTGTGCAAAATTCCTGGGGTGAGAGAGAGCTGACTGATGGAAGGATTTGTTACCATTATTTGTTTTTTATTTCTTCTCAACCTTTTCTCACCTCAACCCTCTACCACTTCTATAATATCTTTGTGGAAGGTAGAAGAAAGGAAGAACATTTACCCTAACTCTCCAAAGCATGGAGGTGAAGGGAACTGAGGTCCTGTCTAAATGATCAAAATAATCCTCATGGAATTTACTGGGAATACGATCTGTCTTAATAGGAACCCACATTGATGCATCGTATTCAGAAAGGGGGCAGCAAAAAACTCCGTAAAAACTATGCCTGGAGAGCCTTTATGGCTTTTTTGGAGTTCTTGAAAAGCTCCGTAGGGAATGTGCATCCCCGCTTGTTAAGACAATCACATTTGCATTGCTGCACTTTCCCATATGAGAGGAAGTGTAAACCTGATGGCTGGGCAAGTGGGGGGTGGGTGGATTTGCTAACAGGGCAAGCACTCACTGCCACCATGTTGGATTTTCGCCTTAGCAATCACTTGCTATGGTGATAAAACAGTGATTTGTATTATTTCTCTCTCTTTTTTTGTAAACATGAAATATCACTTGTGCGCACCATGGGAAAAGGTTGTTGTTGTGTTTTTTTTTTAATTTGATGGCAGCAAATTTAAAAACGTGAGTAATTCACTCACAGCCACCATCTTGGCTAGGGGAAATGCAAATTTTAGGGGTTGTAAAACCATTCAGACAAGTAGCAGCTGTAGCAAATTGCTATTACTGTGGTGCAATCTGTTTTTTCCCCTGGTATAGATGACCATTTAGTTTTTCTGTCTTCCTGAGACAACCATGGGGTGGGAAACAAAACTGGCACAATCACCACCACCACCCAACCCTGTTGTAGGATGACTTCTGCCCAGTTGCCCTGGATGGACAGGTTTATTGCCACGGATGGCAAGGAAATGTTTATGCCTGGAGATGGCTTGGGAGTGACTGCATGCATCTTTTATTTTCTGCAGTTTTCTACACCATAGCACATCTAGGTTCCCTCTTTCATCTAGATAGGATGAATTATGTAATAGTAGTATGATTGCAGATTTGGTTATGTGCCTCTATGATAACAGATGGATTGCAAGTCATGGGTGGATTTAGCCATGAGTCAATGATTTAATGTTTGAAATGTTTTTGAGCCTGAAAAGTAAGTAAATGAGTAAGTGTACATGTGTGTTTGAAAAGGTACTGATGATAAATATTGGTTTTGTCTGTTCCAAATTACTGAAGTGCTGGAACTGCATTCTTTCACTCTCTCTGTCCTGGCTTACTGTGTGACCTGAGGGCAGTTGATTAGCCTTACAGGATTGACTTTCCATCTGTTTCCAACAGGGATTTGCTTTCCTAGTAGTGCTGTTGTTTTAATACATTTCTTTTCAATTTTTAATGTGGCAGTTGATGGTCCCACTAAGCCACTGCTTATGTTAGGAACTGTCATAGGCAGTGGCAGCACTTAGTCCTTGAGGATATCTTGCCAAGGGCCCCCTAAAACCTGAAGCTGACCCTGAAGATAAGCAATTACTTTCCTCAGAGCTGGGAAACTTTTGTTTTGTTTTGTTTTGTTTTGGACAATAACTCTCACACTTTCCTGTCTTGCATGGCCAGTGTTATGTGCTGATTGGAGGATTTTGGTAAAAAAGTAACAATTCCCAATGTTTCAGGAAAACTCTTATAAAAGCACTTTATATTCATAAATAGCACGAAAGGTTTAGGAAATAGGAGTATTTAAATAAGCCAGAACAATTTGTTGCTCAAGTGCAGATAGAGCTGCTCTTCTATTGGCCACTTATGTGTAGTTGCATGACTAGCTGCCTGCTAGCCACTCTCAACTACTAGCTTGTCTTTCCACAGCCAGTCCTGACTGTCATGGTGTGACCTGGTACATGACACCAGAGTTTAAACTGATGACTTTATCACAGACTGTATTACACACTGTGTGTTTGCTAACACTGATTTGATGGGAACTAGGATAGCAATGCATTACCCAAGGTCAGTGCCTTTTCCTTTCATGAAAACATTGGGAGGTTGTTAAATTACAATAAAAGGAAATAACAGAGGTGATGGTTTCTCTTTTCCTGACAGAAATGGGTAGCTTTTAATTAAACGGTGTTTCCCCCCCCCAACGGTTTATAGCAGAATGTGAAAGTTAATTACTTTTTTTTCCTTCTACTTAGGGGGGAAATAAAGCATTCACTGAGCTCATTGATTATTTATATTAAATACATTGTCTGGTTGATCTTAGTTACTCTCTCCTACACCCCTTCTCCTTTTAAAAATAAGCTTTAAGATTCATGAAGCCAAGAGACAAACCTTTTTGTCAAGCAGCCTCCTTGCCAAACCTTCTCGCTCTTTTCTGTCTGTATTTCTGTACAAAGCTCACCAGTGTGTTCTCTTTAGCCTCTGATTAGTTACTAACTTTATCACCATACATAAAGATAAATTTAACCCTTTTGCCTTTATAGCTAATTGAACACAAAATAGGTCATGACTATATATAGTTCCTCAAGAGTTGCTTTTGGATTTGTGTTGGCTATAAACAATCTTTCTCAGTAAAATCCTCTGCCTTGTACTCCCAACCTCTCTGGCTTGGCCTTCCTAATTGTCTCCCAAACCTGGATCGACCAATGTTGTTGGATTGTTGACTCTTGCCATGCTGGCTGGGGATTGTGCATTTGCAGGCCAGCAACATGTCAAGACTCAAGCTACTATAAGGCTTTCACAGTGTTTATTTCCCCTGTGTCTATATTCCAGCTTGCCATTCATTCTGCTTGTGTCAATGGAGATGTGCCTGTATGTAGCCCTGTCACTTGAGAGTAAGAATTCAACAATGGATATACAGTCAGACCCCCATATCCATGGGGGTTCGGTTCCCACACTTACCGTGCATACTAGAAATTGCAGATAAGAGTAAACCCTATTAAAAGTAATGGATGTCCGGTTAAAAAATATAGGTGTTTTCTAGGATGACTCTATAGTATGTGTCCCTGTTTTGGGTCCCACGGATAACCGAAACCACAGATATTGGTTTTGTGGATACAGGGGTCTGCCTGTAATTTCAGAATGCACAAGGGGTGGTAGTGCGAAAAGCGAATACATAAAGGCTAACTCAATGACACTAAGGCTCTCCTCTCCACTAGCTACCAATTGATATACCATGATGCTGCATTGACCATTGGTATGATAGAGATGACATGCTTTTTGTGATAGTAACAGGACTAGAAACACATTTCAGTCATATGCAGCTTGCACTGCTTTAGAACAGACTGCCTCAAAATGTAAATACCTTCCTTCCCTGTAAAAGTTCTCCTGGCATCAACCCTGATCATCTTTCAGTCCAAGCTGAGAGTTTCCCCACCCCCAGATTTGCTAGTAACTTTTGGAGCTGGTTCTAGTGTTTAGATTTTAGTGATTTATCCGGTAATTTATGTGATTTTGGGTTGTTTTCATCAGATCTTGGAAAGCTAATTTTTGGATAACTACAATTCCCAGAATTCCCCAGGTAGAATAATTTATCATGATTTTTATGATTTTATTTTGTCTGTTATTAACTTGTTTAACAACCCCCAAAATCCTCTAATTGAAGTGTGGTGTATAAATTGCCCTTCTTTGTCTCTCAAAATGTTTTTTAACTTCAGCCAACATGGCCAGTGGTAAAGGATTATGAGAGTTGCGGTCCAAAATATCTGGAGAGCCACACATGCCCCATGTCTGTTACAACATAAAAATAAATAAACAGAATGACAACTTTATCATAAACTCCTCCCCCTCTTTCTCTCTCTCTCTCTTTTTTTCTTTCCAAAGTTGGTAGTTCTAAGTTTAGGGGAAAACATCAGGGAAGGGAGCCATGTATTACCAACAAAGCAGTTGTTTCATACTTTCTCTGCCTGCTATAATTGCTAAGGCATGAGTTGCCCTTCCTTCCAACTTTGGAAACGAACAGCAGGTCAAGTGTCACCTATTCATCATTCTAAGGCTTCGTTTTCCATGCCTGAAATTATGTGGCTCTCAATGTCAAAACTGCTCCCAATGGAAAATAGGACACTTTAAATATTCACTGAGTGGTCCCAACAGTCAAGCTGGGTCTAGTGAAATTAAGGAGAGAAAGAGTGACATTTTTCTTTCATAATGAGGAACTGTGATAGTTTTCCCAGCAGAGCACATTTGACACTGTCTCTTAAAGGACTGACTTTCCACTGAAAGATAATTAGATTATCTTAGTCGAAATGCAGGGAGTTTGTATCTCATCTTTTGAAATATTAATGTTTTCCCCAGACTGAGAAAACATGGACTTAATATTGAGTGATTTGACAACTGAACTGCATTAGATACAGCCATCATAAATGAATGCTTAAGATAGTATGTCATCTGAAATGTATTTTATCAATAGTAATACATTTTAAAATTATGATTTGAGCAGGCCTTTTTAAAACTTTTCGGTGTTGATTTTCAGTAATCTTCCTTCCACCCCCAATTTTTTTTCATCCCAGTCTCAAAACAAACTCAACACAAACATACGGTAACGGTACTCTGCAATCCTAGAGGCACTTATATGGAAGAAAGCCCCAGTGAAGACAGTAGGGCTTTCATTCTGGGTAAACACACATAAGATTTTGCTACATCTTTAATGCTGAGAAAACACACATACGATTGTGCTGTGCTACATCTAGGAGTAGTGGTTTTTTCAGCAGCAATTTCAACAAGTATGTAATCTGAGTAAATATCTGATCAGCTCAGATTTCCCAGGAATATGAGCATAGAGGTTTAAAGATATATGGAAATGTAACTTGCATGTACACTTTACAGATGCACTTTGGAAAACAAGGGCGGAATACTGGTCATGAGGTCTAGCATAAGCCTTAGTGCTTGCAGTTCTTTGGTTGTGCCATTTCTGCTTGAGTCTACAACTCAGGAGTTCACTTTCTTCTCACCTACCAATCTGAACTAGACATGGTTTTAAACAAGTCACTGTGTGTCTTTGTTTTTGATAACTATCAGTGGGAGACTCTGAATGCCACTGCTACAAAGAAAAATAGGTGGGGGAAATTGCATGGGAGGGATTTAAACACCTTTCCCCTCCTCTGCATAATCTCAGTTTGAATTTTGCTTCTTTCCCCTCCCCAGCTACCTGAAAAGGAAAAACATAAGAGAGGCTGTGGCATATTTAATGGCACCATTAATTTGGCCTTTGGCTGACATCTTGCTTTGTGCAAAAACTCCACAGTAGCCCTACATTGCATCTTCTAACTGTTTCTCTTCTCTTCCCATTTCTTGCTCTTGAAGTCCTTCAGTTAACCCATTTGCTCCAGCCTGTGTGAGATGGGTTAAATTTAGACAGTGCAGAAGATGTCACTTCTCCACACTGAACATGCATTTAAAATCATTAATTTTTCTGACAATGGTGGCGGTCAGACCTAACCTGAAAACGAAAGGCGCTTTGCATGTTACAAACAAGCTGGGGAAGAAGTGGTGATGCAGGGCTATGAAAAATTAAGTCAAAGTGCTGGTTATGATCTTTGAAGACCTGTATGGCTTGGGTCTACACTATCTGAAAGACCGTATTTCCCGGTATAACCCTGCCTGGGTTTTTAAGCTCTTTAGGAAAAGGCTTTCTCTGAGTCCCACTACCATCATAGGCGCATTTGGTGAGGACATGGGAGAGAGAGAGTCTTCTCGATGGCTACTCCTAGGTTACGTTATCCCTTCTGCAGGTGCTCCCTCCTTCCACTGGTAGGCAAAGACTTTTGTTTCATTCAGGCAGGTCTTTGGCTTATAATTCATGTGGCAAAAAGAGCTTTTAGTAGAATCGTGCTGTGTTTTAATTATTGGGATGAAATATCCCCAAAGAATCAGATCTTCTCTGATCTTGGAAGCTAAACAGGGGCAGTCCTGGGAACATATTCAGGGCTAGCCATGTTGGCTATGCAGCAAAATAAAACAAAATCCATAATCCACAAAAGAGTGATACCTTTATTGGCCAGCCAAAATGCGCAAAATACATTATGCAAGGTTTCGAAGCTCCATTGGCTTCTTCATCAAACAAAAGATGTTTAAAAATTGTACAGAAGAAAAGTGACCGTGTTAGAGTCACAGGCCTACATTTTGTATCAGATATTGTTTCTGTTATAGTTCAGACGGTTAGAAGGATCTCAGTGCAGGTAGAGGAAGGGCAGTAAAATTTAAACTGCATTAGCAGCAATAAAGTACTAATCTGCCCTGATTAGTACTTGGGTGGGAAACTACCAATTAATACCATGTGCTGTAGGCTATATTTTAGAGGAAGGAAATGGCAAAACCACCTCTGAGTATTCCTTGCCGAAGAAAACCCCATGAGTCAACAGGCAACTTGAAGACACATATATGCACACATATTTCAATTGTGTTTTATAATGTTTTAAAGTTGTGCTTTTTAGTCAAACTGTTGTATAATTGTTTTAAAACTTTTACCCTTTTTAAGCTATACTTTGTTTTTAATTGCTTGTAAGGCTTGGATCCTGTACAAGGAGAAAAGCGGTATCAAAATAAAATAAAAGTTCCTTTTGGGGAGCATAGCTCCCAGAATCCACTGGACAGCTTGGTATTTCCCAATGAGCTATGTGGTCATTACATATCCCTAGTGTGTATTGCAGCAATATTCTTCAATAATATTTTGATTTCTACGCAATCTTTCTATACTGAACAACAACTGAGGCAATTTACAAAATTTAAAATAAAACAATCAAAATGGGTTAACAAATTATTATTATTATTATTATTAATAATAATAATAATAATAATAAAATGTATTTCTATCCCGCCCCTCTGCAATGCAATCGGGGCAGCTTACAGCATAAAAATCCCATAATCCCTAACTCACATACCCCTTAAAACAATATTAAATTAAAAAGATTAAAAACATACAGCAATTAAAAAGAAAAAAAATAGAATAATCCAGTGGCCGCTTAAGGGAAAAGGTAGCCGAATCTTCGGGCCAGGATAGCTATTGGGGAAAGGCCTGCCGGAAAAGATCCGTCTTGACAGCTTTTTTGAAGCTGTCTAAGGTGGTAATAAGAGGGATCTCGTCAAAGTAGCTAAACACATTTAAAAGTAGCATTATGGTAAAAGGGACCCAGAATGATGGACTGGGTCTCTGGGAGACCAGGGTTCAAATCCCCACCCCACTATGGCATGAAAACCCATTGGTTGACATTGGACAAGTCACACTCTCTCAGCCTACTAAGAAGAAGGCAAAAATAAACCCTCCTTTGAACAGAGCTTGCCAAGAATACCCTGCTTTGGCACATAACAACAATATTATGGGTGCATCCAGACTAATTAAAAAGACCAGAAAGTCCCATAATTTGTTCTTGTTCTTTCCTATTTTGTTTGGAGATCCCTACACATTTTGTGTATCCCAGAATATTTTCTGTCAGCTCCCAGTAAAATCAGACACATTTTATACTAGCTCCTCAGGTCGATGTATTTTAACCATGTTATAAAATAGGAATAGGAACAAAATCTGAGACTTTTCAATTGATCTAGATATGTCCATGAGGAAATATTTATTCCATATGTGTATTTTTCTAAAAGTCCCATTTTCCTTTCTGGATGGCTTTGGCCATATCTACGGGTGGATTGTTGTTGCCACAGACAAGAGCATTCTAATAGAAGCATTCAGTAAAATCATACCTTAAGCTGTAAAATCAGTTTCCACATAACAGGAAGCATCAGGACAAGGAGAGACCAATTTATATGCAAGTGTGTGTGTGTCTGTGTGTGTGCGTGCTCTGGGAAGAGGTAGGGAGAAAAGGTGGTAGCTAAGTAATCCTTGACAGAAAAAGAAAAGGGAAGGTACTTTTACCATACATCAAAGGAGTCACAGACAGAATAGGGAAACTGATGAGAAAACACAACCTCCAAACAATCTACAGACAAACCAAGAAAATCTAAGAAATGCTATGCTCAGCGAAGAACAAAAAAGACCCTCTCACAGCTGCAGGAGTTTACCGCATACCATGCAGCTGTGGACAAGTTTACATAGGGACCACTAAACGCAGTGTGCAAACACAAATCAAGGAACATGAGAGACACTGCAGACTGTTTACCTCGATAGGATTTTTGAAAACCTGTCCAGTGAAAGAGATCCCAGACAGCGGTACGTGGCCCGATTCAGGTATAAAGGAGAGGATCCTGAAAGGGAGACTAGTCAATACATCTCAGAAAAGGTGCTCAGGGATGCGTTAGGCTACAGAGGGGAGGAGGCAGAAGATGTGGTGGCCGTTATACAGTTACTGGGGTCAAAAGAGACAGATGTCTGTTTAGCTTCAGAACTAGCGTATCGCAATTTTTGGGCCAACTGCAAGCGAGCAAAACAGCAGGACCCTAATTTGTTGAAAGCCTATGAGGTAGTCCCTTTGTTCCGAAGTGATACCAAAGTCCTTACCATTAGTTTTAGAACAACCACAATACCCAAAGAGGATGTGGCTCAGTGGGTCTCAAAATATGCCACCATCCTTTCAGGACCTGAAAAGGTAAGAGATACCGCTGGTTTCTGGAATGGAGAGTACCGTTGTATTGTATCTTTCAAGAATGATGACCCTCAGTTCAGGAGAGGCAAAATCCCCAAGTATTTTTTCCTAGGGGCTGACCGAGGAATCACCAGATACAGCGGGCAGCCAGCCGCCTGTTTTCAATGCGGCTCTTATGAGCACCAGAGGCGTACTTGTCACACACCCTTATGTTCCCGCTGTGGAGCAAGAGGTCACCCCTCTGTCGCCTGTCAGGCAAGCATTCGGTGCAATTTTTGTGAAGAATTTGGGCATACCTATTTTTGGTGTCCCAAGGCCTTTTATAATTGTCAAGATGCACAGCGTCTGGAAAAAGCAAACCAGGTGGCTAAGTCAGGCAGAGAGAAGGCTCGAGAGAAAGAAGTGAGAACTCAGTCCCGGGAGAGAGGAGGTCAGTTTCAAAAAGTTGATCGAGAAAGGGAAAAGAGGGAGGAAGAAGGTAACAAACCAAAAGGAACTCAAAGATCAACAGAGATTGGAGGGAAGCCCGAAGGAAAGGAGCAGACAGAGAAGGATGAATGGAGTACAGTGGACAAAAAGAAAAAAGGGAAAGTGGGGAGGAAATCACCACAGAAGGGGGAGTTGTATCAGAAGGGAGGTGAGGTGGCTCAGAAAAACAGGTTTGAATTGTTGATAAAAGGGGAAGAGAAAGAGGCTATTGGGGATGGTGATCAAGTTCCAGAGAAGAAGGAAGAGAAGCAGGCTGCTGTGGGTGTACGAGAAAGTACAGAAAGAGAAATAACTGATCAGGAATTGCTTCAGGAGTCTACAGTCATGGAAATGGACCATCAGAAGAGCTTGGAGAAAAAGGAAAAAGAAGGGGAGGCGTTTGAAAAAGAATCAGGGGAGGAAATGAGAGATGGAGTGGAAGAGATGGATACAAGTGAACAAGGTTGTTCTCTGATTCCAAAGGTTAGCTCTCAAGACTCCTTGATCCCAGAGCAGCTTTTGGTATCATACCCTTTGTCCCCTGAACTCCCTAAACCTCCAGACCCATGCCCCTTGGCTCCTGACCCTTCCTTTTCATCCCAGCCCCCTTTCACCCCATCCTCACCTCCCTCCATCTCCAACACTTGTAAGGCTACACCTCAGGAAAATCCTGAGGAGGTAGAGGTGATGCATTCAGAGGAACAAGAGATACAGTCACCAGAGCTGTGTTGAAAAAGAATGTGTTAAAAATGAGAGTTTTAATAAGTTGGACTGAAAATTAGATTTCAGTTAAGTTAGACTTTAAGTTAGATTTTTAGTAGAAAAACAATTATTTCAATCTTCATGGCCAATATACTTCTGTTAGTTTTTGGTTATTTATAACGGAGGCCTCAATACATTTTTAGGTACATAAAACAATGGGTTCATTAAAAATTGCCACATGGAATGTTCGTGGCTTGCGAACTGAGGATAGGTGCAATGAGATTTTGCCCTGCCTTGGCGGCCTGCGTTATGACATCATTGTGTTGCAGGAAACTCATATCTGTAACGAACAACAGCGGAGCCGGTGTCAGAGATTGTGGACACAAGGACCTTCTGTATGGTCATATGGGGAGTGTGGCGGTTGGGGAATAGGGGTACTGTTTAGGTCCAGGAACAATCTGACCATTGATTTCATGTTAGAAGTAGTTTTGGGGAGGTTGGTGGTGGTGGATTTTAGTATGGAGGAAAAGCGGAAAGATGGAAGAGTAGAAAAGAAAGCTTTCAGGCTGTGTGGGCTTTATGCTCCTGTAAAATATGCCGAACGGAAAAAGTTTTGGGGGTATTTAAAAAATCAGTGTAACACTCGACGGCATCTTATTATCGTAGGAGATTTCAATAACAGGGCAAGGATGATGGACAGGAGTGCTTACGCAGACCAGAAAGAGCGGACAAAGTTGTCCCTGCCCAAACCCCTGACAGCAGAAGAAAGAGAGTTGGAGTCTTTTCTAGAGAGGCAAGGTCTTAAGGATGCAGCTCTTGATGTGGAGAATGAGTTAGAATTTTTTCCTGTTTTTTGCAGAAAGGCTTTTGGTTCAGATTTTCCCCCAATGGAAGGAGTTCGATTTACTCATTATCACAAAACCTCAGCCAGCAGAATAGACCGTGTGAGAACAGTGAAAGAAATGAAGGTGGAAAAGTGCACTGTTATGATCACTCCTTGGTCGGATCATGGGCTCTTGGCTGTAGAGTTCAGTATAGGTCAGGTTTACCCCAAAGGAAGACCTCTCTGGAGGTTGCGCCCTAAATTTTTGGAAGATGTGGCATATAAAGAGCGCATCGCCTCAGCACTAGCCCACAGCCTAACTCTTGCGGACATGTACAAGGATGATTTGTGCAGGTGGTGGGAACGTGTGAAACGCGCAGTTCGGGCCACTAGCCGGGCCTACGAGACCAACATTAATGGGAAACAGATTCAGGAGTATCATTTGGCCATTTATCATTTTTTGAAGTGTCATTATCGATTGAACCAAGGTGTTCCTTTTTCAGAACAAGAGCTTAACTGGGCGAAGGGAGTGATAGCAAGATTTTGCCAAAAGCAAAGACAAAACAGAAAGAGGAGTAAAAATTTCAGGACTCGAGGTGGTGTGGTTGACATGGATGAGTGGGCAGGCGCCCGGAGTCCAAGGGCTCCGATTGAATTAAACGGCTTGAGAGCCTCCGAGTCAGACCCTATTGTATTTAGACCAAGTGAGATGCTGGATATCATGGAAGGATATTACAAGCAGTTATATGCTAGGAAAAATATAGATGTAGAAGAGATTAAGGGTTTTTTTCAAGCTTTTTCAGAGGACCAGATGGGCACCCTCTATAAGGGTCTGAGTCCAGAGGATAGGAAGAGGTTGGTCTCTCCTATAGAAGAACAAGAAGTTCATGAGGTCATAGTTCAAGGGAAGGGTAAGTCTGCCCCTGGCCCAGATGGCCTCAGCTGGAATTTTTATAAAGTTTACAGGAAGTGGATTGTTCCCCCTTTAACAACTTTGTTTAATTTTTTGTGGGATAATAATGAGCTCCCTGAGACATTTTATCAAGGGGTCCTGATTTTTTTCCCAAAGGAGGGTGATCCTACCCTCCCAAAAAACTGGCGCCCCATAGCTCTGACCAACGTAGACTACCGTATGTTGGCAAAAATACTGAACAATCGGCTGGCTAAGGTGGCTGATAAGATTGTGATGGAAGCACAGACCAGTGCTGTGCCAGGTAGGACTATGGTGGACTCTCTTTGTTTGTTTCGGGAAGTGTTCCGACTCAGCAAGGAGGGAGATTGGACTGGTCAAATCCTACAGGTCGACCAGATGAAAGCTTTTGACAATGTAGATCATACGTTCCTATGGGAAACTCTCAAGTGGAAAGGGGTGCCAGAGAGATTTATTGCTTTAGTTAAATTGTTTTATAGGGATGCAGAGGTAGTTTTGCAAGTCAATGGTCATAGAGGAAAGAGGATTAAGTTAAATTCTGGGGTGAGGCAAGGTTGTCCCCTAAGCCCTCTTTTGTATGTTATTGCGTTGGATGCTATTCTGTGTAAGATTAGTTTGGACAAGAGCATCTCGGGGATCCAAATTCCGCGTCCGTTGGACAGTTCATGGTTGGTTCGATATGAATCTGTTAAATTTGTTGCCCATGCTGATGATGTGTCCTTCTTGGTTAAGGACAGGATGGAAGTTAGAAAGATTAAAGATGCTTTTGAGGCCTACAGTCGAGTTTCTGGTGCTCGACTTAACATGGAAAAGAGTTTTTTGATCAGGATTTTTGCTGCAGAGGACAAGATGGCAGCTATTCCTCTAAAGGACGTAGTTGGAGAAAAGGAAAGGTGGCAAGCAGAGCAAGAGGCAAAGATGGATAGGGTGAAGATCCTGGGGCTGAATTTTGCGTTGGCTCCAGAGGGATGGAAAGAAAATTGGTATCGCTGGTTGGAAAAAGTGAAAGAGAGGGTGGCCCTCTGGCAGAGATGGAAGCTGACCATTTACCAGAGAGCCGCTTTTGTAAATACCTACCTGCTTCCCGTGGCAGCCAACTTGGCGGCTGTTTTCCCACCTCCAGATTCAGTGATTAAAGAAGCTGATCGGGTTCTCTTCAAGTTCCTTTGGGGAATGGCCACGTTCCCCCTGGCAAGGGCAGTGGCTTATGGGCAGGTAGAACAAGGGGGCCTGGACTTCCCAGCCCTGGGACCTAAGTTCATCGCCATCTTTTCTGCTCAAAACTTTGGGAAAGTTTCTCTGTTACAAAAGGGTCAGATTCAACCTCAGGCTTGGCTAGTTTTGTTTTGTGAGTGCTGGATAGGGACTAGATGGGGAAAGACTTGGTGGGAGGAAGGCTCATTAAGTTTTAGGTTTTCTTTGCCTGAAAAATTGAAAGCACCAGATTATTTGAAAGACTTTGTTTTTTACATAAAGAAATATAAAATTCATGCTGAGGAGTTGAAGGGGGAAGACAGACCAGGTCAGAGCATCAAGAGGACTTTGTACAGGAAAATAGTGGAGGAGATTTATGTTAACCCGTTTTTGCAAAAGCGTCAGGCCAAACTAGATTTATCAGAATACCTAAATCACCAGACTAACCCAATTGAGTATTTCATGGACAAAAGGGTCCCCAAAAAGTTGTGGGACTTGAGGTGGAGGCTCTACCATCAGGTTCTTAATCTGAGGGGAAAGAGACCATGGACCGCAGAGGATGAGCAGACCTGTCCGCGTCTGAAATGTAAAAAGGCTGAGATTTTGAGTGGCGTGGCACAAAAGGAGACGATCAGACATTTTGTCCAGGACTGCCCGAGTGCCCGGGAAACATGGGAGGAGGTGGCCCGGGTCCTGGATTGGCCCGATTTGGCACAGCAGGCTTGGGAGACGGTGCTTTCGGGGACTGAACCTCCGGAGGGTGTCAGGGGACCCAGAAAGTCAGTGGGCCAAAAGAGGAAGAGGAAGGAGTCTGGTTCTGTGGCTGAGAGTTTTTGGAAAGTACCCTGGTCCACGGTGCGCCTGGTAAACCTTTATGTGATGTTAGGGTTAGTTTTCCAGAGAAAAAAGGAGGTGAAAAGTCAAAATCTGCAGGATGTAAAAGGCACTGCCTATTATGTGAAGAATGTAATTGAAAATTTAGCTCTGAGTGAAAAAGAGAAATTGCCAAGCTATCGTTGGAAAAAGTTTTGGCCGTGGTTTAGTGAGACGACCCCAGCAATAACATAAAATGATATTTTAAATAAATATTTTATTAATTTTGTATTATTTTGTATTATTATTTTTAATTAATATTTTATGGGTTTTTTTCATTTCTAAGTAGGTATAATTGTAATGTGTAAATATAATGTGATTATAGTGTGTTTAGATTAAGGGGAAGAATACATTAGTGTTAGGATAGATTTGCTTTTGTATTAGTAAGAAAAGAGGAAAATAATTAGTATTGTTTTTGTATTGTTGTTGTGGCCTTTTGCGGTCGGGTGTATTTTTTAGTAGAATGGTCTTACTCCAATAAAAAAATTCCCTAAAAAAAATTCCCCTAAATTACGTGGATTTGGCGTTCGGGAGGATTAGCAGATCTCCGCATGAAATACGTACAGCCATTTGAATGGCTGATGGTCTGTACGCCCCGTTCACACACATACAAACAGGCAACGTAATCTGATTGACTGACCGAGTAGAGGGGGTGGGGCTAGCAAGAAAGGGAATTGGGAGCGGCCACCATGTTGGATTCCCAGCTAAGTGAGAGTCAGGTAAGTCCGTGAATTTTATATATATTTATTTTTATTTTACTTTGTAAATAGGGAAAACCAAATGTCCGCAAAGCAGACACCTTTTTAAATTTTTTTAAAAAAGCGGTGGGAGATTTAAAACCGCCACTTGGCTTGCTCACGACAGCCAGCTGGGGAAGGGGGCTCATACGGTGTTTAGGGAGGTAACAAATCGTGTAGGCAAATCGTATGCTTATGAACGGCTGCCTATTCATATGCATACGATTCATATGCATATGCAATCCAAACAGA
This sequence comes from Gambelia wislizenii, assembly GCA_030847615.1. NCBI lineage: Eukaryota > Metazoa > Chordata > Lepidosauria > Squamata > Crotaphytidae > Gambelia > Gambelia wislizenii. The sequence continues at coordinate 217,292,155 of JAUMIR010000003.1, forward strand.
TTTTTTTAAATCATATAGACCGACCCATTATCTGGCTCCCAGTTTTGAAGAACAATAGAATCAAAACTCAACACTTACAAAGGAATTCCACCCAGGTACAGGGGGAGTTCCAGCAGATAATGGCCCATCAACCAACCATTAGCCAAACAGACACTAACAGGCCTTGCATTTCTATACCCAGAAACTAACCTTTCAATTACACAAATTTACATATACTTCCCAACAGGGGTCACAGCATATAAACTCCACATACACTCCTACCCAACCATTCTCTGAGGATGCCAGCCACAGATGCAGGCGAAATGCCAGAAAGAAACTATTCCAGAACACAGCCAGAGAAAGCCTTCCACTTCACACAGAAAAGGAAGCCTTGATTGTTGGAGTTTGCAAAACAATGTCACTGTTACAGGACAAGCAGCAAATGTTCAGCTGAAATTTTGCGTTTCAATAGCCTATTGCCTGAATGAAATCCCTGTGTAATGTGGGAAGAAAAGGGTTGCTGCAGTTCCCCACCCCCACCCCCTTTTTTTGCTGCCTACTTCCTCACAAGTGGCCTGTATTTTAGCCAACCTTTTTAGAAGCTTTTCTCCACTTGATTTTGCTGCTTTGTTTTGTTTGGTCTAGTCCACGTGGTTCTCATTAAATATCCTTTTAATAACCTTGAAGAGGGAGTTGGTTTATGTGAATACTGGGTACTGTACTATTTAGTAAGAATCCTCATTGGACTCATTGTCTTCCCCTTAATTAATTTTTTTTCACTTTATCTGTGTATCCTGGTTTTTATATTTAGCACGGACATTGTCTCTTCTTCAGTCTCCCTCAAGTCTTAATGGCTTAATTTTAATTTATTTAATTTTTTTCAAAACATAACTTAATCAAAAATTAAAATTAATTAATGCATTAAATTTAGATGCTCTTAAATTTATATCGCACTCACCTTTTCATTATTATTTATTTTACCTTAACAACATTATCATAATAAGTCTTTGTAATTATTCAGCATTATGAGGTATTGGTAGTTGTGCTATGTACTGCTTCTTACATAGCACAATGTATTTTAAATACTACAAAGTTCTTTGTAGTATTTAAAAATGTCCATGGGACTGGAAGAATATTTCAGATTCCCATATGCCAGCACACTAACAGCTAACACACATTGGAAACTGCTTAATGCAGTGTAGATGTGTAAATAGCTATTGCTTAAAACAATTTGTAAGCTGCCCTGATAGCCTTCTGGCTGAAGAGCGGGGTATAAATAACTAACTAAATAAATATAAAAAGCATGATATTTCGGGTTACCAAGCCTGCACAGGGCTAAATAAATACTTCACATTCCTAGATATCTCTTTATATGCCTGGCTTCCTTTTTTAAAGCTTCTCTGCAATCTGAACTACACCTTTGTGAGCCACTCAATACCACACAAAAAGTTGCACCATAGATTATGGGAATGGCAATCTTCTGTCCTCTTGCCTGGTATAAATTCAGTGCAACTTACTTCTGAGTAAAAATGTATAGAGCAAATTGAAAACAGTTCTTCCGGTCACTTCATCTGATTGTTAACATGTCTGTTCAGATGTAGGCAATTGCATTGTGGGGGGGGGGCAAAATGGGGGTGTTGCCCCCCAATGTAAGAATTCTGCCCAAGTCAAATGAAATTTTCCTTTATTCCTAAATTTCTACCTGTGCAGTAACTTACAACTTCAGTCAAGCATTTAGAAGTACAGTTGAGGCATCCAAAGAAAAGGAACAGGCAAAGTTGCCATGGGAATGCGAACACAGCAAGTATAAAAGTTGTAGGTTTGAATGATTTTCAGCATCTCAGTCTCTACAGTGCTAGAGATTTAGAGGCTAAAGGCAAATTTCATTTGACTTGGGCAGTATTCTTACTGAGAGAACGCCCTCATTTTGCCCCCACCCTGTAGCTACACCCCTCCCAGGGACTGCTGCGATTGTCAAAATTGGCAGCAAACTGGAAGTGACTGGAAGACCACATCTGATTTTGAAAAATGTATTTTTGATGTTAAACAGTGCTAGGGTCCCTGAAAAGTGAATTATCTCAGGAGGGGGCAGTTTGGGAAGTCTGGAGACAATAGGAACTGCAAAAGTTGCCTTGAGGGAAAATGAATGTGATTTCAGGGCTGCAAGTTGGTCATCACTCTGTTAAATGCATCAATTGTGAAGTGGATATTTTGAATTCAGATTCCACCTAGACAAACATGATGTGGCATTCTTTACAGATATACAAGGAGCACCTGGAAAACCATACAGTTCTCCCTCAAAATTTGCAGCTTCAACTATTGCGGTTCTGTCTATTCGCGGAAAGCCTCTGGAGCGTGCGACTTTGCTGCAAGCACCTTGGGTTTGCTTGACCTTTGTTCCCTGAGGAGGGGGGTAGCCGAAGGCCAAACAAACCCCCACTGCATTCCTTGCAAAGCCACTAAGCTGCAAAGTCAAGCCTCCAAGTGCTTGGTGGCGGGGCAGCGGCATGGCAACTGCGGAGGCCCTAGAGGTATGGTCATGGTGGCAGCAGCAGCAGGAGCATGGTGCCGGTGATCGGTGGGGGGCGGCAAAGGGAAGGGGACGAAGACACTTTGCTTCTCTGCCCCCTTTCTTCTTTGCCCATGGACCCATGGTGCCATGGATTGGGTCAGTGGGGCGGAAAGGGGACGAAGGCACTTCACTTCTCTGCCCCCTTTCCTCTTCGCCCATTGAGTTCAATCCGGTTGAGGAGGAACGACGCTTGCCTTTCCCTCCTCAACCGGATTGAACTTGGAGGGACACCCACATTCAGCAGCTTTGTGGGTGTTCTGGGAATGCCCTGCTTCAATCAGCTTTCAACCCTTGAGTGTTTGGGGCAAAGGCTGATTGAAGTGGGGGCTTGCTCAGGAGACGGTCGGCAGTTTCCTCAATGTGCGCCCTGCTTCAATTGGACTTTGCCCCACACACCCAAGGGCCAAAAGGTGATTGAAGCAGGGCACTTGCTTAGGAAACCACCAAAGGTTTCCTTAGTGAGCGCCCCACTTTAATCGGCCTTTGCCCCAAACACTCAAGGGCCAAAAGCCGATTGAAGCGAGGTACTCCTCAGGAAACTGCCGACGGTTTCCTCAGCAAGTGCCCCACTTGAATCCGCCTTTGCCCCACACACTCAAGGGCTTAAAGCCGATTGAAGCATCACGCTCACTCAGGAAACTGCCGGTATGGCATTGCCACCAAGAAGCCTCATTTTAAATGCACATTCCTAGCCACCTCCAAGGTCAGGGGGGCATCCTCCTCTGTCGCTGCCAAAAACCCAGGGACAGGGTGGCGAGGTGAGTGTGTTTAAAAATGAGGCTTTTCTGTGGTGATGTCTGGTTCTTGCCTGGCCCTCCGACCCCTCCCCTCCGTGGGGGGCTTAAACAGAAGCCACTTGCTTAAAAGGCATCTGCAAGGGAAACCCTAGTTTTAAACACACTTGCCTCTTCACCTTGTGCCTTGCCACCCCATCTCTGGATTTTTGGCGGCGACAATGGAGGATGCTCCCTCCCCTGAACCTTGGGGGTGATGAGGCGCGTGCATTTGAACTTAGGCTTCTCTGCAGCGACAGTGGTGGCTTCTGTGGGTTTCAGCTCCCCCTCCCCCAAGGAAGGAAAGCCGAGCAAACCCTGGGGGGAAGGGGAGAGTTTATTCGTATATTTTTCACATTTGTGGGGGCTTGCACCCCTAACTCCTGCAAGTTTGGAGGGAGAACTGTAATTGTTTTGCATCCTGACTGTAATGTGACAGTTTGGAAAAGCTTTGGTCTAAATCAGGGCTGGTTTAACCTGTCTGCCAAATCAGCATTGGCAGGGGGCCCCGAGGTCAAGAGAGGGCCCCAGGTTGGCCTCATTAATCTGACGAAGGAGACAGCCAGGAGACAGCCAGGAGGAGCCCCCTCTTACCCTTCTCCTCCAAAAACCTCCTGCTGGCTTTTTTAAAAAAAAAACAAACAAAACAGCCTCCCCAAAACTAAAGAGAAAGAGAAAGAGAACGAAACAGCAGCCCTCCATGGCAGAAGCTGGAGGGAGAGGCACGTCGGAGAGGGTGAGTGTGTGTGTAAGAGAGAGAAAGGGAATTTGAGGGTTGTCTCCCTCAGAAAAGGCTCCTTCCTTCCTTCCTTCCTTCCTTCCTTCCTTCCTTCCTTGCACATAGATCCCCTCCAGCCCATCTTTCCAGCTGCTTTTAACATGTCTTGGTTCCTCTCCCCTCCCTTTCCCCCTTGGTCTTCTTCAGCCATCCAACCTATGTTTAAAAAAACCCAAAGAAGGAGACTCCAACACACTCCCAGGCAGTGCATTCCACTTCCAAACAGCTCTTACTGTCAGGAGGTTCTTCCCAATATTGAGGTGGAATCTCTTTTCCTGTAGTTTGAACCCATGGCTCCGTGTCCTAGTCTCTGGAGCAGCAGAAAACAGCTTGCTCCTTCTTCAATATGACATCCCCTCAAATATTTAAACATGGCTATCACGTCACCTCTCAACCTTCTCTTCTCCAGGCTAAGCATACCCAGCTCCCTAAGCCATTCTTCATAGGGCGTAATGGCTTCCAGACCTCGCATCATCCTTCTCAGTATCTTTCTTGAATTGTTGTGCCCAGAATTGGAAACGGTATTCCAGGTGAGGTCTGACCAAAGCAGAATGGAGTGATACTATTACTTCCCTTGATCTAGACACTACTCCTATTAATGCAGCCTAGAATCGCATTGGCATTTTTTGCTGCTGCATCACACTGCTAACTCATGTTTAGCTTGTAGTCTACTCTTTATTTTCTTTGAGGAAATCTACAGCATTACATTAATTGCTAATAAACAAAAAATATTATGTTAGTGCCTATAAAACTAAATTATTGGTGGCAATTTATGTAATATAGTAGGCCCCTCTTATCCACGGGGGATTGGTTCGGGGGGGCGTGGATTCTGAAAACCATGAATAATGGTGAACGCCATTGAAAATAATGGGACTTCTGGTTTAAAATACCATAGAGTTGCCTTGGAGGGCCTAGAAAAGGGCTAGAGAAGACACATTTTCTAGGAAAACTCTATGGTAGGTGTGCTGTTTTGTGTCCCATGGATAATGAATCTATGGATATGGGGGTCCTACTGTAATCTGAGCAACCTGTATAGTGAATAGGTTAGGTTACATTGACCTGAGATAAACATATGGGGGGCCCAAAGTAAAGCATTGCAGGGGGCCCCAAAATTCCTTAAACCGGCCCTGGTCTAAATGGTCTAACACTGGTGGACTGCATAGGGCAGAACTGGGGTGATGCTGTTTTTTCCCTTGTCTTGACATCAAAGGAAAGCTTGTACCATCTTTTGCAGTGCTTTCCTGATAATAAATGCTGGTGCTGCTTCCCTGACACTGAAAAAGACAGTTGGCTACATCTCAGTTTCTAAGAATAGTATCTAAATTGACTGCTGATGTTTGATCCATTATTTGCGCTATAAAAGGTAAAGCAGATATTTTTCTTGGCACCCCTGTCATCTGATATCCCAAGTCAGGCATGGCTGTATTAACATGGGCTGCACCGTAGGATGAAACTGTGTGACTATAAAATTTAGTGATGATCTACCATTATGTTTCCATTTCCACTACCATGTTGTGACAATCAAAGAAAAATAGGAATGGTGTGTCTTTTGATGTGATGGTTGTTTCCCATCATTCCAGGAAACTCCTTTCTGTCACAGAGATCAAGGTTCATGCTGGAAAGTTGGCAAGGAATAGCTGTTCCCACTACAAAGCTTGGTTTAGGACTTTGCAACACAATAGGAAGGATGTAAAATATATTTGTTGTGAACTTCAAGCAGCAAAGACTTCTTTGTGAAGCTCCTCACCTCTGAAGCCTCTGTCTTAGGCTTCTTGTCACCTTTAATTCAAGTTATATAATAGGGGTTTAAATTAGGAGTATCATTCAGCACTCCAGATGTTATTGGATAAGGATTCCTCACTAATGGCTATTCTGGCTAACGCTGCTGCTGGGAGATGTGATCCAGCAACATCTGAAAAGCAGCATCAATAGTCTAAATGCAAGGGTTAGTCTTGACTAGAATAAACCCATTAAGTCATTGGGATTTAAATACACATTCACTTATCAGTCAGCAGGTTCATTCAGCTGGCCTACTCTGGTTGGGACAAACAGTTGAAGTTGGGCCAGGGATGGGAATTTTGTAGCCCAAGGTCAGCATAGCCAGTGCCAGGAATGCTGGGAGCTGCAATTAATATCTGGAGAGCCACACAATTCTCAATCCTCATTTAGGCCATGTAGTTTAGCACAAGCAATTATTTTTCTAATGCAAAACTAGTGATACAGAAACCAAAAGTTTCAGGTTGTTTTTATATGGTGAACTTATTTATTTACAGTGAGCCCGCCCTGTGCGTGGGCTAGTGATCCATGGATTGAAGCTTCGACGGATTGACATGCCCTATATTTTTCAATGGCAGTGAGTACACCATTGGTGTACCACCATCGATTAATATGGGGCTTGAGGTTTTTCCTTTCTGGGGGGGGGGACCGAACCCCTGTAGATGGAAAATGCCCATTATGTTTATTTATTTAAAACACTTCTATTCCCTCAGTTTATCATAGACACTCAGGTCAGTGTACAGTATAAACAAATCAAAACATTTCCAGATTAAACACATAAATAATTTAACTAAGATAAAAACATATTACTTTACATATTATTACATAATTAATAATAATAATTATAATATAATAACAACAACAACAACATATTACGCATAACAGCAGTTAAAACCACTTTAAACACTACAATAATTTAAAACCATGTACATGCATGCTTGAAATAAATTAGTCCCTGAAGGCTTTAAATAAAAGCCATGTTTTAACTTGATGCTGGAAAGCAATCAGCATTGGCCTTAGTCAGACCTCCAAAGGGAAGGCATTCTACAATTGGGGTGCCATAGCTGACAAGGCCCTCTCCCATGTCTTCCCACTTTGTATTGCACCCAGTGGCAGAACACAGAGGAGAACCCCTCCTGCAAACCTCACTCCTCAGCCAGACATATATGGGGACAGGCACCCCTTCGAGTATCAAGTCCACAGCTGTTTAGGGCTTTAAATGTCACCATGAGCGCCATCAATTGGCAGCCATCTCCTTTTTTTTTTTTTTTTTTTTGTGAGCCACCTTAGGTCCCGCTTTGGGAGAAAATTAAATACATACATACATAAATAGAATTTGTCTTTTGCTTAATATTGTCCTAGTGTTGCATTGTACAGAGCTTATGGACATCATAAATTAGAAATTATATCCATCATAAATTATATCCAGAACCATATTAGAACTGGTTTTCCAAATGTTTAGTCATGTATTAATTTTAGAATACTTGGGGGAAAGGACTAGCTTTGTTCCACTCATTCTGACCATATCATTGTTTATTCCTCCAAGCAGGAAGCCATGTGGAGAAAAGCCCATGTAGCTTGTGCTTGTGGAGGCAACCACCCTGCTGGAGTAAAATATAATTATAATCTCCCTAATTGTGCCATTTTATGTTAGCTCTGTTTTCCTTATAGCAGGAATATGAAGGGGAAAAAATCAGTCTCTGTAATATGATACAACTGGATTAATGCCAGATGTTAAGCAACTCAGTCGTTTGCTTTCTGTACCATACTAGACTAAATGGGGCCTTTTCCTCTTGATTATTTCCTCCATTCCTTAATCAAGTCATTTTATTTTATTTAGTTCACTGACCAAAACAATGATTCTATGTTCTTATGTAAAAAAATGAATGGAATGAAAATAAGGTAGACTCTGAAGATGTAAAGCAAAATCCACAATCCATAAAAAAAGCAATACTTTATTGGCTAACCAAATGCAAAACACATGATGCAAGCTTTTGAAGCTCTACTGGGTTCTTTATCAGGCAAAAGATGTTAAAAAATAAATAAAAAAAGAAAAGTGGCAATGTTGGAGTCACAGGCCTACATGCTGTTTCAGATGTCACTTGTGTTGTTGTTCAGGTGAGGGATCTCATACAGACAGAGACCACTCCTACTTCCTGGACATGTGGAGTTGAGACAAAAGATAGTAAAATTTAAATCCTTTTGCAGCAGTGAGGCAATCTCTCTCCCATCCAGTATGTCCCTGTTCCTTTGTGAAGCTATGGTCCCTTTGTTAGGCAGAGATCATTGGATTTTTCAAGAATATAAGAAAGCATAGTGCTTTAGGTTAAGGGGTGAGGCCTAGCGCATCATAACAGGATCAGGGAGACACAGGTTCAAATCCCAAGTTAGCAAGAAGGTTCTTTGAATAATCTTGTTCCAGTTACTCTCTCTCACCATTCCCTATGTCATAGGTTGTAGTGAGGATAAAAAATCAGGCTGAAGAATCATGACTACTGCAAGCTTGACTTCCTTGAAAGAAAAGTGAAATACAGTGTGCCCTCGATATCTGCTGGAATTTGGTTCCAGGACCCACTGTTTATACTAAAATCCATGGATGCTCAAGTCCCATTATATACAATGGTGTAGTAAAATGTTGTCCCTTATATCAAATGATGAACAGCAAGATTTGCATTTTGGAATTAAATATATATATATATATATATATATATATATTGAGCCATGGTTGGTTGAATCCATGGATGCAGAATCCATTGATACAGAGGGCTGCCTGTACAGAAATGGAATGAAATAAATGACACTGTTGAGTTTCCCATTCCTTATTGCAACAAGAGCTTGGAAAAGTGGTGGGACTATAAATCTGCCATTGACCATGTTGGGTGTGAGAGCTGTAATCCAAAAAAGTAACATTTTCAAACTTGTTGCAACTTCCCACTCATACTTGCCTCATGAAAGTGAGTCTATTTATTTATTTCTCCTCTCTACCTTCATGGAGGTCTTTAACAGCCATTAGCTTTATAGAAGCACTGTGTCTATTATTGCAGGAAAAAGAACTGTTGGCTGCCTTTTTGGGAACTGGAATGCTGAACTACATTGGCCTTAGACTAGTCCAGAACTAGAGAAGTTTCTTGCTTTGGACTGCAACTCTCTGAATCCCCCAGCTAAGTGGTTGTGGGATTCTGGGGATTGCAGCCCAAGAAAATAACATTTCCAAGCCATTGGGTTCATGTATTCTTAAGATCTGAAATCTAGTGTTATATCTGAAGAAATATTAAATAATCTTGGATGTTTTCTGAAATACTGTTGGGTGTCATAATGATCTAAGCAGCAGATGCTTTTGTGATGATCTGAGCAGCAGATGAGAGCCTGCCTCTCAAGTTTTCTTCTGGACTGAGAGTTGTCATGTGGTACATTTTAAAATATGTGAATATTAAAATATGTGAACTGTTTTCTGGTATCTGTATTTCTGGTAGGGTTCTGACTTTCCACCCGCTTTTTGGCTTCTCAAGGCTTTCCCCCACTCCTGAATTGCCACTAAATCCAGAGCAATATGTTTGGACTGGGGAGAGGTTTTCTTTAAAACACACAACGTGCCATGACATTTGCAGTCTTGGCTCAGCTGTTTGAGCACAGTTGTTTTATGTGCTTTGTTTATGTTCAGCAGGGAGTTTACTTTTCTATATACTGTATATGCCTTGTACAGAACTTGCTGTTCTGTTTCCATCCTGCACAAATAAATAATGCCTAGATTGATTTTGATCTCAACAGCCTCACCTGTTTGTACATTTTTATCATTTGTGTATTGGAGAAAAGCACACAAACTACCCTCTTGATATATGGCATCTGTGTGCATTTCTCTAAAGTCACTGTTGCTGTGGGGGATACTTTTTCAACCTTGCTCCAAGAGCCTTAACAGTTGCTCAAACCAGACTTCTCAGCAGCCAAGTAACAAACTGAAAACTATTGCAGATGGTCCCATTATGTGATAAGAAACCAATCCAGGAAGAGGATAGCCCAATAATACAGCTTAAGAAAATACTTGGGAAAACTCGGAGCCTATGGGAAAAACGAGCGTTCCATGGCAGGAACAGGCAGCTGTCTGCACACGCGTGGGTGCCTCTGCTGCTGGTGTTGCATGTCATGCTCTTTAAGGTCACAGTGAGGCCCCTAACATGTGTTAAAGACTGTGCGCTTTGTTTCTGGTCTCAGAGAGCAGGATGTGCAAGACCAGCAGTGGTGGCAGAGGCACCCACTGATACAGTGCAGCACGCACATGCAGACAGCAGCCTGTTCCCACCACAGAATGCAAGGTAATGGGTGTGTCTGTATCTGGCGCAGCTCCAGGGCCAAATACTCCGGCCAGAATGCAGACAAGACCCTATTCAGCTGAGAAACAGCAACCGAAAACCCAGAACCTGAAGCAAGAATTGGTGCTTACTGTTCATTGCTGCATAGACTGAAGCCATTTTTGTGAGATGAAAAACTTAAATGATTATCCGTGTTTAATAGTAGATACCTCAGTGCTATATGTGTGTAAGCGAGAGTGTGAAAGAGTCATTAATGTATTTTAATGAACCTGTAAGAACAGGTTCAGCTAGCATGTTTGTAATGAAATTCAGTTTTCAGTGATATTTTAAAATGAGAATCAAGTGAGAATTTTTTGCCTAAATTGATTTTGTACTGTTTCAAGTTGAAATGCAGATGGTAAACAATTTGATTTAAAAGAAGATTAAATTGTTTTGCATTTTCAGTTATGTAAATTCTTCACAGCTGAAAGTTATAAACTGTGGATGAATTCTTAGCCAAGTAATCTGAAGCCCTAAAGGTCCAACTATGTATTTTGTTTAAAATGTAGCCAGCAGATATGTTTATGTCTCTGTCTCTATTGCAACCTGAAGTTACCTCCTGATGTGGATTGGGACCTCTACCTGTGGGGAGTGGAGTTTAGGATTAGCAAAGTTAATCCTGTTTAATTATTTTAAAAAAACTTGAATTGGGAAAAATTGACATTTTTTAAAATTTTAAATGCTGTATAGAAAGTGGGATTTTGATGGGGGAAAGCTGGAGAGGGAAGGATTAAACTTCTTCTCACACACATCTCTCCTAGTCTAGGCCAAAGCTGTATGTGCTTGTTCTAGAGTGAAACATAAACAGATGCAGAGCAGCATGCTTCCTTTTTAATGTAACATATAGTTTGAACCTCAGTATTCCAAGTTCCTGAATATAATCCAGCTGCAGGAAACTGAGGGTCCAGACATCCTTAAGAGTCTGCATACTGATTGGCCAGCGTATTGTTGATGTCATATCTGATAGACAATAATTAATTAAGCCTTAGTGATAAATTTTAAGTGGGTCTATTCTTCTAACATTCCTTGCAGATTTACTTTCCTTTAGAAAGTGCTCTAACTGTCCACCCTCTCAGTGTTCTTCTCATGCCATGTTCTGAAGCTTACTAAAGAGCACGGAGTTTGAAGAAGAAAACACGTCCTGCCAAATAATGTCCCTCATCCAGCTGCAGCTGGACACTTTGTGGAAGTGTATTAAGCCAAGTCTCTGAGGGGGTAGGAGGTAGCCAACTGGCTGACAACTGCAGGACATACTTACTCTCCCTCATGACAAGAAAGGAGGGACTGGTAGCAAGCCAGCTGAACCTTTACTTTAGAAAAGAGAGAAGTAGACTCTCAGTTCATTCTTTTTAGCTTGAAACAGTTAAGCAAGTACACACACACACACACACACACCAACAACAATAACAAACAAAACCTGCTGTAGAAACAAAACTCCTGTACATAAATACCCCTGCCCAAATTCTGTTTTCAAAATTTGCACAGGTATGAGGAAATATATGTACACATGCTTAATTTGCATTGTTGTTGTGTGGTTATTTGCTGTCATGTCAGCTGTTATTTGACCTCCCAAGAGCCCTGATCATTAACAGCCCTGCACAGGTCTTACAAGCTCAGGGCCATGGTTTCCTTGATTGAGTCAATCCACCTGTCATGCGGTCTCTCTCCTTTCCTACTGCCTTCCACTTTCCTCAACATTATTATCTTTTCCATTGAGTCACATCAACTCATTATATGTCCAAAGTATGACAGCCTCACTTTGGTCATTTTGGCTTCTAGTGAGAGTTCAGGTTTGAGTTGCTCTCGGACCCATTTGTTTGTCTTTTTGGAGATCAATTGTATCTTCATAACTGTGCTCCAGCACCACATCTCAAAAGAGTTGAGCCTCTTACTGTCCAGCTTTCATATCCATCTACAGAAGTTGGAAATAGTATGGCATAGCATTCAGTGATATATCTTTGCATTTGAAGATCTTATCTAGTTCCTTCATAGCTGAGCTTCCAGGTCTTGGTTTTCTTTTGATTTTATAGTTCTGATCCTGAATGCAAGATTGGGATTTGTTTTGCTTGACTGTCCATTTTCTTGGGAGAAATGAAGACAGCATAAAGTTTGTTTTTTTTAAAAAAATGTATGGAAGTGCAATAGGAGGAGAAGGAAAGCTAGGAGGGAATGAGGAAATTGCAGCCAATGAGCAAATTGCATGTCTGTATAAGCTGATACATTTATCCTGTTACATTCTTCTTAGGGCACATTCCCACACTGCATTTTCCATTCAAGGAACTGACCTGCAACTTATTTATTTATTTATTTATACCCCACTCTTCAGCCACAAGGCTATCAGAGCGGCTTACAAATTGTTTTAAGCAATAGCAATTTACACATCTACACTGCATTAAGCAGTTTCCAATGTGTGTTAGCTAATAATTTTTTTTTCTTGAGTTTGGATGTCTTCTGTTTGAGACAAATGTGGCTGAAAACCTTGAGAGTACATATCATTTCCTAAGTACAATAGGACCCCTTTATCCGCTGGGCACTGATTCTGAGGGGGCCGTAGATATTGTAAACCATGGATAATAGTGAACACCATTGAAAATAATGGGACTTCCAGTTTAAAATACCATAGAGTTGCCTTGGAGGACCTAGAATATGGCTAGAGAGGACACATTTTCTAGGAAGTCTCTATGGTAGGTGTGCTGTTTTGTGTTCCATGGATAATTGATTCATTGGATACGGGGGTCCTACCATACATTCAGCCTTCCCATCCTTAGACTCATAGAATCATAGAATATTAAGAGCTGGAAGGGACCACCAGGACCATCTAGCCCAAACCCTGCTATACAGGATATACAATTAAAACAGTCCTGAAAGATGCCAATCCAACTTCTGTTTGGTGTGTTCATTGTAGCCTTTCATGTGTGAAAGATATGTGCTCCTTTACTTCTGACCTTTCCTGAAAGAATGTTCACACTTTAGCGAAGAAAATGTATCTTATTCTGGTCAATAGAAAATAGATACTGCACACGTTTTGGCCAGATGAATACAGAACCAGGAAATGTTGATAATCTTTAGCGTCCTTCAGTATTGCTGACCAAGAAAAACCTGGTTAAAATCATCTGTCTTTTTGCAAACATCTTTCAATTTCCTTTTAATTCTACTGGTGTGGTATATTTAACCCACCCCCCTAGTTTCTTAAATAAGGCACTGTAAACTGTGATTAGAGTTTACAAAACAATATTAATGCCTTTCTTTTGCCATAGTGATCTTAGCTGATGTTTTGTAACCAAAAGTCACTAAAGAATCAATAATATTTTTTAAATGTTTTGTAAAATATATTTACCCAAGCATTGTGCAAGGATTGGCTAGTCATCTTAAGACAGCAAAGTCTTGCTATACAAGTTCAATTCAACTTGAATAGCAATCAAGTTTCTCCAAGTTCTTTGAGGAAATTTGAGTTGACTGTGGCTATCAAATGGAGGATGTGTGTGTGTGCTTTTAAAAGAAGGCAGTCAATCAAAGTCTAATCAAAAATTAGATGTTGTAGTAGGCTTGCCGTCATGATAGAATACAGTTGTCCAGAAAGTATGCATTTTTAAAATAATCCTTGATGTACATTTAGTTTGAGTAACCAGTTTTGGCTAATTAAGAAAATGTCTGTATGCAATTAAAATATATCTAGGCCAAAAAGACAAACAAATGAGTCTTAGAACAGAACACACCTTCATTAGAAGCCAAGATGACAAAATTGAGGCTGTTGTGCTTTGGACACATCACGAGAAGGAATGGCACACTAGAAAAGTCAATAATGCTAGGAAAAGGTGGAGGGGAAAAAGAAAGAGAGGAAGACCACACACTAGGTGTTGAGGACAGGGGTCTTGGAGATGTCTCATCCATGGGGTCACCATGAGCCGAAGCCAACTTGAGGGCAAGTTAACAACATGAAGAAGATTTAGATTGAGATGGACAAGTGGGGCTTTCCATTTATTTTTGGCCTAAAGCTCCCATTAACAGTAGGCAGTGGTGAGGATTTATGGGTGTTGCAGTCCACAACCACTTGGAGGACCACATTTGGTCATGCCTGATTTAGATGGAAAAAGAATGTTAAAACGCAAATATTGGTTCTAGCCTACAAAGGGTTACAATATACTTGCTATTCACAATCTGTTCATTAATCATATTGGAATACAGCAGTCTCAAGCTGTAAGCCATGTCAACATGTGTGTGATGCAGGATAATGGCCACAGATAGGGTAGAGTATGAAAATGTGCACTACACATGCATGGGAAACTGTATGCTACTGAGGTTCTAGATCCCATATACAGACCCTATGTGCACACAGTTTTCATCGTCTGTCCTCTGGGATTGGGCTAGTGTACCTAATTCTTTCCCCTTCTATATGTTACTTAAATACATGGATTGGAGCATGAGAAAAAGTGCTTCTATATCAGACAAAAAGATGCTTCCAAATCTTAACTGTATGTCATGAGTATTGCACTGTTTTGAACATTGCTTGCTTTATGAGTCTGTGGCAGCAAAAGGACCTATGAACTCAATTTTTAAAAACCAACAGCAGCACATTTAAACACTGAGAAGACCTCATGGGCATCCCCTCCCCCTTTTCTCTCCTGCTCCTGCTGCTCGTGCTTTCAAACACAATTGAAAAAGGAAATTAAAGCAGAACACTAATCTTAAGGTTCTCCTGGGAACTGAAAAATATCCATAACAATGCACCCTCATGAGATAGCTAGAAATTACAGTGCTCAGTAAGTTCAAATGATCCCTAGGAATCCTCAAGAGTAAAATAAATATTTTTAGCTTCTGTTTAATTTCAACAGATCTTTGGTTTCAAGAAAAAGAATATAACAGTTACAGCACCACAGACACCTCACTTTTGATCTCTCTGTTAAGAACCTGGAGCAGAAAATTTTAAAAGCCCCTTTTCATATGAGAATGAAATATACAGTATTATTTTTTGCTCTGATCAAGAAGCAGGGGGAAATAATAGAATTGTCTGTTTGATGATCCCTGAGAATCTAGGATCTGTTTTTATATAGAAGGATCAGACCCTCCCCCACAAACTTAGCATCCATGGAAATGGCATTACTCTTTCAGATACTATGTCCCATCCTGTCCCTAATTTGTTCTTTTTATACTTGAAGCTTTTATAGCCTGCTTTATGGTACAGGAAGATGAAAACACAGCTGCCATCAAGAAAAGCTTCTTGGGAAACTGAGTTATTTCTGAAGGGTTTCCCCCACCCTTTTCCCACTGGGTAATGAAATATTTAGCAAGGAAACAAAATTTGATCTGTGACTTCACACAAGCTATTAAAAGAGATTAACACATCCTGTTAGATCTTGCATGTTCAAATTAGCATCTTCATAGTAAAAGAGAACCCAGAATGGCAGACCTTTCAGAATTAACTGCAATTATTAAAAACATGTCTATTTCCTGACATGATGCTGTGTTTCAGACTATGGTATCAGGTTGACGGTGCTGTTGGTGTATTCCAGTGTTATTACAATGATGGTTCTGCAGTCCTGTATAAACACTGGGGAACCGGAGAATTTGATATTGCTGCAGAATTTATCGTCTTATTTGTTTGTTTTTAATTTATTATATATCCTGTCTTTCTCCCAGTAGGGATTCCAAAGTTGCTTACAGTATATGTGAAAACATAATGTAGCTAAAGCAATGTATAGTACAATAGTTTAAAAACAGTTAAACAAACAAAGCCAATCAAAACATTAATTTAAAATAGTTGACAAGACATTTAAATAAAAAGATAAAACCATAGTATGCTCCATTAAAAGATAAGAATTTACAAAGGCCTGCATACATCAAAATGTCTTTATCTGCTGGTGGAGTTCCAAAGCCTAGGAGCAGCTACTGAGAAGTTTCTTTCCTTGTAAGTGTGGTGCAACTGAGAGAAAGGCTGTCCTCTGAAGACTGTAAGACTTGGCCATGCTCATATGAGGAGATATGGGTTTTCGTACAGTCTGGACTTTAGCTGTAGAGGGTTTTATATAAACCAGCACTTTGAATTATGCCCAGAAACAGGCAAGTAGCCAGTGAAGCTGTTTCAAAAACGGAGCTATATGCTCACTATAACATATAGGGAGGCCCTGTCAGTAGTATACCTGTAGCATTTTGGATCTGCTGAAGTTTCCAAACAGTTTCAAAATGCAGCCTCACATAGAGTGTGTTACAGTCATCCAAATGTGATGTAATCAAGGTTTGTGTTGCCATCATCAAATCTGACATCTCTAGGAATAGACATAGCTGGAACACTAACTTTTGAGTTCTGGCTACTGCTGGAATTTGTATGTTCAGAATCAGGGCTGAGTCTATGAGTATATCCAGGCTGTGAACCTGAGATTTTAGGGTGAATATACTCCATCCATGAAATCCCAGATCTGCCAACCTCTGCCTCAAACTACATTGCTATTCAGGAAGAAGGCTTTCTGATAGAATAGGGTTATTCCTGCAGATCTGGGGTCCAGTTTTGCCCCCAAGAATCCACCCTTTCCCTCTCCTCCCCCAAAACTTGAAAGTGAACTGATGGGTTCACAAACTGATGGGTTTGTGGAAATGTGGGGGTGGGTGGAGATTAGCTAAAGCAAGGCTGCAGTCCTTGCTTTGCAGAAGAATCAACACTCCAGGAGGCCTTTATTAGGGGCAGTTCTCAATTATATGAACAATGAATAAATAAGTGTTCCCTTGGCAGCAGTAGCTAGTGGGGGAGGGTGTGTGTGACAGGTAGATAAGTCTGTATGCAGCCTATGGTCTATGTTTGTCCATCCCTGTTTTAAATAGACAGCTGTTGGGTTGGTGGGGACCAGAGGCAGGTAAGTATAATTCTTTTACCTATAGCATCTAATTCAGGTTGTTTTTTTTAAAAAAACACAAAACTTTTCTTTATGACAAGGAATAACCAGCCTTCTTTTGGTTTTCTCCAGAAAAAAACCACACACAACTGTTTTCAAATTACAGAATGACAGTAAATTGCAGAATACAGGAAAGGTTTTTACAATCCAGAGGAATGACCCAACAGGAAAGCAGTTACTGTACATTATAGTCTTGTTTGGTCTTCTAAGAGCTGCCAGGCTAGCAGTTTCCTCTGTATGGAGCTGCCCCACTCTTGGCTGTAATGCATCCATATGTTTTCATTTACATAATCATGGGAATTCTCTAGACAGGCAGTCTGTTGAAAAGAAATTAATCCCAGCGCTGAAGTAGGTTTGTGAATTCTCAGCAATTCAGGAATTCGTGTTTTCATGCTGAGTCTATTTATATCAAAGCTGAATGTGACCAGCTGCTTGTGGTTGCATGCATGTTTTTTTACATGTGCTTTACAAAGCTTTTTGCAGAAGAAAGACTGAAAATGTACAGGCATTGTATTTCAAAAGGTTCTGTGCACAGAGTTTTATGTACCTATGATTTATAAGAAAATTGTATCTTTGTATGCTTCCCCCCCCCTTAGTAATATTTGGACTGTACTGCAGGCCTCCAGATTTGCAGGGGTTCAGTTCTGGGGGGGGGGCCCTGAAAATTGCATAAAATGTGGATGATCAAGCCCCATATTGTTAAATGGTGGCAACATCCATGTGGATGTGTTCGCATTTCTGCGTGCATCTCACCCCTATTTTAGGTATGAGATGCAATTGTTCTGTGGCAGGTCAAACCTGTGGATTATCTGGAGTACTATAAACTCCAGCCTTCCCCTATCTGACATTCTCCAAATTTGTTAGACCACAACTTCTATAATCCCATTCATAGCGGTTGTTAGCAATTATGGGAATTGTAGCCCAACACATTTGAGGACAATGGGTGGGGGAAGGTTGATCTAGTCTGACTGCCCAAGGCCTCAGACCTGGGGTCTTTGGGAGCCTGATATATGAGTTCTGGAGCCTGATATAAGATCCTTTTAATTGGAGATCTGGGAACTGAATCCAATACAATCTTTATGTGAACTGCTATTGAGCTCTCAGCTAGAACTGGCCATCTTCGTTGGTGGCAAGGAAGGTGTGAGGTATCTTCAAATTGCTACAAATTCTAAAAAGGTATACCTTGTTACCCCTCTACTTGGTCTGCTGTAGTAAAACTAACTTGGCCATTTTATGACCTGTCATAGCATAAAGTTAAACTCTTGGAAAAGTTACTGTTTGGACTATCTTTCCTACAATCCCCCTGAGTGATAGTCCAATAAGATACCCATAAGGAAAGGGAAATAGATTATAGAGGGATAATACAGATGCCCAAAGTAAAAAGCAAACATAGAAGCCTTTGCTTTTAACCTTTTTTGGAGCTTCAAACCAGACTGCATTGTATGACTGTGGTTATGTTTTTAAATGAAAATATAAAAGAGAAAAACAGTCTCTGAACCAGAGCAGTTACGGACCTACATGTGGTCTGTGTAAGGGATGATCCCAAAATAGAAGGGTGATATTACATTCTTGGTTGTTGGAATAATGCAAAAATGATGCAAATATGGGCTTGTCTACAGTAAGGAAATAAACCAAACTTACCCCGGGCCCAATATAATTTGTCCAGACAACGCACACAGTCAATCGGCTTTATAAAGCCATTAATCCAGTTTAAGAGAAACTGCAAGAAACTCCAAAGTTTCCAGGAAACTCCAGAGTGCCTCCAGTTCTTTTGTTTTCTGGATAGTTGGATCAGGTTCAATTCAGCCAAATTCAGTTGGTCCACACATAAATGTGGCACCATCTCCCTTACCCTGCACTGAGCGGAACAGGGAAGGGGATGAATCCTCTTTGGAGCTGCCACTGCTGCCTCACATACCAAGCAGCTCCCAGTCAGAGCCTATCTGGCACTGTTGCCTCTGCTGACAATGGGGTGCCTGTATGATCAGCAGGGAGGGTGTAGAACAACCCCCTCCTTGTTGATCACATGTCTGGGTGCCCCGTTCTGACCTCAGCAGATGTGACGGCGACAGCTAGGCTCTCACTGGGAGCTGCTTGGCCAGCAAGGCAGTGGTGGTGGCCCCAAGGAGAGGACAGGGTGCCAGTGGTGATGTGCTGTCGGCCCAGCCAACTGTGTGGACTGCAAGATGGCTTTGCATCGATTCAAGCCAGCTCACAATGAAAATAGATAAAGTCATTTTATTTGGACAGTGTCATAACGCCAAATCCCATTCATTGTGTAATGGCATGCATATGAGATTCCTGATTGGGTAGAATTGCATCTGAAACACGCCTTTACTTTGTGTATTTTTTAAAAAAAGTCATCAAAACTGCAGATTGGGAAACAGTTGTAAACAGTCAGTGAATGGCATGTCAAGGAAGCATCTCCCCCACCATCCAACAGCCTTGTTTCACCCACCCAAATTTTTGTAAGATTCTTTATTCTGAAGGGTTCATATGTATTTCAGGCACCAGCTCAGACTCTATATATGTTTACGAAAACATTTTCCCTGTTGAACATCTGCAGATGAACAGTAGTGGGTGTTTCCATAGAGACTGGGTTATTGAGAGTGAGCAAGCACATATTAATCAAATACATTTTTAAAGTACCAAATTTACTATTGAATTAAAATAGAGTATTCTGTCATGCCAGGGATTATCTGGAGAAACCGAGATGGTTAGAAATAGCTTCCTCCTTACATTCCATAGTTATTTTTTTAAAAATTTAGGTATTTATACCCCGCTCTTCAGCCACAAAGGCTATCAGAGTGGCTTACAATGTGTTTTTAAGCAATAGCTACTTACACATCTACACTGCATTAAGCAGTTTCCAATGTGTATTAGCTAATTGCCCCCACAAACTGGGTACTCATTTTACCAACCTACGAAAGGATGGAAGTTAGTTTTCTTTTCCCAGCTAAAATCATCCAAACCATTAATTTTGGTCTTATTGATATGTGTGTGTCTGTTTACATCAGCAATCCACCCTGTTAACTGAAATTAGGCATCTTGGAGACAGACCTCAAAAAGCAGAAGCCCTGAACTTTCCTTGAGCTTTTTCTGAGTCTTAGCACCAGACGGGCTAGATTGAAGCATTGAGCTTCCTAGATCCATTACCTGCTTGGTTGGGACAACTGAGAAATGTTAGTAGCGTCATGAGCTGACTTTTGCTCAGAGTTTTGAAAAATTACCTTTTTGGATTCCAGCTCCCAGAATCCCCAGCCACCACAGCTAGGGTCCATGGTGGCTGGGGAATTCTCAGAGATGTAGTCCAAAAGGCAAAGTTTGCAAGCTCTGCCTAGGATTCTGACATGATGTGTGGAATGGGTGAATAACGTGTTTGTATCCCCATTGATTAGCCAATAGTTATAGTTTAAATAATTTCTGAGGAACATGCCCTGGAGTGATTTTTATATATGCATGCAGGCATTAGCTAGGCAGTGACAAGATGACCACTAGAACTATCTCACTAAAATAGTCAACAACTGGCAACTCTTTCCCCCAGAGCACTTTGAACATCAGTTGAGCTGTGGAGTAGGGACTACATAAAACTCATAAATATATCAAATTAATACTCCACAGTTTTTGTTTTGTTTTGTTTTGTTTTGTTTTGTTTTGTTTTGTTTTGTTTACTAGCCTGCCTATTTGCACTGCTTTGAAAGATTTTTGTCAGATTTCCTTGCTTGGCCATATAGCACTGATTTTGAGGAATTCCCTTATATGGAGTTCCACCACTGGTGCATATAGCACATAACATCTACTCTAGCTGGTACCAGCACTCCATAGTTGCCAGAGGCCCTTCCCAGCCCTGTTATCTGAGATCCTTTTAGTGGGAGATACCAGAGACTGAACTAGAGATGACCATTTATATGAAAACATCTACAGCTGAGCTGTAGCTTTGGCTATAGACAGCCAGGTGAAAACCTCTTTTCAAGCCTGGATTCAGTTGTGTTACTGAACATCCTAAAAATTATGTATGAAATCTACATTTCTAAATTGTATTTATCTCAAAAATAGAGAGACTGGCCTTCATCCTAACATTTTCCAAAGGATTCTATTTTGTCATATGGGAGGGGCTTGAAACTGAAGTGCCTTTCCACAACCAACTGTATCATTGTGATCTGGTTTGCCTGCTCTGGCTGATGCAAACAGTGCTAGAGAAGCATCTCCTTATGTTTGTGAACATGATTAACAACCCTTGAGCATTTCTGGGATTAAAACATGCTAATTGCAGATCAATTCACTGGTGAACTGCTAACTGTATTAATTAAGAATTTGTCTGCTAATTAGCAATTAAGTAACTGAATGAAGTATTTACAGATGAAAGTTAAGACCTCTTAGTTTAGGTTGTTTTTGGGGAAGAGGGTTAATGAATTAATATTTGCCTACCCTATCTTTTATCTTGTTCTTCTATTTCACAATACTTGAATAGGCCCTACTTATGATTTGATAGCAGTTTGGCCATAAACTGTGCTTTCTGAAGCCATGGATGAATGCATTGGCTGAGTTCTCTCCCCTACCCATATTATGGGCTAACTTTAGTGCAGGTATCTTGGCTTGCATTAACCAGTCTTTCTCACTGTGTCTCAAGCAGAGAGAATTCTGGCTTAAAGTCTGTTAAGAAACCATAATAACAATCTAGAGTACAGTCAGAAGATGGGCACAGAAGGGGAAGAGAGTGTGCCTCTAGCCAGTCTGTTTATTTATGTTTTGTTTATTTAAGATACATAATCAACTCACTTCAGTCAAAAATGGCTTGCAGAATCAAACCAATAAAACAGTTTCAAGAAGAATAAAATCAAAGTAAAACAGAATACTACAGAGCAGAGTAAAATGCCATTGTAATCTCATCTGTACTTATTTGACTTGGTCCTCAACCTATCTTCCAACAGTATTAGCATCACATCTGTGCAGTATTGGCAAAACATCACAAGTCTAAAGTTCCACTGGATGCACAAAACCCTGCTTATGGCAGGGCCTCCCATTTGCTTCGAAGAAAGCTTTTGGTACACAGCAGCTGCAGTTGCTCATGTATGGAAACTCAGCTTTGTAGATGAGAATGAAAGGGTTCTGGATCATGGCCATAATCATGGGCTGGGTCATTAAGCTAATTAATTTTCTTCAGACCATCACTGAAAACAGGGATGTATCTACACAGGCAATTTACCCCATCTTGCCCCCATCTTGGAGCCCTGTAGTTCAGGTGGCCAGGGTTTCTGTCCCATTTTGCCCCCAGGCAGTCCTCATGACCCCCAGAGCAAGGATGGAGCTAAGACAGGAGGAAGATGGGGTGAGGCCCAATAAAACCTCTTAATACCCAGGAAAAACTGTTCCTACCAGCCAAAAACAGATCAGGCCCCACATGACTATGGGAGCCTGTTCCAGCATACTGGCCTGTTGATTGTGCTGCCCTCTGCCATTGCTCTTCTGCAGCAGGCAGTAGGCCCGCAGCATATGACCAAGGCTGGCCACATGCAGGGGGCCTTGGTCACGTGTTGTGGACTGGCTTCCTGTCAGCATATCCTGGCCCATGTAGATGAACCCTAGGAGTCACTAAACCATTCACCTCCTCTGTTAATGAAGCTTACCCTCCAGTGGTTGGTTTATTGAAATCATTTTCTTCCTTTAGTGTTGTATATTTATTTGAAAAGAAAGTTTTGTTACTGCAGTCCATACAATGGGGGAAAAGGTTGCCTTTTCATTTTTTAAAAGTTTGCACTAAGTCTGATGGGCATGGATGTCTGCAGCTCCCCTCACATATGTAAGTGTGAGAAACATGATCATTGAAAAACACGATAATACATTGAGAAATCCAATGTCCTCTGCCTAAGAACAGGGCCTGTGGCTTTGCAAAGGGACAGAGGCACTCTGGATCCCCACAGGAGTTACTTTACAGCTGTTAATGGAGTTTAAATTTTACTGTGCTTTGTCCCAGTCCCCACAAAGCCAAGAAGGGAGTGGCCTCTGGCTGTATACCAACTGAACTACAACTGAGGCAGCATCTGATACAAGATGTAGGTGTGTGACTCCAACATTGTCACCTTTTTTTCCTTTCTCCTGTATGATTTCTTAAACATCTTTTGCCTGATGAGGAAACCAGTAGAGTTTTGAGAGCTTGCATGATGTGTTTTGTGTATCTCTGTTGGCAAATAAAGGTATCACTCTTTTGTGGATTGTTTTATAATTCAAGTGGGAGTTTACATCAGGGATGTGAAAATGCACCCCTGCAGATGTGCTTAGACTTAAAGTCCTGTCTGCCCTGGCCACCATAGCCAGTGGTGAGAGTTGATGGGAACTGCCATCTTAAAACTTTGAAGAGCCCACATTTGGCCATTCCTGCTTTACATAACAAACCCTTGAATTTAAATGCAACAGTTACTATATTTTTGAATCTTTAAAAAACTTACAATTTCATATTTTTAGCCAGTTTAGGAAAGTAGAACTGATGAATAGAGTCTCCCAGTGAAACATTACTCTCCTCCATCCTTCAGCTATCTGGAACTAAATGTGAACATAATTAGTTGCCTTCAGGAATAAAAAGGGACACTCCTGGAACTTGGTTCCCTGGAGAAAATATCAATGGATACCCAATACCTCTCATTCACACTCTACTAAGCAGCAGGGAGCCAATTATTCTTAGCATTAAGGAGTGGGAGGAGAGAAACAGAGCAAATGCTTTTTGCTGGCATGGTTTATCACCCTAAACAAGGGGCCAGGCTGAGGGACCAGCATTGCCCATGTCTCCGTTTGTTGGGCAGCGGTGGGGAAAAAAACCAAGGAAAATCTATGTGGTGCCCTTAGTTTCCCCCATTTCCCCCAGAGCATTCAGCTCCCCAAATTTTGTTCAGCTTGGTTTGATTTTTGCAGGTTCCTCCATTTGTCTAATTCAGCTTCTCACTGACACTTCCTGTGTGTTGGCTTTTGCATAGGAGTGAAAAGCCGACATGCATCTAAGGGAGCTCTGTCACTCTTTGGCCTGAGATCAAGAGGATTTTCAAAAGAGCCTTCCCAAGTTCCTGGAAAAATTGTCCAGAGTGCATAGTGTCAGAGAGTACTTGGGATTAAGAATTGTTCTGATAGTGTGGCTGCAGATGAAGCCCTCTAGAAGCCAGTTGCCTGTCCTTCCTTCTGCATTGTTCCACCCAAAGCAGTGCAGCCAGCCTTTCATTGAGCAGCACATGGCTAATCTCAGCTGCTGAACAGTAACGTGTTGGCTGAGTATCCTTGAATACAGCTGAGGCTTTTAATAAACTGCATTGACAGGAGAGAGAATCCCAAGTGCAAGCATGTAGGATCCATGTCAGATTTAGACACGTATCATCCAAAAATAATGTTCAGTGAATATTTCAAATAAACCTGGAGATTGGTGAAAGCCATGACCTTTGCATCTAAATAATGTATACTTTGTAGCTTGCATTCACTAGCACCAATTAACTCCTATCTTAACTGCACTGAGCTTGCTTTAATTGTCTCTTTGTTCTGGCAGTATAGTCCTGTCCTTTCTTACAGTGTTGCCTTTGCTCTCCCAAGGGAAGACTGGCAAAGCCAGTTTGAGAAAGAGATTAGTTTTTAGAAGAAATCTTATCTAATCGTAGCATATCAGGCAGGAAAAACAAAAGAATAAGGAAATGAGAAAGTATTTTGGCATGAAAAGAAGACTGTATGAAATTATTCAATGTAATCAGAGGGTGAAACAGAGTCATACTATGTACTGCATCTAGACCATGTTTTGCATCCAGTCCTGGAGTTCTGTACACAGCTACCTGGGAGTATTTTCCATTGAGGTTAATGGGATTTCTGAATAGACATGTATAGGATTAACTCTTAAATAATTTAGTTCTCATAGAGATCAATAGGGAAAGCAAGTCATGACTAACTTGTCCTATTGATTTCACTGAGTCCAAGTTCAACTAAAATAACCTAGCTCCAGTTAACTGTTAGTAATTCTCTTTTAATTTGGATTTTCTTGAAACTCATGAACCAGTTTCAGTCTGATGATGATGATTAATTCACTACCCATCTACACCTCCAGGCTAAAGTCTGTTGCTTACACTGAAGTTCACCTTGTGCATTTTGGAGATACTAAAAAATGTGTTTGTAAAATCGCTTAGCTTTTTGAACAGCAGAAAAACTGTGGCATTGAAAATAAATTGAAGTTAGATCTTAAAAGAGCGGGGAAACTGAATATGCAAGCCTGGAAAACAAACCTTGTATTGCTGGGGCTAAAACAAATAGAGAAGATGGAGACCCTGAATCTTGCTAGAGTGTTGTAGTGGAAAATGCTCTTTACTCCCCCATTCACTGGGACCCTCATCCTGCAGTCTGTTGAGGTGAGTTACATACACATCACCCCCTGTTTACGCAGGATCATACCCGTGGTTTTCCTTACACACAGTCAGGGAGGAGGTCTCTCTTGGCAACTGGAGGACCATAGAGTTGTGCTGGAGGTGGTCTCTCTAGGGAAGTCCTCCAGTGCAACTCTATGGTCAACTTCCACTAGAAGTTGACCATAGAGTCAGCCCAGATGCCTAGAGAGGCATCATGTCTAGGCCTTTTTGGGCCCATCAGCATGATTCTGTAGTATTTTATGGCTGCTTGCTATTATAGCTGATTTCACATACCTGTGGTAAGTCCAGGAAAATATCCCCTGCAGATACAGGGGTGACTGTAAGGGCAATGGTTTTATTGTACACTGTTCTGGATTGTATTCTGAATAGAGTGGGCATGGGCAGCCTTCTTGTTTCAAGCAGTACTCCCATGCTTTTGAAAGCTGAATGGCAGACAGCAGAAGAAAAGTGACATGGCATTATCTATTATAGTCGAAAAGCTTGCATGTTTTTACGAATTTTCTAGTTGAGGAGGTCCTGGTGAATGACTGTGGAAATCCAGCGTGGTGTAAAACATAGCTTGAAAACCAGTATGTATGTTTCTATTGTCTTCTGTTATTGTTTTTAAGCTGATAAACTTAGTTCTGTTTGGTTGTGAGAAGAATGACTGCAAAGTTACCTGAATCAAACAATGTACAAGAGTTATATTAGATATTCACCAGAATATTTTGGAAACTGATAGGAGGATCAATTTTTTCCTGTAATACATCTGGTTGCAGGAAATTGTAAGGATTACTCTTTATTCTTTTTGTTTCCTTTTTTATATGAATGGATGGGGGGAAATCTTTGAAATGGGAAGAATGAATATGGCAGCCAAATTGTATGTGTACAATCATTGCTTGGGTTGTATCTACCTTGAACCTTCTACATCAGCAATTTGGTAAGCAAAGAAATGCCTCTCTGGACTCCAGCTCCCACCTGCAGGTTTGAAAGTTGGATGTTCCAAATACTGAAACACTTCTCAGTGCTGATTACGCAGGGCAAAGGGTGGATGTCACCCAACCTATGGGCCATGAGCCCACCATAGCTGTTTTACTGGCCCTCTCGGATTTCCCCAAAGCTGAATTTGTATAGGCAGTGGGAGAAAAAATTAATCCCCTCCCCCTGTGCAGAAGCAAGACCTAACAGAATACACCAGCTTCCTGACAGCATATTCTCTGAGGGAGGGGGTGATACAGGTCCTTCATCTCTGGGTTTGGTCAGTCACCGCCCAGGTGTAGCAGGAAGTTACATCAAGCCTTTAGATATTTAAATTTCTTTGTCCTTATCTCCTCCATCCTGGAGCCACGAGGCCAGTTCTAACTTCCTGCTTCGCCCAGCCGGTAGTAGGGAAATCTCCTCCATCTATCCTGTTCCTTGCTTGCCTTTCTATCTTTCTTTCTCTACTTATAACTCCTGTTAGTACAATAATTCTCTGACCTGACCTTCTCTCTCTTTGAATTTCCCACTTTTTAAAAAAAAAAAAACTTTGCCTTTCCTCTCGTGGCTGCTCAGTCCGCTCTAGCCAGCTCCTTTCTGTTCCCCCCTCCCATCTCCCTCCTCGGCTTCCCTGCTCTCGGTGGCCATGCAGGCCCAGGAGATCGAGCGGATGGCGGGAGAGGACTCTGGAGTGGCCGGGGCTGCGATCTGACCGCGGCCACTCCGAGAGCGCAGTGAGCGCCGGCATGGGAGCCGCGGTTGCCATTGCTGCCGCTGCTGGCCCGCAAAGCCCACCAGCCCATCACGGCTGGGAGGGCCCTGGAAGGGTCAGCGCCCCTGAAGCCGTGGAAGAGGCCGCCCCAGATGAGGAAGAAGACGGCCTCCGAGGACTCCTCTGGGGCCGCGGTCGACCACCCGCCCCTCTGGAGCTCCTGGCACGCTCCAGGCCCCTGCTGCCACGTATGGACGGGGGCAGGAGCCCCCGGTAAGGTACAGGGGTCCCTTGGGGGGAGCAGGGATTAGCTGGCCCTTCCCCCGCACATTGTGCCCTCCCTATTCCTGGGGACCTCAGGCATTCTTCCACCTTGGAAACCAAACGGGGCCTCCGACAGCAATGGGGGGAGGGGGGACCTATCCACCCCTATGGAGACTATACCATCCCCCGGGACCGCTACCGTAGAGTCAGGGGGAGGGGCTGCCGCCGGATCGGAACTCCCAGGCCACCATAGTCACCCAGACCCCGGGGCCCCAGATCCCATCTCTGCCAGCCTCTTCAGGGATCCAGGCCCAAGTCCAGCCTTCCCAGACAATCCAGACCCTGGACACGAGGGCGCAGGCCTTGCAGGCCCCGACCACCCAAACCCCCCTTTTGCAGGCCACGACCACTCCGGCGGCGGTTCCACAGACCCTGGGGCCCCAGTATGTGCCACCTCAGGCTCTGCCTACTCAGGCCCCAATTCAACAGGCCCAACAGGCCATGGCTCACCAGGCCTTGCCTACCCAGCCGCCTGCCCACCAGGCCTCGCTTCCATAAGCCCCAGGCGCAGGGAACCAGGTCCTGGCCTACCTCCCTTTGGTCCACCAGACATAGGCTGCTCAGGCCACAGGGTTCCAGCTCCCAGTGTACCAGGCCCCAGCCTTTCAGGTTCCTGCATATCAGGCCCCCACATGCCACAATATCAGAAGTAACCAGGGTATTCCCGTGTTCCTCCATCCGTCCAGTGGAGAGGAATCGGATATTGAATGGGTTGCCGCACCAGCGACCCAACCCAGTCAGAATGTGCCCACTCAGCGGGGCCGTCACACAAAACGCAAGGGGGCCATCAAGGCAGCCCTACAACTGCTCTCTAAGGCGCTGCTCTCGGATGAAGAATTGTCCGAGGAGCCAAGCGCCAGCACCTCGGCCTTGGGAACCCTACCCAAGGACTGGGTGACCAGTGCGCAACCACATCAACCCAAAGGACGGGGAAAGGCGAAGGCCAAATCCTCGGACAGGGGCACTACAATCGCCCCACCAAGCATGGGCGCACTGGCTAAGAAGAGGAAAGACCCCCCTTCCAGCCACTCCTCGGAAGAGTCCCCAGCAGGCTCAGATGAGGACCGCGCCCTTATAGAAGCAATCAGGGGCACGGAACCACATGACGATGGGGACCTCACCGACAAGGAAGAGGGTGAAATAACCGACTCTGAGGCGACGGATCAGGAACACACAGATTGTCTCTTCCAGGGGGAGTGGTACGTCCCTCTCCTAACCAAGATGATGTCAATCCTGGAAATTTCGCCATCAGACTCAGAACAATCTCCTTCAATGTCGTCCTCCAACGAGAAAGTGGTGGCAGTGATGTGCACCTCACGCCCGAAGAAGCCTGAGCTACCCTTCCCAGAGGCGTTCTGGTCCCCGGTGACCAGCGAATTGGAAAAAAGTCCATGGGAAGGAGGGGCACTACCGTGGCCCAAAAATACTACTACAACACCAGTCAGCATTTTCTAGATTTACTGAAGCCTCCGTTGGTCGACAATCCGGTTGCCTCTCTCATCTCTAATTGTCTAGTTCCGAAGGAGGGAGAGGGTTCCCTCCGAGATCCAGATGAAAAAAGAACCGACGCGGCCATCAAGAAGGCACATGACTCCACGGCGTGTGGAGTCAGGTCCACCCTGGCCATATCACTATTCTCCCGAACTGCAATTGTTTGGCTCCAGGAACTCATGGAGATCCAGGAACTCAACCCAAACGTGCTCCATAAGTCTCTCCTGAGGTTTCTACGCACCCTCTTCTTCATAGCAGACGCTGCACAGGACACCATGATCTTCTCTGCTTGCGTGATCGGATCCCTGACGTTCGCCAGAAGATCTGTATGGCTGAAGTACTGGCAGGTGGACGCCCCCACCAGAGTTGCGCTGGCCTCCTCTGCGTTCAAGGGTCAGAAACTCTTTGGGGAAGAGGCCCTAAAGGGCATCCTCGTAGAGACCAAGGACAAAAAGCTGGCAATGCCCTCTACCCTAAAGAAGTCAGGTAAAAAGAGCGGCAGGCGTCACTTCCAATCCTCTCAATCCTTTCGTTCATTCAGAGGATTCGGGAAACAGCGGAATTACAGCTCCTTTCGTCCAGCCTGGGTCAAGCCGAACTATGTTATCAGGCAACCTTCAGGACCACAACCTAACGGCAACAGAAGGGGGACCACCCACCAGCAATGGGGGCCCCCCTGTCAGCAATCCTGACTCAAGGTCGCCCCCAGTGTGCGGCCGACTCAGTCTGTTCCTTGCGTCCTGGTTAAACTCGACGACGGACAGGTGGGTAATATCGACAATCACCCACAGGTACCAAATCAAGTTCGACACAAGACCAAGGGGCAGATTTCTTCCAGCTCCTGTTCCCAAGGACCCAAAGAAAGCAAGGGACCTCAC
Organism: Gambelia wislizenii; assembly: GCA_030847615.1. NCBI lineage: Eukaryota > Metazoa > Chordata > Lepidosauria > Squamata > Crotaphytidae > Gambelia > Gambelia wislizenii. The sequence goes on from JAUMIR010000003.1 coordinate 217,322,012, forward strand.
AGAAGCCATAGCTCACCTAAGAGACATTGCCGGCATAGAAGAAGTCCTGACTTCTCAGTGCTTCTCAGTGTACTCTTTCTTCTTCACGGTACCAAAGAAGGACGGCAGCCTAAGATCTATCCTGGACCTAAAATACACCAACCAAAGCGTTACCTACAAGAGGTTCTGAATGGAGACACTTTCATCCATCAGGGAGGCTCTACAACCCAGAGACTTTTTAGCCTCACTCGACCTTTCGGATGCATATATGCACATCATGATCCACGAGAACAGCAGGCAGTATCTTCGCTTTGCCTTCGGAGATCAACACTTCCAATTCAGAGCCCTCCCCTTTGGCCTGGCCTTAGCGCCGAGGGTGTTCACCAAGGTCCTGGTCATTCTAATCGCCAATCTGAGATCTCAGGGGATACATCTATACCCCTATCTGGACGATATCCTCTTCCGGGCCTCCTCCCTAGAGAAGGCAGAGAGAGACCTGCAGGTCACAATCCTCTACCTACAGACTCACGGTTTCCTGGTGAACTTCACAAAGAGCAGTCTGTCTCCTGCCCGCTCCATTGTCCACCTGGGTGTGGAGATAGACACACTACACTCCAGGATCACCCTTTCACAGGAACGACAGGAGGTTATTCGGCGGGAGGCACGAACAGTTCTTGCACTAAGGAAGGTCCCCCTGTCCTTACTAGCCAGACTACTGGGCCTCATGATCTCAGCCTTCGGAGTGGTGCCCTGGGCACGATTCCACTCCAGACCTCTACAGAGTTTCCTAATGCCTTATCAAAAAGAGATTGTGATGAGGGAAGTCCCCACTTCTTCTACCACGGTACGTGAGGGACTCCTTGGCCTGGTGGATGCAGAAGAACTCAACAAGCAAGGGCTCCCCATTCACGATAACACAGCCGATCCTAGTTACCTCAGACGCGAGCCTACGGGGATGGGGAGCACACTGCCAGGGACAAGTAACATCAACTGGCTGGAACTACGGGCAGCGCGACTGGCCCTCTAGCACTTCACTCCTGTACTCAAGGGACAGCACATCACAGTAATGACGGACAATACCACTGCCCGCTAGTACATAGTGAAACAAGGAGGGTCGAGATCCAGATCCCTACAAGAAGAAGCGGATCTCATATTTCTCTGGGCAGAAAAGACGGTACAGTCCCTCACAGCCCAATACCTGCAAGGGGATCTCAATCAGCAAGCGGACTTCCTGAGCAGGTACTCAGTTCTCCCGGGGGAATGGGAACTGAACGACAAGGTATTCCACCAGTTCCAAGTCAGGTTCGGACCAATGGACGTGGACATGTTCACGACACATTTAAACTCAAAGTTGGGCAGGTTATTCGCCAGATTCCACCATCACAATGCTGAGGGGATAGACTCCCTATGATCCCCTTGGCCAGTAGGCCTCCTGTACCTATTCCCCCCACTTCCCCTCATAGGGAAGGTGTGCCGAAGATTCGCCAGGAGAGGGCACAAGCGGTACTAGTGGCACCTCACTGGCCACGACGACCCTAGTTCTCCGAGCTGAAAACCATTGCCACCTGGATCAAGACATGCATCTTCGCTGCTTATGACTCTGCCAAATTCCCCAAACCTTCAGGGGTTACAGTGCACTCGACTAGGTCGATGGCCACTTCTGCCATCTTCTCTACTAACGCGTCCCTAGCAGAGATCTGCAGGGCAGCAACCTGGAGCATGCCATCTACCTTTATCAGACACTACAAGGTGGATAAGTTTCAATCCGCTGAGGCAACTTTCGGCCGGAGAGTGCTCCAGGAGGTCCTCAAGGACTGATGCCACCAACGTTGCAGTTACTCCCACCCTAGTGAATTAAGCTTGGGCACGTCCCAGAGATGAAGGACCCGTATCACCCCTCCCTCAGAGAATGCCACATTGGTTACTTACCGTGAAGGTGCATTCTTGAGGAAACGGGGTGATATGGGTCCTTCCCCCACCCCGTGACTGCACGTAGAATTCCTTCATTGGGTGGTTCCTTACTTGGTGGTTGTTCTGTTCTAGATCAATCGATTTCCTTAGCCTTTGCAAGGCTTTGCTAGTCAGTGAACTGGCCTCGTGGCTCCAGGATGGAGGAGATAAGGACAAAGAAATTTAAATATCTAAAGGCTTGATGTAACTTCCTGCTACACCTGGTCGGTGACTGATGAAACCCAGAGATGAAGGACCCGTATCACCCCGTTCCCTCAAGAATGCACCTTCCCAGTGAGTAACCAATGTGGCATTTTGGTCCTGGTCAGGCCTGTTTCCCCCCATTACCTACACGAAATGGGAGGAAGTCCGCATGGATACACCAGCATGTACCAGTGGCCACCTCCCCCGTTGCTGTGTGTCACTCCCTCTGAAGCCAGGAAAGAGGCCCTCAGCATGTGATCAAGGCTAGTCACATGCAGGGGACCTTGATCACATGCTGGGACCTCCTTCCTGACTTCAGAGGGAGTTCGTCATCAGTGGCGGTCAGTTGTATTGGCCAGCCTGCTGGTACAGACCCTGCTTTCCTAGGTTTTCCCTGGGCTTTTTTTTACACCGTTGTAAAGGGCTTTAGCCTCCCCCCCCATCTTTGCCTTGTGAAGCATCTGGATTGCCTGGGGGCAAAACAGAGCAAAGGCTCCAAGACAGGGCAATACAGGCCCTAGACAAGCCCCAAGAAGCTTTCCAAAGGAAGGAGATCATTGCTATATTTCATTTCAGGTATATTCAGTATAGTTCCCATTTTGTAGCCCAGATATTTGGGGTTAGTTTATATCTCAAGTCCTATATATAGCCAAAAATGTATTGCATGTACATTGTGTTTTGATCCTATCCTATTATTCCAGACAGAAGAATATAGCTCACACTGTGTTGGGACTTGCCTGGTGTTGGAGGAACTGAAAGATTTTACCTGAATGCTGCTTTTCACTGCTGAAGCACTCCCAAGAGAACCCAGTAAAGTCTTTTATTATAAAAGACATTTTGAACTCACAGTTTTGGTTTGTGACTGATCCAGCTTCCCCTCTTCAAGATAATTTTGCTCATTTTCATACTGAGCTATGTTAAGATCCATTCATCTTAAAGCAGGATGATGAGGATAAGAATGATCATCTTTCATATGTTTAGGGCATCACATGCCCCTGCCAGGACAAAATCTTTAATTAAGATGGGACAACATGGCTAACCTCTTAAAAATAAATATTTTCTCCATGAACCCACTGAATTTAGCTATTATATATATTTTTATCTAAAAGTGGAGGGGAGAAGAGAAGTGCCAAGTGCTGTTCTTATCACTGGCACCTCTGTGCCCTCTCCCTCTACTCTCCACTGGGGAGACAAGATCCATGTTAGGAAGAAATGGCTGCAGCTGAAAGTTCAAGGTTAAAAGGTAAGAAAAGACAGGTACCCTCACCCAGTTTCACAGAGATGTATGGCTAGGCCTTAAAGTTACAAGAGCCCCATCCTATACCCAACCTGGCAACTCTACTGCCCACCCCAGTTAGATACAACATTTAGCATGCTGAACCATTTAGACAGGTTTTGCTTTCATCAATGCTCTTTAACGCTGCTTGAAATAAATTACTTCTCCTTGTTGCATGGGAAGGCTAACCCTGCCTTCCACTATAAAAGCAATACCTAGGTTGGCTCACATCATAATGAAGTAATCCATGTAAATATAAGATGAAAGTTAAGCATGTGGTACAGGAGATAAAAAAGCATTAAAATCAACCAATGTATCAACAAGGCAAGAAGGATGGTTGCCTCCAGCTCCTATCCCGAGTATTACAGGTGATGTAAGGCCAACAGGAAGGTAGCCTAATGAACTTCCCTCTAGTTGTGTCTCTGCTACTGACAGGCTGTGAAGCAGAACCTCTGTAGCAGGTTCATATGCCTGGAAGTGGTCCTCAGTTATCTGTGAGTTGCCATTTGTGACTTTAAAAATAACGAGTACAATGAATTGTGCTTTGAAGAAAATCATAAGTTGAATCTTCAGGCAGGGTACTAAGATCTTTGCTGCTAAAGTCTGCTACAGCACCCTTGCTGCTATAGTCTGAACCAACATATATTTTGGAGACCTCAGATGCTACCCAATGTAGAATACATTGCATTATCTTGACTTTTTCTACGCCGGTCATACTATAGCTGTCCATTTCCAACTTCTGTCCTACAGGAATCTTCTAACAAATTTTATACACAGCAATAGTTTTCCTCATATTTTAAGATTGTCGTTGTATACACAACTGGGATAAACCCTAATTAACACAGTAGACATGTATGGAATTGTGCTATTGGACATATCACATAACTGTTTTGTAGTTGAATATTCTGCTTCCTTTTTTTGGGGGGGGGTTCTTGACTTTCTTGCCATCTGTTTTTTAAAAACTAACCACTTTTCACTTATCTAACACCTGAGGGAGGAGTTATTTTCCTATTAAAATATTTCTAGGATTGCAGCCTTTTCAAAAGTGGCAGGGGGCAGGGTGACTATAGTGGAAATGTGTATAAACTCACTATAGTTATTTAGAATGCGTAAAAATTGGGTCATATTTTAAAGCACAGCTGGACTCTGCATGTCTCTGCTTAATTTGTGCAGCTAATGAGGGCTGCAACATATAAAATGTCAGGCTTTTAAACATTTCCCTGCAAGATATGTCTACAACATCTGTTTCTGGGCTACTTGTTATGTTTACTGTACTGCACACTTAAGCGTGTGTTGCTACTGTTAGTTACTGAAATGTAATTCAAAATCTCTGTCCCAATTTGGTAAATTGGAATGGAGGTCCTCCTGTGAAATTCAGTTGAGAGCTTTCCTGAGAACTTGCAAAGGTCTGTCTATCTAACCACCTCTTTCTGTCTTTCTTTCTTTCTAATATTTATACAGGGTCATGCCAAAAGCATTTGTTTGCTGTCTCTCTCTCTCTCTCTCTCTTTCTCTGGCTTATCTTCACAAACGAAGATTCAGGAAGGATTCATCCCACGCTTTCTGCAAGCGCGCTGATGACTAAAAAGGCCAAACCGAGATAGACAAGTCCGTTTGCAGAAAGCACAGCAGAAAGTTTCCTTGGGTGATGTTTCCGGGTTGTGATTTTTTTCTGCGTTGTCGTTGTTTGCTGTGTAACTCATAAGTAAAATAATAAAACACAATTGAATAAGCGCTTGGAAAAAGTTAAGCTTCAGATTACAATGGCCAGAATGCTTCAGTTCAAAAAAGCAACTCCCCCAAATTCTGAAGTAAATATATAAGAGAAACTTGGGTTTCCATTTAGCTCCTGTTCTTCTGCAGATCATCTCCAGCCCTTTCTTATCAGTAAGGCAGGAGACAGATTATGAACTGATCCTTATACAATCAATGCTATACACTCAGCTTTTCTCAGAGTTTTAAAAAAGTTCCGTAGGGGATGCACATTTCCACTCATTAAGACAGTTGCATTTGCATCACTGTGCTTTTCTATAGGAGAGGCAGCACAAGCCAGATGAGCATGGGGCAGTGGGCCTTGCAAACAGGGCAAGTGCCCACTGCCACCATGTTGGATTTTTGGCTTAAACAAGTGATCGATAAGGCGATAAAGTGGTGATCTTTTTTTCTCTTTCCTCTCTCTCTCTCTCTCTTTTTTTTGGGGGGGGGGTAAATGTGAAATATCGCTTGTGCACACTATGGTAATTTAAAAAAAAATAGAGCAGAGGCGGCAAGTTTAAAAACAGGAGTAATTCACTCATGGCTGCCATCTTGGCTAGAGGTTATGCAAAGTTTATGGGGGGTGTAAAACCATTAAGACAGTTTGCAGCTGCTGCAAATTGCTACTATTGCAAAGTACCCCCTTGTATGGATGATCCCTAAGGCTATAGTATTTCATACATGTCATGAGAAGACATGACTCATTGAAAAAGACAATATTGCTTGGTAAAGTAGAAGGCAGTAGGACTAGAGGAAGACCACATTACAGGTGGATGGACCCAATGACGGAAGCCACAGTTCTGAATTTGCAAGATCTGATCACAACTGTTCGTAACAGGGTGTCTTGGAGGTCTCTCATTCATTTGGTTACCATAAAGTGAAATTGATGTGACAGTAAATATTTCCATGCCAAAAGTACTATCCTGAAGATATTTGTAGGCATTAGCAGAGATGGAAGAAAAAAGCCAAGGAAAGAACCCAGTGTATAAGGAAACATTTAAAACTCTTACAATACTTTTATGCTAAAAAGTTCAAGAAAATCTGAGCCACTTATTTTATCAGCAGCAACATTTCAAAAGCAAGTCAGTAAACAAGGGGACATTCTCTTAAAATGAAAGAGAAGGTCATGTGATGCTGTAAATCTAGCAGGGAGTGGCGTCAAGGTTGGATTTAGCTGTAATATAGAAACCTGAGGGTAGATTTTTGATAATAGGCACAGCCTAATGAGCCCCTGTCCACTGATAAAGAATTGCTTAACTGGCAATGCATGTTCTGTAAAAGCTGAGTGTTGTGCCAGCAGAGTAGAGGTGATGTTAATATCTATGTTTAACAGAACACTGAGTAAAGAAAATGGAATGGGGATTATAGGAGAGAGAGCTTAACTGTCTAGACAACGTGCCCACTCTAATAATTTCATTCTGAGCATTCCATAATTGCATGGTGAACTAAAAAAGTGTGGTTTGCATTTTGAGTTATGCTGCAGGGTGCTCAGTTGCAGCTTTCCAAAATTTCTTCTTTCAAAGTTATACCTGATTCCAACTATATATATATATATATATATATGTGTGTGTGTGTGTGTGTGTGTGTGTGTATACACACACACATATACATATAGTTAGTAATTCTGTTTATATAGTAGTAAATATATGTTATACATATAAAATTATTTTATATATTAGTAAATATATGTTATACATATAAAATAAAAATTTTATATAACATATAAAGTTCTGTTTATATGTTAGTAAATATATATACAGTTGTCCCTTCATATTTGCTGGGGTTTGGTTCCAGGACTTGGGAATACTCAAGTCCCTTTATATGCAATGGCATAGCAAAATGGTGTCCCTTATAGAAGATGGCAAAATCAAGGTTTGCTTTTTGGATTATTTTTTTAAAGAATATTTTCAAGCTATGAATACTTAAATTGGTGGATACCAAATCCATGGATACAGAGGGACAACTGTAGTTAGTAATTCTCTCTCATATATCTAGATCTAGATATAGATATAGATACAGATATAGAGATATAGATATAGATATAGATATATAGATGAATGAGAGAGAGAATTAATAGTCTCTCATTCTTTTAATGTCTTGTGGTTTTTCTGATTCTGCTCTCTACCTTGTATGTTGTAGGTCCACTTAAGGCATTATTGGTGATATGTGCAAGCGGGTGTGAAGCTATCAATAGCTGCTGCTTAGACCTAATGCCATTATTCAAATCTGACGCTGCTCAAGATGTAAACGTAAATAACTAAGTTGAAAAGGCAACACCTACAAAGCTGGGAAGCTCAGTAGAACAGCTCAGGATTGCATTTTGTATTAACGGTTGCTGCAGGGAACTAAGGAATCAAATGCTGAGGCCAACTGTGTAATTTAGTTTGGATTAGCAGTGCCATTTGTAGATGTTCTTAAAAGGGTAATAAAATCTTTTGGGTCTGCACATAACTTAATTTACACAATGTGGCATAAAATGGTAGCATAATAAAAGTCGGTGTATTTCTTTACTGCTTGGCTAGGAAGGAATATCAAACAGACCTTAATTTCCAAAGCCTTTTCTTCAAGGCATATCAGAGATGGACTGGCTAACTGCAACAGTGGATGATACCCACCCCAGGACTGGTATAGGGAGGAGGGCATGGTTATTCCTCTGCCAAGGAGTTGCAGAGATGAAGCAGTTTTTATGAAATTCCCAGATACCATATGGTAGGAAGGATAAACTGAGGCATATGAATTTTAAAATGGGAAACGCAAACTAGGGAGTGAGGGTCTGACACTGCTTTAACTGCCATGGCTCAACACTATGGAATTCTGGGGTCTGTAGTTTTCTGAGATATTTAGCCTTCTCTGTTACAGTGTTCTGTTGCTACAACAAACTACAAATCCCAGGATTTCATAGGATGGAACCAAGATAGTTCAAGCAGTATCAAACAGCATTATTTCTGCAATGTGGCAGCAGCCTGGAGCTTGTCTAAGGCCGCTTAGAGACTTTATGGCAGAGACAAAATTTGAGTGTGGGATTTTTGTGATTCATAGTCTGGTCTTTAGGCTAATGTGCTAGACTTCTTTGTAGACACAAGGTAGTTGGTTGTGCACTTGGGGTTGTGCACCTTTTCACATCAGCTACATGGGAGACATGAATGTGAGGTCCTCTGATAGACCCTCCCCAGCAGCAGTGGTCCCCTTTACAAGTTTATCAGGATGCAGATTAGATAGGTGGTGCTAAACCCCCTCAGGTCCAGCTGTCTGGTATTCTGCCAGGATGGCAGCTGCAGCCACCTTCCTTATGCCTCTGGGCCCCCCACTCACAGTGATCAGGGTGGGGCTGGGATAATGAAGGCCTATAAGCCTACCTGGATCTTGAGATCCTTAAGGGAGAGCTTTCTTATGGTTCTGTCATTGTCACAGGCCTGTCTGGTGATGATACATGGAAGGGCCTTCTCAGCATCTGCTCCTCAGCTGTAGAATTCCCTCCCATGGGAGGTTTTCTAGTGCCCGCTCTGCTCTCTTTTTGTTGGCAGGAAAAGACCTTTTATTTAAACAGGCATTTGGAAATTAACTGCGTGAGCAGAGGGGTTTATTAATGGCCTGTTACATCTGTTTAATTATGTTATATTGTTGTAAATTATGGATATTTTATCATCATGGCTAATGTATTTGGGTTGTTTAAAAAAATTGTATCATCAGGTTTGTAATTGCATCTGGTTTTTAATTTTAAAATAAAATAAAATACAGTTGTCCCTCCATGTTCACGGATTTGGCATTCACGGATTTAAGTATTCATGGCTTGAAACTATTCTTAAAAAAATAATAATCCAAAAACCAAACCTTGATTTTGCCATCTTCTATAAGGGACACCATTTTGCTATACCATTGCATATAATGGAACTTGAGTATTCATGGATTTGGGTATTCATGGGGGGGGGGTATCCTGGAACCAAACCCCAGCGAATGTGAAGGGACAACTGTAAAATAAAATAAAGCCTGTGGTTATCTTCCTTACATTGAGTCACCCCAAAACCTATTTAATAAGGAAGCCATTGTCAGCCACAAGAGGCTATCAGGGACCAGTGAGTGTCAGGATTTGTCCTCCCCTGCCCACCTCCCCAAAGTTGTACAAATGGTGGCTGCCTTTAGAAGCTGAAGCTAAAGCCAAGTAGTCCTTGAAGAGTACACAGCAAAATACACATAAGACCTCAAAGAGCTTGTCTACATGGGCAAAAAAACCCACTGTACTCATACTGTATTCATGGCACAGTTGTCACACATTTTCTGTGATTCACATATTCACTGGGGGTTCTGCAGGCAACTCTGGATCTGGAAGATTTGTGGTTTGCTCTGCATTTGAGGGGAAAACCCAGATTTTTGTCTATGTGGTGGCCGAGTATTGGCTTTGGAGCAAAGCCAAGGTGGGACTTCTGGTAAATGGGACAACATTCTGGCACTATATATGTATTGTACACATATGTTGATAAGCGTATCTCCACTTAATCAGTAATACAGTACTCTGGGACCACGCATATTGGCTTATTCTCAGGAACAAGAAAACAGGAGGGGGAAAAAAGCCCTGGAGCAGTGCTGGCCGTGTGGCCAAAAAAATACAATGTATAGGAGGCGTGATCAGTGTAGGACCGCCCTTTTACTCCAACATAGATTACAGTGTAGTGGGATATTCTTATCTACAATCAGACAAACCAAGTATGTGTAGCATTTATGGGGCCACTGTGGATCAAAGAAATCCACCATAGCTACACCGCAAATGTGGGCTTTCCCGCCAGTGTAGACAAGCCCAAAGAGGTCACATTGTGACTTAGAACAGGCTGAAATTTAAATTCAGTAGCAGAAGCTCCAGTCAAGGCAGTCAAAGCATCTGTGTCCAAAGAAGCATTCCAACACCAGCAGGCAAAGGGCAGACAAGAAGACACAGCTTCTGCAGATCTTGATCTGCCTGCTATCAGCCTTTACCTCCTCCTGTTCCTCCTCCTCCCCCACTTCTCTTTCAGTAGTGTTGTTGTAAGGTTGAATCCCAAGCTAACTAGGCTGCTGCTGGATCTAGTTGCCATGACAGCAAAGATATGTCGAAGAAGGGCAGGGAGTGAATCCCAGTACCACCTACTTCAGTTATCAGTTCTTTTTTGTGAAGAAAATGCATCCATTTATACCATTTGCAATTCCTTGTTAATTTGCTAATACAAAGCATATCAAGTCAAAAGCATTCTATGCAGCATAGCATTCTTTCACAGGCTATTTATAAGGATGCCTTAAATAGCTTTGGAGAAGCAAGGTAAAAATCCACGAAATAAATACAATAAAAAGACAACAAAACAGGTTGACAAGGTCTGGACACCAATAGTTTTGTATCGGGAGAAAAACAGTGGAATAAAATATATTTATATAATTTAATGAAAACAAACTAAGGTCAAACATTGTGAGGTTTATGGTACAAAAAGGTAGAAGTATGTAATATAAAAACATACAAATTATCAAAGTCAAATAAGAAACATTTAAGAGTCAGTGAAAGTCAGGAATATATTTGGAAGTATAAAGAGAACTTGAATAGCATAATAAAGGAAGAGTAAGAAGATATGAGGACTTTAAGGAAACTTGAAAACAGAAATGTAAAATAATAAATTTTTGCCCTTTTCTTTATACTTGGATGGAGACATTACTTCTGTGGGGTTTTTTTTTGTTTTATTATTAATGTATAAATGTATTTTGAATATAATTAATAAAAGTAAATCCACTAAATAAATAAAATTAAAAGTCTATTCAACAGGGAGGTTGTTAGTAGGGCTTAGCAAAAGAAACATCTTAACTCTGCTTGAGGTTTCCTTTCAGGATTGGAGGCCTTATATTCACTACTGTTTGTAAGTGTGAAATAATAGCAAAGACAAGCTGTGCTATTTGAGGAGGGGGAAAATTGAACAACAGTAAAAGTATCAATTGATCCCTAGATCTTCTTATCTCAAATGGACCTTGGAAAAGTTATTTTTTGGATGATAGCTTTCATTTTATCCTGTGACTGTGCTTTGCAGTATTCTGAGAATTATCTGCACCGTTCAAAAAAGTAACTTTTCCAAGCTCTAATTTTATGCTAAAATTTCTCACATCCACCTCCAACTCTGCCACTGCACTTTGTACCTGTTTATGGAGTTCTCCATCATAGTCCTTTTGTCTAGAATGTCCCTTGGATTTTTTCTTTGGCAATCTGTTCTTTTAATTTCACCAATGGCATATTTGTGTTTTTCCTGGAAGTCGCTTGGACACGTTGTTTGTTTTATTAAAATACTTACATTTCTGCCCTGTCTATAAAAATCTCAGGGTGCAATTCAGTAAAATGAAACAATTTAAAATTTAAAACAGAAAAAAATACTACAGTCTAGAAACATATTAAATTATATAACAAGCTAAAACAGTTAATGTATTCAGATGTGTTGTTACTGTTGTTGTTGTGTGCCTTCAAGTGGTTTCCAAATTATGGCCCAAAGGTGACCCTATTATGGGGTGTTCTTGGTAATATTTGTTCAAAGGAAGTTTGCCGTTATCTTTCTCTGAGGCTGAGTGGGTTTCTGTGGCCAAGTAGGAATTCAAATCTTGGTCTTCCAAAGTCCCAGTCCAACACTCAAACCACTGCACCACACTGTTGCATAACTTTTTTAAAATGACATAGATGTTGTAATCCAATATCACTCCTGCATTTGTAAGTTCCTGCATTCAGCATTTTGGTTCTTGACTGCATTCAGTTTGGTACTTCACTGCCATTTGGCAGTGTTGTTCACTGCCACGGTTGTTCAGCCCTCTGAGAAGGCATTAGTCCCTGTCTCCCTTTTTTGAACTCTCCATGGCGAACAAGATGCACTTTATTCAAATCTTACAGTGAGTTATAGCTCTCTGTTTTTTGTGGCATCATATAAAAACAGCAATCCATTATGTAATTTAACTGATTTAAAAAACCCTCTTCAAACATTATCCTTCCTGATCTGGATGTTTGAAATCTGCTGCTTCGGAATGAAAGAAGAAATGAAATGGAGTTCTATATAACATGCTGAGATTTTTGGTAATGTGCATGAACGAACAAAACTTTCCAGTATAAAACCGTGAGCAAGCATGTAAAAGGTGACCTGATTTTTCCCCACTGGAACAACCATGTTCCATCTTTGTTACATTGTACCTCTAACAAAGCCTTCTTGTTTTGTCTTGGAAAGAATTAAAGCTTTGAGGACAATTTCTGCTTTCTTCGCTTACTTTGTTGTTGTTGTTGTTACTGTTGTTGTTGTTTAATGTTAACTATTGGTTTGATTGTGCTTGATTTTTTTTAAGCCCTCAGACAGAATTTGGGTTGAAAAACTAGATAACATTACCGTTGAAGGCTGACACAAATACATTGTAATTTCGGTATCAATGTAGTAGAAGTAAAAGAATGAAATCTTTGTTAGGACCAAACCACATCTGATGTGGAGGGCTGTGACTCAGTCCCACAGTGGGGGGGGGGGGCATTACTTGGAAATGGATTGAAGGGACCTTTGAGGTTGATTGGAGCTGAAGCAGTGAGGTAGGGTATATTTATCCCTTTCCCCAGGTGCTGTTTCCATGACTGAAACCACACACCAGACTATTAGAATCATGAGGAGAATATTTCATGCAGATTTTTTTTCATATATAATAGGTAAAAAGTAGTTGGAAGTTAGATTCGAACCTTGGGAGAAAGGTGAGATAAAAATTCAATTAAATACAGTACATAGATAGATAGATAGATAATAGATTTGAGAAATGGAATGTGGAGAAAGCATTAAATTGGAGGGAGAGGAATGTTCAACCTCCCAGATATTGATGAATTACTATTCTCAATATACTCTACCTTTAGACCTGCAGCATAGGGCTGATAGGAACGTGAATTTTACAACATCTGGTGTGACAGAGGTTCCCCAGCTCTGCATCCAGTACATCAGGTTTGATGCCCCCCCACCTGTTTCAGAGCTAATTTTAAAAAACAGTATCATGAGTTATTTGGACCTTAGATGTGGCAAAATCCTATATAGGATTGTGTTTAGGTATAGATACCAGTTGACTTTTTGACTGGACAAATGTTTCACGATTCTCTGGCTATTAATAACAACCAGAATGCCTCTGCTAGTTTAAAGCCATTAATATTTATCTAGAAACTTCTCCGTTCAGAACCTCCCAATTTTGAATTACCCTCTCAGTTAATGACCAGCAGGATGAGTTTATAGAAAGAAGTGTCAGAAGAGCTCAGCTGTTCATTAGCTGCTGTGACAGGAAACCTGACCTTGAGGTCAATATTATTAAGGTGAATGGTGAAAGTTATGGTAAACTTATAATTATATTTTGAACTGCTGAGTAATGTGTGTGTATGTGAGGGAGGGAGGAAGAAATGTCCAAGAAGTAACAATTCCCATCACTGTAACTAATTCTAATCCACAGAGATAGCAGAACATTTGTCTGGCATTTGTAATCTCTTTTGGTCAATATCTTCTAGAAGATTTGTGTAAATGATAAAAACATGCATGCCTTCATGAATACTTCTTACACTGTGACATTTTATAATTTCAGCCACAGATAGTATGCCAAACTATCAAATTGCTATGTTTAGACAAATTTTATTTAAATTGAAAGGACAGTTTTAAATTTAAAAAAGTAATCTTAGCATTTATTTAGTGTAGAGTTTCTCTGATAATGAAACATTGATTTTTCCACACCGTGGTTCAAGGTGGGGTTCACTCTTCTACTGCAGTCCTCTGACGGTCTGGGTTTGGGCTTTGGACAGGAATTCCACTTCATTCCTCCTCCATCTCCCACACATGGGGACGGGGGTGGTGTGGGGACGGAGTGAAGTACTTTCACACAGCAATTTGAGCCATTCATGAGCTCTGACATCAGCACTCAGTGGGTACCAGCAAACACTGAGTGTACTGTATATTCCTGCATATAAGATGATTGAGTGTATAAGATGACCCCCCCCCACACACAATTTTTAAGTTAAAATATAGAGTTTGGGATATACTCGCTGTATAAGACTACCCCCCTTCTCTTATATGGTGAGTATATCCCAAACTCCCCCCTCAAACCTCCCCCTCCACCCACCACCAGTTTAAGGAATTTGGGGGGCCTCTGCAATGCTTTATTTGGGGGGGGGGCCCATATATTTATCTCAGGTCAATGCAACCTAGCCTACTCACAGTACAGGATGTTCAATTATTACATAATTTGCCACCAATAATTCAGTTTAAAAACTAGGCACTAACATATTTTTTTGTTTATTAGCAATTAACATAATGGTGTAGTTTTCCTCAAAGAAAAGAAAGAGTGGACCACAAGCTGAACATGAGTCAGCAGTGTGATGCAGCAGCTAAAAAAGCCAATGCGATTCTAGGCTGCATCAATAGGAGTCTAGTGTCTAGATCAAGGGAAGTAATAGTGCCAATCTATTCTGCTTTAGTCAGGCCTCGCCTGGAATATGGTGTCCAATTCTGGACATCACAATTCAAGAAGGATACTGAGAAGCTGGAACGTATCCAGAGGAGGGCGACCAAAATGGTGAGAGGGCTGGAAGCCATTCCCTATGAGCAGCGGCTTAGGGAGCTTTGTATGTTTAGCCTGGGGAAGAGAAGGTGAAGAGGTGACATGATAGACATGTTTAAATATTTGAAGGGATGTTATACTGAGGATGGAGCAAGTTTGTTTTCTGCTGCTCCAGAGACAAGGACACGGAGCAATGGATTCAAACTCCAGAAAAAGAGATTCCACCTAACCATTGTAGGAAGAACTTCCTGACAGTAAGACCTGTTCAACAGTGCAACATGCTCCTTCTGAGTGTGGTGGAGTCTCTTTCTTTGGAGGTTTTTAAACAGAGGCTAAATGGCCATCTGTCAGGAATACTTTGATTGTGTATTCCTGCACAGCAGGGGGTTGGACTAGATGGCCCTTGTGGTCTCTTCCAACTCTATGATTCTATGATTAGTTTTGCACCCATATGCCACTAGTTGCTGCCCAAAACACTAGTGTAATGCAGTAACTAATGAATAAACTGGCAAATAATAGAATTACAGTATAGAGTTGGAAGAGACCACTAGGGCCATCTAGTCCAACCCCCTGCCCTGCAGCAATACACAATCAAAGCATTCCCACCTCTGATTGCACTAGTTAAGAGTGGAAGAGTGGTTTGAGCATTTGGACTACAACTCTGGAGGCTCGGGTTTGAATCCTCACTCAGCCATGGAAACCCACTGGTGGCACTGGATGACCTTAGGCAAGTCACACTCTCTCAGCATCAGAGGTAAGCAAAGGCAACCCCCCCCCTGAACAAAACTTGCCAAGAAAACCTCATGATAGGTTTGCCTTAGGGTTGCCATGAGACAGAGGGAGGGAGGCCCTCTTTTGGGGGAGGAGGAGGGGGTGTCCATCTTCCTCCCCTCTCCTTCGCTAGAGGGAGGACCCCCTTCCTTCCCTTCCCCTTTGCTGCGTGGGAGTGGGGGTCTCCCTCCCTCCCTGGGGCCCCTTGACTTGGCTTGGCTTTGCGGCGGCAGGGCTGGGCCACAATGGTGGCATCGGTAGCATTGGGGAGGGTTGCCACGAGCACCTCCTGAATGGGCCACGGCGGCCCAGACAGGTGGGGGAGGCAAGGAAGAGGAGGAAGAGGAGGTGGCGGAGGCAGTGGCAGCGGCAGCACTAGGCGCGCCTTCCCGCCCGGCTGTGGAGAGGAGCTGCGGAGGAGTCAGCAGAGGAGGGCCGGAGCTTGCAGGCACCAGAGGGGAGATGCCTCATGGGCATTGGCATTGGTGGCGGCTCCATCCCCATCCTCCCCCTCCTTTCCCCTCCCTTTGTCGTGGTGGCGGTGGCGGTGGGGAGCACCTGTTGGTGCTCACGGAGCCCGGAATCACCACCGCCGCTACAAGTTGGGGCTCTGCGGAAGGGCCCCCAACCACGACCCCCCCCACAAATGCTGACGCCGCAGGTGCCATAAACCAGCCCTGCCCACCACCCACCCGCCTTTCACGAATCCTTGATTGGGACCCTGTTTGCGGCTTTGTGAAGGGCGGGTTGGTGGAGGGTGGGCTTTCCAACCCCCACTCTCCCTTCATGACGCCCTGATTCGGGTCCCAATCTTGGCTTCGTGAAGGGCAGGTGGGTGGGGGGTGGGGTTTCCAGCCCCCACCCAACCTTCCCGAAGTGCTTATCAGGGTCCCGATCGCGGCTTCGTGAAGGTGAGTGGGTGGTGGGTGGAGGGGGGCTTTCCAGCCCCCACCCGCCCTTCACGAAGCCCCGATCGGGACCCTGATAAGGGCTTCGGGGGGTACGGAGGGGTGGCCAGCTGGGCGGGGTTTGGTCTTATAGGGCTTCCCATCACTGCTTCGGGAAGGGCAGGTGCTGGCAAGCCTCTCCCCATCCAGCCAGCCACCACCCGCCCTTCTGAAGCCGCGAGGGGGAGCCCTATTCGAGCGTATAAGACGACCCCCTAATTTTGAAAAGATTTTGAGAAGGTTAAAAAGTCGTCTTACATGCCGGAATATACGGTAAGAAATTTCAGGTATCTTCCCTGCTCCCCACGTGGGAAAGGAAAAAAAATAAGCAAAATGCTTTCAACCACCATTTTCAGATACCAGCTGAGAGTAGCTGGTTTCTCTGGCTACTGTCCCATTTAGAGAGCAACATAGCAGAATTACTGCTTTATGCCTGATTACTGATCAAGGATGACAACAGGAATTCTTCTTCTGTAACCGGTCATAGTCTACAAGGTGGAACTTGGGGAAGGCAGAAGGAGAGTAAGGGATCCAGGATTGGATTAGGGGTCCCCCTCCAGGCAGGGCAGACTAGGCTGTTGTCCAAGAGGCCGCCCCCCCCCCCACCAAACCATGGATGGGCAAAGGGAAAGGGTGTTTTTCACTCCACCAACTTCCTCAGCCTCCTTCAGAAGGTGAATTACCTTTCTTACACATCTCCAAGAGTGGCAATTCACACTTTAAATAGGCTGTAGCGCCCTCCTGTGCTTTTTACATTTTAAAAATTACTTGATTTTCAAAATCAGAAGTTTGGCTTTTGGCCCATTCTGGGTCTGACTCTCATTGTTTTGGATTGCTGACCTCAGAGTGCCCCCAGATCCACCAAAATGGTGTCCTTCTGCTTTAAACCTTGTGTGTTTACAGTGTTTCCCCTTTTTATTACTATCAGCTTAATATCAACGTGGCCTCTATTATGTGTAAACTCTCTCAGTGTATTCAAATTTTAATATGTGTGGGATGACCATTATGCAGACAAGTCATTTGCTGTCTGTCTTGTTATTGTCTTAGCAGACAAAAAAGTCAGCATTCACCTTTTCACTGTCTCATAGCTGTGTGTAAATAAGTTGCAAAAAGAAAATGAAAGAGGGTGTGGGGTTAACTTTCATACAGTGATTCTGAGCAGTGCTTCCAGACTATCTGATGTGGGGGACCAGCATTCCCCCCCTTCAGTGTGCCAGGGACCAGCACTACATTTTGCCTGTCAGGTACAATTGTGTCCTTCTTTCTTGGAAAACTACTAGGAACTGGCATTAGTTCAGGTACCACCAACACTGAGTAGCACTGATTCAGAACATACCTATAATTTCTGGGCAGCATTTCCCACAGTTTCCTTTTTCAAGGAAAGAAACCTGATTGTCTGCATAGTCCAGCTGTACAAGGCTACCTGTGTCACATCCATAAAACTGCAAATTCCTTTCCCTGTGCCTCCATCCTGGACCTCCTTTCACACTGTAAGGAATGATACTTGAGGATGTTGCGTGCCTTTTAGCACTGGGGAAGCTGTCCAACAGTGGGCTTCTACTGGCAGAACAGGTTCCAACAGAACAAGGAGAGACTTTACCTCTCTCCTTACTAAAGCTCTCTGTGCATCCTATAAAAACCTGCTTTGAAGAGCTGAGAAACCTCCAGCACTGTTTTTTAGATGGCTTGAAGGTCTGCAGAGGGGAGGAGAGGAGAAGTAAGTTCCCTTGGGCTAGTGCCCAATGGTCAGCTCCATGTTGGATTTAATACCAACCTGCATAAAGGTATCTTGCAGTGAACAATTATCTGTTGTAAGCCTGACATGTATATATATCAACCTCTGTTTTGTGGTTTCTGTCTTGTCATCCTCTTGGAAATGTTAAAATAAACAAAATATAATAAAAATACAATTGGGGACTGCCCTGTCTGTTGGGAACTTGTCAATTTATGATGCAAAATGTCACATTTTTCCTGTAATGATTCTATTTATGAAGCATGTGGAGGAAATGCCAGGCATTGTTTATATGTAGAAAGACATTTATTTACCCGTGTCAGGAAATAATTGGACAGGAAACCTGTTGTCTAGCAATATGTTTTGCTTTGTAGATACTGCACAAATGCTTATATTTGTCCCTGAATGTTAAAAAAAAACACCTCTGCTTCTTCCCTACAATGATTTTCGCATGGCTCTAGAAAACATTTTTTAAAACATGTAAAGCATCTTGAATGAAGGTTTCAGAAACTGTTAAATAGGATCTGATCACATCATTTGGGAAGTCTTAGGAATACATATGCATGTACATGTACATATATGAGATGGTAAACCTTGATTTCTTTAAATCCTGACAGATGGCAAGAACAATGAAGCAGTCTTTTGTCCTATATTTTCAAGACACTCATGGAATTCTTCCCCTACCCGGCAATGAAAGAAAACTGTGCAACTTTTCTACAAAAGCTGTGCCGCTTCCTGAGAAAATGGCAGTTTTCTGTCAGCTATGCAGCTCTTCCTGAAAACTGCACAGCCTACTCTGAAAACTGCAGCTTTCAATATAAAAAGGACTGCTTTCAGACAGCCACGTGTGTGTTTTGTGCAAGATTGTTGGGGGTTTTTTTATGTAGGAAAGAGCAAAGTTGCACAACAAAACCGCATGGTTATATGTTGTGCAGCATTGCTGATTTCTACATAAAAACAGCAATGTTGCATAATAAAACCACATGGCTATTTGTTGTGCAATATTGCTGATTTTGCACAACATTTTTGTTATGCAGCATTTTTGTTGCACAACATTACTGTTTTTACATAGTAAACAGCAATGTTGTACAACAAGCACAAAACCAGCAATGGTGTATACCAAAACAACATGTGGTTGCAGCTTCACTTAGCCTGAGTTTCTTTTCCTGCTGCATAACATTTGGGTTGTGCAACTTTCAAACCAACATTGGCAACAGGCACAATGTGGAATCCTTCATCACATTGTTTGTACAGGGTATAGTTTGAAATTTAGTTTTGCATTCCCTGCACTTTCCCCAAGGGTATCATGAAAAACAATGTAAGTTGAGGTTCCCCCACCCCTTGGGAAATTGTGCAGTTTTCTGTGTACAGTATAGTAAAAATTTCTGTGAGTGTAGGTTTTGATTACAGAGCTGTACAATTTCACAAACTCTTGCACAGTTCTCAGAAACTGTGCAGTTTATGTTGTTCCAGAAGCAAAAAAAGTTCCAGCAAAACTTTTGACATGCCATTTTTCTTCTTGCTTAAGTTTCTTGAGGGGTTGGGAACTCCAAATTCAACCCCAGTTGGGAAATTGATGAATTTCCATTCAATTCCATTCCTGGAGGGAGAGAGAGAGAGAACACACATAAGTAAAGGCAAGGAATTTGTGATCTTCCTGATGTTATTGGGCTTCAAATTCTATCAGCCCTAGCCAGCATAGCCTATGGGAAAGAATGATGGGAGCTGCAGTCCAGAAGCATCCGGAGGGCCACAATTGCTATGAAAAATCAGTAATCTTGAGTGTAAATATGGGTGGCCAAACACAAAACTGTTTAACTGAAATATTTCATTCTCTGAGGAGAGGGGATGATACGGGTCCTTAGCTGTGGGTTACGTGAGTCACCTTCCAGGTGGAAGCAGGAAGTTACATCAGGTCTTTTGTAATTCAGATCTCTTTGTCTCCTCCATCCTGAGTCCATGAGGCTAGTTCTAACTTCCTGCTTTGCCCAGCCGGTCTAGGATAAATCTCCTCCATCTATTCTTAATCCTTTGTTCTCTGTTTTCTCTGATTTCTTACTTTTCTTGCTCCTTAAGCCTTGCTCCTTCACTTTTCTTCCTTCCCAATTCAAATTTCCCTCTCTTAAAAAAAAAACAAAAACCAAAAAACCCCCTTTTCTTCTTCTCTTCTCGCAGCTTCTCCTCACTGCTCTTTCTCAATCCCCCTCCCTCCTCCTTTCCTCCTTCGGCTTCTTTCCTCCCTTGGCTCAGCAGAGATGGGAAGCAGCAAGCCGGTTCAGGAAATTCCCCCAGCAGACAGGAAAAACCTCCGGAGTGGCGGGGGATACCCATACTGACCCCGACAGCTCCGGGGTCATGCTGGATTGCGCGGAAGGTTGCCATTGCTGCCTCTGGTGACCCCCTACAGGGGGCCCCCAGATAGAGGCAGCACGGAAAGCCTCCCTGGCCATTGCGGCAGGGAGTGCTTCCGAAGCAGCAACGGTGCAACCCCCCCCCCTCTGAAGGGGAAGGAGGCGGCCACAAAGATGCGGAGGACTCCAGTGCAGCTAAAAAATGAAGCTGGCCTCCGAGGAGTTCCCTGGGGCCACAATTCACCATCCACCCCTGTGGAACTCCTGGCATGCGCCAGGTCCCTGCTGTCAAGGATGGATGGGGGCAGGAGCCCCAGGTCAGGTACAGGGGACCCTCGGGGGAGCGGGGATGAGACGTTTTTGGCTTTCTACCTCTCCCCACGCATTGTACCTTCCCTTCTCACGGGGAACACTGGGCTTAAAGAGGTATGGACCCCCAGTCAGGCATCTGGGTCCAGCGGGGGGAGCAGGGCTGAGTCCTCTCAGGCCACACTCCAGAACCCCTCTGGGAACCAAGGGGGAGGTGGAGGGGCAGTCACCCCGGCAGCCCCCCCACATGGAGCCATCTCTCATCGTCGGGGCAATGGGGAGGGCAAGGACGCGGCTTCCATGCTCAACCATATGTGTCATCAGTCCTCAGGGCTTCAACAAACCTTGGCCTACCAGACCACAGGCTCATAACCAACTTCTCTTCACCAGGTCTTAGCTCCCCAACTCCAAGCCTCCCAGGCTTTAGGCTCCCAGGCCTTGACCTCCCAGGCCTCAACCTCCCAGGCCTCAGCCTACTGCGGTGCTAGACATTACAGGGGGGGTACCTCCTCCTCCCACTCTTCCAGTGGGGAGGAGTCTGAAGTGGAGGAAGTCCAAGGAAGCATAGGTGACACCGGGGGGGGGTTGTGGCCCCCTCGCAGGTCATCGCAAGAAGTGCAAGGGAGTCATCAAGATAGCTCTAGAGCTTCTTTCTAGTGCACTACTATCTGATGAGGATTCATCCGAGGGCACCAGCGCCAGCACCTCTGCCTTGGGGGCCCTCCACATGAGTCAAGCAGTCAACAGTCATCCGTGATCCCGGGCCCAATCCAAGGGGCTTAAAAAATCTAGATCCGCCAACATGGCAGCTAAGGACAGACCTTCAAAGGCTGTTCTTAATGCCCTGCGCTCCAAAAAGAGGAAGGACCCTCCTTCCAACCATTCGTCTGAAAAGTCCCTTGGGGACTCCGAAGATGAGCAGCGGCTCATGGACACCATCAGGGGATCTGGGACCCCCGATGACAACGCACTGGAAATTCCGAACAACAAGGAGGAGGGTGAGATTTCTGACTCTGAGGCTTCCAAGCAGGAAGCCTCAGACAGGCTTTTTCAAGGGGACTTGCTCAACAAGATGCTAGCCACCCTTGAGATTTCCTCTTCCGCTCTGACTCCGACACCTTCAACGTCCTCTACCAGTGAGAAGGTAGCAGCAGTGATACGTACCATGTGCCCTAAGAAACCAGAGCTTCCCTTCCCAGAGGCCTTCTGGAATCTGATAACTGACGAGTGGGACAGGCCTTCCTTGGGAAGGAGGGGCACCATGGTGGTCTAGAAATACTACAATGCCAGCCAACACCACCTTGAAAGGCTGAAGCCACCGGTGGTCGACAAACCAGTTGCCTCCCTCGTCTCCAATTTTCTGGCTCCTAAGGAAGGCAAGGGTTCTCTGAGAGACCCAGATGAGAAAAGGGCTGACGGGGCCATTAAGAAGGCCCACAAAGTCTCTGCCCTGGGGGGTAGCTTTATCCCTCTTCTCAAAGGCCGCCATCATTTGGCTTCAAGAACTTATGGAGATACAAGACCTGGACCTGAGGGTACTTCACAATATGCTCCTGAGATTCTTATGTACCCTCTTCTTTATGGCAGATGTGGCTCAGGTCACCATGATCTTCTCAGCCAGATCCCTTGGGGCCCTGACACTGGCCAGGAGATCAATATGTCTGAAATACTGGCAAGTGGATGCTCCCACCAGAGCAGCCCTTGCCTCCACTGTGTTCAAGGGCCTCAAGCTCTTCAGCGAAGAGGCTCTGAAGGACATCCTAGTCAAGACCAAGGACAAGAAACAGGCAATGCCCTTTACTCTCAAGACGTCGGACAAGAAGAGTGGGAGACGCTCCTTTCAGACCTCCCACTCCTTTCGTTCCTCAAGGGGTTTTGAGAAACAGAGGAACTACAGTTCCTTTCCCCTCGCTTGGGTTAAGCCAAACTATGTCATCCAACAAGCCTCAGGGGCCCAGTCAAACACCAATCAAAGGGGAACCACCCAGCAACACCGGCGAGGCCCCCATCAACAATCCTGACTCGTAGTCACCCCCAGTGGGCAGCAGACTCAATGTGTTCCTTGCAGTTTGATCAAACTTTACAGCGGACAAGTGGGTGATTGCCACAATAGCCCAGGGCTACCGGATCAAGTTCGACACAAGACCAAGGGGCAGATTCCTTCCAGCTCCAGTTCCCAAAAAAAAACCCAAAAGCAAGGGACCTAATAACTGCCATGTCCCACCTACGGGACATCGCCACCATAGAAGAGGTTTCAGAGTCTCAACGTTTCTCAGGGTGTACTCTTTCTTCACGGTTCCAAAGAAGGACTGCAGCCACTGGTCCAAAGTACACCAACTCCAGCGTTACCTACAAATGATTCAGGATGGAGACATGTCCATCAGGGAGGTTCTGCAGCCGGGAGACTTTCTAGCCTCTCTGGATCTATCAGAAGCATACCTGCACATTATGATTCATGAGGACAGCAGGCAATACCTACGCTTCGTGTTCGGGGATCAACATTTCCAGTTCAGAGCCCTTCCCTTCAGTCTGGCCTCTGCACCAAAAGCCTTCACCAAGGTCCTCAGGATGGAGGAGACAAAGAGACCTGAATTACAAAAGACTGATGTAACTTCCTGCTTCCACCTGGGCAGTGACTGACTTAACCCACAGCTAAGGACCTGTATCATCCATTCCCCTCAAGAATGCACCTTCATGGTAAGTGACCAATGTGGCAGTTGGCAAGGGCATTGGAGTACTTAGGAATCAGTGTGGCAGAAAATTATAAAGATCTTATTTAAATGGCCATTTCTAAGTTATGATGCAAACTGAATACAAAATGTAATCATGTGAATCATGATGGAAATCCAAATTACAGCCATTGGGGGTTGCTGCTATGGGAAAGCTTTATTTCCTCTTTCAGACCAATCTGAATTTACATCCCAGACAGTATCTTTCAAAAATTACTAAAATTAACCGTTTTATGTGGATGAACAAAATAACTTAGAGAAGTAAGGAAGGGTGTGAGCAGGGTGAGGTGTATAGAGCCAGTTAGTAAACATTCTTATTCCAGACTTAATACATGCTAGTCCTTTTCTTTTGTGATTGCCTCTGCTTCATTTTTCAATTGCCTCTCTTTTAAATCAATACATGCTGCAAAATGGAACAGGTTGCGTTTGAGATCAGCTTCAGATCATGTTACAACAATTGCTGGCTAGAAAGGTAGTTTCTGAGAGAGAGAGAGAGAGAGAGAGAGAGAGAGAGAGAGAGAAGATCACAGATGCATCTGATCAGGAGACTTTAGACCATTCTTCTAACCAAGCCTTTCCCAACCTGGTGTTTTCCAAATACTTTGGACTATAGTTCATATCTGCCTCATCTAGTACAACTAGTGGTAAGGTTGCAAGAATGGAAACTGGAGACCAGGGCCCCTGTACCTTTAATGGTTGTGGATGACAAGCAGCACCTGCTGAAATTCCCTCTTCTGCACAACCAGTAAAGGTGTAGAAGCCTTCTCCAGTTTTCAGTCTGGCAACCCTAGGGATTATGAGGGTTGTAGTGAAAATCCTATGGAGGGCATCACATTGGGACATGCTATGCGAACTGCTAGGCTATACCAACTCTCATCTTGTATTTTCCCAGCTGGAACCTTTAAGAATACATTCTTTGTTACAAGCCCTTGTAAGTCTCATTTTTAAAATCTTCCTTGGATAGAATGTTTACCTTAATTACACCAGTACTGTCCTAAGAGAGTTGTTATATGTAATATTAGTGAGCTTAATTCATTTTTAATTAACTGTGGAGAAACAGGGGAATCTATTTTGGATCTAGTTACAGAATTTAATTCTGAAATGCTTATTTAGTCACAGATGAGGAATTTTATGGTAAATGATAGAGAAATCTATTAATTACAACACAGAAATTTTGCAACAGTATGATATAGGTCAAACAGTAAACATGGTACTCTCTTCAAAGTGCAGCTTCATAAATTATGGGAAACAAAGGAGTGTTTTTCAGAGATTTGTGTGCACAGCAGGGTGGTTCAATCAAAGGATATATTCCTGGTATGAGTGCCAGTCTCCTGCATTATCAAATTTTCCAACATTTGTCTCCCTCAGAAATAGTTCTGTATACATTAAGAACATAACCTGTGAAGTGTCCCAGTTAGCCTTCAAGTATTGTAAATCCACATCTTAAAATGCATGAGAACTGAGATTAGTCCATGTTGCCTAGCACTCTGTGTTGATCTGAGATGCTCCTTCACAAAGACTTTGAATCATGAATTACAGTCCCTTTTGCTCTGACTTTAAAAAAAAGGTTCATATATTTGAAACAGAGTGTGGGGATCGGTGAGATAGTGAAGATTCTTATGCTATGCAATGATGCAAGTGTCAAATGGAAAATAATGTACATTCCTTAAATATTTCGTATTGAAATTATCTCATGATTATTTGGGCATTCCCTCCTCCTCCTCCTTCATGATTAGCATACTTATGGTATGCTGTAGGAGATGTGGATTTACAATACTGAAGGCTAACTGGTAAGTAGTTTAACTTAATCCTCAATAGGCAAACAGATGCTCCCACCAAGTGCTTGGCATCTGGGGCTGTCAACAGTTATTAAAGAGAAGTTTAGATGAGATAAAATTATCACTAGGCCTCACGGAAAGACCAGCAAATAGAGAGCTGCATACCTGGGAAAGCATGCTGGTTTCAAGAAAGTAGCCCTTCTGCCTGTCTTTTGCTCCTCCACCAATTCCATTTCCCCCCAATTAGAATAGACCCATTGAAATGAATGGGACTTATTAGCTAACACTGATGGACATCTTACTGATTTCAGTTGGTACTCTAGTTGGGAATAAAATTGGATTTGGCCCCCTGCATTTGAGTGTAATTTATATATGAAGAATTCATCATTTGTGGAGCTTAAATAATGCAACCAACTTGCTCTCTATTTGAAGGTTTACTAGCTACAGCTTTATTGTTATATACAACAAAAAGTACTGTTTTGCAAATAACCTGCAATGTTATGTAAGAGTTTGGTAGTGGGAATGATAGGGATATATTTGGTAAGTAGCAATGACTCTTGGTAGTAAAAGTGTTAGGGACAGGCTTCTCTTTCTAGTATTTCTCTTTTGTTAGGCTCTAATGTAAATTGTTACAGATTGAGCGTCCCTTATCCAGAATTCCAAAATCTGAAATATTCCAAAATCTGAAATTGTCCACATGGGTGACTGAGAGACTGACACTTTTGCTTTCTAATGGTTCAATGTACACATGCTTTGTTTCATGCACAAAAATATTTTTTTAAATGTATAAAATTACCATCAAGCTATGTGTATGAGGTGTATATGAAACATAAATGAATTTTACCTTTAGACTTGGGTCCCATCACCAAGATATCTCATTATGTACATATATGCAAATACAGGTATTCCAAAATTTTAAAAAATTCTGAAATCCAAAACACTTCTGGTCCCTAGCATTTTGGATAAGGGATACTCAACCTGTCGTGAATTGTTTAGTCTTGTTGTTGTTATTAACTGCCTTCAGGTCAGCTTTGGCTCATGGCAATCACATTGATGAGATGTCTCCAAGACCCCCTGTCCTCAACCATCCTACTCAGGTCCTCAAATTCAAGCCTGTATCCTCCTTGATTGAGTCTATTCATCTAGTGTGCAGTCTTCCTCTCTTTTGTTTTCCCTTCACCTTTCCTAGCATTATTGACTCTTCTAGTGAGTTCTTTCTTCTTGTCCGAATTATGACAGCCTCAATCTGATAATCTTGGCTTCTAATAAGAGTTCAGGCTTGATCTGTTCTAAGACCCATTTGTTTGTCTTTTTGGCCATCCATGGGGACCTCAGGACTCTTTTCCAACACCACAAATCAAATGAGTTGATTTTCTTCCTGTCAGCTTTCTCCATTATCCAGCTCCAACAAAGGAGATAGGATAGTTTGAACTATCCGGATTTTAGTGCTCAGTTTCATATCTTTGCATTTTATCATCTTGCCCAGTTCTTTCATATCTGTCCTTCCCAGTCCCAGTCTTCTTCTGATTTCCTGGCTGCAGTCTCTGTTCTGGGCTATGATTGATCCAAGGAAAGGGAATTTTTTCACTATTTCAATTTCCTCATTGTCTATTTTGAATTTGTGTAAATCCTCTGTGGTCATTATTTTTGTTTTCTTACTGTTCAGCATTAAGTGTAGTTGTAGTGTTTGTTTAATACGGTAGTATGAGAGATCTAGCCTATTTGTATGACTATTTAAATCTTAACTTGTTAACTGTTATTAAATTAACTAGAAATGTTACATTTGATTATCCAGTTATTTTCCCCTGATGTTGCTATAACATGGCTTTTCCTTGGAAAAACAGTATAAAAGGAATGTTTGATGATGGGGATGATGACTGTATACAGTGTGGCATTGTTGAAGTAGATGAGGAAAATGGTACTTCTGATGTAATTTTCCTCACTTAACCAATCCAGTCATGGATTGTTTAGATATACCTAGTTCTTACTGAGCTTTGCTCCAGATTAAATGCATAGGATTGTAGCCTTAGTTGCCCTCTCCATAGCTTTTCAGCACAAGAGATAACTACAGAAACATATATGCAAAGAAACATTCATAAGTGGACAAGCAGTCTGTTTGATACATACTTTATCCTATTGCCAGAGTGATATGTGCACACCAAATCTCTCTGAATAGAAATGTGGTAAAAGAAATTCCTTTCCCCCCCCCCCGCTTTCTGGGTTCTGATATATGAGTAGGAAAGAGCAGTCACTGGAAAAATAATGTAGAGGGAGCTAGAGAGTTGGGAGGCAATGTTATCACTGTGGAAGAGGGGAGCCCCTTAGGATCTTGGTTGCCCCGAAAATGCCTTCCACTTCAAGTACTCTGGAAAGCCTTGGCAACAAGCCCTGGGATTGAAAATATTACTGCTCCATGCCAGGTCAGTAAAGGAGAAATCACCTATGATCTAGGACTTGACAAACATACCAGCCTGGTTTGTATTAAGGAGACCTGGCTGAAGGGAATTGGGGGTGAGGGGAGAGGATCCCAGCTCTGTCAAAGCCTGGGTTCTCTGTTGAGCAACAGGTGATGCCAGGGAGGGGGCATGGAGGTGTTCTATTGAGATTTCTTCTTCCTCACCAGGTGCCCCATCCCAAGAGCTCTTTGGAAAGTTGACACTGTGACAGTGAGGGCAGCAAAGAAATCATTTTTCTCTGCCACCATTGCATCTGTACTATGCCATCCATTGTATCTGCCTTAAGTGGTTAGGGACCTTTTACACTCTGCTTCACAAGAAGAGCACTTAGACCACTTAGGAGCTCACTGTAAAGAATTTACAGCACACTTTGCAGATAAAATCACTCAGACTAGGATGCTGTGGTTGATATAGGCCAATGGATATAATCTTGACTACTCATCCTGTGTTATTGCACGTTTCAATTTGTGTAGCCTGAGAATATGAATAGGATCCTTGGAGAGGAGAGACCACCACCTGTTTACTGAACCTGTGCCCGTCTTTACTTCTAGTCAGAGCATGACTGGCTGAGTAGATAAATGGCAAATGCCTCACTGCAGCAAGGCAGAGTTCTGTCTAAAAGAAGCTGTAGCAAAGCCTCTATTGAAAAAAAAAATCTTCCCTGAACCTATCTGTACTAGATAACTACCAGCCAGTCTCCAGGGTCCCCCTTTTGGGTAATATTCTAGAGCACATGGCAACCATACAGATCCAGTGGCTCCTGTATGAAATGGATTATGTAGGTTTATTTCCACTTGACTTCAGTCCTGGCTATGGGACAGACAGAGACAGCTTTGTTCCCCTTAATGGATAACCTGTGCTGAGAAATAGACAGAGAAAGTGTATCCCTGTTGGTTCTGTGAGACCACTCAGTGGCTTTCAGTACGGTTGGCCCTCCATATCCATGGGTTCCAGATCTGCAAATTCAACCAACCATGGAGTGAAAAAAAAATGAAAAAGAAATTCCAGTAATCCCTGCATGTGGCAATTCAGGGGCTACCAGAACATGTTGAAGTGTCTGTGGAACTGAGGTGACAGGTGCCCACCGAAGCTCGCAAGCTGGAAGAGATGGAGGCTATATTCATATTGCCACCATTTTATATAATTGGACTTGACCATACATGGATTTTGGAATCCATGGGGGATCCTGGAACCAATCCCCTGCAGATATCAAGGGCTGGCTGTACCATTCACCATGGTATCCTCTGAATTGCTTCTCTGAGATGGAACTTGAGGACATTGCTCTACAGTGGTTCCGGTCCTTCTTGGAGGGTCAAACTCAGGCACTAGAGCTCTCTGGCTTAGAATTATAAATATCCTCCCTAAATTATAGTATTATAATTGTGTAGTACAAAAGGGCCCCATTATTTGTAAGCGAATACTTTTCTGTGGATAGTTGCCTGCTCTTCAAAGTATGGTAGATGGCAATAAAAAATGATCCTTCTGAAAGACTTCTACTATGGATGATAATATTTATAAAGAGCAAAAAGCCCAGTTAATAATAAATGGAGATAAAACTGATGCCTTTCCAATTAAAAAGGGGATACCACAATGTTGTCCTCTTTCCCCACTGCTTTTTATAACTACTGTAGAAATTTTAAATTGAAATCTGAGAGCAAACAATAGAATCCAAGGAATAAGTATTAAAGGACATGAATCTCTTAAAAAACCGGAAACAAAATATTGGAGATTTGATGAAAACTTTTAAAGAATTCGGAGAGGTAACAGGCTTCAAATTAAACAAAAATAAAACACAAATCCTATTGAAAAAATTAGATGAAATGGAACTTCAAGCAATCTCTGGCTGCAAAATAGAAAAAAAAATATCTGGGACTATGGATTACAAAAAGGAACATTGACCTCTACGACAATAATTATGGCAAAGTATGGAAAGAGATAAAGAGAGATCTGGAAAAATGGTCCAAATTAAACTTATCAATTCTGGGGAAAATAGCAGCAATTAAAATGAATGTGATAAAAACATTCCGATAATAGCAATAGAGAAACCTTTCTCCAATTGGCAAAGAGAACTCAGTAAATTCATTTAGGAAGGATAGAAACCCAGAATAAAAAGGGAAATCTTAATAGATACAAAAGAAAGAGGTAGTGTCAATCTACCCAATCTAAAGCTGTATTATTATCCCAGCACTATAATTTGTATACTAGAATGTAGTATACTACTACAAGATGTAAAATTACTAAACTTAGAAAGGTTTAACCTCAGCTATGGCTGGCACGCATATATTGGATATGGAAAAGCAAAAATAAATAAAGAATTCAATGGCCACATAGAATCATAGAATCATAGAGTTGGAAGAGACCACAAGGGCCATCCATTATCAGAAGAGCTTTATTAAAAGTATGGGGAAAACAAAATAACCAAAACGGTTTTACAGGAAGATACCTCTGGATTTCCCTTCAAGAGGCTTTCATGAATAGATGGAAAAGTACAGAGACCTGGCAGAGATACTGTGATTTATTATACAGTAGCACCCCTGCATCCGCAGGGGATTAGTTCTGCCCACCATGGATGGTGAAATCTACAGATAATAGTGAACGCCCTGGAGGAGGAGGGAGGGAGGGAGGCTCGTAGCCCAGGCCACCGCAACCCAGCTCACCTAGGCCATGGCCTCCCAGGCCTTCTCTGATGCTGATGCCTCTGCCACAGCCATCATGCCCCCATGACCTCCGCCACTGCCACAAGCCCCGCCTCTTCCTCCCTATCCCCATCGTCCTTACTTGTAGATGAGTCCATCTCCACAGTTGAGCATCTGCTGCTCTGTGAGTGTTGTTGGGCACATAACCGGTGCCACCACTGATCAGGTAACTGGCCATGCTGCCATGATTGGGCATCAGGGGCTTCAGCCGGGCTCCACCACATGGCTGCGGCTGCCTCCCTCCCTCTATGGCACACACTCTGCTTCTGCCTCCTCCTCCCCTTCTTCCCCACAGCCACCTCCGCTGCGCGCCCGCATCGCCATAATGCTGCTGCAGCCTCCCAGGCCTCCACCGCCACCACCGCTGCACACCCCACCACTACCACCAGAGCCATCTCCTCCCTCCCCGTCCATCCCCTGGCTGTTGCCATCGCGGATAATTGAACCAGCAGATGGCAAATCAGTGGATGGCAAGGTGCTACTGTATATAGAAAGTGAAGGATAAACTGCATTGGTTTACATATGCAAAAATTAAAGATTCAAAACTGACTTAAAAGATGAAGGATTTGAAGAAAAAGAAAGTGAATTAGATAAAATTATACATGGGACAAACAAGAATAAAATCACTAAACTATGCAAACTTTTAATAACAAGAAAGCTAGAACAAGAAGAGATTAAGGACTCAATGATAAAATGGGCTACAGACCTGGGATATAATCTTGAACTAGAAGCCTGGGTAAATGCCAGGAAAAAATCAAACAAATTTACAGCAAGTCAAAATTTAAAAGAAAATTACCTTAAAATAACTCAAAGATGGTACTATTCCCCAGAAAAAAACAGGAAAAAGACTACAACTCTGATAACAGAAATTGCTGGAAATGCCAAAAACAGCTGAGAACCTTTTTCTATACCTGGTTGGACTGCAGCCTAATCAAGAAATTCTGGGGGGAAATCCATATGACGATTAAAAAATACTAAATATTCAATTCCCCATGAAGCCTGAATTATATTTGGTAAACATGACCCACATACTTAAAAAAGAAGATGAAAAAACTTTCTGGAAGTCAATTTGTTATATGGTCACAGCTGCCAGGCTAATAATTGCCCAGAGATGGAAGAAAAAGGACAGACATCCCAAGTGTAGAAGATTGGTTACTAAAGCTAGCAGATATGGCCTGTACAGACAAACTGTCATTGGAATTAATTGAAAAACCTACCCAAACACGAATCTGCAATTGGAATTTAGTTATGGAATATTGGGGAAAGAGATGGGATATATAAGAGCCACTGAGGTGTTAAGACAACAACCCACTTTTTTTTAACATAAATGCAAATAGAGGATGTGTAAACATAGATAAAATTGGATAGTTAAATACATGTATAATGTATGCAAAAATGTATTAATCCAGGAGACAGCATCAATTGAAGTTTCAAGAAAGGAAAATACAGTACGTATAAGCTGGGTTCAAGACAATTTTAATTAAAAATTTTCAAGAGATACAAAGATGGTTAAAGTAAGAATAATCTACCTTTTAAAGACTGAAAGTACAAATAGGAAGTCAATATTGTAAAACACAAAAACTGCAGTAAGAATAGGAAATTGTTTTCTTTTTTGAGAGATATTTGTATGGATGTACATGGAGGAGAAAGGAAATGGCAAGTATGAGGGTAAGAGGAAGTGTAGAAAGAGGAGTGTAAGGAGGAGTATGAAGGTAGAGAGGCAGGATGAAGAAGTTGTAAGAAGAGTAGAATAGAGTAAAGTATGGATACGAGATAAAATGGGATTAGGATGTGTGTAATGATGTAAGATAAATGTAATATTTAGATAACATTTACTATCATTATGCTTCTTATATGTGTTCCAAATTTGTTCTTTCTTTTTGATCTACTGACACTTGTTATACTTAATCTGGGACATATGAATATTTGTTTGGTTGATTTATGTTGTCTTGCTTGTTTGATTTAATTGTTTTCCTTGATTGTTTTGACTGTTTGAATTTTTTCTATAAATATAACAATTAAAAAAAAAAGATCCTTCATGTTAAGCACATTGTTTTCTCCGTCTGTGTGGCAACAGTGCTTCCTCTGAATGAGCATGCTCATAGTAGGCAATGCTTCAGATGCATTGCCTGCAGAGCAGTGGGCAAAACATAGCACAACACCCACACTGCCCTGCTGAGGTCACTGGAGTTCATAATTACGTACCTGGTTCAGAGTACAAATTAATCCTGCTCTGATGATTACAAATTGAGCTTCCTTTCTTCAGAAATGTTTCTTCTGCTCTTCATATAATCAGAGATTCTGCATTCAGCAGACCTGTTGCCCAAAGCATGCTCTTAAATCCCATTTTGGGAGAAAGGCAGGATATGAATCCAATCAATCAGTCATACAGTGCATTGCAGAAGTACCCACCTCTACCTTTGACTTTCCCACATTTTGTTGTGTTATATCCTATAATTGGAATAGATTTTTATTTGGTGTTGTTACCACTTGATGTATTCAAGACAATCAGTACTGCGAAGGTGCAAAATATTTTTATTGTGGCATGAAAATTAAGTAAACAAAATCGGCCCTGATTGGTTGCATACATATTCATCCCTCTGAGTCAGTACTTGGTAGTAACATGTTTAGTAGCAGTTATAGCTGCAAGTCTTCTGTAAATCTCTATCAGCTTTGTACCACTGGATCCTGCCATTTTTGCCCATTGAAAATTGCTGTGTTCTGTCAGATTGGATGAGGACTATTGATCAATAGCAGCTTTCACATCTTGCCCCAGATTCTCAATCAGATTGAGGTCTGGGCTTTGACTGGGCCATTCTAAGACATTCTTGTTGTTAAACTACTTTGGTATTGCATTGGCTGTGAATTTAGGGTCACTGTCCTGCTGGAAGATGAACTTCCACTCCAGTCCCAGGTCCCTTGCAGACTTGCCCTCAATCTCAGAGTTTTCCAGTCTGCTGAGGAAAAGCATCTCTACAAAATGCTGATGCTACCGCCAGACTTCACCATAGGGATGGTGTTCTCAGAGAATGAGCACTGTTGGCTTTGCACTACACACAATGTTTTGCAGCAAGACTAGAAAGTTCAATTTTGGTCTCATCAGATCAGATAACAGTTTCTTACATGTTTGTTGTGCCACCAACATGCCTTTTGGTAAACTCCAAAGGGGCTTTAATATGAGTTTGTTTCAGCAATGACTTTCTTATCACCACTCTTCCATAATGCCAAGCTTGTGGAGCAACCAGGTGATAATTTTCCCATGGATGGTTTCTGTCATCCTAGTTGTGGATCTCTCCAGTTCATCCAGAGTTACCATTGGCCTCTTGGCTGCTTCTCTGACTATAGCAATGTCTTCCTTACCCATTCACTAAGTTTTGGTGGGCAGTCTTCTCTAGGCAGAATCACAGTTGAGCTATATTGTTTCAGTTTCGTAGTAATGGATTTTATAGTGCTCTGGGGGATGCTCTTAGTTTGGGATATCTTTTATAACCCACGCCTGACTGGTGCTTCTCCACAACTTTATGCCAGATTTGTTTAGAGAACTCCTTGGGCTTCCTGATGCTGTTTGTTTAGATATGTTCTCCAGCAAACTCTGGGCACTGGAATTGCACACATATGGGTGATTTCAAATACTTGTGTGACTTTGGGAGACAGTGGGCTGCACCAGAGCTTATTTTGGTGTTTCACAGAAAAGGGAGGTGAATACTCATGCGACTAAGTGCCAGTGTGTTTTTGTTTACTTAAATGTTTGTGTCACAGTAAAATATTATTGTGCAATGTGGAAAGTCAAAGGGTGTGTGTGAATACTCCTACAAGACACTGTAGGTACATGAACAAACCTTTTTTTATTCCTCATAAAGCTGTTGCTGTTACTAGACCACCTAACCAAATGTTATTTTTTTTCTAATTGATTTCTTTCTTGTAAACATTTTATACACAGTTACAGCCCCAGACTAAATCCAAAACTCTCTCCTGCTCCTAGTCATGTTTGTTTTGTGAGAGGTGGTCATGCCAAGCCTCAGGAAGCAATAAAAAAAGATGTATGTACATCAAACCATCAGTAAGTGCGCACTAGCAATTATTATCTGAAAAGGAACTCCTAAAGGAGATTATGGGCTTTTCCCAAATGCTTGCGGAGAGCTGATAAATACTCAGCCAATTCAAGATTGTTGGCTCATCCCTAGTGCAGACCTAGGTGTCATCTGTAGTCTGTGGAATACTAGCTCCAGCTTTTCAGCTTTGCTCCTATGCTAACTTGATTATCATTAAAGAGAGGGAAAGTATACAAGGAATCTTGTAGCACCTTTGAGACTGAGAGATAGCAGTTTTCATAGAGTCAATCAAGTTCATCAGGTGCAGACTGCATAGACAACATCTATGAAAGGTTGTGCTACAAACTTTTTTCTTCCAGTTAGTCTCAAAGATGGTACAAGATCTCCTTGTATGCTGACACAGACTAATATTGCTATGTCTTCGAATACTACTGCCAAGAGAAAAAAATGTTTTGCTGCACTCTTTACTTAGAAGATACCCAAAGAGAATTTAGAGAAAGCGGCATAGCTCGGAGCCATTTTTCGTACCAAGATAAGGAAAGTTCATCCCATAGGCCATATGTACCACCCCTTTCTCATAACCCAAAAGCATCCATCAGGAAACTTCCCTAGCCCCCAGACTCGCCCAAATTTCTCTTTAATGTTGGGGCAATTTCATACACCAAGAAGTTGTGCAAAACCACTCACAACTGCTACAAAACAAAGTGCTTTTGCACCACACCACACCTCCAGAGACAAAAACACTGTCAGAAAATGAGCCAAAAAATTAATTGAAAGTGATGTTATAGACATTATCAGACATGGCAAACACTGTGGGATTATGACATCAGGGTAGCACAAATGGGCCCTGCTATCGCACGCCATTGTCCTCACATTATTACCCTGTACTCCAGGTGTGAAAAAGGTGTTCTTTCTCATTCACAGGACAAGCTATGAATAGATTGTCAATAGCACTCTTTTCATGCTATTAACCACGTGCAAAACCACATCCTGTTGTAATTGTGAGATTACAGAATGAATGGGTGGTCCTCAGCAAGAAAGTGTCCGGGTGAGAACATGAAAACGAAGCACAGGATGCTCTTTTTATGAACTGTCCCCTTTAGTTTACATGTTTTCAGGTTTGTTTCAGTGCTTGTGTTTTCATTTACTTTGTTAATTAAGGGTTTTTTGGAGTTTTAAGTGCTCTTGCGTCTTCTTGCGAGAACTGCCGAAATCTCACCCATGCCAAATCTCAGAAGTAAACTTCCATTCTTGAAGCACTAGTGGTCTTCATGCAATAATTCTGTGGCATTTCTTTCACGTGATTACAGCTACATGCAATAATAAGTGTTATAATGCCATGAAATTCCCACTATGTTCATTCCCAGAATTACAGCGTTTTTAGATACTAGTCTGATAATGTCATGTTATTTCTGGTTTAGTTGTGTTAAGTGGCAAACCACTGTAGTTTCTGTGTTCTGCACAGTTGCCCACCACTGCTTTAAAGCATAGGAGCCAGCTGTGTGTGTGTTCTCTTCCTACATAAGAATAATCATGGAGTTGATCTATGTGGGCAGAGAACCTTTAACACTTTAATTCCACCCACACACATACTGTGGTCCTTACCTGGACTGTGGCCCTGCCCATGCAGTTTGCCTAGGACAATCCAGATTAGGGACTATGGCATGATGGAGGAGGGGGTGCAGAGTTTTTCAAACCCATCCCACCCTATATTTAAACTTGATCAGGAAGAAATTAACAACAACAAAATCCCTGCTTGCTGTATAATAACAGTAAGATGTAGATTGGTTCTCATGTTTTGTGGGCAGCAGGTCTCTTATTCAAGCTCTAAAATCTTCAGGCAAGGTTAGGAAAGTCCCCTGTCTGAAAGGCTGGGAGAGCTGCTGCTGCCAGCCAGTGTATTTGATGCTGAGCGAGGTGGACAAAAAAACCCCCATCTTCTTAAAGCAGCTTCTTGCGCTTCTAGTACACTCCTATTTTTAGGGATTTAATTAAATTCCACAAACAAGTAGTTCACCACATATGACAGGATTTGACAGTGATATTGTTCCCTCTGATATAGAAGAGTATGCTTTCATTGATCTGACTGTTGGTAGAGTAGACAATAACCAGCTTCTTCCGCCATAATGAGCTGCTAGTGCTGAGAAGCAATTCATTAATTTTGTGCTGAAACACCATGAAAACTCAACAAGGCAGGCTAATGCCCTGGTTTCGGGGTAAATCCTTAGAGGGTAGAACTGTGTCTTTCAGTCCTTGCAAATTTAGCTGGCTTTCAGTGAGACAGCAATTTTATAACAACATTTTGTGCTACTTTGTACCACTAAAGGTTCAGAAGCCTTTTGCAAAATCTTGGTTTCTCTGTGTTCATGTGTTTGCACACAGACCTGTCACATAAACACAAAGTTACAGATCAAGTAAGAGCTATTTTGAAGCAGATTCACTAACTGAAGAAGAAAAATCTTCTTTATGCACTGGAAAGAAAAATCTCCTCCATGATGGATAAAGGCTGTTAAGTCTGAAGTGACTGCTTAACAAAAGAGGCCATTTTCACTTCTTTTTCCTAATTATCTCACTTCTTTATGCTATGGGTTGTCTCTAACTGCAGCAGGCCATAATGCACAGAGCTGTGTTGCTTATCCTTTAATGCTAGAGCAATCTGTGTGGCCTGCCCTGAATTTATCTTCTTCTCCATTCTTAGTATTTAAGAGACCCCACAATTATGGGGTTGCGCAAACTGTGGGGCTGGTGTAAAGAATTTTACTTTGGTAGTTAAACCTTTTCTGGTAAGCCTTTCTGATAAAGTTCTGCTCTGTGTGTATTTTACTATTAATGGGGAGTGTAGTTACATGATACTCTATATTAATTTTGAGAGCCATCATGGTGTAGTGGTTTGATTGTTAGACTAGAACTATAAGAGGCCAGGGTACAAATTCCTGCTTCGCCATGGAAACCCACTGGTTGATCTTGAGCAAGTCATACTTGCTCAGGCTTAGAGGAAGGTAATGGCAAACCTTCTCTGAATATGTCTTGTCATGAAGATCCCAGGACAGGGTCACCATAGGTTGGAATCAGCATGGAGTGTTGGATGGGTTTTGAGAGATCAGGGTTTGAATCCCTGCTTAGCCATGCCAACCCCCTGGGTGACCTTGGGCAGTTTGCAATATCTCAACATGAGGAGAAGGCAAGGCAAACCCACTCTGAAGAAAATTTGTCAATAAAACACATAATAGCATTGCTTTAGGGTCGCCGTAAGTTGGAATTGACAGAGCAACAAAAGTACTGATTGTTTATATTGTTTTATATTGTATATCTTATTGCTATTTCATATAGCATTGAACTTGGAGATCTCTAGATGTAAGAGAATTACTTCTAAATAAATGGGGGCAGTGTTTGATAGATTGACTGACTGATTAATAAGGATTAATTCCTGGCATTCTATGTGCTATGTGAAAGATTAAGATGCCAAATTTGCTTTCTCACCGTTTGAATTCAAATCTTAACTTGGTAAAAATTGGAATTGATACTAGTGCTCTGATTATCCATGATTCTGCATTAAAATGTCTTTGTTTTATAACTTTCTAGAATAGGCATTGTTGTTCAGGTGGCTCTACTCAGTGACTGTTAATCATTAAAGCCTGTCTTCACTGAAAAAGTGTGAAACAGTAAATGATTAATCTAATTTTTAAAAGCTTTTTCAACCAAGTGAGAGAGTATTATTTTTACATGTACATTATAGTGTTGGAAATATAAAAGGTATTGATAATATTGCCAGCCATAAATTTTTAAGATGCCTGCAGTATTTTTCTTTCTTTCTTTTTTTTAAAGTGCCAGTGATGGCTCCTCTTGTCTTTTTTTGTTTTTCTTGAGGCAAGCATGATACATATTCCTTCATTATTTTATTTTGAACACAGATTGCAACCCAAGCTGCTGTTATGGTTAGCTCCATGAAAATTGCACAACATGAAGAGGGCAGTCTTTATACACTGCACAGATTGTCATGATTAAAGATGGCAACACTGAGGGAAAGGAGTGAGGTCCAATATATAAAATTAGCAGAATTTCCTTTAAAAATGGCTGGACTCCACTATTCAGACTGCAGATATAGGGATGCATGTTTGAATACTCCTCCATCTAAAACAGAGGAAAGTGAGGTCCCCAAGCCTGATGTGTGCCCTGAAGCCCCCTCCATGAGTATTAAAGCCCCCTGGACCTTCCTAATTTTTTAAAAAAATTCACCCCCCCCAACTTTCTTTTCCCTCAATTTCACCTTCAAAATGGTGACAGAAAGTGATGTGATATAACTTCTGATGTGGGTTTCTATGACTGAGCAGGGTGTCTTCCAGTGTCCTAGTCCAACACTCATCTTGCAGGTACCTAACACAAAGGAGAAATGGAGAGGAAACAAGGTATTTTTTATCATGCTCAGGGGGTCAGGGAGTGGAAAATTCATTCCTTGCCCTCAAAGAGTTACCTTCCCTGATCTAGGAGTTTGTTATACATAAAAATAGAGGATGGGGTTAGTTTAAATGTCTCCCTGAAATGCTATTTTCTTACGTGTAGGAGAGTTTTTCCAGAACTTAGAATTTATTTATCCTCAGAGTAATTCATCCCCATTACGGCTTTGCAAACAATTTGGCTGAATCCTGAATAATGAAGTACAGTTGCCCCTCTACATTCGCAGCTTTAACTTTTGCGGCTTTGATTATTCACAGTTTTTGGGAGCACCCCCCTCCCAAAAGTGGCAACGGGGCTTTAGAAGCCCCGTTGCTGCTTGTGAGAGGGTGGGGGTGGGTGGAGAGGAGCAGCGACGGGGGCCTCAAAAGCCCCCATCACTGCTTCTGAGAGGGCAGGGGGTGGGTGGAGAGGAGCAGCGAAGGGGGCCTCAAAAGCCCCCGTCGCTGCTTCTGGGAGGGTGGGGGTGGAGAGGAGCAGTGACGGGGGCCTCAAAAGCCCCTGTTGCTGCTTGTGGGAGGGCGGGGGGTTAAGAGGAGCAGCAACAGGGGCCTCAAAAGCCCCCGTTGCTGCTTCTGAGAGGGCGGGTTGTGGGTGGAGAGGAGCAGCCATGGGGGCCTCAAAAGCCCCCGTCGCTGCTTGTGGGAGGGCAGGGGGTGGTGGAGAGGAGCAGCGACATGGCTTCAGAAGCCCCCATCGCTGCTTCTGGGAGGGCCAGGGGATGTAGACGAGCAACGATGGGGGCCTCAGAAGCCCCCGTCACTGCTTCTGGGAGGGTGGGGGGGGGTTCTGGGAGGGCGTGGCGTAACCTATTTTTTATTCACGTTTTTTTCACATTTGCGGGGGTCTTGCAGGCCTAATCCCCGTGAATGTGCACGGACAACTGTACTGTAAATAAGTACTTTATTTCAGAGCATATTGGATTGACTCAATTTGGTTCCAGAGAAAATCAGCACAGTCTAAAGTGCTGCAAATTGTTCCAGGCATCAAAAATGTGGGGTAGGGGGAGAGATAAGACAGTGTTCTTCCAACCCGACCATACAAAGAAGATGCCAAAGTGATGTGAGGCAGAGTGGGAGGTGGGGCTATGCTGTGCTCATTGAGAGCTCTGTTGTACAATGCAGGATATTACAGTATTCTCACCAGTACACTACACTCACAGTTCTTGTGGGAAAGGAGATTGTGAAAGGTCATTCATGTGACACAGTAAGTCTTCTCTTTAGTTTCTTCATTCTGTGTTAGTAGCAGGTCATGAAAGAACTATGGCAAGGGGTGGAAAGTTGAGCCTTTCTTTAATTTCCCTTTGTCTTGTTGAGTTGAATTACTTACCCTTTTGTCTGCCTTTCGGTTTAATGAAATTGTGTGTTTGTAACAAAACTTATTTCCCCCCAGCCTTTGCTGTTGTTCTTGTTATTTAAACAATAAGTTACTCAAGTCTTATATAGAAGGAGAATCATCACAGAAAAGGCAGGACATTATCAGAGCCCATTTTGGGGTGTGAGGTCCCCAGGATTACTGTCTGTCATCATCATTATAATCTGTCTGAAACTGGATTGTTTTATTCCCATACTTGTGTTCCAGACCTTATGGAGATGTAGAGGGGGGCATTTTGGTTTTTCACTGCAGGTCACTGGGAAGGACTATTTTGGGTTTGGATTGGGTCTAAACTGATCCAATTGTCTAATCAGCCCCAATTGCTTTTTAGAGTGGAAAAGCAATTAATAGTTTGTTAGTTGCTATGGTGTTTAAGAAACAAAAAATAATAATAATCATTTATTGTGTTACTATTCCCATTCCTAGGTGCTTTCTATTACTTTCTATTCCTTTTTATGGGTGGGCTAATTAATAAGAGATGGTTGGTATAAAACATCCAGTCCTCTCAAAATTCCTTCCAAAAGTAACTTTTAAAATTACCCGGAAAATATTACACACTTACTCCATCATTTCCATTCATTATGTTATTTTTGGAATGTAACTTCATTATACTTTAGTTACCAAAGACCATAGCTACAGCTAGGTAACTATGTTGCCTGTAACTCACTGCTTCTAAGGTCTGGATTTTTTTTCCTGCTGTGGAAGAGCACACAATATGGTCCTGGGGGTGGGGGGGTGGAACTTACCATGAATTTGCAGACTGTATACATTAGATCCAAGTTACCTGGGCTTTAGACAGCAAAATCCACACTGACAATGGAAGCATTCAGGCATTATTTCTCCTTATGATCTTTCCTTCGCAAAGCCAGCCAAACTCTTTCCCTTGGAGCTTTCCCTTGGAAGCTTTTCATATTAAGCCTCCTTTCAGAAATGACTAGACTTGGGAGCTCTACAGACTGATCCTGATTTAAGCTTTTATACCACTATTGAAATGTAACATTGTTGGCAGAATATTAGATCAATGCTCACATTTAGTTGACTCAGATGGGTTATAGTTTTCCCTTTGATATCTGACTGGCGAATTCTTATTTATAGTAGCAAAATTCAGTAGATTGCAGGCCTAAATACCCTAAAGTCAGCAGATCCTGTCTGATCTTGGATGCTAAGCATGGAAACCCTCATTAGTACTTGGATGGAAGACCACCAATGAATAGCAGGTGCTGTAGACTATGTTTCAGAAGAAGGAACTGGCAGAACCACCCTTGACTCTTCCTTTCCTAAGAAAACCCTATGAAATTTATGGGGTTGCCATAAGTTGATAGGCGACTTGAAGGCACATATGCATGCACGCACACACGTGCACACATACACACACATACACACACACACACAAACAGTTCCACATAGCTCTAAAGACAAGTATGTTTATGCCATTTAGTCACACCTTGCTTTGGATAAACTACTCTCAGGTTATTTACTTTTTCAGGCCTCTATTATTTGAATTTTAGTAATCTGAAATTCTTTCTAATTCATGTAAGTTGGTTCAGACATTCCCTACATTCAGCTGTGAGCTCTACGTCCATTACTTCAC
This sequence comes from Gambelia wislizenii, assembly GCA_030847615.1. NCBI lineage: Eukaryota > Metazoa > Chordata > Lepidosauria > Squamata > Crotaphytidae > Gambelia > Gambelia wislizenii. The sequence goes on from JAUMIR010000003.1 coordinate 217,363,957, forward strand.
AGAAGAGTTTCTTCCTCTGAAGATGTTTTCTGGTGTCAGGCAGAAATGAATAGACCAAAATACAATCTCGCCCCCAAAGCAGGGCATGCCACTAATATAGTCCACTGCACCTAGTATTTGTTGGCACTTTCCCATCCAAGTACTAACTAGGGCTGACCCTGCTTAACTTCCAAGATCAGACAGGATCTGGACTGAGGTGAAAATACAATATAGTATTGCTCTTCAAATACCTGAAGGTGTCTCCATCTAGAAGAAGGCAAAGATTACTGTTATCTACTGCCCAACAGGTACAACTAGATCTAATAGCTATAGGTTTTAGGAAGATAGATTCTTGATTGAACATTAAGAGGAATGTTTTGATGGAAAGATCACATCTACAATAGAACCAGTTATCTAGGCGTAATCCACACTACACAAATAATCCAGTTTGAAACTGGATTATTTGCCATGGCTCCTTCCTATGTAACCATGGGATTTGTAGTTTTACAAGGTCTTTAGCATTCTCTGCCAAAGAGTGCTGGAGCCTCACCAAAGTACAAACCCCAGGGTTCCAGAGGAAGGAGCCATGGTAAATAATCCAGTTTCAAACTGGATTATTTGTGTAGGGTAGATGTACCCCAAGATGAGTGGCCATACCTTAATATCTTCATACCTCGATATCTTCAGTCGTACTGTTTTCTATGTTTGGATCTCCCCAGCAGATTGGACTAAATACCAACTCTGTTAATACTGGCACTCACTAGAACACAATTGACTGTTTTCCTCCTGATGAGTTTTGAAAGGTAACATTCTTTCTGTGACAAGTAAAAGGAAATACTGTTTAAATAGAGAAAGGAGAAGGTGCGTGTTACTTGGGTTTATATGCAAGTAACCTTACAGGAGAGAGACAAGGTTATGTAATTCATGTATAAAATGTTGCCAGCAGCTTGGAAGTGATAGGCAAGCTGAAGCTACAAGGCCACCTTTTCATACTGTGGAAAAGTACTGTATTTAAAACCAGTGAAAAGAGTTATTCAGCTGGCTGCATGAGTGAATTAAGCTGGCAGTATGTATCTTTCATGACAGTTTGTATTTCAAGCCAAGAGAACCTGCGCAGACGATTGAAGGTGAATTCTGGGAAGCGGTTAAAAAGTAGAAAACAAGTAAGAATGTATCTGTAAAGCTCTGGTGCAACCTTCTTTCATGAAGTTATTCCACAGTAAACAGAACAATATGCAGAATGTAATCCCCCTTTGTACTTACCTTAATGATATGACCACAAGAAACACTGTATCAGAATTACAGTGCCTGAATGCTAAGGTTCTTCATCGTGGCCTCTGTGCCTCACACAAATGGGTCTTGCACCTGCACAGATCCATCTATGTAACCTTCCAGAGCTTTGTAGTTTTTGGCCACCCCCTTTTGGTGTGAACATTAATAGTGCCAAGAACTACTCCTTCTCATTTCCTTTTTGTCTGTCATGGTGTTCTCGGATAGCTTCCAGTGTTGAGTAATTTTCCCTTTGTTCTTTCTAGTTTTTCCCTTCGTTCTTCTCCCCTGGTGTTTCTCTCTATATCAAAAAAGTAGTAATTGATAGCTCATCTTCTCCCCCCCTCCTCTACTTTGCTTGGTGGCTGGTTACTCCCTTTTGTATGATCTCAAGAGCTCTTTTCAAAAACTACACCTCCTGCAGTGGCAAGATCACTAGTTCCGAAGGCCATTCCCAATGCTTGTTTTGCCTGGATGAGGGCCATTTAGTTAATTCTTGCTTGATTTGGAAATGGTATATAACTCAGGGACTACAGAATATACCTCTGTCTTTGGGAACAGTCTCTAAAGGTTGCAGACATTACCACTCAGAATTGGCCCCTTTGTTCTGCTTCAGTGTCAGTTTGCAAGAAATGCCCCCTCTCGGAGGTTCTCTCAGTCCAAATACACATGGCCCTCCACTGGCTTCAGATGCCAGATCCACTGTTTCCCCACTGCTTCCTGAGGCTCAAGGTGGCCAAGATATGGACCAGCCCCCACCAACCCAAGACAGATCCATTTCTATACTGCCAGAGCCTAGTAAATCACAAAAGAGAGGTGCTGTTGATTCAACAGCCCCCTCATAAATAGAAGAGAAGGGTTAAAGAGACATGGAAGGCTGCTCCATTGATGACGACTACTATTGCTACTACTAAATTATAGCAACTGCCACTCTGTCCATCATCTGGTGTCACCCTGCCCTTCTTTTCCCACTGTTGACTTAACTGTTATCGACGATCTTATCTGTATCATGAAGCTATTGGTACAGGAGGTGCTGTGAGTAGTATGCACACAGACTGACAAACCCTCAACAGAGCAATTCATTCAAGTCATTGCAACTCATTTACGGCCTCCGGTTCTAGGCTCCCAAGAGAGCTCACCAGCCCATCGGCCTCCTTGCCTCTTACCTTGACCAACTACTCTGCCACCTCACCAAGAGTCCTGTTCCTTGGGGCACTCCCATGTGCCAGACAGACAGGAATCTCATCCAATCTAATACCATTCTCCATCTCTGGACTGTGTGAGCTGCAGATCATGCTCAGTATGATGCCATTCCCCTTCCCTGGACCATATGAGTGCCTATGTGGTCAGTGCTCCAAGATGGCAGGGTATTGGTCATCACTCTCAGTACTGCCAATACTGATACCATGACAACTCCCCAGGCTCAGAATCGGCCTTGTCTGACTGTTATATATACAAGCCACCCTGGACAGAATCACTGGTAGCCTTCTTACCTGTGCTGCCATGTGATGCTCATTACTTGAACATTACCTAAACATTGTTACGACTCCCCCCAGCATTACACCAAGTACTGTGGGACTGTCCCTCACCACCAGTTACTGGCAAAGTGTTAATACAATCAAGAAAAAAGACCCTTCATTGTGCCACCTCTTTCCCTCAACAGTAGATTCCAATAGCTACTATTTCTAGGCCTCTGGACTGAGACATTGCTCCTGTACTGACAGCTACCATCTCTGGACCAAGATTCTTACGTGGCTTTTCCCACTTCTACCCACCTGTCAGAGACCCTGTTCCACCTTGATCTCTCTCATTTGTTCTATCACAACTGATGAAGAAGCCCTTTGAGCCAGAGGATACCATGGATCTTTGACTCCTCATTCAAGATGATTTTTCTAGTAACAATCACCTCCATCAAGCAGGCTGGTGAACTTTGTGCTTTCCAGCTGGACCAGTCCTATATGATTTTCCATAAGGTGATCTCCCTGTTCCACTTCAACCAAGATATTGTGTTGCCAGTCTTTCATAAAGTCCCTTCCTCCCAGTTGGAAAAGGACTTGCATTTTCTGGACATTCGGCCAGCCTTAGCCTACTATACTTAGCTCCTATGAGGAAGTCTCCTAGACTATTTTTCTGCTATGAGGGCTGGAAGGTGGGCTTCCCAGTCTCTTCACAGAGGCTGTCCAAATGGGTGGTTGAATTGATCAATCTGGCATACCAGCTCACCAAGAAACCTGAACTGCTGGGCCTTAGGTCCCACTTTTCCCACACAGTGTCTGCATCCCAGGCATGGCTACAAGGCATTTCCTTGCCAAAAGTCTGCAGAGCAGCTACTTGGACTCAGCTGTCAATGTTTGTTCAGCACTATTGAGTAGACTGTAGGGCTCAGGCTGATGAATTGTTTGGAAGGGTGGTACTGTCATCATCCTCAGCTGACCTGCCCCACCTCTTCTGATTAGCTAATCATCCATTTGTGTGAGGCACAACGAGATCATGATGAAGAAGAAAGGTTGTTTCCCTGTAGCTCTTCAAGTGATCATCTGTGCCCTCACACAGTCCTTTCTCTTCCCTCTCTTTCTGTGGGTCTGGTCTAATCTCAACAGATGGTGGAAGTGGGAGGGTGTAGCTCTTGGTACTATTTATGTTCACAGCCAAAGGAGGGGGCATCCCATCAAAAGCTACTCAGATCTGGAATGTTCCATGGATGGATCTGTGTAGGCGCAAGACTAATTTGTGTGAGATGCAGATGACCACTTGAAGAACCACATTTCCAGGTAAGTGAGCTGATCTTAATTTCTGTTGCTATAAAAGCATGTTATTTAAACAGGGTGTGTGGGAAATCTAAGCTATAGTGAGCATTTTACTGGATTCATAAATTCTTTTAAGTGAACAGCCACTACTAATTTGGATATTCTCTAAAATTTGCCCCAGTGAGCATACATATTTTATAACCTATTGTATGGAAGACAGCGACCCAAATCCAACCAAATGTTAGTGGAGGAAAAGAGTATAAGAGCAACACCACTGGTTTTACCATTTGTGCAATCAATATCCCATTATCTCTTGCAATCCCTAAGCATACTGTTATTTGTGCAACTATTTCTGGAATGAGTTTGCCAACCTATTGTAAGAATGGTTCTGCGACCAGTTGTACAACAGCTGGACTTTTCCCATGTGGATAGCCCAGATTTTTTCCATGTGTGGAATCAGAAGTCCATGTGCTTTCACAAAATGATACTGTTAGACACTGGCCAATGTATAATAGTCAAACATCTAGTTAGAGACATCTGATTCTATAGTTCAACATAATGGTAGACATAGGTTTGTGATTAAAAGTGTAATACATTCATTAAGCCCATATTTACATAGATTATTTAAGATACAGTATTTATTACCTTTGTAAAAACCCTTCTAGGTGATATTCAAAAAGAATTTAAAAATAAAGTAATAACCACACAAACCCTTCCCCCACAAAATTCAGTGATAATAACATTAGGAACTATAAAATACTTTTAAAAGCCAAGTGAAAAAGGTATGTCTTCATGCCCTTCCTGAAAGCAGAGCAAGTGAGAACCAGTCATAACACCAGAAGGATTGCATGCCAGTTTGGGAATGACATAAGAGAAAGCCTGTGTCCTGCAATCTAGTCTCTGCAAGAATGCTTGAGCAAAAGCAAGTGAGATCCCCGTTATCCAAAAGTAGACTGTGAAAAGTTCATTTTATCCACATGTATGCCTTGTAGTCCTTAAATAACTAATATATCTTCCAGCCCATTTTGGTGAGATTACAGGACTTTACTTCACATTGATATGGTAGAAATTATAACTATAAATATCACTTGCTTGCGATTACCTTATGTGTGTTCCACTCTGTGAGCACATATATTTTAGGTTCAAGTGTGCCCTTGGAGTAATATCAAGTCAGTAAGGTAAGCAACTAACTCTTTCTGTAAGGATTGAAGGAGTTACTTGGAATCTGATGCCATCTGTACTGTTTTCTTCATGCACTTTACCTTGTGAAGGTCATGGGTAGTGCTGGAAATTAAAACAGTTGCTAGTATACTAATGAAAAACTACTCTGGGGACTGTTTTAAACCTCAGTAGTAAACCTCTGGTAAAAAGGTGGAAGTTGGCTGTCATTACTATGTACTGATAGGCAACCCAGTACGTTGGAAGACAATTTTCTGTCTCATTTTAGTAAAAGATTTAAAATGTGGTTTCGTACATATTAAAGTAGAATTCAGATAGCTGACAAATGAGGAGAAATGCAGTAAACATTGTAATACAAATTTATGTGTAATAAAGTACTGTATAATAGTGCTACAGTTTCAAAATAATAAATAGGTTGGACTTGGACTAAGTTAGTTGCACTTAGATCCCATTGGAATCAGTGGGCAAATTTATTTGTGATTTAAGTTCCATTGATTTTAGTGGGAGCTAATTTTTCTGGATCCAGTTCAATCAATATAAGAGGTAAGGGGTTATTTTTAGGCAGTAACATGAACACAGCAAATGTAATCCATGTTTAATTAGGGGCTTGCCTACACTTGCAAAAAAAAATATGCAGACTCACCCTGAATCCGGTGCTGGCAGTCCAGACAACATACAGCTACTTCCGGGGAAGAACCACATCCACCCCCCCCCCACTTAATGTAACTTTGCTTAATGTGACTAAGCAAAGCCAAGGAAAACTCCAGAGTGACCTCAGGTTCTTTTACTGTCTGGACAGCTGGATCAGATATGATTCAGCCCAGTCCAGTTGTCCACATGCAAATGTGGCACCATGCCCTGCACTGAGTAGTACAGAGAATGGGTTGGATCCTCTTCAGAGCCACTGTTGTCGCCTTACAAACCAAGCAGCTTCCTATGAGAGCCTGGCTGGCATTGTCACTTCTGCTGAGGTCAGAATGAGGCATCCAGACATATGATCAAGGAGGAGGGGGTTGCTCTACCGCCTCCTTGTGGTTCACATGGGCTCCCTGTTCTGACCTCAGCAGAAGTGATGCTGCCAGCCAGTCTCTTGCAGGAAGCTGCCTGGCTGGCGATACGACGGCTGCTCCAAAAATGGGGTAGTCCAGCAGGGCTGATGTGGTGCCAGTCTAACTGGCTCATGTGGACAACAATAGCCTTCACACTGGATAGAGAAGTGGAATACACTGCCTCGTGGTGTGGTGGAGTCTGCTTCTTTGGAGGTTTTTAAACAGAGGCTGGATGGCCATCTATTGAGAATGATTTGATTGTGTATTCCTACATGGTAGGGGGTTGGACAGGATGGCCATTGTGGTATCTTCCAACTCTATGATTCTATGATTTTATGGTAAATCTGGAGACAGTTTGGAGCAATAATTCCCAAAGTGGGCGCTACCGCTCCCTGGTGGGCGCTGCAACAATCCAGGGGGGCGGTGATGGTGCATTTGGGGAGACTGAATAACTGTAAGGGGGTGGTGAAAGCATGAAAGAAAGAAGAGAAGATTTAGAAAAATTGATTTATGTATTCCGCTCAACGCTTAATTTTTCTTTGAACAACGTACTGGATGTTGGCTCGGTTCCCGCAAACTCCCTCACTTGCATTGTGGTATGTGCAATCACGCACTGCTACTGTTCATGTGGTGCCACTGAATTGCCGTTCCAAAACACGTGAGCACTACGAGCATTGCTGCGGGCAACTGCCACTCGTGCGATTGGTCGATCACAAGGCCAAAGCCTGGAACGGCAGCGACAGTACTGGCTACTGGCAGTACTACCAGCAGATTTTGGAGTACGCTATGAATCAGATTTCCTGTAATTATTATGGGAAAATTATGGCGTAATATAACTCTGAGGACTTTTTCTGACAGAGAAATACACCGCAAGAAGGGTCGTCCCTCTTGTGACGCTGCTGTGCGGCAGGGGGGGCGTTTCGTATGACGCCGCCCCCCTGCCGATTCTGTTCCGGTACAGATCGCAGCTCCAGCGTCATATTTGGCCATTTCTTAATCACGGTCAACTTTCGTGGTTAAGAAACGGCCAAATATGATGCAGGAGCTGCGATCTATACCGGAACAGAATCGGCAGAGGAACAGCGTTGTACAAAACTCCCCCCTGCTGCACAGCAGCGTCGTAAGAGGAACGGCCCTTCTTGTGGTGTATTTCTCCATCTCAAAAAGTCCTAAGTTAGATTGTTGTGATAGTGACAAGTTAAAGTTAACTAACAAATAGTGTGACTATAATGGTGAGTATTATTTATTTATTTTGTAATAATTATATGCGCTTTACAATAATAATATGTTTATTTATTTCATTAGTATTAATTTATTTTGTTTTTTACAAAAATATTTCCAAAAATTACAAAAAAATATTAATTAAAAATACCTCCATAAAAATTTTATTTTTTCTACAGAGAATAATGTCTCAGCCAAAGAAAAAATGTAGACAATATAATATCGAATATTTGAAATATGGCTTTATTGAGTCGCCTGTAAACAATACATTACCAATATGCCTGATTTGCCAGAAAGTTTTATCAAATGAAGCTATGAAGCCTTCCAGATTACATGAACGTTTGACTAAAATTCATGGTGATAAAAAATATAAGGATTGACCAGTATATTTCGGCGTATAAGATGACCAGGCGTATAAGCCCCCCCCCATTTTTAAGTTAAAATGTAGAGTTTACCCCCACCCTCCAGCCAGCTCAGTGGCTGTAGATGATGGAATAGTCTGTGAAATTAAAGGACTGAGAACAGCTAAAAAAGCATGGGATACTTTGAAAAATCTCTGTGGTGTTCAATCTTTGGAAAGTAAGGTTGCATTAATAATTTGGTTAATATGAAGCTATCAAATCCCAAATTTTTGAATGAGCACTTTAATGATTTTAGAGCCACTTGCAAACTCCTGGAGAAGAAATCCCCCAAAGCTATGCAAATAGGAATCTTCCTGGCAAGTTTACCAAAATACAATCCCATAATAAATACCTTGCAATTAAAGAATGATTTAACTCTGCCAGAAGCTTTTATTCAGATAAGAGAATTTCACCATAGACAAAACATGATGCAAAATGATAAGTTTGAATCCAGAAATTCTAATTTTAGGCTAACATCATTTTATTGGACTATTTTTCTTCTCTCCTGAGCTAAATGGAGGGCAATTTAACACTTCAGAGGCAAAGCAGTCATTCTCACAGCAGGGGGAAAGATCTGGGGAAACTGCCCAGGCAATTTAACACTTCAGAGACAAGGCAGTCATTCTCACAGCAGGGGAAGATCTTCTGGGCATATAAGATGACCCCCCACTTTTGAGGAGATTTTCAAGTGTTAAAAAGCAGTCTTATACACCAGAATATACGGTATCTTATTTTCAAATACTAAAAGAAAAATTTATCAAACAACCGACATTGGCAAAACTCTTTTCAACTGCAACCACATAAGATGGCGATGGCTTGCTTGCTTCTTACAATATTTCGTTAATGATTGCCAAATCGGGAAAACCTCATACTATTGGTGAAGAACTAATTATACCGGCTATAAGTGAAATAATGCGTACTGTGCTACAGAAGCCAGCATCTGATATTATCAAGAAAATTTCGTTGAGCAATAATATAGTGCAAAGAAGAATTGATGAAATGGCTCAAGATGTTGAAGATTCATTGTGTGGCTATTTAAAAAATGTCGGTTTTCTATTCAACTTGATGAGTCAACTTTGTTAGGAAATGAAGCTTTACTTTTAGCATACGTGCGGTTCACAAAGGAGGAACAAATTTGCCAAGAATTATTATTTGCTAAATATTTGCAAAGTGATACTAAAGGAGAATCAATATTTCATGCATTGGATGAGGTTTTTAAAGAAAAAGAAATACCTCTGAATAGTATCTTATCAGTAGCCACAGATGGTGCTCCAGCAATGGTAGGGCGCTACAGGGGTTTTCTTGCATATTTAAAAAAGGAGGTTCCGAATGCATTCACAGTACACTGTGTCATCCATCGTCAACATCTAGTTGCCAAAAAATTAAGTGCACATCTACATAATTCATTACAATATGTAATTAAAGCTATCAACACAATCAGAAGCAAATCATTGAATGAAAGATTATTTAAACAGCTTTGTATTGAAAACAATGAAAAATTTAATAGTTTGCTGCTTCATACAGAAGCTCATTGGTTGTCAATGGGTGCCCATTTAGATAGGTTTTATAAGCTGTTTAACTCGGTGCTGGAGTTCTTGAAAGATAAAAATGATGCTTTACGATCCAATTTAATTCAATCCAAAAGTGACATCGCTTACTTGACCGACTTGTTTCAAAAATTTAATGAAAGCAATCTTCAGCTTCAAGGTGATAAACTGAATTTAATAAAAACAAAATTCTGTTATTTCTGCATTTGTGACAAAACTTCTTCTGTACAAACGGAATTTTGGACAAGGGGAATTCAGCCAGTTACCAAATTTATCAGGAGCAAAAAAACAAAAACAAAAAAAAGATGAAGACATACTTTCTTATTGTGAGCACTTGGATGCTCTTCATTCAGATTTTAATCAACAATTTGATGATATTTTGAAAATGAACATACTTGGATTTTGGATCCTTTTTCAAGTGCAAACACAGAAGAATCTCCACAGTTACAAGAAGAACTGATGGAAGTAACTACAAATGATGAATTGAAATTTGAATTCAAAAGTGGCTACCAATAATTCTGGCTGCAAAAGGAGATCCCTACGGCTTATCCTGAATTATGGGGTGTAATTCAAAAGTTCTTAATTGCATTTCCTTCATCATATTTAGTGGAATGTGGATTCAGTGTGGTAACCAATTTATTAACAAAAAAAAAAAAAAGAAACCGATTGCATATAGTCAATCGCGGTGATTTAAGATTACTTCTGACGAAAATAGAGCTGAGGATTACTAAATTGGTAGCAGCATACCAGGTTCATCCTTCTTATTAAGATGATTTTGAATGTTTTAACTTTTTTTGTATTACCTTTCTATTCTGAGTTCAATAAATAGTTTCATAATTTCAAACTTCACCTTTCTTTACTATATTTTACGAAAAAGGTTAGAAACATTAATACATATATCCTTCTGTTTAATTGCTATTAAATTTTTTTTTAATTAATTTCCAGGGGGTGCTGAGTAATATTTTTTCTGGAAAGGGGGCAGTAGGCCAAATATGTTTCGGAACCACTGGTTTGGAGCATAATGCTCTGGACTGGCCCTGGATTTAAGTAGCCAGTGTAGACGAGCCTTACATGAGCAGCCTACCAGCACCAAGTTCAGTAGTGATAATCTTCTCTTAAACAAGGAGTGGGTAATTGCATGGGGGCTAGGGCCAATATGCTACCCATGCTCCCCCCCCCCTGCAACCCACCCAACATGCCAAAATGCTTCTGTTTTCCTTAGTGTCTCTTCCAAAATGGCAATTAGAAGTAACATTGCATCACTCTCTACCACTGCTTTGGAGGGGATTTATGGAGATGTGGGTTCTAGGAGGCTTGGAGGTGGGGAGAGGGTTTGTTTTTGAGAATTTGTGTGAGTTTGGAGGGCTTATGGCATGATTTTAGGGTGAAAGTCACCCCAAATTACCGTATATTTCGGCGTATAAGACGACTGGGCGTATAATACCACCCCCTAATTTCCAGCCAAAAATCTAGGCTTATCCATCAGATAAGACCCCCCCCCCAAATTTGGCTGGCTGGGGCAGCCTTGCCAGCTGATCTTCTTTGTTTCCCAACTCATGAGGATCTCCTTGTGAGTTGGGAAAGCGAACTGGATCAGCTAGCAGGGCAACATTCGACCCTCTCTTCAACCTTCCTGTCAAACTAGACTCGAAGGTGGAGGAAAGGGGTGATACTGCCCAGTTTGCCTCAGCAGCCCCCTTCCCTCCGTCTTGGCTCTTCCGAAGGGGACCAAGGCAAGGGAAGTGGGGGCGGCTGCGGGAAACCCCTAGATTCACCCCCTCTCCCCACCTTCAAGGAAGGTGGGGAGAAGGGGCAAACATGCCCTGTTTGGCTCCACAGCCCCGATCCCTCCTTCTAGGCTCCCTTCCAAAGGTAGCCCAGAAGGAGAACGCGGGGCCGTGGAGCCAAACCCCGGGATCCGCCCCCTCTCCCCACCATCAAGGAAGAGGGAGCAAATCTAGGGATTTAACTCCGCAGCCCCGATCCCTCCTTCTGGGCTCCCTCCTCCTGCGATTCCCCAACCCACGAGGAGGCTGCCCAGCCTCCTCGTGGGTTGGGGAATGTGGGATGGCCAGCTGGCTGGGGGGGTTCTCCCTCCTCCTTCTATTCCCCAACCCACGAGGCTGGGCAGCCTCCTGGTGGGTTGGGGAATGTGGGATGGCCAGCTGGCTGGGGGGGTTCTCCCTCCTCCTTCTATTCCCCAACCCACGAGGCTGGGCAGCCTCCTGGTGGGTTGGGGAATGTGGGATGGCCAGCTGGCTGCGGGGGTGGAGGGAGGGGGCTTTGGGGAGGGTGGAAGGGTGGCTGGAGGGAGGGGGCTTCACAGCCACACACCCCTCCCCAAAGCCGTGGTCTCTAGCCGGATCACGGCTTTGGGGAGGGGGTGGCTGGAGGGCGGATGCTGGAGGGAGGGTGCTTCCCAGCCACCCCCCTCCCCGAAGCTGCGATCTCGAGTGGGATCGTGGCTTTGGGGAGGGGGGGTGGCTGGAGGGAGAACGCTGGAGGGAGGGGGCTTTGGGGAGGGTGGAATGGTGGTTGGAGGGAGGGGGCTTCGCAGCCACCCACCCCCTCCCCGAAGCCATGATCTCCAGCTGGATCGCGGCTTTGAGGAGGGGGTGGCTGGAGGGAGGATGCTGGAGGGAGGGGGCTTCGGGGAGGGTGGAAGGGTGGTTGGAGGGAGGGAGCTTCCCAGCAACTCCCCTCCTCAAAGCCGCGATCTTGAGTGGGATCGTGGCTTTGGGGAGGGGGTTGGCTGGAGAGAGGATGCTGGCGGGAGGGGGCTTCGGGGAGGGTGGAAGGGTGGTTAAAGGGAGGGGGCTTGAGTGGAATCGCGGCTTTGGGGAGGGGGGGTGGCTGGAGGGAGGACGCTGGAGGGAGGATGCTGGAGGGAGGGGCTTCAAGGAGGGTGGAAGGGTGGTTGGAGGGAGGGGGCTTCGCAGCCAACCACCCCCTTCCTGAAGCCGCGATCTCCAGCCAGATCGCGGCTTTGAGTAGGGGGGGTGACTAGAGGGAGGACGCTGGAGGGAGGGGGCTTTGGGGAGGGTGGAAGGGTGGTTGGAGGGAGGGGGCTTTGGGGAGGGTGGAAGGGTGGTTGGAGGGAGGGGGCTTTGCAGCCAACCACCCCCTCCCCGAAGCCGCGATCTCCAGCCGGATCGCGGCTTTGAGGAGGGGGGTGGCTGGAGGGAGGACGCTGGATGGAGGGGGCTTTGGGAAGGGTGGAAGGGGGGCTGTAAGGGGGGCTTCCCAGCCTCCCACCCCCTCCCTGAAGCCATGGTCAGGAGCTGGATCGCGGCTTCGGGGAGGGTGGAAGGGTGGCTGGAGGGGGCGCTTTCTAGCAACATTCGCCCCCCTCCTCTGTCCTCGGTTGCTCCCCAAATGGGGAGAAGGCAGAGGAGTGGCGAATGAACCGTAAGCACCTTGCCTCACACACCCCCCACCTGATCTCCTGCCTCTTTGCTCCATTTGCGAAGGGAGCAAAGAGGCAGGAGTTCAGACGGTGGGGCGAAGCAAAGTGTATTTGGCATATAAGATGAGCCCTGATTTTGGAGCCTATTTTTCAGGGCTCAAACCTCGTCTTATATGCCGGAATATACGGTAATTCAAAAAAAAATTTGGAGGATTTAGGAAGTTGCATGCAGCTTGTTGGCCAGATTTTCCCCACTGCATCCTAAAACTTTGGTCTGTGAACAGGGAGTTCCTCCAGGAATCCCAAGTTTTTGGATATAGACATGCTTTTTAAGACGTTCTTTGCAAATGTGCATCACGTAAGATAGTAATTAAGTCAGAGTTGGCACTTGGTGAGCAGAGAAAATTAACTAGATCCTGTAATTGTACGACACTTTAACACTTTGATAGGGCTGTGAGTCATACTCTGTTCTTTCTATTTCCTCTCTGTATCAGTCCCTTTTTGCAAAGAGTTTAATTAACAGCCTGTAGGAGCTTCTACTTAGAGGATTTTCTGAGCCTCCTTAGGTTATGTTTGTGGGACAGGAACTACTGTAGAATGAACGTGTTACCTACCCTGGCACCCCAGCCCCATATCCATATTAATAACTGGTAATATTTAATAATTAGGTCAAATGTGGCCTTCCACGCAGTGCAACCATTAAAGCTGAAAATTCCAACAAATTACAAGGACTAGCATTCAGACTCAGTCAGGTATGTATTTAAGGAGCAGCCACCTAAATTCTATAGAAATGCTAATTTGCAAGGCAGTTGAAGGCATGTACACCTGACTAATCCTATCAGCCAAGTTGGGAGACACAGACCTGTAAATGACCCTCATTCCTTCACCCCTCCCAAACAAAAGAGGTTCCTTCCTCCCTTTCAGTCACAAAATATGTGCACATTAAGATTCCATTAACATATCTAGAGTGCCTTTGTCTCACCTTGAGCAACTCGGAGAAAGTATTGTCTCCTACTATAGATTCTATACCGTGGTGGCAGATATTGGATATAAAAACCCAGCCAAAACTCCACTCAAGTGCACAGTTTACCCTCCTACCTACTCCACATCAGACTGTGCTGCCATTCTGGCTCCTTCCGCAATCTTATCTCTACAGGACACGTGTCATATCTCCCACAACCAACTCCCATCTCTATTCCTCTATCCCAATATCTCCCACTTTATGCTTGATGCCTGAATGTTTGTGTGAATGTTGTTATTGTTTTTCTCAAATAAAGATCAATTATTTTACTATCTAGCTTAATGTCTCCTCCTGATTACTGGTATACAAAGATCAAAAGATTCTGCTATCTGTTGCTCCATCTTGTATAGCTAAGCCAAGTACGTTAATTCCCCAAATTAATGTCGATATTTTGAGGGTCTTCAAGACCCCCAAGCACAGAGGGTAACAGATGTTCCCCAAACCACAGAGCTGACATAAAATGTCATGGGTCTTGTGGGAAATATCCACACTGTGGCTTCTCTGAAGAAGCCAAAGAATCTGGAAATACAAGTGTTAGCATCAGGAGGAGTTGTCATGTGAACACCTACCATACAACACAAGGCTTTTTGCAGTACCTAAATTTGTACATCTTATTCAGAAAGGCTTAGAGCTTTGAAGTAACATTAGTTAATTCATGCATAACTAGTTACTTTTTGGAGTAGTGAGGCATAACAGCATTGGTCTTTTGCCTATAATTCCAAGGGCTTATGTACTAGTTTGCAGAATACCTTAATGGGGTTTATGCCTGTTACTGCCTGTGTTCTGACTAAGTTGGAGCAGTGGAGTGGGGGAGTAGGATGGGTCTATTGGTGGATAACCCTTGTGATCCTTCTTTGTGGTGTTATTGTCCAGATAGGAAGGAGCAGAGAAGCCAGCAGGGAAGGAGGGGAAGGGGAGGGGAGGGGGAGGAGACGCCAACAACACATGGGGGTTGAATCTAACGTCAGCCTACTTTTATACCTTACTCTTCTGTCTCAGCGAAAGAGAAAGCTGCCACAACAAAACAAAATCCAGGATCCACAAAAAAGCAATACCTGTATAAGCCAACCAAAATGCAAAACACATGGTGTAAGCTTTCGAAACTCTACTGGTTTCGTCATCAAGCAAAATATGTTTAAAAATAAAGAAAGAAAAGTGATGGTGTTGAAGTCACAGGCCTACAAGTTGTCTCAGATGTTGCTTGTGTTGTTGTTCAGGTGAGGGAGTCTCATGCAGGCAGAGGCCACTCCTACTTCTTAGCCATGTGGGAGCTGAGGCAAAGGGCAGTAAAATTTAAATCCTTTTACAGCAGTAAGGCAACCTGTCTTGGTATCCAGGATGTCTTTGTCCCTTTGTGAAGCCACAGGCTGCTTTGTTAGGCAAAGATCATTGGCTATTTCAAGAAGTCTCTGCACTGCTACATCTGGAGAAATCTTTTAGGTGCTGTATCAGTAAAACTTAACCACTTATAGTCTGAAAGAAAAGTTTTACCTTTGTTGGAGGTAGAAACCTTGGAGAGTTTAGTCCCAGTCCATATTTCTCTCTTGTTTAGGATTCCCCTGTTGCAGCAAAATGATGTATCTTCAAATCTAGGAAACATATTCAGGGGTAGCCATGCTGGCCATGCAGCAAAACATAATCCAGAATCCACAAAAAGTGATACTTTTATTGATGAACCAAAATGCAAAACACATGATGTAAGCTTTCAAACCTCTACTAGCTTCTTCATCAGGCAAAAGATGCTTAAAAATTCTGGATTCTGGATTTTCTTTTGCTGCATAGTCAACGCAGTTACCCCTGAATGTGTTTCCTAGATTTGAAGATGCCACTACAAGTAAAAGATGGGGAAAGTCAGTGTGAGTGCATGGAAGGTGAAGGGGAGAGCTGCCTTGCCAGGATAGCTGCTCCAACTGGTGGCACAGGATGGCCATTCAGACTTGCTGGGTTGGAGTGAGCTGTGAGAGGTAGTTCAGAGAAGTGTATCCCTGCATGCTTGAGATCAGCTCAGACATGAGATTTAGTGTAGTGGAGAGGGGAGAGAGGGGAAGAAGCAAGAGGGACTAGTGAGTGACAGCTTCTATGAATCCATTCAAAGCTTCTGTGTATTCTAAAATACCACTGAGAGGACCACTAAAATTTTGAGTGTCTTTCATATTTTTTCAATATATATGCAAATAATATTTCTAATAGTGCATAGGCACTAGAAGGGTAGAAAATATAGATAGAGAATATAAATATATATACCTAAAAACATGCACATACACATTTAACTAGCATTTCATAGCATTTCATTTTCAGGAAGCTATTTTGGCAAAAAGGAAGGCTGTAACCCTGGAAGACAGTGAATCTGATTCTGAGTCTTCCCATGCTCTGCCTCCATATTTTAGATTAAAAAGTCAGATTGGGCTTTTTTTATCTTTGGGAACTGCTTTCTGAGTTCTCAGTTTTAACTTGGAGCTTAGAAGTGTTATAGCTGAAGAGCTATATTTAGCTGGGAAACTGTTATTCAGTTGCAGTCTCGTAAGTGAGCCATATATTGAGTAGCATATACTGTGCACTTTGTGTTTTGCCAACCACTGTTGTTGTAAGATGCCTTCCATCAATTGCAAATGACTTACTGTTGTCAGGAAGACAATAAAAAGAGCATTTAGTTGACATTTAGAATTCAATGAGGTGTGTGAGAGCTCATCGGTTTCCTTTCCACCCAAGATAAAATTATTTCTGTGCTGTCATTTTTTGTGAGCACCCATGCTGGAGCTCTCTTTGTATATATCTGCCATATGAACAAAGCACCAATAGACTCTTTTCAAATGCTTACTGAGGCCAACGGGGAAGACTGTATCTCATGCATGTGTGTAAGTTTGTGCCAAGACGGTCATTAGCACCACAGCAAAAAGAGTGCTGCAAGGAAATTTGTGCTAATGTTCTATAGCAACTTGAGGCGGACCCAAACATTTTTTTAAAAATCATCATTTGTAATGAAACCTGGATCTTCCAGTATGATCCTGAGACAAAACAACAGTCAGTGCACTGGAAAACACCATAGTCACCAAGAATGAAAAAAGCACATCAAAGCAAGTGCACATTTAAAGCCATGCTCATTGGGTTTTTTGACATCAAGGGCGTAACTTTGGCAGGATGGATTCCAGAAGGCAGAACAGTGAACCAGCATTATTATAAGGATGTTTTGACAAAGCTAAGAGTAAAAAAAAAGGGGGGGGCAGAACTGTGGGAAAATGGTTTCATTCTTCATCGAGACAATGCACGTTCTCACATAACACTTTCTGTGAAGCAGTTTTTAGCCGATAAAGTCTTTACTACACTTGAATATCTTCCATATTCACCAGGTTTGGCCCTATGCAACTTTTTTCTTTTCCCTAAAGTGAAATTGGTGCTTAAAGGAACACATTTTGAGCCAACTTGATGTAGTAAAGAAGAAAACGGCAGATGTGTTGAAACAGCTGACAGAAACCAATCTGCTCAATGCCTTCAACCAGTGGAAAATAAGACTGCATCAGTGTGTGTGAACGGGGAGTATATTGAAGGGGACAAGCATTAGAATTGTAATACATATAAATAAAGATGGGTTATTGTATCAGTCTTGTTATGTAATAGACGGACCTTGTATTTAAGTAGTGGGATGGGTCTTTCTGTTTTGCCCAACTGAAATCTGAAATAATTTTTTCTGTGTTAGTACATGATTGTATTTACGTTAGAGAGGCTCTCCTGGGGATTTCTAAACAGTTGAGGGTGGGAGGGCATGAGAACAAATGAACATATTTCCAAAAAAAGTTTAAAGATTATGTGGCACTACCTCTTTCTTTACTTAACAGGGCTTCTGGGATATGAAGCATTCAAACAAAATTCCAAAGGAATATCTTAGAAACATTTAACAGCAGAGTATACATTACATGTCTGAATATTTCCAGTCAAAGACCTGAGATGCTTTCAGAATGTGAATTGCTCACAATTAAACAGCATTATGGAGCTGTTTCATCTTTTTCCTTTAATATATTCTTCTCTATTTAAAAAAAAAAAATGGAAGAAGCCAAGGGGAAACACAGGAAAACAGCAAATTGAAGACAATGATGTTGTCTAGATCCTTCACAAACTTGTGAATTGAGCATTCCAAGGCCACAGTCAAAGTGAAGTGTAGAAATGCTGTTCTTTCTTATGGTAAGAGAAGCCTGTTGCCTGCCTTCCTTCTGAATGAAGTAGCATCCCCATATCCATGGGGGATTAGGGCCCCTGCAGATGGTGAATTCCACTGATAATAGAGAACGCCATCTAGCCATCTCTCCTTCCCCCCACCATGACAACAAGGGAAGGGGGACGAGATCGCTTCTCCCCATCCCTTCCCCCCACCATGGCCTCACCACAGCGGCGATTGCAGGGGCGAAGGGGGGCTAGATAGCTCCCCCTTCCCCTCTATGGCCCAGCCACAGCAGTAATCACGGAAACGAGTGGGAGGAAGCTAGATCACTCCTCCTGCCTCCCTTCCCCCTTCACCCCTGCAATCGCCGCCGTGATAACTAGGAGGCTTCCCAGGGGAAGAGACGGGAGAGGTAACATTCTTCCTCTCCCTCCCTTCCTCTGCCATCACCAACCTCAGATAATTGAATCCAAGGTTGGTGAATCAGCGGATGCAGGGGTTCTACTGTACTAAACAATATACTAGAGCCTTCCTAACCTGGCACCCTCCATATGTGTCCGGCGAAGGCTGGCATCCTCTTGGTGGCATACACAGGCATAAGTTCACTTTATGCATGCATGTACAGCTTGACCCCCATATCCACAGATTTGGTACCCATGGTTTCACTTATTCACATCTGAAAAAAATATGTTCTCTCTAGGCATTTCTAGATCCTCCAATGTGATTCTATGGTCAACTTCCAGTCTTGGTCTCATTGAAAATAATACGGTTCCCTATTATTCATGGTTTCAGGTATCCCCAGATGGTCTTGGAATATATCCCTTGTTGACCTGTCCCCCCCCCTTTTTTTTTTGGTCATTGTGGAGATTAGAATTTGCTTCAACTCCCCAGAATGACCATTGAGCCACGGCAGCATCTCCCCCCAGCTATTCTATGCTAGTGGAGGAGAAGGAGGAATTGAAGAAGCATCTGGCTGTGTCTCCGTAGCCAAACATGGACTGGCATCCAGTTAGGGGCATAACTCATGCCATACATGCAGGACCAAAAAGTTAACATTGCACAATGGACATATTTTGCTGGAAGTGAAGTTGCGCAGAAGCATGTCCCTCTGTGTCTTGTCTTTGCATGTTGTGATTGTGCATTGCATACTGTAGTTGAGCACTGTATATTGTGCACTGCAAGTATGCATTGAATATTGTGCACTGTGGTTGCACATCATTATGCGTTGTGCGGTGGCACCCATTCACTGACATGTGATGCTCAACTTGCTATTCTGCATGGGGGTAGTGTAGTGATCATGTAGCTTATCCACATGTCAGGGGTAGACGTGTTGGCCATTTAACAAAATGAAACAAAATCCACAAAGGAGCAGTACTTTATTGGTGAACCGAAATATTGAAAACATTTCATTTAAGCTTTGAAGTCTCACTGGCTTCTTCATCAGGCAAAATATGTTGAAGAATCACACAAGAGAAGAAAAGAAAAGTGATGGTGTTGGAGTCTCAGGCCTACATGCTGCTAATGGAGTTTATATTTTACTGTTTGGTCCCCACGTGGCAAAAAAAAGGGGGGGGGAGTGGCCTCTGCCTGCATTGAGATCCCTCCAGACTAACTGGACTACAACAGAAAGAACATCTGATACAAAATGTAGACCTATGACTGACACTGTCACTTTTCTTTTTTCCCTCCAGTGTGATTTTTTAACATCTTTTGCCTGATGAAGAAGCCAGTAGAACTTTGAAAGTTTGCATGGAGTGTTTTGTGCATTTTATCTGGCCATTAAAGGTATCACTCCTTTGAGGATTTTGTTTCATTTTAAGAAGATGTTGTAGTGCAGCCATGAAATAATTATGCCATCCACTGAGACCCCTGGAGGACCTCAGCAGTTCTCCACAGATGATATACAGTAATCATTCTGCATCTGGCTACAGGGACTTCTCCAGCTTCCTCCCCCCTCCCCCGCAGCTATGGAATGATTGTAGTGGTGGAAGCTTATGGTGAGCTTGTGGTGAGTCTGGGAGCTGTTGAATGGACAGTGGTAGGGTAGTTCTGCTTGTAAAACTACCACATCATGCTGTGCCATGTAGCTTTTCTATGACTCCCATCATCCCTAGACACCATGGGAAATGGAAGACTGTCTGGGAATGTTGGGATTTATAATCCAACATACCTGGAGGTACCAGGTTGAGCAACACTCATGTATTATACCCTAAATAAGACACTCATTTTCTTTTTGTTTTTTTAAATGAAAGAAATCTAGCACATCTTGCAGCCTGGCCACCACAGTAAGGAGATTTTCAGACGGGGGAAATAACCCCCGCAGAGATCAGGAGAGAAACGGGGCTGTTCCGCTGCCAGTGCTCCCTTTCGCACACACCCGTCCTTCTCCCGATCTCCATTTGTTCTCCCTCCGTCCTGCTTCCATTTTCCTTCTGCTATATTCCGCTATTTTTTACTAACGAAGAACTTTCGTTAGTAAAAAATAGCAGAAGGAAAATGCAAGCAGGATGGAGGGAGAATGAAGGGAGATCAGGAGAAGGACGGGGGGGTGCGAAACAGAGCGCTGGCAGCGGAACAGCCCCATTTCTCTCCCGATCTCCGTGGGGGTTATTTCCCCCATCTGAAAATCTCCTATATGTAGCAGGAGAGGAAATGAGGAGACTGTAGGAAGGAAATGTGGCAGGAAAACTGATGGCAGTCTTCTTTTCCACATCAGCTAGAGATGTAAATGTTCCTTTTGTAGCTATACTCCTTCACTGAATATTTCTTTCAGTTTTTGTAAACTTTCCCCCCTCCAGTTTAAGTATTTTTTCAGAGCAAGGTTGGGCAACTGCCAGACATTGTGGGACCACCAACACCCACAACTCTAGAGGGCTTCATTCCCTATAATGCCCCTCCCCCAAATTGTGTGTGTGAAAATTTGTTATTATAGGCATAAAAGAGCTAATTGTGGCCCAGGCCTGGGGGAGAGGGCTATTTTGCCACATTTTCAAGGGCCCTTCACCTTTTCAAGTCTCTGTAGGACTTTTTTTCAAATCAGGAAGTGATCAGGCTGCCCCAATTAAACACTTAAACTTGCAACAATGCATTTTAAGCTGTGAATAGAATTTAACTACACAATTAAAAATGCAATATAGCCTCCATTTAGTCTCCTTGTTATGTTCTCTTGATCAGCAGTATTAGTGGAAAAAATCTAGAGAAAGGTAAGCCTGTTCAAAGTCCTGTTGAAATCAATGAAACATAAATGCTTACAAGGCTCACTAAATTCATTTGCCCATGGTCATAATGCTTTCCCCATCATCTTACACTTATGCTTATATGTGCAAGACTTAAATTGCAGGCAGATTCTGTTATTATCTTTCTCTGCTTCTCTTTCATATTCTTGAGCCTCTATGAAAGTCACAGCTAAAGTCTCTCAGGCATTGCCAAATGGGCCAGTTTTTTCATTGAAGCATTGCTTTTGCAATTTATACTGTGATTTCTTTATCAGTACAGTAGGACCCCCCATATCCACTGATTCAGTTATCCACGGGACACAAAACAGCACACCTACCATAGTCTTCCTAGCAAATGTATCCTCTCTAGCCATTTTCTAGGTCCTCCAAGGCAACTCTTATGGAATTTAAAACCTGAAGTCCAATTGTTTTCAGTAGCATTCATTATTATTCACAGTTTTGGGTATCCACGCACCCCCTCCCCCTGAAACAATCCTCAAAGGATATGGGGGTCCTACTGTATCAGTATCTGCCTAGTAGAGATTCACATAATTGTACTTTTCTTTGTGAGGGCTGGTACCAGCATCCATAACTAAGATGTAGAAAACAAGACAGAGCTATCCGTGTTCAGTTTTAAGACTAACAGACTGGTCTTAGGTGTATTTAACAGAATATTTTATTCTTTATATCCCTAGATTCCCACACTACCCTCAAGAGCAAATTTCTGGTACATAAAGGGCCTCAAAGCAGAAGAATGAATAGAAAAATCACCTCTCCTGCTTTCTCCACTGAGAATGTCTGTTGAGCCAAGTTCTACTCATGGGAACTATGGGTTCAATAAAATTATTAAAGTATATCTATAAGCAGGAACCCAGATCTGATATCCCATTATATCACAGTCTTTGGCTGTAAGTAAACGTAGCATAGTTTTACAGTATGTAAGGCAAAGTGGTGAACCATGCTATTGCCTGTTGCTAACAGCAAATACACTCTGCTCTTTGATGCTATCTGTCTTGGGAGCATTTGAAGCAGCTTCGTTATGATGAGAATTTTCTCCCACCTCTGGACTTCCTCTCTTGTTTTTTCAAACTTTGGAGAGTTTAGCAAATATTTATCTTTAATATTTGTTGCAGGTTAAAAGTTACAATATGAATTGAAGGCCACATTGATAGTTTTCAGATAGTTGATTGCAAACAATAAAACATAGTATCTGTGCCTTTTTGGCTTTTGTAATTCTGTTACATCAGGAAAGTTCTGCTCAGCCTCAGGCTTCTATTAAAGGACACAGAGCAGCCTTACCCATAGTGAATACCATCCAGATGTTCTGGAGCACATCTCCCATAGCAACACCAGCAAGCATAGCCAGTGCTGAGGAATCATGTCAGCTGTAGTAAAAACATCTGGAAGGCAGCAGATTAGGGAAGGCTAACATTACTTCTCTCATCCCATTAATGGGTATTTCAATCCTTGAGAAGGTTGGAGTGTCTTGAGGCTTGTCTAGATGGGCAATATACCCTGTCATGTCTCCATCTTAGAGCCCTACAGTCCTGACAGTGCAGGACATTTGCCTCATTCTGCCCCTGGGCAGTCCTCATGACCCCCAGGGCAGACCCGGGGCTAAGACAGACAGAAGGCCGGGTAGGGCCTGATGCAGCATTGTAAAATAATACCTGGTTTAATGCATTCCTGCCAGGAAGGAACAGATCAGGCTCCATGAGACCACAAGAGCCCTTCCCAGCAGGCCAGCCCTCACTGCAGCTGCTGATTTGCCTCACTCTCCAAGTAGGCAGGAAGGAGTCCCACAGCATGTGACCAAGGATGGTCACATGCAGAAGGCATTGTCACATGTTGCGGGCCAGCTTCCTGCCTTCAATGAGACAGCAACAGAGGTGGCAGCAGCAGTAGTGGTGGCTGCAATGACCCAGCATGTCCATCTGGACTTCCTCCCACTCTATGGAGGCAACGGGGTGGAGTGGGGGTGGAATGGGGCTGATCCATGGCCAGGATACACCAGTGGGGAGCTAGCATATCCTGTCTCATGTAGATGAGGCCTTGGTTATAATAATTAACTTCTGTTGTTTTTGAATTGTTTTGAATTAAATGATATGACAATCAAAGATAGTGCAGTAGCATATCTAACTGTTGCAGTGGCTGTACCAATGCCACAGAACAAATTAGTTTATTTACCTAGAAAGTCAACTATAAATAATCAGAGCTTTTAGAAATGGCCCTGCCTTCCCTTTTATTATAAAGAATTCCTCATCTGACCTTTATTATTCCTTTTCTATAAAATCAATGTGACTTGTAGAACATCATATAGTCTGAATGTACAGTAGGACCCCGTATCCACTGATTCAGTTATCCATGGGACACAAAACAGTCCACGTATCATAGAGTTTTCCTAGAAAATGTGTCCTCTCTAGCCATTTTCTAGGTCATCCAAGGCAACTCTATGGTATTTTAAACCAGAAGTCCCATTATTTTCAATGGTGTTTGTTATTATCCATGGTTTTCAGTATCAATAGCCCTCCCCCTGAACTAATCCCCAGTGGATAAGGGGCTCCTGCTATATTGTAAAATCAATGCCAAATAATGAAATAAAAATAATATAGTTCAAATAAAACTAAGAATCACACGTCTGTGTATGTTACAAAATGTTTGGCTGGACTGAGGAAAACAATTATCCTGCTTCTTAAAAATGGCAGATTGTTATATCCTCCCATCCTTTTCTGCTGTCTATTCACATAAATGACTTAAAGTGCAGCAGCATTGTACAACTGTGCTGATAAAAATGGGGAGCTGCAGGCTCCTCAATAGGTAGTGGTCATACTTCCAACTTTTGCATACTTCACTTTTAAAATCTAGCAGAAGAACTGTTTGAAATGCCTTTGTCCCCCACACCAATGCTGTGTCTCTTCCCTCTGCTCTTTCTCATATCTTCCTCCTTTTCTTTATTTATTACTATTTTCCCCCTCCAACCCAATTGTTATTAAGCCCTTCTCTTTACTCACTCTCCACCCCTCTCACATATTTTCAGGCAGGAGGACATTGCTCTCTCTTCCTGTCTGCCTTTTCACTGCTTGGAATTGCTCAGGGGCCAGGCAGAAGGAAGCACCATACTGAGTTGCCTATATAGGCCCTGCGAAAAAATTAATATTCCAAGATTGCCTGAAGCTTCATCACTGATCATTGGTGAATGTTAGGAAAGTCTGCTGCCTAGTAACTAAAGATATTATTAAAGGATAAAGACAATGTCAATTAACTACAATTAATTTGTCTATTAACAAAAAAAACCATAACACTGAGATGTACACCCCCAGGATGCTCTTAGTCTCCATGCTGAGTTTCTGTCACACATAGATGCAAACACACACACACTTTTATTAGTATAGATGTAGTCATAGCAGATCCAAAGTCAGTGCTTTTCAATTTTCTCCAGTGAGCAATAAATTTATTTCCCACATAAACAACTGCTTTAATGATTGCTCGTTGGAAAAATATGAATTACAATCTGTTTCAGTAAAATCTATTAGGTAATGGTACAGTATAAACTTTTCTGAGAAATCAAGGAAAACTTAAATTCTAAATATGTTGGCTTTTTCCTAGAGAACATGTTACCATTTATTAGTTACATAGATTCAAAAAAATATCTTTAGCATGGTGTAGTGGTTTGGGGGTTGTACTAGGACTCTAGAGAACAGGGGTCAAATCTCCGCTCTGCTACAGAAGCCTGCTGGGTGACTTTGGGCAAGTTACACTCTCTGAGCTTTAGAGGAAGGCAAAGAACCCCCCCCCCCCGAACAAATCTTGCCAAGAAAACCCTATGATAGGTTCACCTTAGGCCACTATAAATCAGAAACAACTTGAAGGCACACAACAATAACAACAAAGACTTTTTTTTTTACTTACTTGCTGTACCTGGCATAACATACACCATTACATACGTATATAAATTGCTTCAGTATGTTTCCATTTTTACTCTGCTGACTAGCCACTTGGGAAACATTTCAAGAGTACAGTCATTTGACACATTAATATATTCACAATTCAAAAAAGATATTGACAAATTGGAGCATGTCCAGAGAAGGGTGACTAAAATGGTGAAAGGTCTGGAAATGATGCCTTATGAGGAGAGACTTAGGGAGCTGGGTATGTTTACCCTGGAAAAAAGACAGTTAAGAGGCGATATGATAGCCCTGTTTAAGTATTTGAAGGGGTGTCACGTTGAGGATGGAGCAAGCTTGTTTTCTGCTGCTCCAGAGATTGGAACACGGAGCAATGGCTGCAAGCTCCAGAACAGAGATTCCACCTCAAAATTAGGAGGAGCTTTTTGACAGTCAGAGCTGTTCGGCAGTGGAACACATTCCCTCGGAGCATGGTGGGGTGTCCTTCCTTGGAGGTCTTTAAACAGAGGCTGGATGGCCATCTGTCGGGGATGCTTTGATCGTGATTTCCTGCATGGCAGGGGGTTGGACTGGATGGCCCTTATGGTCTCTTTGAACTCTACAATTCTATGATTCTGTGATTCTATATAACCTTTCAAATCAATTATAATGGCTAGTTTCATGCCGAGAGCCCCTCCACTGCCACCATGCAACCACGTGTACACACAGACACATAGACACACACACAATGCTAGACATGTACATACCATGCATGCTGGGAAGCAAGAGCCCCTCCACTGCCATGGAACCACACTACACACCCCACATGTGCCAGGATGTGAGAGCCTCTGCTGCCACACACACCATGCTACACACACACCACGCTAGACATCACACATGGTAGGATGCGAGAGCCCCTCCACCACTGGCATGCAACCGTGCACACACACATACCACACATGCCAGGATGCGAGAACCCCTCCGCTGCCACCATGCAATCGCAAAAATACACAATCACCATGCTAAACACCCCATGCTACACACAAACCATGCATGCCAGGATGTAAGAGCCCCTCAACTACCAATATGCAATTGCAGATGCAGAAACCCACACCACGCTACACCCACCACACTACACATACAAGGGCATGAGAGCCCCTTTGCTGCCATGTTTAGAAAGGACTTGAAGATTTCCACATGTTTTCACTCCCAGTGTGCTGATTGGCTGCCCAATGGGAAGCTTTGATTGGTTGGAAAGTTTCCTACCATCAGGATCTGGGGTGTAGGCAGTAGGGTCTAGGGGCAGAGACTCCAGGGCCAGGCCAGGTATGCAAGAGACAGAGTCCAAAGTCCAGACAGGGTCAAAGATAAGCCAAAATTAAAAACATTCCAGGATGAGAGCACAGACTTAGGAGTCCAGAGAACCAGAGGCAAGGCGAGGTCCAAGAAGGGGATGCCAGGTCAGGAACACAAGAATCTGAGGTCAAGCAAGTCAAAGTCCGAAAACAGTCAATTGTCAGACCATGTACCAGTTATCGAGGGACCAGAAGCAGAGGCAGGCCCAAGATGCAAGCAAGGTCCAAACACAAGTGGTAGATCAAAGCAAGGAATCACGGTCCAAGAGCAAAGAGCAGCTACTAACAGCACAAAAGATCATATTGTGGTGGCCAAGACTGAGGGCAGCATGCTGCTCTTAAATAGCAGTTTCCCTGGCTGCTTCAGGTGTGCTGCATGATTCCAGCTGGCTGTGTCTGATAGCTTGGCCCTGGTTCTTCCAAGACTCCCACACCCAGGGCCTGAGTCTTCAAAGAGACTGTGCTGGCTGCTGCAGCCAGGGGCCTAGTCTTGCAAGGAGAGACAGATCCTGACACCTAAGTGGCCAATCAGCACACTGAAAATGGCAACATACCCAAGAGAATGATACACAGTATATAGATTCTTAAAAAAAAAAAACAGATTTTTTTTTTAACATGAGAATGTTAGACCATGGAAGTTTTGAAGACTGATACAGATCCAAAAAGTTTTCAATATGTCCATTTCCACCTGCATTCTGAACTCTTACAGATATTACCTTAAACTTATTCTGCCTCTAATACTATGCTGGCTGGCTCCTTCAACACCTTTTGAGGAGATTAGGTTGACAAGGGCTGATTTAAGCTTACAAAATCCTACAATTGTCTATTCTAAATAGGTTCCACCTTGTCTCACTTCTTCTTTCAGTAAAGCCCCTAGATTCTAATACCTAGAGCATTTAGATCGTGAACTTCTTTTTGTCAGAGTGCCCATCTTGAGATGATAGCCTGGATACCTTGAGTACATGCCAGTCCCAGAATTACTCCTGGATAAAGATTAACAGAAGTTTTCACTTGCCTATAGAGTTATTAAATAGATGGCA
This sequence comes from Gambelia wislizenii, assembly GCA_030847615.1. Taxonomy (NCBI): domain Eukaryota; kingdom Metazoa; phylum Chordata; class Lepidosauria; order Squamata; family Crotaphytidae; genus Gambelia; species Gambelia wislizenii. Next base: position 217,391,423 of record JAUMIR010000003.1, read on the forward strand.
GAGTGAGGGCAGCCAATATATAACCTGATGTTAGGTGGCTCTGGCATTAATAGTTACTTTTAATAAAGATCACATTTGGTTTTTTAAATAAAGAGGAGGATTTACTTTACTAGGATTTCCCGTCCAGGATATGCTGTGCTTTATTTGGGCACATCTTGAATATCTAATGTCAGCTATCACAATCACACACACACACACACACACACACACAGAGGGAGAGAACACACTGAAAATTCCCCTTGAATGGCACATACAGGTTGACTCCTGTATCCACGGGACCAGTATTTGTGGTTTCACTTATCCATGTCTGGGGGGAAATGTCCTCTCTAGGAATTTTCTAGGTCCTCCAGCGTGATTCTGTGGTATGCTTCAGCCAGAAGTTGGGCTGGAAGTCACTCATTTAAATACAGTTTGCTATTATCCATGGTTTCACGTATCCACGGTATGTCATGGAATGTATCCCCTGCAGATACAGGGGGCGACGTGTAGTATTAAAAAACTAGTCTCCTTTCAACATTGTTAGACATTAATTTACGTATTTAATATCCCTCTCCCAATATGGGACTCAAGGTGGCTCACAATATAAGTTAAAGCAAAATATAATTAAAGCAATGGATAATACAGAACGATCATGTTAAAAACATTAATTTGAAAAAGTTTGAAGGGCTGTTGAAACATATAAATAATAATAATAATAAAATTTTATTTCTATCCCGCCCCTCTGCAACTCAATCGGGGCGGCTTACAATATAAAAACTCCATAGTCCCAGTACCCTAGCCCACCCCCCTTAAAATAATATTAAATTATAAAAGATTAAAAACATACAGTAAATTAAAAATATATAGATTAGAAAAAGATTAAAACATACAATAGTTTTTTTAAAAAAATCTGATTACAGCTCAGGGAGGACAGCCGAGTCTTGGGCCGGGATAGTTATTCAGGAAAGGCCTGCCGGAAAAGATCCGTCTTGACAGCTTTTTTAAAGCTGTCTAAGGTGTTAATAAGACGGATCTCGTCCAGCAGGCCATTCCATAATCTGGGAGCAGCAGCGGAGAAGGCCCTCTGGGATGTCACCGACAGCCTTGTTTTCATAGGCTGTAACACATTCCTCCCAGACATACCAATGATCAAAATATGCTACATTCCATGGGAGGGAATTCCATAGCCTGTGAGGAGCTACCAAAAATGCAGTCTCCTGTGTCTTTACCCAAACTGCCTGTGATGGTGGTGGGATCAATAGAAATCCCTCCCCCATGGATCTTAAAACTCAGGCAGGCAGGCTCATATTAGGAAATATGGTCTTTCAGACAGTCTGGACCCAACATAATCTAAATGTATAGAAATGAAACATACTCTGCTTTAAACATTATAGGGTAGTCTTGTTGTTGTGTGCCTTCAAGTTGTTCTCAAATTATGGAGACCCTAATGCAACCCTATCATGGCAAGATTTGTTCAAAGGGGGGTTGCCTTTGCCTCCCTCTGAGGTTGAGAGAGTATAACTTGCCCAAGTGGGTTTTTCCATAGCTCAATGGGGATTGAACCTTGGGGCTTGTCTACACTGGAGGTAAAAATCTGCATGAAATTTGGACTAGTTTGGCCTATAGCTGTGGCACATGGAATTTGGACTACTCTGGCCCAGATTCAAGTTCCTCACCTTACCTGGCCAAAGCCTGAATATGCATCATTCATTAGGGGGCTTGTCCACACAATAATTCATTTGTATTTTTACCCCCAGTGAAGCTGTGGGTCCACTACCACTGTTAGCTAGGCGCCTTCATGGCACTGCTGGCATGGGCCAGAAGAGTGACAGGGCTCTACTTTCTGGCACACAGTTGCTCTCTATAAGGTCAGAATGGGTGGCCAGCCTTGTGATGGTGGGGGTGACTACTTTTTCTGACCTCAGAAAGAGCAATTGTGCTCTGTGAAAGCAGCCCTGGCACTAGTCACTCTCTTTGAACTCAGAATGACCAGCCAGCCTTGCAATGGCAAGGCTGGCTGCCCCTTCTGATCTCAGAGCATGTAGTTATGTGCCAAGAAAAGCAGAGCCCCAGCACTAGTCGCTCTCTCTCTCTGAGGTCAGAAGGAGTGGCCAGCCTCACGATGGTGGGGCTAGCCACTCCTTCTGACCTCAGAGAGAGTTATTGTGCACTGGTAAAGCAGAGCCATGATGCTAGTCGCTCTCTATGAGGTCAGAGCGAGCAGCCAGACTTGAGATTGGGGGGGGGGGCTGGCTGTTCCTTTTGACCTCTGAGAGAGCAACTAATGCCAGTGCTCTGCCCTCAGAATAAGGAAGTGACACCGAGGAGAGGGAAAAATGCAGTGCCTTAGGCAGCACTTGTCCTTCCTCTCCTCCCTGTCCCCCAAATCTAGGTCAACATTGTTCACACTACAGTTTTGTCTGGAGTTTCAAGCAAACCCCAGAGAAAATTGTGACTTTTCTAAAACTGGATTAAGGTGGTATTCCCCAAGTCTGGGGTGAATAGGGCTGGCTGTACAGCATGTAGACTAATCTCACCAGATTCAAGGAAAGAGCCTGTCATAGTGTGGCCTTATCAGGCCAGATTCGGGAGAGGGGAGAGTTCGAGTTTTTTCAATAGTGTAGACAAGGCCCTGGTGTCCAGGGTCATAGTCCAACACTCAGGGGTTGTCTAGACGGTGAAAATACTCCTCATAGAATGTGAGGAGAATGGAAGATTGGTACTCACCATGAAGGTTCCTTTTAAGCAGTAGAGGGGAGGGAGTCCTTCTGCATGGGTATTGGCTCTGCCTCTGGCTCAAGACAGCCAGAACAACCTACAAATAAAAAAAGAACATGCACTCCCCTGGAGGTGGAGCCAACCCCAACCTCCCCAGGGACAGTTTAAAACAGCTCCAGCGTAACAACACATTCTAACTAGAAAACCACACTTCTCTATACATGAGGGAAACAATCTATTAAAATAACTGTTACTCATGCTCTTTGGGGGGGGGAAGGGTAAGGACTCCCTCCCCTCTACTGCTGAAAAGGAACCTTCACGGTGAGTACCAATGTTCCATTTTCCAGCAGTGAGGGGAGGGAGTCCTTCTGCATGGGACCTAGAACAGCAGTCCAAGTGGTGGTGGGGACATCTAACAGCTATCCTGAATGACTTGTTGTAGCACCCGTCGCCCAAAGGTTGCATCAGCGGATGCATATGCGTCAATGCGATAGTGTCTACTAAAAGTGGATGAAGATGCCCACATAGCCACTCTACAGATGTCCATAATGGACTGAGAGGACCCCAGTACCGCAGAAGTGGCAGCGTTATGAGTGGAGTGTGCCTGAATACCTTTCGGTACTGGCAAGGAACTACTAACATACGCCTGCTCAATACATTGGCGTAACCATCTTGCTATCGTAGATGATGACACCTTCTTCCCCTTTGACCGCCCTGAATAAGCAATCAACAAGGCATCTGCCCTGCGAAAGTCCTCGGACCTCTTCACATACATCTTCAGTGCTCTCCTAACATTGTAACATATGCCACATCTTTTCCAATTTGGCTGATAGTCTTGGACAGAAGGACGGTAAAATTAATTCCTGAGACCTGTGAAAAACAGAGTTCACCTTAGGAATGGAAGAAGGGTCTAAATGAAGAATGACTGTCCTTCTTGAAAATACACAGTTCCTCCCGAACTGATAAGGCACTCAACTCCGATACCCGCCTGGCCAAAGTAATAGCTACAAGGAAAGCAACCTTCCAAGTCAAGAAACTCAGATCAATCGACCTGATAGTTTCAAATGGGCTATCCATGAGAGCCTTTAGTACCATATTCAACTTCCAGGAAGGAAACCTATGCACCACCGGAGGACACAACACCACAACCCCCTTTAAAAAACTTCGAATATGTGGATGTGAGTCAAGAGACCTCCCCCCACTTCCCTTCAGAATGGACCCTAAGGCTGTCACATGCCATCGCAACGTATTTGGAGAAAGGCTTTTCTTCAGTCCTGACTGTAAAAAGGCCAGGACAGACCCCACTGAGGCCTGAAAGGGTCTAACCCCCTTGGACTTGCACCACCTGCAAAAGGCCCTCCAAATTACCTCATACAACCAAATGGTGGAAGGCCGTCTGGCCGCCAACATGGTCTCCACCAACTCGCTCTCATACCCTTTCTTTAGCAATCTCTTCTGCTCAACCTCCAGGCATGTAGCTGTAGCCAACCTGGGTCTGGATGCAGAAGACCGTTCTGGACCAGAAGGTCCAGCAAGGTGGCAGAGGCCACGGCTCCTGAACCTGCCACTGAACCAGGTCCAGAAACCACAGTCTCCAAGGCCAGTGAGGAGCAATGAGGATCACCTCAGCCCTCTCTAGTTGGATTTTCTGTAACACTCATCCAAATAATGTCATTGTTGGAAAAGCGTTACACAAGACCGGTGGCCAAGCCACTGTTAAAGCATTGAAAGCTAATGCTCCCTTGGTCCAAAACCTGGACATGAAATGAGGCAACTTGTGGTTCTCGTCTGACGTGAAGAGATCCACCCAACTGTCCCCAAAGTAGAACACTACCATCTGAAAAACCAGCTTGTTGAGCCCCCACTTGCTGTGGGCCAGAGTGTCCCTGCTCAGCCAATCTGCCTGGGAGTTCAAGATTCCCTTCAGATACTCCCCCTGATTGATGAAAGGTATGTTTCCATCCAACGGAACAACAAGTTGGCTTCTTTCATGAGGGTCTGCGACCGCATCCCTCCTTGTCTGTTTATGTGGGCTCTGGTTGAGATGTTGTCTGTCCGTATGAAAACATGATCTGCCTGGACTAAGGACAGAAACTCAATCAAGGCCAACTGCACCGCCTGCAGCTCCAGCTGGTTTATGCTGTACTCCCGTTCCTTTGGGGATCATAGCCCCTGCTCTATCTATTCGTAGCAATGGGCTCCCCAGTCTGTCAGTGAGGTGTCTGTGGTCATAACAATCCTCCTTGGTTCCTGAATCTGGATCCCCAACTGGAGGTTCTCTGTTAGTCACCATTTTAGAGAGGTCTTCACGCCTGGCAGTACTCTCACACACCTGCAATCCTTCCAAGCCACTAGATCCTGAAAGGGTAGAAGGAACCACTGAAGCTCTCTGAGATGGCCCACGGCACCTGGCCCACGGCACCGAATCTCTGCAGGGTATCATCAAGCCTAGTAATGAAGCCAGTGACATCAGAGGACTCTTCTCCTGAATCAAGATCAGCTGGACTAGATCCTGCAATTTCTGTCTCCTGTCCTCTGGTAGGAAAACTTTGTGGGTCCCGGTGTCTAGCATGTTGCCTAAATGTTGCAGCCTCTCAATCAACTCCAAATGGCTTTTCTCTCTGTTCACCACAAATCCGTGTGACTCTAGCCACTGGATTGCCTTTTCTAGATCCTGCATCGTCTTAGCCTTCAAAGATGCTCTTATCAAAATGTCATCCAGATAAGGGTACAGATGCACCTCCTGTGACTTTAGGGAGGACACAAGTGCCACCAGGACCTTGGTGAAAACTGGTGATGAAGACAGGCCGGATGGCAACACCCTGTACTGGTAGTGTTTCTCCTTGAAGGTGAACCTCAGAAAACACCTGTGAGCTGAGTGAATCATGATGTGCAGATACGCTTCCTGCAGGTCCAAAGAATCCAGGAAGTCTCCCTCCTGGATGCCCTCTCAAATGGACCGAAGCATTTCAAATTCAGAATCACCTTCCAATCGTTGTTCTTCTTGGGTACTAGAAACAGAAGGGAACACATTCCAGTGAACATCTCTGCCGCTAGGACAGGTTCTGTTGCCTGAATGTGCATCAAATGCGCAATGGCCCTTTTCACCAGTTGTTGCTTCACCTGAGAAGTGGTCCGACAGGACTGGATGAAGGGGGGGGGTCTGGCTATGAGGTCTATTGTATATCCATGACTGACCATTCTGTTGACCCAGGCATCTGAGGATGTACCTGCCCAGGTCTCAGCAAATGTGTCCAGCCTGTCCCCCACCTGAAGACCCGAGTAGTCAAAGAGACTGCCTAGGCTTGCTCCCTTGTTTGGGGGCCTGAGGAGTTGCAGGTTTGGAAAAGGTATTCGCTTTTCCCTTTGAGGAATACCTTGGTGCACTCCAGTTCTTATGCTGTCTGAAATCCCTTTGATTTCTGACTCTGAAGTTCCCGTAGCCTTGATAATTACCCTGTGGGAATTTGCATTCCTCCATCTTGGGCAATGAGGGAAGTGCTTTCTTCTTGTCCTTGGTGTCCACCAGGACCTTGTCCAAGGTATCACCAAATAACTTCCCCCCTTTGAATGCACAAACTGGCAGGTTGGCTTTGACCTTGTTATCAGCGTGCCAATTTTTTAGCCATAATTATTGTTTAGCCACCACATTTGCACCTACTGCTCTAAACAAGAAACGAAAAGCATCCAGGCTAGTATCTGCCACAAATGCGGACGCCTTTGCCATCTTGTTGATTCCCTGACGAAGCCTGAATTCCCTGATGAAGCGTCCTCAGGGAGCGCAGCCAAAATGCCCCTGGCCCACCTGATGGTGGCCCTGGCAAACATGGACGCGGCTGCTGCTGCCCTTACTGCTAAGGCCAAAGCCTCTTGAGACCTGCGCAGGAAGGTCTCTATTCTCTTATCCTCAGGCACCCTAAGATTCTCGTCTCCATCCCTAAGAAATAACAACCTGTAAACCAACCCTGCAACTGGGGCATCAATGGCGGGCAGTTTGAGTAGAACCCTGACATCATTGGGATAAGAGTAGAGCATCTTGGCATAGGCTGGCTGTGTCTTGGATACCCCTGGATGGTCCCATTCACTTAGCATCGTCTCTCTGAAAAACTCAGGGAAGGGGAGCACATATCCTACCCCTTTCCCCAAGACTCTCCTTGGCTGCATTTCCTGAATTGGCTCCCAAGGGTTCCAGCTCTAGAGCCTTTAGCATCTTTTTCAAGAGCACATTGAAAGAGAAGGACTCGAACAACCTAGGTGAAGCTTGCTCTTCCCCAGGCTCCTCCTCCCCCTTGGAAGAGAGCTCCTCCTCCTTCTTAGGTGCAGAATCTCCGTCATCCCCTCTGCTGTCCCCCTCCCAATCCGGGATCTGGGGGTACTTCTCCTTTCTGGGCCTTTTGCAGGGTGGTGAGGAATCCCCCCCGTCCGCTAGCAAACTGAGGTTTTGACACGCTGGAGTGCCACCGGTCGCCTCCAGCCATTTCTTCTTTACCCCCCGGCTTTGCTGCTCATCCTGGCTCTGCTGGGGTTAGAGGCATTGAGCCCCCCCCCCCGGGCAAAGAATCACCACCCTCCAGGTGACCCTTACCGAGGCTGCTTTCCACTACAGTTGCCGTGTTATCAAGGTGATCCACGCGGCAAGCTGTGATGGCAACTCTTTACCTCCCAGAACCAAGGAGGGTAGGTTCTCCAGGTCACTGCTGTCCTCATCCCCCATCCTGCTGTTCCCGGTTGACTGCTCCACTGCTCCAGGCGGCCCGGTCTTGGATGCAGCAGCGTGGTTCGCCTCCTCCTCGGAGGCCCCATCACACTTGTGGGCGGCGGAATCGCTCACCAGCTGGCTCAACGTGCTACTCATCAAAGGGGTCTCTATTGTGGGTCTCTATTGTGGTCTCTGGTCTCTATTGTGGGCATTAAGCCCAGAGAAAGTTAGCCCGGTTTCTTCCCCTTCGGAAGATAAGTCTTTCCCCTGTACATGTCTCTTCATGGGGGCAGCCATCTTGGATTCTTTGTTCTGCGCTAACAACTGCTGGAGCAAAGCATGCCCTGACCTGTCTCTATGCGAGGCAAAACTGAACTGGGGAGGTTAGGGTTGGCTCCACCTCCGGGGGGAGTGCGTGTTCTTTTTTGATTTGTAGGTTGTTCTGCCTGTCTTGATCCAGAGGCGGAGCAAATACCCATGCAGAAGGACTCCCTCCCCTCACTGCCGAAAAATACCCTTTGTCCCAACAAGAAGTGAACAAGATTCATGGTATTTGGAAGGAGATTTGCCAAAAACACCATATACTTCATGGGAAGAGCCTTTGCAGCTTTCCCTGAAGTTTTTTAAATAATGTGCAGAAATGCGAATTACCACTCATTTAGACAACCAGTTCACTTCACAGCACATTCTTGATGGAAGTAGAAAGCTGATTCGTTGGACACGCGAGGGGTTGGGGCTGGCTTGCTGGCAGTGAAGTAGCTGGAAGTGCCGTTTTGGAGTTTTGCATTGTCAATCGTGCACTTTTCTGCTGAGCTGAGGTAACCAAACAGCTTTTTAAGCAGAAAGTCACACTTGCACACCTTTGATTTACAGTTACAAAAAAAAAAAAAAATACTGTGGCATGGCAACAACTTGCGGAGAATAAAAACGCGAGTAATTCACTCTCTGCCACCATTTTGATTTGCAGGCATGGCTAGGTGTGCACTTCAAACAGAGATAGCTTTGCATACCAGCAATTTTGCCAAAGGACCATGGAGACAAGTGAATGCTGCTGCGAATTTGCATTAATACGCAGCAATCCACTTTATATCTTCGCATATAGACAAGCTCTAAAACTGCTATACCACAAATACTCTCATATAGGGTAGTCTAGACATATAAAAATAAAACATGATTTGATTTACTGTAATCTAGAAATTTTGTGGGAGAAGATAGAACTATATCTACCCACCATCACTACATTGACGTATGACCTAAGAAATACATTCTGTTTTCTGATCTGTTCAGCCCAATAATTCAGACAGAGATTTTGTCCATTTATATTTCTGTTTAAAAACTGAATGTTCATAACAGAAGAGAGTTTAATTTGCAAAAAATTAAACAGGCTATCTCTGCTTTGATTAAAACAATGTTAATTATCAGTGTGGCAAAGTCAGTGTACTTTAAGCGTGTTTAAATTGATGTTTGGTGTCAAGGAGGGAGTTGCTTGCACCTATTAAGGATTTTGTTGCTTGTCTTATAAATTTCAGAGTTGTGGATTGAGTAACCTAAACTGATAGCTATTTCCTCTATCAGTTCTTGAAATTAATTGCACAATCACAATTCCAAGCTAGGCTTCCTATAATAATAAAACTGACAAACCACTGTATAAAAGCAAACGAGAAATTGCTGTCCAGTGATGACTAGGAATAGTCAGGCTGTGCTTTGAAGTTTGGAGTTTGGAACTGAAGTCTGTATTTATTGACAGGATTACAACATGTTTGCCCTGTATATGAGTCTGTGCGTCCCCCTTTTGCACACAAGGGATATTAGGGCAGGAATTATGGTGCAGACCACAACCCCGGAGTCAAGACTATGCATCAGATGCCAGATTTGTTTATAATTCCCTATCTCCTCCTTTGCCTAGGGGTTTTACTTCTATACATTGACCAGTTGAAGCTGCTTTGCCAGTCTTTCTGCTAGTAAGAAAAGAATGTGAGTTAACAGAGTATGCTTTGGCAAAAGCCCTTTAGTGACTAGCCCATGCCTCTGTATTCACGTGGGGTGTGTGTGTGTGTGTGTGTGTGTGTATGTTTGAGTTTTTATGCCTAACATTTAAGAATAAGTACCATGGTTTGCAATCTATCCAATTCTGCTGAGTCTGAACAGGTGTCTATAGGGTTGTCTAGACAAGAAGATATAATGCTGATTGCTGTGAATTAATGTAAATTAACTGCAGTGTTCATTTGTCTCCATGGTCCTTTGGCAAAATTGATTGTATGTGAAGCTATCCATGTTTGAAGTGCACATGCAAGGTGCCTGTTAATCAAGATGGTGGCTGAGTAAATTACAACATGTTATTTATTCTCCACACATTGTCACGACTGCACTGTATTGTTTTTAAAACTGTAAATCAAATATGTGCATGTGCAACCTTCTGCTTAAAAAAAGCTGATTGGTCACCTCAGCACAGCAAAAAAACACATGATCAATAACATGAAACTCCAAAATGCCACTTCCAGCCACCTCCATGCCAGCAAGCCCACCCCCCGCACATGCCTCACCAATCTGCTCTCCACTTCTGCTCTCACCAAGAGCACACAGTGTCCCAAATTGGATGTCCAGGCATGCAATAATGTGTGAGCCCACACATTTGAAAAACCTTGGGGGAAACCACAAAGGCTTTTTTTCACACAGTAGAGGGAGTTTTTGGTCCCCCTCCATCCGAATACTGCGTCTCTTGCTCACAGTGTGTTGGGACTAAAGATATTTTCCTCAGATTCTATGAGGAGTATTTTCATCATCTACACAACCCCTCTGACAAGGGTACGGAGCTGATGGCATGACAGATAGGGACTATGTATCTACAGTTGGCCCTCAACATTTGTGGGGGTGGGGTGGATTCTTTGAATTCTTGGTGTGGCAGCCCCGCAAAAATGGGGAAAACTGTGACTATAGGACTGCAATTTTTTTTTTAACCTGAGAGAACACTTCTCTACGCATTTGTAGATCCTCCAGCTCAATTCTGTTATCAACTTCCAGTGGACTGGAAAGATTGGAAACCCTTGATATACTTTTTGAGGCAGGGTTATTTTATGTATATATGTATAGCCGCTGAAAAGAAAGTCAAACATCATTATCTATATTGTCATTTCTGTCTATCCATCCTCTTTTCTATATGCTGTTTCCATAGATGTCCCTTTTCCTGTTTTCTATTTCTTTGCTTGTTTACTGTTTTGTTTAAATTTGTGAAACTTTAATCATGTGTGGAAAAATCTTATTTAAAAAAAAAAGAAAACTAGAGAAAAATATTTTAAAAAATGAAAACTGGAGAGGGCTCTTGTACCTTTAATTGTTGTGTAGATGAGGGAATTTCAGTAAGTGTTGCTTGTCATGCTTCCAGGTAATAAGCAACACCTGCTGAAGTTCTCTCTTTTACATACGCATTAAAGCTATAGGATCCATCTCCATTTTTCACTCTGGCAACCCTATGTGACCACCCAGCCAGCCTAAAGGAATGTTTAATTTTAAAAAATGCAAGTGTTGACAATCGGTTTGCTTTAATACTGAAGCCTTAAATAATGATTTAGGCTGTGGTCTTCAGGGGTTTTGCCTTAAAACAGCCTACTTTAAAAACAAAACAAAATAAATACTCTTTTACCTGGGAGTAAGCCCCACATTACTCAATGAGATTTGTTTTTGAGTAGACATATAATGTAGTGGATTAAGCTGATACTTATCCAATTTACTTAACGATTCCATTTCTATAAATGGCAAACAATCTGTCCTCTCTTGACACTTCTTGCCATTGATGATATCATGCTGCCTTTTGCACGTAGTTGTTTGATTGTGGAACAATGGTGAAGCTGAGGCTACAGGGATGCCTTGTAATCACTTTAATTTGTAAGCCACTTTGAGTTCCAATCTGGGATAAAGGCAGGTTATAAATAAACATCATCATGATGATGTGTTCATCATCGTGTGTTTATTCAGCTTTCTGAGGGTTTTTTCATACTCAATTACTCTTAGCACCTTTTCTCTACTTATGTTGCTAGTCAAACATGGGTGTGCTCTTTATTAGCCAAGTCATGAATCTCTGTAAATTAAGAAATACATTGAGAAATATATGAAGATCTTGTTTACATCTTCAAGCAGTGGTTCTCAAACATTTGCCCTCCAGAATTCTTGGCAATTGGCCATGAGAGCTTAAGGCCAAAATATCTGGGGGAACCAAAGAAAGCGAAGCAATGTTTTAAATAAAAATTATACGGAAAGAAGGCAGAAAGGGAAATCATGGCTCCATTACATCTAATGATGAGCAGATAGATATGTACTGTATGTAGAAATTTGGAGTTGAGATGTCCTGGGTATCCAGATGTTAAGTGAAAAGTAAGTGAAATGCAAAATTTGAACATACCTGTAAATAGGCTCCACATTGTCCACTAGAAAACTGATGTTCTGAAACTAGATTGTAATGGATGGATTTATTTAATAATTTATATCCCTTGGTATGGGACCCAGGGCAGCTTTCAACAACTTAAAACAAAGTACAGCTAAAATATAAAATTAAATTGTTTTAAAACACATTAAAACATAGTAAAAAGAATAAGAACATAAGACACCCAATTAAAAGTTTTTTCTGCTACAGTGGGTATAGAGACAAAGGCCTGCCTAAATAAATAGGTCTTTGCCTGCCACTGGAAAGAGAGCAGAGACTGGACAACAAAGCCTCCCAGGTGAGGTAGTTTCACAACCTAGGAGCAGCCATTGAGAAGTCTCTCTCTCATGTATTCACCAATCACACCTTGATGGTGGTGGCATGGAGAGGAATCCCTCCCCTGAAGATCTTAAAAACCATGCAGGCTTATAGCAGGTCACAGTAATTGGTTTCATCCAAGAGTTCATGCAACTGGGATGCCATTCTCTCTTGCCCAGGGGGTGGGGTATTTGTGACCAGATGATGCTATAGATCTCTGGATCAAGAGAGGATTTTTTAAAGAACTCACACCACTGCTTCCTGCAAGGCAGTAGAGATCACAGCATCATGCATAATTCTCCACTTCCCTGATCCATCTGGTTAGCTAATTCAAAGATGCCATGATGAGTAACACTCAAGAGAGCATGTAGTAGGTTGCGTAAATGCAAGTGTTTTGTCCCCTCAACACTGATTTCACAAAACATGACAAGATGACACATAAGATATCTCAAAGACACTGTGTCAGTGGTGGTATCCAGATCAGCGTAAGGTTAGCAAATTTGTCTTTACAGTGTTTAGAAAATTCCAACCACTGAACCACATGGCAGATGTATTCATTACACTCAAGCATGTATGCACACATGCTCATGTTAAGTCATCCATGCCACTGTCCTCTCTTCAACACCTTCACATTCATCTGCTGGAGGAGCCACATCTGGGCATCTGTCCTGCCATCTCAGTTGCATTAGAGCCACATCCTGGGGACCATTCACACTAAACAATTATAGTGCTATGATTCCACTTTAACTGCCATGCTTCCATCTCATGGAATCCTGGGGGTTTGTAATTTAGGGAGGACTATTTAGAATTCTCTGCCAGAGAACTCCAGTGTCTCACCAAGCTACTAATGCAAGGAGTCCATAGAATGTGGTTATTGCAATCAAAGTGGAATCATAGTCTTATAATTGGGTGATATGAATGCCCCCCAGATTATGGGTTGTAAATCCCACCATGAATATTCTGGCTGCAGAATTATGCTTTGTTTGGAACCTTCAAACTACCACCCATTTTAGATTATCTGTACAGACCACATACTGGAGGGAAAATACGCTCCAACGCTGTAGATGTCAGACATAATTTTTGGCATTCCGATTAAACCTGTCTCTGTTTGTCACTCATTTTTCTTTGAATCTGCAATGGATCCCTTTAGCAAGAAAGCAATCCTAGAGTCCTGTGTTATTCAGATCTTGAAAACTGGGCTGACTGGTTATGAAAAGATAGGATGCCAACAAGCAAGCTAGCTGGCTTTGGGCATAATAGTTCTATTGTTTGGCCTTACACAGTTGTAATATAAGCTTTGAATAAATACTGTGTATGTAGGTGTGTGTTTTCTAAGCATGTTTCCCCCCCCCTTCCTTGTTTTTAAAACAGTGGCAGCAGCGTTCTCTAAATAGGCATTTGTTTGCTTTGTAAAATATTGCTGTGGTGTGCTGGAATTTGTAGGAACCACTTGTCAAGCTTACTTTCTAACTTGCAGCAAGCCTCATGAGTTAATATGGTCAGCAGGAGTGTTTGTTACTCTATTTTTGTCTCCTAGGAACTAATTTCACACTGGGGAATTTTTGTATTTTGACATTAGGTTTGCTTGTCAGAGAGGAAAATAAATGGAGGAGTCTATAGAAGTATGGAGCCCTACATGTTCTGTGAAAGATGGCAATAGTTAAAAATGACTAGAGTTGTTCCAGTGAAGTCCCATCTTCTGTGTGTATGTTTTGTTTCTGTTTGAGGGAAGATATGCTCACTTGTGTATGATTTTTATTATTCTGTTTTATGGTTATATGGTTATATTTTAATAATGTAAGCTGCTTTGAGGACCATGGTCAAAATATAGCATTATATTATGCTTAAATATAATATTTCGTTCAAAGTAGATTTTTTTTTAAATAGAAGCAATATTGGAACACAAGGGCAAAATTAGTTATCCTTCCCAAGTTAAAATGTATAGTGCTATCCATACAGCCAGTTGGTGTGTGTGATGTGTGCCTTTAAGTCGTTTCTGACTTAGGTTTCTATCATGGGGTTTTCTTGCCAAGATTTGTTCGGTGGGGGGTTGCCTTTGCCATCCTCTGAGGCTGAGAGAATGTGGCTTGCCCAAAGTCACCCTGTGGATTTCCATGATCAAGCAGGGATTTTGACCCTTGTCTCCAGAATCCTATTGCGGGTAGACGCAGGAGTAAAGAGAGCAGACACAATAAAGAGACCACACATATACAGCTAGGTTGTAAAGGGCCACTTTTATTTAGCTATACAATATTTAACCCCTTTCTAAGAGATCTGCAATGGGGGAGCAACCTAGTGTGGGAATTGTTGGGGCAGGAGGTCAGCAGCAAAACCCATCCCTAACTTCCCTTGGGCAAAACTTTAACCCCAGGGAGAAGCCATATGCTGGGTTGCTCCCCAGCCAGCCTATATTAGGAAGGCTGACCCAAAAGTCCCTCCCCCAAGCCAAAGAGAGGGTTATTTTCTTAGGCCAGCCCCAAAGGGGGTCATTTTGCACACCTCAGTTCACAGGACCAAGAGGCATTTCTAGATCCCCCCTTCACCTCCAAAAGGGGAGAGGTGTCAAAGCTGCAAAGTTGTCAACAGTTTACATCAGATAGAAAAAATGCAATGGAAAACATTATAAAATTCAACGTGTTATGGAATACTTGAATTTGAATCCTCATAAGAGCAAGCTTTGGATTAGATGTTTGAGAGTAAATACTTATGGGTTAAATGCTATGTTAATTGTAGTGTAAGAACCCCTGCCTCCTTTGCAATCCTCTGGGATGCAGAAAATCTACTCCATTGAGTTTCCCAGCCCTCCTGAGCAGATTTTTTATGGTGCATGCAGGTGAGGTTTTGCTCCTACTTCTGAGCTTCAAACACGTGTCCACACTGGATTCTGGCTTATCTGGATTTGGGTCAAGAAGTTGTTGCAAATATGTGTATTATTTTTCTGTGCTTTTAAAATAATTCTGAAATTCACAAAGTTTAAACATGCATTTTTTGGTGTGCCTTCAAGTATAACCTTTTGCCATGAAGCAATATAAGCTGTGAAAGAAGAAAGGGAAGTAGCTTTTAAAAGAATGTAGTGTGAAGTGCATTTTCTCCAAAACAGATGCCTTAAAGGAATCTGAGGAGGTCAAAAGATCAGGCTCCTTGCAGCTTTAGAAAATCTTTTGAAATTATCATATGGCAGCTGGCAGCTGCCCTTAAATAGTGAAAGCAAGCAGCAGCAATGGAGAACTGTGTGCCAGAAGAGTATTTAGGACTGATACCCCGATCTCTAGTGGGAATCAAATGCAATTGCTCTAAATCAAATTTACTTCCACGTGTAAATAAGATCAATAGAGTTTTTACAGTTGAGGTTTTGTTCTGTTGACCTCTGTCTTCAGAAGATATTTTTAAAATGAAGTAGCACAATACATAGAGCTGGTACACTTTCCCAGTGGAGAGGGCTCCAGAGCATCTGTATGCTTGGGGTGGTCCCTCCCACTTGCTCCTAGTAGGCAGGTAACAGTACTTTTGAAGTGCCCACCGGTGAAGTCATCTAGGAGGGACGGCCCCTGGCTGGCCAGTCTGTTTCCTGCCTACGCTCCTGGTAGGACATGTCTTTTCCTTTGTCCTCTCTTACTCCTCCTCCATGTGGCCGGGGCCATCTTGGACCCATCTAAAAATATATTTTTTAAAAACTTAGTGTTTTGGTTGTACCTTATGGCCATGCAGGGAGTCAGGAGGATGAGTACTGCAGAGGAAATAGATGCTATTATTGCTGCGGTGATAGCTAGCGATAGATCTACTAGACAAAGCTCAGCTGCAGAAGCAGAGCTGCCTCTGAGGAAGGAAGCTGGAGCGAAGGCACCTGCTGCCCAGAGCTGCAGCAAGAAAGGACTTTTGCAAAGTGGCAGCGGCAAGAAGGGGTTTTTAATATTAGTCTTGGTTACATGCCTAAAGTTTGTAGACAGAATGCCTTGGCAATGCAATCCTGTTCATGCCTGCTTGGGGAAAAGCCCATTGGACTCAATGGGACTTACTTCTGAGTAAACAGATATAGGATTGTGTTGCACTTGTGTAACTAATATATATTTCAGTCACAAATCTTAGGCAGCATAATGCATTCCTTCCCTTAGCTCTTTTGTAGTAACTTAATGATGCCACTTAGTGCTTTTTATATATTGCTTCAAGTGCAGACTGCATCACCTTACAGACATTAATGGTTTAATTTAAAAGGGATTGTGCTTTCTGTAGAGAGCATTTAAGAGCATTTTACAAGGTTTGCTGACTGCCCAATTGCTCAACCAGTTGTGTCTTCATTTGCAAGTGTCAATCCAGCCAGATTGGAACTAGGCCAGTGCAAGATTGATTTAAGAAAGGAATGGTACTAAAACCAATGGACTGTAATGCTTGGATTCCTAGAGGGCTTTTTAAAAAATGTTACATAGACATAGTATGACTAAAGACCAAAGGTATGCCTAGTGCATTTCTGGATTCTAGCAAAGCATTTCTGTATGCTTTAGAAAATGTAAGTGGCATAGATCTGATGGTTAGAAACTTGATTGGCTATCTGGCCAGTCCAGCCACTGGGTATACAAACTTGCCATGGGGTGGGGAGGATGTAAAGGAGCCATTTTGCAGTTATTCTGGAGCTTGGGAAAGTTACTTTTTTGAAAGCAGATCCCAGAATCACTCAGACATCATGGATGGGGCCATGCTGACAGGGCCAAGGGTAAGGGAGATGTTGGAGAATCCAAAACAATAACTTTTCAATGTCTGCTATTCTCTCCATTTCTTCTGTAAGAAGCAGTACAGTATTTGTCAATTACTTGATTGTTTCAGCTAGCATCAGTTATGCAGTTAGATGTGTAAATAGCTATTGCTTAAAACAATTTGTAAGTCGCTCTGATAGCCTTGTGGCTGAAGAGCGGGGTATAAATAAATAAATAAATAAATAAAAATAAAATAAGCATCATAAAAAATGAGTAGGGAAATAGTAAGCGGTGGGAAGGAGAATCATGAAGGTATTGAGGTTGCTTGCATATTTGCCCGATAACTTCACAAGTGATTCTGCTTATTTCCCCTCCTCTTCCCCTCACATCCCACATTAAATAGTCCTCAGTGCTAGAAAACACCCATGCCCTTGTTAAAGGGAGTAATCTAATCTGAAATGGTAAAGATGGTGGGGATAGCCTGCCTGGCTAGCGATAGTAGGTCTGATTCTGAAGTTTGACCACTAGCAGAGGCTAGAAAAATTAGGGGGGGGGAATAGTTTTTTAGATTGTGTGTGTGTGTGTGTGTGTGTGCACGCGCATGTGCGCGCACACCTTCAAATCACCTGTTGATTTATGGTGACCATGAATTTCATAGGGTTTTCTTAGGCAAGAAATACTCAGAAGTGGTTTTGTCAGTTCCTTTCTTTGAAATCTAGCCTACAGCACCTGGTATTTGTTGGTGGTCTCCCATCCAAGTACTACAGGTCCCTAAATTCCCCAGCCAAAAGTAACTTTTCAAAGCTCTTACCGCCCATGGCTATTTCATAGTATATAGAAATCCATTTTAAGGAGGATATACACAAGTTGGAGTGGGTTCAGAGAAGAGCAACAAGGATGATGAGAGATGATGGAGAACAAAATGTATGAGGACAGGTTGAAGGAGCTGGACATATTCAGCTTGGTGGTGCGAAGACTCTTTAAATATCTCAAGGGTTGTCACAGAGGGAAGTGTGCAGGTTTGTTCTCTGCCAGCCCAGAGGATAGGATCAGGCCTAATGGTTTTAAGTTACAGGAAGGTAGATTTCAATTGAACATTAGAACAATCTTCTTGATGGCAAGAACAGTTTGGTAATGGAACCAATGCCTAGAGAGGTGGTGGGGTCTCCTTCTGTCAGTGTCTTCAAAAAGAGGATGGACAGTTATCTGCTGGAGATGCTCTAGCTGGTGTTTTTGCAGGGGGCTGGATTCAGTGGCCTATGAATCTCCTACCAACTCTATGATTCTATAAGCCATACTCTGGTGTTCTTCAGGTGTACTCATAGTGGGATTGTGGGGATCACAGGCAGGACTGTTACTACGTTTACAGCCTCCCTTTAGATTTCTCCCATATTTCAAGTTGAGGGGGAGGTGAAGGGATCAGTGCAGAGACATACCCTGTATGTCTAAACTTGAAGAATACCTGAAGAGGATACAGAGCATTGTTCCTCATTGCTTTCCCATATTCCAGCTGTCACTTGCTCTATCATGTTTATTTTAGAGAGGAACTCTCATATTTCACTTGTGTATGTAAAGCCTCTTAAAAGTAATACTGGAAAATGTGTCTGCTTCTTGGAGAAATGGTATTGACAAGCCTCTATGAAGCTCACCTGATCAGTATTATAAATAGCTGTATTGACAAGCTCACCTGATCTGTATTATGAATAGGTACGGAGGCTGTTTTTACCTTTACCCATTCACTTTGTCATGAACATCTTCTGTAATA
Source organism: Gambelia wislizenii (assembly GCA_030847615.1). Taxonomy (NCBI): domain Eukaryota; kingdom Metazoa; phylum Chordata; class Lepidosauria; order Squamata; family Crotaphytidae; genus Gambelia; species Gambelia wislizenii. The sequence goes on from JAUMIR010000003.1 coordinate 217,410,007, forward strand.
ATAGCTGGTATCCTGTTCTCTATGAACCTATATTACTCTAGTGTTCAACTCAGTCCTTCCCACCTGCCAGAACAGTAATAGAGGAGATGAGTGCAAACAAATTGAAACTTAATCCTGACAAGACAGTGGTGTTCCTGGTTAGTTGAAAGGCAGATCAGGGAACAGAGATTCAGCCTGTGCTAGATGGGTTTACACACACACACACACACACACACACACTGGAAGACACAGGTTCATAGCTTGAGTGTCTCCTGGGTTCCACTCTGAGCCTGGATACCCAATTTTCAGCAGTGTCCAGGAATGCATGTACACACTTAAAACTACTGTGACAATTACACCCATTCCTCGAGAAGTCAGATCTGGCTACAGTAACACATGCCTTGATTACATCCCATTTGGACTATTGTAATTCATGCTATATGGGGCCACTTTCAGAAACTCTTTGGAAACTTCCAGCAGGTCCAAAAGGCTGAGTCCAGAACACTGGCTAGGGCCAGTCACAAGGAGCATATAATCCCCTTCGTGAAACATCTCTACTGGCTACCAGTCCATTTCCAGACACAATGAAAGTGCTGGACATCGCCTATAAAGCCCTACATGGCTTAGGTCCTCTCTCTGGCTTTTCTTCGCAAACAAAGATTCTGGAAGGACTCGTCCTGCGCTTTCTGCAAGCGCGCTGATGACTGAAAACGCCAATTTGAGATAAACAAGTCCGGTTGCAGAAAGCACAGCAGAAGATCTCCTTGGGTTGCGATTCTTTCTGCATTGTCATTTCTCTTCAAGACTTGTTCAGCGTGAGTTCTCAAATAAGGCTGCAGCATTGTGGATAGTGCATCTCCATGCCTCCCAATGTGAGGCCAGGGCGGACCATTGTTGGTGATCAATTTGGCCGAGCCTGAGATGTTGTTTCAGGGAGTCCTTGTATCACTTTTTTGGAGTGCCCCTCTTACGCTGACCCGTGGCGAGTTCACCGTAGAGTAGTATTTTTGGGAGGTGATGGTCCTCCATCCTAGAAACGTACCCTGCGCAGCGCAGCTGTGTTCTCAATATCATGGCCTCAATGCTGGTGATCCCTGCTTGCTCAAGGACAGCAACATTCGTCACATAGTCAGTCCAGTGTATATTTAGGATTGTGGGTAGACAGCGCTGATGAAAGTCGTAGGAGTCGTAGGTGGTGGCGATAGGTGACCCATGTTTCAGATCCATAAAGGAGGATAGACAGTACAATGGCTCTATACACACTGATTTTTGTGCTTCGCCTCAGGTGTTTATTGCTCCAGACTCTTTTGTGAAGTCTTCCAAATGCACTATATGCCTTTGCTAATCTGTGATCGATCTCTTTGTCAATCTTGGCATCTGAGGAGATGATGCTTCCCAGGTAGGTGAACTGCTGAACAGACTTGAGCACAGATTTGCCGATGGCAATGTGGGGATGGTGGTGTTCATCCTGTGGCTGGTAAAGAATTTCCATTTTCTTAAGGTTGATTTCCAGCCCAAACAGACTATCTCCTTATACAAACCATCCAGAATGTTAGGCTTTCTCCCAGTCCCACCACCATCACAGGTCTATATGGTGAGGACACAGGAGAGAGCCTTTTCAGTGGTTGGTCCCGCCCTGTGAAACTCCCTTCTGTGGGAGGGCAAGATGGCCCCCTTCCTTCTCTCCTTTCACCAGCAGGCAAAAACCTTTTGGTATAAGCAAGCTTTTAATGATTAACTGTTTGCAGGGAGCCTTCTTATGGGGGTGCGTGGGGGCATACTCTAGTTTTATGTATGTGTTTAAATCATGTTATATTATTCAATGTATGATTTTTTAAAAAGTGACATTTTAATTGTGTTTTAATTTTATTACTACACAATTGTTTGCTAATTTTGTTTTATTGTTTTATTGTTTATTGTTTATGAGTCGCTTTGGGTCCCACTCTGGGAGAAAGGTAGCATATAAATGCAATCAATCAAGCAATCAAATAAGCTTCTGTGTGTGAGAGACATTGGCAGCTAGTGCCCAGTGGGATCAGTGGAGCAAAGGATAGGGTTGGCAAAGGCAAAGGGTCACCATAACCAGAGCAAAGGGGAATTAACGTATGCAAGTCAATGTCAGGAATATAAAGTAAATACTTTTGGGGAGGGTGCACAAAATTAACCCAAACCAAGACATTAAAAACTTTGGGCTTGAGTTTTCTGGGATGACTGTCTTGTTTCCATGTGTGCTCAGTATACTGCCTCATACAACATAAGATCTCTCAACTGTTTTCAAATCTTTATCTCTCTTCACACATTCCTCAGAACATGAAGGCAGGGTTGACCAGGATGGCTAGCTAATTGACTTTCAGTTTGATGGCCCTCCTCCTGCAGTTCCTGTGAACTATGTGTGTGTGGGGGGGTGTCTCCTAGTGCTGGACCATGCCTTCATGGAATTTCAGCATCAGGAGAGCGCCTGTATAGCTTGGAGTAGCTGTGGGAAGAGCAGCTATAACACTGGGAGAGATTCTCCGTCTCCCCAACAACAGGTTCACTGGCCATCCCTGCATGAGAGCTCAGACTATGAGGTGAGGCCAGAAAACAAGTATCCTTGTCCCCATATTAAGGGCTGACAATTTAAAACCAAATAACATTTAACAAAAGACAACTTAAAAACAAATAGAGACCCTGAATGTACTTTACAAATCACTTCCTTGCTTAGGCTCTCGCACCGTCTTCTTACTCTTATATCTTAACCAAACTGTTCGCAAAATGGTCAGGCAGCAAGAACATATAATAGATTTTTCTTGTGGTTGCTCCTTAACTGTCAGACTTTTTCTCCTGACAAAGCCTGTGAGTGTTTAGAATTGCTGAAGAAATGCTCAGGGTGGCTTACTAGTGATTATGGACTGTGAACTGGGAAGTCACATTTAGAGGTCTGGGTGATTTTTTAACTTAACATTTTGTCCTACGCGGTTAAAAAATATTATAAGCTGCATTGAGCCTTTGGGATTGGGATGTATAAAACAAATAATAATAATTTAAAATGCATGAAATATCATGTGTGGGGATTTTCAAATGCCAAGTCACAGAAATTCAGGTGGAGGATGTGGCATGGGGTAGAATCGTGTCCCTCCCTATAAGAAAGTACCATACATTCCAGCATATATTCCAGCGTATAAGATGACCTTTGAGCCCCCCAAAATATCCTCCATTGGACGTCAGTCTTATACGCCAGATACACGTTTGCTTCACCCACAAGAGGCGATCTCCTGCCTCTTCGCTCCCTTCGCAAACGGAGTGAAGAGGCAGGAGATCGGGCGGGGGGGGTGAGGCAAAGTATTTACTGGTTCATTTGCCCCCTCCTCTGCCTTCTCCCCCTTTGGAGAGCAACTGAAAACAGAGGAGGTGGGCAAACGTTGCGGTTTGCCGCAGCTGCTGCTCAATCTCCTGTGTGTTCATTCCCCAAAGAGAACGAACACACAGGAGATTGAGCAGTGGCCGAGGCAAACCGGGTACGTTTGATCCTTTCTTCCACGTTCCTGGAAGGTGGAAGAAAGGAGCGAATCTTGTGGTTTGCAATGGCTGCCCTCGCTTCCCCCTGTCTTCATTCCCTTCCAAAGAGAATGAAGATGGAGGGAGGGGGTCGGATGAGGCAAACCAGTTATTTTCGCCCCTTTCATCCACCTTCCTGGAAGGTGGAAGAGAGGGGCGAATCCCACGGTTTGCAATGGCCGCTGCCCATTCTCTCCGTCTTCATTCCCTTCCAAAGGGAATGAAGACAGGGGGGGCAGACGAAGCAAACCGGGTATGTTCGCTCCTTTCTTCCACCTTCCTGGAAGGTGGAAGAAAGGGGCAAATCCAGCGGTTTGCAGCGGCCACCGCCCATTCCTTCCATCTTCATTCCCTTCACGAAAGGAATGAAGACAGAGGGAAGGTGGGGTGGACGAGGCAAACCGCTAGTTGCAAACTGTTGCCAACAGCCCCCCCTGGTTTGCCTCATCCGCCCCACTTCCCTCCCTTCGTGGGCCAGAATGGAGGCCTCGGCATCGGGCATGGAGGCTGCCACCGCCGCCGTGCTAGGCGAGGCTCCGTGGTGGCTGGGGGTGTTTCGTTCTGCTGCTGGACCTGAGCGAGGAGAACGTGCCTCAGCCTGTGGCGGGCACCTGTTTCTCATGGGTGCAGCCAACACCGGTGGCAAGCCCATGGCTGGTGGCGCTCTCCCTCCTGGCATTCTCGCTACTGGGTCTGAGGGAGCCCTGGGTGCTGGAGGAGGAGGAGGCCGAGGCAGCGCTCTACGTCACCAGCAACCGGCTCCTGCCTGGAGCGGAGCCCGCCACCCACTGCTACTGCGGCCATCAGTTCAGCAGCTTCACCGGGCAGCTGCGCAACGGCACCGCCATCTACCTGTGCGAGCTGCTGAACCCGCAGGGCGAGCGCTGGGAGATCCAGCTCAAGGGCGCCAGACTAACCCCCTTCTCTCAGTGAAAAGAGCCGCCCCCGCTGCCGCCTCTTGTCGTTTTGCCCGCTGGGGGCCAGGAGTCGTCCAGGGTTTGCTTTTGCCCATTGCAAGACTTGGCCCTGGTGAGTAAGAAGTACCTTTAAATTTATCACACTACACTGTTATAGTGCTATTCTCCCACTTAACTGCTGTACCTGCCTCCTGTGGGATTCTGGGGTTTGTAGTTTGTAGTTTAGTGAGGCCTAAGAGCTCTCTGGCTGAGGATACTAAATGCCCCTCCCTAAAATGCAAATCCCAGGATGCTACAGGAGGCAGCCAGAGCAGTTAAAGTGGAATAATAGCACTATAATAGTGTTGTGTGATAATCTCCTCAGAAGTAAACTAAGCTGGTAGCCTTGTGGCCAAATCCGCACGGCGGCCGAGGCAAACCAGGTACGTTCACCCCTTTCTTCCACCTTTGAGTCAAGTGTGACTGGAAGGTGGAAGAGAGGGGCGAATGCCATGGTTTACCTTGGTGGCTGTCCATTTCCTCCATCTTCCTTCCCTTCGCAAACGGAAGGAAGATGGAGGGAATGGGTAGCCGCCGAGGCAAACCGGGTATATTTGCCCCTTTCTTCCACTTTTGAGTCAAGGGTGACTGGAAGGTGGAAGAGAGGGGTGTATTCCGCGGTTTGCCACGGACACCAGCCATCCCCTCCGTCTTCATTCACTTCACAAAGGGAACGAAGATGGAGGGAATGGGTGCTGGCTGAGGGAAACTGGGTTCATTCAGCCCCCTCCTCTGCCTTCAGCCCCTTTGGGGAGTAACCAAAGGTGGAAGAGAGGGGCCAATGTAGCGGCTGGCTGGCTGGAAGAGCCCTGCCAGCTGATCCTATTCGCCTTCCCAACTCATGAGGAGATCCTCGTGAGTTGGGAAACAAAGAGGATCAGCTGGCAAGGCTCCCCCCCCCCAAGCTAGCCAAATTGGGGGATGGTCTCATATGGCAAATATATGCCAAACTCTATATTTTTACTTGAAAATTGGGAGGTCGTCTTATACGCCCAGTCATCTTATACGCCAGAATATACGGTAAGCAAAACCAAAACTCAACCATACCTTTAACCTTTTCCACATGCTGGGGGCTTCCTTTTTGGCTTCAGAAGGAGTGATGTGCAACAGCAGTGGAGCTGCCCACTGATGCTGGCCAGCATGGTCCACAAGGACTTCATTCCATTTTGTCTAGGTAACAGAAGAGGGGGGAATGGGTTAGACCTGGTACCAGAATACACCAGCTGAAAGGCAGCATGATCTGGCAGGTCTAGATAACACATCAGTAAAAATGCTTCTGCATGAAATATATTTAACCATAATTTATAGAAGTTTGCTACAAAATGACTTTGAGTATAGTGGGTCTTATTTGCATATTTTTTCTGGTAATTTCTTAGCATTAATAGCAGTCCCCATTCCAAATAGGTACTCCAGTCTAGCAAGAGAGGATGTGTATGTGGAAGCAGTCTTTGCTCATACATTCTGACCAAGATGCAGAAGCATAAATACCTACCTTTATGCTTCTTAGCCTAATCTAACCTGGAAAAACAAAACAAAAAGTCACTCACTTAGTAGAGAGGGTAGCAAGATGGTGTATTTAAACCACCTCCCTCCCCCAGCCTACAGTTTGTTGGCATTACTTCTGAGATCATAAAGTGGCTGTGTGTATGCAAGTCCAGCCAGCTGTTGCATGCTTGCCCATCTGGGTCAGATAGTCTACCAATGCAGAGAATAACCAGATCAGAATTTTCATTTAGTAATCAAATAAATGCAGAATGTGGGTATCTAAAGAAAATATACAGAAGGAATCAATTTAAAAAAGGAAGCTCTGTTGAAATAAACAGTTACGCACAGGCAGCAAAGTATACCCATTACCTGTCCAAAAGCCTTACTACTGTCATTGAAGATGTCTTACTGAGATAGGTAATAGCTGAAAGTAAGTACTGTATACTCAAAAGAGTGCCTCAGAATTAAATAACCAGGAACAGGCTTTAGCTGAACAAGTTGATTTAACCTTTATCCACATGGAAGCAGACAGATCATTTCTAGGACATTAAAACTGAGCAGTCTATACTTTAATATGTGCAAGTGTTGTATGCTTTCAAGTAATTTCCAGCTTATGGCAACCCTGAGGCGACCCTATCATGCAGTTTTCTCAGCAGCATTTGTTCAGAGGGGATTTGCCTTTGCCTTTCTTTGAGGATGAGAGAATGTGACTTGCTCAAGGTCACCCAATGGATTTCCATGGCTGAGCAGGAATTCAAACCCTGGTCTCCAGAGTCATAGTCCAGCACTCAAACCACTGCACCAGGCTGACCCTTAGTTTTAGATTTTTATAGAACAAAGGAAAACTGTGTTTATAACTTATTGTGATGCCTTGAATCAAACTATGTTTCATACTTAATGGTCTAATACAGGTGTGAGAAATAGTGAAGCTCAGGGACCATTTTCTCCCCTGTTTCCACACAGCAGGCTGCACCAACTCATTTTAGCACAATATCACTTCCAGATTTTTGCTGATTTTTCCCTTATGGGGGCTTGTAGGGACCTGGGGGTTGTGGGAAGCAAATCACCGCATTTTGATGTAGGTTTGGCAGCTTTTAACTAGCCTTTTGGCAAGTAATCTCCTGATAATCAGCCTGAAAAAAATTAAAACAAATTTTGGGGCCTCTGGAGAGGGGCTGCAATTAGGGATCCCAGAAGACACATGAAGCCCATGGCCATTCTTTGCTACCCTGGTCTAAGGGATATCAAAGAAATGATCGCAATACTTTGTTCATGGTCACAAGTGCATAAGTGTTAGATTCTGCTTAAATATTATTAGTCATGGATGTTCTGATTCTGCCTGCCTCCAAGAGTTCCTCATTTACAAAGCATTAAAATGTCCACAGCATGTCCAAGGAAAGGAAAGGACAGGCCATGCAAAATGGAGGTGATCATATATTTTAGAACCATTTCTAGTAGCAGTTTCATGTTCTGCAGCCCTGTGTCATCCTCTAAATATTAAAGCAAAAGGAGAAGGTCTGTGACTCTTTGTTTAGTTAGGCACAAGGACCTACTTCACCACATGCAACAGAAATTCATTGCTAGGTCAATGAAAATGAGTCTGTAACCCAAATTTTATGTCACTATTTGTTCTTGATAGATGTGAAGTGGAAGGCTTTCACGACTAGCATCCATAGATTTTCCTTGGTTTTTTTCCGGGCTGTGAGGCCGTGTTCTGGAATAGTTTCTTTCTGACGTTTTGCCTGCATCTGTGGCTGATATCTTCAGAGAATGGTTGGGTAGGTGTGTGTGTGGAGTTTATATGCTGTGAACCCCTGTTGGGGAGTATATATAGATTTGTGTAATTGAATGGTTAGTTTCTGGGTTTATAAATGCAAGGCTCATTAGTGTCTGTTTGGCTCGTGGTTGTTGATGGGCCATTATCTGCTGGGAATCCCCCGTCCCTTGGTGGAATTCCTTTGTAAGTGTTGAGTTTTGATTCTATTGTTTTTCAAAACTGGGAGCCAGATTTTGTCTACTTTTAAGGTTTCTTCTTTCCTGTTGAAGTTGTCCAGGTGTTTGTGGATTTCAATAGCTTCTCTGTGCATTCTGACATGATAGTTGTTGACCAGTCTTAACGGGATGCCACAACGTGTCAAGGTATTGTGAAGGAGGGGGTTAAAAAAGGGCAAAAACCATGGGGAAAAGCTGTCATTGCCACCCAGCCCCAGCCACCGCTGCCATCACGATCACAGGAATCAGGAACGGTAAGAAGGTGGCTGCCATCCTCTCCCCCTTCCCTGATTCCCTGTCCCTCCCTCTTGCCAGTGCTGTCCCACCAGCACTGAACCCATGGGAACCAAGGAAGTGGTGAGGTCTCTCTCACCCTCTCACTGTTCCTCAGTTTTTTGCCCCCGTCACCATTGCTGCGCCCATGGGGACCAAGGAAGGGGGGGAGGGCTCTCTCACCCTTCCCCGGTTTGCTCCCCCCTCACCATTGCTGTGCCACTGCCTCATCACCTGTCATCTTTGACTGTGAATCTTATGGGGGCTGCTACAAGAAAAAGACCATTAAGACAAGTTGCAGCTGCTGCAACTTGCTCTTACTGCAGGGCACTGCAGGTTTTTTCAGCTCGTGTAGATTAGCCCCTTGTAAAACTACAAATCCTGGGATCCAATAGGACACTGTCATAGCAAATAACGCAGTTTTGAACTGGATTATTTGTGTAGTGTGGGCTGTCACGACATGTTAACTTGACTGCTGTGTGGTGTTTATTCCCAAAAAGTGGAAGGGACGCTCTTGGTTCTTAAATCACTGCTTGTTCTGCAAATGATTTCAACAGCTCATAAGTTCAGTTTGAAACATCTTTATTGCCTCAGTATTTTAGTATGCATGCAAGTCACTCTGGCTAGCTAGGCCTTATAGGGGAAAGAACTTCCTCTGCTTCCACAGTTGAGCTTTCTGTGGAAACTATTTAACAGCTGTAATCAGCAGAGCTGGCAAGAGGCATTATGCTTCTAGTTTCCCATTAAAGCTAAGGGCCAAACTAGGCAGTAAACACCTGCAAAGTTTACTTCACTGTAGGGAAGCTCAGAGTCAGAGCTGGAGGCATAATCTGTCTCAGGCTTGCCACTGTCCACCTTAAGCTCATTCAGAACTGTTGTTAAAAGGAAGAACAGCTGGGGAGAGAAGGGGAAAAGAAGGGGCTGTATGGGAAAAGAAGAAAGGAAGAAAGGATTAAGGTTTCTTTCCAGATTTTGAAACAGTTACAGTACTTTTTTGGACAACAACTCTCCAAACCCCCCAGGCAGCCTGACCAGCTGTGGGATTCTGGGACCTGTACTTTAAAAAGAAGAAGTAATTGTTCCCAACTCTGGCCCCTCCTAGCATCCATTGCTTCACTGCAAAAGTGTACCCTTTCTCCGATTATTTTCAGCTGATCCACGTGGGTTTCTAGACTTGGCTCTGTTGATATCTAGATTAGCCTTAATAAACCTGTGAAGAAATTGATCAACTGCATAACTCACTTTCACTGTGAAATTACTTTGGTTTATTGCATCCTTAGTAGCTGCCAGTATTTTAAAATATGTAAGTCTCCATGAAGAAGAAAAATCACATTTGAGTCAACTCATCATTTTTCTTTCTCTCTTTAAAAAATAATTGTCCTAGTTCTGAATTGGAGTTCTTGTCTGGAAATCAAAGCATCTAGAAGTACAATTCAAGGCACATGAAACACATGTGTAGCAGGGTGGGTGGGTGAGTAATTTGATTAAATCCTAGTGTTCTGATCTCAGATCTTTTTACCCCTTCATTTCATGTGAATTAGTAAAAGAATTTTAAGAAAAGACAGATGAAATAAGAAATAGACCATCTTGCAGCAATTTTAATCATAGCACAATGTGCTTTTTGTGTATTTATTATTTTAAAGGAAGGGTAGGGAAAATGTGGACCATGCATTGCATGCAGCCTCCAAACCCTACTTTTGTGGATGTTGATTCCCTCTGGCAGCTCACCGAAGCCCCTGAACACCACCTGTATTTTTTTCATGATTATCCACCTGAAAATAACCCTAAGGGCAACATGTGCAGATACAGTGGTTGCCTCATCCTTCACCCAAACACTTTCCTTAAACCAAAACCCAGCCCAAAATGGTGAATGAAAGTTATGGGACATCACTTGTGGTTCACCATGATGTGCTGATGTGGTCAATGGGACAGCAAGGAGAACAAAAAGGCTATCCCCTGCTGTAAAGTAACATTTCCTTATTGCTGAATTTTATTCATTTTCTTTCACAAGGAATTTGAGAATTGAACAGTCAGCAGTTGAATCTTAACAGGTTTCAGTTATCCAGATTCTGGTATTATTATTATCCTGCCTTTTTCCCAGTCCAGGATTCAAAGCTGCTTACAACCATTTTTTTTTAAAAAAAACCATATCATTAAAAAACCACAAGATACAAAAATTAAAATGAGATTAAACACTCAAAACATTAAAACCAGATTAAAACATTTATCATTAAAACACATGCACCCACACACCAGTACAAGAATTAGCAAGCTCCAGCACATTATTTGAAAGGCCTTATATAGTCAATCAGCAAATGTCAGTCTAAACAAAAAACTCTTTACTTGTCTGTGAAAAGAAAATAGGGAGGGTGCCAGGCTAACGTCTCTGGGAAGAGAGTTCCAGAGCTTGGAGGGCAGCCACTGAGAAGGCTGCCCTCCAAGTATTCCCACCAGATTTACCTGTGAGGGTGGTGGGACGGAGAGTATTGTGGTATTGTGATGAAGAAGTTTGAAATGCTTGGAAATTCAGTATTGCTTGGCTAAAGCAATGCAATCATCTGATTAGTTTTAATCAGTTGTGCCAAATTTGTAATGCAGGCCCATTTCTGGCAGATTATGCCTTGTCTGGATATCTTACAGAAAATACTATTAGGTGAACTGTGGTCTGATCCCCCCAACAAGATGTATCAAGTTCTTGAGCAAGAATACACCCTCAGGTTATCAGATAATGCAGACACTTGCCATTAACTGTTCACTCTTAGATTATGTGAGATCTTGGCCTAGCTTTGAATCAGTTTGCAAACACAGTTGGGTGTCATAGAATCATAGAATCATTGAGTTGGAAGAGACCACAAGGGCCATCCAGTCCAACCCCCTGTCATGCACCTATATCCCACAGATTTTTAAACAAAAGGGCATAGAAGAACAAGAATGGCCACTTCCTCTTTTGCTCAAGAGCAGGCTGCCCCACCACAAAAATGGTCAACCCATTACTCTCACCAATTTGTTACAAGGTTTAATGTGGCAAAGTGTTCAAAGTACTCTGGAAGCTTCATGTGTGCTGTACAAATGTTAAGTAAAAGTGCAGTACTTTTAATCTTGTACTGAACTTGGTACGTATTTCATTTCTCAACAATGAAATCTACTGATTTCAGTAGTGTTTAACTTTCTCTGGATCATGTGCTCCTGAAATATAGTTTATATCTTCAGAACATGAATTACACCATGATTTTGAGCATAGGTCCCATGTTGGGGAATATTAAATCCAGTGGGCCCTCTGGTCCCAGGGGAGCCCCCCCCCCGATGCAAAAAAAAAAAAAAGCATGGTCAAGCCCCGTATTATTCAATGTCGGCAACATGAACATGCACGCTTCAGCATGCCTGTGTTCAAAATGACACCATTGAATAATATCAGGTGTGGTGATCCTCAGACAGTCCAATCTGTGGATCAGGAGCCAACCAATACAGAGGCTCAACTGTAAATAACTAAAGTTTAGCCACATTCATTTTCTCACAAAGTAATGTAGTGAATTGGGCACTGCTATTCTAGGACTCCTAGAATATGGTCTTCCTAATTTACAGAAATCCTAATTAAGCCAAAGGGGCCAAGGATGAGTTGAGCTGACACTAGACCAGCTGAAGCTGTACTGAATCTAAACAGCTCCTACCCCCAGAGTTTCAGAAAGTACTAATGACTATTGTCCATTCCATTGTATTTCCCATTTCTATGTATGGTTGTGAAAGCCAGGCAGGGAAGTAAGCAGATAAAAAGAAAATCAACTCATCTGAAATGTGGTGCTAGAGAAGAATTCTGTGGATACCATGGACTGCTAAAAGGACAAATAAATGGGTCCTAGAGCAATGTCATCAGCATGTTGGTGACACCGAACCCAAAAACTCGAGATGACCCCTTCCCAGCAGTTTCATGTTTATGTTAAACAGCATGGGGGACAAAACAGAGCTCTGAGTGAGCCTATAGGCCAATAATAGGCTTCCTGCAGCACCACTTTCTGAGTGCCCCCTCCTTCAGAAGGACTGGAATCACTGTGCAACAGTGCCCTCAAGTCCTGTCCTGGAGAGGTGGCCCTGACAGATACCATAGTCAGTGGTATCGAAAGCCACTGAGAGATCCAGCAGAACCAGCAGGGACACACTCTCCTGTCCAGCTCACTGCATAGGTCATCCACCAAAACGACCAAAGCTGTCTCCATCCCATGACCCGGCCTGAAGCTGGATTGAAACAGTCTACATAATCGGGTTTCATCCAGGAATCTGGATGTTTTAGGAGCTTGCTCAAGAAAGGGATATTCGAGACTGGCCTATCATTCTCAAGTATGGTAGAATTCAGGGATGGGTTTTCTTTAGTAGCTGCGTCACCACAGCCTCTTTTAGGCAGGATGGAAACTTCTGTTACTGCACTAAGTCATTCACCATTACTCTTACCCATTCAGAGATGCCCCCAGCTGCTTTCAAGAGCCAGGAACAGCAGGGGACCAATACACATGTGGTGACTGTCACCTCTCCAAAGATCCAGTCCACATCCTCAGGCTGCACAAATTGAAATATTTCCAATAAAAAAACAGGACAAGCAAGTGCCAAGGCTACATCCACTGGCCCCGTATCAACTACAGTATCCAAGTCAAAGAAAATCGGAGTAATTTTGTCTGCAAAGTGTCTTGCAAATTCTTCACATTGGGCTCTCAAATGGTCTGTGTTTTCTTCTTGTGGGCCAGGGTTTCTGACACTGCAGACACAATGGTAATAGAGAAGTATAGTTTCTTCACCAGCATCATCACTGCATAGGAGATCTGTTAGAAATCTGAAGCTCCCCCTCAACAGGAAAAAAAAAAAAGGAAAGGAAATAACTTTTTAAAATCTTTTTTTCTCCCAAAGATAAATTTTCAGTTTTTCCAGTGGAGAGACTACAAACTTGGGGGATTATAGAAAAAAAACTGTGGTGAAACATTTCCTCTTTGGGAATGTGTGACATGCTTTTAAAGACAATGTTTTATTTGCTGAAAATGTTTTATTCACTCAAAATATACCAATAAATATTAAGATTTATATACAAGGCAACCTACAATTAAAGAATGTTCATTCCTGTGTGTACTGTAGACAAAGAGATAGAACACTCAAATTTAAAATGCAGTTCTAGCCCTAGTTGGTGCTGCCATCTTCATGAGAGGAGCTTATAGGAGGAGGCTCATTGCCTGTAGATTGCTGCTTTCTCTGTTACAATGACCATTTTTCTAGTTTGGCTGAGACAGTCGCAGTAGAAGGATAAAAGGGTCAGAAGGAGATGATGCAGAAACTGCAATGGACTGAAAAGAACAATCATAGTTTGGGAAAACCTCATTTGTAACCAAGATCTACAGAAGGAAGTGGATGACATTTACTACATCTTGCTGTGTTCTTTCAGAGTATATTTACCATTTTGCTCATACTATAGGCCCTCCATATCTGCTGGAGTTTGGTTCCAGGACCCCCCATGTATACCAAAATCTGTGGTTGCTCAATTCCCATTATATACAATGGCATAGTAAAATGTTATCCCTTATATAAAATGGTGAACAGCAAGGTTTGGTTCTTGGATTTCTATATATATATATATATATATATATATATATATTTATTTATTTCAAGCCTTGGATAGTTGAATCTATGAATAAAGAATCCTTGGGTACAGAGGGGAGACTATAAAAAATTTAAGCTTTTATGTTTTGAAATTGCATGAATGTACCAAATAGCACAATTTTATGTTAGGAAAGAAACATTTTCTGTTGCTAAAGCAATAAAATAAATTTAATTTTGATACTTAAATAAGTATAACATATATTCAAATTTTATCCTAACTTTCTGTTGTTTAAAACAACTTGGAGAAGATGCCCCCCTCCCCCAACCCCGGTGTTTCACAGTTTCCAGAAATTTTACATCTCTAGGCAAGATCTCTAGTTAGCAGTAGAGAACTTGTGGCTCTAAGGTAACTTGTAGTTATTGGATTAATTGTAAAAGCATTCTGCTAGGTATCAGTTCAGACTTCCTGCAAGAGAAATCTTTCCTTCTACCAGCAACCTGCTGAGTAAGGAGGAAAAATGGGAGAGAAAAAAAGGATTGTCAGAAGAATTAGGCAAAGGGGAAAAGTAGGACAAAACTGAGAGATAAAAGGGATGGCCCTGTGCACTTCTGGTTCTGCCTTCAGCCTGAACCACTATACCCATGCCTCCCCTGACTTTAGAATGGTTGCCAATTTATTTGCTGTTATTTGTAGGAAACCTTTATGGTGCAGTATCTTAGGGCTTGTCTAAAACTGCCATAATATACCATCTTCCAGCCAGTGTATTCTCCCCCCAGATCTGGCCTGTTTTCCCACCCCACCCCTATTACCTAGACAAAACAGCTTGAAGTCCACATGAACACACCAGCTGCCATTGGTGGGCATCCTCCCCACTACCGTGCATCACTAACTCTGAAGCCAGGATGGAGGCCTTCAGTCTGTGATCAAGGCTGGTCACATGCAGGGGGACTTGATCCTGGGGGCCTCCTTTCTTGCTGCAGAGTGACTCCAGTGGCAGTGGTGGCTGGCAATGCAGATCAGTGTGCAGGTACAAACCCTGCATTCCCATGCCAGCCCTATCTGGGTTTTCCCGCATGAAGCTGGTTTTCCTGAGCATTTTATTTAAAATGTTTCAAATAGTTTTACCTCAGTTTCCCCTGGCTTTGTCTCAGCTGTCATCAGGACTGCCCAGAGGTGAAACAGGGCAAGAGCCGTGCATCATTTGGACTTGAGGGCACCAAGAGGGGGGAAGCCGGGGGAAATAGCCCATCTAGACAAGCTCTTAGTTTACTAGATTCTGCAAATGGTGGAGACAGAGTACAAAAGAAGAGGAATCTTGTGGCAGCAGTTTTCAGGAGGAACCATGCAAACTCCATGATGCTTAGTGTTAAACTCAGACTGTGATGTAAATGCTCTGCTACTTTCCAGTGATAATTTAATTAGTCTGTTGTGATGATTTTCAGTACAGTCTAGGAAGAAAGGCACAGCGTGGAGGTAGGCGGAGACTAAAACCAGCAGATATTATTTATGAGCATCTTGTCAAGCTATAAACTATCTATAAAATAAATCCATAGAAATAAACCTGGAATGTTTCTCCCATCCAGCACTGGAGGCACATCTTGGGGGCAGGAGAAGGGGGGGTACTTCATTACACAGTGTTTGCTTCGTAGCTAAGCTAATCTGAATGGCACTATTATATTGCTCTCCAGAAGTTGTGGACTATGAAATTCAATCTGAAGTATTTTTAATGAGCATTCTGAACCTCACTTCAGCCCCTGTGAAGAAACAAGGGACATAGTGTGTTTCTGAATAGTTTGGAGGCCAAGGGGATACACTTTATTCAGCACATGCAAGAAATATTGGGAGAAAAACAAAACATCAGTCCATTAATTGCTATATGACTATTATGAAATTAGCCTTGAGGGGGGGAAAGAATCCAATTTTTAAAAGAGGCTGTGTAAAATTCTATAAGTGCCTTCCTGGAGCTTAGCAAGTTTGATGTCTGTGGAGTTGCACAAATACCAGTTTATCTGGTGCTGCTGAGTATCATAGCAGTTGCTGTTGTGCTCTTTACAGATAGGCGAGCCTTGCTATAAGACAAGTAAGGCAGCCTGCCTCCTGGTGTTGGTATTTGAAGAAATATTTAGAAATGGAAGTTTGTCACCTAGTTAATTTATTATTACATTCTCCAAGATGTCTTCCATCATTTCTGCCTTTTTGCAATGTGAGAACTATTCATGATGGGCAAATTTTCCCCCATTCACTTTAAAAACTTTTTTGGCCCCCCTGAATCCCCCAGGAATCAAAACAATTTTTGCAATTTTTTTCAAGAGTCCCCCCCCCCCCACTCAAAATGAACCAAAATGCCTCTAGGGACCCAGGAAGGCCCAAAAACATTTTGAGGATGTTTTCATGTCTCCTAGAGGGGAAGAAAATTATGATTGTGATTATGATTATGATTGATTATTATTATTAATAGCCCACCCAGTCACAAGGAATCCAGGCAGGTTACAACAAAAAAACACATGAGAACACAATAATATTCAAAATTAGTCCCTTCCCAACCCCCCAAACCCAATACTAAAATTACAATTAAATACACACAGTTTAAAAACAAGAATACAGAAGTTTAAAAAGGGAGGTAATTGGTGGACAGAGCAACATAGATCACCTTGTGCGGGGAGAGGAGTTAAGTTGGGAAGGCCTGCCGGAAGAGATCCATCTTAAGAGCCTTTCTAAAGGCTGTAAGAGTAGAGATGTGACAGATCTCCGCCGGCAAGTTATCCCACAGTTTTGGAACAGCAATGGAGAAGGCCCTCTGACTCACCAATGTTCACCTACATTTTTTTTTTTGGCTGAAGTAGGTTCTTCCCCGAGGACCATAGTGTGCAGGACAGACAATATGGAAGAAGGCAATCCTTTAAGTATTCTGGTCCCAAGCCATGTAGGGCTTTAAAGGTAATAACCAACACTTTGTACCTTGCCCGAAAACTCATTGACAGCCAGTGAAGGGACTTCAAGACCAGTGTAATATGGTCATTACGAGAAGTACCAGTAATCAACCTGGCTGCCATATTTTGTACAAGCTGAGGTTTCCAAACTTGGCACAAGGGTAGCCCCATGTAGAGCACATTACAGAAGTCTAATCAAGAGGTTATCAGTGCATGTACTACAGTTTCAAGGTCTCCCTGCTCCAGGAAGGGGCGCAGCTGGCATATCAGCCGAAGCTGATAACAAGAGCTCCTGACTGTCGCATCCACCTGAGCTATCAAGTGAAGTGACGAGTCAAGGAGCACCCCCAAGCTGCGGATAGAGTCCTTCAAGGGAAGTGTGACCCCACCCAGGACTGGCTGACATAACTCCATTTCTGGGTTCGGGTTTCCTATGACAAGTATTTCCATCTTACCTGGATTCAGCCTGAGTCGGTTTTCCCTCATCCAGTCCATTACCGCCCCAAGACAGGCATTCAGAGGAGAGATGCCATCCTTAGTCACTGCATCAGTCTGAGACATAGAAAAATATATTTGGGTGTCATCAGTGTACTGATAACACCCCGCCCCATGCCTCTGGATGATCTCGCCCAGTGGCTTCATGTAAATGTTAAATAGCATTGGTGACAGAATCGCACCTTGAGCGACACCCGATTTGAGCTCCCTCTTGGCCAAACAACTGTCCCCAAGCGACACCATCTGGAACCTACCTGAGAGGTAGGACTGGAACGCCGATACCCAACTCTCTCCGGCATTCCAGAAGGATACCATGGTCAATGGTATCGAAAGCAGCTGAGAGGTCCAAGAGTACCAACAGGGTCACACTTCCCCTGTCAATGCTCAGACAGAGATCATTGACTAAGGTGACCATGGCAGTCTCAACTCCGTATCCCATCCTGAATCTGGTTTGAAATGGATCTAGAAAATCGGTTTCCTCCAAGACAATTTGTAGTTGATTGGTGACCGCCCTCTCAATCACCTTGCTCAAAAATGGCAGCAGCGAGACAGATCTAGAATTATTTCTGTCCAGGGGGTACAGGGAGGGCTTTTTAAAGAGTGGTCTAACCACTGCCTCCTTAAGACAAGAGGGCAGGGGCCCCTCCCTGAAGGATGTATTGATTACATTTTCTAGCATCAGCTTGATAGTATCACCCCCCTGGACTGCCAGCCAAGTTGGGCAAGGGTCGAGAGGACAGGTCGTCTTTTTCAAACTACTAAGGAGCTTGTCCATGTCCTCAGTACTTACCAACTCAAATTGATCCAGTCTAACAGTAATGGCAGAGGAGCTGGATACCTCTCTAGTTGCTACTGACTTAAAGTTGGCGTCCAAATCAGCTCTTATCCAAGAGATTTTATCTGTGAAGTAATCATTAAAAGCATCACAGCAAGCTGTAGTTGGTTCTCATAGAAGGTTCTAGGTGGGATATGTATTGTGGTCTTTTGCAGGAGCAGGTGCAATGGGGGACATGGCCCTCCAAGCTCTCCCGGGGGGGGGGCTAATGTGGCCCTTAACAACAAATGTGGCAGAACAAGTCTCTTGTTAAAAGAGTAATGCTCCCATAGCTCTGAGTGTAGCATAAGATAATTTGTGTATTGATTGGGAATTTCTTTATCACCAGGCAAATGTTAAAATTAATAGAGTCCACCAAGCATTTCCCAGCAGAGAAGTGCTCCTTCCACTTAATCCAATAGGAAAAAGAAAGACCTTCCAATGTCCCCACGTGGAAGGTCACTTTTTTTCCTGCTTACGCACTCTGATAGGATATATTCTTCTTTTCTCTGTTCAGTTGTTGTCACTGCAGTCGCTCCAGTCTCTGTGCACATTTCCTCTTATCTTATCTTCTCAGCTCTCCTTTTAAAATTATTTTAAAACTCTTTAGACTTCTGGTTTTGGCAATGGTGGCATGAAGATTGGTCCCTAGCAGCACTAGCTAGGGGCACTGGCTTCATGAGGCAAAGAGCAGGTACTAAAGCACCAAGCCCAGCTAATATCTTCTCCCTAGCACAGGAGAAGCGAAGGGGGATTATGAAGGGGAGCATGGAATTTTGGGAGGACCCTAGCATGTTGAGACTGCTGAGAATGGAGGAGAGAATCTCCAGCCTTGCCAGTCCCTCCCCTCCAAAACCGCTCTTCTCTCCTGTGGTGGGAGCACAGGAAGTGTCTTCAGAGGGCACAAGATCAGCAGAGGAGCTGCAGGAACACCCATAGCTCTGACTATAGCATAAGATAATTTATTCATTGATTGGGAATTTCTTTAGGATCAGGCAAATGTTAAAGTTATTGGAATCCACACATCATTCTCTAGTGAGAGTAGAATAAACATACTTGTTCCAAGTGGACTTTGTGACAGGGTGTGGAAAACTGGGCCTTGCAGACATAAAGAGTGTGGAATATATACATTAGGTGACGTTCCTAAATACAGTGCAGAAGAGTGAGCCCAATTGAACACAGTGGGATGTATTCTGAATTATCCTTGATTTACCACTATATATATATATATATATATGAAGACCACAAGTTCTAAACCCAGCTCAAAAGACAGGAAAGGTTGTTTGTTTTTAGGGTTGTGTGTTTTCTGCATTTTATGACTGAAAATAATTAAAAATATTTTTTTAAAAAACAAAAGACAGGAAATGTGCAATCCTATATATGTCTGTTTAGAAATAACCCCACTGAATGGGACTTACCCTCAGGTCAGTGTGCATGTAGGACGACTTCTTAAATCATAGATGTTCCTAAGGAAATAACTCAATTTGTGACAATTGCAATAAATTTAAAATATCTTTGCAAGAGTGGAATAAAAATATGTTATTTTTTTCCATTGTGTTGTTGTTACAAAATATTTTATTTCTAACATCTTTTTATTCCTGGCCTCATCAACATATTATTTCCATTTGTTATTACTTCTGTGTCCACCAAATGAAGGAAATGTCTTTAAGAATGTAGCTAAAGACTACTTTGAATCCTGGTATTAATTTTTGTTTTAAATGTAAATTATGCTTAGGATCAGGGTTGGAAAAATATTTCTGATTACCAAGTGATTGAAGTAAACACAGGTACTGTTTTGCATAATTTATTCAGGTTCTGCTTGTCATAAGAAAGATCAATACTTAAGCTCCCGTGTCTGGTCAATTTCCATCTTATTTTGGTTACTCACTGGGCTTGTGGTTGTAGGGAAATTGAATTCAGCAGTCAGTACTCCCTTTTGTGTCTTTTTGGCAGTTCCCCAGAATTACAGCCTGTACCATGTACAGTCATGGTACAGTGCATGCATGAGAAATGTGGTGCATTAAACACATAAGTTAATCTGCCTCCAGGCAGTTTATAAAGAGTTGATATGCTGCTTGCATTTTCTGTCATTGGCTTTACTTCTCCATGAGCTATATGTGGTAACCTTACTTTTGTGTTTTATGGGCCCTAAAACTATTACAGTGTGGGCATAAGAAAAATTGTGTTAGTTTCCATGGGAATAGTTGCAAGGATAGTTTTTAAAAACTTGGTATACCTAGAAATCTTACCAATAATCAGTTGCCTTTCTTCTCAATTATACTGAGTCTTGCTTAATTGATATAGAATATACAATGGCATATTGATAGAATCAAATTGTTATTTAGCTTGCAAGTTTTTTTTTTAAAGCAGAAGAGCTGTGCATTCCTTCATTCTGTCCAAGTTTCCCCCCACCCCACCCCAGTATACTAAACTAAATATAGGGCTCATCTACACTAGGCAGGATATACCAGCTCTCCGCCAACGTATCCTAGCTGTGGATCAGGCCTGTTCCTCCCCCGTTACCTGGATGGAATAGGAGGAAGTCCAGATGGGAACACTGGCCCGTTGCTGCAGCCACCACTGCCATCTCCCACACTCTCTGAAGGTAGGAAGCTGGCCCACAACGTGTGACCAAGGTCCCTTCCTGCTTCGGAGAGAGTGAGGCAGACCAGCAGCTGTAGCGAATGGCTGGCATGCCAGGATGGGCTCCTGCAGTCTCATGGGGCCTAATCCATTTTCCCCTGTGGGAACGTTTTTCCCCCAGGTATTATATTAAAATGCTGTAATGGGCCCTACCCTGTTTTTCTTCATCTTAGCCCTGTATTTGCCCTGGCAGCCATGAGGACTGTCTGGGGGCAAAACAGAGCAAAAGCCCTGCATTGTCAGAACTGCAGGGCTCTGAGACAGGGGCAAGATGGGATATATTGCCCGTGCAGATAAGCCCATAGACAGTCCACTCTAGATCTTCCAATTGGATTTGGGAAAGCATTCTCACTAGGACTTGGAAGAAGGTATGGAATGAAGTGTGCCTTCTCTAAAACTAACTGTAAATCTGAAGTCTTCTTTCCAAGACCCCTAGGCCTCTAAAAACAGTAAGCTGTTCTTGAATAGTGAGCTAAGGATGTTGCACCCATAACTGGCCTTCCTTCCCATCACTCCTTTGAACAGCCTATTCCAAGTATAATGATAACAAATGCACAATTGAAATAGAATATCCATACCTTGATATCCAAATTGGTCCAGTACTTTGGCTTTCTATGAGAACATAATAATTTATTCATTGTACTGTGCCATTATTTGTATGTGGAGGAGATCCTTAGATTTCATGGCTTAGATTTATAAAGAGTTTTTCTTTTAATGGATCTTGTGTGCAAACACACAGTGAAAAACCTTTTCTTATTTGTATTATAGCAAAGAGCTCCAGGGAAGGTTTTGCTAGATGCAGTCTGCAATCATCTGAACCTGGTTGAAGGTGACTATTTTGGCCTTGAATTTCTGGATCATAAAAAGATTACGGTATGTGAAGAAGCATTAATTTCCCTATGCTGATTTTTTTTCCATGATAGTTTCCTCCCTCTTGTATTCTGAAAATATTGGAGAGAAGTTACTAGTGAGTTTTGTACTTTTGTACGTTTCATAAGTACACATAATTATGTAATCTGTATACAGTCTATATAAGCTGATACAGTATAATATTCAGTATATTTGCAATTTGCCATACATTGCTTTCCACCTCAAGAAATGTGCAAATCTACACATATTTAGACCCACATTATTAGGACAAAAGCATAAAACCTGGAAGTGGCAAAAGAAAGAAAGAAAGAAAGAAAGAAAGAGCACTTTGCCTGTCTGAGCCATAAAGCACTGGTCTTAGTGAATACTTGCCACACTGTGGATTGAGGTCTTCATTTAGGCTGCTGCCACACTGCAGCAATAATCCAATTGAAACAGCTTTAACTGCCATGTTTCAGTGTTGTGGAATTCTGGAATTTGTAGTTTTGTGACATATTTAGCCTTCTCTGGCAGAGCACTCTGGTGCCGCAACAAACTACAAATCCAAGCCCTATAAGGTAGAGGCGTGATAGTTAAAGCAGTGTCAAACTGCATTATTTCTGAAGTGTGGCAGCAGCCATAGTCTGAAATGTCTTTTGTCCAAATTGTGTGCCAGTAAATCACCTTGGCTATGTCCACCTTTTAGTTTCTCTTTGCTAGCAGAGCATTCCTGAAAAAAGTGGGCATTCTTTTGTATCTTGGCAACAACTTCATGTATTAATCTTTGACTAGGCTAAAATCATGCATCATAGTTGAGGAGACTGTGATCTGAGCTGCATATTACCCTCTTAAGATTATAATCTCTAGGCCAAAAATAACAGCTCAGGGCCACCTACTCCTATGCAGGGTGCCCAAGCATTTGTAGCTTAGTTATATCTTCAGAAATTTGGCAGTGCTCATGTTTTTCATTGTGCCAAATATGAAGTTCAAAAACAAAACAGTTAACAGAATGCCAAGAAACATCAAGACCCATGTTTTTTAAAACATCTGAAAAACTCTGTTTTCCCACACTTCAATAATAAATAAATCGCCAGAGTTAAAAGGTTTTTTTTGGCTATTCAAATACAGTTTCAAAAACTTGCTTTTCAAATTCTGTCATGGAGGAATGATTTATAATTTCTCACATGCCTAAATACAGAACCTTGAAATGAAAGTGTCATTGTTACAATGTGTTTTAGCACTTCAGTAATGTAATGTTAAAAACATATTGCTGGGGAAAAACTGGAAAAATAATATTGAACCTTCACTCTCAGACACACCTACCCACACACCTAACTTTATTTTAAAAAGGTTATTTTCAGTTGTGACTTTTATAGCAAGGACATTTCTGTCTCTGCTAATTAAAATCTTCTCAAGATAAAGCTTAATTTATAAGCATGTTCCTTCTTTAAAACAAGTGTTTTGACCTCCAGTAGAAAAGATAGTTTTTCTTTGTATGGAACAAACTGTACAGCTCTTTCTTCCTTTCTTTTTTGTATGTTCACTTAAGCCAGCAATCCTATACGCATTTGCCTTAGGGCAAAGTAAATTGCACTCTGTGAGAATTCTGAATAGACATGCATAGGATTTCATTGCATGCAAGTATAGCTGAACATATAATATATGTTATAAAATGTGTTTATAACATATGTTAATCACTATTTTTTTTTTATCTTCACCAATGTTTACATGGCAGGTTACTGAAAATGTCCTAAGCACATTTATAGAAATATAAAAGTAAGTTGGTATGAAATCTTGAGATGGCACAGAACCATAACCACTGGTAGTCGCTGATAGCTTTATTATCCATGTTGAAAGGTAAAGCCCCTTGCTCAGCTTCTGAATCAGTAGAAGAACCAACAACTCTTTACTCTGCAAGCAGTGTCTCTGATTGACCTCCAAGCTTGTAAGCCACATAGTCCCCAAGATTATATGGGAAGAACCATTCTAATGTCCCTCTCCCATGTCACCAGTCTGATCTCTGGCACTGCCATGATTGTCCAAGAAGTGTAGAATGGAATGACTGGAGAGCAGTCCTTCCATCCTAAGCCAAGCTATTTCATATTGGCTTTGTCACTTTCTGTGGCAAGAGTGTTCAGTCCACTCTTAATTGGCATTCAGCTGTGTTTTTATATTTCACATTTTGAATATCTCCTGTGACATATCAAAGTCCTGTGGTTGAAATATGATGGGCAGTTTAGTGTTTTCTCTTGATAAAGAATTGGGAATGTAAGGGTACAAAATATGGTAGATCACTGGGAAAGAGTCCACCAGTTAATATGGTGAAAAGTACTGCATGTATGGAAGAATTATTTGCATGGATGATGATGATGATGGTTTGTTCTGTTTTCAGGTGTGGCTGGATCTTTTGAAACCCATTGTGAAACAAATCAGAAGTACGTATAGACAATTCTCTTATAATTCAAAAAAGGGGCCCAAGCCACACAATACCTCTCCTGAAGGAAGAATACTCTTTCTCTCTTGCTCACCTTGGTATACTTCCCTTACTTCCCCAGATGCCCATGTGGTAACTTTCTAAAAGGGACTGCATTTGTAGCATCTGACCCATGTACATCCTGATTGCTGTTCCTGGATTTTATCTGAGGTGTTGACCAGGGGCAATTGATGCATACATGTTGAATTTTCAGTGTATAGACCCTGTTTGGAAGTTGCACTCTCATGTGACTGTCCAGGAGTATTGGAGACAGGGAAGGTAGATCAGGTAAGCAAGCAAGGAAAGTGTACTTTCACTGTTCGTGACATGGTTAAAGCAGATTCAGGATGAATGTCTTCCAATTCAGCCCATAGCTCATTTGATTTGCAGCTGGTGAGTCCTGCTGCCTTCTAAACATTGTGAATTGTTTTGTCTTCAATATGTTAGATGTATATAGTTCCTTTCCTGCATATTTTTTTAAATGGCAGCCAATTAGCAGTTTATTCCCATTCGTATCTGATAATAACTGTTGGCAGCTTTTTGAGAGCTTTCACAAATTATTTATTTATTTATTTATTTATTTATAAATATAGGCTGCATGTCTTGTTGTGAATGTTTCATTTGTCCTGGTTCAAATCCATTGAATGTATCTTTAAAAATAGAAAATCTTGCAAGTAATAAAAATCTTATATTTATTTATTTATTTATATAAATAAAAATAAAATAAATAAAGTAATAAAATCATTTGTTTGCTCCTGAGTGAAAGCCGTGAGGTGAAGATGAATTGTGGTAAAAGGGGTTGTGCTTTTTCTTTTCCCTCGCTTTTTTTGAGCAAAGCACCAAAACACAAGGCTTGGTAGAAGCAGGAAAGGATAGATGCTTTGCCACATGGCAGTTTTTTTAGCACAGTCTTACAAGCTTATCTTCACAGATGAAGTGGTTGAATTTGCTTCAGGGCAATATATTTTTAATGTTCACACATACCTATGATTCCCTGCATTAGTGGATTACCCCATCACAGAAAAGTATATGCTAATTCCACTACCATACCACCAGCAGTTTGTGAAGAAGAGTATTTTTGTTTGTCTGTTTGTTTCTAGGAGGCATCTTCTATTTTCATTCTAAAGTACTGAAGTCCAGGACTCTGCCATTTCATAATATATAGTATAACATTACTCAGATTGTAGAGTGAGCTTCTCCTTGGGATTTCCGGGTATTCCAGGCTTAACGGCCTACTAAGAAAAATGATCCAAAGAAAGCAGGGATTTCTCCCCAGTCCACCTACTATCCAAGACCTAGATGAGCTGAATGTCCCCTAATGAAGAGCTTTTCTCAGTGCACATGGGGTCTGCAAAGATGCTCAGCTTGAGCACTGAGTCCTTTTCCACTTATCCAGCAGCCTACCTGCTTTAGGAAGAATTACTGCTGTTACTGTTCTTAATTCTTCCTAAGACATGGTTTTAAGATGCATGCAAAGAGCTTATTGTTTCTTTTAAAATGCAGTTAGTACTTCAGCAAATAGATGCTCACATCCAGCAGCAAACTACATCCACACAACTGTGAACAGAGGTTTATGCAGCCTTATCTTTGGCATTGGTAGTTAGTACTGGTGTTGGGGCAGGGGGGCAGAGGTAAGGCAGACAGAATTCAGAACCTTTGGGTAACAGATAGTTCACTGTGGGATGTAAGCCTCACTGAACTCAGTGAGGCTTAGTATGAATATGATTTGGTTCATCTGCTTCTTGCAAGGGATGGGAAAACCAGAACATATGCCAAGTTGATATAATAACATCCTGGCCCTAAGCATTTAGCCTGTAGTTAGATTTAGTTGCCATCAGAGGAAATTTTTTTCTCTTGTTTCTGCTTAAGAGTGCAGCCTAGGGCATTTTGGAAAACAAAATATTGCCATGCGGCTGAATTAGAATGGATGTTAATTTAATTTAGAAATAAAATCTAGTGAAAAATATTGATAGTCAAAATCCAGCTCTCATTGATGTCAGTGAAAAGACCCATTTGAGAGAGAAAAAGCTATACGAGTACAATATTCTGAATAATTTTACTGGGAAAAGACTATGGAAGGAGTTTGTGCAGTCACCAGTGATGTGGGGATTTAAGTCCAGTAACATACACATCATTGTTGTTGCTCTATAGAGCCAAAAAACAGAGATGTGAGGGAAACTTAGCAGCCTCAGCCTGAGTTGGGAAGGCCCAAACTTGACAGACCACGGCTTTATTATCCTAAATATAAGGGAGACATGCATTCATATGCTAGGGTTCTCTGAAGAGAATGCCTCCCCCTGCAGATGATTTCATAAGTGATTGAATGCTGTTTCCCATGACATGGTAACTTCTCCATCACTCATTCTGGGCTTGTGTAGACAGGCAATTTACCCCAACTTCTCCCTATCTTGGAGCCCTGCAGTCTGAACGACACAGTGCTCTTGCCCTGATTTGCCTCTGGACAGTCTTGACAAACCCGTTTAAAACATTTTAAAATAATCCCTGGGAAAACCCATATTATGCAGGAAAACCTGGATGGGTCCAATATGGGATCATGGGGTCACTACCTGAATGCCTGGCTGAATCACTGATTGTGCTGCTGGTGATGCTCTGCAGCTGGGAATGAGGCCCTCAGCACGTGACCAAGGGCCTCTGCATCTGACCAGCCTTGATCACATGCTTGGGGGCCTCTTTCCTGACTTTAGAGAGTGTGATGTGTGACAACAGGGGAGGTGCCCACTGATATCGGCCAGCGTGCGAATACGTAATGGGAGAGATCCAAGCCAGCTCTGGGATAGACAAGCCCTCTGTGGCAATAGCCACATGAAATCAGGGCAGGTAAAGATGAAGGACACAGAAGTGGTTTAGCCCAATGTTCATATTTTTCAGCATTATAAAAATGTAAGGTCTGAGTGGCTCTCCCATGGAATAAGCACAATATGTTTCATTTGTCAGGGGATGGTTGAGTGCATTGCTTCTCAGATATCCAAAACGGCAATATTAAGTCAGTAAGTGAAGAAGAGTAGAAAAGTGAGAGCGTTGTGAATGCCCATCGTCCATCTTATGAACACACAAGAGTGATAGTTTTATAGATTCACTGAAACAAGTATTTATTTGCCAAATTATAGCTTCAACTACCCTTTTATTGCCATTGTTGCACTGCCTCAAGTCATATGTACAAAGCATGGAGAAATTACCATTTGGGACTATCACTCCCAGAATTACCCAGCCAGCATGGCCAATAGCCGTGCTACTTGAGGATTCTTGGAGGTGCAGTCCAGTGAAGTGATTTTCCAGTTTCTGCATATGTGGCTGAGTGGCTGAGTAGCTCTGTAACTGCAGCATGCAGACTTTCCAAAATGTTCTGTTGAAGCAGTCAGTATCCATGACAGTGAACATGCTGCATGATGCATTTATAAATCTAATCAGCCATGTATATCCACATAGGAAGTGCCTGGGAAAACTATCTTCCTGGACTACAGCTCCCAAAATCCCCTGGGTAGCATGACTATTGGCATTCAGACAACATGAGAAAAGTACACTACAAACTATAGTTGGTAGCAATTAGCTAACACACATTGGAAACTGCTTAATGCAGTGTAGATGTGTAAATGGCAATTGCTTAACAATTTGTAAGCTGCTCTGATAGCCTTTGTAGCTGAAGAGCAGGGTATAAATACCTAAATAAATAAATAAATAAATAAAATAGCAAGGCAGTTAGGAGATAGTGTGGGAAACAGTGTTCAGGCAGCATGATGCAAGTGCAATACAAGCTATAACTCAACAAAGAAGTACTTACTTTAGTTGCCTAAAGTGAAGTGGGCCATAGGCATCTGTAAAATTCCAACCTGCACATTAATTAATAACACCCTCATTTTTCTAATACACACAACCACTCTTTTAAATATCATTAGTGGTAGATCATATGCTTTGCATACAAAAGTTCCCAATGGCAGCTTCAACAAGGGCTGGAAAAGTCCCCTGAAAGCCTGCTGCCAGTCAGTGCAGACAGAATTGAACTAGATGGATCACTGGCCTGAGTTGTTGTAAGCAAACTTCCTGCATTCCTAATATGGTCACATTCATTTGCCAGTGCCCATTCTCTCTCTCTGGCTTTTTCTTCACAAACGAAGATTCAGGAAGGACTCACCCCGCACTTTCTGCAAGCGCGCTGATGACTAAAAAGGCCAATCCGAGATAAACAAGTCCAGTTGCAGAACGCACAGCAGAGGGTCTCCTTGGGTGATGTTTAAGACTTGTTTGGCATGAGTTCTCAAATAAGGCTGCAGCATTGTGGATAGTGCATCTCCATGCCTCCCAATGTGAGGCCAGGGCGGACCATTGTTGGTGATCAGTTTGGCCAAGCCTGAGATGTTGTTTCAGGGAGTCTTTGTATCGCTTTTTTGGAGTGCCATGATATTTTGGAGCGCTGGGCAGGGCATGTTTCTAGTATGGAGGACCATTGCCTCCCAAAAATTCTACTCTATGGTGAACTCGCCACGGGTCAGCCCATTCTACTGGAAGCACAAAACATTGAGATGTCTCCCTGTGTTGTATAGAACAGTACTGTGATAAAAGGATTTTCCACAGCCTTCAAAGCAGTGAAGTGTATAGGTAGCCAGTCCTTTGAAAGTATTTATATGTGATCATATGCAGATGTTTAATTCAGAATGTTTAAGAGGGTTTTTCCTCCTTTCTCTTCCTTAGGACCTAAGCATGTCATTCTAAAATTTGTAGTGAAATTCTTCCCACCTGACCATGCCCAGCTACAAGAGGAGTTAACAAGGTTAGTGTTATTCTCCTTTTCATATAGACATCATTAAAAGGACATGTACAAGAAGTATCCATGTAGAATTGCTATTGAGTTACAAATTAAAACAGATCATTGTGGGGAGGTGGGGGGATGAATTGGGTTCCAACCTGTCTGATGTCATTGTGTGCCTTCAAGTCCTTTCCAATTTATGGAGACCCTCAGGTGTTTTCGTGGCTGAGCAGGGATTCAAACCCTGTCTCCAGAGTCCAACAGTCAAACCACTATGCTGTGCTGTATCCTGGTGGGCTAAAACTAATCAGTATCAGGATCTCATAGACCCTGAAGCAAGGCCATGCTACCATTGCCACACAACAGGACTTAAACCTCTCCCCCCAATCCTACCACAAAAATTTCATGATTACCTTACCATACTTCAGGCTCTTCCCTCCTCCCCTCCATCTCTGTGAGAGCTTGGCTCCAGAACATGATTCAGTGGTATGTGTGTAAGCAGCTTCCTTCCATAGTATTTTATTTGCTCTATGTGTATTTCACAGAAAATTGCCATTTTCTTTTTTGAAAAGGCTGTATGTGAAGATTAAAATTTTAATAATCAAAATCTAGTCCTGCATGATTGAGTAAACTGCACATTGTAGAGTTTTTATTGCTATCAAATGTTCCTAGTATACTCATAACAAGCTACCAATACTCCTTAATATTGTGGGTTTTCATATTGTGTAACATCAAGCCAGTCTTATGTGTTAGCAATTTGCATTGTTGTTACCAGTATGCATCTCTTTGCAGTTTTATCCACACTGAATTTCCACTTCGGATTCCTCCTCCTACATGATTTCCCCTACTTAAAATAACCCTCTGCTAAGTAAATTTACATACGAAGAGAAGCAAACCAGAGTGGCAGTGATGATAGTTAAGAGAATAAATGGAAATGGTAGCACTGTTAGTTTTTTACTGTATATTCAGAGGCCCTCCAGCATGTCTTAAAAGGGGGTTGGGAATGAATGGAAGATATAGGTAGGTACTAGGTAGGCAGATTTCAAATGTTTATATGACACTCTTTAGGTACAGGCTACAGTTGCCCCTCCACATTCGCGACTTTCACATTCGCGGTTTTGATTATTTGCGGAAAGCCGCCTGCCCCCCCTCCACTCCGTCCCTTCCCAAGGCAGCGAAGGGGTTCTCAGGAATCCCTTCGCTGCCTTGGGAAAGGGGGGGGGGTGGAAAGCCTCCCTCATTCCACCCAGTCCCTTCCCAAGGCAGCGAGGGACCCCCTACGCCACTTTAGGAAGGGCGGGGGGGTGAGGGAGAGTGGCGTCGGGGGCTTCTGAAGCCCCCGCAGCCACTTTGGGAAGGGCGGGGGTGAGGGAGAGTGGCGGCGGGTGCTTCTGAAGCCCCCGTAGCCACTCTGGGAAGGGCAGGGAGGTAAGGGAGAGTGGTGGCGGGGGCTTCTGAAGCCCCCGCAGCCACTTTGGGAAGGGCGGGGTGGTGAGAAAGGCCGGAGAGAGGCAGCGCAGCCTCCTCCCCGCCAGCCCACTCGCACGCCTGCCCGCCCGCTGCTGTCCCCGGCCTTCTAAAGCGGGCGCCAGGGCTCCAAAGCCCTGGCGCCCACTTCGGAAGGCCTGAGGGAGGCAGCACAGCCTCCTCCCCGCCCACACACTGCCTTCCCCGGCCTTTCTCAGTGGCATCCGGGGCTTTGGAGCCCCGAAGCCTGCTGAGAAAGGCCGGAGAGAGGCAGCGCAGCCTCCTCCCCACCCTCATGCTGCCTTTCCCAGCCTTCCTCAGCGGGCTCTGGGGCTTCTAAGGCCTGGAGTCCCCTCAGAAAGGCCGCGGAGAGGCCAGCCAGGCTGGCCAGACACCCTCCCGCTGCCTCCCTCCCTCTGGGGGGGGTGCGGGAGCAGCATCTGTTATTCGCGGTTTTCCCACATTCGTGGGGGTCTCAAGAACCTAACCCCTGCGAATGTGGAGGGACAACTGTATTTCTCAAAGAAACAAAAGAAAATAGCATATGGAAACTGCCATGGATTCAGTGAAAAATAAATCTTGCTGAATGTGATGTGATTTTAAAGAATACAGCTATCAGTTTCTCCCTCCCCCTCCTTCCCTCTCTCAGCAGGGAAAACGTAGTAGATCTTGAAGTGAAAATTTCATAGAATATCTGACCACACAATGTAATTCTGGCTCATGTCCCCAACTGACACCATTAGATCCTAGCTAGCAAACCAGGTGATAAAAAGACACAGGGCTTGTCTACATGGGCAAAACCCTGTCTTATCCCATCTTAGAGCCCTACAGTTCTGACGACGCACGGCTTTTGATCCGTTCTGTCCCCGCTAGTCCTCACCACCCCCAGGGCAGAGATGGGGCTAAGGCAGGGTAGTGCCCGATAAACCTTTGTAAAATAATGCCTGGTTTAATCCATTCCCACTGGGAAGGAACAGATCAGGCCCTGCGTGTCCACAGGAGCCCATCCCAGCAGGCCAGCCTGTCACTGCAGCTACTGGTCTGCCTTGCTCTTCTGAAGCAGGAAGGGGGTCCCACAGCATGTGACAAAGGCTAATCACATGCAAGGGGGCCTTGGTCACATGTTGTGGGCTGGCTTCCATGCTTCTGGCAGAGCACGGGAGATGGCAATAGCAGCAGCTCCAGCAACAGGCCTGGCAGCCTGTCTGGACTCTGACCTGTTTGGAGGTGGTAACAGGGGAGGAGTGAGCCAGAACTGCAGCCAGGATATGCTGGTGGGGAGCTGGCATATCCTGGTTTATGTAGATGAGCCCTATAATGCTAGCACAAGGCAAACTTCTTAAGTGTGTTTATTCCAGGTATGTGGTGGGATGCCACCACAGAAAGCTTTTTCCAGTAATTGAAGGTGGATCTCATCTGAAGGTCTTAATGCATGGGGAATTACCTTGTCCTGAGAATGTGTTAACAAGTAATGTGTGAAGAGGTCAATTTTACAAGTCTCCTTAATGCTCTATGAAAGCCTCATCCATTTTCCTTTCCTTTTTGTGTCTCTTCAGGTACTTATTTGCACTGCAGGTAAAGCAGGATTTGGCACAAGGAAGACTAACCTGTAATGACACCAGTGCTGCTCTCTTAATCTCACACATTGTACAGTGTAAGTAAAGCTTATTCATCTCCTAACCCCTTTCAAAGAACATGTTGGCAGTTGGGTTCCAAGAAGAAGCGGATTTTCAGTGATTTATAAAATAGTTTATAAAACACAACATAAAATATTGTATGAGAAAGATTCCTCCCTCCCATTTCATTCTTGCCTGGGGAATATAAAGATTCATAGAATCACAGACTTGGAAGAGACCACAAGGGCCATCCAATTCAACTCCCTGCCTTGCAGTAATGCACAATCAAAGCATTCCCGACAGATGGCCATCCAGCCTCTGTTTAAAAACCTCCAAAGAAGGAGACTCCACAACACTCCGAGGCATGCATTCCACTGGTGAACAGCTCTTACTGTCAGGAAGTTCTTCCTAATGTTTAAGTGGAATCTTGTTTCCTGTAGTTTGAAGCCATTGCTCCGTATCCTAGTCTCTGAAGCAGCAGAAAACAAGCTTGCTCCATCCTCAGTATAACATCTCTTCAAATATTTAAACTTGGCTGTCATGCCACCTCTTAACCTTCTCTTCTCCAGGCTAAACCTACCTCACTCTCCAAGCCGCTCCTCATGAGGCATGGCTTCCAAGCATATACGTTTTAATTGCCAGATACATAATCACATGTTCAAATATTCTTGTTTGGTGTGAAAAGAGCAGAGACTTTCAACAAAGATACTTTGAATAATATTTAGAACAGGGGTGGCATGCACAGAAAGACCAAGGACCATTTTGGGGTCCTCCCAACCTTATATTCATTGCCTGCTATCATTTTTCCCCACCCTGCAGTGATTTTCCAATCATTTTCCAGTTACTTTGAAAAGGGCTGTTTGTGGGTGTATTTTTCAGCTGAAATTATTTTGGCTAAATTAAAAAAAAAAAACCCTCAGGGATTGGTGAGGGGTGCCAGGGGAGACCTCAGGAGCACAGGAAAGCCAATAGGCCACACAGTTGTCACCCTGGATTTAGAACCTTGATATAGAAATTAGAGTATGTGATTTCTACAGAACCATTTCCTTGTTTTAATTCATTATCATTAACCTTTTCTAGTAGGTACCAAATATACCCCACTCTTCAGCCACAAAGGCTCTAGGAGTGGCTTACAAATTGTTTTAAGCAATAGCAATTGACACATGTACACCACATTAAGTGGTTTCCAATGTGTGTTAGTTAATTACCCCTACAAGCCAGGTACTCATTTTATGAAAGGATGGAAGGCTGAGTAAACCTTGGAGCCCTCTGGGATCGAACTTGCGATGTGGTGGCTTGCAGTACTGGCATTTAACCACTACGCCACCAGGGCTCCCTTTTACATTTACTTGATGTTTCTAGGCATTTTAAAGTGGCTACATCTCCACCCACCTGCCACTAAGGCAGGTAACTGCCAGTGAAATTCTTGCTATTCAGGAATTGGGTTAAGCAGATCAGAAAAAAAAAAAAAGAGGCCTAGTATCATGTATGTCAGAGCTCTCTAAACCAAGGAGGTTAAAGAGGTAACATAGTTGCCATGTGGGCATGCCATCGCAAACATGTTAGGAAAAGGAACATTGAGAATGGAATAAGAATAATTTGTCTATTTTCGTAATAGGAAAATTTACTTATATTTTTTAAAGGTTAAAACCATCTTTGTGACCCAGCAAAACTGTTTTGGGATCATTTTGATCTCAGTTTCAAGACTCACCTACAGTGCATCATGCTATTCGAAGTACCATTCAAAGCTTGCAAAGTATGTCAGAAACTCTGGCTGTGCTGCAATTCAAAAATTTCCTATATTTTTGACACTGAATTAAAGAAAAAGTGAGACACCATTTTGCTATGCCATTGCATATAACAGGACTTGAGTATTCACGGATTTTGATATCCATGGGGGGTCCTGGAACCAACCCCAGCAAATATGAAGGAAGAACTGTACCTGCATTATCAAGTCACCTATAAATAACACCTACATCATCAAATTAGCTGTAAATTGTGTGTGTGTGTGTCTTATGTAAGCCTTTTTGGCAGTAGCCCTGCCCATCTTGTAGCTCTACCCAGCAAGGTTCCCGCTTCTAGCTTCAGTTCCTTTTCCTTTGCCATGCTAGCAGCATCCAAGGAACCTCTCAAAGCTAGTTTCATTTTTCTCTTATGACTCTTACTGTTTTTTCAGACTTCTCTAACTGATAACGGACTTCGCTTTTCTTCCACTAAAATGGAAGGCTCTCAGATGGCAGCTGCCATGCTTGCCCCTTCCTTTAAGAGGTGTTTGACCCAAGGCACCAAAATGCTGGCCCACAACAGTCATTCTTGTTGCCTCCTATGCTTAAGAGAGGGCCAAAATATGGGATCTTGCTCTATTTGCAAGGCATTTACCCCACAAGTGCGAAAGAACCGAAACTTCAGACTTAAGGCACTTCTATATGAACAGGCCTTAAAGCCCCCGGTTCCTCCAACAGCCACCATCTCTGTTCCTCCAAAATCTCTGCCCCTACCATTTTGGGCTCATCAATTCAAATTGCTACAAAGCGCTCCTTACTCAACAATCCATCGAATTAAATGGGCCAGAGACACAAACATTCAAGGATGGATTCCACTGTGGCCATCAAACCAGACTCTTTCAACCCCCAAACCTTCAAAATATTCCAAAAAGCACCACAAGAAAAAGAAGAAGCCCTGCCAACACCAGGACACTTCAACTTCTACCTATCCACCTCCTAAGGAACTAACAGTTGAGGCCTCTCTGCCCCAACTTCTGGACAAAGAATACTCTCCAGTGGGCTCACAGATCATCAGGATACCCTTGAATTCCTTATCTGATGGAGAACTTGTAGACAAGCAGGATATTCCTCTAGGCCAACAACAGCCTGACCTCCATGAGCAGCCAACACAGGCTTTGGTTCATGAACACTTCCACCTTGAACGTCCCCCCATACAGGAACAAGACACATTTCACAAGGTTCTGAACCCTGTTATAAGCCTCGAAATGGATAGGGACTGCTCCCAGTCCAGGAATTCAGCATGACACTCTTGAACCTCATGCAATTCCCAAAGGGGCAGGCTTCCAGAAGTCATTCTCTGAGCCCTGTGTCTCAGATCCTAGAACCGAGATGTCTGGATTCACAGGAACGTACCCACTCTAGGGATCAGGACTCCCGAGGCCATGACTCATGAAGCTGGGACACCTCCATTGAATGCCACGAATACCCAGGATGATGTTCCTGCAACAGGAGCTGCTCCAGGGACCGTACCTCACGGGACTGCTTCTCTAAGAGATTGCTCCTGGGAAATCAGCTCAAGGGAAAGACGTTCCAGGGATTGCCGTTCCCCTCACTGAGCTTCCTTGCATCATAGACACTGGAGATGACCGAGATCCCCCTCATATTACCGCTCACCGCATAGGCCCTACAGAGATATTTATTATCCCATCAGGGATACGTAATCTCCATCATGTATACATCTCCTATCTCCACCATCATCTTCCTTGCCTTCCTCCTTGACACCCACTGCACCTGTTAAACCATTACTACCCTCACCTGTGGACCCCCCAGACGTACCACCTCCAGTACCACCAAGAACCAACTGTTTCCTGCGACCATGTCCTAAAACACAGTAGACAGGAACTTCCGTGACCCCTTTGTGGCATCACGAATCAGACCCAGAATTGGACGTATCTTACGTACAACTTGCAGATTCCCCACCAACACACTTATGGGAACAAGATTCATTCTCCCCTACAGATGATATTAAGGGTTTTGCAGAACAAATGCTACAAACGGTCCACTGCCTTGGCCTCTCAAGTTGCACAAAAGGAAGCAGAACCAGTTGACCCCGTCTATGACAGGATAAGTACCAAGGTCCCAACACTTGCAGTACTTCCCATACTTTCTTTGATTTTCAGATCTCTCGATGTTCATGGGCAAGCCCCTCTACGATCCCTTCTGCTCCAGAGCATATCAGCAACAACTTTGGGAGTGGATTACCCCAACCTTGACAAACCTCTGGATAAGGACAAATGCCTTGTGAGTGCCATCCAAACGGAAGCCCACTCCCTCATGGCATAACAAATAAACTCCTGTCATGTAGCAGACTGTACCTCCAAAACCATGGTCAGTCTCCCTCCTTAGGCATACCTGGTTATGCTCTGCTGGCCTTTCATCCCAAGCCAGGGCCACTATAGAAGACCTCCCCTTTGATGAGGACGGCCTTTTCAACAAAGAAACAGACAACACCCTTGAGCTCACTCACAAAATGTGTCTTACTGCTCAAAAATTCGGACTCCAGTCCCAAATACTTTCCTCTAGGCAAAGACCTCAATGGTGAAAAAAAAAACCTTTCAACAGAGGTGGTCCTATAGTCCATCTCACCGCACAAGAGGCCTGGGTGCTAATCCACCTAGAAGAACACAGCAGAATAGTTATCACCCCCAGTTCAAACCAAGAGTGCAGACCAACCCAAATGGTGTTTTTGATGCTCCCCTACCAACTACTCCCTCGCTTTTGGCAGCAGACTCAGGCACCATTTCAACGCCTGGTCCAAGATCACCAGTGACAGATGGGTACTGGATATAATTTCATCTGGGTATAGGATCGAATTTGACTCACTACCCCCTTTTGGTGTTTTCTGGTGTACCCCCAAGTCTTCCGCTCTGTTACAGAAGGTCAGTTCTCTCCTCCAAAAAGGGGCCATAGAACCACTCTCACCATCCAAGGTGGACACCTCATTTTTCTCTCAGTATTTCACCATAGAAAAGAAGGATGGGGGGTCTCTTCCCCATCCTAGACCTCAGAGCACTCAACTCCTTCATTGCCCTGACCATCCCTTCCATCCTGCCGCTGCTTAAACAGGGAGACTGGTTCGCAACCATTAACCTTCGAGACTAATACTTCCATATAAGTATCCACCATGTGTACAGAAGGTTCCTGGCATTCTCGGTAGGACACAACATGTTCCAATTCCGCATCCTCCTGTTCAGCCTATTGACGGCCCCAGGGGTGTTCACAAAATGTATGGTGCTCATGGTGGCGTGGCTTTGCCAATACAGAAGAATAATTTTTCTATACATAGACAACTGGCTAGTCACTACTACACTGTCTCTCCTCACAACCCTAGGTCTGGTGGTGAATTTGGACAAATCAGCCCTCACCCGAACAACATCAATCAAATTCATCGGGGAACTCATAGACTCAATGGCAACCAGGGCTTTCCTTGCAGAGGACCACTTCAGTCCACTGGCGGCCTCGACCAACTATTGTTGCACCACCAGATGCTGCATGGCCAAGACCATTCAAACACTCCTCAGCCATACGTCTGCTACCACAGCAGTAACACCATTTGCTGGACTTCAAATGTGAATCATTCAGCATTGGTTCCTTTGCCATTTCGACCCCCTGGTCGACCCTCCACACCACCTCCTAATAATTCCAAGACCGGTACAGAGGTCTCTAGACTGGTGGCTATGTCCAGACAACCTGTTGAGGGAAATGCCTTTTCAGTCAATGCAACCTCCTCTCTCCATCACCACAAATGTATCTCTGCAGGGCTGGGGTACACATGGGCTGGACCTTTACGTGAAAGGGAAATGGACAACAGAGGAAACTTGGCCCTGAAACTCCTGGCAGTACAAAAGGTGCTACGGGCCTTTGTTCTTCTTATCAACAACAGGGTAGTACAGGTGATAATGGACAATACAACCATTATGTTCTACCTCAACAAGCAGGGAAGTACAAAAACTTCAACCCTCCTACATTCTCACCCTACGCATCTGGGATTGATGCACCAACCACAACATATTCCTCTCGGTAATACACCTCTGGGGAAAAGAGAATGTCCTGGCAGATGCCCCCAGCAGGATCCCATCATCCTCTTATGAGTGGAGACTGTCCCAAGGTGTTCAGACGGATCTCCGACCTGTGAGGGAGGCCCCAGGTAGACCTGTTTACATCCAGTGCCAACAAACAATGCCCCATGTACTGCTCGAGGTCGACCGTACAGGGCTCCCTTTCTACACAGCTGGTACAGCCCTCTCCTTTACACCTTCCCACCCTTTCCCCTTATTACAAAGGTAGTCGCAAAGATCATCACGGACCGGGCTCATTGCATCCTGATAACTCCATGGTGGCCCAGGCAGCCATGGTTCTCCTTGAGCCTACTACTCTCTTAATGGACTTACCTCCATCTCCCTGCCTATCTGGATCTCATCTCAATCCATGGCAGCCGGATTCAACACCCAGATGTTGAAACTCTCCACCTCACAGCTTGGAGGATTTGACCCTCGACAACTTATCCCAAGAAGTGAGGTGAGTTCTCACTGCAGCACATAAGCCATCCACCAGGCAAACTTATGTATATAGATGTCAAAAGTTTTGTTGATTCCTCCTCAGCTATGATGTTACACCTGAGACGTCCAAATCCTGGACTTTTCTCCTCTCTCTTTCTAACCAAGGGCTTTTCTGCTCTTCTCTGATGGGATATCTCTCAGCCATCACCTTCCATCTCCAATCTGTTGGACTCCCTTCCTTTTTTACCAGTCCCACAGTTAAACGATTTACCCACCTTTTCAGGGACTGACTCCTCACTAGAAGCTGGACGTTGTACTCAACCAACTCACTCCCCCCCCCTTTGAACCCATGGCCATGTCAGACCTTCACTCCTTTCCTGGAAAACTACATTTCTTCTAGTAATCACATCAGCCAGGAGGACGAGTGAGCTCTGTGCCTCCACTCAGACTGGCCATACCTTCGTTTCCATCCCAACCAAGCAGTATTGAAGCCAGATATTACATTTCTACCCAAGGTTGTCTCGGCATTTCACCTGAACCAAGACATTATTGTACCGTTCATTGTGCAGAATCCATCCATGGATGCGGAACAGGTTCACCATTTCCTTAATGCTGGAAGAGCACTAGCCTTTTATGTCCTCAGGACATCACCGTTCCGTAAGTCACCCAAGCTTTGTATCTGTTATTCAGAAAGTAAACATGGCCTTCCTGTCTCACTACAGTGATTTGCTAAATGGGTGGTGTTGACCATACACTTGGCCAACCAGATGGCCAAGACAACCCCTCCATGCAGAGTGTGGGGCCACTCCACCAGAGCCATGTCAGCATCGATGGCTTTCATCTCCAGTATCCCGTTACCAGACATCTGCAAGACTGCCGTCTGGTCACAGCCCTTAACCTTTGTGACCAACTACAGACTGGATTCGTAGGCCCATGATGATGGGTTCTTTAGCAGAGCAGTGCTTTCCTCTCTGCTCACTTGCTAAGGCTGGATCCAGGTTCAATGACAGTGTCTCCCCCACCCCTGCCTTCCACTGTGAGTAACTTGTCAATCTCTTCAGGTACTTCAGATACTCATCTGTGAACCCACACAAACCCGCCCATCCTCCCCACGGGTGTCCAGTCATGCTCAGTCTATGTGTGGTGCTTTTGTGGCAGACATGGAATTGAAGCTAGAGGCAGGAACCTTGCTGTGTAGAGCTACAAGATGGGTGAGGCTACCACCAAAAAGCCTTGCCTAATAGCTCTACAACATTCCGAAGATATACTGCACAGGCACAGATAAACCATATGTGTGAGTTTACTGATGACCACTCAAAGAACCACAGTTACAGGTAAGCACCCTGTCTATCTGCTCATCCATATATAACATCTATTATTAGTTGTTTTATTTTGGTAATATATGAATATCTGCCACACCAGAAATCCAATTGATTAGATGGAGGTCAGGTTTCAGTATTCATTTCTTGAATACATTATAAATGGGTGCCATGCTATTACAGAGTCATCCTCCTCTATTTCTTCTCTCACCAAACAGAATTGCCAAATTGTATTGTCTGCTAGAGTCATGGGGCTGTGAAATGTTCTTAGGTTGCCTGGGTCACGAATAATACTTATGGTTACACATTTTGTGAAATTTGTTTTTGTTTTAATTCAGAGCCAGAACAGGCATTACTTTTTCCATTTTTACTCTGAAGAAAGCACAGGTGATTGATTAGGACCCTAGGAGGGAGGGGGGCTTTAAATACTCCCCCAATCCTGATCCACATTGAGGAATCCATGCAGCCGTTTATATTACATAATAGTGATCCATGTACTTTGGAGTCATTACTGTGCAATGTCCATTCCACATGGGGGGGGGGGAGTCCTGAGTTAAAACCCGGCTAATCCCCCAGATTAGGACCTCAGTTCATATAATGTCTCCTACACATTTTCCTGCATGTTATCTAAAAGGCATCAGTGCCGCTTCTCCAAAGTAATGTCTCCTTTGACTCTCACAAATGATTATTACTGCACAGTTATCTTATATGTATGTTAATGGAACAGTATGGTCAGTGTTTAAAAAGCTGTGGAGTTAACGGAACCCACATGCTATTATTATAGGTCTTATTTACTTTACATTATGGTGAAGTATTAAATTCATCAACCTCTTTGCAACTGTATTATTTTACTGAGAAAATAATATTCTTAACAAAAGTGTCATTTTTGTTTGCAAAAGTTATCATGGCTAATAATTTCCACAAGACTTTTAAAAAAATTATTTGTACAGTGTGCAAACCAAATTGATACAGCAATTTTGTTTATTGATGTTGGGTTTGGAGGCCAGGAGCAGGTTATAGAATCATTTGTCCTCCTCCTGCCTCTTGGGGACAAATCCATCCTTCTCAATATAACTTGTAGTTAAGTGATTTTGCTGACAGCAGCATTAATTATAGTTAAGGCTGCTTAACCAGGATTTGAAACCAGGATTCTAAACAAAAGGCATCCATTAGAAGTGCCTCCAATGTACAGTCTACCTGTTCTTCAGAAACAGTATTTCAAAATATCAAGGTCAAAAGAGTAGTATGACCCTGCACAGTTATTGTCATATGATTGTCACACATGCCTGCACATACATATGCACACACATTATTGCTATTTCCGTTATACTGCATTTTACTTTCCTGTCCCTTTCAGTTTGAAAAGGTAGTAATTAGTGAACCAGACTATTTTTTTACTTTTCTTATTCATAATTTGTTAGATTTGCAATTCACTTATGCCAGTGTCTGATCTGAGACATTTTATATTGTGCACATATAAGGGCTTCCCATGGACTTCAGTTTGATATTATTTATGCTCTCCTTTGTACAACTAGAACCATGTGCGTTTCTTTCCTCATTAATGTAATAGTGATATGTGCCACAAGATATTCTTGCAAGAGAATTGCAGTAGGAGCCACATGCCACATGCTCATCTGAGTTCCTGTATATCTCAAAGTGATTTTCTCAGATTATCATCAAGCAGTTCTCATGTGCCTGACCCAATGAAACCCACCTATATGGAATCTCATACCTAAATACCCTAACGGCACCAGATCCCATCTTATCTTGGAAGCTACACAGAGTCAGCCCTGGTTAGTACTTGGATAGGAGACCAGCAATGAATATCAGGGGCTGTTGGCTATATTCCAGAAGAAAGAATTGGCAAAAACACCTCTGAGTATTCCTTGCCTAAGAAAACTTTATGAAATTCAGGGGGTCATGAAGGCACATACACACATATGGAATCTTATATGCATTGTTTGAAAACAAAGGTCTAGACCAGTCCTGCCATTAGACAGAGTGCAGCAGAAAAATTGGAGGTATATAAGGTTTGTCATTT
Organism: Gambelia wislizenii; assembly: GCA_030847615.1. Taxonomy (NCBI): domain Eukaryota; kingdom Metazoa; phylum Chordata; class Lepidosauria; order Squamata; family Crotaphytidae; genus Gambelia; species Gambelia wislizenii. The sequence goes on from JAUMIR010000003.1 coordinate 217,451,496, forward strand.
ATTACTTGCACTTACACTCTTCCATTCCTCCAGTGAGCTCAGGGCAGTGTGCAATGGTCTTCTCCCCACTGTATCTTCACAACAGCTTTTTGAAGTAAGTCAAGATGAGAATGGAAGGGAGAGAGTGATTGGTCCAGTATCAGCAGGGAAATTCATGGCTTAATGAGGACATGAGTTACATGGTCCAGGCTGAGGATTTTCCAGATCCCACTCATTACCACTATACCATACTGAGTGCTATTACAACACAGCACGTTGTCAGTCACTTAGGCTGCTAACACACTGCAGAAATAGCAGTTTGACACCACTTTAATGGCCATGACTCAATGCTATGGAATTCTGGGATTTGTAGCTTTGTGAGGATATTTAGCCTTCCCTATCAGAGAGCTCTGGTGCAACAATAAACTACACATCCCAGGATTCTATCAGATGGAGCCATGGTAGTTAAAGCAGTGTCAAACTGCATTATTTCTCCAGTGTGACAGCAGCCTTACTTTATTATCAGAGGTTTATAGCAACAGTATTATAGCTGTATAAAGGAGAACCGGCATAGTGTAGTGGCTTGTGTGTTGAACTAGGATCTGGGAGACCAGGATTTAACTGTTTGCCCTGTCACGGAAACCCACTGATCAAGTCACACTCTCTCAGCCCGAGAGGAAGGCAGAGGCAAACTTTCTCTGAGTAAATCTTGTCAAGAAAAACCCTACAAGAAGGATGACATAAGTTGCCATCAACTTGAAGTCATGTAACAACAACAAGATTTATAACAACCTCACTGAGATGAAGTGGAGCAGTGGGGGATGTCCTGCTTGATTTTCTATGTTATATATTCTGTCATCTCAGTAGCAATCATATGAAATAGGAAATACCCTTGTCCCTTCATATTCGCTGGGGTTTGGTTCCAGGACCCCCCGTGGATACCAAAATCTGTGAATACTCAAGTCCCATGATATGCCATGGCATAGCAAAATGGTGTCCCTGATATAAGACAGCAAAATCAAGGTTTGCTTTTTGTATTATTATTTTTTTAAGAATATTTTTCAAGTTGTGAATACTTAAATCTGTGGATACCAAATCCGTGGATACAGAGGGACAACTGTATAGAATATTTCAGAGAAGCAGACTACACAGAACAGCATGCTTTTTGATAAGTTGGAAATCTGTCTCTCTGTGTTCGCAAGGATTGGTTGTACTGAAAACTTTGGAAATCTCACTGTTCTGATCCAATGGAAATTGTTATGTGATGAATGGGGAATGTTTGGTCCTCCATGTTTTTAGAATACAACTGCCATCTGTTCTTGCTGGTATAGCCAATTAAGTTGGAAGATGGGAGAACCCTTGTCTACTTCACAGGTTGGTTAAAAAGAAAGTATGAAAGCAGCCTTACTTGTTATCATAAGTCCTTCCAGCCCTGTAGCCCACCTCCGTGCTCCGGAAATGTCCAGGTCATACAGCGTGCTTCTTCCTATTTCTCACTAGCACCCTCCAGAAGTTTTATGTCTTATTGCCCCTCTGAGATTAGAAATGCAGACAACCTAGAAGTGCATCCAGTTGAACTCTGAAAAGATTGAGGGTAATGAATAGGCATAGGAATAAGGTGGAACTTCAATGAATCCCCATGTCTAAACCTTCACACCGTTCCTCCCCCTTCCTAGCTGAGATTGGAGATTTTGATGAAACCATTGATCGTGAACACTTAGCGAAAAACAAGTATATACCTCAGCAAGAAGCATTAGATGACAAAATCATGGAATTTCATCGCAATCATATGTAAGTATGACTATTTCAGTGCTAGTGTTACCCTCGGTATTGTTTGGAATATAAAGCAGGATTTTTGTTCAGAGGGATATGTCCTTTTTACATATGGAAGTTAGAAGAGAAGAGGAGGGAGAGGGTAGGCTTGGTAAATGTGGTAGAAATGGAGGGGGAGAATGGCTAACCCTCTGTACTGAAAAGGAAAGCTGTAGAGATGCCAGTATGGTTTTGCAGAAATGGCTTTTGTATAACGATATAGGCTTTAGCATTACAAATTAGAGAATGTCAGAGATGCTGAGACCTACAGAGTAAAAAGTGCAAGGCTGGATCTCTTGGAAGAAATGAAGGGAAGTTGGAATATGAATATAACTTCCCATATAAAAATCTTGGCTTACACTCCTTTGTTTCTTTTTCATATTTATCTACTTTTTTTGTAAAGGGACCCTCAAGGCAAGCTGGCCAATCCACACTGCAAAAACAATCCAGTTTAAAACTGGATTATTTGCCATGGCTCCTTTCTATGGGATCCTAGGATTTGTAGTTTGGTGAGGCACCAGCACTCTTTGGCAGAGAATGCTAAAGACCTTGTAAAACTACAAATCCCATGGTTCATAGGAAGGAGCATGGCAAATAATCCAGTTTCAAACTGGATTATTTGTGTAATGTGGATTTGGCCTCTGTTCAATTTTACTTATATGTCAACATCTAACAAACCATTGTGTGCCCATTTCTGTGATGGTTCACTCTGCTGTGCATGACATACAAATTAATGTTAATTTCTCATTAAAAATCTTGATCTGTCAGTGTTGATTATAGAGTATATTTCACAAGTTGGAGATAGTTTCTAGTTGTGAGGTAGTTGTGCTTCCAGTTCCTTTTATATCCACTGTTTGAATGCTTAGGATATAAACAAATTCATTCAGGTATGTCAATTACTGCACCGGTAGGATGTTACAAAGCATGTTGGGAGATGCAGACTTCTAAACTTGTTCTATATCATACAGACAGTATAATTGTTACTAGGACCTGTTTTACACTGAGTAAATGAGTTATTTGAATTTGAACAGGAAACAACATCTACATTGAAAACTAACTCATGTTTCTTTAAGCCTGCATCATCTTATGTAAAATCAATTGTCATTCTTTCAGTGGACAAACACCAGCAGAATCAGATTTCCAGCTACTTGAGATTGCACGTCGTTTGGAAATGTATGGAATCCGCTTGCATCCAGCCAAGGACAGAGAAGGAACTAAGATCAACTTGGCAGTTGCCCATACAGGCATTCTGGTGTTTCAGGTGTGTGAGTGGCTCTGTTCATAAGTGAAACACACAATAGAAATTGGCTCATAATGTCTGTCTCAGGAAATCTGCCCTGCTAGAATCTTACCAGTATAATGGCATGCCATGTTGCAGAGGTTTCATAGATTACTTCTTGGTTGACTTGGGCATATAGTTGAGAAACACAGGGTAACCAGGATATCAAGTCCACCTGCAAGTGTATCACTAGGACTTTGTTGTAGTTGTGGTAGGCAGCTAGAACAATTGCATAAGGATTCCCACATAAACATTGGGAAACTGTATATACCTAAAGGAAAAGGAAAATCCCATTTACACAGAGAATGACTGGGTGGGAGACTAAAATTATCCCTGGTCATATCAAAATTTTTGTAGAAAAGGGCTTGGCTTTTTGTTTATGGGTAGGCATGGATAATTGCCTTATTATTGACTACTTGAGCAAAAAGTAGAAATGGTTAATTATAACCAGAGTTTCCTTTATTGTGCCACTGCAAGTAGTTATGCCTTCTTTGTTTTGCTCAACTAAGCAAACATGTAAGTGTAATATTAACGGACTTTGTATGAAAGTGGGTTTTTTTCCAAATGAATTTTACAAATGAGTACCTGTTTGGCAAAATACATTTATGCAACTTCCCCCCCCCTTATTGCTGTTATTCTTCACCTTTTAGGGTCACACCAAGATCAACGCCTTCAACTGGGCTAAAGTTCGAAAACTGAGCTTCAAGAGGAAGCGTTTTCTTATTAAGCTGAGGCCAGATGTAAATGTAAGTTCCTCAAATGGCAAAAGGCAATTTAAAGTGGTTCTAATCCATAGAAAAACACCTCCCTGTTCAGATATTTTAAAATTGTCCTTCAGCTTTTCATGCTAAGTGATTTAACTCATATTCTGTTCATTTCTTCATATGATTGTAAGCATATGTCCTATCCCATCCCATTGGCTTTGGATAGTAACATAAGAGTGGATTCTTGTCTTCTCAGGCTGCTGAAACACTACAGAAATAAGACAATGCTGTAACTATCATGGCTGCATTCTTTGGAATCTTGGGAGTTGTAGTTTGTTGTGGCACCAGAGCTCTCTGACAGAGAAGGTGCTTGACTACACTGGGGGTAAAAATCTGACTGAAAATTTGATATTCAGACCACTCTGGTCTGGATTTAAGTGTCACATCTACCTGTCCAAAAAGTCTGAATCTCCCCATTGGATTTTTATCCCCTGCTATAGGTCCCTCACCACTGCCTAGCCAGACACTCTTCCCAAAGAGTTTCATGCATACTCTTTAACAAGGCAAACCCCCACTGTACAACTGTTTGTTATGAGGTCAGAGGGAGCAACTGCTCTGGATGCAGCCGCTCTCTCTGTCCCTCAAAACAATCACCTGTATGCTGGAAGTCCACCTTCCTGGGGTATGAGCAATCATTTTGAGGGTCAGAGTGAGCGATTCCGCCAGGCGCAGGACAACAGGCACCACCATTTCCTCCCCAGCACCGCTGCCACCGGCTCTGCCTTGCTGGTGAACAAGTGACTGTGTACTGGGAAGGCCAGTGGCAGCAGTGCAAATCAGGGGGGAAGTGGCAGCACTTGCCAAGGAGCGCTTGTCCTGCCTCCCCACCCTCCAAACCCAGAGTGGATCCTTTGTCCACACTACAGTTTTCTCCAGAGTTGCTAGCAAAGTCTGGAGAAAACTGAGAGTGTTCCAAAACTGGATTTTAGCTGGTATACACCAAGTCTGGTTCAGATAGGGCCATAAGTTGTGTGGCACTATTGCACCAGATTCGGGGATAATGCTGCACATCATGTGGCATTATTGGGCTAGATTGGTTTGGGGAGGGATTCAGATTTTATTGCTAGTGTAGATAAGCCCAAGGCTAAATATCACAAAACTACAAAACCCATAATTCAATAACATTGAGTTATGGCAGTTAAAGCGGTGTCAAAATGGATTATTTCTGCAGTGTGTTAGCAGCCTCAGAAAAAAGCCATTTTCCATGCAATCATTCACCTCCCAGGTCCTGGGCACAGTTAGATCACGATTGTTGGATCCATTGGATGTGCTGCTTGCTAGAGATGTTAAAAAAAAATGCATTTTTTCTCATCCATGATAAGAAAGGGTGTCTTAACACATTCAAGACACCCTGTTGATAAAATGGTTAACTTTCATGATGCGTTATAAATCAAAACTTTATAAAAATCAATTTGTGCATAAAACATGTAGTTATATTCATGTATATATATATATATATAATGTATATATTATATATACAGCAGAGTAGATTTTTGCACAATTTTTTTGCTCAAATTATTTGGAAAATATCCTGAAGTGTGGAAAATCACAGAAAAAATGCACAAAAGATCTCATGTTCCACAGCCAAGAGAAACTATGTGAAACTTATCATTTTTCTATGTGGGACAAAAGAAACAAAGGTTTATATCCATACTGCTTACTCTGATTAAAGGTGCTCTTAGGGTGCACCAAACACTGTAAAAATCATGCAGTTTTACACCACTTTAACTGCCATGGGATTTACAGTTTTGTGAGGCACCAACACTCTTTGGCAGAGAAGGCTAAAGACCTTGTAAAACTACAAATCCCAGGATTCCATAGGATGGAGCAATAGCACTTAAAGTGGTGTCGAACTGCATTATTTCTACACTGTAGATACACCCTTAGTTAGTTAGTCCTGTAATATCAGCTCCCTCAGATTCTTTTCAATCTGTCAGCTCTAGTACCTTTTACAAAACATTTCCCAATGGATTAAACATTACCAATCCAGGAGGGGAAGGACTGAAGGGAAAGGTTTGAAGGGAAGATATTCAAGGAGTGAGACTGATGAAAATAACAATGAGGGAAATCGGGGGGCAGAGACAGGAAGATGAGATGAGCTAATATTCTAGATCTACTGTAGAAGTGACATTATGAAACCCAATCACACATTTATTATTTATCATTTTTATACTACTGGGCTTGTACTTTGTCCTCCAAAAGATCCAACTTTTAAATCCTTGGGCATGTCTACACGACTGAAAAAAAATCTGTTTGGGGGGTAAAAAAATACAAAAAGGCAGTCGTATGAATGCGTACGATCTGCCTACACGATTTTTTGCCCCCCCTAAATTCCATATGACCTCCCTTCCTCAGCTGGCTGGAGCGAGCGAGCCAAGCGGTGGTTTTAAATCTCCTGCTTCTTTTTATTATTTTAAAAGGTGCCTGTTTTGCGGACAGTCGATTTTCCCTATTTACAATGTAAAATAAAAATAAATATTTGTAAAAATCTCCATTTCCCAGTGGAGAGGGCTCCAGAGCATTCATATGCTTGGGTTGTCCCTCCCACTTGCTTCCGGTAGGCAGGTTAAAGAGAACTTTTATTTTGAAGTGTCTGACTATCAGTGGTGTCCTCTGGGAGGGACGACCCCTCTGCTGGCCAGTCTGTTTCCTGCCTACATTCCTGGTAGGATGTGTCTCCTCCTTGGTCCTTCTTTGTCCCTTTGCACGTGGTAGGCACCATTTTTAAATAACAAAAAACCCCTAATTCAATTGAGTAATCAGCCTTGGCCATGAGGGAAAGGAGAATGACCACTGCAGGGGAGACTGATGTAGTGATCGCTGCCGTGATCGGCAGCGATCACCCGTCCTGGACAGGGGCCGGCTCTGCCGACCCCAGGGATGAAGAGGATGAGCCACGGAGCTCTGTAGCCAAGAGCAGCAGCACAAAAGGCTTCGCCAACAGCAGCGGCGGCAAGAAGAGGCCAAACAAGGGGGGGGAAGACCCTTGCCTTGGCCACCTCCGGCTGCGACCCAGCCGCTCTCCGCCAGATCGGGTGTGACTGCGGGCTGGGAGAGGAGTCCGCCATGCAGCCTTGGAGGGAGGAGAAGGCGCGGACTGGCCCGCTAACCAGGACGAGCTCTGCTGCATCGGCGACCTTGGCCGACCCCCTCCCAGCAACGTGGGAGCCCAGAATCACCACCCTGAGAACACAGTGAGTGGGGCGCAGGCCCCAAGAAGTGGAGATCTGGGGAGCCCGCACCTGCCCCATCATGGCTAGAGGGCATTTTGGCCAGGGAGACAGCAAGGTGGCTGGCAGCCAGCCTTCTCCAGGCCAACCTTGGGGGCCCCAGCAGACAGAACCGGGGAGGAGCAGGACCAGCCAGAACGACCGGGCCAGGAACCATCAACACAGGCACTAATCTCTCCATGCAGCCCTCCCCCCCATGCCGTGCCCCATCAAAACCTCAGCCCCCCCGCGTGCCTTGCAACTTCTGTACTGGTCCCCAGGGGAACCAATACACAGCCTGTGGTCCCTAGCCAGCCAGCTGAGGGGACCTGGAAGAGACAGAGGGGTGGCAAAGGCAGCGGAGATAGCAAGGGAAAGGCTAAGCGACCCCATTCCCAGACGCAGAGGGTGGGGGGTGAGAAGAGCATGGAGGCCAGACCTGGCCTGAACAATGCTTCCGCCTTAGTTACCAGTCGTCCCAGACCACTCAGTGACGAGGAGGATGAGGACTAGGGCCAGAATGATGATAAACATCACCCCATAATAAACAAGCAAGTGGTGATGAGGATGACGAGGAAGTTATATCCCTATACACATCGGGGGGGGGACTCAAATAGCAACCAATCAGATCGCAAGGAGGAAGAATTGTCGGAGGAGAAAACGGAGGAGTCAAGTACATCACGTCCCTCGGCACACCATTTTTCCCCAGAAGACTTTATAATTCTCCTAAAAAAGGCCATCAGGACTCTGGGCCTGAGCCTTCCTACTGTCCAGCAAACACAAATGGACCCAGATTTACCAGAGATATCTGGGGAATTCTTCCCGGACACACAGCCACTGGCACTGGAGATGCCGGTGCCAGTGACGTTAATGTGTTTGATTTGCGACGAATGGAAGGCCCTGGCAGTGGCCAAGCCACAGCCGAGTCTGACAAAAAAGCTGTATGCCCTCCCGAAGAAGGTCATGGGGAAGTTACAGGTTCCCCTCATAGACGCACCTGTTTCTGAGCTGGTTTCATGTGCAATTTTTTGACGGAATGGGGAAGAGACTTTGAAGATTCCAGAAGATAGGCAGATGGACTTGGCTCTGAGATGGGCGCACGAGGTACTTTCCTTAGCCATCAGAGCCTCTACGACAGCAACCATGATGGCTTGAGCTGCAATCCAATGGTCGACGGACGCTCTGCAGGATGTACCGAGGTCGCAAACAAGGATTTGCCAAGACCTTAGTAAATTAAATAAGGTCTCGGCCTTCCTGGCAGATAGCACCTTGGATTCCATACAATTCTGTGAAAGAGCTCAAGCAGCAACGGTGGCTGCCAGGTGCCAGGTATGGCTGAAGTCCTAGAATGTGGACTTCAAATCGAAACAGAACCTAGTTTCCTCACCATTCCTCGGAGAGAAGCTATTCGGGGAATCTCTGGAACGGGTTCTGGTAGAGTACAAGAACAACAAGAAGAAAACTCTTGCCTCTTCCCGCAGAAGGGAAGAGAAAAGATATTCAAAATGCTACCGTTCATTTCGTGCCACAAGCAGCCACCAGATGAGTGGAAGCACCTCAAATCATTCTAGCTCCAGGGATTCCAGAGCCCAGAGACCACACTGGGGAGAGAACAGATACCATCATAGGAGTCAGCACGGCGGAATGGGGAAAGCGACACAACCCCAGTCCACCAAGCAGAATCCCGAATCTCAGCAATGACGATTCCATCCAGGTGGGAGGAAGGCTGCAGTTCTTCGTGGGAGTTTGGGAAAACTCTACCTCGGACAGGTGGGTCCTGCAATCAGGGTTATCGGATAGAGTTTTCTCGATCTCCCCCACAGTGGTACCTTCCTACCTCCTACCACAGGGACAAAGAAAAACAAGTCCTAATGACAGGAGCCATTTGGCGTCTTCTACAGATGGGAGCCATAGAGGAGGTTCAAACGTTGCAGTGGGGCAGGGGCTGTTACTCCATCCTGTTCTTAGTATCAAATACGAACGGTACGTGGAGAGCGGTCCTGAATCTAAGAGGAGTGAACAGGTTCGTCAAGAGAAGAAAGTTCAGGATGGAAACCCTGAAGCACATTCTGGAGGCCATAAGACCAGGGGATTATCTGTCCTCTCTGGACTTACAGGATGTATATCTGCACATTCCAATTCATCAGGATCTCTGTCAATTTCTACGTTTCTCTTACAACAACAGACATTTCCAGTACAAGGCTCCACCCTTTGGACTATCCTCGCCCCCCAGGGTCTTCACAAAGATCCTGGTTGCCTTAGTGGCATCCTGGTGTCGCTCAGGAATTCATGTCTATCCCTATTTGGATGACCTCCTGATCCGCTCCCAGTCCAGGCAGAGAGCAGAACGGGACCTTGCTTTCATCATGGAGTCGCTCCAGCAACATGGGTTTCAGATCACCAGCCCAGCAGATTCAACATCTAGGAGCACTGCTGGACTCGGTGGAGGGCCTGATTCGACTCCCCGCAGAACGGATCAGGGCAATTCAGAACACAGTACAGAAGACACTGGGTTCAGCCAGATCAGACATCACGCACCTGGCACATCTACAAGGCCTCATGATAGCAGCAGTAGACTGCGTACCATTGGCAAGGTTTCACACCAGAGTATTACAATGGTTTCTCCTCCCCTTTCAGGAGGAAATTGCCAACAGGAGGTATCAGGCAGTGAGACCTCCGAAAGAGGTCACTACATCACTACCGTGGTAGGTCTCACCAGCGATACACCCAGGCTGCCAGCTTTGGATTCGGGACATTGTCCAGATCACCACAGATGCCAGCCTTCAGGGATAGGGAGCACACTGCGGGACCCATCTGGCTCAGGGCATATGGACAGCGGAGGAAGTGTCCCACAGCATCAATTGGCTGGAGCTCAGGATGGTCAGACTAGCCCTGAAAGCCTTCTTACAACTAGTCAGAAACAGGTCGGTGCTGATACGTACAGGCAACACCACGACGAAAGCGCACATAAATCACCAAGGAGGATCCAGGTCGCATGCTCTCATGGAGGAGGCATCATGCCTGTTCACATGGGCGGAGGAAAATCTGATTTCAATCGCAGCAGAGCACTTCCAGAGAACACTCAACTGGAAGGCGGACTGGCTCAGCAGATCAGACATTGACCAGGGAGAGTGGAACCTACACCAGGAGGTGTTTGACAACATAGTCCAGGCTCTGGGGCGCCTGGAAATGGACCTGTTCGCCTCACCAGTGAACGCAAAACTTCCCCGCTTCGTCTCCAGGTACATGTCAGAGGGAGCAGAGGACACGGGCGCTCTGACTTGCCCCTGGCCACGGACACTACTCTACGCCTTCCCCCCAGTCCAACTGATACCCGATGTGATCAACAGTATACGGGCGGAGGGGGCGGAGGTCATCCTAGTCACTCCAGAATGGCCTCGAAGACCATGGTTCCCGGATATTCTGGAACTGCAAATAGATTCGATACCCCTCCCGGCTCGGGACGACCTATTGGCTCAGGGCCAGGTCCACCATCCGGACCCGGCCTGGCTACAGCTCTGCGCATGGAAGTTGAGCGGCAAATGCTGACGACAAGAGAATAGTCACATCCGGTGATAGGCACAATTTTTTCCTCTAGCCAAGAATCCACCCAGCGTATCTACGAATACACTTTTAGAGTTTTTCGACGGTAGTGCAGGAGGAAAGGCCAGGACTTCACGGAGGTCTCAGTCCCGATGTTACTGGATTTTCTCCAGGACAGGGTAGACTCCGGCCTTTGCCCAAATACAATTAAAAGACAGGTGGCAGTAATAACGTCATTTCTGAGCCCAGAGAAAGCATCAGCGGTATCCTCACATCCCCATCTGCGACGCTTCATCAAGGGACTTACTAACTTGGCCACGCCAACGATACATAGATTCCCTTCCTGGGACCTCCATACATTGCTGAAGGCCTTAACATTACGACCCTTCGAGCCGATTCGAGAGGTCCAGTTGAAATTCTTGACTTGGAAGGTCCTTTTCCTAATGGCCATCACCTCAGCGCGGAGAGTCTCCAGACTAGCGGCCTTGTCAATCAGAAGGGACCTGTGCATCTTCAGACCAGACTCAGTAGTTCTCAGACTACGCCCGGACTTCAAACCTAAGGTTGACTCGGCATTCCACAGAACGCAGGAGGTTGTACTACCCTCCTTCTGTCCAAAGCCAGAAAGAGAGTTGGAAGGATATGGCACACACTAGATGTGCACAGAGCTCTCAGAGTATACATCAAAAGGACGGCAACCTTTAGAGTCTTGGAGGCCTTATTTGTCTCTCCTCACACTAAGTTTTTGGGGAGAAAGGTCTCACCCTCCACACTGGCATGCTGGATAAGATGTTGCATTGCGACGTGCTATGAGACCCAGAACAAACCGGTACCACGGGGCATCACTGCACACTCCACACAAAATGCAGCAACTTTGGCGGCTTAGGAGAGGGACGCTCCCTTGGAAGAAATTTGCAGGGCAGCGACATGGAAAACACCCTCGACCTTTGTCAGGCATTATAGACTGGACAAGATGCAATCGGCAGAGGCCACATTCAGCAGACTGGTGCTTCAGCGAGTTCTTCAACCTGAGGTGTCAGGAGGCTCGCCCTTGCCCTCCCAAGTCTGAAGCTTTAGTAAATCCCAAGCATACGATGCTCTGGAGCCCTCTCCACTGGGAAAAGGAACGTTGGTCTTACCTGTGATACGTTCTTTTCCAGTGTAGAGGCAAAGTGCATCCAGCCTGCCCAGGGCGAGCATGACGGAGTAACACGATGAGAGAAGACCTGTCATAGATAATGAATGAGCAGCTGGAAACTGATTAAGTTTGAGATTGCTTCGGGTGCGTCAGACTATGGTGTCACGAGGCTGTAATATGGACTGGCCAGCAGAGGGGTCGTCTCTCCCAGAGGATACCACTGATGGTCAGACTCTTCAAAATAAAAGTTCTCTGTATATTGCCTACCGAGAGCAAGTGGGAGGGACAACCCAAGCATACGGGTGCTCTTCGCCTCTACACTGAAAAAGAACGCATCACAGGTAAGACCAACGTTCCTTTTCATGCCTTTACCAGACTCTCACGTAGCCGGGAATCCAACATGGCAGCTGCTCCCAATTCCCCTCCTTGCTAGCCCCGCCCCCTCTACTCAGCCAGCCAATCAGATTACACTGCCTGTTCATATCTGTGCGAATGGGGGGTACATTCAAACGGCTGTTTTCTATACAGCTGTGTTGTTTTATGCAAACTATCTTTTTTACATGAGTAAATTTCATCTCCATGCCCCAAATTAGAATAAATTCATGGTGGTGAGTATTTTTTTTTCAATAGAACATCTTGAGATGTTGAGACACACGTTCTTGTTACGGATGATATAGCCCTAAGAGTAATGAAAAGGAAACCCTCTGCTGTATGCCTAACCTCACATGATCAAAGACTCTTATGTTTCTTGATTGTTTGAAGAGTCTCTAGGCTTAGCAGAAGCTTTTCTTTTCAGAGTTCCCCCCCCACACACACACACACATGAGGAGAACACAACGGAGGAGGGTTGGGACTCACCTGTCTCTCTGCTCACATGTTCAAGTTAGTCTTGTATATGCTTTTGAATTGTTTTTAATTCTATTGATAACTTAATTATATAATGATTTTTCCTGTTTTATTGATGACATATTTTAATTGCATCTGTTTTAATTCAGTCGGATTACTTGAATTCTAGCACTGGGAAGATGATGATGAAGATGATGATGATGATCATCATCATCATCATCCAGCATCATCATCCAGCATCACCACCATCCTGTCCTTAGTGCCTGAATAGCACTTGTCTAACTGCTAAGCCTATATTTGGGCAGTACCATTTCAGATTACAAGTGAGATCTTCCATATTTGGATATTGCCTCACTTTAAAATGTCTCACTTTAAAATGCATAATGAAACTAGATATCAGGGAGAAAGCTAGATTAAAACCCTAATACCTACTGTTTTCTGTGGAGGAAATTCTTCAGTGCAAAATGATACAGCCCAGGAATAGTTTGATTGCTTCGTTAGGAACTAGACCTGCATTGTACCTTTATCTTAGTTCAAGGATGGGAAATGTTTAGCCCCCCAGAGAGCATTCACCTTTAAATCCCTTACTCCTCATTAGTATTGTCAGGTTTTCAAAACAGCAATAAGGGACAATCAAAATTCATGACATGCAGGGTTGACAATCAAGAAGTAGCTATTAACAAATTTGTGTTCTACCTAAATCCCAAATGAACGTATTGATTTTAGTGAACTTAACCATGTGTTTCTCTATAAAATGTACATATTGTCCACATTTATAAACTGCATGATGCACACATTTCTGTCTTTATGAAGGGCCCACATCCCCAAATACAGATTATTTGGCATCTTGTTTAGTCTACATAAAAGGAGAAGCATTCCAGCCCTCAAATAAGGGCATCTCTTATAATAAGGGACACCTGGCAGTCCAATAAGGGACACACTTTCTAGATCTGAAATCCCATATAAGGGTCACCCAGCAACCCTTTTCCTCATTGCTGGCCATGTTCACCCATGGCTATGACAGGGGTTGCAGTTCAGCAATATCTAAAGAGCCTCATGTTCCTCCCTTGCCTTAATTTTTAATATGAAGGCTTGATACTTGAGCAGATATTTACAGTCATCCTTCATAACTTAAAAAGTTCTTACCCTTCTAAAATATTGCCTGTCACTTCTCCTGTAGCAATCTAGAAAACAAATGACTGGAGGCTGACATCAAGCCTGATTAAAGTGTTTGGGGAAGATGAAATAGGTCAGCAACAGAAATGATTAAGCACTACTTTAGGAAACAGAGATAGCCACAGTGATATAGTTGAAAAGGTTTATATGAGATATTCCTATTATAATGACATGTCATGGAAGTTAGTGCCTAACATGTGTTCATGTTTTACAGTCTAAAGAATAAAGTGAGTAAATCAGCCTTTCAGTAGGATCCTTCTTTTTCTTCCTGTATGCCACACAATCTAGAAAAAAGACTAAAGAACAGAGTAGACTCAGAGTAGGCTATTTCATTCTTAGAATAAATAATTATAGAAGACCTGTGTTCAAGCTTCATTGCTTATTTGTAATTAATGCACAGGAGTTTTCTGTATGTATAGCCTAACAGAAGTGTGTTCAATTTTGTTCAAGACGTTGGTGCCCACAAGAACATTTGTATAGGCAGAAAGCTTAGAAGGAGGTATCCACCTTTCCACTATGTCTGCATGCAATCTGAATTTTTCTTGTAATTCCAGTGTTTAGCCCTATCTCTTTTCTTCCTCAGAGTAACTTCCAAGACACGCTAGAATTCTTGATGGCCAGTCGAGATTTTTGCAAGGCCTTTTGGAAGATCTGTGTTGAACACCATGCCTTCTTCAGACTATTCGAGGAACCCAAACCAAAGCCTAAACCTGTTCTGTTTACCAGGGGTTCATCTTTTAGGTTCAGGTAGGTCACAGTTCACTTCACTGAAACAATTTATGCAAGGGCTGTGTCCACACACCTTACTGAGATACTTAGATATTTACTCATGTTCAACCTGAGGTACTGCCATAATGCTCTTACTTCAACAACCACTGTTTAACATTCCTATCACCCAGCTTTTTGGGTCTGAGAAGTGCCATCATGGTTTCTACCTTACTTTGTAAAGGTACTGTACATGCACACACATAACTGTATAAGGTCTCACTTTTCTCATTACGGATTTTATTTAGGGTTCACTGATATGCAAGGTGCAAAATAGTGACAACTTAAAGGGGATTTTGGAACTGGCTAGGAAGTGACATTAAGGTATGGCCCGTGATCGTTTCTACTTCCCTCTATTTCAGAGTTGGGGGGATCCTGTGGCCCACAAAGACTCACAGTGTGGCCCCAGACTCCTCAAGACCATTCCCAAACAAGTTTTGGCTCATAAGCAGCAAGCATGATTCTGGCCTAAAACAAGGTGTGTTGAATCCCTCATGTACCTTGTTTTGTTCTTTTGGTCCCTACTGGTTTCCATAGAAATGAGGGGTGCCCCATGATGGGGAGAAAGAGGTGTGTGTGGTGCTCAGACTTTGCATGGCTGCCCACTTCTGCTCTGTTTGCTTTGTTAATTTCATCTTGTCTGAATGACTCAGATGTTTCAGAAGGTATTTTGGATTAGTTCTGAAAATACCTGTAGAGAATTGCCTCTCTCTCCCTCTGGCTTTTCTTCGCAAACGAAGATTCAGGAACGACTCACCCGCGCTTTCTGCAAGCACACTGATGACTAAAAAGGCCGATCTGAGATACACAAGTCTGGTTGCAGAAAGCACAGCAGAAGGTCTTCCTGGGTGATGTTTCCAGGTTGTGATTCTTTCTGCAGTGTCGTTTCTCTTCAAGACTTGTTCGGTGTGAGTTCTCAAATAAGGCTGCAGCATTGTGGATAGTGCATCTCCATGCCTTCCGATGTGAGGCCAGGGCGGACCATTGTTACTGATCAATTTGGCCGAGCCTGAGATGTTGTTTCAGGGAGTCCTTGTATCGCTTTTTTGGAGTGCCCCTCTTACGCTGACCAGTGGCGAGTTCACCATAGAGTACTATTTTTGGGAGGCGATGGTCCTCCATCCTAGAAATGTGCCCTGCCCAGCGCAGCTGTGTTCTCAATATCATGGCCTCAATGCTTGTGATCCCTGCTTGCTCAAGGACAGCAAGATTCGTCACATAGTCAGTCCAGTGTATATTTAGGATTGTGAGTATATAGCTCTGGTGAAAGCGTTTGAGGAGTCGTAAGTGGTGGCGATAGGTGACCCATGTTTCAGACCCATAAAGGAGAATAGACAGTACAATGGCTCTATACACACTGATTTTTGTGCTTCGCCTCAGGTGTTTATTACTCTAGACTCTTTTGTAAAGTCTTCCAAATGTGCTATATGCCTTTGC
Source organism: Gambelia wislizenii (assembly GCA_030847615.1). Lineage (NCBI taxonomy): Eukaryota > Metazoa > Chordata > Lepidosauria > Squamata > Crotaphytidae > Gambelia > Gambelia wislizenii. Next base: position 217,467,444 of record JAUMIR010000003.1, read on the forward strand.
TAATCTGTGATCGATCTCTTTGTCAATCTTGGCATCTGAGGAGATGCTGCTTCCCAGGTAGGTGAACTGCTGAATGGACTTAAGCACAGATTTGCCAATGGCAATGTGGGGATGATGGTGTTCTTCCTGTGGTGCAGGCTGCAAGAGACAGGAAAATGTATGAAGTCAGTTAAGAAGGGCCCTTTTGTGTTCAGGCCTCTCTACAATGGTAAAGCTTCCTTAGCTGCTGCGTTGCCAAATTGAAATAAGGCTGGTGTGTGTTGGGAGGGGGTGGGGGTGCTGGAGGATGTTTGATGGGAACCCAGGTGACTTGGTGACATGGCACGGTTTGGTGTATGTGAGAAAGAATGTGAGCCTCGGGGAGGAGGGAGTGAAGTATGGGGAATTCTTAAAAGTGAAACCTCTGCTGTATTGTCAGATCTGGCACTGATTCTGCTACTGTGCTGAGCTTATTTTCAATAAAACTTTCTTGGATTCATCCTGAAGCTTCTTCATTGAGTTAGGTAAAGACAGGACATTATACCCTACCCATTCTATGGAGTCTGAGGTCCAGTTCCAAAGAATCCAGTCATAAGCAAATGCTGGTCTAGGAGGTCATCAGTCTTAGTACCCCAGCAATATGATAACAGGGATCTTTTCTAGTTTTCATCACTGGAATGAGAATTAGGTCACACTTATGGCAGCAGGCAGGAGTACCGAACAGAATGAAAACCAAGGGAGGTAACACCATGATGTGATTTAAAAAGTAGGCCACCACCAATATAAAGACATGTTTGGCTAAAGAAGATAATGGATTATTCAAACCTATCTCAAACCTAGTTCCTTCTTTATACTGTGAAAAGTCTTGTGAATACAATATCTTGTGGCAAGATATGGATAGGTATATTTCTCTGAAGATGCCAGCCACAGATGCAGGCGAAACGTCAGAAAGAAACTATTCCCGAACACGTCCTCACAAACCGGAAAAAAACCAAGGAAAATCTATGGTATATTATAGTTTATTGGGCAGTGGAGTCAGCTTTACTGGTGTTAGAATGGGCAGTGAAGCATTGTTCGTTGTCAGGAAAATCTTAAATTAATCCATTTGATTTGAGAAGGTAAAATACAGTACGGTCCTGTATCCATGGGGGATATGTTCCCAGACTTACTGCGGATAGCAAAAATCAGAGATAGTAGAAAACCCTATATTTCTGGCAGAAGCATACCATATAATTGCACTGGAGAACCTCCAAATGCCTAGAGAAAACACCTCTGTAGACATTTGTAGATCCTCCAGAACAACTCTATGGTAAACTTCCACTGGAGGACCTAGAAAATACCTAGAGAGAAAATAATTTTTTTGCATGTGGGTAAGTGAAACCACTGGTACTGGTCCCACTGATATGGGGGTCATATTATAATATGTGTTGAAAATGTGAGAGTAATTTAAGTTTTTTTCAGTTATAACATTTAGATGTAATTAGATGTATCATCAAAGAGTATGAGACAATGTTTCCTTAGTCTTTGGTAAATAATTTTCAAATTGATTATAAAGTTGTGTGTGTTTTTAAATAAAATCTTTGTCTTAAGTTTATGTAACAATGTAGTTACATCAAGAGCTATAGTCTTCCTTTAAAATTTGCATGCATTCAAATCTGAGTGTATTTATTTATTTATTGAATTTATACCCTGCCATTGGCAGGTTCAAACATGAGTGGTGGGAAGTAAAATTTGGTTGGGATGTAAATCTATTCTGCTTATTAAGGGCAGTTTATATGCTCTATATAGTGTATTTTAAGAGTAATTTTTTTTTTTGCTTTATGGTTGTTGTTTTTTAATTACCTTGTGTTCTAGATAAAAGGCAGGATACCAATTCAAATTAAATACTAAATTGACACTTCTCTGTGTCTGTTCTGCTGTCTCAGCTCTGTGGCTCATCCCCTATATTGGTTTCCTTTTTCCTGCCTATATCTGCAACTTGCCTTGCATGTGATGTTTCCTCAGCACACTGATCTTTTCACACTTATAATTGGGATAGCTGAGGATGCAGTTTCCCAAGCATGTAATTTGTGGTAGCCATTTGTGCTGATCTCTACGCTTTTCACTGAATATCGTAGAAATTATTCAGTCTCATAATAAAAGTTTGCCTTGAGCATCTTTAACAAGTGAAGGGCCATTTCGTCAACTGCTGGATAGTTTTAAGTCTAATAGAAGTCTTTCTGGAACTCAGGGTTCTCTTTTTCTTTGGTATGCCATATAGGCAGGGCTGCTGTTCAGTATATTTTCAATGGAGAATCTCCTACTCCCTTGCATCACCAGTTATCCTGCGTGCATCAGGATGGGGAAAAAACCCTAACCTGTCCCTGAGTGAGTTGTGGATGGGTGTGTTTTTTTTCCTAGTACCTTTAGAATTCTAACATACTGAGGGTTTGCAGTAAGGCTAGCATTGTAGTTAGTGTTAGTGGTCGGATTTTGTGCATATTTTTGTATTTTCTAAGCCCAGTAAGAATTGAAGTGTCTCTCCTTATCCTCTGAATGGAGCACACTTACTGATAAACAGTGTTTGCTCACCAGATTCATGGTCTCCTGGAGATAGCATGGGGCATGTTACATTGGCTGCTAATCTAAGCACCCCAGTGGCGGGGAGGGGGAAGCAATAGATTTATTGGGACAATTTTTGTCCCAGGCATTTTTAATCTATTTTTAAATGTTTATATTCTGCTAGTAGCTGAAAATTGGGAGCATGTGATCAATAAGGAGGGGGTCACCGGGCAGGCTTTCTGTGGAGCTCCTCAACTGGTGAGGAAGTAGTGGTGGTATCTCAGCCAGGAATCCCTTCCCTTCCCCTGTGCTGTTCAGTGCAGTGTAAGGGAGATGGTGCCACATTTGTCTTTGGACAATTGGATCAGACCGAAACAGACCCGATCCAGGTATCCAGACAGCAAAAGACTCTTAGGTCAATCCAGAGTTTTCGGGAAGCTTCAGGCTTTTCCCTGGCTTTGCTTAAGTTAAGGGCTAAAAAGTGTGGTTCTTCCCCAGAAGTAGTTGAACATTGTCTGGACTGCCAATTCCAGATTTGGGGTGAGTCCATATATTTTTGCTGGTATAGACAAGCCCTAAGACAGTACTGGGATACTCTGAAGGGTACATTAGTACCAAATGTATTGATGTTAACATAGCTTCCATTACCTTTTAAAATAGATTTTGTAACTGAAATTTCTTTGTCGCACTAACATATTTGGTACTGAAAAGACATAAGGGAATTCAGTAGCACCTTTGAGACTAACTAAGAAGAAGCTTTCATGGACACTTCATTCCATTGATGAAGTAGATTGCAATCCATGAAAGCTTGCACTTGAAATTTCCTTTCTCATTAGTTTGAAGGGTCCTACTGGATTCCTTTATTTTATTTATAATGCTAAAACAGACTAACACGACTATCTCTTTAGATACATTTGGTACTAATTTCTTCAATGACATCTCTTGTCCACAGAGATTGAATAATCTTTATCTGTAACTTTACAAACACTTTCATTTAGTATTTATGGAGGCAGCTTCCTAGGAGACAGTGGGAATGGATTTTATCTGTTGAGTGATCGTGCTGCATAATGAGTTAGTACAAGAGAAACATAATCCCATTGAATAGCAATGAACACTTGCATGACATACAAAATGCTTTATCTGTTCTTATTTTATTTATCATATTCTTATTTTGTTTATCCAAAAGTTAGAACTAACTTTCAGAAAAGCCATTTCATGCATTGCAGATGTTTTCCATAGCTTACACCTTTTGTACACTATTGTGTGTGATACATGCTGCTTTTGACATGTATGCATGAAAAGGAAACCCTAATAACTAGATTTTTTTTTTAAAAAAAACCTATTTTTGGAATAATCAACTGTGCTTTAAAACCAGTCATGAGATTACTTAGAAGTTTAATGTGGCAGAGACTTAATGAGCGCCAGTACCTGTAATTTAACAGAGTAAAACACGTTTAGCCACTGAATAACGCAATTAAGAGAGGTGGAAATCAGATACATATGACATTGGTTAGTAGCAGCCAGAAGATTTCCCCTTCCTATCAGATTTTATGAATTAGACCTAAATGCACAAGCAGCACTCTTAAAATTAATTAATTATTCCTTACCCATCATGAATGTAGTTCTGTAGGAATTGGTGAAGGCAGACTCCTCTGTGTATGTAAACAATTCGCTAAAGCCCTAAAAATAACCACATAAGCATTCATTGTTCATCATGTTGGGTAGTGCAAAGTAAGTAATGCCATTTCTTGCCTGGAAATGTTTTTTGTCTCTTGTGTGATGTTGCTTGTGTGTGAAGCAGTCCTCAATGAAGATATGAGTTTAGACTTTTTAAATTCATACCAGCACTTTATAACCCCGAAAGATTATATGTATGCAAAACTAGCATTATGCTTTGCTTTTAAGTACACTTGTGACCTAGCAAGGGAGTTGAATGGTGAGTAACAAGACTTCTTCTAATGCTTAATTCCTATCTTTCTGTTCATAAGAGTGGCTGGACAGGCATCCTAATTACCACTTTTTAGGCTCACTGTTTCAGATTATCCATGTCTGTTAATGTTTGGACCATATTTAATGATTGGCTGGTCTGAGCTTATGGTAACAAAACGTTTGATACGTTGAAGTTACTTATGCTGTCATGAAACCTGTTAAAGATAATGAGCGGTGGTGAAATAACTAATGACATATATTCGTAAAACTGGAGTGTATAGCAGGCCATGTTGACTGCTGCTTGCCATTCATGTATTTTGACAGTGATCCTGTTTTAGCAGCTTCAGGCAGAATGAAAACAAAATGGTTTACTGAGCCCCTGGAGAGCCAGCACACATGGCCAGAGGGCAGCATTCAGTCTGAAAGACTGCCAGTTGTAAATGCCTATTACAGCACAGGGAACAGCTGAAGGTATTGGAGAGCGTTTAAAAAAAAAAAACACTTTGCTCTTTAGTCTAAACTTTTATGCACAGTTTTGAAATAAGTCAAATCAGTCTGGTGCTTTTTCGTGTAAGTTATTTTTACATTGGTCATAAAGGTGTAAATTCAGTGTTGTTGCGTACAAAAGAAAAGACTGACAAGAGAGGTAGTACTCTGAACATCAGAGCATGTGTCATGGTTGCCAGGGGGATACAGCCAAGACACCCTCTCCATCCACCCCCCTCCTGCAGGGAGTGATCACCAGCCTTGTCTCTCCTGATACTCCGAGGCATCAGGAATGGAAAGAATGGCTTGGCTCCATCAGAGGAATCATTTCCGTGGGAATCCAATAGTCACTGTAAGACACACTCCAGCACATTATGAGTTATCTCCAGTAGCCAACAGTCATCTTGGTATTAGAACCTTTCATAGTAAGAATGTAGAATAAAGAAGAATGCACATTTATGTACCCTCTGTTTGGGTAATTTAACTCTTTGGTTTGCTTGTTTGTTTTTCTTTATTCTCAGTGGCCGAACTCAAAAGCAGGTTCTTGACTATGTTAAAGAAGGAGGACACAAGAAAGTGCAGTTTGAAAGGTTAGAGTGACATTACAATGTTAATAATTCTGTTTGTTTGCCTTTAAAGGTTTTCTTAGGTCATAAGTATTCAGCTCCTTCAGCCCAGTGACAGCTGCAGGGAAATGGGGGATGAATTCTGTCTCTAAGAGGAAAGCAGCAAGATACACAGATTAAAACACTGCCCACCCACTAGGATACTTCTTGTTCTTAGTGTAGTTGTACACTAAGATTTAAAAAAACTTGGGGCATTATTTTCATTTACATATATATATATATATATATATATATAATTCTCTTGGGTATGTTGCTGTTTCCAGTGTGCTGATTGGCTGCATAGGGAACTGACCAACAAATCACAGGTCTGTTGGGCAGCCAATCAGCACACTGGGGGCAGGACCATGAAGATCTCAAAAAGGTGGCTGGAGCTGGAGCTGGAGAGTGAGTACCTTGGGGTGGGGGTGGATGTGATGTGTGCATGTGTGTTCTGGAGTGCAGGGGGTGGGGTGGGAGGGGCAGAAAGAGTGGAGGCATAATGAGTGGGGGGATGGGCAGAACAAGTGGTGGGGGGCAGAACGAGTGGGGGAGGGGCAGAATGAGTGGTGGGTGGGCGAGTTAAACCCACCAGCCTACTTCAAAGGGTTGTCATGAGGTTTCCTGGGCATTTGGGGGGGAGTTTTTTAATGGCGTATGGTACGCCAGGTCCAGCTAGTTAATTATATTGCCCTTTGTTCTGTCTGTTTGCCTTGTGTCAATAACTCACTGATAGCCAAATAGCATATTGCTAGCTTCTTGCTGGTGTCTACCAGAAGTACCTTAAAAATTTACCTCTAAGTTATGCCAAGGCCTGTCCTAACCAAACCTGCTCAAATTGCTGCTCCTGTAATCGTGAAAATGCAGCAGATATGTGCCTTATTTGGGCATGTAGAAACAGACCTATCTCTGTGCCCACTCAGAAAGTTGACAGGCCTCCATAGCCCAATCCCTTTATGTCATGTCCATTATGTAGACACACACATGCATACACACACACACACCAGATGCTCATGTATGGATGTCTTGCAGAAGGGGGGGTTAACTCACATATGGCCATTGTGCTGTAAGTGCAAATGCCTAGAGGTAGGGGGTGGTCTATGTAATATGTTCACCACAGGGGACAGCACAGTCTCACTTCTTTCTTGCCCATAGAAGTAAGTCAGTCTTGACATACTAGAATAAAACTGTGGTGTAAGGAAGGAGAGTTGAAATCACACTTGTCAATGAGCAGTTATCATCTCTTCCACTCCCCTCATGCACACACATGTATATACTTTTCCATACTTTTCCTTGGAGAGAGATGTGGTCTGTACTCAGTTTTCCTTTAAAAATAAACCAAGGGAAAACAAATTTATCCCACTGATTGGCACAATAGAAAAGTGGAAGCAAAGTGTCTTAGCAGTAGAAGGCTGAATTCCACTGTCCTCTTGCCAAATCTCTTTCCAAACACATCTGGACAGGGTGAGTTCAGTGTTTTTGCTAAACTGTATAATGACTCTAGCAACTTTTGGAGCCATGGGATCACTTTTGCAGTATTCTGTCCTTATCCCTTTGTGAAAGTTTATAGAACACATGCTTTCAGTGAAATATCGCATAACTATACTGTGTGAGTGGAAACCAGTTTTGAGGACAAAAGTCTTCTCACAGCTGGATTTTTTAATTTTTTTTTATTTTGCCTAGATACACAACTGGTTTGTTAATGAAGCTGGGGACAATGATGGTAATGATGATGACAATTACAATGATGATGATGATGATGATGGAGACAATTGACATGGGGTTGTTTTACTTTTTGCAAAATGTGTGTGCTTTTTTCCTCCTCTCCTCAGGAAACACAGCAAGATTCATTCTGTTAGAAGCCTAACAGCAAAGCCTTCAGAACAACATTCAGAGGTGCCAAAACAAGTCAGTTCTGTTTTATGCTTTTGTTAGCAAAAGGTCTTATAGCCTTTTTGTCTTTGCCAGGGTTTCTTCAATGTTTTTCAGTGTAACTCACAGCCAAGTGTCTTTAAGCAACCCTGTCCTTTCCTCTGATTTGGAATGAATAGGAAATTGCAAGAATTAGTAGATAAAGATTTAACTTAGGAAATTGCAAGAATTAGTAGATAAAGATTTAACTTAGGCAAGCTTTACAAATAAAATATTGAAGTGGTGTACCCAGCAAATTCTTAATGATTTAAATATATTGTGCATGAATGTATATGCATATGTATATCTGTGAGAACCAGTGTGGTAGAGTGGTTTGAGTGTTGGTCTAGGATTCTGGAGGCCAGGGTATGAATTGCCACTTGGCCATGGAAACCCACTGGGTGACCTTGGACTAGTCACATTCTCTCAGCCTTAGAGGGAGACACTGGCAAACCTCCTCTAAAGAAACCTTGCCAAGAAAACCCCATGATAGGGTCACCATGAGTTGGAAAACAACTTGAAGGCACACAACAACAATTTATATCTGCACACATTTGAGAATTTGGCAGAAATTATATTTTTCCCCTTCCCCCAGGATTCTGAGGAACAGGCTATTTTACACAAAATACACTGGGGAACTACAGATGGGTAACAGCAAAGGCAGTAGAAGGCCAGGGGCTTCCTGGGTCAAATGTGGTCATAATGGTCCATATAAGAAATCAGTACTATTTTTGAGAACTTTGAAGAAAGCAATTCCAAATTTGTCTGTTTTCCCCCCTCTCAACAGCTGCAAGGGATAGAAAGAGTACAAATTGTACTCTTGAGAGAGAAAGTAAAACTCAGGAATGCCAGCCTGTAAACAATGTGTGGTTTAGACCTCTTTCAGGGGACAGTTAGATCTACTGCCTAGAAGTAGCTCAAAGTAAGAAAATGAGTTTATTGGTTAAATTCCAGCTTCCTCTAGGTGAAAAGCAGAACATCGTGTTGAGACAGTAATGGCCTTTGTAAGTATTTTGGTGAAAACCTTTTAATTTGGAGTGGAGTTTTTTCTCAAGATGAGTTGACTGATACATGATTAATTATTTTTAACTATTAAAATTTAAATATAATTAATCACGTATTGGCCAATTCAACTTTATCAAAATTCAGTTCTGTGAATCCTTTTGTCAGGTTTTTGTCACGTGATGATTGTTTTGCTGTTGCAGGGCATATAGCTTTGTCATTAATTTCTCCACTGTTTGCACATCACAGTGTTCTGACAACTGTTTTAGCTTCAGTTCTTGTCATTGATTTGGAGATTCCAATTTGAGCAATAGAATGAAATTTTGCAATCTCTTTCATGCAGACTAAGTAATCTCATGCCCTCCTTTGATGAGGAATCAGAGCCTAGAGCAACCTGTAACACTCAAATCTGTTGTGGCACATTTGTCTTCATATTTTCATAGGAACATAACTGTTCACCTACTTATCCTAGTATTGTGTGTGCTTAATGGTTGTGTCTCTCAGGGCTCTTAGGCAGAGATAATCCAAAAACACTTCACCTCCTAACTCAAGGGTGGGCAAAGTGCAGCTCACAAGCCTGTTTTGTGGCCTTGACTCCTCCAGACCTCCTGCACCACCCTTTTTCTGGCCCTCCCTCCAAAAGGTTAATTGTTTCTCCTGGAAGTCTGTAGGAACATCAGTTTACAGTAGGACCCCCCATATCCATGGGGGTTTGGTGCCTGGTCTTACCACAGATACCGGAGACCACAGATAACGGCGAACACCATTGAAAATAATGGGACTTCCAGTTTAAAATACCATAGAGTTGCGTGGCGAACCTAGAAAATATCTAGAGAGGATGCTTCTCTAGGCATTTTCTAGGAAGAAGTGTTCTGTTTTGTGTCCCACTGATAACTGAAACAGCGGATATTGGTTCTGTTGATATGGGAGTTCCTACTGTACCTTTTAAATAGAATGCAGCTCCTTTTCTGTTTAACACTTTAAAAACCCATTTTTGAAACACACACTCACTTTTTGAAACCAGAAATGGATTTTGGGGGCTGAATGGCACTGCCTTTTGGCAGTCCATTCAGCCCCAGAGGGCCCTGGGGCACATTCATCTGCCCCTGTCTGCTAGAGGTGCCAGGGTGAATACTAGGATAAGTAGGTGAACAGTTATGTTCCTATGAAAAAATGAAGACAAATGTGCCACAACAGATTGGGGGGTTACAGGTTTCTCTAAGCAAATGTGGGGACCTTCCTTTTTGTGCAACTGCAAAACAGTGAGCTATGGCCCCACCCTATTTTTTCTCTCCATGCTACACAAGAAGTTGATTATCAGGGTCAATGGAATGAGAACTTCTCCTACAGGCTTGCTTCTTCAATAGGCTTAGAAGTTTTATTGTATAGTCCTATCAAAGTTGATAGCTCCTTATGAAGTACTTAATGTTAGGGCTGGTGTTGATTTATCTCCCTTTCCCTCCTAACTCACATCTAATCTTTTCCTTTTGTCCTCCTTTCTCTTTCCAGAGCTCTAGTTTTACATATGGAGATGATGCTGATTCCCCAGTGGCAAAAAGCTACCGGCAGGGAAAGGAGTTGAAAGTATCGGTGGAAGATGGTGGACAGCACACAACTCCTTCCTTGAAAAAGAGCCCAAAGGAAGGCAAGCAGCTCGATGGGGCCACAATGGCAGCAATGGAGGAGGAAGAAGAGGTCGTAAAGGACAGATCACAACACAGTAGATCACAGACACAGCAACCAAGCACAGGTCCTGCCTCCCGAGCTGCTTGTGGCAGTAGCACTTCAATTCCTTTCATTGACTGCAGTGATGTAGATAGCGAGTATGACCTCCTCAGGTGGCAAATAACCCGATCAAATTCCCAAACAAATGACAATTATGAGGGTGATTCGACCAGTGGTGCCTATATTGATTATAGAGGTGAAAATCATAATAGAAACAGACATGGGGATTCCTCCTTCTCCTCTATAAAGGCATCCTACCATGTCACAGAAGACTGTAATGATGACAGCCCTGCTAGTATGTCCTTCTATGTGGGTGAAAGTCCCAGAATCCCACGACACAGCACTCTGGTTGATGAACTGTTTAGAGGTCCAGATACCCGTAGTCCTTTGGCCACTCCCTTGTCTGGCAGTCGCAGAGAGTCCAGTCCCCACATGAGTATAAGTAGGGCAGGTTCTCAGAGCTATACCACTGAAAATGGGCATGACTGCAGGGCTCGGACTGAAGAGCATTATACTCATTCATTCAGCTGCCATGGTTACAGCAAGTGCTCACCAGTCTCACAAAGGCCGCATCCACAACATAGGTTTCAGAATGCGTGCAACAGATCTGAAACCGATCCCTTTATCTTGAGCCAGGTGTCTTCAACTCCAAGTCAAGAATGTAGATCAGATAGATACTATAAAGGAGGAATGGCTAAAATGGTTAGTTCAGAAGGTAAAGGTATGGTAAATGGTGTGCTAGCTACTAGTCAGTCAAAGCAAAGTCCAGTTATTCAATCCTTGTATGCTAGGGGCATGATGGACCACATGTCTACCATCCAAATGATGGAAGGGTCTACAAGCAGTGGGACAGAATCTAGTGACTCAGAGTCAGAAATAGTTAACCCTTTCAGTCACCCTCTTGTGTTTGGGAATCCCGTAGTGCTGAATTCATCTCCTGTGTCTAGGAACAAGTGTTCGTTTGGCAGCACCCATCTAGATGAGGAAGTGGAGGACATGTCTTTGGGGCTCAGTGATGAAGATGGTGTTCACGTTTTCAGTTGCTGAGAAGCTTGAACAGCACTTCCAGGAACAGACTTGGCTAGTCAAGTAATCTTCTAAAGGAATGTTAAATAAATTACCCTATTGAAAATAGAGGAAAAATCTATTGCTCAAGGTGGCTGTAGTGGTATCGGAGGTTTGCTGTGAAATCTAATAATGGCAAGTAGATTTTGAAAGACTGGAATTATAATTCCTGATCTAATGATTGTAAGTAACAAAGTAACAAGTAACAAAAAATAAATAAACATACTCTTATGGTATGTCACATATTTAATGAAGTATAAGTAGGGTTAATACAAAGAGAAATGACTTGCAGTGCAATCTTCTCATTAGTACTTAGAAGAAATTCCCACTGTTTTCAGTGAGATTTACTCCCAAGTTTGTGTGTTTAGGATTGTAGCCTTTGTCACTCACAAAGCAACATGATTTGAGATCATGGTACACATGTGCTTTTCTCTCCTTTCAAGGGAGAACTTGCTATTCAGTGCCTCAGTTTAGAATTAAATTTTACTCTGCAATCAAAATGCAAGAAAATTTATATAAAATATTAAATATAAGCAAACGTTTTTTGGGGGAAAAATGCATAGTGAAGTCTTTTTTGCAAGAACTAATGCTATGTTTTGCTTTTTAACAGCACCAGTTATTTATGGGCTGGAAGTATTAAATGCATTTTTATTCTTTAGGCTGAAAAGCTTTTTTCGTGTATTTGGACATGCTAGAGAGAGAGAGAGAGAAGATGGAAAATGTGATTTAAAAAATAAAGGGAGGGAGGTAGAGAGGTGGAACCAACAGTCTGAAAAGTAACTCAGTAAAAATATTTCTGCATTAAATATATGTAACCATAAAGATGACTTTGAGTATAGTGGGTCTCATTTGCATGTTTTCTTCTCTGGTATTTTCTTAGCATTAATAACAGTCCCCATTCCAAATAAGTACTCTAGTTCAGCAAGGGAGAATGTGTGTGTGGAAGCAGGCTTTGTCCCTGTTCTATAACCAACCTTTATGCTTCTTAGCCTAATTTAACCAGGAAAAAACCCAAAAGGCAGTGGAGCCACTCAACTGGTACGGAACGTAGCAGGATGGTGTATTTAAACCACCTCCAACCCAGCCTACAGTTTGTTGGCATTACTTCTGAGATCATAAAGTGGCTGTGTGTATGCAAGTCCAGCAAACTGTTGCATGCTTGCCCGTCTGGGTCAGGTAGTCTACCAATGCAGAGAATAGCCAGATCAGATTTTTCTTTTAATAGTCAAATAAATGCAGAATGTGGGTATGTAAAGAAAATATACAGAAGGAATCAATTAAAAAAAGGAAGCTCTGTTGAAATAAACAATTATACACAGGCAGCAAAGTATACCCATTACCTGTCCAACAGCCTTACAACTGTCATTGAAGGTGTTTTACTGAGATAGGTAACCACTGAAAGTAAGTATACTCAAAAGAGTGCCTCAGAACTAAATAACCAGGAGCAGGCTTTAGCTGAACAAGTTGATTTAACCTTTACCCACATGGAAGCAGACCAATCATTTCCAGGACATTAAAACTGAGTGGTCTGTACATTAATATGTGGCAGCATTGTATGCTTTCAAGTGATTTCCAGGTTGTGGCAATCCTGAGGGGACCCTATCATGAGGTTTTCTCAGCAGCATTTGTTCAGAGGGGATTTGCCTTTGCCTTTCTTTGAGGATGAGAGAATGTGACTTGCTCAAGGTCACCCAATGGATTTCCATGGCTGAGGAGGGATTCAAACCCTGGTCTCCAGATAGTCCAGCACTCAAACCACTGCACCAGGCTGACCCTTAGTTATAGATTGTTATAGAACAAAGGAGAACCGTTTTTATAACTTCTTGTGATGCCTTGAATCAAAATATATTACACAGTATGAAATCCATAAGGATTTCCATAAGTCGTCAGGGATCTTGAAAACACACAAACACATTCACACACAGCTGAGTGTACAAATATTTAGATCAGATTTAGCTGTGATTATGTAGCACCCTTTAGTATTTCTGGATAAGAGTGGGCATCTTGTTTCCTCTAAAGATTATATCAGAAATGTTTAATGTTGCATAATCAAATTTATCTCTGCAACTATGAAGGCTGGATAGTTACTTTATTTCATGGGAGCTGGGAATTTCAGGCTTCTAACAAAATGCAGTGGGATTAAGCATCTTTTTTTAAAAAATTACTTGCTACATGCTGCACATCGCTTTGAGAGAACCATATATATTTTGGAAGATTTAACCTTCCTAGATCTAATCTTTTCTCTTCTCTCTTCTGCCAATCCACCTAAATATGAATGGGTACTTGCATATAGCCATAAACACAGTTAAGTTATTTGATTGCAGAGAGTAGACAAGAAATAAAGCAATCTAATCTTTGAAAATTGCTAGACAGCAGCATGGGCTAATAGATTAAAAAGAAGGTTTTATTTCATAGTGTGCTGAGAAGGTGCTCTGTATTTTGATTTTAGTATAATATGTCCAATCATTGCCTTTAACATCTGGATGTTTAATTTAAAATATAGCTAAATAGAAACCCAGTATAGAAGGTGTAGATAAATATACATAATGTGTCAATTATGGGTATATGTGCTGATATCTGGTGACAGTGACATAGTAGAAATAATGTGTTGAAAATTAAACCATTAGCCTGTTAGGTGGCTCATGTAAGTTCTTGTTGCTTCAGTGATTTTTCAAGCACTCTCAAGTAGATAATGTAGTAATTTTCTTCTTCATTAAAAGCAGTTTGATTTTATGATGATTAGAAGTGGCCATTGGTCTATGAAATGTTTATGTGGTGGTTAATGTGGGCTGAAGGGAGAATATGCATGATTGTGGTAATTGTGCACATTCAGTAAACATGGTAGACAATGTGCAGAAATGAGCAATGTAAGGAATGAGGTTTAACATATTGCTTGATTCCTGTCCTGGTTTGCAAATGATCTGAGGGATTGAGGCTTAAATAGGGTATTTCATATGTTACCCATTCGCTATGCGTATTTCCCACTTGGGAACAATGTACAATCACTAGTCAGCATGCAAAATATCATATCCCTTAGAGATTACACATATTGACCAGACATTGTGCACAGTTTCCCTGTTTGTGATTGATCAGAATAGGTGCACATGGTCCATTCAAGTGTATGTGTACAGTAATCAGAGTTTATGCACATTCTTTGTTCAAGTATCATTATATCCAACATAGGTTTATGTAGTAAGTCGCCCCCCTCTTCTCTAACACATGCTGTCATTAGGGCTTCTTAAAACCTTGGTTAAACAACAGCAAAGTTAAGCTTGATTGATTCTTTTGAAGCCTACTTCTTTGTCTCAAGTTGCTGACATGTTAGTTAAGGTCTAGATGGGCACCCCTATTATACCCCTTTGTACATTGTTTTTGACAACGAACATAGGAAGAAATTGTGTTCTTTAATGTCTGAATGACAGCATAAGTATGCACTTCATCTTGGGTTCAGTGCTCAGGAAGCTGATGCATGTAGCAGATTGTCATACTTGGCTGTGGCGAGAAGCATCTGCCTTTTCATCATGCCCATGTTTACTTACAAATGCCATCACATTAAACATTACAGCCTGCATAAAACTGTGACTTGTATCAACTGAAGCACTTCAGATCTGTAATAGTAACTTACAAATACAAAAATTATAGCCTAGTGACAGTTAAAATTCACCTTCTTATTCAGTCTGTTTACTGTGTTGTGTTTTGGATTATATTTAATACTACAGCTAAGGATATGGGTAGAGTTACATTTGGTGATAGAACAGACCATAAAATGAGGGCCACTTTACAACTGCTCTCTGGAAGCAGAAGTAAAGGACGAGTGTGTGAGTTTTCTGGATCTTATGTGGAGAGGACTGATTCACAGATAAACCCCAGAATGGATGTGTCTCTGTTCAGATGAGACCCAGGAACAGAAGGAATTGCTCTCATAGCTCACAATACTTTTCTTGCCACTTCAGTGGAAGGTATAAAGTGACCTTGGGTCAAGTGTTTTCTCTTTGAGTGTCTGACACAGATAAGCTGTGTGATGCCTGGACAAAGGCATCCCTTGCACATTAATTTCCTAATCAGGGAAAAACAAACAAACCCTGATTTGGTGTGCATGCCTGACACTTCATCTTAACCAAAAGCTGAGGCTCCAGAACATTTGGGCTAGAATACTCATAATGCCATCATTGGGCATGCTCCGTGGAGTCATTGTTGTCCCAAACTTCTAGAGGGACAAAGGTTCTCTATGCCTCTTTTTTTAAAAAAAGTTTTTGCTATTACTTTGTAAGTTTCTGTTAAAAACCAGTGCAATAGCAGGTGGAGATGCCTGACTTCTTTGGAAGTGAGAAATAAAAATATCTCATTTTATGCCTCACTTCTTTGGAAGGTGTATTCTCCACATGCTGCAGTGGCATATTAAGTGACAAATAAAAAATAAACCTCCTAAGGATCCAGTGTTTGTTCTGTTTGCTTTTTACAAGTGTGAAGTAAAATACAGTACTTGGCAAAGGGTAAGGATAATCTCTGATTTAAAACAATAACAACAGTGTGTTCTCTTTGTCTGATTTTTACAAACTAGATTGGCAAACTCATCCCTTTGATGGGTTCTTCTCTCACTGATGAAGAAAAGATGCTTTACAGAAAAACCTGTGTTTTGTGCAACTTTGAGGCATAATGCTTTCTAACATGAGGAATTATATGCTCCTCTTGTTAGAAATACATAGAAAAGAGAAGAACAGTGGTGGCTGGTAACTTCCATGGTAGTGGAGCAGTGATCCTCTCTAGTGTTTAAGCGCAGACTTTTATGGAGCTCTCAAAGGTGCAGAACCTATTCTTGGGGAAGTACTCAGCAATCTGGATAGCTCCTTTAAAGTTCAGACTAAAAACCAGAGCTGATTCACAATCATACGCACCTGGAAGCCACCATTATAAAATAGCACTTAGGAATAGCAAAAGTTCTATTTTATATATATATATGCGCATGGGTATCAGAAAGCAGCTTTTCAAGGCAACTTGCTGCTATGGTATCTGCAGCAAAAGGCTCTTGGCATCCCTCATGTATTACATTTTACACAGTTTACAACAGGTCTCTTAGTCTTTGGCTTAGAAAGAATACGGTGTGAAGTAGTCCCCAGTGATGGAGTGCTTGCGTTTTTCGGAGATAGCACAAAGTCTCTGACTATAATGTCTTATTTTCCTGATTATGAATTTTGTTCTGATGTTGACATGAACCACATTATATATGAGCTTCATCTACTCTATCTATCTATCTATCTGTTATCATCCCACACTTTTCTGGTGCATATTACACATTTTGAAAATCTGAATATGCGAAAATTAGAATAGATGAATTCAAAAATTGCTGGGATCTTCATTCTCATTCTTGTCATTTGTTTAACAATGTTATAAAGATTTTCTTTTTAATTTCACTGTATGCACTGTTTTGTCAGCATGTATCTCTATAGGAGGGGAAAATAGCCTTTCCCCCCACTGTTCTGTCTTTATACTTAAAGCATGGTATATCTTCTGTTCCTTGCCTTGTTTGCCACACTGCCCCAATGTCCCATTTAGAGGAGAAAATAATCGATTGGAAATGGAAACTCTTCCTATTACTGTGATCCTGCATTCTAACATTCCTTTATCAAATTCTTTTATTTCATGCTCACCTTCTGCAAAGACCCAGCTTTGCAAATCTTAAAGAAACAAATGTGGAGATCTTGTTTCGCAAAAATAAAAATATTTTGACAGAAATAATAGACTTCATGTTAATGGTATAAAACTCCACTGCCCTTCACCTTCTGGTGAAGGCAACACTTAGAACAATTGACTCCATTATGAAATTGCTTTTAAGCAGGGTCACTGCTGTCTTTAGGAGATGTTAGGCCAAAATGGACAGTAGCTGAAGCATGAGTTTGCCTATGAATTGGGCTGTCCGTCCAGGGTATGTAGACTATTTAGTATTGTTTAATATGTGCTTTATTTAGAACAGGTAACCTTTTATATGCATAAGTGTTTTAGGGAGCTGTATTCAAGCTTGTCTTTTTCTTTCCATCCCTTTTCATTTTGTTTTTAGTAATGGAAAGAATAAAGACAGGAAAGAGCAACACCCCCACTTTCCCCAATCCTGATCCTGCTGTTAGAGACGTTGTAATATCCTCGCTTTTTCTTACAAAAAGTACCCCTTTCTTGTCTCATTGCTGAAGTTACTGTCCAGTTTTATACTTGCCATGGTTTAATGCTATTCTGTTCACTTCAGCATGGACTTTGTACCCAAGAAGATGGGTTCCTGGCTACTAAACCTAATGCTGAATTTGGTGGATTGTTTGTAAGCATGTCAAGCCAAAGTTATTGACTGATCAATGTATGCATGACAATAGTTTTGTTTTGCTTTTTATTATTATCTGTACTGAAGGCTTTTAATTCTCTCTGACTGGTCTCTTGCTGTAAAACTCTTCCTTTCTTATTTGTGCTATCCCACTGCTGGCTGAAATGTTTAATCCAAGTACAAGCAGACACACACACATTCATTGGGATAATGCTTCATGTTCACAAATCATGCACAATCACCTTTATCATAGTACCCATTTCAAGCCTTAAGAATCTAAGCAAAGCTTTCTTCATCCTTCTTTTTCCTCAGGACGGACTAGTCTCTATTGCTTCCCTTTGCTGGAACTGTGCCATTTAATAATAATAAAAAATCATTATTTCTGGTTATAGTTAGGGATGTTCACTTAGAAACTGTTGCATTCAACTCCCATTTGATAAAGTATTGCCGAAACATTACCAAAGTAAGGTTGTGGCATCACACATTCCTTGGAAGTGGTAAGAAAGGAAGCACATGTGGCTTGGACTGTCAGCCACATTCTCCCATAATATATGGATCTCATGAAAGTGTTAAGATCCAGCATTTTCTAGGGGCCAGGGGTGTGGGTAGGCAACAAAGAGTCTTACAAGAAAAGAGCCTTTACAAAGAAAATATTCAGAGAATTCATGTCTTAACTAAAACCATCAAGGTACATTTCATCAGTATTTTGGCCATTTTCCAGTGCTGGTTTTGCATCTCCATCCCACCCCCCGAAAAAACAAAGTGAATCTGTCTGTATTCAGTGTTTCTTTGGAAAGGTTGTCCTGTTTCAACATTAAAAATGGATGTTTTAAAAAAACAAAAATTAAAATATAAAATAGCCATGGTAGTGGATTGCTCTTTTTAAATGAAAGACAGCTGCTGAAAGCTGGATTCTGTTCAACCAGTCCAGCACTGGCATTTCAAAATTCTGATTGAAGAAAATTCCCATTTTATTGAACAAAATAATAAGACTATACTTTCATTTTCAGGTTCTAGAGCCAATGGGTATGCTTGACTGGCATCTAAATTTACACTTCAACTTAATAGTGCGAGAAATGTGGAATGCATTTATTTGCTTTGTAGGGATTTACATTTCTGACTCTGGCGCATAACAAGTGTAATTTGAAATAACAGGAATTTAAATATTTATGAGGTCTAAAGTAGCAGAATCTAGGCATGTTTAAGAATATCCCAGTTCAATTGACATAATGTAAATGCTTAGTTACAGAAGTGTAAAAGGGAAATCTTAACCTTATTTGAAATCTTTTTCATAAATGTACTCAGAGTCTTTTTTAAAGGGATTAGTTATACATGTTGTATAGTTATGGATAAGTTATATAATTCTAATTTATTAGCTGGTCATCAAACACATTTTTGGAAGTATGTTGTACTGGCATAAAACAATGACACTCCAATCCCATTTGTAAATTACATATGGATTAGCAATCTAAACTAATTGAGCAATCTAAACATTTAAATTGAGGTTAAATGTTACTTTATAAAAAGATACTGAATCCATCAAGGCACTGGCTTGAGTCCTGCTTCATGTGGGCAAACAAATTATGAGAAAAAGAATTAGATCATCGTAATTCCTTGGCAGATAAGTAAATTCTCTTTGTTGTTAGCAAAGAAAATCTTCCAATGCTAGAGTTGAAAATCTACCTATAACCTTGAGGCTGTTTGAAAAGCATTTCACAACTCAAAATGGGAGGTAAAAATGGATGTATCCTTGAAGTTACACAGTATAATTGAATTTTAATTTCCCCACATAGTGACTAATTCCTTACAGGAAATATCAGAGTTTGAAGAGCAGTTAAGTTTTCCTCCTCAATTGTCACATCTGCCCCTGAAGTCACGGGGTTTTTTCTAAGCTGTAACACATTATACATATTAGTATGTGTGCGGAGGACATTGTGGTGGCTTTCATTAGCACAAAGCAGTGCCTTTGCTTGACAGGCAAGGGACATGCAGTTAGATTTGCTCAGAAGACAAAGCTGGTTTTAACCTGGATCATGATGCACAGCACCAGAAGAAACAAACACAAATGCATATTTTGTGTCCTGTTATTTATTTCAGTTCTTACTCTTTGGTCTTCAGCAGCCTTTAAAAAAAAATCTATTCAATTATTTTAACTTTAGTTTTCAAATTTATATTTGTTTAGTACCACTTCCCCTGATACTTTGGCAGATGCTAAATTTTAATTTAAGCATCTATAAGTGCAATTTGATACTTTCGATGTTCACTTGGTACATTTAATTAAAAGTACTCAAGGGCATTGGACTTTCTGGCCTGGCTTGCTAGGAACTCCCCCCAAACCACAGCAGAGTTTTGCTTTGAACTACTGAATACCCAATCAGATGACCCATTTTTAATTGAGCTTCAACTAGGGTTGCATATTGTGGTGGCTATATGGACAAGTTTTCTGTGGAGCTGCAGAGTCATTAATTAGGAATCTCTGTAGTCATTCAATCCCTGATGAGTCATGAACCTACCATTAGCCTCACACACTTCTGCTAGTATTATATGACCTATTGAATCAGGTTGCAACATGGGACCCTTCCTGAATCATGACAGTAATGTTGCTACAATTGTTGACCATAGTCTAGATCAGTCTCCTACAATTTCTTGTATTCTGGATGTCTGAGACTATAATCTCACAGCCTACCTAGCCAGAGGTACAGGCTTTGGGATTGTAGGATTTGCAGTCCAAAAACAACTGGAGGGCACCAGATTGGAGAAGACTGGTCTAGGTAAAGAAGGAATGGTGTTGGTTGCCATAACACTTCCTTTGGTTAGCTGTCACCAGTTTGTAAAGGTGAGACACTTGGGCTTTAAATGTTTATGCCTGACATGTAGTTTACTTCTCACACAGATGCCAGTGTTTTTATCTTCTGTCATGGGACAGGCACAGTGCCAGAATTTCTATGTTTTTACTTCTTACTTGAGGTGACACCACCATTCCTATAGATCTTTTTTGTAAACATAGATTGGAAACGTGCTGGTTATAAATTTAGAAAGTCCAGCTTAACAGTTAAGGGTCCTTTCCCCCTTTCTCTTCTTTCTTCTTCTTATAACTGCATTCATTTTGCTATGGAATTATTGTATACAGTTGTGTACTAGTGTCAATAAAATTGACATATGTGTAACAAACTGTGACTTTTCTCTCAGATTTTCCTGAGCATCTTTTAAACATGGAACTTTGGGTAAATTTAATCCATTAAATGGTGATCATCATCTTCATCTTCATCTTTACTTCAGCCAAGTATGCTGTTTGCTCTGCTTAATCCTAAAGTACAATGCTGATGGGGTTTAGTAAGCATATCATATTCAGTTTGGTGTTGATAAAGATAATGAGATAAATCTGAATATTGCTGTGTTGGTTCAAAAGTCCATACCCTTTAGGTCTTACTGAAAATGATATTGCATACAGAGAATTATTCTCTATCTGTGTTCACATGTAGATATGTGATATTGTGCCACATTTTACTGATGTTTTTTCAAGCTGAATTGCAAGAGCATTTGCAACAAAGAGGCCATTAGGAAGCATCTGGCATTGCAAACATTCCACATATGTTTTAATGCCTGGTATTGTTAGCTATGATAACTGACAGCACACTCGTTCCTCTAAATTAAGATCCTTTTTGGAAAGTATGAAGTGGGTGGGGGGAAGCCAGTGTCAGCAAATGATACATAGTGTGTGGAAGTTTAATTTTTACTTATATTGTGACTGTACTGAGCTGTAGATACTTCTGTTCTGGTTCAGTCATCAAGCCCTCTTATGAAAGGGGGATAGATTTTAAAGGGTTTTTCATCACTGTATTGCACATAGCCACCAAAGTTATATTATCATGCCCTTGTTTTATGGATTCAATGACAATGAACAACTGTGAACATTTGAAGTTGTCCTGTTATATACTTTTTTAAAAAATAACCCCTTTTCTGTAAATGTAATGCTAGCATTTCCACTTCAAAGAGTCAGAGGAGCATGGAGTAACTTGACAAGGTATACCACACTTACTTCTGTTGTACGTAGCAGGAGGACCTGAGTAGTTCCTTTCCTTTGTTTTAGATGAGAGTTTGACATAGCAAATCACTCTGCCCCCACCCCATGCCTAGACTCTGTTCTTTTTACTACCTCTTCTTTAGTATCCTATGAAGTAAGTTGCATTTCTGGAGTTTTTCTAAGTTTGTAGGAGGGTGAAAAAGCCCCAGTAAGTATAGGGCAATATAATTGCCATTTTCATTAGTATATACTAAAACTGTAATGGTGGCTCATTGACAAAATTAACAGCTTTGACAAAGGTCTTCTTTGGACACTGTTTCTCCCTCCCACACAACTTTATGCAGGATAAACAAGTGCCTCTTTTCTGTCCTTTGAACAATGCATAGAAGGTAATTGCATAAAACTAGATCTCCCACTTCATCTGAGTATGGGATTTCCCTAACCACTGAACTGAACCCACATCCTGCCCTTCATTCTTTCTAGGGGTAGTCATGAGGCATATCCTACCAATGCTTGAAAATGTTACTCGTTTTTGGACTCCCAGAATCACCCTGCCAACATGGCCACTGGGAGCTGTAGTAATTTTTCTAAGGCCTGTATCATGCCTTCTCAAATAAAGTAAAACAAGGATGTGTTTCAGGGAGTAGACCAGTGAAGAAGTACACAAGTCTTTCAGCCTTTTCCAGTTTCTCATGAGCAGGAGTGATGGGATTGGCAGCAAAGTCCAAACAGGGACATTGTCTCCTCTTTGGATACTGCAAATCATACATTAATATTAATATTAACTGATGGTAATGCTACACACTCTAAACCCACTTATAGCTATAGTCAAATGGGTTTGAATTGGCTATGGCCAACTTCCCACCACCCTATGGCCCAATTCAGATGCAACACTAAACCATTATCTAGTACTATGAAAAGGAACAAGCATGCTTGGGCTTATGTGCTTCCTCCTTCCTTTCTTTGTGCATGAGAGGAGAAAGTTCAAGGATTCCAGTCATGGTTTTGAACAAACCACAGTGTCCCATTAAGTCTAAATACGCAAAATGATAATTTGTTCCAAACACAGTAGTTTACAAACATGATATGAAACCACAGTTAGATCTTGGTTTGTGGTTAGGATGGATCCCTTCCCCATATGTAGACAGAATGGAGGAATGGTTTGTTCAAAGCTGCAGCTAGAAGCTTTAAATTTCTCCCCTTTATGTATGAAATGTGACCATGGTTTGCTAGTGCTGTCTGAACTGGATCTACATCTATAACAAAGTGTGAATTAAGATGTAATATTAATACTCATGCATCTTCCATTTCCCATAATATCTAATGCTGTTCTGACACAGTTTATCACATGTTAGGGAGTCGGCAGATGGTGAAACATGCAGACAGTTTTTTTCCCCATTGCCATGCATGGCAGCATGGCTTTTATTCAGGCCAGACTTCCATGTGCATAAAAGATTATGCAAATTAGTTTTTCAGAAAGTTTGAAAAAGAGCTTACCCTATTTAAATGGTAATAGATCCAAGGACCACAGTAGAACCATGTTGATTTGAAAAGGCTGCAAATCTTGGGATGTGATTTTCATTTATGGTAAGAGTAATATTTCTTCATTTCATTGTGTTATTCCTTCAGCAGGCTCTCTTGCTGGTAGCCCTCACCTTTCAGAACTGTCAATCAATTCCCAAGGTGGACCAGCCATGGCAAATACGACTTTGTCTCCTAATTTGAGTCCTGATAACAGGCAGGCTTCTCCACTTGTCAGCCCTCTGCTGAATGACCAAACTTGTGTCCGGACTGATGATGAAGAGGAAGTCAGGAAAAAGGTACTGACTGGTTGCAATACATTCTGTACATAAAGAATCTAGGATATCAACTCTAGCAAGTCTTTCTTCTTCTGCCAGGCTCTGTCCAACCTTCATTTCTTACCAGGAGTTGATATATAGTAATAGTACATAGAAAGTGTCCATCGTAGACTTTCACTTAATTCACTCAAGTATTGACTTTTCTTAATTCTGGGAGTCTTTGAACTGGATTGCTGGGAACTGGCCTTTGATCTGATGCATGCATGCTATCATTGATATACTGGTTTTTTCTTTACATTAAGTGTGAGACTTTCTTTTTTCCTGTAGAGAACTCCATTTTCAATCAGAAGCATGTTCTATTCAATTTTCATAGCAGTCTCATTAAAAAAAGAAAAAAAGAAATGCATGAAAATTTGTATGTCTTTTCATACACAACTTTGTATAATATCCGGAACTTTATTTTCACTTTTTCCTAATATACAACTATGAAAAATATGTGGAGTACAGTATATATGCATTCATGTAACACAGTTTTTGATTGAGGAATAGCATCACAACATTCTGGAACATGTGACATCTAAAGAAGTGCTTCTTAAACTGTCTGGGAGACCCTTCCCCCGTGTGCCAGGGACTAGTACCATATGTATTGCTTCAATTGTTTACTTCTGTTCTGAAACTCTTCAAAGATCAGCAGCTGATGGCTTGTGAACTGGCAGCAGTCCATGGATCACCAGTTTGAGTAGCACTGGTCTAAAGAATAGTGGTTCCAGTTCCACGTTCCTCTAGGAAAAGTTAATGAGAACTGTTCATTTTACAGTGCTGACCAAATGAAATCCATCCCAATCCTTAAATGGGTCTGAAACCAGCAACAGGCAGGCTAGAGTCAAAATTGTTGAGGCCACCTTCTTTTTTCCCTCTCTTTCTCCTGTCTCCCCCACTTTTACATCTGCTCCACCATGGGCCTGCTGAGGGAAGGACATGCTGCTCTTCCCAGAGGTCTAAACTCCATAGATCAAGGGCTGTATGTGACCTTAGTGCAGGGATGGACAAAGTGTGGCTAAAGAGTAGCCTACAGAGGGCCCTGTGCCCCCCCCACAGGTCCCCTCCACAACACATCCCACGGCAGTGAGGATGATGTGCTGTAACAATTGCCAGTTACACCCCACTGGAGCTTTCAGGGAGTGCAGTTGGCCATGTAAAGGCTATTTACCTATCAGAATAGTATGTGAAGGAGTCTTCCTCAAATTCTCTGCTGCCATGCTACGCAAACAATACAATCGTGTGGTGAAGCTTTTGTTGGATAGTAGTAGACAGACCAAGTGAAAACTCATGTTTGACTGTTTCTCCATATGTCTCATTTAAAGACTTCCCTGTATCTTAAAAATACTAAAATCCCAGAGTACAAGGTTGCTATTGTTTTCTCCCTGAAATGCACAGAATCCCTTGGATTTCTGACGCATTTCCAGCTCCCGCTGTGTCTGCACTTTTGGGGCCATGGACTTTTGGGGAGCTACCCAAGAGGCTGGGCCCTATCCCCCTAATAGGTTCAGCACCTTTGATAGTTCCTTTACAGTTCATAATACTGCTCAGAGTAGGGGCTGCATTGTACTGCGTCCTATGATGCCCCTCAGCAACAGAAATGTTTCCTGTAGCAGCCAACCAGAACTGAGAGGATCTTAATCTATTCCAAGCATGGGTGGATGAGGAAGCCAGTTTCCACCCCCACAGTGGATTACATTGTGCCATTTTGGCCAAAACTGGAAGTAGAAATGTGGCCAAAGTGTAGCCTACAAGGGCCCTCTGTGCAGCTCCCCAGGTTCCTCCCCCCCCCCCAAAAAACTTCCAGTGACTTCCAGTTTTCGTTTCCGGGTTTTGTTTTCTGCCCTGACTCCCCCAAAAGTCCAATTTCTGGGTTTTTCTTTGGGTTTTTTCTCCCCCCCCCCCAATTTGTTGGGTTTGGAGGAAGGTTACAGTAATGCAAACATTTGCTTCTGGATGCAAGTTATCATTTAGGAACTTTTAAAAAAATCCCCAAAAGAGAATCAGAGAGTTTTTCAAGGGGCTTGGGAATTTGGCCAGGGAGCTGAATCATTCCCATTCCTGATCTACTTCTTTGATTTTTCTAATGGAGCACGTAGCTGAGATCATTTCCCTCTTTCAATGCAAAGTATGAGAGGAAGAGTGAAATCCAAATCCTGCTAGCTGACCTTTCCACACCAGCCAGCTGGCTTGAGTTCCTGTGCTCTTTGCAGATGCCAGATGATGATGTATTTGTGCCTTACAAGGTCCTTGTGGAAACCACCAGAGCAAAGCAAACCCTTGACTAAGGCTACTGATACACTACAGTAATAAAGCAGTTTGACACCACTTTAACTGTCATGGCTCAATGCTATGGAATTCTGGGATCTGAAGTTTTGTAAGATATTTAACCTTCTCTGTCAGAGAGCTCTGGTGTCACAACAAACTATAAATCCCAGAATCCCATAGGATGGAGCCATGATAGTTAAAGCGGTGTCAAAAATGCATTATTTTTGCAGCATGGCAGCAGCCTATATAGTATTTGCTTATAAGGGAGTAAGAATCCTTGAACTCAGTGGGACTTACATCTGAGCAAAACATGCTTAGAATTCCATAGATTGAGGCAATAGATGGGTGTGTTTCACATATGATACTGCAGAGAGAAGAAAACTTCTTTAATTTGATGGTATAATTGATGCCATTGTTCCTTTCTTGTATTGAATTTCTCCATTAGTAAACCATAATACTTTCCATTGCCCTTTATAAATCACAAATTTAATCAAATTTCTTTGAATCTAGGAATCTAGTGCTTGATATTGATCCCTGCTTTGGTTAGAAGTTGATTCTCCATGCAAACACCTCTGTTGCTTCTTGCCCATATTTATAAATAGGGAGGAAGCAATACATAAGACATGGGCAATTTTCTGGTTTGGGGGTCCACAAATGTCAAAAAGTGGAGAGAAACAACCAAAGAAGAAGTGGCTGGCAATCTACCTCTGGTTTTGGGGAAAAAAACATTGATTTTTTTTTCCTCAATTTAAACAATGCAGGCATATCTAAGGAAATTATCACACAACCTTTTTAATCTGGAACAGGTATGGCAGGAAATCGCCAAAGGGTTTTCTGTTCACACAACGTCCCCGCCCAGTTCTGCTCCCATGCCCCCTCTGTTCTGTTTCAGTTTTCTTCAATTGACGGATTAATCCATCAATAGATCACCCGTTCCGTTTCCATAATGGAATAAGGGGCTTGTGAACAGGTGTCCCGTTATACTGGGGCTTTGCCAGCCACAGTGGGAGGTCCCTCCCAAAGGCTTCCGGGTGCGATCGGGACAAGGAGGTAAGTGGCACCCTTGGTTTTCCCCTCCCCAGGTTACTTGTATAATTTAAAGGGTGTTCGGGGAGCTTTGTATCCTTTTTTAAATATTTGGTTGTCTTTATATATTTAAATTTCCCACGCATTGTTCTCTTGCAAGAATGTGCAGAATTTGCTTTCCGGGATGTGAATGCAGCTTTACAACAGCTGCATTCACTCCCAGAGGTCTGAGGGGAGGGGGAGCAGTTAATATCACGGAACAAGGTGGGTATGTGGGGGGAAAAAAGTGTTTTAACTGGAACAGGGACGGGAGTGGGGCGGGAGTTGAGGCGGGGGGCTAGCGGGATGGAAATGCTATCAGACAGTGCGTCTGATAATCTCCTAAAAGGTGAATCACTGCTCCTGGAGGCTTCCAGAAGAGACAGTTCACACTTTTTTTCTTTTTCTTTTTGGCTAGAAAAAGGGCCATCTGTAGAAATCTGGAGGGATGTTGAGTGCTGTAAAAAATAGTCTTGTGAGATGCATGCATCCTCAAGACCACATTCTGCTAACCTTTGCAGTACATGGGATAAATCCTGCTGCCAGCCCCAACTATATTAAATCAACACTTACCTAAGTCCCATTGATTCAGTGGATCCAATCTAGTTGGGTATAATAGAGCTAACCCTCTGTGTCCAATTCTCCTCTGTTGTTGCAATGGTAGCAGCGCTTTCTGAGGCCATCAAAATGTCAGGAATTCAACAAATTTTTCTAGTTCACACCATACTTTTTGTACACTAATATGTGTTGGAAAAAAATGTTTTGAAAAAGAAGTGTGGATTGAGTGCTTATTTTACATCAGGCACCCTGGTTATTTCTATTTATTTATCTTTTTGATAGAAGTATTAGAGTTCAGCTTCAAGAGTGTTCCTTATCCACTGTACCAAATCTATATATATATATATATAAGGAGGGGAAACAACCACCACCAGCTTGCACCAGAAACAAATAATATTGAGAACTTTTCATGATATAACTCTGGAGTAGGCAGTTACAGCAGATAATCCCCCCCCCCATGCAAGGAAACAAGTCAGAATACATACATTCATACAATAGATCACAGGAAGCTGACTTCTGAAGTAGATTTTGTCCAGTTCTTTTTCCATTGGGAGTGGTGGTGGTGGCTCAGGCATCTGGAAGAATTTAGCCCCAAGAACTACAAAATGACCTTGGTGACTACACTTGGCCCACAGGAACCAGTTTTCATACCACTGTTATAATTATGATGCCAGCAATGTTCCCAATACCTATAGGCACCAAAGGAGAACATTTCCAGGAGCAGGTGGAGTTGGCTTCAGTTCTGCTGGATTCCTCAGATTGGACCCCCAAGCTACAGCACCCTAATTGCTTTTAATTTTAAAAAAAAACCAGAAAGATATCCCATCTTAAGTCTAATATTGACCATACTCCTTATATCATATCTGTCCTGGTCAGTGTAAGCCAGCAGAGCTTTCAAAGCATGGAGGATCTACTTCTTCATGCCTCTTGCTAGCCCAATCTCTTTTAGGATTGCAATGTAAATTTATATATTTCATAGGTGGGAGAATGAAGTTAGTACTGATGGGTCATATTACATTTAAAAGGCTTTAAAAGCACAGTCAACCCCCTGTATCCATGGAGGTTCAGTTCCCAGACTTACTGTGGATACCAGCAGCTTCAAACAATAGCAAACCCTATTTAGAAAAAGAGCTTCTAGTAAAAACATACCATAGAGTTGCATTGGAGGTCCTTGAAGATGCCTAGAGAGGATACCTCTCTAAGCATTATCCAATGCGACTCTATCATGTGTCCCTGTTTTGTGTCTCACGGATAACTGAAATTGTGGATATTGATTCTGTGGATAAAGGGATCTGACTGTTTGTGGACATGAAAGAACAGACTCATTTGAAAATACTTGGTCCTTTTTTCTTTTCATATGTAAGTACACATCTATTCATTGACGACCAACCTCACAGACTAGATTTTGGAAGAATCCATTCTGATTCTTGGCTTTGAAACGCAGCAGTTACAAACACTGGCAATAAGCAATCTCTCATTTCAAGGTTCCTCCCCCGCTATTCTGAGTTACTGTGGTCATTTTTTCCTCTCCAGGTTTTTTTGTTTGTTTGTTTTTGTTTTTTGTTTGTATGAGGTGCATACATGTCAGCATTTTATAATTCTAGACTGACACTCTTCTTTGTAATAGAACAAAAATATTTAACAAGATTCTTCTTTCTTTCCTAGAACTTTGGAATAATCCACTCCTGGTGTTCCAGGGAAATGGGCTAATTTACAGTGGACTTTCCTGTCTTCTGTTTTTTGTTCAAGAGCTTGCCTTTGAGTAAAGATTGAAACTGATTTCCCCCCACCTCATTTCTTGCCATTTCCAGAGGTTTCCAACTGACAAAGCATACTTTATTGCTAAAGAAGTTTCTACCACAGAACGGACTTACTTGAAAGACCTTGAGGTCATCACATCGGTATGTTTGCTTCTGCATTGCACACAAAGTAATCCTTATTCTAGCAGTCCACATGTCTTCCAGGAATCATGGGCACTGAAGCCAGTAACAGCTTGTGCTGAAATAACAATTTTGGCTACCTAAGCAAGAAGAGATAAAAGTTTCATTGTGTTGCATATACACTACTTTATGTTCATTTTCTCTTTACTTATTTTATTATTAAATACTTTGAGCCTTTGATTTTAGTCTTTTGGGTAATCTTTGTAAACCTCTCATCACACTAATCCAGCTGCACAGTATTTCTCTTATCCAGTTGAACATTATTTCACTTATTGCCTACTCTCTTGTTAAGCACATTTTGGCTTTTGAGGCAGTAACAATTGTTACTTGAAAAACATCCAAGGAAGAAATGGCAACAGTGATTTAATAGTAACATCCCAAAACCAGAGATGGGAAAGTTAGTGGGAAAGAGTTCTGATAATCATTGATAAGCTTTTTTAAAAAAAATCTCATTCAATTATATTTACATTGAAAGGAGGGTGTTTCTAACAATTCAGTTCATTTTACTTCGGCCTTTAAATTTATGCTACATTACTACACTAAAAACCTTACCAGAATGAAGATGATGTATCTTAGCCATTATTTTATTCCTTTCCACCCCCATCTCTACTTGACTTGTCCCTGTTTTGAGCTTTGGAGAAAGGAAGCACCTGCATTAATTGTGAAAACCCAGTTTCTCAACCACTCCACTAAAACTCTTTCTCTTGCTTTCTCTTTGTCCCACCCTTATAAATCTCATCATCTTACCCTCCACCTTTCTTTAGCTTACCGATTCCCACACGGATCTCAGCAAAAGTCCCTTGGTTAAGAGCATTATACAAGCCTCTAGGCCAGTGGTTCTCAGTGTTTGGTCTTCCAGATATTTTTAGCTTCAACTTCAAGAAACTCCAGCTGGCATGGCCAATGATCAAGGATTCTGGGAGTTGACATCCAAAGCATTTGTAAGACCAAAGGTTGACAATACTGCCCTGTGCAGTGTCTAGCATGGAATACAGGAGGATCATCTTGATGTAAAGGTTCCATGCTACCTTTCTACTTGTTGGCTTAAATCTTTCAACTTTGAAATTAGCTGAACTATTATACTCTAAACATTTATTAAACTAGTCTTAATGTGTTAATAAAAGCAACTCTCAGTGAGTATTTACCTCAGTTTGGTAAAACCAAAACATTTCTGTATTTGCAGGGTTGTATTTTCATGACTAATGATGTTTGAATAGATGTATAATTGAGACAAAAATGATTTGTAAAGTAGAAGAAAAAGGAGTCTAAAATCCTTTTCTTAAGATATTTGTTTTCTGTTAGGTAATGTTATGGGAGGGGGATTCACATGGATTTAAAGTTTTTCTTCATCTTTCTGAAGTCCTCCAGATGTGAGATAGCTAGATAGCTAGATAGGGAAATACCTGGTTTCTGCAATATGGATCTATTATTATTTTTAAAAATTAAGTGGGAATGAGGAAAATAAGTTACTGAGACTGCTAACCTAAAAAGTCCTTAATGCAAATCAACCCACTTGAACTGCTCTTGAGAATAGTGGGTTGGGTCGTGTAACTTAAACCTTACAATTCCTTAAACATGAGGGACTTAGAAAAATCATGAAGGCAAACATCCAAAACACTAAGACCGTCAGTAAAAAAACAACAACAACCAGGTAATGCAAAATTTGTAGTCTCTTTATCACTCTGGCTTATTTAAATAAAGCCTTAATTTTGGGGAAGCATTAATGTTTTAACTGTAACCATTTTTAAAAAAAATTAAAAATGAAAATTATAACATGCCTCTTTTCATTGGGCAGAGTGCTGACATTGCCCAGACCTGGCATGGCGTTGTGATGTTTAGTCTGCTGCAGCCAAAAAGCCACATGGGTATTTAGATGACACTGTAGTTTAATTTTATCACAAACTGCAGTCCCACTGAAAAAACTGAAAATTACTTCCCATATTAATAAATATTCATAGCATCCAGAATGCCCTTGAAGATGGTTTAAATAAAAGAATGGAAATTCTTGATTTTCCATATGTTTCCCCCTCACCTTCCCAATTTTGGAACATCTGATTGGATGCAAGCCACTGAATGGCTTGAGTGCCATAACCCATCCTTAAGAGCATTGTTGTGGGTTTTCACATGTGAGGCAAGTAACATTTAGATAATTTGGTCTGGATAATTTGTAGACTGAGTAAATCTAGGAGCTGGTTTACTTTCCTTATGAGGGGAAGATGCTGTGTCAGTTTTTCCAGTATGTACAGCACCTTTTGGCATTGGTCTCAACAAATTTGTTTGTTGTGTTAATCTATGGCTGAATAGAGACAACTGGTAGGGCTCGTAGGGCCTGGAAGCATGTGCTAATCAACAGCCTTGGTTGGTCCTCATTCACCTGCCTTACTACTCTGCTTCATCTTTGTAGTGGTTCCAGAGCACAGTAAGTAAAGATGACTGCATGCCAGAAGCACTGAAGAATCTAATATTTTCCAACTTTGAACCTTTGCACAAGTTTCACACCAGCTTTCTAAAGGAAATAGAGCAGCGCCTTGCCCAGTGGTAAGAATGCCAGCAGTTCTTTTATTGAAATTGCTTTTAGATGCTGACCATTTTTGCATTTTTTTCTATGAC
This sequence comes from Gambelia wislizenii, assembly GCA_030847615.1. NCBI lineage: Eukaryota > Metazoa > Chordata > Lepidosauria > Squamata > Crotaphytidae > Gambelia > Gambelia wislizenii. Next base: position 217,499,294 of record JAUMIR010000003.1, read on the forward strand.
ATGCCACCCACTTTGGATTGATCGTTGGTTTTAATTCAAGAAATCTTAAAGTGCAATTGGACACAGTGAAGAGCATTCTTCCTAAAAATCATGGAAGAACCTGATCAGTTGCCCTCTTAATTGTTGCTTTTTAACCTATTCCCTTAAAAGAAAATTAATCTTAGCATTTAGGTAAAACCATTTTTACTTCATTGCTTAATCATACCTTTACATCATTCAGACTTTGCAAGATAGTTTTGCTTGCAAAGTGGACCTGGAGCATCTGCCTTCCTGCTGGCTTTGGTTCCTTCCCCCAAACTTATTTCCCATGGAAGGAAGCACCATGTTGTGTTCATATTGTAGAGTAGCACAGAGTAACAACCCATTCTTTGCACCAGTACAAAGGACATTCATGCCTATCCTCTTACTGTCCACTTGTGATGTAAAGCATGTCTGCATTTTTTTTTTCATGTAGTCCTTGAGAAAGGCTATCTCAGCTCATCAAGAGACTTGGGGCTTATCTGCACGGGTGATTTGCCCCAGCTTGCCCCCATTCCAGAGCCCTGCAATTCAAATGATGCAGGACATTTACCCTGCATCATTTGCCCTGCAATTCAAATGATGCAGGACCAGTCCTTACCACCCCCAGGGCAGATATAAGGCTGAGACAGGGACAAGGTGGGATAGGCCCTGATAAACCACTACAGGAAAAAGCCCTGTTTAATCTAATACTGCCAGATCAAGCCCTGCATGTCCATGGGAACCCGTCCCAGCACGCTGTCCCTCATTGCTACCACCAGCTCCCAGAAGCCAGGCAGGGGTCTTGCAGCATGTGATCAAGACTGGTCAAATGCAGGGGTCCTGCAGTCACAGGTTGCAGGCCCCTTTTCTAGCTTCTAGGTCAGCGGAGATCATCGTGGCTGCAGCAGTGGACTGTCATCCTGTTTGGACTCTAGCCTGTTTTCTCCAGATAAGGGAGCAACAAGCCACCACTGAAGTCAGGATATGCCAGCGGAGAGCCAATGTGTCCTGGCTAGTGTAGATAAGCCCTTGGTTGAGAAAAGTGTCTGCTGTGTAAGATTTTTTTTAATTTAATTCTTTTTTATTTGTGGGACTTCTTTGTGAAAAATTCATTTGCACGGGCAATAGAGATGACAGCAAGGTGGCTATGAGGAGAGTGTTTTGTACCACAAATGAGTAGCTTGTAGCATTCAGATTTTTGTTTTAAAAATGACAAAAGAGCTTTTAGATGATGATGTCATTTAAAAAAAACTAACCAGAGGCAACTATTTTAGTTCCTCTTGGAAAATGTAGAAATAAAGAGCTGCTATATACAATAATTTAATTATGATTATCTGCTTTGGGATCTTGTGACTATAACTTGTTATTTTTTTAAAAAAAGTAGAATTCTGGCTACATTACAAGGCTGGATCACTCTTCAGTATTTTTCTCTTTTCATTGTACAGGCTTATCTTTGCCAAAATTATCATTACCAACATTTATTTTCATTTCAAGAGTAGAATAATGAGATGAATAATCTGAAAGCTGTAATGCCAGGAGGACTCTCTTAAAAGTCAGCCTGCAGAAGTTAGTGGGGCTAACTAGGAATAAAAATAAAAATAATTTGCTCTGCAGTTTTGCAGAATAATGTAATGGCATAGCAATTAAGGCAGAGAACATTAATTGGCATGAATAATTAGTAACTTAGATTATGAGATCTATGTGGGTAGACACAGCCCCTTCAAATGACTTTCAGGACTAATTCTATGCAATCTGCACCTCTCTCAATTCAAACAAAATTGTCTTCCAGGGAATACATTTACTTACCTGAATTGTTGATAAGCCAAAACCTTTATCTTTGTTACATATATTCAACTTGGCCTTCACAAAGGTACTCTATTTTAATTACATCTTTATTGTATCAATTAAAAACAAGGCAGTTAATCAATCAGCAGGGGTACTATTAGCCCTACAACAGAACACTTATCCAGAGAGACACTTGTAAGAAATGTTTGTCAAAGGAGACATTTCTTTGCTGGTAGAAAGCTAATCGATTAACTGGGTATGTTTAGAATTCCATCCCTCTTCATAACCTTTATTCGTTTGCCTCTGGTGTGACCATGGAACAGGAAAGGTTCTCCATCCTTTTTCCGGAAGTGAATTGTCATATGAGGCAATTGTAATCAAGCAATGAGACCTGACAAATGTGAACCATTTTAATTCTGCTTCAACCACTTCCTCAGAACAAAAGCAGACAAACAAAGGGATCAATGTGAAGTGGGCCCTTGGTATCCACTGGGGTTTGGTTCCAGGACTCTCAATGGATACCCAAATCCATGGATGCTCAAATCCTATTATATACAATGGCATAGTAAAATTATGATCCTTATATAAAATGGTGGGCAGCAAAGTTTTCTTTTTGGATTTTTTTAATATTGTCAAGCCATCGTTGGTTGAATCTGTGGATGCAGAACCCGTGGATAAGGAGGACCAACTATAAATCATTAAGATGCTGAATGGAGGTGTTCAGTGTTTTTAATTGTTTTATGGATACTATATTTTAAGAGAATATTTCTTCTAAGCAATCTTACTCTGGAATACTGTTGCAATGGGTTCATCTTTTATGATATAATGTCAGTCTTTTTCACAAATGAGTTAAACGTAACATGGAGGATTTACTCAATCTTCTATCTGCAGTGCTATTTAAGAAGCTGTTCATGATTTGGATTTTCTGGGAGCTGTAGTCCAAAAAAGTAACTTTCCCATGTTTGGACCATGAATCTAGACTCTCAGGCTAAGGGAGGGGTGATACCATCTGAACAAGGTCTTCAGATGTCATTGTTGTGTGCCTTCAGGTCATTTCAGAGTTATGGAGACACTAAGGGAAACCTATCTCAGGGTTTTCTTGGTAAGATTTGTTCAGAGGGGGGGTTGCCTTTGCCTTCCACTTAGGCTGAGAGAGTGTGACTTGCCCAAGTGGGTTTCCATGGCCAAGTGAAGATCAGAACCTTGTTCTGCCACTCAAATAGCTATGCCACACTGGCTCTCTCAGATGTAATACAGTTAAAGAAATAATGAGTGAAATACTCATAGGATATTCAAAGATGATTTATTTTTGCATTGTGGAGGAAGTCAGACCTGCTTATTTTCCCAGTCTGAAGATACATTTTCCTTCCATTCTACCTTGACGATCTCTGAACTTTGCTGCCAGCTTTGCTTCTAAGTGTTCTAAGCAACATAAATGCCTCCTGGGAGGAGGGTCATGGCTGCCTGTTGATCCTTTGCTTCTATATGTCATAAAAGATGTTGCTAGATCAGAAGGAAGCACTTTCATCTTCACTCAGACACGCCCTGTGCAAACTAGCCAACTCTTTCCAAAGAATTGTGCTCAAAATCTTACCTGTGCATTCCAGAGTGTTCCAAAAATAGGCTACGCTGCCATAAATTGGCATGTAAGACGATTGATTCTATTTCAGCAAATAATTATTCAGTCTACTCTTCTAAGGAAAGTTGCTCTGTAGAAAATGTTAGTGTGATCCACTGAGCTAGAAACAAAACATTGACCCATGGTATGATTTGTCCCACTCCAGATACGTTGCTCCCCCATACACCCATTTTCTGACAGAAATTGGCAATTTTTACAGAATCTGGATTTTATAGAAATAATAGAATGCATTAGGAAAATGTTAAGTATTTGTAGTGATTGTGCTGGTTGTATCTAAGTGAAATTTCATTTATCTAAGTGAAATTTTCATTCATCTGAGGAAGTATACTAGGGCTGTATGTACACCAGCCAGAATACCCCACCTTCCAGATGGAGTATTTTCACCCTAGAACTGGCCCATTCCTCCCCACACACACACACACATATTACCAAGCCGAAATGGGCAGAAGCCCACATGCAGGACTGCCTGGAAGTGAATCAGGACAAAAGCCTTGAATCATTTGGACTGCAGGACTCCAAGACAGGGGAAGCCGGAGTGAACTGCCCATCTAGACAAGCCCTAAGCATATGAAAGCTTATGCTACAATTTTCTTTCTCTCAGTCTCAAAGATGCTACAAGGTCTCTTTGAATACTGATATTCCAGACTAACACAGCTATGTCTTTGAATTCATTTAGTGGTAGCATTGTTGTCTAGTGGATGGACTCCCGTAATCCACAAAGAATTTTCCAAGTATTAGGAAGTTAACTGCTTATTGATGTGGGCTTATGATTTAGATTAACTGTAGCCATATGCCTTACAAAGAGATGATGTAAAGGAGGACTTTGCATTTAGGATCAAGAATACTGTTCTGGATTCATGCCAGACTAATCATGCTGCAATCTGGATTCTGGTGCAAGAACAAAATAACCAAATTTGGTCCATTTTTCAGCTCTTAGAAAAATGGTTTTTGACTGCAGGTCCTTGAATCCCTGGCCTGTATAGATTCTGGGAGCTGTAGTCCATCATCATCATCATCATCATCATCATCATCATCATTTTTCCCAACCTCTGCTTTTAGATGGTCCTAGGGAACATACGTCTATAGTTCCACCAACTGGTAACATACTGGTACAGTATTTAACATGAAGTATGTAAAACTCAAGGGAGAGAGAATACATAGTTGAAAGTTATAATGCTACACTCTGACCGTGTGAGTAGATGAAAAGCTGCTTTTGAAGCTGGATTTTTTCCGGCAGAGGTGTTCTGAGTGCCACACTCCAGATTGTAAAAAAGCATAATGTGCAACACAGGACTTATCTACACGAGCCAGGATATGCCAGCTCCCCACTGGTGTATCCTGGCTGCGGAGCTGACCCATTCTTTCTCTGTTACTGTCCCCAAACAGGCCAGAGTCCAAACAGAAATGCAGGCCTATCACTGCAGCAGCTGCTGCCGCCATTTTCTCTGCTATCTTGGAAGCCAGGAAGGGGCCTCTCAACATGTGACTGAAGGCTCCCTTCCTGTGACCAGCCTTGGTCACATGCTGAGGGACCCTTCCTAGCTTCCAGGAGAGCCAGGGAGATGGCGGTAGCAGTGAGAGCCGGCATGACAGATGGGCTGTGCAGACATGCAAGGCCTAATCATGCTTTTGCTGGTGGTAACAGGATAAATTGGATATTATTTGGAAATGGTTCATCAAGCTTTACCCCAGCTTGCTTGCATCTCAGCCCTGTATCTGCCTCAGGGGTTGTAAGGACTGCCTGGGGTCAGAATGGGGCAAATGCGCTGCATCATATGGACTACAGAGCTCTGACATGGGAGCAAGCTGGGATATTTAGCCCATGTAGATAAAGCCATAGTGCTGCAATCTCACTGAAAGGATCCATTAAAAACCAAAAACTGCATTTATAGCTTCCATTGTATCTGACAAGTAACCTGAAACCAGTAGCTTTCAGTGCTGTTCTACAGAAACCTGGGTTTACTGGAAGCTCATCAGGGGTTCTGCAACTGGAGTATCAGGGATGTTGAAGAAACAACTTAGAAGATACTTATTTGCCATTTCTGATCTTCTTCTGTATGATGCAACTATAATGCAGGTTGACCCATGTATCCATGGGGGATGTGTTCCGAGACCCCCACACACCCTTGGATACTTGAAACTGTGGATAATAGGGAACTCTTTTGTTTTCAAGGAGACGAACACTGGAAGTTGACCATAGAATCGCATTGGAGGACTTAGAAATGCCTAAAGAAAACATATTTTTTTCAGACATGGATAAGTGAAACCATGGATAGTGAATTGTGGATACATGGGTTGATCTGGGTGATTTCTAAGGTCCTGTTCAGTACCCACAGCGGCAGTTTCGGAGGTGACACAGAACATCGGCTCCAACCCCCTGCCGGGACCCTCAACGTAGTACACTGGCACACAGGCATCGGGAAGCGGCGCAAGCCAAGCAGCCCAGGTGGCAGAGGTCTCCGTGGCAGTGCTAGCAAGCCCCCTGTGGCAAGTTCTGGGGACGCAGGCACAGCAGCACCCAGAATCGGCAGGCTCATCAGTGGGGGTGGCAGGAGCCCCACAACTGGTGGGTCCGTCCCACCGAACCACGGATTCTTCCCCCCTCGCTCTACAGCAGTGGCAGGGCAGAGGAAAAGAAGAGCCAGCTCTCCCCTTCACTCCTTGGAGGAGTCTGAGGGGGAGGAGGAAGAGTATCTCCAACTCCTGAATATTCTGAAAGTGGTGGACCTAGACCCCCCTGCCAGCCAGGATAGTCAGGAGGGAAAGGAAGAAGGAGAATGTTCTGATGAGGAACAACCTGAACCCAGCATTTCAGATAGGCTTTTCCAGGGCAATGCCTATTCCTCTTTGCTCACCAAAATGATAGCGGTCTTGGCGCTGGGTTCCGAGGAGGACCAAGCCTCATCAAGGCAGGCACCCTCACAGAAGAGAACCGAAAAGGTGCAGGTCGTCCATCGATCCCCAATGGTCCAAAAATGGACCTACCTTTTCCAGATACCTTCCATCACATTTTGGATGAAGAATGGGATACGCCAGCACTGGGCAAGAGGGGCACCCTGGTGGCCCAGAAGTACTACGCACCAAGCAAGCAAGTTTTAGAGAAGCTAAAGGTGCCGGTGGTGGACAAGCCGGTCGCCTCGCTAGTCTCCAATTTTTTGGTGCCCAAAGAGGGAGAAGCCCTCCTCAAGGACCCTGATGAGAAAAGGGCAGATGGGGTGCTGAAGAAGGTTCATGAGGCCACGGCTCTAGGAGTAAGAGCATCAGCTGCAGCTTCACTCTTTGTCAGAGTGGTGATCTTGTGGCTAAACGTGGTTGAACAAACTGCACATCTGGACACAAGGACATTGAGCAGGGTCCTTTCCAAGGTCATTTCTACCCGGCATCTTGTGGCGGACGCCTCTCTGGATGCATTTGCATTCTCAGCTAGATCCATTGGTGCGGTAGCTCTGGCACAGAGGTCTATATGGCTAAAGCATTGGAACGCAGACACGCACTCTAGGGCATACCTCTATACTACTCCCTTTAAAGGCACAAAGCTCTTCGGAGTCGAAGCTCTCAAGGATATCTTGGTTGAGACCAGGAGAAGAAGCAGGCGATGCCATCCTTAAAGCGTTATTCAGACAAGTCCAGCTTTAAGCACTCCTTTCAGCCTCCTATTCCTTTCGTTCCTCCAGAGGATACGGCAGGCAGAAGGATTACTGCCCCTTCTGCCCCGCATGGACAAGAACCAACCAGGTCATCAGGCATGCTACGACTTCCCAAGCGGGCAACAATCGCAGAGGAGCTCCCCAGAACAACAAGGGACCCTCTAAGCAGCAATTCTGATTCGTGTACAGCACTAGTGGGTGGATGTCTGAGCCTGTTCCTCGAGGTCTGGTCCAAGTCCACAACGGACAAATGGGTACTGAAAACGATTCAACACGGCTACACACTAGAGTTCGACAGCAGACCAGTGGACAGGTTCATCCCCATCCCAGTCCCTTCAAACCCTCCGAAGGCTGAGGAATTGCATGCAGCCGTTCAGCACCTATTAGATGTCAGGGCAGTAGAGGTCATGCCAACTGGTTAAAGATTCTTGGGAGTCTACTCCTCCTTCTTTACAGTACCCAAGAGGGAAGGGGACTCTTCATCAATCGTAGACCTCAAGTACACAAACTCACGTCTCTCCTACAAGTGGTTCCAGATGGAAAGGCTGACATCTATTTGGAAGGTGTTGCAGAGAGGGGACTTCCTAGCCTCCCTGGATTTATCGGAGGCGTATCTCCACATTCAGATTCACGAGGACAGCAGACGCTTCTTTCGCTTCACCTTCGGAGACCAGCATTTTCAGTTCTGGGCCCTTCCATTCGGCCTGGCATCGCCCCCCCCCCGGGTCCTCACCAAGGTTCTCGTTGTCTTAGTGGCTCATTTGCACAGCAAGGGGATCCATCTCTACCCCTACCTGGACGACAACCTTCTCAGGGCCTCATCTAAGGAGAAAGCACAGAGGGATCTCCGGGCGATGATTCAGAGCCTTCAACAGCACGGCTTCCTGGTGAACTTCAAGATGATTCTGTGCGCTTCGAGATCTCCCTCTCTCAGGACAGGATTCAGTTGATAAAGGCAGAGGTCCAACAGATCACAGCTCTGAAGTCCACACCCCTTATGTCTTTGGCCAGTTGCTGGGCCTGATGATTTCAATGGTCCAAGTGGTGCCGTGGGTGCAGTTTCACGCTCACTCACTCCAAGCCTTTCTGATGGCCTTCCAGCATCAAATAGCACAGAAGAAGAACATACTTCTCTAGATTCCTCAGACGGTGAAGGAATCCTTGAGGTGGTGGACCCGGAACCTCAACATAGCAAGGGGTTCTCCGATTTCCATCGCTCCCCAAATGGTGGTGACCACAGATGCAAGCCTCTGAGGCTGGGGAGCCCATTGCCAAGGGAACATGGCCCAGGTTCTCTGGGACCAGGAGGAACTGGACCACAGTATCAAGTGGCTGGAGCTTTGAGACGCCCGACTGGCTCTCATGCACTTTGCCAAGGACATCGAAGGAGCTCACATCTTGGTTCTAATGGACAACACCACAGCCCAATCCTACATCGTGAGACAAGGAGGTTCCAAATCAAAGTCCCTTCAGCAGGAGGCAGACCAACATCTGGGCTCTTTGACGGTTCAATACCTTCAGGATACAGCCAACATCCAAGTTGACTACCTCAGCAGAATCTCAGCCTTGCCAACAGAATGGGAACTGGATCAGGAGAGCTTTCAACAAATCCAGGAACTGTCTGGGCCACTGCAGGTGGACCTGTTCACCTCCCCAAGCAACAGGAAGCTTCCACACTTCTTTTCCAGATTTCCAGCCCCTCAAGCAGAAGGGGTGGATGCACTCAGAGCCCCATGGCAGAGGGGTCTTCTCTACGCATTTCCCTCTCTGCCCCTTCTGGGGAAAGTGTGTCAAAAGATCCGTCGGGAAAAAGCACAAGTAGTTCTGATAGCCCCACACTGGCCGTGTCGTCCTTGCTTCTCCGAGATCTTGGACATGTTGGTGGAGGATCCGTGGCGGCTCCCACCGAAAGAAGGTCTCCTTCACCAGGGACCAGTAGCTCACCATGACATCACCTGGCTGCAGCTGACCACCTGGAGATTGAAAGGAGGGCCTTGAGAGAGTTTGTTTACGAGGAGTCAGTTGTAAACACACACCCCCCGTCCTTCAGGAGACAGACAACAAACAGGATATACGAAGCGATGTAGCAGGAAATTACCTGCTGGTGCAGGACGAGGGCCATATTAGGGGAGGAGCTGACGTCAAACCATATTCTGGCCTTCCTTCAAAAGGGCCTTGACATGGGGCTCTGTCTCAATACTCTAAAGAGGCAGGCAGCCGCCTTGGCCTCGGTCTTTTCTCTCCAACAGGGAGGATCTCTATCCTCTCACCCGCACGTCAAGTGTTTCCTCCGGGGGGCAACCCTAATTTCCCCACCAGTCCGACACTGGTTCCCATCATGGAACCTCCCCCTAGTCCTCAGGCAGCTGATGCACTCACCCTTCGAGCCCTTGGGGTCGGTACCTCTAAGAGTCCTAACACTGAAGGTGGCCTTTTTAGTGGCCATTACCTCAGCTAGGTGGGTGTCAGAGCTTGAAGTCCTCTCGATCAGAGAGAGAACACCTCTGCACGTTTTCAGGGGACTTTGTCACCCTGAGACCAGATCCATCCTTCCGGCCTAAGGTACTTTCAGAGTTTCACATGGCTCAGGAATTGGTTCTTCCATATTTTTGTCCCAGTGCTTCCCATCCCAGGGAGTGTCTCTGGCACAAGCTGGATGTTAGGAGGGCCCTCAGGATCTACATTAAAAGGACCAGTTCCTTCAGGCGCTTTGACTCCGTCTTCATTTTCTTCACCCCAGCCTCAATGGGGATGAAGGCGTCTAGGCGGACAATTGCCACCTGGATCAAGGCGTGTAACCTTCTGGCTTATGACGTCTCCAGGACCCCTAGGCCTTCCCCCATGATGGCACACTCCACAAGATCAGCGGCCACCATAGCAGTGTTCTCCACCAATGCTCCCATAGAGGAGATCTGCAAGGCCACAACTTGGAGTAACACATCTACCTTCATCAGGCACTACAAGGTGGAAAAATACAGGACCACGATGGCCACCTTCAGGAGGAGAGTCCTCCAGGAGGTGATTAGGGCCTAGACTTCTGTACATAGCAGACACCCCCACCCATACAGATCTCTAGCTTGGACACATCCCAACTTGAAGAATTCCTGTTCGCTCCCTCTCTCAGAGAATGCTACATTGGTTCACATACCGTGAATGTGCATTCTTGAGAGGCACGAACAGGAATTCTCCTTCCCGGTGTCTGCAATCGAGGCCTCTTGGTTGGTGCGCAGAGCTTATCTCTTGTGTTTTCATCGCAGGTCTTCCGGGCTTTGCTAGTCAGTAAACTGGCCGCATAGTCAAGGAGAAGAACAAAGAAACCCAAAAATTTACATGTGACCATGACTTAACTTTCTGCTTCTGGCTGGGGAGTAGTAGGCATTTCCCAACTTGAAGAATTCCTGTTTGCTCCTGTCAAGAATGCACATTCACGGTAAGTGAACCAATGTGGCATTTTCTGACAAGTCATGTTGCCTAGGAGATTTTGGGTTGTTGTAGTCCCACAAAAAAGTAACTTTCCCAAGCTCTAGAAATGCTGGGAGTGTAGCCAGATTAGCATGGAAGTAGAACATTAGGAATCTATGAACCTAAATAGACACTGTTTTAGATGTAAATGACAACACTGATCTGTGGAAGGACATAAAGCACAGTTGTAGGTCTTGCACGAAAGTTCTGTTTCTTGTTACAAAGAGCTTACAAGACCATTGCTCTGTTTTCTGTCCTTGTATGAGTTGGCGCTCCCTACAGTCTTAGACACAGGTTATTTCCTGGGTATAGATCATTTCAAGACAGGGATGCCTGGGATCTTACGCACTCAGAAAATAAAATTTATACCTAAGTTGTAGGCTCCTGTTCCAAGTGGTTTTGCGATTTGACAGTTGTTAACAAGCTGCTTACGTAACTACCTGACCCACACCATATACCAATCACTGTCTTAAGCATCCATTTGGACTTTCTTTAAGCCTCTAAAGCAGCAGCAACAGTAATACTAATAGCAACAACATGGAGTAGCTCAGCAGATATCATAATCATCATTATGTATTCTTATTATATACTTATAAAATCCCATCATAGAAGGCACATTGCACATTTCTTTCTTTAGGAGGGAACATTTCTAAAATTATGGCTGTATGAGTGCAAAACAAACATAATGGGTTGGATCCAGATTTAGGCTCCAATTTGATACATAGTGCCTGTCTAGATGGTGAAAAAACTCCTCATGGAATTCATGGGGAATTCTGTCTGCCTTAATCAGATCCCGCATTGCATCACAGTATTCGGAAAGAGGGGGGCCAAAACCCACAAAAACTATGCCAGAGAAGAATTTGGGTTTTTTCCATAGTTTTTTTTTTAAAAAAAAAACTGTGGGGGGAATGCGTACTCCCACTCGTTAGGGCAACCAAATTGCATTTCTGTATATTCACAAAATAGATAGCTGATTGGCTGGACATGCACAGGGGGCAGAGCTTGCTAACAAAGCAGTGCCCAGAACAACCGTGTTGGATTTTCTTCATAGTGATCATGCACTGACACAACTAAGCAGCCTTTCATTTGTTGTTGTTGTTGTTTATTTAAATGGAAGATCACTCTTCTGCATCTTGCATCTAGTTTTTTAAAAAATACTGTTTGGCGGTGGCAACTTGGGGAGAATAAAACCATGAGTAATTCACTTGCACTTGCCATCTTGATTCACTGGTATACCCATTCAAACAGCAAACACAGATAGCTTCATACACCAGTGATCGGGGGGGGGGTCGTGGCGATAAATGAAAGCTGCTGCAAATTGGCGTTACTGAACACCAACCTACATTTTATTCCCTCGTATAGACTGGCCCATACTTTCATGTAAAGAAAGTCTTACTTCTGAGATCTGCATCGGATTACATTGTTATTCATACTTGGAGAACATCCATTGACATAGATGGGAGTTATGACTAACTTCTCCATCCATGCGAAGTCCCCCTTCCAGTTCAGTTCAGGACCTGAGGCATTGAGTTCAATGGGCCTTTAGTCAATATGGCTAAGATCCTATTCAAAAGGGAGATACTGAAGGCACAATTTCAAACAGTACCATTGAGGAAGAAAAATGGGAGGTGTCTCAAGAAACCAGGATGGATGACTAAAGAACTTTCAATGGAGCTAAGTTTTAAACGGAACATGTATAGGAAATGGAAAAGGGGGGAAATCACCAAAGAAGAATTCAAACAGATAGCGAACACGTGTAGGAGTAAAGTCAGAAAAGCTAAAGCACAGAATGAGCTCAGGCTTGCTAGGGAGGTTAAGAACAATAAAAAGGGTTTTTTTGGGTATGTCCGCAGCAAAAGGAGGAAGAAGGAAATGATAGGGCCGCTACGTGGAGAAGATGGCAAAATGCTAACAGGGGACAGAGAAAAGGCAGAATTACTCAACACCTTCTTTGCCTCAGTGTTTTCAGAAAAGGAAAAGGAGGACCAACCTGAGGAGAATGGAACAGAGGACACAATAGGGGAAATCCAGCTCAAAATAAGTAAAGAGGTAGTACAGGAATACCTTCTTAATCTAAATGAATTTAAATCTCCAGGACCAGATGAACTACATCCAAGAGTATTAAAAGAGCTGGCAAATATAATCTCAGAGGCATTGGCAATAATATTTGAGAACTCCTGGAGAACAGGAGAAGTCCCAGCAGACTGGAGGAGGGCAAACGTTGTTCCCATCTTCAAAAAGGGGAAAAAAGAGGATCCCAACAACTATCGTCCAGTTAGTCTGACATCAATACCAGGGAAGATTCTAGAACAGATCATTAAACAGAGAGTCTGTGAACATTTAGAAGGCAATGCCATAATCACAAAAAGTCAGCATGGGTTTCAGAGAAACAAGTCATGCCAGACTAATCTGATCTCTTTTTTTGATAAAGTTACCAGCTTGGTAGATGAAGGGAATGCTGTGGACATTGCATACCTTGATTTCAGTAAGGCCTTTGACAAGGTTCCCCATGACATTCTTGCAAACAAGCTTGTAGAATGTGGGCTAGACAAGTTAACTGTTCAATGGATTTGTAATTGGTTGACCGGCCGAACCCAAAGGGTGCTCAGCAGTGGCTCCTCTTCGTCTTGGAAAGATGTGACCAGTGGGGTGCCACAGGGTTCTGTCCTGGGCCCAGTGCTATTCAACATCTTTATCAATGACTTAGATGAGGGAATTAGGGGCATACTTATCAAATTTGCAGATGACACCAAATTGGGAGGAGTAGCTAATACCCTAGAGGACAGGATCAAAATTCAGAATGACCTGGATAGACTGGAGAGCTGGGCCAAAGCTAACAAAATGAAATTCAATACGGAGAAATGTAAAGTACTGCATTTAGGGCGGAAAAATGAAATGCATAGATATAGGATGGGAGAGACCTGGCTGAATGAGACTACGTGCGAAAGGGATCTAGGAGTCCTAGTAGACCACAAGTTGAACATGAGCCAACAGTGTGATGCGGCAGCTAAAAAGGCCAATGCAATTTTGGGCTGTATCAATAGAAGTATAGTGTCTAGATCAAGGGAAGTAATAGTGCCACTCTATTCTGCCTTGGTCAGACCTCACTTAGAATACTGTGTCCAGTTCTGGGCACCACAATTCAGAAAGGATATTGACAAATTGGAGCGTGTCCAGAGAAGGGCAACTAAAATGGTGAAAGGTCTGGAAACCATGCCTTATGAGGAGAGACTTAGGGAGCTGGGTATGTTTAGCCTGGAAAAAAGACGGTTTAGAGGCGATATGATAGCCCTGTTTAAGTATTTGAAGGGATGTCACGCTGAGGATGGAGCAGGCTTGTTTTCTGCTGCTCCAGAGACTGGAACACGGAGCAATGGGTGCAAGCTCCAGGAACAGAGATTCCACCTCAACATGAGGAGGAACTTTTTGACAGTAAGAGCTGTTCGGCAGTGGAACACACTCCCTCGGAGCGTGGTGGGGTCTCCTTCCTTGGAGGTCTTTAAACAGAGGCTGGATGGCCATCTGTCGGGGATGCTTTGATTGTGATTTCCTGCATGGCAGGGGGGTTGGACTGGATGGCCCTCGTGGTCTCTTCCAACTCTGCAATTCTATGATTCTATGATTCTATGATTCTATTGTTGTGCTACATTGTAACAATGCCAGATGAGGTGGTAGCACAATAACACCTTTCTACTCTTGCCATTGTGCCACCACCTCATCTGGCATTGTTACAGTGTAGTACACCAATAGGATCTTGGCTGTATAAAGGGTGTGGATGTGGAAAACTGACTGTCCCTTTGGATGTGTGGCCTTCAAGCTCTTACCCAATGTGCTCTATCCTGCGGAATGACTGTGGTGCAGGAGGGTGTTTTGGTACCCTATAGTACCATAGAGAGCCACTGCCATTGTTAACAATTTTACCAGCACCAGGAACCTCATCAGCAGATGCTGAATTTTGATCAAAGTAGTATAAGTAGTGTAAGACAGTGCAGCCCCTCTGAGTTGGAGGGAGTCCATGGCTTGCCCACCCACTCTGTAGACATGGGGCACATGAATTAACTCAGAATGTAGGGCACGTGGGAACTAGGGCTTCTTAGCTCTCCGTTTTTAAGAAAGTCGTAAAGACCTTAGGCTGCTGGTATTATCCTCTGTCCTCAGATTGTTTAGTATTGCAAAGCATTGCACGTATATTCCGGTGTATGAGACTACTGGGCGCATAAGATAACCCCCCCAATTTTTAAGTTAAAATATAGACTTTGCCCCCCACCAGCCAGCCAGCTCAGTGGCTGTAGATGATGGAATCGTCTGTGAAATTAAAGGACTGAGAACAGCTAAAAAAGCATGGGATACTTTGAAAAATCTCTGGTGTTCAATCTTTGGAAAGTAAGGCTTCATTAATAATGAAGTTGGTTAATATGAAGCTATCAAATCCCAAATTTTTGAATGAGCACATTAATGATTTTAGAGCCACATTGGCAGTCTTGCAAACTCCTGGAGAGGAAATCCCCAAAACTATGCAAATGGAAATCTTCCTGGCAAGTTTACCAAAATACAATCCCTAAATGGGCAATTAACACTTCAAAGGTAAAGCAGTCATTCTCACAGCAGGGGGAAGGATCTGCTGGGGAAACTGCCCAGGGAATTTACCACTTCAAAGACAAGGCAGTCATTCTCACAGCAGGGGAAAAGATCTGCTGGGCATATAAGACAACCCCCCACTTTTGAGGAGATTTTCAAGTTCAAGTGTTAAAAAGGAGTCTTATACGCAGGAATATACGGGTATTTGTTGAAAAGTGGTTTTACGAGAGAGCAACATGACCTCTTAGAAAACTAGGAGAGGAAATATATTCTTGATCTCCTTTAAAAGCCTGAGAAAGTTCATTCAAAACAGTTGTTGGATTGTAACATACATAACAGTGCACTCCTATACATGTCTACTTAGAAGCAAGTCCCATGGACAGGATGGGGATACAGGATACAGCCTAGAACTTCAATCTTACACATACTTGCCTAGAAGTAAGCCTCATTGAACTCAGAGAGGCATGTATCTTAGTAAACAGGTATAAGAAACACTGTGAAAATAGGAGCAAAAATCTGGGTCATTTATACCTAATGAACAAAATTAGACATAAGATGATGTGGAAAGCAAGTAGTGAGGTCTGTTTACAAAAGCTGTGAGAAGAGATAAAAACCATTTTACTTTACTCATTTCCTGACAGTTCAGTGCTTAAAACTAAAACGTGCCCCATAACATTTTTGGCTGCCAGGGAAAACTGTTACATCAGAATAGTATGCTTGCAGAAGAAAAACAAACCAAGATTGTAATGCATAGGCTTTCCTCATCTAAAACCTAAAGCTTAAGTCCCAGACCTGCAAAACAATTCTTATCAGCCTTGCCTGTAACCAAAAACCTCCCAATATAGGCCTGTAAATTGTTGTGAAGTGTGTGGGTTAGTACTTTCTCCTGGATTAGTAGTTTACCCAGAACATGGTAGACAGCAGTTTGCATGCAGTGCCTCCAGTAAAGCATCCCAGTGACCTTCAATAGTTTTATAGTACCAATAAAGAGTTTCATATAGCTTTGAATGCAAAATGAAAGCAAAGGAGTTTGAATGTCCAACTGCCTGGTCAAACATTTGACACCAGCTTGTTTTTTTTAAAAAAAGAAAAATAGGAAATAAGGATATGGCTTCTACTATTTAAAAATAGTAATTAATTTTTAAGGCCATGGGCTAAAAACCCTGACTGGTTGTAGGTTATTCTTCTTCAGTAAAGGCTCAGGAAAGAGCTTGAGGTGCTTCTTGTCTTGGCAAGTGCTAGTTCACCTCAGTGACGTGATTTAGCAGCGCTTCTCTTTATTCCCCGTACAAGGGTTCTGTTTAAATAAAGATTGCTAAGCCTGCAGCTTGTACCTACTCCCTCTGGGGCTACGGGATGTGGAAAATGGTAGGAATCCTACTTGCCAACTATACTTACTACTTACTGTATGTACTCGTGTTTAAGTCAACCTCGTGTATAAGTTGAGGGCAGGTTTTGGGGCCAAAACTGTGGTTTTTGATATGACCCATGGATAAGTTGAGGGTAAAACTTCAGGGCTCAGAACAGAGCTCCTTGGATCCATTCCACATAGAGGCAGAAACACCAGCACCACATCAGGACCAGCTGCCCTGGCTGATGCCGCCATTTTCCCCACCCAGGTTTTCAAAAAAGCCTTTCATTACTCTACCACTCTAAAAGAAGTGCTGACCTCCTCTGCTCTCACCAGTGGCCTTTTGCAAAGCCTCAGCAGAAAAATGGGAAGTGATGACAGGTGTTTGGCACTTCCTCGCTGCAGCAGAATAATGACCTCTGTCCACCATGGTGGGGAAGCCCCACAAGAGCCACTGGAGGGCGAAGCAGGGGAGCCATTGTGTCCTTCATGCTCCCCCAGCATAGACTAAGCTCTCAGAGATTAGTTCATGCCAAGAGAGCCTGAAAAAGTGCCCATCTCCTCTGTTCACAGCAGAGAAGCCCCAAAAGAGCCACTGGAAAAAGAGCAGAGGGGGCTTTTTTCCAGGTCTTCCTGACTCCTTCTAATTTCCCCACCCTGATAGGTAAGCAGCAAAGAGCCACCACAACAGTGAGGAGAATGGAGGGAATCGGGGCTTCTTACCAGTTCTCCTGACTCCTTCTAATCTCCTCACTCTCTTGAGTTTTTCTGTGCCAGGATAGCCTGAACAAAGCACCCACTCCCTCAGCTCTAACTGTCATGCCAGGGAAGCCCCAAAAGAGCTGCCAGAGAGCGAGCAGAGGGGATGGGTGCATCTTTAATCTTCTTCCCAAATGGACTATGGCAAGAGCAGGGACATCCAGAAGACACACAACCCCCTCCCCACACCTGCAGGGAAATCCCAAAGAGTCCTGTCATGGCACAGTTGGGGGCGTCTGGCACTTCTTTAAAAAGAGGCTCTCCACAGATGGACTAAGCTCTTTCCATAGTTGTCCAAGGAGAGCTTCCTGTAAAAGAAGCACTGACATCCCCACCCCCCCACCTTGGCAGGGAAAGTGGGGGTATTTGGTGCTTCTTTGGGATTTCCTGACATGGCGGGGTGAATGGGGAGGGTTGGCACTTCTTTTAGGACCCCTTCTTCTGTCCCTACTGTGGGACAGAAATCCCAAATATCTGTTGCCACCATTTATTTTAACAGGATTACCATATTGACCCAGGTCAATATGTTTGACCCAGGTCAATCAATATGTTTAAGCTGACCCAGGTTGGGGGGGGGTCAATTTTTTGGCATACATTTTTGACTTATACATGAGTATATATAGTAGCTAAATAATCTCTCTTGACTGCCCCCCTCCCAAACCTGATGAAACTTTATTCACCTATGCTCCAGTTGCTGGCAGAATGGATCTCCTTCTCCCCATGCACCTGATGCCCAATAAAGTAAAGTAGGTTTGGATGCGGGAGGGGAGTTACAATTGTGGCAATAGTGTCAAAATCATGACTAAGTCGAGATCATGAATGCAAAGCAGTTACCTAGATTTACTCATATTCACAATTGATCCTCAGTCACAGTTTTGACACTTTTGCCATGATTGTAACTCCCTGCCTGCCCCATGCAACCTACTTTAACAGGCAACAGCTGCATGGAGAGGGGGAGGTCCGTTCTGCTGGTGATCAGAGCATAAGCGAATGGTGTTTCCATTAGGTTTGGGGGGGGTTGGGCTAGGAGAAGTTACTTAGTTAACTATACTTAATTAAATAGCTGATAAAGGATTCTGGTCCATTTTAAGAGGGGGGTTATAAGATTAAGTTAACTACGGTATTACTAGTGGTGGCAGGTAAACCCTAATGGTGTGTGTGGAGGGAGAAGTGTTTATATTGTGTGCTTATTTGATGGGAAATGTCTGGGAAGTGTATGCATGTGTGTGTGTGCATAATTTATTTTTCGCACCACTTCAGATCTTCCATCTATGGCACGTAAAACTATTCCTTAAGTGTTGAATGTTTGATAGTATTCTAGACAGTACTGTTACAATACCAATTTCTCTGGTAATGCAGTAAAGTGATTATCACAGGAAGAGAGACAAAAGCTTCTTCCCACTGAGCCCACAGGGTACATGGCCTCGATTTGGGTTACCCACAGAGTTATGGGAGTCAGCTGGGCTGATCTTGACTAAGGTACAGTAGCTTAAATGAGTTTGGCTCCTAAGATATTTTAACTTCAAGAAAGTTAAGGGAAGGAAATGGCACTTTTCCTGTCCCCACTTAGGCTCCCTGCCCCCTGTCATGTTTGTCCCCAAATGATTCTGGATGTTGGAGTGGGATCATTCTGAACATTGCTCATGGTGGGTGGATATTATGGTATGGGGCATGAGGAGGAGGGAGAATCGTCCAAATTCAGGCTTAAATTCTCAGGTGAGTTAATGTAAGGAAGTTCACAGAAGGTAAGTTTCTGGCCTCTTTCCTCCTCCCGGCCTAACAGTCCTTGTGTCCCTCTCCCCTCTACATGGTTCATGAGGTTGCACAGGATCTCTGCAGAGGCTTTTCAGGGACCACATCATGCAGGGTGGCAAGGAACTCTTTTTCTTCTTTGTGGTCTCTGTGCCTCTCACATACATATGGGATCTTCGCGCGTGCGGAGATCAGTCACAGAGTGATCTGCACATGCGTGAAGATTCTATATGTGTGTGAGGGTACATATGACCACTCGAAGAACTACAGTTACAGGTAAGCAACCTGTCCTTCTGTAGGCTTCCTAAATTTAACTTATCTTGGGATCCAAATTACTTCTATTTGCTTGAAGAAAGAGCATCAGAAATCTAGAACAAACTATATAGCCGCTCTCACTCTCAGTCCATATTAAAGTAATTATAATACTTGATTCTTGTATTGCACTTTTCCTAATTGCTCAAAGAGCTTCACCATACCTCAGTAGTCATTTTTAAAGATCCTTTAAAATGGACTTAAAGAACAGTTTGAAGCCATCAGAGCACTTGTACTTAAAGGATTTCATTGTGAGTGCTAATTGGATAGGAGGCCACCTAGGTATTATATGCAAACTACTCAAAGCTCCTTAAAAGAACCTCAGAAGAAATAGTGTGAGAAACAATATTTGTAGACTATCAGTATTCCTATAGATGCCAACTAATACATTTTATCATTCTTATTTTGTCACAAGGCCAAATTTTAATGATCATTTTGAATGCATTTTTTTAAAAAAAGAAGTCTCTTTGGGAGATTGAGGAAGGCAGTTAGAAGAACTTTGTTATTAAAACAAAGTTATTGACTTTTATAGTCTTTGAATATCTCTGCCTTGGCAAACCTCTTCCTGTATTTGGAAATCAGTTTTCTTGTAAAGATACCACAGATGCCTTATTACTTCCTATCAAATACAGAAACAAGTGGTGCTCAGATGTTTTGCCATACTGAGTTTGGGTTTTATTACTATCATGGCAAAAGCAATATTTGGGAACAGAATAGACGATTGCTAATAGTTTAAAAAGAAAATGCAAAACCCATTCATTTATTAAGAAAAATGCACAATACAGTCACTTAGTATCATGATTTGTAATCCTAGGTTTTGTTGAGGAAAAGTTTTCTGTTTTCCTGGGCTAATGTCTAAATGTCCTAGGATGCGTCCACACTACACAAATAGTCCAGTATGACATTGGATTCTTTGCCATGGCTCCTTCCTATGGAATCCTGAGATTTGTAGTTTGGTGAGGCACTAAGACTCTTTGGCAGCGAGGGCTAAAGTCCTTGTAAAAAGAAAAAAAAAATCCCAAGATTCAATAAGAAGGAGCCATGGCAAATAATCCAGTTTCGAACTGGATTATTTGTTTAGTGTGGATTAGGCCCTAGTTTTGTAGGGGAAGGGTCATGCTAAGCATTGAAAGGTATGCACTTTTTAAAGTAATTGGTTAATTTAACATAACTTTTGTGTACAATCCTGCAGTCAAGCAAGTTGCAGAGAGGCTTCAACATGAAAGGACCCAGCTGCCCCAGTGCAAGTCAGATTGCACAGAAGAGCTGATAAACAGGATGTGAGGGTTTCTGGCAGGATTGGGGAGTCTTTTGTCCTCCAGATGTTTTGTGTTTTAGCTTCCACAATTCCTTACTCTTAGCTAGTCTAGCTTGCACTTTGGAAAGTTGAAATTCAAAATATTCGGACTGCTAAAGATTCCCTCACCCTGCTGTAAGAGGACCACTGCTGACCATGCAGACAGTTTGCTGAGCTAAACACCCGTGGTGTGTCCTTCCAGTTGCTGACAGGTTTTTTTAAAAAACACCAGTAGTCTGAGGCTGCATCTACACTGCAGCAATAATCCAGTTTGATGGTGTTTTAACTGCCATGGTTCAATGCTATGGAATTCTAGTTTTGTGACATATTTAGCCTTCTCTGTCAGAGCGCTCTGACTACAGATCCCAGGGTCCCATAGCATTGGCCCAATGGCAGCTAAAACAGTGTCAAACTGGATTATTTCTGCAGTGTGTCAGCAGCGTGAGTGTTCTGTACCCTGAAAGGTTAATGAGGGTGCTCTTACTGGTGGCCAGCCTTATATTAGTTTCAGTGAGACCAGCCTGTGAAATGTTCATGTGCCAAAAACAAAAATGGCAAAGTATTTTTATTTTGCCGTGCCCCAAGTATCATCAAATTAGCATCGAAGATCTAGATGCCAATAAGTAGGGAGTGGGAGTAGAATTGTTGCTGTAAAGCACAATTTCTAGTGTTTTCCAGTTACAGAGCAGCCAAATTGCTGTTTTTGAGGCATGAGAAATTTATGTGTGATTGCAAATCCTGATTTGCTCTTACCAAGGCTTTACTTATGTTTGCAAGGATTAAGAGAAGGAGGTTTTTCTGTCATATTTCATCCTGCTGTTCCTGTAACATTGCAAGTTTTTCTACTTTTTGGTCAAAAATAAACAATACCTTAGCGTAGCTTACGTTACGCTACCCCACTCTACCCTACCCCACAATTTCATTGTAGAGCCATATCTTTTTTAGTAGAATATCCTTTGACAGAGCCAGGAATAATGGCTGGCATTCTGCTGTGGTGTTACTAAGGTCAGTGTCACACACACACACCAACGGTGTCACCTGGTGCATTTTGGCCTTTCTGCACCCCCCTAGTCCCACCACTGGCATTCTGTATTGCAGATACAGGTTTGTAACTTAGGTTTCTGACACACTACAGAAATAATGCAGTTTGACACTGCTTTAACTATCATGGCTTCATCCTATGGAATCCTGAGATTTGCAGTTTGTTGTGGCACCAGAGCTCTCTGACAGAGAAGGCTAAATAGCTCACAAAACTACAGATTCCCAGAATTCCACAGCATTGAGCCATGGCAGTTAAAGTGACGTCAAACTGCCCTATTTCTGCTGTTTATCAGCAGCACTAGAGTTACGGATCTGTAACTGCTCTGTATTCACTAATACTATGTGGTCACAATTGCACCACTAGTGCCATGATCTTAAATGCCCTCCCAAACCTACCTTAACAGCCAGCAGGGACATCAAGAAATGGAGATCTGTGCAGTTGGTGACTGTGGTACAGGAGGAGGCCAGCAAGCAAGGCTGCAGTAATCAAAAGTAGGAGCCTGCCACACTTCCTTGCTGGCAGGACGGCAATGGAATTGCCATCCTCCTGCACCCTGACTGCCAGCTGAACAGACCGCCATCTGTTTGTGTGGCTGCTGCCTGGCAAAGTAGGTTGGGGGAGTGCCACGCCAGAAGATATTACTTAGTTATGCATTCATAGCTAAGTAAGTGGTGAAGAATATGGGCCAAGGTCTTGGAAGAAAAAGGCAGGTTTCGTGTCATAAGAACTGGATTCAAAAGTGTATTTCTGTGTTTGGAAGGTGGCTTCTCAGGGAGAGGCTGTTTCACATCTCATGAGAGAACATTGTGAGGAAAAAAATGGGAAAATAATTTCTCATTCTGTGTTGGTGGGGGAAATGTATAATTTTAAAGGTGCTCTTCCTTTGCACAGCAGCTCACTCAGCCTTCTGCATAAGCAGACACAAGAGAATTGTAGGAATTACTTACTACAGCATTGCATAAACTCTTCTGTACATATTTGAAGACCAGCAATGTCAAACATTTCCTTCTTCTACTGTTTCTTTTGCTCAAACTATCTATACCATCTAGTCAATGATGCCACTTAAGGCTAGGCTCCTGGATACCGATCTGATGCCCCCTAGCCTCCAAAAGCAGTTGCTATGTCTCCTTCCTCCTTCCTTCCTTCCTTCCTCAAACAGAAGTCATGTCAAGGTGGGCTAGGGTTGTGAGTGCTGGAGGAAGAAAAGCAGGGGCAGAATAAGGACTGGTGGGAAGATAAGGGAGACAGAGGGACCACAAAGCCATCATGTCCAGTGCTCCCACAATCCTGTAAGCACCACTGAATATACTTGAAATTTATTCAGTGACTAGTGTATGTCCAGGCAACAGTGGTTATTGTGGTTTCCTGACACATTATATGTGTGATCCATCAAATTCCAAACTGCATCTTTGCCTGTACCTCATAAAAAGGGGAGTATGCCCTAAGACAAAACAGAACAGGAAGCAGCTGGCAAATAATACCCCTTCAAAGAAGACAAATTGATAGAAAAGGGGAAATGCTGTTAAGCCTGGAAGGACATAATAACAGGTTCGGGTGGCATGCATATCTTTGCTATGAGAAAGATAAAGTAAATAAGGAATTTAATAATCACTTTGTGAGACGATCTCTTCTGCAAATATGGAAGAAAATAAAAAAGAGGTTTTATATTAAATTGCCACCATGGACATCACCGCAAGAAGCCTTTCAAACAAAATGGAAATCTACTGCAGAGTGGTTAAGATATAAGGACATAACAAAGATAAACGAAGAAGGAAAGTTTCTTATGAAAGCTAGAGAAGAACTTGAATTAACATATAAGATTAATTGGTTCAGCTATTATCAATTAAAAGCTAGATTTACAGAAGACGACAGGTTGGGAAATATAGAAACGGATGAGAATGAATTAGACAGAATACTGTGGTCAGGGAAAAAGAAGATGATGGGTAAACTGTATAGGTTGCTATTGAAAAGGGAATTAGAAGTAGAAATAATTAAAGACTATATGCTCAAATGGGCAACAGACATAGGCCATCCAATAGATCTTGAAGCGTGGGAAAAAGCAAGGAGCAGAACAAATAAATTTACTATGTGTCAGAAATTAAAAGAGAACTACATGAAAATAACACATAGGTGGTATTATACACCGACCAGAATAAACAAAATTAACAATGAGATCAGTAATAGATGCTGGAAATGCCAAAACAATGTGGGTACGCTGATTCATATGTGGTGGTCTTGTAAGGTCATTAAAATTTTTTGGGTTAAGGTACATAAATTCTTAGAAGACATATTCCAGATTCAATTTGAGGCAAAACCTGAACTATTTTTGTTAAATATGACTAATGTTCTTAACAAGGAAGATGAAATAAGAAATTGGAGGATTATTCTCTATCTAATAACTGCAGCACGATTAACAATAGCTCAGGCATGGAAATCTACTAAACCACCGATGATAGAGGAATGGTTGGAAAAAGCAAATGAAATGTTAGAATTAGATATATTGACAGGCAAGATACACAATTTACCAAAAAGGAAATCTCTAAATAAATGGTTGGCGGTAATACGACAATGGGAGAAAAGGGATATGATATATGACAAAGAGCATCTTTTATTAATGATATAAAGATGTACAACAATGGTTTAATTCTGTATATATATGTTATCTATGTATATGTATATAGATGCATAGACTAAAGAGATAGAGAGAGTGAACAGACAAAAGGATTAAAAGAAGAAAGATCAGAGAGAGCGGCAGGAAACAGAAGACAAAAGATTATCGGAAGTAAAGGATCATCAGAACAAAAGTTTTTTTTTTTTTGTCTCAACAACACCAGTACTAAGGAAGTCATAGACGTTGCGACTCTAGGTTTTTTTTTTCTTTATTTTTTTATGTGGATTCGGTATAACAAATCATGAACTGTAAAAGTTACAGAATGATAAATTTTGTTGTTATATATCTGACTTTGTAATATTTGAATAGCTGCATAATAAAAAGAAAAAAGAAAAAGAAAAGGGAAAATGCAAACCACTAATGAACATGGCAGGAATACAACCCCTTTCAAGAAACAAAAAAAAGGAAAGGAAAGGAAATTGCCTTTCAGGTGCATCATTCCATAGTTGTAAACAGTTCCACCTCACATTTTCATAAGTGGTACCAGCCTTAATCCCAAGTTTGTGGCAATAAAAGATAACTAATATTCATACCCGAGCCATCATTGTGTAGTGTGGATTGCATGCTGGACTAGGACTCTGGGCGACTAGGGTTTGAATCCCTGCTGGGCCTTGGAAACCCGCTGGCTGACCTTAGGCAAATCACACTCTCTCAGACTCAGAGGAAAGAAATAGCAAGCCTCCTGTGAAGAAATCTTGTCAAAAAAACCACCCCACATGATGTTTGCCTTAGGGTCACCATATGCTGGAAGCAACTTGAAGGCATACAACAACTACAGCATCTATGCCGCATTAATATATTGCTCATAGCACAGGCATTCCTATTGGTTTTCTAAGGATGAACCCTTTCTTGCTGGAAGATTGGCTTCGTATTGTTTACTCACCTTTTTGACAGTATTTGAGGGGAGCTTTTTGGGATATAATTATAAGCAAGCAAAAAAAAAAAAGCTGGTTGACTGCTCTGGCCTACTTAAAATGAACATGAAGCAGTTTAACACCACCACTTGCTTGTGGGTTTTTTGAAAACGTCTGTTGTGTAGAGATAAATCAGTAACTGTTTCTGTTTGGGATGTCTGAGATTTTTTCCCTCCTTGGGCTATTAAAATAGGATATAAACAGCTATGTAATATAGATGCTGTATGCAAATGCACATATGGGCATGAGGAAGCGCCTGAATAGCCTTATTCTTTATCTTAAGCCATGCAGGTTCGTGAGACTTAGCTTTCCCCCACTACATGGGAAATGTGCTGATTCAAACTGAAGTTTTTGGACTGAAACTTCCACCAGCCCTAGACAGTTTTGAGAAGCCATTTGAGTTCCAGATCAACAATATCTGGAAGGCCAAATGATTCCTGTACTGCAAATTGTAAGAATATGTGGTTGGAGAGTGGCCCTGTTGAAATAAGTGGGAAATAAACCAGGATCCAAAGAAGTTACTTTTGCATGCCCATGGGAATGTTGGGTTTGCTTTTCCTTGGACAGCAGCTTCTTCCTTATCCCTTCTCTCATGATGCATTACTGCAGCTGACGTTACTGCAGTTGAATTGCTGCAGTTGAAATTTGAAATTGGGCGGGGGGTATTCTTTTAAAAGGAGACAATTGCATTGTAAGCATCAAAAGAGGAAACCCTTTACGAGACTTGGCTCTCATTTTTATTACAAAAAGATATTTCTTGCAGTCTTGAGTAAGTACCAGTTGCCCCAGTGAGCTGTTTTCAGTTTCCTTTGTGTATTTAGATTTCAGACAGTATTCTCCTCTGCAATAAAGTGAATGCTTATCTTATGTAAGATTGTTCATTTTTTCTTTTTCTTTTTGTCCTAACTTGGACTATGAGGTCATGGAGGAGGATGCTACCCTCTTGCATTTGGTTTATTTGTTTTAGTCAACATTAAAATATAGCATTTCTTCAGAAGATGCCAGTATCTTAAAATGTGTTACTTGTTTACTTCAAGAATTTTGGGTGCTGAGTAAATTGAGTGTATTGTTTCCAGATTTTCAAAAGAACAATAAGGGACACTCAGAATGCATGGCATGCAGGGTACACAATCAGAAAGTAGCTATTAACAAGTTTATGATCTGCCTAATACCAAATGGAAGTATTGACTTCAGTTAACTGAGCCACTTGTTTCTCTGTAAAATCAACATATTGTCTGGATTCATAAATTAAATGATGCATACATTTCTCTCTTTATGATGGGCCCACACCCAAAAATATGGGAATTTTTGGCATCTTGTATGGAAAGAAAAACTTACCAAACCTCAAATAGGGGACACCACATTTAACAAGGGACACCTGGCAATCTTAATGGGGTGCCTAAAAACACAGCCAATGGAAAGGGCAAACTTTTTTTTTCCCTGGAAGGAATTGTGTGTACGTAATGTGTCCCCAGGCTAATTTGGAGCTGTCTTAGAGTATTCCTGTAAGTTCCAGTAAGAGGTGCTTTGGATGTTTGCTCAAGCCTACATGAAGAACTCCTGTTATTCTTAAAGGGTTACTTGAAAGACTAGCAAGTTTTTTAAAGCCTATACTGGGTAGGGGGAAGCCCATACCCTTTTCTGACCTGGATAAATACCTGGACAGAAGAGGGGTTTCTGCTGAGCTTCTTTCCACTCCGTCGCCTTGCCAACCCCATCCCCCAAAGCACCTTCACCACTTTATTTCCCTGACTGTGAAAACTTCAGGGTAGTGCTAGTTCCCCCATGGATCAGAATTGACAAGGGTAGTCCTTGGAAAGAGTCCCAGTTGCAGGTGCCATTGTTTCTTCAGTACAGAGGCAGTACGCAGCATGTCAGGATGTCAAAGTGTAAAGGAAGCAGAGAAACATCTCTTCTCACTGCCATCCCTTCTTGCAGACAATCAAAGAGAAGGGGTCGTCTTTCAGGACTTCTGTGGCAAGAATAATTTATTCTTGAGTTTCTCCCAGATAGATTTTGAAATGAACTGCTTCTCTCTGAAGACAGCTCAAGGGAGTTTGCCCATCTCTAGTTTCAAGGGTCTAGTTTAAAACTGTCCCAGGATACTGTGGACTGGAGCTGTGAATCAGACATTAAAAGTATTTCTATTGTGTGTCAGTTTTCTTCCTCTATTTTTCTTTTCTGAATTCTTTTCTGTTCTTTAATCCAGGATATCATAAACACGTTGCTCAGGCAATCTGTTACTTCTGTCCTTATCCCTCAGCTTTTCTGTAGCTTGTAACTTCTCACCCTTTCTGTCTTCAAAATAGGGTTATGAAACATGTGGCCTTATTACACATACAGGATGGAGCAAGATAGAACAAAGCATGTACTCCATGTGGGAATTAGTGGTGCATTAAAGAAGATGTGTTCTAATTGCTGCATGGAGCAGTTGGGATTTTCCTGTGTGTGTGTGTGTGTGTTGCATGTACTCTTCCTCTCTATATCTCTGAGTAAGGATACAGTTATAATGCCTGACTGACATGGATAATTCTAATGCTGGCAGGGAAGGCCGCTCTAATGCCCACTTGAAAGGAGATTACCAAAGAATTGGGGACGTTATGCTGAAGAACATTCAGAGTATGAAGGTATGAATTACGTCGAGCCTTTAAACCCTGCTGTAGGTGGGTGGAAATAGTGCACCCACATGCACACAGGCACGCACATGTGCTGGCTTTCTGTATAAATGCTTATACTGACTAAACAAAAGCAAGCTAATGAGTTTCTGTCCTGTTGGACAGAGTGTCCAAGACATCATAAGGATACTGTTGCTAACATTTAGAGGTCACTGTTCTGCAAGAAAGCATCTTATGCACATGGTGTAAAGTGGGTAGGGGGTACTGTGGCACACAGGCCACACGTGGTCCTTGGGACCCCAGAGTGCATCCCCAAAGCCCCGAGACCCAAATTATTTTAAAAATCACACTGATTTGGGGTGATTTTTCATCTGAGAACCATACAAAAGCACCCCAAAACCAGCTGCACATGTGGCAGTTTATTTTCTACACCCTCCCTTAGCCCCCTCCCCCAACCTCACAGAAGCAATGGCTGAAAATCAGCCAAAGTGGTGGCCTGAAGAGACATTATGTCACTTCTGGCATGCTGGAACACAGTGGTCCAACCTTCAGTAGTTGGGAGGAATGGCCTCTGTCTCCTCTGCAGTTACCCACCCCTGTTGTAAACCCAAGAGCAGAGCTAAGAAAGTTACTTTTAAGATGAGTGGTTGCTCTAGAAGTTAATTTGAACATTAGAACACCATGTGTTGGTTTCTGTAAAGCTCTTGCATATGGTAGAAGTAATGTTTCTCTACCCCATAGATTGGGCAAAATGCACAAAGCATCTTCACATAACAGTCAAAGGTGACAGGACAATGTGTTTGAGCTTCACAGCCTTTGAAAAAGCCAGCAGAATATGAGCCTCACTGGGGGGCCTGTTTTACTATAAACTGCCCCAGTGCCCTGGTTTAAAATGTAGTAAGCAAGTAACATTTCCTTATGGTTGCTTATCTCTCTTTCTCTTTCTCTCCTTCTCTCGCTCAATCTCTAGCACTTGACAATTCATTTGCGGAAGCACAGTGAGGTTCTGGTTGAGTTGGAGAATGGGATCAAAAACTCTCGCAAGCTGGAAGCCTTATGCAGAGATTTTGAGATGCAGAAGGTCTGTTATTTGCCCCTCAATACCTTTCTACTCAGGCCTCTGCACCGACTTATGCACTACAAGCAGATAATGGAAAGGCTCTGTAAACATTACCCACCAAACCATGTGGACTTCAGGGATTCTAGAGGTAAGTGAGTATTGGGGAAGTTTTACCTCAAGTGACAGATCCAAGTCTCTGTAAGTCCAAAACACATGTTGCATGCAGATGTGTGTCACTGAATCCTGACTTCCCCGTGAGTTCCAGAAAGGCTTCACCAGGAGAAGCTAACCTGGACACAGGGTTAAATACCAACAACCCCTGCACTTTCTCCAGTTTAAATGGGATTTGGAAACCACTTGTTCTAGAAGAAATGATCAGTGGAGTTAGAGAGATTGTGTGTGTGTGTGTGTGTGAACATGCAACATGATTGGATCCTTAATAAAAGTGATCCCATACACATCTACTCAGAAGTAAGGCCAATAGTATAGCTGGGGGGGATGAATTCTACCACCTCCGCCCATGAAATTCTTCTTCAGTTCCCAAATTTCTAGCATTGCAGTAATTTAAAACTTCAGTTGAGCATTTAATAACACAGTTTAGGCATCTGAAGAAATGGGGCAGGCAAAGTAACCAAGGGTATATGAACACAATTGAATGTAAGAATTCTTGGTCTGTAAAGTTTTCAGTGTCTCACTCTCAGGGATGCTAGAAATAATAACTGGAGGAAAATTTCATTGGAGGGGCAGAATTCTTATTTGGAGAAGCAATGTCTTCATTTTGCTCCCTCCATAGCTACACCCCTGCAAAATTTCTGTGGGATTTACTTCCAGATAAGATGTCTCCCATAGTCTCCCATTCTACTCCTATTTTGGAAAAAAAATAACTGAACAACCATGCAAAATGAAGACATGCAGATAACTGTGCATGGTAATTTGTGCCTGAGTCCAACAGAATGATGCCTTGAGCATCCTTGGTGCCAGTGGGGGCTCAGTCACATCAATCAAATGGATTCTTTAGGCTCAGCCTCTAGGAAGAGATTTAAAACAGGAACGCACAACAGAAACAAATCATTGTTTGCTTATTAGTTCAAGTTTTCAAGCTCCTTATGTCGGTTCTGGGTGCCAGCCAGAATAACGTAGCTGCAGGTTGACAAAATAGCTGCAATTTGAGATTTTAAATACAGAATAGAAGCGATACATCCAATTTTGAAACAGGCCCAAAATAGTGTGTGTGTATGTGTGTGTGTGTGTGTGTGTGTGTGTGTGTGCACATATGTTAGGAAATGTGTGAACAGTCAGCCCTCCATATCCATGGATTCTGCATCCACAGATTCAACCATGCACAGCTTGAAAATATTCCCCCCCAAAAAATTCCCAAAACTGTTTTTTTTCCCCCATTTTATATAAGGGACACCATTTTACTATGCCATTGCATATAATGGGACTTGAACATCCACAGATTTTGGTACCCATGGGGGTGTCCTGGAACCAAAGCCCAGCAATACCAAGGACCCACTTTACTGTATTTTTTCTATGAAGTGCAGGCCCTCGAGCTAATGATTACATGATAGAAAAGTTAAGATTATATTCCATAACCTTATAACCTGGAGGAAGCATACTTTTCTCAATTCCAAGCATTAACTCTGCTTGAAAACTGTTCTGGACAACAGCATAATGAAAGAGCATGTTTGCTGTACTGCTGTAGAGGAGGCTACAGATGATGGTGGTGATGGTGGTGATTTTATTCATTTCTATGCTGCCTTTTTCTCAGTAATGTAACTCAAGGCAGCTTACAAATTATTAAAACCAGTGGAGATTAAATACGTTCAAAAACACCAGTAATTTAGAAGAAAGGACATGAAGAACAACAAACAGCACACTATTCAAAGCCCATCACAGACAGTTCCTAAAAGCCTGATGGAATAGGAAAGTTTTCACTTGCTGGGCAAAGAAGAACAAAGAGGTGAAGGAAGTCAACCTGATGTTCCTAGGGAGGTTCTGAAGTCTGGGAAGCCACTGAGCCACTGAGAAGGCCCTCTCCCTTGTTCCCAAAAACAAGCTTGAGAAGGTAGTAGGTCAGAGAGAAGGACTTCTCCTGGAGATCTTAGAGATCCAGCAGATTCGTGTAGGGAGATATGGTCTTTCAAATCCTCTGGAGTTGAAGGTGTCCAAATGCCAAAATTATTCACTTTACCACATACGGTTTCCAGTGTTTCAGTTTGGGATACAGACTAAATAATCTGTAGGATATGTCAAACATATAGTGTGCAGCTCAGCTTCTTGTTACTTACACATAAGCATGTCAAAAACCAGTGGTGTCACTAGAGTTGGTGTCACCCACTGTGGTAACTCATGGTGTCGCCCCACGGACCTCCTCCTGTACCAGAGTATACAGAATCCTTAGTTTCAGCTCCAAGAGAAGGTTCTGGAAACTACATTTTCCAGTAATCTCTGCAATCTGTGCATGACTTTGAGGGGCACCAAAACCCTACATGTGGGAGAGAAAGAAGAAGGAAGGATTCTGCACCAGAGATGATGATGATGATGATGATAGTATTATTATTATTATTATTATTATTTTCTGCTGAAACAGTCATTTTTGATGTTATCCCCTCTGATGGTGAGTCTGAACTCCCCTAGTGTTGCCACTGTGGAAAAACAGAATGTAAACATCAGGCAGGGTTGAGAAGATTTAAACCTCTCCCCATCAACTTCTTTTACTCAAAGTTGCCTACAGATCTGTGTTTTTGTTGCTGCTGCTGCTACTACTTTCCCCCACTCCAGGTGTGAAAGGACTTAGGAAAACAAATTACCAGGAATTAGGCTTAACCCTTCCCATGCCCACATGCAATGGTTCCAGTTTGGATCATGGCTTGAGTACTTACTTATGCACAAAAAGGGAAAAGAGGATGAACTGTATGTGAATAATTCAACACAGTAGCTGAGATCCTGTATCGGAAGATGTATATCCAGCACAGAGCTATGATATATTTCCTGATACAGCCCACCCCCTGCAAACCCACCATTTCTATGCTGCCCCCTGCCCCTAACAACCATATCTGTGTAGGTGGGGAGAAGGGAGAGCATCCGAGAAAAGGTGGGTTGGGGGATTTTGGTCATTGTAGCATCTGATTGGAATTCCAACCTCCACAACAACCCCAAAATTGGGTTATGACAATGTAAGTTGGGCTTAATGCCATTGTAATTGACTAAAAAAAAATGCCAAACATTGTGTAGTTTTGCCTGGTGTGCAACCACTGAACCTCATGTTCTATGGCTTTTCCAGCCCCATTCCTCACCTTCTGTCCTACCTACTGAGAGGACAGGACTTCATTTCCCCCATAGCCTAGGTAGACCATAGAAGAAGTGAGCAACATTGGGAAGCCCATCATTTTGTTTGTTTCCTCTACAGTTACATACTCTCTCTGGGCAAAGATATGGCTATTCCTGTAACAGTATTTTGCAGCTGTAAACACTGTGGATTTGTATCCCACTTTGATAGTTTTTTTCTGCCACTGGAACTGAAACACAGAATCTTATGTGTGTAGTTCTTCAAGCATCTGTTAGAGTGGGACCAGTGGAATATCTCTTCAATATAATCAGTCTGCATTTCTTGTTGTCTTTGTTATTGCTTCTTTCACTTCACAGCTGCTCTGGCAGAGATCTCAGAAATGGTGGCTCAGCTTCACAGCAGTATGCTGAAAATGGAAAACTTCCAGAAACTGCATGAACTGAAAAAAGACTTGATAGGCATTGACAATCTAGTGATTCCAGGAAGGGTAAGTGGGGAGAAAAAAATCATCACTCAGGATAACGCACATTCAGTTTAGACAGAGGAAAAAATAGTTTTGTAAATGTATTACTGTCTTTTGTGGGGGAGTTTTAAAAAATTGTGATGCTCTTTGATTAACACAAAATGAAGTGATGAAGTGATATAAACAATAGCTGTTTGAATATAGGTCTGCTAAAATGCCTAATTACCCTGAAGACACCAGTTCCCATCTGATCTTGGAAGCTAAGCATGATAAGCCCTGGTTAGTACTTGGATGGGAGATCATCAATGAATACCAGGTGCTGTAGGCTATATTTCAAAGGAAGGAACTGGCAAAACCACCTCTGAGTATTCCCTGCCTAAGAAAATGCTATGAAATTCAAGGGGTCTCCACAAGTCAACAGGAGACTTGAAGGCACACACAAAGTGCCAGTAGGGTGGTAAACCAAATGGTGCTCAAACTTGTGCTCAAATTACAAGGATGCCAAGTACACCTGGCCCTTGCACTTTTTTGAGAGCCCCTTTAGCTATTGTTGTTAGAAGGCTGCACAGAAGCTGTGTCTTGATTAAAATCAGAGCTTAGGAAAGATATTTGGGGGGCTACACCTCTCAAAATCCTCTAGGCAACATGGCCACCAGAGCTGTAATCCAAAAAAATATCTTTTCTAGTCTCTAGATAAAAATTAGCAGCTTGTAGCTTTTCATTAAGGGAGTTCCCTTACCTCTTCAGTGATCCAAGTTTCTTAACGGTTTTGCTTTGCATTACTTACTGAGAGTTGATCTACCAGTTCATAAAACAAAAACACCATAGCATACACTTCAAATTCAAGCAACAGACAGCATTCTTGGTGCTCCGCACCATGGACAAAGAAAATTTTCATAATGATTAAGGCCCAACTAGAACCCTCTCTCCAGTATGCCAGTTTTGCCAGAGCTGGGCATGTGGGACATGTGATCTCCTGAAATGTTATTTCCAGTTTGTGTATTTCAGTGGTAAAACCATGGAAGTATCATCTTCTCATTCCCAAAAAGGGCCTGCAAGGCTGTTCCAGCAGTTTAAGATCTTACAACACCAAAGAGCATTAAAATGAGCTAAGATAAAACAGCTGATGAATTAGTTTGCTACATGAAAGTTTGAAATACATTAAGGGTTTGGTGAAACAGAAATCTTAGTTACCTGCTGACAGCACAGAAAATGCCCATCCAACTTCCCTTGGCAATGAGTTCCACATTTGGGGAGCTGCTACCAAAGAGGTCCTTTCTTATGACCTTCCAAGCTGTACCTCCTTTGATGACAGAGTACAGAGCAAAGTTTCAGAAGATAGGTATAAGCAACAAGCAGGCTCATGCAGAGTGAGATGGTCCAATCTATTTATTGTTAGTAGTCAACAAGTTTAATAAATTGGAAGCCAGTGCAAATTGAACAGGAAGTGTAGAAAAGTAGACACCCCTCATTTTTTCTGAAGACAATCTTCTGCCTTAGCTGTAGTGGTTTTCAAGCATTTTTCAAAGGTAACCCCACAGTCCATTGCAATAATCTGAACTGGATGTGACTGTGGCATGTAACTGTAGCTGCTTCTGCAGGAAGGGGTGCACGAGACATGTGTACTGAAGCTAGACATATCAGCTGCCTGGGCCTCACAGAGCAATGCTGGGTTCCAGGAGGAATGTGCCATCCTAACGAGAACAGCTTGTGCTTCCAAACTCCACACCAATATTAGTTGTGGGGAATGCTTCCATCTTGTCTGGATTAATCATAGAATCATAGAATTGTAGAGTTGGAAGAGACCATGAGGGCCATCCAGTCCAACCCCCTGCCATGCAGGAAATCACAATCAAAGCATCCCCGAGAGATGGCAATCCAGCCTCTGTTTAAAGACCTCCAAGGAAGGAGACCCCACCACGCTCCGAGGGAGTGTGTTCCACTGCTGAACAGCTCTTACTGTCAAAAACTCCTAATGTTGTGGTGGAATCTCTGTTCCTGGAGCTTGCATCCATTGCTCCATGTTCCAGTCTCTGGAGCAGCAGAAAACAAGCCTGCTCCATCCTCAACGTGACACCCCTTCAAATACTTAAACAGAGCTATCATATCACCTCTTAACCGTCTTTTTTCCAGGCTAAACATACCCAGCTCCCTCCTCATAAGGCATGGTTTCCAGACCTTTCACCATTTTAGTTGCCCTTTTGTGGACATGCTCCAATTTGTCAATATCCTTTTTGAATTGTGGTGCCCAGAACTGGACACAGTATTCTAGGTGAGGTCTGACCAAGGCAGAATAAAGCGGCACTATTACTTCCCTTGATCTAGAGACTATACTTCTATTGATACAGCCCAAAATTGCATTGGCCTTTTTAGCTGCCGCATCACACTGTTGACTCATGTTCAACTTGTGGTCTACTAGGACTCCTAGATCCCTTTCGCACGTAGTCTCATTCAGCCAGGTCTCTCCCATCCTATATCTATGCATTTCATTTTTCCGTCCTAAGTGCAGTACCTTACATTTCTCTGTATTGAATTTCATTTTGTTAGCTTTTTTTCAGCTTGTTAGCCATTTGCTGCAACCAGACATTGATTTAATACTTCCACAGCCTCCTGAGATTCAGAGAGAGGGTAGAAAAGGTTGAGTGGCATTGGTGGCATTCAACCCGAAATCCCTGGTTGCCATCTCCCACTAGTTTCATGTAAACACCATGAAGGAAAGAATAGAGCCTAAGGGACTCCCACTGTCAAGAGATCTAACAAATTCCCATGCACCATCTGTTAGGATTGCTGTATGGAACTGTAAAATGTGCTCCTGTCCCTGTAACAGCTTAGGCACCCCAGAAAAATACCTTAAGGTGAGAGCATCAAAAGACCACTAAGAGATATAGGAAAACCAACAGGAATTTAGTCTCCCTGTCTGGGTCCTGGCATATGATGTCCACCAAGGTTGTTTGAACCCAGACTGAAAAAATCAGTTTCACCCACTAATGCCCAAAATTGCTGTGTAGTCTTTTATTCAAAAAAAGATAGATTAACGACAGGCCAATAACTATGAAGGAAAAAATGTCATATATAAATGTTATATTTATGTAACTTTTCTGACATGTAGACAGACCATTTAATCTTACTTCTGTTCTCCTTCAACCAAAATATTTCTTCAGACAAATGAAAACAGCCTGGTAGAGTTAAATTACGCTCCTATGCTCTTATCTTTCTCTTTCTACACGTGGCTTTTATTAACTGAAATTTATATGTAAGATTGATTTTTCTTCAGGAAGCCATGAACATCACTTTGAAATAAGCCTTAAGCCTACATCCCTTAATTTACATTTCGGCTGGTGTAGGTTTTCTCTTGCTGCTGCTCTCTGCCCTGAAGCAAAGGGAAGCAACACATCATGTATTGCAAAACCACTCACCTCAACTATAATTGCATGGGACAATAAAGAGGAGATACATTCAGGACATTCCAGACCTTTAGCAAACCTGAAACAAAAAAGACAGAGAGTTTTCTCTGATACAATGACAGTCTTAATAAGAACTATAGTAATGCAAAGAGAATACTTCTTACTCTGTAAAATTCGTCAACCACATTTCTGTTTCCATTTTATTTCTGTTTCTTTGTTTCTACCTTGCATGGTGTAACTAATCTTTGCTTGTGCTCAGTCTTTACCATCTACCTAGGAAGCCAGCAGCTGGGCCTTCTCCATTTGAAGGTACCTTCTTTTGGCATTACAGTGTCTCCAACATCTGTCAAGCCACTAGCTTTGTCCTCCAGAAATTATACAGGATCTGCCTCTGTACAAACAGCTCCAGAACATTCTAGACCTAGCAAGGGGACTAGCATTCAGATGCCTTTCTTGAGGTGGGATTGGTACCTGTCTGTCCATGCCTCAGTTCTCATCTGGGACCCATCCACACTACACAGTGATACTACTATTATTCCACTGTAACTGGCCTGGCTGCATCCTAGGGAATCTTGGGATTTGTAGTTTATGAGACACTGGAACTCTCTGGCTGAGAATTCTAAATGCCTCTCCCTAAGCTGCAAATGCCAGATTCCATGGGATGTTGCCATAGCAATTGAAGTGGCATCATAGTGCTACAATTGTGTAGTGTGAATAGGTACCTGATCTCCAGAAAAGCAGCAATTCTGAGAGTGTGTCAGTAACAAGTCAATAAATGACAGCCTTGACATTTTTAAAAATCATCTTAGTACTCATAGTTATCTACCTAAGAGCAGATCTTACTTTTTTGGACACCTACTTCCAGGATCCCCAAATCATGCTGGCAGGGGGATTTAAAGAGCTGTCATTCAAAACATAACTTTTCAGAGGTCTGCCTAAGACTTAGGTGATAGGATTGTTATCAATGCAGTTGATGACTGGCTACATCTTTTTCTTCAGTTACTGTAGGGATTTTTTTTTAGTCTATTAAATGTACGAATTCTCTGTCCTTTTTCATGTTTGCATTCCAGCTTGGATGATTGCAATAAGAGACTGATCCAGACCTTTTTCTTAAATTGCGGGATGGGGTAGGATGGAAATATTGAATGTAGCCCAGTCCTTTGCATGTATACTCAAAAGCAAATCAGGTGGAGTTCAAAAGAACATCCTCCTAAACCAGTGTACATAATAAGATTGAAGATTTTGGTCATTCTGTTTAAAAGGGGTTTGAGGGGGGCATGTAACAGAACACTGGATCCCTGTAGCTCCCTTTATGTTGCTAATGCATGAAAGTGCACCACGGCTACAAAGTGGCTGTGAGGCCACAATACTGAGGCCCTTCCCCAAGCATCTACAGACATCTGCCCATCAGTTTCACCTATACAGATGTCTACATTCAACAAATGGACCTTGGGAGGGTTGATTTAAGCTGTGGTATATGGGGGCTGAGTGGTACAGAGTGTCCCTTTATATGTCTAGAGCCCCTTCCTGCACTTAACACATGAAGCAGGGTTGTTTCTTAAATAATGTGTCCTGCCCTGTTTGAAAAGAGTCCCAAAGACAAGCAAAGAAAACGAGAAAGACTGTATTTTCTTATTACTGTTGGCTGACCTGGACAGGTAGCCATTTTAAATGGATCTATATGAACCCAATTCATTATCATAAACTGCACATGAGACTTTCTCTTTGCTTCAGTAGTTTCAGTAGTAAATTGAACCCAGAGAACACAGTGAAACAAAAACAGTGAAATGGTCAAACTTTTCTTTTCAACAAAGACAATTTCACAGCACCCTATATTTTCAGGGTAATTAACACACAAAGTTAGATTCCCAGTTACCATTAGTGTTAAACCCAAATGGATTCTGTATCTACTAGACAAAGAGAAGAAATGTTGGAGAGGGAGGAAATTCTGTATTGATTGTTGCCAAGATCTGTTGCTGGTGGGTGGGTTGTAATCCACTTTCAGTTTTATAAAAAGGAGAAAGGGGAGGCAGGAAAAGAAGGAAGGTAGTACATTCCTTCTTTTTTTTCCTACCTGTTTCCCTACCTTCCTCCTTTTTTATGCTGCAAGAGCCTAACAGCTACATGGCTACTTCTTTGAAAACTACTACAATGGAAGGTCTTGATTTTATGTCCACTCTTCACACAGCTGCTTCAGGTTGCCCGGGAGCCATCCAGATGTTGTCTCGTATTCCTTAATGAGTTCTGGCACCAGAAGAGATCCCATATGGCATGGCTGTAAAACTAATAATGATACACACACACACACACACACACTTAACAGATCCACTGGCCAATTTATTGATGGATTCACCAGCCTGAATCAGCATGGGAGGCAGAGATATCTCCCATCACCCAAATAGTATGAAATGTCTGCATCCTGAGGTATCATTGACAATGCAGTATTTCCTTTTTCACTTCCTGTCTCTCTGCTGCTAGAAGCAACATGTGGAAGCACTTGCGCTGTCACTGGTTGCTTTGAAGCTGAGCCAGTTGTGCTTATCACAACACTGAGCTGGGATTTGTTCAGCAAGATCTTTCAGTGTAGCTTCTTCCCAACTAACATATTGCCATTCTCTCCTGGAGTTAGAGAAGGAATTAAGCAATACTTTGTTCCCCTCTGACTTAAGTTGTTTTTTCCCCCCAGTGATGTTGCATGATCACTGGGGAAAAAAACAACTTCCTGGTCTCTATTTATTGCCTGTAACCATCTGTATTATTTTTAATTACATCCTGGTTTTTAATGTGTGCATCCCCCCCCTTCCTCAATTTCTGGGGTCATAATGTGCAGCTCTACATGCCACTTCATTGGTCTGTAAACTCCTGTTGCTCTTCCCTGAGTACATCTTAACTTCAATTGTAAAATTTTGCACAACTACGAAGCTTGAAGTCTCCTTGATTTAATACTCTGGCCAAGATCATACATAGGTTCAGCATAGTGTTAACATGTGCCAGTGGATTTACATTACACAACCCCTATATTGAATACCAATGTAGTGCAATATATGTGGATAAATGATCAAGGGGCATGGCTAACAACCCATTGTGGAATTGCAATGCACAATGTTCACAGGCAATGCACAGAGACAGTATGAATTCATATGCTCTTCAGTGTATTTTAATGTTCTGCCACACATGCAATGACCTCAAATGCACAACTCCATTTATGGTACCATCTGCTAGATATGACCATTGCACTCTGCACACATAGCAAATTCCATACACATGCATATGTCACTAAGAAAATGTTACCTATAGTCTGCTATGCCAGACTCCATGGGAAGGAATCATGGGGCCCTACAGATGTTGTTGGCACTGCACCACCCAGCATCAATCCCCATCCATTGTTTCTGATGGCTAGGGCTGGTGGGAGTTGCAGTCCAACAACATCGGCAGAGCTGCATGATTCCCTCCCCCCCTCCATATTGGTTCTCCTCATATATTCATTACATTTTAACTCCACAGTTAGAGCAGCCTTTGCATATGCTTCCCAGGTAGCTTACCACATGAGCCCTTCAGTGGATGGATGGCTTCATGTGCTTTCAGCTGTAGAATACTGTGTCCAGTTCTGGGCACCACAATTCAAAAAGGTTATTGACAAATTGGAGCGTGTCCAGAGAAGGGCAACTAAAATGGTGAAAGGTCTGGAAACCATGCCTTATGAGGAGAGACTTAGGGAGCTGGGTATGCTTAGCCTGGAAAAAAGACGGTTAAGAGGTGATATGATAGCCCTGTTTAAGTATTTGAAGGGATGTCACGCTGAGGATGAAGCAGGCTTGTTTTCTGCTGCTCCAGAGACTGGAACACGGAGCAATGGGTGTAAGCTCCAGGAACAGAGATTCCACCTCAACATTAGGAGGAACTTTTTGACAGTCAGAGCTGTTTGGCAGTGGAACACACTCCCTCCAAGTATGGTGGGGTCTCCTTCCTTGGAGGTCTTTAAACAGAGGCTGGATTGCCATCTGTCGGGGATGCTTTGATCAAGATTTCCTGCGTGGCAGGGGGTTGGACTGGATGGCCCTCGTGGTCTCTTCCAACTCTTCAATTCTATGATTCTATGATATTTTATGCCCACAAAGAAAAAGAGAGACTGTTAATGTGAGAAACAGTAACTGTGCTATGCTTTCTTGCTCTTGCTTATGTAAATAACCAGAGCTTGGAACATGTTCTCTTAAAACAACAATTTCCAGAATCACACTACTTCCACCTGTATGGGCAGCCAGTGGGAATTCTGCAAGTTGTAGTCCAAAAAAGTAACTTTTCCAAACTCTGAATAAAGGAAAAGAAGGATACTGCACTACAAGATGCATTGATTAAATTAAGGAAACCATGGCTCTGGGTTCACAAGACCTGACCAGGACAGTTGATAACCAGGATTCTTGGAGATTTCTCCTTCATAAGTCAAATTTGACTTGACAGCAAGGAACAACAACACATTGCACACACCAGTTTCTTAGTCACACCTCCCTAGTCTTCTTCCATTGAAACTTAGTACATTACTGAAGGAATATTTCAAGATAGTGACCCAAGGAATGGCTTATCAATGGTGTTTTATTTATATGATAAATGCTAGTAAACAAATATCTATGAAGGATCACTTGCTCACCATTGCTGATCTCCATTTCTGGGGTAAAAGTTTAACCCAGCTGGGTCATCAACCATGTGAATTGAGTTGACATTCTAACACATTTCCTAGATTGACTTGCAGTGTGCATGGAGGTTCTGCAACTGCAACACAGGAGTTTCTCTGTGTAAGTCAGTGTCCAAGTGTTCACTGAAGACACAGTGTTCAAAATCCACAGCCATGGCATTTTATGATACTATAAGTAACCCAAACGTACTTTTCCCCAGAGAAATCTCAACACTAATAGTAAAAGAAGCTTAATGATGAGGTTAGTTGTAAAATAGTTTACAGCTGACTTGCTCTTGCAGGGTCAAAAGGCCAAGATCCAAATAACTAGTTGGATGAGTTATAAAGCTTGTGAGCTCATAGCAGAGGTGGCTAACTTGTGACCTTCAAAATACTGTTGGACTACAACTCCCAAGTCCTAGCCAGTATAGCTAATGGTGAGAAATCATGGGAGATACATTTTGATAGCATCTAGAAGACCACAGTTGCCCATCCTGACTTATAGACTTGTTATCATCATGCTGCTTGCTACATAGCAAACTGCTTTTGAAGTGGGAGGGCTGTTCCAAAAGCTGTTTATGATAGGGAATGATAGCTAGTTTTGCAAAGGTGAAATACCCACTATTCTACTGGGACTGAGCCAGATCAGGGTTGATACCACAAAACCTATAGACCTAGGGATGGAGGCATCAGAGAATTCAATCCACCATATTGGGAAGGATGTCCCCATCCATTATGTAGTCTTTCCCAGGTACTTCATGGCAGAAGTGTGTGAGACAAAGGGCGTACATAGCACTCCTTATAAAATAAAACTAGGACTCATTCCATAGGATTGACTCCTTAAAAAAAAAGAAGAAGCTAGGAATCATTTTATCAGAACATGTCCCTTGATAAGACAGACAGTGTGGAATAGGGATTAACAAATTGAACTAAGATTTGGGAGACCCAGGTTCAAATATGAAACTCACTAGGTTAACATGGGCCACTCACTCTCTTCCTCAGTCTGTCCCATAGAGTTGTTGTGAGGATAAAGTGGGGAAGTGGCAATCCAAGGTTATCCAACCTTGAGTTCATTAGAGGAAAGGTGGGGTATACATGTAACTAACAAACAAACCTAAATAGATAATATACTTGAAATTTGTCTATTACAAAGGGGTGTGTGTGTATACACATACATCCATATGTGCAGTTGTTACTAG
This sequence comes from Gambelia wislizenii, assembly GCA_030847615.1. Taxonomy (NCBI): domain Eukaryota; kingdom Metazoa; phylum Chordata; class Lepidosauria; order Squamata; family Crotaphytidae; genus Gambelia; species Gambelia wislizenii. The sequence continues at coordinate 217,541,205 of JAUMIR010000003.1, forward strand.
AAAGTGTATATTCCTTTTCTCTCAATGGCTTCTTGAAATGAAGTAAAATGTTATTGACTGTTATAAAAAATACTAAGGCTCTTGTTCTAGAGCTTGATGGAGCAGTGTCAGGGAGCTTCCTATGGCCTGTGTTCCTCCAAGGAGCAGGCTTGCTTCCCACACTAGGAGAAACCCTCCTAGAACCTGAGACAACACTATTGTGGGGAAACACTGTACAAGAGTCTTCTTGTTTGATTTTTGGAGTTCTGACACTGCAGGAGTGGTATGGGAAAGATGGGCTTTGCTGTGGCTTCCTCACTGCAAAATTAACCACAGAAGAAGCCCTTAGTGAACCAATATGCAAAAGTGGATTAACAGATATCACTTGGAGGTAGATGAATTATGGGAACAGCCAGGCATAACACAATTAAATCAGTCCTGCAGCATTAATTACTCCCATACTCTCAGCCAGATGTTGGACCAGAGCACTGATTATTTGTGTTTTATGTCTCCTCCTACACAGGAATTTATTAGACTGGGTAGCCTTAGTAAGCTATCTGGAAAAGGCTTACAGCAGCGGATGTTCTTCCTGGTAAGTGACAGGAACAACTTGCATTGTGTGTAATTAAATAAATGCCAATTGACAAGGGGAAAGGCATTCATGGAAGGAGTTAGATGTGAGGAGTGAAATAAGCTAAGAAAAGGTGTAATATGCTGTGCTTCTTGAGGGAGAAAAATATGGGCCCAGTCAAATTTAGAACAAACAGTGCCTTTTATTGGATTAACTACAGAATGTGCAAAGCTTAGATCCTCAAGAAGCTAAATTATGCACCCAACATCACATTCTGCCTTTTTTTGCATTTGCAGAATTGTAGAGCATATGTATATGTGATTAAGAGTAAAGATAAGGAAATGTTTCATAGGAGTCAAAATCCTCAACCAAAATAAGTTTTTTCTCACAAGACTCATAGCGAAGCAAAGTGCACTTTGCCTTTGGAAATCTGCAATTTGGTGAGGCCTGTATTACACCTGGAGAAATAAAATACCCAGAAAACTGTACATTCATTTTAAAAATGCAGTTGGCTAAAATGTGTACAATTGAAAATGCATACAAAACACTGTTCCATACAAAATTTATTTATATGGAAAATACGGATAAATTTCCAGACAGAAAAAAAATCTCATAGTCCAATACAAAGAAAGATGGGAAGAAAATGCACCTCGGATTCAGAGAAATGTAACCAAATCGATACAATTTTTCATATACCTAATTATGAATGAAGATAGCTAAATGATATCACTGGGTCTAAATTAGCTTAAATTACCTTATTGATTGGCAAGGTAACCATATTTAGCATTGTGTAATATTTGAAAACTGGAACCTTCCGCACAGATGTTAACTTCTGAAAATGTATTTTGGCAATTAAATCTGGGAAAGTTACTAGCTCATAGAAATGTTTACTAGCTTGCCTGCTAGCACATGCTTATGGAAATTTATTTATTTATTTATTTATTTAAATGATGATTGCCTAAAGAGAGGAAAGAAAGAACTGACTTACAGAAGATTTGCTGCCTAGTTGCTGCTTGGAAGTGACTATTGGGCTTTGTACAGATGGGCTGTTTACGTCATCTTGGCCCTGTATTTGATCCCTGCAGTCCTAATGATGCAGAGCTCTTGCCCCATTTTGCCCTGCAGTCCTCACGACGCATAGGGCTAAGATGGGGTAAAGCCCAGTAAACTATTATACAATCGGCCCTCTGTATCCACAGATTTGGCATCCACAGATTCCACCATCCATGGCTTGAAAATATTCACACACAAAAATTCCAAGAAGCAAACCTTAATTCCACCCACCCCCCATTTTATATAAGGGACACCATTTTACTATGTTATTGTATACAATGAGACTTCAGCATTCACAGATTTTGATGTGACCCGGCTGGTCACATGCAGAAGGCCTTGCTCACATGCTGCAGGCTGGCTTCATGCCGGCAATAGGGGAGGAATGGGCCATATCCTCAGGCAGAATATGTTGGTGGGGAGCCGGCATATTGTGGCCTGCATAAATGAGGCCATAGGCAACAGTCACCTCACTTACTAATGGTATTTCCAACACACCCAGGCAATATAGTTTATGACATACACCCAGTTTAAAGAATTCACATTAAAAGAATTCATATAATTTATGCTTTTTGGAATCAGGCTCACAATATGACTTGATCGTTGTGCTTCCTTCTCCCTTTCTTCCCCTTTCAAATTCCATTCTGAACCTAACAATTTTGGCATTCAGAACCTAGCAGTTATGCCTTGAATCTGACCACAAGGAACATGATTTGAATTTGCATAGTGCCCTACTCCCCTCACTTGCTCATATTCCCATTCTCATTGCCTACTTTGAGAAAGCTATAGCTTGCCAGGTGGTCTGAATTAAGATCTCCATTGATTGTGCAAAGCATAAGGTATCACTAGGAACACCCTACAATCACCTCAGCTGCCCACCCCAAACTCAAGTTATCAATGCATTGGCATATGATCTGAAGAGGAGAAGCCTGTTGGACATGTGTTTCTCTTTCCCCATGAGCTGCAACCCAGTTGATTGCACAGGGTTTCTACTCATGAGGACGATCGATCACCTGGCTTCCCTTCAGACCTTACTGCAGCATAGGAGAAGAGCCAGCAAGACTAGCACGTGTAGCCACTCTGTTAGTTGTATAGAGAAGAGGGAAGGAAACATGGATAGATCTACTGTTTCTTCTAATATTCTTGCTTTGAGGCAAAGCATGGCATGTCCTAGTATTGGACAAATCCAATTAGTGTTTGGATGTTTTCTCACACTCTTAGTGCTTTCTTGTGATCAGCCCTGTGGAAATTCTGTGCATTCATGTCACTGTGAGTACAGCATAATGTATGAATTGGGCATAAATGGAGGAATTGCTGCAGGGACTGTATGCATGCACAGGTGAATCTAATATACATTGGCTGAGATTCTACATTGCCCAGGATAGCATAAGAATTTTACAAGTGGAATTTCACAACAGTTCCCTAATTACCATCCCCCAGGATTCACAGTTTGGTTGCTATAGACACCCTGAATAGCCATTCCTTGGCTGATGGAGAGTGGGGGCTCAGAGAAGCATCCATCTGTACCCCATAGCAGACTGATGATATATACTTCTGCTGAGATCCACTGAGGTCTCAGCAGATTGTGTCATCAACCTGCATCCAGCTATGCAGCATAGCCAGAAACACCTCTGATTTCCCACCTGCACCTCCCTACCAGGGGGTTATTGCAGCAAAACCACAAGTAATGGTCATTGTAGAGAGTGGAAGAGAATACCACATCCACAACAACCAATAGAAAACATATGCAAGAGTAAGATGGACTAATATTTGTATCATGCCACTAACAGGATGCCTGCCATTGTATCTCATGCAGAATGGTAGGCACACATGTAGGGCTTCAATGCCCAGAGATTGAAAATGCTGGCATTAAATCTAATTCATTGCAATTAATATCAGTTTTCAAATTAATTTGTCACTATTTTAGAGAATATGATAGAAATAATTCATTGCCTTGCTCATTAATAATGAGTTCAGAGCCTGTTAGTTTTAGGGTTTAGAAAACAACAACTATTAATATTACTTTTAAAAGGCCACATACCTCCAAATTAAATTAATGAATGAAAATAACATGACAAATGAATTATTACTCAATCTGTTAAAAGTGTTGTTAAGTGATTCAAATCATTTTTTAAAAATAAAGAAATTATTGCTTTAAAAAAAACCTTAACAAATTAGGGGTAAATGAATTATTGCCAAACTTTGGCTATATTCAGATGTCTAAACCTGTGACACAGCCTTTAAATCTGCTGTACTTATTCTGACCTTTACCTGCAGTTCAATGATGTCTTGCTGTACACAAGCAGAGGCCTAACAGCATCAAACCAATTTAAAGTCCATGGGCAGCTCCCACTCTATGGTATGATGGTAAGTGTGCACAAATTTGAGGCTGGTGATTGGTTACTGTTGCTGCTAGGTTATCTAAAACTGCAAAAAGCTATGGTTAATGTATGCGTATATGAAACATGGATCATTTCACATTTTTGAGAGGCAAGTGAGAAATAAGAATGAGTCAATTAAGTGCGGCATACTGCTCTAGGGCAATAGTTCTCTGCCTATGGCCCTCCAGCTATTTTGGACTTCATTTCCCAGAATCCCTGACTCTTGGCCATGCTAACTGAGCCTTCAGAGCATTGAAGCCCAAAACATCTGGAGAACCACTAGTCTAGGGGACTGAGTGGCTTGAAAAATTAGTGAATCTGGGTTAAATCATTGCCATCCTTTTGATTTGTAGAAATTTACATTGGTGGAAACAGTTGCTCCATTGACTGGGAACCATGTCAAATTAGGACCCTGACAAAGCCTAGAAGTAGATTTTGTTTAGCAAGCTTTTCCTTTGCTTAATATAAAGCTTGCCTTTAGTTTTATATCCACTGCTGAAACCAAATTCCCTGTATTTCTGCCTTGGGGATTACCTGTAAGGCTGCCAATGGTGTCTACTACAATTTTGAGACATATAGACCCATGTTAATTGTCTTTTGAAAAAATCTTTGAATTGTGACTTGGATTAAGATCTAAATGCAGTGTTTCCTGTAGCAACAGCTGTGAATTATGCCATGCAGCTTCGCACTCTCTAATATAGCAAGGAGCCTGACTCTCTGGAATTACCATGTTACCAAGAAGAGTTAATAACTTCAGGACAGCATGGCTCTTAATGGTACTTGCACCAATTCAAAAATTTCCAAGAGGGCTTTGAGTCTAGTTGTTTCCAGGACACAAAGTCTCCTACTGCTGCATTCGTGTTGTGCAAACTGTGCTGCAAGTCCATAGCTTGTATTTCCACAAAGTCTGCTGTTGTTCATGTATCAGGCAATTTCTGTTTCCTACCCCCTTGAAGGTATCTTATCCATTTGTGTCCTCAGATAGAAGAGAGTGAAGAAGAATGGGGGGTTCCTCATTGCTTCACACTGAGAGGTCAACACCAGACTATTGTTATTGCTGCAAGGTGAGTTATTTGGACGGTGTAGTTTGGAGGCATGCTGTCAGAGTTTCCAGAGAATAAAATACTCACAATAGCAGAGGCATGCTGTTTGGTAAGTGGTTGTCCCTACATGCATTTTTAATCTTTCCCCCTCTCCAAAATATGAGAAGTAGGTACAGTGAAGTAAGATGGTGGTGGATTTCTATGCAACTTTGCCTGGAGCGCAGCGCAAGAAAAGAAGCTGAGAACTCAATCCAGCTTCATTGTGAAAAGCTCTTCAAGCTCTTTGTTGCCTGCAATAAAATGAAAATTTCCTTCTTGTTTGCAGTAGCCGCACTGAAATGGACAAGTGGACTGAGGACATACAGATGGTAATTGACTTGGCAGAGAATTGTAATGGTCCAGCTCCTGAATTCCTAGGCAGTAGCCCACCTGACAATAGTAAGTACAGAATGAGGAAAGGATAAAGAATGCAGAAAATAACAATGAAGTGGAATAAAGTGTACCAGTTAACAAACACAATTATTTTTAAAAGAGTTTGAGCTTTCAAAAGTTAGCATTAATGCTAAGCAATTGTCATTACATAATTTTCTAAACCCATTTAAAGGGATTTTAAAAGGCTGAAAATGATATTCCATTCACACACAAAAAAAGCCAAAGTTAAAACACTGAAATTCAATAAAGTGTTAATGGATGCTTTAAAAACAACACAGTGTTAAACAATTAAATAATTAATTATTTAAAATGTTTAACCAGTTAGGAGTATCAAATGAATTTTTAACAAATTATTTCCAAACTCCAAATAAATCTTTCAATTCTACTTCTTAAAAATGGATTGTCAGAACTGACAAACTGATTTTTGCATGTATTTTATTATTATAAAATATATTTTCTTATGTGGCTTGTAATGGCTTTTAGTCAAATACAATAAATAAATACAATAAAAGGTTGACTGACAAAAAAAGAACTGTGGTGTTATATTTGATATTAGTTCAGAAAGAGTTATCATTGAGGGGGATGTTGGCATGTGCAAGATGTGTGGGCAGTGAATCACCAGTTATATTCAGGGATTGTTGATACAAGTCAAAAAAATGTGGATCGCTCTGCAGTAATGGCAATTTGCAGCAGCTGCTATTTGTCTTAATGTTTTTTTTTCCTGGCAGGCATGCAAAGCTATCCACGTTTTCTGTGCAAACAGGCATGCCTGCGAATCAAGATGGTGGCTGCAAGTGAATTACTCGCATTTTTACTTACCTCAATTTGCCACCGCCAGACAGTATTTTTTAAAAAAACATATCCAAGGTACAAAAGAGAGACCTTTCACTTTAACAAAAAAGCAAACCAAAAAAAGTCATTTTATGACCTTAGTGCTCACTCGCTAAGGCGAAAATTCAACATGGCGGATCCGGGTGCTTGCCTCGTTAACAAGCTCTGCCTCCCGCACATGGCCGACTAATCATCTCCTTGCATTGGGAAAGTGAATCAATTTGGTTGCTAGTCCCAACAAGCAGGAATGCACATTCCCCTTGCTGTTTTTCAAAAATTACGGGGAAAGCCGCGAAGGCTTTTCCTGCAGAGCATATGGTGTTTGGGGGCCCCCAAAACACCATATACTATACGGCAAATAGTTGCAAGATCCCATTGGGACAGATCATGTTCTCTTCACATTCTGTGAGGAGTACTTTCGCCATTTAGACAACCCCTCAGTATTAACAATTCCAATACAGTAATCTGCATTTGAAGGTGTTCTTTAGAAAAACACTTTTAATGCTCCAACACAGTGATGTCCAGAATTGTTCATGTTCATACAGGATCTAGTGGGTTTATTAAACAAAATGGGGAAAACAAAGAAATATAGGCCAGGTTGTTTTATAGTTGTTCTTTCATATTCGCCAGGGTTTGGTTCCAGGACTCCCCGTGGATACCAAAATCCGCAAATACTCAAGTCCCATTATATGCAATGGCATAGCAAAATGGTGTCCCTTATATAAGATGGCAAAATCAAAGTTTGCTTTTTGGATTATTATTTTTTTAATAATATTTTCAAGCCATGAATACTTAAATCCGTGAATATCAAATCCATGGATATGGAGGGACAACTGTACTTACAAAAGACACCAAGTTATTGAGAAAGCAACTGAATGAATTCTGTGCTGGATGGTAGCATACTTCATCTCTTGTATGGAATATGGGGTATTTTTCCAGAAAATTTTACTGTATTCCATCTCTCTTCTTGCCACATACTACTCCAAACCTCCAAACACTGCCACCTCACAGGTTTGTGGTGTAAGCTTTACCAGGAAGAGTCTTTTGTTTTGTTTTCTTAGTTGATATTTTATGCAGCACTTTGGAAACCATTCCATTGGAACACTGCCAAGCTGAAAAGGTTCGATTGCTAATTACCATAGATGTGAATCCCCAACAGTTAGTGATGGCTTTCCCCCTGCATTTTATAGAGTCCCCTGAGGAATCTACTGTAGACCAGGAGTCAGAAGACGATCTCAATGCATCACGCACCTCACTTGAACGTCAAGCTCCTCACCGTGGCAACACTACAGTGCATGTCTGCTGGCACAGAAATACTAGTGTTTCCATGGTCGACTTCAGTATTGCTGTGGAGGTATTTGTCTCAGAACAACAACCTGGACTGCAGCTAGAGACATTGGTTATTTGGGGATAATTTCCTTCCTGCTTGCCTGTACGTTAGTAAGCAATAATCTGTCATTGGCCTTCTGTGGATTTTTAGGGGTGGAATTAAATCAGTTCAGAATAAGATATTTAAAAAGGCCCAGTTTTCACAAAGTTTATTTAGCTATTGATAAACTATGTGACATTTTTTACACTTCAAAATTAATCGCCAAATAATGATAGAGTTTCCTCTGAGTTTCTTGTTGGCTGTATTTTTACCAGTATACTCAGAAAGGAAATTGTCCCTGAATCTGGTTGCTGCAGTTTGGAATCTGCATTTTCATGCAACTTTGTTTTCATTTAGGATTTGCTTTGTTTTGTTTTTCTCTGGAGTCCTAGAATCATCTCTTCTTGGCTTCATCTTCCTTCTCTTATTTATTTATTTAGGTAGTTATACCCCGCTCCTCAGCCACAAAGGCTCTCAAAGCAGCTTACAAATTGTTAAGCAATATCACTTTACACATCTACACCACATTAAGCTGTTTCCAATGTGTGTTAGCTAATTGCCCCCAAAGCTGGGAACTCGATTTACCAGCCTGCGAAAGGATGGAAGGCTGAGTGAACCTTGGAGCCCTTGGGATCAAACTTGCAATGTTGTGGCTGCAGTACAGTTGTGTTTTCTCTATCACAGGGATCATAACTGTGTAGTTTTAATGATGCATTTGACTAGAGTGAAACCAATTTTATGCAATCAGTGTGATTCTGAATCCTAAATGTTCCATCCTCAGCTCAATAAAATGCAAAAATACATGCAATGGTGTTTAATTTTAATAGCTGCAAACTTGTGTTTTCATGTGGAACTTAAATTAATACCATTACTCTTTAAGGCTGCTTCTGCAATGCAGAAATAATCCAGTTTGACACCACTTTAATTGCTATGGCTCAATGCTGTGGAATTCTGGGATCTGTAGTTTTTCCTTCTCTGCCAGAGAGCTCTGGTGCTACAACTAACTAGAATCTCAGGATTCCATAGCATTGAGCCATGGCAGTTAAAGCAGTGTCAACCTGGATTATTTTTGCAGTGCAGATGCAGCCTAAGACTATTTTGAAGAGTTTATAATTATGGGCTAGTGTTAGCCCTAGTCTATTAAAAAAAATATGCATCAGTGTGGTTAAAACCAGAATGAGCAAATAATTCTTATAAAGCAATGATCTCTTCAATAAAATTGGCTCAAGAGGAAAGGATAATGTAAACTGTAAATGGTTTCACTTTTTCAAAACACCCATTTTCTGTCAAATGCCTCTAGGTTGCTTTAGTTACATTGTGTAATTGGGCTTTTAAGAACACTTCAAAGATTTATATCTTACCTACAGAGCAGGTTTATTGATTTGCTAGGGCTATCAACTAAATCTTTTAATAAATGATGTTGTTCTTAGGCTGCAATGTTACCTAAGTACTTACTGGCTGTAATTCTCACTACACTCAGTGAGGCTTACTTATGAGTAGGCAGTGAGAGAAAGAGTTCATTGTTAAAGCAAGTCTTTCCCTATCCACCAACCCCACCTTATCTTTATATGATGTTAAATTATCCAAATGATCTCTTAAGCAACCTAGAAGCAGATTCCACACGTTACACATCTGTCTTCAGTTCTACAGCTGCCCCCAAGGCACTCGATTTGCTGTCATGTTTTCCTAGTTCTGTGGGTAATGCCACATTAGTGTTACAGTTTATGCTTTCTCTCTGTGTCTCCTCCTTTCTCTCTCTCTCTCTTTCTCTCTCTCTTATGGTAGACTATCCTCTTGCTGTCAGTGACTGTCCTTACTTACTTACCAGACTGATCAGTGATCAGTGGTCTATTTCCATTCCATATGTCTGCTGGTACTGAATGCAAAAATTGACCTTTTATGATACTCTCCAGAGTAATGAGGTAACCAAAATAAGAATTAGAAAATAAAAAAAGGAGTACATGCTTGTGTGTCATTTTCCTCTAATATGGACACACTTTGGCAAGCATCCTGTTAGGGACATACACACATATACGTTTCCCTTATGCATATATATTCCCCCCCCCCTTTTTTTTGGCAATGAGAAAGTTGGTGTTCCCTTCCTTCCTCTGCAGCACTGACAGCCCCCCTTCCTCAACTTAGTGAACACCCACTGAGCCCACCACCACCACGGCCATTCTGTGCTTTGTGGTGATCAGCCAGGATTACAGAAGTGTCTGGCTATGTCCCTGTAGCCAGATGCAAAATGATGATATCAGCATTGAGATCTGCCAGCATCCTCCAGAGATTTCAGTGCTGCTGTAATCATTTCATGTCATGATTCTGCTCTCCTGTACACTCCCATAAAGCAAAGAATGGCTGGGTGGGGGCATCAAAGGATGTTCAATATGTGTGGGGGTGGTAGATGGCTCAGCCTAGCAAAAGTCCACATGTAGACCTACTACACCATGCTGACCCATACAGAATTGCAACCTTTGTCAGGTTTTCAAAATTGTGCTGGTTTATAGTGGAGGCTTAAAAAAAAATCCCAACCAATCAGTTATCTCAGTATTGTTGATGACGGAGGAAAATGCACTGTATCCCTTCAGCTTCCACTGGGGCAACTTAACAATATTCTTAAACCACAGGGATAACAAATTGCCCAAGAAAACAGAATGCTGTAAGTTAGGCCCAACTAGAGTAGTGGGCCCACTGCACCATTTGTTGAATGGCGACCCAACAAATAGTTAAATCCAGTTGTGTCAATGGATCTACTCTGGTGAGGACTAACAATAGGATTTAGGCCTAGTTGAGCAGAGAAAAGTGCAGGACATTTGAGGGTTCCCCCCCCTCATTTAAATGTGTGTTTGTCATTCTTTTGTCACAGTACACACAAAAAAATTGTATGTATCACAGTCCAACAGAATTCCATTCCTCTAATATGACCACTGGCAATCCAGGGCATTCAAAACTGCTACGTCCTTCTTTCATTCCCCAAAATCCCTTTTCACAATTCACAAGCTTATATAGACCTAAATCCCATTGTTGTTCCATATAGTGTAGACCCACTGAATCTGTAGGATTTACACTAGTGTTGATTTACAGTTGAGGAATTGAGACAAAAAGGCCACTCTAAAAATGACTAGCAACTGGATTTAGACCATTGGAATCTGGGACGATCATATGTGTATAAAACATGTATTGGCCAAGATTAGACATAATTCCAGTGATGGAGCTCTGTCATGATACTTACATCTCATGATGTCACTCCTAAAAATCTCACCTTTCCAGCCTGGCAATACCACAACCAAAGAGCTTCCAAGATGCTGCAGACTGAGGATCTTGGAAATGATGTATGCAACACTCTCCCAGTTTTGGGGTGCATTGAGAACAGGCAGCTGGGGAGACTCCTTGGGGTCCAGCCACAATGGCTTGCCTCAGTGCACAGGAGGGCACTGCAGATGTCATCCCCCACCACCCTGCTCTGCAGCACTTTGGAAACCATTCCATTGGAACACTGCCAAGCCGAAAAGGTTCGATTGCTAATTACCATAGATGTGAATCCCCAACAGTTAGAGATCTTAAGTCCAGTTTCCGATCTTGTAACGACTAAACAGGATGTCAGCCATTTTACCTGTATGTTTAATAGTAAGCAAGGGGATCTTGTAACACCTTTGAGACTAACTGAAAGAAAGAAATTGTAGCATAAGCTTTCATAGACTTGGTCTGCTTCCTCAGATGCAAGCCATGAAAGCTTATGCTACAATTTCTTTCTCTCAGTCTCAAAGGGGCTACAAGATCTCTTTGCTTACTGATATTTCAGACTAACACAGCTATGTCTTTGAATTCTACATTAAAATCATGACTGACTTTGGGTCTTCTTAAGGATGATTAAATCTAAATCCAGCACATTATGCTTGGTTCTCTCCATTAATTGAAAGAAGCTCTTCCATTTTCTCACCTGACTCCAGTTTAGGATCGTTTTAAATTTGTTACTCCCTCTTCCTACCCTTCTTTATCCTAAATATAAACATTCCTGCCTGTTAATGAGGTAACAGCTGATCATGTCTTTCATAAAATAATCTTTTACAAGCAAGCATCATATAAAAAACAATAGAGAATTCTAAATCTCATAGTGTCATTAAAATTTCCCAAAGTGAAAAATTTACCCATTTCCAGCAGAAAAGTGCCTTTTTACATGAGGCTTTCCATGTGCCCTGTTTTATCATCTGTGTGTGATTCACTTAACTTTGTTGCACAATTTCTTTCATGTTTTCAGAACCAGCTCTCTGGAAACCTTTTGAGAAAGTTCAAAAACAGCAATGGATGGCAGAAGCTCTGGGTGGTATTCACCAACTTCTGCATGTTTTTCTACAAATCCCACCAGGTAAATGATTTTCTGAAGTGAGGAGAAAAATCTATGTCGTAATTGGTCTCTTGTGAAAAGAGTGTCTTTCAACAATCCACCTTGACTGGCTCCAATGATGCATTTCTGAGGAGAAAGGAAGCACATGAATTGTGGCCTCCATGGATGCAGCGGCAGATTTGGGGTAGCAACTCTTGTAAACAAAAAGGGATGAAAATATGCTTTTTTGGACTAGATCTCTCAAAGATGCCCCCTGCAACTGCAGCCTGGAAGCTAGTACTGTCTCCAGTACTTCAGTTATCCATGGAAATTCTGTAGACCCCTGACTAGTTTAGGATAATTTTGAAGTTGTTACGCCCCTCCTCCCACCGCCCCAGTCATCCTGCAGCAAATGAACCAGCACAGCATCTTCTGTGGAAAGGCTATCTGCATCTGGTTACTAGAATAGCAGGGAGGAAACCCAATTAATTAGAGACCTCTGCTCATTACTTAAACCACTTGGAGAGAAAAATATTAACATTAAATTCTGCTGCTTGTTCCAAAGGCATTTGATTGGTATTTAGGGAACTCTTAAATGCCTCAATATTTCAAAATTACTACAAAATTTAAGTAGGAAACGTGTGCTTAATATCCTCTAGCCCAGCTCATGTTTGCAGAGGCTGATGAAAAACCAGTCTGCAGTCTGAGTCTCCACTTAGTTGCAAGTTGGAAATCCTGTTTTAAAAAACACAACCATCCCCTCCCCATGTTGTATTCTGTTAAGAGCAAAAATTACATTTCTAAGAAGAAAGGCTCCGTTGTTATTTGTATCTCCAGACTAACACTAGCTTAGAACATTGGGTATATGGGAAATGGAGGAAATTATCAGACACCCACAGCTAATCAGGGGAGTGGGATGGGAGGAAGGTTAGTAATGGAGCCTTCATTATTTCTGTCCATTTGTCCCATATGGTGAGAAAAAATGCTTGCACCAAATGATTTCTTTTTGCACAGGGGCTTTATTGCAGGTGTGGCAGACTACTGAAAGGCAGTAACATTTCCAGCATGAAAGAGTACAGTCTTGGTGCATTCACACACCCCAACATATCAGCACTCTGATTCCTACTACCATACTAGCCAGAACACACCCAAACATGTTTCAGCTTTGGAAGCTAAGCAGCATAAGGCCTAGTTAGTATTGGGACTGAAGAATGCCAGGGAATAATACCAGGGATCTCCAGTTCAGGCTGGGAAAGAATCTTGCCAGAAAACCTGGAGAACCATTTGAGATAACAATATTGGGCTACATGGATCACTGGTCTCACTCAGCACAGAGCAGCTTTCCAGTGTCAAACATACTGCTCATCATTTACATAGCAAACAAATTACACAAGCAGAGCTAAACTGCAGTACACTGAGTCAATCTGTTGGCGGACAAAGAGAAACTGAGGGGACGGTATCTTTGTGGGTCCGAGCAGGTGCAGTAGGAGGGAGGGGGCAGGAGCTTCCACCAAGCTACTCCGCTCTGGAATTTTCCGAGTCTCTGCGCAGGCACAAAACCCATTTGTGTGAGGCAGAGACCATAAAGAATGTACCATTACACAGCCAGCCAAATAATATGGCCACATGCTCTCCTGTTACACAGCAGTCACTCCAGCTTCCCAGCCATCACTAAAGACCACTCTTCCTGAACCTCCAAGGCATATACTCTAGTGTGTGTCAGTATCACAAGATCTGTACAACCTAAATAAGATGCCATCTTGTGCAACCTCTGAGAAATAACTGTTTGCATAACAACATTTACATCAGAAGTCCTTCAAGTGGCATTGATTACTCCGTTTCCCTAGAACCCACCCCTTCTTAGGTGGTTCGGATCCTGAAGCCCACAAAAGCCCTCTGAAAATTATCAATATGACACTGAGACATAACCTTCCGCTGGACTTGAATTTAACACCTTGTGGGGAGGGCCTTTTTGGTTGTGAGGGGGATACCTTTTGGTTTACGTCCACATGTAGCTTGGTTGGTTGGTGGAGCAGAGGCCATTGCATGAAGCATTACTGCTGCCTTTCTCATGGCTATGTTCATCTTTCATTTGTAGGACAATCATCCTTTAGCAAGCCTGCCTCTGCTGGGTTATTCTCTTACCATTCCTTCTGAATCTGAGAACATTCATAAAGACTATGTCTTCAAACTACACTTCAAATCCCATGTGTATTATTTTAGGGCAGAGAGTGAATACACATTTGAAAGGTATGTCTGTTTTCTGTCATGTATTCTGGGAGAATGGGGGACAGAAATGTGGTTAATAGGAGCTTTCAAAATGACAACTTGGAAAATTACCTTTGGGGAGCTCCCAGAAACCAGCCAGAATGATTATTGCTCTCTAATGAAGTACAAGCATCTTCACATATTACATGATGTCATAAAATAATAATCCTGCTTAAAGAGTCAGCATGAGTTCTGTTGACCTTTTTTTTAACCATTTGAATCTCTGTTAACTATGAAACCAAGATAATAAAAGTGATCACACAAATAACCACTGTATCCTTCCTACCCCCGTTCTTCCTATGGCTTACCTGACAAATATAAGACCATCTTTAATCCCAGCCCCCCTAGAATTCTTGATTTAATTCAAAACATGAGAGTCAGGTACATCCCTTCACACATTATTCATGTGAAGGAAGCACTGTGTGTTGTACAAGTTGCTGCCAACAAGCAGCCTGATCACATGATAGGCTTTTTCTTCACAGACAACTATGCCATGGATATCTAAAGATGGAGTGAGGCAATACTTCTGACACTGAAGGAGAGAACAGGGGAGCAACCCTCTACCCCAGAACTCATGCAATGCTCCCTATACACAAGTAGTTCATGAGCTGAGGGAAAATTTAGCAGCTCTAGCCCTCAGAGCCTTTCTTTGCCAAGGGCTACAGGTTGCCCATCTGCTTAGCTAAGTTTTCATTTTCTTCTCTTTGTGTTGCATAGGTGGATGGAAGTGATCCGAAGTGCCACTAGCCCTGCCTCACGAATCCGTGTTTTAAGTCATGAAGAATCACATGTTTATTGATGACTGAACTCCAGATTTTCATTCCAGCAGTTGCTGCCTTTCTAGAGGACATTTAAATTTATTTTGTCCCTTTTAAAGTTTAGTAAAACGTAATCTTGTTTTTAAACAATTGTTTCAGGACAGCTTTTTGTAATTTTGCCTCAGCAGGGTTGTTTACTGTTATCGGCCAAGTGACGGTTTCATGTCTTGTAATTGTCCTTTGGTGTGGTTTTTTAGCTTGTGCCAGTATTAAAATATTGTCCTTGGAGTGCCAAATGCCAAAAGACATTTCCTTGCCTCAAGATTTGCACCAGAACTATAGTACAATTTTTGTAGTACCGTCATATTTGGTATTTCCCTGGAAAGCAAAATGCCTTTTCTTTATGAGATAAATCCTCCAAATTTAGTACACTGATTTTTTGGGGAAAATGTACTTCCTCTGTATTGTATTAACAGCTTTCAATATAAGGAACAGTCTAAAATCAAGGAAGTTACCTTTCATACTTTATGTGTTTCTACACATTTCGTTTCTAGAAATTAAAAATGCCAACTAAATGTGTAGCTTTCTCATTTCATCTTATTGTTGGATGTCCAGGGGTTTTCTCTACTCTTACTTGGTGAAAAATGTATGTCCTACTACCTTCCAAGGTGAACAGTTTACACAATTACTCTGTGCAATATTTACAGCACTGATGTCCTGTGAAAATCAAGAAGATGTGAAAAGCTGTGATTACTGGTCTGACAAAATGTTTAACACCTGAGTAGTACAAGAATTGTGCTCATTTGTGTTTCAGTAAATGACTATTTCAATGAGGACGGGAGCAGTCATTAAGGCATCTGTTTTAAGGAATTGTTCCTTTCATTTCTTCAGTGTGCAGCCATAATATACAGTGTTTTTCTGCACCTTCATGACCAACGGTGGTACAGATAATTCACATTTTGTTTTAATTTGAAAGCAGTAAGACACATCCTTAAGACATTTAAATTTCCTCTGCTTGAACCAAGTTGAGCCCAACCAAGTGAAGACACAATACTATAAAGAGAATATGACTGAAATGCGATTGTTCTTGGTAGTTGAAATATATTTGCTGTGATTCTATTATATACAAGTTCAACCATGTTTACCACATGCATCATTTAGGGGGGAAACTGTAGTTATTAAACATCAAGTAAATAGGATAAGGCTCTTTTTAACCACTACTGTCTTGCTTTGGTAATTGATTTGTCAGTCATAAAGGATCTGTCCTTTCTACGATGTGTACAATTCATTTCAACATTAGCTTATTGAAAAGGAAATAAAATACCTCACAATCTTTAAACAGCCTATAGTTTTAAAGTAATTAAAACTATTGTATTTTTCCTTTGTTTAAAAAATTAGTTTGCATTTGCTTAAAATGATATGTTTCCTCCCTTCAGGACTTCAATATGTCACACTACCTGAACTGAAAATAGAAGAAAATAAAACATGTTTTCTGTTTATTTCTTGGCTGTGTACCTGTGGCTACAGCCCTGTGCGTGGTTGCTTAGCATAAACTGACTATGCAAGCATGGATAGGATTGCATAAGCACACATAGGTTTAGGCTGTTAATTCCCCATAACATAGCACTGAAGTTCCCTGTGAGACACCTGTTTTAATTAAATCTTTTTCTTCAGTCCTCACAAATATGGCCTTTTCCATAACATTTTTGAAAATTTCAATGAAACAATCTGCCTGTGAGGTCTGCTTTAAGTGCAACATCACTGTCCGTTCCTTCCCAGGGTCTGTTAAATTTTAAAATCTATTTTCTTGTAAATTATCTACCATAAACACTTCCACTGAACATGCATCAAAGTTGTTGTATTTCTTTATTTTTGTGAGAGGTAAAGTACAAGGAATTGAGAACAGCTTGATGCGTGACATAAGCAGATTTTGTACAGGTTGGTAAATAGCAGTAATGCAGGAAAAAAAATAAACAGCTTGAGAACAAGGATTGGTCTTTCGCCAGGTGTTTCTCATGACAGCTAAAGATGAGACCTCCATATAATGAGAAAATATATCCAAATTTAACCAGGAGCATGGGGACAGGCTATTTATTCCCAGAACACTGTATGTGCACACTGCTAACAGCAAAGTGCTGACCCAAATGGACCTTTGGTCTCATCCAGCAAATAAACTCTTAGATTTAATTAGCAAGAAAAAGAACCCAAATTAGGAAGGCAGCAGTCCAATTATATTTAATCCATCTTCTTAAAATTCTACAAATAGTGGTTTGCTGAGTATATGCACCATATCCTTACTATCAGATACTAGATGATAGACATGTACACTAATATGCTGAGGGGTTGCCTTCTGCATAAGAACAAATATAAAAATAAGGTTTTTTGTCTAAAGACTTTTGCATCTGTTTATCATTTTGCTTATGAGAACATCGCAATACAGTTCTATTTTACTGTTAACAGATTCTTAGTCAGCTACTGAAAACACTGTCCTACAGAATCTTAATTTATTGTGACATAAATTTTTGGTGACATGTTTTTTCCACAAAAATTTCCTAGAGAACTAACTTTCTGATACCATAAACCAATCAGAATTCACTTTAGCTTGTTTACGTTTAGAATATGCCACCTTAAGTTTCATGTGCTATATATTTTCCCTTGATACTTAAAGTATCTGAACTGAAACATTTGGCTGGCATCCTGTTAGTGAATTATGATCGCTAATTCAGACGTATGCTAGCCCAACTCACTTTGGGGGGGCACGCTGCCTGCAAAGTAGGTTTTGGAAGGTTGCACTGGAAGACAGATATGTTCACCTCCCACTCCAGGATCTTAGCCATTTGAAAATGGTGGGGAATCAGTAAACCAATTATAAGGAAATTTAAATGTTATATTCACAAATCAAAACCTTTAGTTATCATCCAAACATTTAGTTAGTTTATAAACAGTCCAATAAAAAAAATGCACAACATAACTTAATAGCATATAATGTCTTACATTGTTTGAATTTTAGGTGAGCACAAAGGCACTAAAATTAACATGCTAATTTTAACACACTCAAACAGCTATTATGCACCTGCACACTGCCTGGAAATAATCACTTGAAAAATGTTAATTCTATCTCTGAGACAGGCTAATTTGACCAATACATTAGCCATTTATTATGTTGCTAATTAATTTTATGAAATAGTACATTTTTAAAAGTGGATAAATTTCTGTCACCAAAAACATTCCCACCTCACATCACTGGACTAATGCACTCATCAGATGCATGAAGTGTTATTGCATCTGTGTGTAAACATACAGAGGCTCAGAAGAAAAAAAGTGGGCCAAAAAGGCCATGAAACATCAAACACAAAAGCAAGTCTGCTGAATTCAAACACCTGTTAAGTCTATCGTGCCCAATTTGGCACCCTCTAGATACTCTGGACTTCAAACTCCCATCACCTCAGCCAGCATGGCCAGGCTCCTGGCGATGATGGGTGATAAATCTGGAAGGTGCCAGACTGAGGAATCCTACTCCAAGCCATCACACTTATTCTGCAGACCGACAGCTGCCTCTTGCCTTTCACAGTCTTTCAGCCCAGCAGTTACTTTTTCTTATGCATGTGTGTGTGCGCTAACTACTGCCACTTTTAGCTCAAGAAAACTTACAAGACAATAAATCTGTTAGTCTTTAAATGCCATAAGGTGTCATCGCTTTTGCCACTTTATTTTTACATTTACAACTTCAACAGCATATCTATAAGGAGAAGGAAAGGACCAGTTCAGCCTACGTACAGCAAAGTGTGGGAGCATACACGGCAAGGTGAAGGAATAGGTCTTGGGATCTCATGCACCAAACTCACTGCAGGGATTCTTCCTCTTCAAAACAGGTGGACAGAACTAGAACTCAGGTTAATGAAGTGTTCACCTATATGTATAAGCCAATACACTCATTACCTCTTATATGCAGAGACAGGTACACAATCCCACTGTAGGGTGTTCCCAAGGGCACAAACCTTCGAAGTGGTTCTAAAATAGTTACAAAAATATCAGTGCTGCATGGTATCATAAATACAAAATGCTACATGAAGGTCAAGAACAAAACAAGGCCAAGTGCCACTCCCAAGTGAATCAACTAATGGAAAACCAAAAATCCATGGCACCTAATTACATAGTGCGAACATAGGAGCAACATTCACTATTTCACTAGAAGTTCTGTGCACCAACACAATGGCCATCTACCCTCTAGCTCAATTACAAGAGTGTAACTACAACAGAAAGTCTTCTAACTAAACATATGGAATATGACCTGTCACAGTCACAGACACAAACAGGAAATCTTTCTAGTTTAAAAGACTGATTTGCTTTTACAGCTTGCTTAGCACCTTCGCTCTGTTAAATTTTTGGAAAAGTGAGATATTTCTCCATACCTGCAAGGAAAAACTTGGTGCTAACAAGAATATTAAAGACAGAAATCTTATCTTAGCCACAGGAGAGAAAACTGCATTAGGTACACCATGCACATTGAACAACCAGTGTACAATTCAAGTGTTGCATTTGCTTAGAAGAGGCCAGTTCTAAAATAATGATTAAAAGATGACAAATAGTAATTTTAACAGGCCAAAGAAAGAATTTTACCTCAAGAATTTAAAAATATGCTTCAGAATAAAGATATATGTCTTGGTCACCACTAAGAGGGCATGTCAACTTTAATTTCAGAAACTTACATATATATTCCCTATTTCAAACCAAACAATGTACTAATGCCCTGCAATCCTATGCTGGAGTGTAGTCACATTCAAGGTTATCTGAATTCAATTTGAGTTTAATTATGCACATTGCTAGGCTATAAATTGACTGAACAGTTACGTTTTAATCTATCTCCGACTAAGCAACATTTCTCAAAATATGTTCTTTTAAAAGGACATATTTAAGAATTGTCAAATTATGTAAAAAGCACAAAAATAAAAACTCTAAATCCTGTTCTAGAGCAAATGTTGTTCTTGGACAATGAGTTTTCTGACTCCTGTTTAGCAATTCTCAAAGCAATGCTCCTAGCAAAGTGAATTGTTACATTATTCTTACAGCTATCCGTTACCTACCAAGAACCTCCTGGAATCTGTAAAGTCTTAGCCTGTGTGCAGACATGCCTGAAAACAAGAGAGTGGATTCTGGCTACAGAATGAGCAGGCACACAAGAAGCCAGTGGACTAAAAACTGTCATCTCTATCACTATCCCATCCACATGCTTCAAGGAGGCTACTAACTTTACTAGAGTGTTTTCCCCCCTTAGGCACCTGCATGATTATCTGCCTAAACATGTAGCTGGACCATTTTAAAAGGTTTGGGGGGGGAGTACTAGAGTGATACTCTAGTAATCACTCTAGTAATTGCCACTCAAATTAGAAAGATAGAGTAACAACAACAGAGCAACTTCTATTTCCCTCAGCATATACCCTTACTTCATTTCTATGCTGTTATCAACGGAACAGCACTATATTCTCATTCTTGGTTGTACTATATATATTTTGGCTCAAAAGATTAAGTTCTTCAGTTTTTGGGGGAGAACGATCAAAATAAATTGTGTTGAATGCAGGAACATTTTTAAAATATTATATTTTAATTATATATTTTCAACTGTATTCCGCTCACCTCCAAAATTCTCTTTAGAAAAATCCAAATGAGATACCTATCCAATATTTGAACATTGCATTAATTCCTTCGAATTAGAAGAGAGATTAAGTTCAGATGAATACAAAGAGGCGACAACCAAATATAGAGATAGATTAGTAAAAGCATGGCAGTAAGAATTTCAATTTTAAGTCTAAAATAAATTTTATATATTTTTTCAACCATGGATCAGATA
Organism: Gambelia wislizenii; assembly: GCA_030847615.1. NCBI lineage: Eukaryota > Metazoa > Chordata > Lepidosauria > Squamata > Crotaphytidae > Gambelia > Gambelia wislizenii. The sequence goes on from JAUMIR010000003.1 coordinate 217,562,059, forward strand.
CCAAATTGAAACCAATTTATCTCAATGATTGTGACTAAAAATGTTCATATGCATAATAGTTTTATATCTTTTTGATTATTTTTAATATCGGCATATTACAAAATTGCCATTTTCCAGCCAGGATTTCTAGGAATTATATCAACTTGTTTTGCTTTGTTTTGTTTTCAAGATTGAGTCATAATGAGTATTTTGGGTTTTACAAAACAGTTTCAAATAAAACTATTAAAAATGAATTCAGACTTCGGATTGGCACAATTTTAAACAGATATAAAAACCGCTACCAAAAAAACCAGAACGTCAAAATGATGCAGTAAAATAAAATAATCAAAGTCGTACCATGATTAAAGACCCATCTCTAGATCAACATCAAAGAACACCATTATGTAACAAAACAAGAGAAGTTCTGCATCTGAGGTACAAACAAGATTTTTATAGCACGGCTTTAATTATCTGACCTATAAATAAAAGGTCAGGTCAAACCAGTTGTCATACAATTCAAAGTTTTCATATATCAAAGGCAAGCCAGTAATCAGTCATGATCTGCCAAAATATTTACCTCACTAGTATCATCTACAGAAGCACTTGGCAATTTGTACAGAGGGTTTTTATATGCACACTGAGCAAGTTTCTGTTAAAAAAGTGACTATATACAAATCTGTACACATAGCCAATAGTACATTTTCCAATTCACAGATTCGACTTAAAGCAGTTGCCTTCAACTTTTTGAGACCCAAGATCCATCTGAAATCCCAACCTGAAATACAGAACCCACAGCTTTCCTTTTCTCAAAATATAATCCTAAAACAAATAAAATGGTGGTCGTGCCATTTTAGATTGGGATAGAACCCACTTCTGGATCTGGGCCCATTAGTTGAAGGTCAATGACTGAAAGCAAGATACCTGAGATTTCACAATAGCTTTAGTTTCCTAACTGCAATCAATTCTAAATATACATCTCAGAAATTTAAAAAGATACTTCCTTTGAATATATGCATTACAGGGTGTGTGTGTGTGTGTTTTAAAAAACCAAAACTATACAGAGCTGAAAAACAATGCCCATGCTGCATCTTCAGAATTGTCCATATACTGAAATCACCCCACTGACCAACAGTCAAGCAGGCACCTACAGGATTCCCAGTGAACCAGTAAATGTCATGATAGAATACTTCAGTGGGATGTTGTGCTTCCTCCAGCTACTGAATACCTGGGTGGAATGAGAAAAAAAAGGGTGTTTTAAACAAAAAGAGCAAGGATTCCATTATTGTGGTTTAGCAGTTTTGTTATACAAAGTACTTCAAAAGTAGAGGCTTTAAAAAGCATTAAGGATAGCAGCCATCTTAATAGATTCCAAGGTCTTCCTATAATCTGTTTTTTTTTCAAGCAACATACTCTAAGCAAGTATGTTCCTAGGTACACAATATCAAGGCTCTACCTAAATACCTAAAGGCACCAGATCTCATCTGATCTCGGAAGCTAAGCAGGGTCAGCCCTTGTTAGTACTTGGAAGGGAGACCACCAAGGAATACCAGATGCTGTAGGCTATATTTCAGAGAAAGGAACTGGCAAAACTACCTCTGAGTATTCCTTGCCTAAAAAAAAAGCCCTATGAAATGCATGGGGTCACCCTAAGTCCACAGATGTCCTGAAGGCACATACACACTTCTGCATTGACAGGTGACAGGTACCCTTTCACAAGCTGAAGTGTATGAAATGTTCACACATCAGTTAACAGTTTTCCTGTTATTTAAGCACAGCTGTCTTCATTGAAAGCAAAACTTCAACTTCATAATTATCTCAAATTACTGTGAATTTTGAGCTAAATACAATGTAAAGCCTCTAACACAGATCACAAACCTAATAGGGACATGAGTCTAAGATTGATTTTGCATTATAGAAAAAAAAAGAGGGAAAGTTTTACTTCCTAGAAGATGTGCTGCTCTGCATCAATAAGGAAGTGGGTGGTGTGGATTTGACTTAATTCTACTAGCATTAAATTAGAAACACAAATATTTGCACCTGTGAATTCCACTACCCTTCAAAAAACTGAGCCCATGCCAATATATTATGGTCCAATGTGAATGTGTACTTTATTACAGGATGCCAATTTGTCCTGTCTGTACTAATTTAAAAAGGCAGTATAGTGTAGTAGTTAGAATGCTGCAGTGGTTCTTAGGAGGTTTAGGTTTAAGTGTCCACAGGGCCATGAAACTCGCTGAAGGTCCACTGGAGGCCAGTCTCTCTCTCAGCTTCACCAACTGCACAGGGTTGCTATGATGATAAAATGAGGAGCAGGAGAGCCATGCATGCTGCTCAAGGTTGTTGGAGCAAACGTGGTACATAAATGTAATCAATAAATAAATGCATTATTGTTTTGAAGCTGAAATGTTGACATATATTTTTGTAATAAGATGCTCAAACAACAGTTTCTATTGTTGGGGTATTTCCCCAAATGCCCTTCCGAGAAAACTGCTGGGATTTTGCAAGAGACTCTTTGTTCACCTGACGAACAAAAACAGGCTTTAATTTAATATCATATTACACTGGTGAAATATTGTAAGGCTTGAACCTTGTGTGTCATTTGAGAAACAACAAAAATTACTCAGGTGGTTTCCTCTCCTCACACCATCTGTGTTCACACATAACTGTAACCCAGGAATTCTGCTCAAGAAAGCATGATGTCAATGAGTTGTGTACTAGTCCATCCTCCCTTCATGCGAAGGGGTTAGCAAGCCAAGTAGGACATAGCTTTGCATGACATCTCAATCTGGGGTTACACTTAAATATGCTCAAATGAACCAGAATTCATAAAACAGCCTTAAAGCAGGGTTTGTTACTGGTCTACAAATCCTAGTTTGTTTGAAAACACTTAAACATAATCCCAGAGGCAGATGTCATGCAAACCTCTACCTGTCTTGATTTACCTGTCACACTAATAGGCTACTTACACAACTAAAACTTGTTGCCATCATGATTTTTTAAGCCAAGAATCCTCAGGATCACATGCCTACTGCTTTAAATTGAATAAATATAGGTCAACCACCGTATCCATGGTTTCTGAAAAAATATGTTCTCTCTAAGCATTACTAGGTCCTCCAATGCTTCTATGGTCCATTTACAGCTTTTGTCTCATTGAAAATAATAGTGTTCCCTATTATCCACGGTTCCAGGTATCCATCCACAAGGGGGTCTTACCCCATGGATATGGGGGCTGACCTGTACCTTGTAACATCCAAGTTCACAGAAGAGTTGCCCAACTAAATAATTTGACAATACTGCCAAACCTGCTTGAGACCATCCAACAGCCAGCATGTGGGAAAATCCAACTTTATGGAAGTTGAAATGCCACTATGACATTTTTGTTTTAAACTCTTCCTTTCTATACAAATATTTGATTGTTGTAGTGTGTCTCTGACTTTTTTTAGGCTATAGTTTCCTTAGAAAAATGTTCCGCAAAAGACATATGCTCCTGAAATTGGTTTAACTTAAAAAAAAAAAAAACAGAAGTCATGTGACACCTCCACACATGCATGCAGTAATTTCCTATGGGTCTAAATGCAACATTATGCACTCTTACCTCTGAAGTCTTTGCACAAGCTCTGTCACCATGGTATCTGAAATCCCTGGGCATGCTTCTTCAGCTAAATAAATGGCTTCCCTCAGTTCTTCTATGGATCCCATGTTCCCTCCACAAGCTTGACTTCTCTCTTTCAGCTAAAAATCAGAAATGTATTAGTGATACAACAACCCAAAATACTGATGCACTATAGTAAGTTGAAAAATAAAACAAACACTGCACTTTAAATTTAAGAGACTGTGTGCTGATGTACAGAATAAATTTTAAAATGTTCTCTGGCTACATTGCATATTAATAAGTCCAGCTAAGAAAAATATGAGTCCCTGGTGGAACTTTAGGCAGGAGAAGGAGTCATACTTGCCAAATGTTTATAAAACTGTGTGATTTAATAATCCTGTGTACTCTACACAACCATGTGTACCAAGGCCATTTCCTTTATTTTCAGCATAACATCCAAAATACTTTCCCCTGTGCTACAAATCTCTTTGTAACATTATAGAAGTTGTTTCTGTGCCAACACAGGCAGGCTACTATGCCAAAAAAAGAAAAGAAAAAAGAAGCAAAGGAGCTCCACTGCAGAAATAAATTTGATTTCATCACTTAATCAGGATCAGATTATCAGTGGTTCAGGTGCTGCAATAGCTCCAGACCCCTCACTGGTAGGAGTACACTGTTGATGGAAAAGGGTGTGGCTTGCTTCCATCTCTTCCCCAATGGTTTTCTGGATCTCCTGAGTTTCTGCTATCATCAACTGTATTTTGTCTTTTTTTTTTTATTACTCATTTAATTTCTAATGCCTTCCTTGAACAGACAGCCCTGTTTCTGAAACTGTTCCAGAGCCCCACCATCTTAACACCTAGTCTTGTGTCTATCTACCGTATATTCCGGCGTATAAGACGACCCGGCGTATAAGACGACCCCCCCAATTTTTAAGGCAAAATACAGAGTTTGTGATATATTCGCCCTATAAGACGACCCCCCTCTTCCAACGCATAGCCCCCGCATGCCCCTCCTACGCTCCCTTCCAGGAGGGAGCGCAGGAGGAGGATGCGGAGGCTGTGCGCCCAAAAGGGGCACGTTCGCCCCTTCTCCCCACCTTCCAGGAAGGTGGGAAGAAGGGGCGAATCGCGGTTTGGCCACGCAGCCTCTGCATGCCCCTCCTGTGCTCCCTTCTAGGAGGGAGCGCAGGAGGGGGATCCGCAGGCTGTGCGGCCAAACGGGGCTATGGGGAAGGGGGGAGGCTGGGCGGAGGGTGGCAGGGGGGAAGGGGCTTCGCAGCCACCCCCCCTCTCCAAAGCGAGCCTTTGGGGAAGGGGGGTGGCTGGGCGGAGGGTGGGAGGGTGGCAGGGAGTAGGGGGCTTCCAAGCCCCCCTCCCTTTCGGGAGGGGGGTGGATGCGCGGGGGATGGGTGGGGGGAAGGGAGGAGGGGGCTTCTCCGCCACCCCCCTCCCTGAAAGCGCGTTTCTGCGGCTTTCAGGGAGGGGGGTGGATGCATGGGGAGTGGGCAGCGGGAAGGGAGGAGGGGGCTTCTCCGCCACCCCCCCTCCCTGAAAGCGCGTTTCTGCGGCTTTCAGGGAGGGGGGGTGGATGCATGGGGAGTGGGCAGGGGGAAGGGAGGAGGGGGCTTCTCCGCCACCCCCCCTCCCTGAAAGCAGCGGTTCCGCTGCTTTCAGGGAGGGGGGTGGATGAGCGGGGGGTGGGCGGGGGAAGGGAGGAGGGGGCTTCTCCGCCACCCCCCCTCCCTGAAAGCAGCGGTTCCGCTGCTTTCAGGGAGGGGGGTGGATGAGCGGGGGGTGGGCGGGGGGAAGGGAGGAGGGGGCTTCTCTGCCCCCCCCCCTGAAAGCAGCAGTCCCGCTGCTTTCAGGGAGGGGGGTGGATGAGCGGGGGGGTGGGCGGGGGGAAGGGAGGAGGGGGCTTCTCTGCCCCCCTCCCTGAAAGCAGCAGTTCCACTGCTTTCAGGGAAGGGGGGGTGGATGAGCGGGGGTGGGCGGGGGGAAGGGAGGAGGGGGCTTCTCCGCCCCCCCCACTCCCTGAAAGCAGCGGTTCCGCTGCTTTCAGGGAGGGGGGTGGATGAGCGGGGGTTGGGTGGGGGGAAGGGAGGAGGGGGATTCTCCGCCCCCCCACTCCCTGAAAGCAGCGGTTCTGCTGCTTTCAGGGAGGGGGGTGGATGAGCGGGGGGTGGGTGGGGGGAAGGGAGGAGGGGGATTCTCCGCCCCCCCACTCCCTGAAAGCAGCGGTTCTGCTGCTTTCAGGGAGGGGGGTGGATGAGCGGGGGGTGGGCGGGGGGAAGGGAGGAGGGGGATTCTCCGCCCCCCCACTCCCTGAAAGCAGCGGTTCCGCTGCTTTCAGGGAGGGGGGTGGATGAGCAGGGGGTGGGCGGGGGAAGGGAGGAGGGGGATTCTCCGCCCCCCCACTCCCTGAAAGCAGCGGTTCCGCTGCTTTCAGGGAGGGGGGTGGATGAGCAGGGGGTGGGCGGGGGAAGGGAGGAGGGGGATTCTCCGCCCCCCCACTCCCTGAAAGCAGCGGTTCCGCTGCTTTCAGGGAGGGGGGTGGATGAGCAGGGGGTGGGCGGGGGAAGGGAGGAGGGGGATTCTCCGCCCCCCCACTCCCTGAAAGCAGCGGTTCCGCTGCTTTCAGGGAGGGGGGTGGATGAGCAGGGGGTGGGCGGGGGAAGGGAGGAGGGGGATTCTCCGCCCCCCCACTCCCTGAAAGCAGCGGTTCCGCTGCTTTCAGGGAGGGGGGTGGATGAGCAGGGGGTGGGCGGGGGAAGGGAGGAGGGGGATTCTCCGCCCCCCCACTCCCTGAAAGCAGCGGTTCCGCTGCTTTCAGGGAGGGGGGTGGATGAGCAGGGGGTGGGCGGGGGAAGGGAGGAGGGGGATTCTCCGCCCCCCCACTCCCTGAAAGCAGCGGTTCCGCTGCTTTCAGGGAGGGGGGTGGATGAGCAGGGGGTGGGCGGGGGAAGGGAGGAGGGGGATTCTCCGCCACCCCACTCCCTGAAAGCATCGGTTCCGCTGCTTTCAGGGAGGGGGGTGGATGAGCAGGGGGTGGGCGGGGGAAGGGAGGAGGGGGCTTCTCCGCCACCCCCCTCCCTGAAAGCTGCGGTTCCGCTGCTTTCAGGGAGGGGGTTGGATGCACGGGGAGTGGGCAGGGGAAGGGAGGAGGGGGCTTCCTAGCCACCTCCCCAAAGCCGCGGTTCCGCGACTTTCGGGAGGGAGGGTGGAAGCGCGGGGGGGGCGGGTGGCAGGGAGGAGCACTTTGCTTCACCCCCTGCCCAATCTCCTGCCTCTTCGCTCCGTTTGCGAAGAGGCAGGAGATAGGCAGGCAGGTGAAGCAAAGTGTATCCGGCGTATAAGACGACTGTCAATTTTGGAGGGCACTTTTGAGTGCTCAAAAGTCGTCTTATACGCCGGAATATACGGTAGTTAGTCATCAGGCACACTGGTAACATTTAAAATCCCACAAACATTTGGAAAATTAAAGGAAACATGCAGTGAAATCTGTCTTAGCTATAGCAGTTTCTCACTTCATGGACGGGACTTGGCAGGCTTAAAAGGTTACAAACAGTGAAATAAAAACTGCACAAATGGCCAGCTGATTATAAATAAAGTAGCCTTGCACACAGGAGTGATGGGTATGGTTGGTCATACTTGCATACCTCAGTGACCCTGTTCACTGACTCGCTACAGTCCCTTGGTAGGGAAATGCAGGGAGGGCTATACTGCAGCAGCTGCCATTCCCTGAACTTTGTTCCTCTCTGTAGCATTATAACAGGAGATGGAATGATGCTACCTACTGAAGCTTTTCTCTGGTGGACTCCTGCAACTGACAGTATGACCCTCCCCATCATCCATCTAAATGGGCCTTACTCCCAAGAAGACTGTGGAGAAGGAAGAGGAAAAACAGACACAGGCATTATAGCACCCTGCATTCCCCAGGTTAATAAAATTACCCACTTCCATATGACAACTACCATCACTCCAAAGACATTAATGTCAGAAGTGGTATCTGATGGTTATCTTTGCTTTTAAAAAAACATCAGTCAGATTGTTTGATATATGCTCTTGTAAAGATAAAGCTGGTCCCATTTGTTTTCTTGGATTTTCTGCACTGTTTCCATACAAATTTTAAACCAATGATGAGAAATAATTCAAAGAGACTTTACCTCTGCAAATAATGGTGATATAATTGTTGATAAGCACCGAGACAAAGGCCGCCTTTGAATGGTATTTTCCTTCAAGAAAAAAAAGTTAAAGAATTCTATAAGTTAACCTTGTGGAACTTGTCATTATTCTTCAGTACTCTTAATTTTATGCAAGACACTTCCAAAGGCAAGCATACGTGATTTCCTTTAATGTAACTTTAAAATTAAATACTGTAAGCTGGAATTAGAATTCTGGGAAGCTGGTGTCCTTGCATACATCATACAGCAAATTATTATAAGACAAACAAGAAGGAAATGCAGGCATTCCCAACACTGAATATATTACAAGCAATTGAACTTCCAGCAAAGTACATTATAGGATACTGAATACATTGGTTACATATTTATCAAATGCATTCAACTATGCGTATCTGATGGAACTTCAGGAAGGAGTTAATTTGTAAAGCAAAAAGCTCTACAGGTGTTCTTCACAACACTGTCAGAAGCTGAACCTCATGAATAGCTTTTCTGAGGTGAACAGGAGTCTCTGAAGCACAAAACCCAAAAGGATGTGGTGATTGCAGAGAAATACACACTGAGGCCCCTTTGGTAGCAATCCACTTTTGTACAATTACAAGTAAAAGCAAGAGCCAGCATGGTGTAGTGGTTTGAATGCTGGACTAATACCCTGGAGACCAGGGTTCGAATCCCAGCTCAGCCATGGAAACCCACTTTGTGACCTTGGGCATGTCACACTCTCAGCCTCAGAGGAAGGCAAAGGGAAACCCCTCTGAACAAATCTTGCCAGAAAAACCCCATGATAGGCTTGCCTTACAACCTCCATAAGTCAGAAATGACTTGAAGGAACACAGCAACAGCAAGTAAAAACATAATGGAAAAGATCTGTTTCTATTTGCAACACACAGGATAAGTTAAAGCATTAGATAAGTTACAACAAATGCTGTGTATCCCAATGCTACATTACAGCTGTTGCACAGCTATGAATATGTATACAGGTCAACCACCATATCCACGAAGGATACGTTCCAAGACACACACCCTGTGGATACCTGAAACCATAGATAATAAGATAACCCTACTATTTTCAATGAGACAAACACCAGAGGTTAACCATAGAATCCCACTGGAGGATCTAGAAATACCTAGAGAAAACATATTTTTGGGGGTATGGGTAAGTGAACCTGTGGATACTGAATCTGTAGATATGGGGGTCGACCTGTACTACAATATGCAATTAACCACCTGTGTTGCTGCTGCAAACAGCACCATTAATTTCAAAGAAATTTGCACAGGCTTACTAGGTGGCACAAGATTTGGCCATCTGAATTTTCAGTATGACTAGAGTTATAAAGCTTTAACATCTCAAAACATACTTCTGGCAGTCAAAACTGAAAAAGCAAGCATTACTATTTAAAATACTAGTTTCTGTTTTATTGCAATGTCTGTAATATAAAGAATACCTTGTTTCTTTCCCACTCATGCAGCTGGCTAGCTCCATTCTCTAGATTCTTGGGATCTTTCTCTCGCATTGTAAATATCCAGTCACCTGAATCACTGCCTCCTGAGGCTTGGCCGTCTGTTTCACTTCAATGCAAACACATTAATGAAACATTACAAAACAGTTTCACTCACTTTATTAATGGCTAACAATACACAAACTTGGCAAACTCAGTTGAGAGTTGTTTAAAGCAATGCCACTACAGCACAATTCTAAATTTTATTAGAAAGAAAAGTTGGTGTGAAATGGCCTTCTAATGGCAATTAGATTTAGGATTTAGGATTAATTTATTTAGCACAAATTACAGACTCTTATAACCCAGGTATAGTTTTATACATCTTGGTAACCTAAAACAGAACAAATTAAATTTGTACAATTAGGCAAGTCTGCTACGCTTCAGCTTACTTAATCAGCACTACTTGGGTTTGTTTGTTTTTTTAATTATGTGTATTTTCTGCTTGTTCAAGATACCTGTATTTGTGAATAGAAAGAAATATTTAGACCCAAACAAGTCTAGAAAGAGCATGTCAAACCCTGCAAAAAGTCTCAGTCAGAGAAGGAATGTACACGCCTATGTGCATAGGGATTTTTGTTGTTATCCTGTTACAACTATACTTCATTTCACTAAGGTAGAGCATCAGGGAATTCATAGATACCCTATATTCTGGCGTATAAGATGACCTTTGAGCCCTGAGAAATATCCTCCAAAATTGAGAGTCGTCTTATACACCGGATACACTTTGCTTCACCCGCCTTCCGATCTCCTGCCTCTTCGCAACCTTCGCAAACGGAGCGAAGAGGCAGGAGATGGGGCGGGGGAGTGAGGCAAAGTGTTTACTGGTTCATTCTCCCCCCTCCTCTACCTTCTCCCCCTTTGGGGAGCAACCGAAGACAGAGGAGGGGGGCGAACGTTGCGATTTGCCACAGCTGCCCCTCGATCACCTGTGTGTTCAGCGGCCGAGGCAAACCGGGCATTTTCACCCCTTTCCTCCACCTTCCTTGAAGGTGAAGGAGCGAATCTAGCAGTTTCCCGCAGCCGCCCCCACTTCCCCGTCTTCATCCCCTTCAGAAGAGAGCCAAGACGGAGGGAGGGGGGTGGCTAAGGCAAGCCGGCCCCTTTTCTCCACCTTCTCTCCCTTTGGGGAGCAATCCCAGGTGGAAGAGGGGTGCGAATGTAGCGGTTTGCCTCAGCAGATCAGGGATCCTCCACCTTCTCCCACTTTGGGAAACGAAGGGAACAATGACAGAGAGGGTGGGAAGCGGGCGAAGCAAAGTGGGTTCCTCCTCAAAGGGGGTGAAGGAGGAAGAGAAGGGCAAATGTACTGGTACACACTTTGCCTCCCCCCCCCACCCAATCTCCTGCATCTTCGCCAGTGGTTTCCCCATTGTGTGCCCCACTTCAACCACCCTTTTCCCCAAACACTCAATGATCTAAAACCGGTTCAAGGGGAAAAGTGGTTAAGGAGAGCTCCCGCTAAGTGGGAGGGAACTCTAAGAGGGAACTCTTGAACCAGCTTTAGACCCTTGAGTGTTTGGGGCAAAGGCGGATTCAAACAGGGCACTCAGTCAGGAAACACCAAAGGTAGAGTAGGATGTACCGGTATCTTTAATAGGATACAAGGGCAGGCCCAATGGGTAAAAGGGGTGTGTCTGCGCTGCTCTGATAAAGTAATCTTGGACACAGGGAGGGCTGGGAAGGCAGGGAGAGCTCACCAATCCAAGCAGCCTTTGTATACAACAAACAGCCAATCGCAGGTATTGTGGTTGGCTGGTTGTTGTTTACAGGGTACCATACACAGCACAGCACCAGTCCGGTACCTATCTGTACCTCTTCGTACAGTATAGCACCAGTACATACAGGAAGGTACTAGTATAAAAATGTCCAACAGTCAAAACCCCATCATGGCTCCACCATCAAGAAGAAAGAAATATGAAGCCAGTTTCAAACTTAAAGTTGTAAACTTTGCCATGGAACATAATAACTGCACTATGGAGTAACAGAAAAGATGGTTCAGGACTGGAAAGCAAATGCAAAAGCATTACAGAGTATGCCAAAGGGTAAGTGTGCATTAAGAAGAGGCACCCCACATTGGCCAGAACTGGAAAAACTTGTAGCAGACATGGCGAATGAGCATCGTCAGAATAGTTATGTAGTGACAAGAAATAAAATACGTTTGCTTGCACTTCAGTGGGCCAAATCTAACCCAGAGCATAGCAACGGATTTAAGGCCACTGCATCCTGGTGTACTAGATTCATGGGAAGGCATAATCTGGTACTGAGACAAAAGACAAAAATTGCCCAAAAATTACCTGCAGATCTTGATAGCAAACTAATTAATTTTCATCAATATATAATAAAACTGCGCAAAAAATATGGCTATGCATTAAGTAGAATTGGAAATATGGATGAAACTCCAATGAATTTTGATATGGCTGGAAATAAAACTGTCCATCAAAAAGGTGAAAAAACAATTTTACTTAAAGCAACAGGACATGAGAAGTCCAGTTTTACAGTGGTACTGGGATGCACAGCTGATGGCGCCAAACTGAGACCAATGATTATTTTTAAAAGAAAAACAATGCCGAAACTCAAGTTCCCTGCTGGTTATTTTGTACAAGTGAATGAAAAAGGCTGGATGGATGAAGAAGGGGTAACGCTATGGCTTGATAATGTATGGAGCAGGCGACCAGGCGGACTTATTCAAATACATAGTCTACTGGTGTGGGATATGTTCAGGGCACATTTAACCCCCAGCACCAAGCAAAGGCTTTCAAGACTAAACACACATGTGGCAGTTATTCCTGTAGGATTGACATCGTTGGTGCAGCCACTGGATGTGTGCCTAAACAAGCCATTTAAAGATCGCATTCGAGAACAGTGGAATGAATGGATGGTTAGCGGCAAAAAGTCATTCACAAAAGGAGGAAACATGTGTGCTCCACAGTTGGATGTTTTGTGCAAGTTTGTCATAAAAGCCTGGAATGATATTGATGCAGAAACAGTAATCAAGTCTTTAAAGAAGTGTGGCATATCAAATTCATTAGATGGTATGGAGGACGACTACTTGTGGCAAGATGAAGAGGAAGCGGAAGCTGAGACCACACCTTCTGATACAGAATTCGATCCATATGATGACTGCCTTACAAATGTATCACAAGGTATCATTGATTTATTTATGATATCAGATGATGAACAGGAGGATTTTGAAGGCTTTTAAAGGGAAACTGTCACACCGGCAAAACCTGTAAAAATACCATAGCTTGCAGTTATGATGGGTGTTGCTAACTTGCCAGGGTCTAGCCTGGCACTTGCCCTCTATTGTTTGTAATCTTCCTCCTATCATTATCAATTCCAGTTTGGTTGACAGCTTAGAAAACAAAGAGCATGGTAGCTCCCATGGGTTTATTGTCTTATCCTTCCTTTCAGCTTTAGAGTGAATTAGGAAAAGTTTAATTCTCTTGCACTGTTTTGTGTTTACATGTTTGATGACAACAGCCTTATGTTTATAAGTGACAGTTTTCCTGTTTTCCTGCTAAGTACCTGCATGTCATAAGCATTTGAATTAAAATCACCATATTGAAATCAAATCTTATGGTTTTTTTAATTTTTATTTCGGGTGCGTTGGAAGAGGGGGGTCGTCTTATATGGCGAGTATAGCCCTAACCCTATATTTTAACTGGAAAAGTTGGGGGTCGTCTTATACGCCCAGTCAATGTTGGAATATATGGTACTTCCTCTGACTTTACTCCCTAACTTCCCCTGATAAAGTAAGTATCAAACCTGACTGAGGAGTAGGATCATAAAGGACTTCTGGAATAAGCCAAGATAATAACATGGCCAGTGGACATGTAAAAACCTCAACTGCTAAGAAATCAAAGATTAGATGGCCCTTAGCAGATCTACCCACCCCTTCAAATTGTGTGACCTGTCTTTCCAAGTGTTTGCCAGTGGGGTAGGAGGAGGTTTTCTTCTCCAGAACCTGAGAATATGCCGGGCAACAACCCAACATTATGGTTTCCTTTAAAAAGTAGTAACAAAATAGTCAAAGTTCAAACAAGGGAACATAGAAAGGCAGCATGGTATCTGCCCTCCCCACGATTATAAATAAAGATGGCATCTGCCCTTTCACACTTACCCATCTGAATCTTCTGAACTTGAGTTATCATGATTCTGCTCAGCCTTCCATCTTTTATGCCTGTCAATCAGATCTGTCAAATACGAGGTTTTCTTTGCATTTCGTACAATAAATTTGTGCTTCAAGAGTTCTTTTGCCGTTGGTCTCTTAAAAATAAAAAAAGGTCTCTTTACTATGCCAAGTGATCATAAATACATATTTAATTAATTAAAATGCTTACTGGAGGCTAATGAAAGCTTACTGTTTCTATACTCCCTTTCTTCCCTTGAAGGACAAAGAGAAAAGGAAGAGGTACTAAGACAAACAATGCATTGGCTGCAGCCCATAGACCATACAAATGGCTCTAGAGCAAAGTAGCTGCAAGCTAGGACTTATTGTCAGTCCCAACTACAGTCTAGACCCATTGACTCAACTTGGTGAGTCAACACAATAGCCAAACTACCCTAAAGACACCAGATCCCATCTGAACTTGGAAGCTAAGCAGCATCAGCTCTAGTTAATATTTGGATGAGAGACCATCAATTTATACCAGGTGCTGTAGGCTATATTTAAGAGGAAAGAACTGGCAAAATCATCTCTGAATATTCCTTGCTTAAGAAAACCCTATGGAACTCATGGAGTCACCGTATGTCCACAGACAACTTGAAGGCACATACACAAAACTCAACACGTAAGTTCCATTTGATTCAAGTTGGGACTAACAGCTAAATTTAGGCCTAGGAATACAGAAAGATCAAAAAATTGGCAGGAGGATTATGAGTAATTCTTCAAATTTCCCCCAAAAACTACGTAATTTCCACACAGCAGAGCTAAGCAGTTCCGTGGAAGAAGTAGCAATGTGTCATAAATATCCCATTCAATCCAGACAAAACACAGCTGATTGCTTGCCCGCTCCCCTGCCGCTATTGCCAATATTTATTTATTTATTGTATTTTATCTTTGTTTTAATTCTCTATTAGTTTAATTTAGTTTTAAGCGGTGGGAGGGTTAGGATTGGGAAGGATTGTTTTAACTTGCTGTGTTTTAATTTTGTTGTACGCTGCCCCGGTTGCCGAGCAGAGGGGCGGGTTAAAAATAAAAAATTATTATTATTATTATTATTATTATTATTACAACAGCAGAAATGAGTTAGAAAGACCAATAAAAAAAGACATGGGTATAATGCACACACTACTTTAGGTGAAAACAGCTTCGCCCTCTGTCATAATATTTTACTTTAGTAATGTCTGATGTCCTTTAAAAATAAACTTGACATAGGAAGATAAAACTTTTGGAATAAAACTCCCCCAAAATAAGGATGAGGTAAGAAGAAAACATTTGTTTTCAGCATGTTTCTATTTCTACAAAGTGTATGCATACATACACCACCCAAATGCATCAAACAGTTCAATCTTCCATTTTCTCACACCCCAAGTTAAGCAAAATGCACTAAAAACAACAATCACAGGTAAGGGATGGACAAAATAACTTACAAAGCTTGGGTCCTTGTTCAAGCAGGCCTCAACAAACTCCTTTAGGGGTTTACTGTAGTTTCCTTCTAATGTTGGTGGATTGTTCTTTGGAATGAGGAATAAAACTTTCATTGGATGCAGTTCTGAATGTGGAGGCTCACCTTTTGCCAGTTCTATGGCTGTTATGCCCAGTGACCAGATATCTGCCTGTAACACACAAGAAATCTTACAGTAGGACATCAACTGAAGCATTTCATGAACCCCAACTGAAATAGTTCCTCTGTTGTATTGACCGCCTATTTACAAAGGAAAGCACACCCTTCCCTCTGAGTCTTTTACATATTTAGGTATACTCCATGGGGACATCCACACTAGAGAAATAATCCAGGTTGAAATTGGATTATTTGTGTTGTGTGGATTCCCGCCTAGATTCAGCTTTGAACCTGGAGGATGGGGTTTCTGAAGTGACCAAGAGTGTTTTTGCAGTTTTACACAGTGTGTCAATTGTGCTCATTTCTTGAGAATGCAAAAACACAACAGTAGCATTTGCGTTAGTTACGCCCCATTTGGATTATTGTAACACACTCTACATGTGCAGCTTTTGAAGAATCTTCAGAAACTTCAGCCACTGGGGGTTCAGAAACTTCAGCCACTGGGGGTTCAGAAACTTCAGACACTGGGGCTGGTGACAAGGACCATATAATTCTCCTGCTACAACAGTTCTACTGGGTGGTGATCTGTTTCCAGGCACAATTCAAAGTGCTGATTATGCCCTGTGAAGCCCTACACAGGTTAGGTCCAGACTATCTGACAGACCATACGTCCTTGTATGAGTCTACTCAGATCCTCAGGAGATGTCAGGATCAGGTTGTAAAGTGACCTTTTCCTATCATTAATCTTGTGGACTGATGTTACTATGTGTTGTGTAGCTATTTGATGTTTTGCTTCCCTTTGAAATGGTAACAAATGGGTGTGCTGAGAACAGCTGAGGGAGGATGGGTTCTGTTACAGCAAATGGTTGGGAGGGTACTGCAGCTACAGTGATAACCAATGAGTGAATTGCCTGCCAGATCTGGCTGATTGTAAATACTTTGTATTATACTGCTTTTCCTTTGAGCTTCATTCAAAGCAACAATGTTGTATAGTTCACTCTTTGGATTTCTGTTAGTAATAAAGCTTACTGTTTAACCCTGAAGCTTCTGGCTACTAAGTCTAAAGAAGAGATTACATGACAGCAGAAGCCCTTGTCTCAGTCCCACCACCTTCACAGGCTGGTGGGGATATGATACAAATGGCTGTCCCTAGACACTAGGCACTGTCCCTAGCCCTTCTCAGCGGCTGTCCCTAGGCACTGGAACTCTCTCCCTAGGGAGGCCAGAATGATCCTCTCCTTGATGTTCTCCGTTGGCAGGCAAAGACTTATTCATTCCAACAGGCTTTTAGAACTAAAGGATGTAAAGGAAGGGTGTTTAAGAGGTGCTGGCTTTAAGTGCTTTTTGTCATTTTAAGAGTATGTTTAGAAGTAATATTGTTAATAGTTTAATTTTACTTTAGTGCTTTTCTTTCTTATGTTTTTAACTATATTGTACTCATTTTAAATTGTAAGCCACTTTGAATCCTGGTTTTGAAGAAAAGGAAAAGAAGTCATAAACTTTAGATTCCTATCTTTTATTATTTTAACTCCATGTAGAATTTCAATATGAGCCATTTTAGCCAATGACTGAAGTTACTGCAATGATCAACACAATTATTTCTTTGTGAAGTCAAAGGCTTTCATGGCCAGCATCCATAGGTTTTCCTTGGGTTTTTTACGGGCTGTGAAGCCGTGTTCTGGAAGTTTCTTTCTGATGTTTCGCCTGCATCTGTGGCTGGCATCTTCAGAGAATGGTAGGGTAGGAGTGTGTGGAGGGTTTTATATACTGTGAGGAGTATTTGAATGGGTAGTTCCTGGGGGAAGATAGGCAAGGAGGATTAGTGTCTGTTTGGCTAATGGTTGGTTGTTGGGCCATCATCTGCTGGAAATCCCCCTGTCCCTGGGTGGAGTTCATTTGCAAGTATTGAGTTCTGATTTTAGTGTTCTTCAGGACTGGCAGCCAGATTTTGTTTACTTTTAGAGTTTCTTCTTTTCTGTTGAAGTTGTCCAGGTGTTTGGAATAGCTTCTCTGTGCATTCTGACATGATAGTTGTTGGCCTGGTCCAGAATTTTGGAATTTTCAAATAACATTTTGTGTCCAGGTTGGTTTATCACATATTCTGCTACTGCTGATTTTTCTGGCTGGCCCAATCTGCAGTGTCTCTCGTGTTCCTTGATTTGTGTTTGCACACTGCATTTAGTAGTCCCTATGTAAACTTGCCCACAGCTGCATGGTATGTGGTAAACTCCTGCAGATGTGAAAGTGTCTTTTGTCCTTCGCCAAGCATAGCATTTCTTGGATTTTCTTGGTAGGTCTGTAGATCGTTTGGAGGTTGTGTTTCCTCATCAGTTTCCCTATTTTCTGTGACTCCTTTGATGTATGGTAAAAATACCTTCCCTTAGGGTGGCTGTTTTTCTTCTTCATTCCTGTCTTTTTTCTGGGTCTGGCTGCTCTTGTGATGTCTGATCTGGAGTAACCATTAGCCTGTAGCGCCCAGTTTAGATGCTTCAGTTCGTCCTCCCGGTAGTGGGTTTCACAAATCCTTTTTGCATGGTCTACCATTGTTTTTATTGTGTTTTATTGTGCTTCTTTTTTGTCCAGGGTGATGATTGGAGTTCTTGTGTAGGTATCTGTCTGTGTGGGTTTTTTTTTTCTGTATTGTAAGAAGAAGTGGGAATTGATGAAGCTCCCTAATGGATAAAGGTTTCTTTGTACAGTTTGAAGAAAAGTGTACTTATAAGAGGAAAAAAAGAAAAAGGAAAGGAAAGAAACTACAGGAATAAAAGATAAGAGGAAAGAAGGATTGAGAAAAGAAGACTGAAGTATGTGAGAAGGTTAAGAGGAGGTTTGAAGATGGCAAGTAGAAAGGAGAAAGTGAAATGTGAGGGGAGAAGTGTGAATAAAAGGAGAGTACAGGGCATAGTGAAAGGAGAAAGACATAAACCTAGAAGAAGGAAAGGTGAAACAGAATGATACAGGGGAGAGGTAGAAAAAGGGGGAAAGGGGAGAAAAGAATCAAGGAGTTTAAATAAAAGGATGGGGTAAGATATGTAGAGTAATGGAAAGTAAAGGGAAGGTGAAGAAGGTAGAAAAATGGAGATAAGTGGAGAAAAGATATGCTAAATTAATTAGGGAAGAAGACAGATAAATGAAATAACACAAAAATAGATAAAGAAACTCTAAGTGTGAAGAATTGTGACCCCATGAGACAACAAATGAGAACTAATGAGGGAAGATTAATATTCAATTACTCTTGATTCATATAGTTGGGTTTTTTGCATTGTGAAACAAGATATCAACAATGTTAAAATCAGCTGAATGGGAAAAGAAAAAGCTGTAAAAAATCTTTTTCTGATTAAATGTCTGCTGTGATAAATAGCCAATGTTTTGTTTAAAATAAACAATGATAATAGTAATAAAAGAAACTCAAGATTTTCATGTACAGTAAGTTCTGCTATAACACATATTTTTACAATGCAAACTGGCAATAACATGATTAGTTAACAGAGAAATACTATTTGCAGAACACAAACTCTTTAAAAATACATTTTTATTGACACAAGTATTTTATAATATAAAACAATATATAAGGAAAAACTACAACAGACTATATACACACACACACACACACACACACACACACACTTAACCTAAACTAAAAAACTTAACTGCAAGACAAAGCTAAATCAACGAAAAGGAACATTGGTCTTACCTGTGATACATACTTTACAGCTAATTGTTCTAATTATTTAATTATCATACTTCCTCTAATTTCTTAGCTTAATAAACTTCTACTTAATATTTAATTCTACTATTTTTCAAGACCTACTACAAACCAACCCATGTATATGCAGGGGATATGTCCCAAGACCCCCTGTGGATACCTAAAATGGTGAGTAATAGGGAACCCTATTACTTTCAATGAAAAGAACGCAAGAGGTCGACCGTAGAATCACACTGGAGGATCTAGAACTGCTAGAAAGAACATATATATTTTGGACATGGAATGTGAAACCATGCATACTGCATCTGTGGATGCGGAAGTTGACCTGTACTAATATTCTCCCCCAGGTAATCTCTCAAAAAAGGAGTTATTAATTCTCAATCTTTATAAAAACTACTTAACGACCTCGCTCTAATCAACTTCAGCAGTTTATCCATCTCTGCAAGGTCATACAGTTTCATCAGCCAATCTTCTTGCGATGGAATTGCCATGTCTATCCACTTCTGCATGTAGAGTAGTCTGGTAGCTCTGATCATGGATTGAATAACTCTTCCCTGTGTCTTTCACGAACTCTTAATTGCTGTAGCATAATTTCATCCTGACCATTCAAAACTGGCACCTCTCCACATCACAGCTATTAAGCAGAAAGCCCACCTCCCCTCAATTTAGCATTCACTCTGTCAGCTGTGTGGGGTTGAGAATGAGGAGCTGTTGGATGGAAGGAGCTGGAGGGAACATCTGTAAGTCAGGATGAGATTTAAAGCCAGGACGAGAGTGAGTGAAGTGGATGGAAAGAGAGGGTGGGAACATTTGTGAGGATAAGATTTTAAGCTGAGACAGGAGTGAGATGTATGGAAGGAGGGGATGAGAGCATTTATAAGGGAAGAGATTTTAAGTCAAGACTGAAGTAAGGGGGATGAAAAGAGGGGGAGGGAGATTTGCAACCCAGGGATAAGATTTTAAGCCACAATAGAAGTGAGTGAGGTGGGTGGAAGGAAAGGGGGGTGTTTGCAAGAGATAATCTTTTAAGATGGGCCAGAAGCATTAGGAAAGGGAGGAAAGGGAGTATTTCTACAACATTGGTCTGCCACAGCAAGCTGAGGTTTGTCTGTGCCAAGGTGCACAGTGGTTTAAAGTACTGGGAGTCTCTCTACTTTTCAGGTGGTGTTCCAGAGGCTTGGGGAGGTGTATTTTGCCCCCCCCCCATAAATACTTATCCATATGTTTTTCAGTGGTAAGAGTCATCATTTATACTTATGATTAACATTTATTCATTAAAAATCTATAGCAAATCAAATATCTTAACTACCAGTAATATTTTCTGAGCCCTGTACTTAACCCTACTTTTTCCCATTAGTCCAGTTATTTTTGAAGCATGATTTTCAAGACCACAGACTTTTTAATGGAATGCAACTATTACGTTATAGCAGAACTTAGTGAAGCTGTTATAGGACAACAGTCTTATCTTCCCCCCGCTCCCCTGCAATGAAATCCAAAAAGACAGTACTTGATACAGAGAACTGCTGGCAGGGAAGTCACTTTTAGGGACTGATCCTGACACTATTCCAGGAGGAAAGAAATGGTAGTTCCAAAAGAACATATGTGCAATTCAAAAATCATGTCATGTGGAAGTTGTATTATATTCACTTTTATAAAAAGTGGCTGATAACAATGTGAAAAGTGTGTACTCTAGGCTTGCTATAAACTTAATGAATGATCAATCATAGTATTTCTTCCCTCTCTGTCAAAGAAACCTTCCACATATGCCACTACTATTCTCCATGGAGTGTTTCCAATGTTTCCAAGACGAAGGAAATTATTCTAGAACATTCACACTTCTCTCTTGACAAGTCCCATGAAGTTATCAATGTTATCAATGAATGATAATGATACAGGTTGAGTATCCCTTATCTGAAATGCTTGGAATCAGAAGTGTTCCAAAGTTCAGATTTTAAAATACAGTTGCCCCTCCACATTCGCGAACTCAGCATTTGCGGTTTTAATTATTCGCGGTTTTGGGAGGGCCCCCCCGGGCCCCCCCAAAACCGCGAAAAGGGGCCTCCGGAGGCCCCTTGAAAGCCCTGGGAAGGAGCGGGGAGGGCCGGGGAAGCGTTCACGTGGCCTTTGGAGACCCTCCAGAGGCCCCGTGAAGGCCTGGGGCGGGTGGGGGGAGGCCGCGGAGGCCTTCACGGAGCCTTGGAAGGCTCCGTGAAGGCCCCGGGGAGGGAGGGGGGAGGGTGGGGGGAGGCCTTCACAGAGCCTTGGAAGGCTCCGTGAAGGCCTGGGGAGGGTGGGGGGAGTCCGTGGAGGCCCCGGGGAGGGAGGGTGGAGGGTGGGGGGAGGCCTTCACGGAGCCTTGGAAGGCTCCGTGAAGGCCTGGGGAGGGTGGGGGGAGTCCGTGGGGGCCTTCACAGAGCCTTCCAAGGCTCCGTGAAGGCCCTGGGGAGGGAGGTGGGAGGATGGGGGGAGGCCTTCACAGAGCTTTGGAAGGCTCCGTGAAGGCCCCGGGGAGGGAGGGGGGAGGGTTGCAGAGGCCTTCACGGAGCTTTGGAAGGCTCCGTGAAGGCCTGGGGAGGGTGGGGGCAGGGCAATCAATATTCGTGGTTTTTTTGACATTTGCGGGGGTCCGTGGAACCTAACCCCCGCGAATGTCAAGGGACAACTGTACTTGCATATACATAATGAGGTATCTTGGAGATGGGGCCCATCTAAACACAAACATTAATTTAGGTTTCATATATAGCTTATACACATAGCCTGAAGATAATTTTCTACACAATATTTTTAATCATTTTGTGCATGAAACGAAGTTTGTGTACATCAAACTACCAGAAAGTAAAACTGTCACTATCTCAGCCACTCATGTGGACAATTTTGTATTTTGGAGTATTTTGGAATTCCACATAAGGGAGACTCAACCTGTATAAAATATTCAACAAGATATTAATTAAGTCTAATATACTGTGTTTGTGGATCTCATGGGGTTTTTTTGGGGGGGGGGCAGTTTGTATCTGACTCCAAACACAAATTTACAGTTATACGTGATCTTGTGTGAAACTGAAGTATAACATTCTTCGGCATCGAAATCTTATCTCCAGGATTTCCTGTCACTAAATGTGATGGAGCTCTAAACAACAGAGCACACACACATACCACACACATACAAGAAAAGCAACAGCTATGTTGTAATGAGTATGTGCTATTTACATGGAATAAAACAGCATAATATGAAGCTCCCCCCACCCGCCACAAAAGTTACTGCAGATCTCCAGGCAAGTCACTCAAATCTATCTATACAAATCTCAACATGACTAAAGAAGTTTGTTTCACCTAACAAAGAGAACAAAAGATTGTAGGTTCACCCTGTGTTGCCTGAAAATTAAGCCCCCCAATATTAATCTTACCTTTGAATCGTAAGCAGATTGCTTTATAACTTCTGGCGCCATCCAAAATGGTGTTCCCACAAAGGTGTTCCTTTTTATTTGTGTATCTGTTAATTGTCCAGCTACACCAAAGTCTGCTAGTTTGACTTCGCCTTGTTCAGAGAGCAGCACATTAGCAGCTAGAAAACATTTTTGAAAAAAGAAATTTGCCATTCGAACATTTAAGCCCAAAGCATTTTAAAATGTTAACAAAGACCTTACAGTTTTACCTTTAATATCTCTATGAATTTTCTTTTCTGAATGCAAGTAATCAAGTCCTTTCAGAATTTCTCTTAAAATTGTAGCAATCTGAATTTCATCAAGAGAGCCTGGTTCTAACTAGAAGAAACACAACAGATTATTTTCAGAATATAATGTCATAGTAATAAAGAAGATAATGTTGAAGAAAAAAATTACCCAGTGTTTTAATCCTGATTTTGTGGTACTTTTATTTATAGTTTACCTAAACTACAGGTAATATAAACTTAATTTACAATTTAACTAACGCTGTTTAGAAATTTGTATAATTCAGAACGTATACTTATTAGATGTACTGAACTGCCATACAGAAAAGCGTAAAGAACTGGATACACAAGTATCTCCATAAAAATGAAAATAATGAAAATTTTAAAACTCTTTTTTTGTTTGTGTGTAAATGCATCTCCCCATGCATAGATTTTGTAAGAAACTTATCAGGGAAAATCAATCAGAGCTGCAGCAGGCAGCACAGCCTACCACAGCACAGCTGCCTGCCCATCTCAATCCACAAAAATTGGGGAGGGGGGATTGCCTTTTGGCTAGGAGAGTCTAGACAGCAATGCAGCTGTTCCCCTTGGACAGGAGAACACAGGGTGTGTTTCCTCCTTTTCATATGTACCTCTCTGAAAGTCAACATTGGCACTACAGGCATATTGGACTGTGGGGTATCAACTATTTTTCCCAATATTTTTACCCACTGCCATTTTTGGAACAAGGATGATGGGAGTTGCAATTTAATGCTACAATCTTGCAAGCACCTCCATCATTTTTCCAAAAAAAAAAATATATATATATATGCAGAGAAAAACTAATGGACCCTCTTCAGTCTCAAAAGGTATCCCTTTGCTGCCAGAGCTGCTGCTTATTCTGCCCCAGAGTCAGAATAAGCTTCCCTCACAGCTAAACCAAGTAGTCAGCCTTCTATATTTGCGGATTTCGCATTCAGTTTTTGATTCTTCATGGTTTGTAGCTTGAACTCCAAGACCCTATCCTCCTCCTCCCTCCTCCCTTTGCCCTGCCAACAACACAACTCCAGCTCGCTTTCTTACCTTGCACCAAAACAGTGCTGCCACTTTAAAACACTCAGTAAGGCCATGTTGTTGGCAGGGCAGAGGGAGGGAAAGCAGGGGGGGGAGGTAAGTGTGAGTGGGGGGGCGTGGTTTGTGTGCCTGTGGGCAGGTGTTGCTAGTTTGAGAAAGGAGAGACCTTACTGAGTGTTTTAAAGTGGCAGTGCTGTTTTGGTGCCAGGTATCAGCATTCCTGCTGGTGACAGAGGAGTGTACAATAATGTAGTGTAGTATGCATATTTGGGGTGGGACTTATCTAATTCACATTTTTCCACTTTCGTAGTGTTCTGGCACCCCTAACCCCCACAAATGTGGCCAACTGTGCTGTGTAACAGTGCAAGCATATTATCTCATTCCCTTACTAAATTGGTTGCCCTACAATGTTGGGGCACTGCTGTTCCTGTGGTCACAATGCATAAATGATTATGGCAAATTCAGATGAAACAAGAATAGCCTTTAGTGACATGAATGAAAGCTGACTACTTACAAGGTCAAGAGCAGAACCTCCACCAAGATATTCCATTATTATCCACAATTTGGTATCCTGTTAATATAGACAAATTTCCATTTAAATAGGGCTAGAAATGATAATAATTCTTTAATATCTTTTTTCAAAATAATTAATTTCTGTGTGCTTCATCTTATGCTTGTATTTAATCACCAATGGAAAACTTGAGAGTGAAAAAGCAATGTGAACAAGGAGGAGATAATACTATAATACAGTGGTTCTTAACCTTTTCTTTACCAGTGATCCCGTTTAAATATTTTTTGTTGCTATGGACCCCCAAGACTTAACTCAAGATTTAAAACAACAACAACAACAATACAATTACACCATCCATTAACCCTTCCCACAGAAGCACTGGAGAGAAGACTTTTCTCCTGCTTCTGCCTGAAAATTTGTGGCTGAAGCAGATAGAGCAGCAACGTGCAGGTCAAACCAGCCAGCAGCCTTTGCCTTGGCTCCTGTCATGTGGGCTGAGCACCCTTAAATCCTTCATGGACCCCCTGTGAAGACATCACGGCCCCCTGGGGGTCTGCAAACCACAGGTTAAGAACCACTGCTATAATACTATAAATAGGACGTAACTAATACCAAAAATGTTCCTTTTTTAACCCTGCTTCAGAATGCATGACATTTTACCACAAACAAAAATGAGATAATTTTAGCCAAAAGCTTAATGTGTCCCATAATAATGGTCAAAGACTCAGTTTCGTTGGAGAACTATTTATTACATGGTACATTCCTGAGAGAGTGGGTCTGCTATCCAGACAGATGATGTCAAAGAGAAGCTTCTCTAGAGATTATTACACAGGTCCCTAAAACTGTGCCTGTCCTGCTACCCCCCTGACCCACTCCCACCCCACTTCCGTCCCTGTAACAGTTTAAAAAAACCTTTTCAAACACTTATGTTAAAGCGTGAGAGAAACGGCTCCCCCTCCCCTCGGCTTCCCTGCAGTAAATGCAGCTGTCGTAAAGCTGCTTTTACTACAGTGAAGACAAATCCCGCCCATTTCTCACGAGAGAACGATTGCGCAGGAAATTTAAAAATAAAACCTCAACCAAACGTCAAAAAAGAAA
This sequence comes from Gambelia wislizenii, assembly GCA_030847615.1. Taxonomy (NCBI): domain Eukaryota; kingdom Metazoa; phylum Chordata; class Lepidosauria; order Squamata; family Crotaphytidae; genus Gambelia; species Gambelia wislizenii. Next base: position 217,587,067 of record JAUMIR010000003.1, read on the forward strand.
ACCAAGCCCCAAAACAGAAAAATAAAACCCCAAGTAACCCAGGAAGGGGGGGAAGGGCATCACTTACCTGGATGTCCCGATCGAACCCAGAAGTCTTTGGTATGGACCTCCCGCTGAAGATTACGATGTCATCTCACCAGCAGAACAGGGCATCTGTTCACTCACCCGTCATTCTGTTATTATAACAGAACGGGCTTCTTATTGATGGCTTTTCCCCGTGAATAAGAGGAAGCGGGGGGGGGGGGACAGGAGCAGAACAAGAGCATCACAGGAGAGGGATGATGTCATCTGAAAAGGGAGCCTGACAGCGATCTCCTGTTGCCCCTGTCCTGGGATGTTTTACCCGCGTGATAATCTCTTCTGTCTCACACCTCTTCTCCCTTAAAACCATTATTGCTTGTTTTGTTTATGCAGAATAAGACACACCATTTTGTGCAAAATACAACAAAATCAAAAATCCATGAAACAATGATGCTTTTATTGGGCCAACCAAAACACACAATATACATTATGCAAGCTTTCAAAGCTTCACCAGCTCCTTCATCAGGCAATGATATTAAAAATCATAAAGGAGAAGAAAAGTGATGTTAGAGTCACAGGACTACATTTTATCTCAAATGTTACTTCTGTTGTCAGTTAAGATAGTCTGGAGGGAAATATTCATACAGGCAGAAACCACTCCTCTTCTTGGCCATGTGGAGTCTGGGAGCAAAGGGCAGAAAAGACAGGCAATAAAATTTCAAATCCATTAGCAGCAGCAAAGTAACTTCCATTGAGATCCAAGCAAACTCTGTCCTGTGCCAATCTAGCTGCCCCTTTATCAGGCCCAATAAAGGTATCTTGGGTGAATAAAAGTATCCCTGTTTTGTGGCTTTTGCATTTTGCTGTATTTTGCTGCACAGTAAAATCTATCTGAAAACGTTTCCTGGATTTGAAGATACCATTTTGTGTGTTTCTCTGCACAGAGAATGACCTTTATTTTTTTAAACATCTTTGGCCTGATGAAGAAGCCAGTAGAGCTTTGAAAGCTTGCATCATGTTTTTTGCATTTGGATGGCCAATAAAGGTATCACTCTATTTTGTGGATTTCTTTTGCGGCATGGCCAACACAGATAGCCCTGAATGTGCTTCCTATTACTTCTGACTACACTTTCTTCTCTCCTCTGCTTGAAGTTCGAAAGTGACAAAGACATCATCCACAGCTGTGATGAGCTTCAAAAGGTTTGAAGCTCAACACAGTTATAGAGCAGATTCACCCCACCCCCTCCATTTCCAATCTAGAGCTGACTGATTACTCAGTAAGTGGCAGAGGTACTCTACCTCTGATGGCAATAGCACAAACTCTGGCCATAACACAAGCTTTTCCTGCAGGTATAGCTGGAATAAGGCAGTGAGTAGGGGTGTCACCAGAAGGTGAAACTGGTAAGGGTACAGAAGTAACATCCCAGAGTGTGCTTTTGCCACCCACTACACAATTAAGCTCTAGTCCTGGAGGGGAAGACTACAGCTGGGTGATCAATAGTCATGGTAGTCTGAGATGCAACTGGGCTGTGGCTTTCCACATTCCCCACTGCAAAAACAAGACCTACTCTTCCTCCAGAGAACAAGAATAAGGCTGGACTGTATTTGGGTCTCCTTAAACAAGCCCTTCCCTGAGCAGCAGCATTTCCTGCCAAACCAGCAAACAAGGTAGCCATCACCAAATCAAATGCACCTATTGTCAAAAAGAATTCTACTACTGGAGAAGAGCCACACCCTTCTAAAAATTTGTTCAAGATCTTAACTCCAGTAAAGTGTGTGTTTAAAGTACTTTATGTAAATCATAGCAAGCTCATTTTGAAGCTCATGAGCTATTTCAAAAACACTGAGCCTTGTATAACAAAGCCAACAGAAAATTGACAGTCATGACATTCCTACACCATAATCTCCTGTGCATAGATCCTGAAATGCTTTTTGTTATGTTGATTCAGCTAACAGTGATCAGTCATTACAACATTCTCATGAATATACAAGGTTTGGCCTAAAACATTTCTGAAAAATTAAAAAATACTGTTTCTCCCTACCCTTTGTCATTTGGGTGATATAATAGGAGAAGTGTATAGCAGCTCTCCACTCCCCCAAAGGTATCTTGATATGCATTATTTTTTTCAACTATCTGTAATGTGCATTGACACTAGGGATGCTGTTTCCAGAAATGGCATTATCACTGCTAGTTACAAGGAGTATCCAGTATGAAAAAGGTTGAACAACCAACAAGCATCCCCTCACTTTGGTAGGAGCAAACAGCTGTCAAAAGAAAAGATTTAGTCACTACTGGCAAGTGAATCTGTGGAGCTCTGTAATCAAGATGCAGTTGTTGGCTGGCCTCTCTCACCAACCAAAACTTTGATGTTTAAAGGACACCCCTCCTTTTGGGGGCCCAGTGTTGTCTCTGATCTTACATGATGTCTCAAACTTTACATAAGGTCAAAAGAAAATATGTTCATCTTTCCATCCCTGAACTTGGAGCTGGAGGCAGAGCAGGCAACAAAAAAAAAAAGCTACTGTCTGCAACAGTGCTAGGGTGCAGTGGTTCTTAACTGTTTCTTTACCAGTGACCCCCCCTTTAAATATCTTTTGTTGCTGTCACACGGCCACTCCACTGCAGGCAGGAAGTGGGCCAAGCAGCCTTCAAGACTTTGCAGACCCCCTGTGAGGACATCACAGACCCCAGGGGTCCCTGGACCACAGGTTAAGAACAACTGCTATGGTGTGGGTAAGGACAGTTTAGAATATCCTCAAGCACAGAAGCAATTAACATGCCTAACAAACCATGGGGACAGGGGTTGGGGAAGAAGCAGTATGTGTTCTTGCTACAAAAGTCTACCAAGCACAAAATGAAAACTATATACATCCACTTCCCATCTCCATTTGGCATGGCTCCCTTCTTCCAATGATGGTGGTAGGATTCCCAAACCCTGTCAGTGATTGCATCCAACTCCTGTGCTCACACTACTATGACATCCATACAATTCAGCTCTTCAGACTGCAATGAGTGTCTGGTTCTTATGAATAGAGAAATAAAAACCAAGACAGCTATATGTTGGATTTACTAAAATGAAGGATGTTTTATATTTCAATATATGACTTCCAGTCTAAGACAACTGTAGATTAGTTCCAGACACTACCAACTGCAACCCAACAAGATTTATGAAGAGACCTGATATTTAGAATGATGAAAAATAGCATGCCTGGTATCAGGATGTACCTCCAATCCAGACCTTGGTGTTTAATAAGCTACTAGTAATGCATTTAACATATTGTCAAGTCAGTGTGAGGTAGTAGTTTGAGTGCTGGAATAGGACTCAGGAAGACTAGGGTCTGAATCCCCATTCAGCCATGGAAACCCATTAGGTGACCCTGGGCAAGTCACACTCTCTCAGCCTCAGAAGAAAGCAGCAGTAAAGCCCCTCGATACAAGTCTTGTTGAGAAAACCCAATTATATGCTCAATGTAGAGTCATGGTACTTTGGAAACAACTTGAAGGCACATAACTATCATAATTCACTGCCAGCAAATTCTTGTTTAGCATGAGAAATTCCTCAAACTTGCAATTTATTCTCTCCAAATCCAGAAACAATATACTTCTTGGAAACTCAGTGGCTGAAATTCGGTGTGTGTATTTGTGTGTGTATACACACACACACACACCATGTTCAGCAATGTTTTACTCCTTTCTTTTTAAACTTACCAGTTCTCCACCATCACAATCTGTGTCTTAAATTCTCCCAAAGCTACAAAATTAGTGCAAAGTTGACCACTGAAAAAAGAAAGGAAAAGGGCTCCAGTTGCTGCATGAAATCTTTTATGTATCTAAGTGTTGTCATGCCCCAAAAATGTACTTTGTTGTTGTTGTTGTTAACTGCCCTTGAGTCAGCCCTTGAGACTCATGGTGACCCCATGGATGAGACATCTCCAAGACCCCCTGTCCTCTCAACCACCCTACTAAGGTCCTGTAGGTTCAGGCTTGTGTCTTCCTTGATTTTACCTGCTTCCAAATAAACTGCTGCTCAGTTATATGAAACTTATGAAAAGACAGTATTTCTTTATAGTTTACTCCTCTTACAATATGAATACATATAAAAATTATGACATGCTCAACATCCACTTAACTACATACATGTGCACGTGCTCTCTCTCTCTCTCTCTCTCTCTCTCTCTCTCTCACACACACACACACACACACACACAGCTCACAATCCCCTGAAATTTTTAAAGGTTCTATTACTTGTTTTAAAAATATTCAAATTTTCCCCCTGCAAGCTGTAGGAGAAATGGGGCCACATGGGGTGTTTAAGACCCAGCAGAATTCTTTTTAAAGCAGGAAGTAAACCAGACTGAGGGGCTGTCCAAACTATGGCAAAAAAATAAAACCTCTTGCAACAGAAAACCTAATTTATTATGGTCCAGGCCGATTATGGTCCAGGACTTCCAGGAAAAGCATTTTCAATTCACACAGACCTCTCCAGCCAGTGGGGGTGAGGGACAGAAGGATGAAGGAAACTGAGGTGACAATCTGGCCAATAAACATTCAGATGTCATAACGCTATAGAAAATTAGCAACCATAGATTTCTTCTGTGTCTTTGCTCTCTATTGTTCTGGAAATCTGGAAGGGCATGCCTTCTTTTTTAAAGTTAGAGTATTCCAAATCTCTTACTGTTCTAGCACAACGTCCCTGTCCAGTGAAGAGACCATTAATCAAAACTGGAGAATCATGTCCTTAAAAGGTGGAAGGAGAGTATTTTTGTTTTTGCCATGCAATATAGTCTGGAATTAAAAAAAAAAAAAAGCTCTAGGTAGGAATAAAATGTTTCTGTGCGTGATTGAAATTGCCTCTGGATGTTCCTTGAAAGGGGAATGTCATGTGGGCGCTTTTAAAAATAAACCCTGAAGAACTTTAACAACAGATCGACCAACCAACATGAACATTTTCTCCATTTGTTCTCCTCCAACTGCAGAGTTTTCTCCCTGGTTTAAAAATGGCCTTTCTAAACATACAAGGGGACCTAAACATGAACAAAAGTGAACCTTCATGCCCCTCCTTGGGAGATGGGGATCCCTGGGAATTTCAAAAGCAGCTTGAGATCCTCACATGGGGCCATACTTTCCGCATTCCTACTTTCATGAGAACAGAGAATTTTCTCCAAGATGAAATAACAACACCTTGCCATGATAAAGATTTGAAATATGCATCTGGAAGAATTTGTGAATTCAAAACAGTAGGAAAACATGAAAATGGCTTGCCTGAACTAATTTGTGGTCTCTCTCACAAGAACAGCGATGAGTAAGTAGACTTAAAGGATCTACAGTTGTCCCTCCGTATCCACCGATTTGGTATTCACAGATTTAAGTATTCACGGCTTGAAAATATTCTTTAAAAAATAATAATCCAAAAAGCAAACCTTGATTTTGCCATTTTATATAAGGGACACCATTTTGCTATGCCATTGCATATAATGGGACTTGAATATTCACAGATATTGGTATCCATGAGGGTCCTGGAACAAAACCCCAGCGAATATGAAGGGACAACTGTATTTCTAAATGCTCAACTGAATATGAAGGGTTGCTGAAGAAGACTTGGGAAGAAACAGAAAAGAGAAAGCAGCTATGGATACTCCTGAATCATCAACGCCTAGGCAGGTATATGAATAAAGTTGAGGAGAGAGAGGAGTCCAACCAGAGGAGCCCAAACAATTAAGCTCAAGTTTTGTTTCAAACCTAAGACTTAATAGTTTTCTCATTCCTTTTCTTTTTGGTAACTGGATTAATCTTGCCAATAACGGCTTAGTACCTTTAATAGTGAAAGGCCTGGAATTTGAAGAGTCAGTCTTGGGGGGATTATTTGGGCTACAACCATTTTCTCCCTCCCTCCCTCCTCCCCCCAAAAAGAAGAAAAAGAAAACCTTTAGAAGACAGAAATGTTGTGGTGAAGCTCTCTCAAGACAAGATATTGAACTGACGAGAAAATCGCATCAGAAAGCATTTTGAAGACCCCTTTGAAGTCTCTTGGTATCATGATAAATGCTAGCTGTCATGGGATGTCATCCCTTTGAGGAGAGATACAAAAGGAGCTCATACGTTATCCTTACTGAAAGCTTCAATAAAAGCTCTTTGCTATCAAAGACAATGTTCTGACTTTGCACATAGAATATCTGTCCTTGTCATTAAAGTTTTCCATCCATCCATCTATGGACGGATCCCATCCATCCATCCCATGCATCCAACAGTAGTGGGGGAATGCATATTTTGACAAGCAATGCAAAATATACTTAGGAAACACGAAGTAATTTCACCCAAGGACTGATTTAACTCAGAGGTGTAAGTACACAGAAGGAGATACACCACAAGTAGCTTGAACACAATATAAAACCAATGTCTAACTGGACATGTATACATATGGCCAGCCAGAGTTTGAACTAAATGCCTCACTGAGAGGTTGTATGGCATTTTGTATTGTTACACACACTACAGACCACTAGAAAAGAGCATCTCCCTACATTGTAAGAACCAGTTTTCACATTTCAATGTATCTACTTCAGAAAAAAAATGCAAACATGTAGTAAGTTATGGAATGACATATTTAAAAGGTGTATTCGGTCACCTATAAACCTTAAATTATATAACCTATTACAGAACCTTTACCAATATGTGGAAATGGCCAGTCACATTTTGGTGTCTGAGGCAGAATATTCATAAACAGACCCTCCCACAGTGGTAAAACTATAGTAAGGTTGATGAGTTGCTGCCCTATTAAAACTGTACAGAACTTGCCATCTTGGTCAGGCTTTCTAACCCTGCCAAAAAGGGAGGCAACCCTGCCTTTATTATTATTATTATTATTTTATATTCCTAGTCTTTGCACTAGGAGACAGTGTGGTGTAGGAATCTGGAGACCGCTCGGCCATGAAAACCTACTAGGTGACCTTGTGAAAATCAAAAGCTCTCAGCCTCAGAAACCCCCCCCCCCGAGATAGGGTCACCTTAGGTTCGCCATAACTCAAAAACAACTTGAAAGCACTCAACAACAAAGGTCTTCACACTAGCTTCTGATTTTCTTATATGGGTCACAAAATTCATCTCTCTTGACAAATGTGTTAGCTTGATGCAGTTTATTTTTCCCCTGTGTGGAACATACATCATCTTGTCAATATTTTCAGCTTCCCCCAAGCAGTTTTAAGCCATTGTTATCAAACAGTATGACAAAAAGAACAAGACTATTCAGAGGCAACTGTGCAAGAGTAGTCTAAAGGCTGAAAAATGGCTAAAATACCCTCAAATGGCTGAGCTCTTGATAGAGATGAAGGAAATTAAAGAAGGAAAAGTAAGGGATTCTAGGTCTACACTGGGAAGAATGTTCTGGAAAATAAGATATTGCTAGGTTTTTTTGTTTGTTTGTTTTTTGTTTTTGTTTTGTTTTGTTTTGCTACAATCTTTTAAGAAATTGTGAAGTTGAAGGCTTTCACAGCCGGCATCCATAGATTTTCCTTGGGTTTTTTCCCGGGCGGTGAGGCCGTGTTCTGGAAGAGTTTATTTCTGATGTTTTGCCTGCATCTGTGGCTGGCATCCTCAGAGAATGGTTGGGTAGGAGTGTGTGTGGAGTTTATATGCTGTGAACCCCTGTTGGGGAGTATATGTAAATTTGTGTAATTGAATGGTTAGTTTCTGGGTATAGAAATGCAAGGCTCGTTAGTGTCTGTTTGGATAATGGTTGGTTGATGGGCCATTATCTTCTGGATATCCCCCTGTCCCTGAGTGGAATTCCTTTGTAAGTGTTGAGTTTTGATTCGATTGTTCTTCAAAACTGGGAGCCAGATTTTGTTTACTTTTAAGGTTTCTTCTTTCCTGTTGAAATTGTCCAGGTGTTTGTGGATTTCAATAGCTTCCCTATGCATTCTGACAGATAGTTGTTGGCCTAGTCCAGAATTTCAGTGTTTTTAAATAGCATTTTGTGTCCATGTTGGTTTATACCATGTTCTGCTACTGCTGATTTTTCTGGCTGGCCCAGTCTGCAGTGTCTCTCATGTTCCTTGATTTGTGTTTGCACACTACGTTTAGTGGTCCCTATGTAAACTTGTCCACAGCTGCATGGTATGCAGTAAACTCCTGCAGCTGTGAGAGGGTCTCTTTTGTCCTTCACTGAGTGTAGCATTTCTTGGATTTTCTTGGTTGGTCTATAGATTGTTTGGAGGTTATGTTTCCTCATCAGTTTCCCTATTCTGTCTGTGACTCCTTTGATGTATGATAAAAATACCTTCCCTTTGGGTGGCTGTTTTTCTTCTTCATTCCTGTGATTTTTTTCTGGGTCTGGCTGGTCTTGTGATGTCTGATCTGGAGTAACCATTAGCCTGTAGGGCCCAGTTTAGGTGCCTCAGGTTCATCCTCCAGGTAGTGGGGTTCGCAGATCCTTTTTGCACGGTCTACCAATGTTTTTATTGTGCTTCTTTTTTGTCCTGTGTGATAACTGGAATCATAGAATCATAGAATCATAGAATTGCAGAGTTGGAAGAGACCACGAGGGCCATCCAGTCCAACCCCCCTGCCACGCAGGGGAGTTCTTGTGTAGGTATCTGTCCATGTGTGGGGGTTTTCTGTATACCTTGTGGCCTAACCGTTGGTTTGGTTTGCGGATGACTAGGACATCCAGGAATGGCAGTGTTCCTTTCTTCTCTTTTTCCATCACAAATTGGATATTTTGTGGCTGCTGTTCAAGCGGTTCAGGAATGAAACCAAATCTTCTTCTCCAGGGTTCCAAATGGTGAAAGTGTCATCCACATATCGGAAGCATGTTGTGGGCTTTTTTGGTGCTGTTTCCAGGGCTTGCTTTTTAAAATGTTCCATGTAAAAGTTTGCTATCACTGGACTCAGGGGGCTGCCCATGGCTACCCCATCTATCTGTTCGTAGAATTCATTATCCCACTAGAAGTAGCTTGTGGTGAGGCAGTGTTTGAACAAGGCTGCAATGTCCTCAGAAAATATTTGTTGTATGAGTACCATAGTGTCCATTATGAGGACTTTGGTGAGGAAGGAGATAACATCAAAACTGATCAGTCTGTCTCCAGGTTTCAATTCAATGTTGTTGATTTTTTCCATGAAGTGAGCTGAGTCTTTGATGTAGTGAGGGGTTTGTCCTATGTGGGTTTGTAATTGTGTGGATTTTAAACTTGGCCAAGTCATACATGGGGGATCCAATGGCGCTCACTATGGATCGGAGTGGAATGGAATCCTTGTGGATCTTGGGAAGTCCATATAGTCTTGGTGGGAGAGCCTCTGATCTGTATAGATTCTGGTGTATGATTGGCTGAATTGATGAGTTCTTGATCAAGACATTTATTTTTCTGGTGATTTTGTTGGTTGGGTCTTGCTTGAGTTTTCTATATGTTGCAGGGTCCAAGAGTTCCCTTATTTTTTGTCTGTATTTTTCTGTTTCCATGATTACTGTGGCATTGCCTTTGTCTGCTGGGAGAATAATGATTGCTGGGTCTGCATTGAGATCCTTGATGGCTTTTCTTTCTTTTATGGTTATGTTGCTGGGTGGTGATTTTGCCTTCCTCAGGGTCCTAGCTGTCTCTCCTCTTATCTCTTCTGCCTCTTCCTCCGGGAGCCAGTAGAGAGCAAATTCAACATGGGCGATGATGTCTTCAACTGGGATTCTGGTGGTGGTAACTGCAAAATTGCCTCCTTTGGACAGGATGGATGTTTCTTCTTTTGACAGCTGCTGTTCTGTTAGGTTGATAATAGTCTGTGATGTGTCCAGCTAGGGTTTCTCTTGGTGTTTGTGGCATTTGTCAAATGTTTGTTTCTGCCTTTCAGTGTGAATCACCATAACTTTTTCCATTTTTCTGTAGGTGAGGTTGTCAATTTTGTCCCAGTCTTGGATGTTCATTTTTTGACTGATGTTGAGGTGAAGCGATAACAGCTCCTTGTCTGTGTTGGCCAGGTCTTTGCGGGTGGTGTGTATTCTCTCTTGTAACAGTGCTTTTTCCATTCTGTTGTAGATCCGGTTGGGCTGTGGGGATTTTAATGTCCTCTTTGCTGTGAGAAAGTGTGGTATGGTTTCTGTGTCTCTGCATCATAACAAAAAATTTAATGAACAGAGTAGATGTGCTCTCCTGGTCCAGAGTTTCTCCAGTCTCCGGGTGTCTTGGAACAGTTTCTCCCCGTAGAGACATTCAATGTGAAGTTGAAGGCTTTCACAGCCAGCATCCATAGATTTTCCTTGGGTTTTTTCCTGGGCTGTGAGGCTGTGTTCTGGAATAGTTTCTTTCTGACGTTTCGCATGCATCTGTGGCTGGCATCTTCCGAGAATGGTTGGATAGGAGTGTATGTGGAGTTTATATGCTATGAATCCCTGTTGGGGAGTATATGTAAATTTGTGTAATTGAATGGTTAGTTTCTGGGTATAGAAATGCAAGACTCATTAGTGTCTGTTTGGCTAACAGTTGATGGGCCATTTTAAGACATTCTCTCTTCTGGGCAGCTACCAAGCATATGGCAAGTAGCTATCTCAAGAGCAAAACAGAGTGGGCTCTTCATTCAATGGAAACCTATCTAAATACTGGGCTTGTCTATATGGGAAGAAATAATGAATATACCTGCATGTTATAGGCAATTCACAGCAGCGTTCCTTTGTCTCCACAGTGTTTTGGCAAAAACGATACTATATGAAACTCTCCTCTGTGATGTTCACATGGCCACAAATCAAGGTGGCAGCTGTGTCATTGTTTTGTGTGAGGGAGGGCAAAGAATGTGAAGGGGACTTGGCAGCACAGCACCCAAAGACAATGAGAAGGGTAGCTATTACGAAGAAGTGGAGGAGACCCACCCACCCTTCACCCAGCCCGGTGGCGGCCTCTGGTTCTGGGTACAAAGCAATAGTAGGAGCCACCTGGCCAGCCACTTGGAGAAGGAAGAGGAGAGTGGTTCTTCACCGTTTCATCTAATCTTCCATTGGAACGGCGAAGAACTGCCCTCCTCTTCCCTCTCCCAGCAGCTGGCCAGGTGTCTCCTACCATCCTTTTGCAGCCAGAATTGGAGGCCACTACCAGGATGGGTGAAGGGCAGGCGGCTCTCCTCTTCGTTGCAGTGGTGGTCCTCCTTGTCTCCAGGTGCTGTGCTGCCAGGTCCCATTCGCCTTCCTCCCATCCTGTGCAAAACAACACAGCCCTTTTGACAGTATTGGGTTTTTTTTAAAAAAAAAAGCTTACAAAAGTGCATAATCGATAGCACTTCCTGACACTTGACAGCAAGCCGCACCTATGCACGTCCACCCCCTCTAGGCTGCGCAACAAATCACATCGAGGTTTGAATGAGCAGGAATGTGCATTTCCTTCACAGCTTTTTAAAAAATACGGGAAAAGCACAAAGATTTTTCCTGCAGAGTATTTGGAGTTTTTGGCTGCCTTCCTTCACAATACATCAAATTGCTGCAGGATCCCATTGGGACAAAAGGTATTCTCACATTCTATGAGGAGTTTTTTCACCATCTAGACAACCCCACTGTAATTAGGTAGCACAATAATCCACTCACATGTCTTCCCTATTTCTCTTGCTCTTCGTTCTTCATATGGAAAAGGCTACTATTCTCATATAACCCTTCCCTTGCAAAGCAGCCCTATTCCTGAGGTTTCTTTTTGCACTCCTTAAATTGGATTACCTCTTCATTTTCCTCCAATCTGGAAACCTTCTTGATAAGGTGCCCCCAGATGGTTCCAATTAGTAGGACTTTATATCAAATGGGATTTGATAGCATTGCTTAATTACTGCTTAAATAACTTACAAGTTATATTTTAAACTATTTAATCAACCTAAATTTTACAGATGAGGTAAAATGCCTAGTACTATTTTTTCTCTCTCCATCCAAGCATAAATTAAAGAGTTTATTTTTTAAAAAGAAAACAGTCTATATAATATGGAGTTCAAACTGTTGGTGCACAAATATGCTGACAACACAGAGCCATCTAGTGGTGAATCTGCAGTACTAATCTAATGTAATAAGGTACGGTAGTTTCTTCTTTGTTGTTGTGAGCCTTCAAGTCATTTCTAACTTATGGTGACCCTAATATCACAGGGTTTTCTTGGCAAGATTTGTTCAGAGGTGGGTTGCCTTTGCCTTCCTCTGAAGCTGAGAGAGTGTGACTTGCCAAAGGTCATCCAATGGGTTTCCATGGCTGAGCAAGCATTCAAACTCTGGTCTCGAGTCATAATCCAATGCTCCAACCACTCTTACAGTAGGGTCGCCAAAGGTCAGAAATGACTTGAAGACACACAACAAAGTTTCTTCAGTATAACTGGAAGATAAAAGATGCCTACAAATATCACTCTTTGAAAAGCATAAAAGAAATGGATCTTTGAGACCTTTTTTTAAATAGATGTAAAGGCATGAAAAGTCTTAAACCAATGGGCAGTTACTGAGCAGTCAATGAAGCAGTGACGGGAATAAGTCTTGGTCCAACGTGCACCCTCCATTTGCGGTCCTTGCAAACTCCAAGTGGGATTGTTATCTGTAACTGGATCCTCCACCATTACTCTATGGAGCTTAGGGCAGGTGACTAGTTTAGGTTTTATAGTCCTAATTTTTAAATGCCAAATGGTTCACAGCTAGTACTGGGAACTAATCATATGAGCTGGAGCCAAGACGTACTGAAGGAAAAGCAAAGGGGACCTTCTCCTTCTCCCCCACCCCCAAATGAGCCTAATGATGATGATGATGATGATGATGTTTATTTATAACTCCCTTTTCACCAAAAGGTGGAACATCAAACATATATAATCAAAACAAGACAATAAAACACAACATTAAGTATAGTACTAAAATACTAAAACAATATACTAATATACTAAAAACAAAATCCTCATCAGTCACTACCCATCTTGGCCACCTCAGGCACACTCAGCAGCTTAATCGTGTGAATCAGAGAGAAAGGTCTTCAGTCCTTTACGAAAGTGAGTAAGATCCTCCTCCAGCCGGAGGTGCAAAGGAAGACCATTCCACAAACGCTGAAAGGCTCTCAGCTTTGACAGAGCTGTACACATTGGTGGAACTGCCAATAATCCTTTGTCTAAAGATCTTAAATTCCTAGATGGTACATACCATGCTAAACGAGCTGCCAGATACTGGGGGAGGTTAAAGCGCAGGGCCTTAAATACCAGGACCAAAAGCTTGTAATGAGCCCTAGCCTGGACTGGTAACCAGTGGAGGGATCTATGAAGGAAGGAGACATGTGAGTATTTACAGAGACTTAAAACAACCCAGATAGCACGGTTCTGGATTAAGACCAAAGGAGTAAGTGAGCAGGAAGGCAAACCTACCAGTAGGCTATTACAATCATAGAATCATAGAATTGCAGAGTTGGAAGAGACCACGAGGGCCATCCAGTCCAACCCCCCTGCCACGCAGGAAATCTTGATCAAAGCATCCCCGACAGATGGCCATCCAGCCTCTGTTTAAAGACCTCCCAAGGAAGGAGACCCCACCACACTCCGAGGGAGTGTGTTCCACTGCCGAACAGCTCTTACTGTCAAAAAGTTCCTCCTCATGTTGAGGTGGCGTGAAATAACCAATGCCTGGACAAGTAAATGGGCAGTCCCAATGGTCAAAAATCTATGGATCCTACGGATGTTCAAAAGATGGAAGTTACATGCCTTTGCAGTTGCTCCAGTAAAGGGGTGTAGGGACAAACTATCATCCAGCAGGACTCCAAGGATCCTGGCAACCAGGACAGAGGGCAGTGTATAACAGTATAAGCACAGTGGAGGACATGAAAGTGGGGCTACTGGGCAATCAGGTTGAAGCACCAGGATCTCTGTTTTATCCATATTCACCTTAAGATGGTGAGTGGCCATCCACGTAGAAACACTCAACTGGCAGTCTGTCACAGACTTCCATACAGTAGTATCAATTAAGTCAAAACTGTGAAGGATCTGATTGTCATCTGCATAGATATGATATTGGAAACCCACCTCTGAAATGAGAGATCCAAGGGAAGCATATATAATGAGAAAAGAAGAGGACCCAATACTGATCCTTGAGGGACCCCTACAGTTACAGGGGAAATTGTTAACATAGCTCCCTAAACTGAAACAGTGGAGCAATGATCCAACAAAAAATATTTAAAGCAGGACAGAGCATTCCCTGTTATTTCCAATGATGCCAACCACAGCAGTAAGATCTGATGGTCCAAAGTGTCAAAAGCTGCAGAGAGATCGAATAGGGTCAACACTGAAGTTTGATGCTGAGCCTTTGCCACTAAAATCTCATTTACTAAATGTCTAAATTTTTCAATTCAATCTTTATTATGGTCATCAACCAGAATAATCAAAAACAACAAGTTTCACCATTAAATGCATGAAATATGAGTACAAATAAAACATACTATAAATCATTATGAAGTGCAACAAATACAGTATTTAAAAACTTGAATATTTAAAATACTTTAGCATTTAAAATATTAAAATACTAAAATATTAAAATATTAAAATACTAAAAATATTAAAATATTAAAATTTAACTGTAATGATAATAATGCTAAAACTGGTCAAAGTAATTCCACATATAAGCTAGAGCATTATCTAAATCCATGTATTAGCCCTACTTTGTTTTGGCTCCCTCAGCTGATTGGGTCTATGCTATCTTGTGCTACTACTTGCTTGTCATCTGTCTGCAGATCATAATGGCAGATGCAAGGAATCTAGCAACTTTATTTGAAATTTACTACATGAGTCAAAGCTGCTTCTGTGGGACGACCTGTCCGAAACCCAGATTAAAATTAATCCAAAAGAAAATCATGTGTGTTCAATTGGGCAAGGGGCGCTCTCTCCAAAACTTTAGAGAGAAATGGGAGGAGAGACTAATTGCTTGAATCTTCTTCTGTAGATAAAATTGTCAGGATTCATCTCTATGGGAATAATAAGCTGCACACGCAGTCTTCAAGCTTTGACATATCTCATCTGATGGATTCCGTTTCCACCGCCTTTCCAACTGGCAGACAATAGTTCTTTCTTTACACAACTCTGCATGCAGCCAAGGTCTTGGTTGGCACCATGTAACTGGGCGAGTTCTTCATGGTGCCACTACTTCTAGGGCAGTTTTTGTTATGGTATTGAATTGATTAGCCATTTAGTACATCCTCTGCAAAGCTCTGATCTGCTGAAATATCTTCCATCTCTGTCTCAGTTCCTGGTATTCCATACCTCCCTTCACTCTTCTACCACTCCATAGTTGGACGTAAGATGTCACTAGGTAACTCACTAAGGGCTTGAGAAAAGGAGTCCAAAGATATCCTATTTAAGTCCCAGCAATGTTTCATTTGTGTAGCAGTGGTAGGCCCAGGTGGTTTCTTTACAGGACACCAGAAACATCCATTGATGACCAGGGCTCAGTGATCACAGGTAGAGGTATTCTGTGGTCTAATGAATACTTGGCCAAAAATCCTGCTTTTGATACCATAATAATAATGTAATAATAATTTTTTAAAAATTACCCTGCCCCTCTGTTAAAAACAATCGGGGCGGCTTACAACAATTAAAATACAACAATGCAAACTAAAATCCCTAAGCACCACCCACCCCCACCCTCCCAGTAGACATGGCACACACATACTCCCAGACAGTAGATAAAGGAACAGGAGTTAAGCAGGGAGACTGGTGTTGATTGCAAGTTCGCCATAAACATCATAAGCATGGTCATTGTAAAACTGTAAGGGCAGACATCACATATGTACTAGAAATCAATCACAGATTCTTAAAATGTGGTCACAACCTCTCCTCTTTCCTCTTGTCCTTTTCAACAACTCATTCTTTCTGCTCCTGGTGCTCTCGACTCCCAACAGCTAAACAAAACTAAATACCAGTAGGTAGATTTACAACTCTACATTCCACAGAATCTTCTGTCCAGGATAAAGCTCTCTCTATCTCTCTCTGATCTTACTGTTTAATTTCTTACACTTTAAATTCACTCCGCTGCTGTTTTACCACCCCAGCGGGCTTCAAGGTCACCAGCTTTTTTTTGGTGTATTCAGCTCTAATTAATCTTTATTTTGCCCTCAGTTTCCAGTAGCAAACTGAAAGCAAAACTCAAACAAACATGGGTACCTCCGGAGCTTTACCACCAAAACGCTGCTATCTCTGCCTCAGCCATGTTGCTCCTAAAATTGTTCCTAACTGCCTCTTCTCATTCTTCAAGCAAGACATCTCCTGGCCTCACCATCCACTTACTATGGAACAAGAGAGTAATGTCAACCTCAAGTTTTAAGTAGACCTGTCCTAACTTAGTGTATCAATCTGGGTGCTGGGGGAATGATAAACAACATTAAATATTTGCTGAATTATTGGATAACATTAGGCTCAGTATTATATTGTTGGAGTAAGTGGAAGAGGTATACTGCGAATAATCAAAACCGTGAGTGTGAAAGCCGCAAATGTGGAGAGGCAACTGTATTTATATTTAATACTATGTAAGAAAATGTAACGCTACTGCCCTGGATGCAACTATTACTTGGCACTACAACTGTAGTGGCGAGACTGCACAGATCAGCAACTCACACATACATCTACAATAGTTTGATGCAAATATTGTTGTATAAAGTGGTTCAAAAGATTAACCAGTACAGAAAAGTATTGCAGTCTCTTTCACTGGGTCTACTTCTTTATCTTCCTCCTGCTGAATGAAAATATTCATTTTGCAAACCATTACTTTTGCATCACAAAAATCTGAATGCTTTTATGCTGTGGACTTACTCCATACTCCACAAACAAAAGATTCCAAGTCACATATAGCCTCAATAAAGTAACGGCTGTAGATACGCATGATAGGATTGCGATCCTGTTTTTCTGATAGGGGTACAGGTTGACCCCCATATCAGCGGGGGATACATTCCCCAGTGGATACCTGAAATCATGGATAATAGGGAACCCTATTTTCAATTAGATGAATGCCAGAAGTTGACCATAGAATCGCATTGGAGGACCTAGAAATGCCTCTAGAGAACATAATTTTTTGGACGTGGATAAGCAAAACCGTGGATACAGAATCCATGGATACTGGGGTTGATCTGTATTGCATACCAACGTGATGGGATGACTTTATTATACAAACTGCCTTGAGTGCTGAGTAGTCTTTAAAGGCAGCATATACATTAATTAATGGAAAAGTTCACCAAGTTTACAAATGTCACAAGGCCTCAAAATGGCACATTGGTACTTACTGTGAATGTGCATTCTGGGGTTGGTAGAGAGGAGGAATCCAAGATCTTTTACTCTTGGGTAATTCCCTTCACCACCCAATGCTGTCCTCCGAAAACAACACGGACCGCATTGGGTGGTGAAGGGAATTACCCAATGGAGGTAAGCTTCTGCCAGGTCCAGGGACACCAGGGAGTCTCCTTTTTGTAAAGTCTCCTGGAAGAGGATAATGCTTTCACGCAGAAGCGTTTGTACGTGAAGTGCGCATTAGTATATCTGAAGTCGAGGATCTTTTTGGCACTGTGAAAAACACAGAATAGCCCCCTGAGAACCTCTGAGGGGTTGGATCTGGTTCTATAGCCTTTATTGCTAGAAGATGTTCCACTGCTTTCACTTGGATCAGCCTTTAATGGAGATCCTTTGATGGGGTTGACAGAATGAATGTGCCGTTCGGCAAAGTGTCGAATTGCAGGCGGTAACTGTGAGAGATAGTGGAGGCAATCCACTTGTCTGTGGAAATTTCCTCCCACCACTGATGAAAAAACTGCAAGCGGCCTCCCACAGGGATGGCTGCCGAGTCAGAACGCTGGTGCCCCCCTCCCCTTTGGGAATTGGAGCCTCCTCTGCGTCTGGACTGGGCCTGGTTCAAACTAAAGGGCTTTGAAGGGAAGCTGGATCTGTTCCAGGATGGGCGAAAGGAACGAAAATCATGCTGTTGCCCTCCTCTCAGGAACTGGATGACTAAAAAGGCCACTTCGCTGGTCTCTTGTCTGCTCTTCTAGGGAAAGCAGGCATGGCTTTCTTCTTATCCTTCATTTCTACCAGGACATCCTTTAGGGCTTCCTCCCAAAAAGGTGAGAGCCTCTGAAAGGGGCGGTGGCCAGATTGGCTTTGGAATGCGTGTCCGCGTCCCAGTGGCGGAGCCAATTAGTGCATCTGGTTACCGCCACAGTGGCCATAGCCCTGGATACGAATGTTGCTGAATCTAGCATGGAGTCTGCCAGAAACTGGAGAGCCACGTAGATCCTGGAGAGCAACCTATGCAGAGAGGTGCAGTCTAAATTCTTATCTTGGAGGATATACTCTATCCACAGTAGGGAACCCTGGTGAAGGGGCCTGCAGTAGAAGCCCTAATGGCTAAAGCTGTGGCCTTGTGGGTTTTCTTAAGAGCCTCTTCTATCCTCTTCTCTTCACGGTCCTTAAGAAAACCTTCTCCCTCATTGGAAACTAGAGCTCCCAAAACGAGCAGTGCCACCCGTGCATCAACCACCAGGACCTTGACCTTATCTAACACATGCTTGCCCAGGGTGTAAATCTTTTGCACCAGTAGGATACCTTTCTTACCCTGTAAGGGCTTTTCCCATTCGCCCTCCAATGCCCGAGTGAAGATGGATGGGAAGGGAAGCTCTTTTCCTACAGGTTTGGGGATGCTAAGGATCTGCCCACTCACTACACTCTGCTGGAGATTGTTCCTGCGGAGGTTGCTGGCTGGAAACCCCCAGAATGGAGGCAGCCTTGGATAAGAGAGAGGCAAAATCCTCTAGATGGAAAAGTCTTCTGAACCTTCCCCTTGTTGGGGTTCAGTATCAGACCATGCACCTTCCTTTTTATCCGACTGCTGATCAGTGACTTCCTGATCCCACTCTTCTTTGTCCCCCAGTGCTGCCTCATCAGCTGATGCTCCTTCTGACTCAGCCAAGGATTGAGGAGAGGGAGGGGTCTTGTGCTTTGGATGTCTGGTACCTTGGAGGCCACTTGGCCCCAGAGCACCCCCAGCCTCTTTGGATTTCAAAATGTGGACTGCCTGCAGTAGCAGGGAGCTGACGTCCCCTGTGGACTGCGGGTCGTAGTCTTTAAAGGCAGCATATAAATTAATTAATGGGAAAGTTCACCAAGTTTACAAATGTCAGAGGGCCTCAAGAATGATGTGCAACCAGTTTCAGAAGAAGCTTCATGAAGGTGGAGCTAGGTAGCTGATTACAAACAATGGTGTTATTGCTCCCACCTTATTGAATGTTGACAAAATGTAAAGCTGTCTACAAGAGAGCACAATATGATGCTTCAACCTATCCTGTCTCTACTACTCCTGTGACAATCTCTGGCCTTTCCTTACTCTTGCTTAATATAGATTCTAACACCTCTGAAGATGGACTGTGAAGCATCTAACTTGCTACAGATGGAAAATGAAAGCCAAGCAATAGTAGTGATTTGTTGCTATGGTAGAAGACGCACATTGTATTTATTTGTTGCTGTAAGACTGAACTGAAGAAATTCAAGCACTATTTCTTTTCCTCAACTTGAGAACACTGCCCTATCTAAACAACTAAGCATCGTCATTAAACACTGACAAAGACCCAGTCCATCTTTGCAGAATAGGGAGACTGCATACTCCAGGTCAGAGGTGCTATTACTTTTATAATATATACTACTGCTACTTTACACTGTCAGTCAAGGAGTAAGAACAAATGGTCTTGTGGCAACAATACAGAAAACTGGCTGCCCTACCACAGTTTTCTGACCCACGACTTAAGCAGTGAGCAGGAAACCAATTCAAGGAGAAGTGGCAGAAAACTCTGAGGAGCCCCAACCTCCCACAACTCAGAGTGCACTCCAAGATGGATGCTGATTATGATTATACCATATGCAAGATGTCAGAACCCATACAACTGAGAAACCCATCCAATCCAAAGAATGATCATGCTCTCCACCAAAAGCTTCCCCATTTGACACCCGAGATACCCATAGACTAACAGAAGGTTAATAGGATAAGACTGCAGGCAAGAAGAAAAGGGGGCTGAGTCTGAGACAAGCAGCAGAGCTAATGGCAGGTATGTATGTGAGTGTCAGTCTGGCTCTGGAAACTGTTCAAGCAAAGTGATATCCAGGAATGGTGATGGAAAACTACAGACTCTGTCTTAAGGCACTGTGCTTGTTTTTCTGCTTCACAATTATTACTCTGGTTTATTTTATTAGTATGCCCTGGTCTCCTGTTGGCTTCTTCCAGTGAAGAGGACTACTCTCACCCTGGGACCCCGGCAAGATAGATCAGCTTTACCCCCTACAACTTAGATCTGCCTGGACTGGATATCCTCTATGAGGTAAAGAACAAGAATGGAGAAACAATGGACTTTCAGATGTTTTGGATTATAACTCAAGTAATTCCTCACTATTGGCAATTGCAGGTCAGGAATGCATTGGCCATACTGGCTAGGAGCTGAAGTCCAAAACATCTGGAAGGCCAAAGATTGTTCACATACACATACACACACACACACAGAGAGAGAGAGACACACTGCAAGGCTCCAGATCACATCTGCCAGGTTCTCTGTGGCCTCTTCCAAAGGATACTTTGGAACATTTGGGGAATGTTTCAGAGAAAACAGTATTCCTTTTTTTTTTTCCCCTGGTCTTTTTAAAAAATATAAATTTGTAAATATATATGTGAGCTACCAGCACTCAGAGAATAAATAACATGGAATAAACATATGAATACAATTCCATTAGAAACTGTAGGAGAAAAAATATGGTCCTGGCATCAGTGATTATTTCCTCTCTTGCCATCAGGGATATAACTGGCCTTTAGCTACACAGGATGGAGAAGACTGAATGCCACATTGGTACTTACCGTGAATGTGCATTCTGTAGTTGGTAGAGAGGAGGAATCCAGATGATAATCCTTACACTTGGGTTTGCCCCTCCACCACCCAGAGAAGAGGCAGGAGATTTAAACTGATCACATGGCTTGGAAGGGCATTGGTTCCACCCCTTCCTGGCTCATCCTTGGTCAGTTGATTATTAGCCGAACCCTGATAACATATGGAGGAATCCTGGAACAGTCGCAGTGTAGGATGGATTCCTCCTCTCTACCAACTACAGAATGCACATTCACGGTAAGTACCAATGTGGCATTCTCTGGTTGGTGAGAGGAGGAATCCAGATGATAATCCTTATACTTGGGACATGCCCAAGCCACCATACCCTGGGCAGGAGCGACTGCTTAACCATGGAGTTATATCTGAATGACCTCCTCGATGACCCTTTGGCCAAAGGTAGCCTCCACAGATCTGAACTTGTCAATCTTGTAATGCCGGGCGAATGTGGAAGGTGTGCTGCATGTTGTTGCTCTGCAGATCTCGATGATCGGTGTGTTGGAGGAAAAGACTGCTGAAGTTGCTGCCGACCTCGTGGAGTGCGCCATGACCCCCCCTGGGATGGGGAACCCGTGCCTCATCGTATGCTAACAGGATACAGGACTTTATCCAACTTGTGATAATCTGTCTGGAAGCCTTCATGTTCCGAGAGACCAGAGCAAATGCCACAAATAGGGAGTCACACTTCCGGAAGGGCCTAGTTCTTTTGATGTAAATCTTTAGTGCCCTCCTGACATCCAGCTTGTGCCATCCCTTCTCCCTTGGATGAGAAGGGCCAGGGCAAAAGGAAGGAAGAATTAACTCCTGAGAGACATGGAACATCGACAACACCTTAGGAAGGAAGGATGGATCGGTCTGGAGAATTACGTGGTCTTCACTGAAAGAACATAGATGTTCTCTCACTGAAAAAGCGGAGAGCTCTGACACCCTCCTGGCAGATGGAATGGCGACCAGAAAGGCTGCCTTCAATGACAACAGCCTAAGCGATACCTCTCTAAGGGGCTCAAACGGATGTTTGGAGAGCTGATTAAGAACCAGCGACAAACTCCAGGTCGGAAACCAGTGCCTCATTGGAAGAGATATGATAGATGCCCCCCTCAAGAACCGACGAACATGAGGGTGAGAAGCAAGTGGTTGACCTCTTGGTAGGGAAATGACCGAAGAGAGCGCAGCTGCTTGCCTCTTCAGCATATTAGGCTTCAGACTGATAGGCTTCAGGCCCTTTTGAAGGGATACAAGGACGTGCCTGATGGAGGCCTTTGAGTGATCCAAGCGCCTGGCAACACGCCACCTGGAAAAGGCTTTCCACGTGGCCTCATATACTTTGGTAGTCGACAGCCTCCATGAGGAGAGCATAGTGGAGATCACCGTCTTGTTGTATCCACAGAGATGTAGCGCTATCCGCTCAATCTCCACACAGCTAGGCGTAGTCCAGGTGGAGAAGAGGACCCTGAGATAGAAGGTCTTCCCTCAAGGGAAGGGGCCATGGTTGGGACAGGGACAACTCCTGAGGGTCTGAGAACCACGGCCGTCATGGCCAGTGGGGGGCTAAGAGAACCACCTCCCATATCTCTCCTCCCATATCCGCCTGATTACCTTGGCCATCAGTGGAAGAGGGGGAAACAAAAGAGAGGACCTTCCGGCCACGGAGCCTGAAGGGCATCCACACCTTCGGCTTCCCTGTCCAGGAACCGCACAAAGTACCGGTGGAGTTTCCAGTTGCTCGCTGAGGCACACATGTCTGCTGTGAAGAGGCCGAAGCGACGCTGAATGTGGTCAAAGACATGGGGGTGGAGTGACCACTCCCCTGGTTGAACCTGGTGTCTGCTTAGGAAATCCGCCCTCACATTTTCCATGCCCTGAATGTGCTGTGATGACAGGGAGGCTACCTTCCTCTCTGCCCAACTGAAGAGAAGGACAGCCTCCACCTGGAGGGACCGAGACCTCGTCCCTCCCTGCTTGGCAATGTATGAACATGCCGTTGTGTTGTCTGTGAGGATCAAGACGTGCTTTCCTAAGAGGAGGTCCTCGAAATGGAACAGGGCCAACCTGACTGTGTGAAGCTCCAAGCAGTTTATGCTGTGGACCCTCTCTTCTGGGCCCCAAGACCCTTGGACAAACAGGTTCTGACAATGCGTCCCCCAGCCAGACAAGTTGGCATCCGAGGTCAGCATGATCTCTGTTCTCTGAGTCCAAGGAGAGCCCTTGGATAGATTGGTCGCTCTTGCCCACCAGCAGAGAGATAGCCTCACGTCCCTCGGAACCAAGAGACAAAGGTCCTGCCTGCTGGCTATTTGTTCCTGGAAAGGCATCTGGAATGAAACCTGGCCCATGGAACGATTAGGAGTGTGGAGACCATTAGCCCCATGAGGTGAGAAAGTTACATCAAGGCTGACATGGGATTCAACAGGATGTTCTGGCTCTCTTGTCAGTGTATCCTGTCTTTCTCGTGAAAGAAAAATCATTCCCTCCCAGGTATCCAACATGGTGTTCAGATGTGTGATAGACTGCGTTGGAACCAAGATGCTCTTCTTGAAATTTACTAGGAATCCGTGGCTCTGCAGATAGTCTATCATGGTTTGCAAGTCCCTCTGCACTCGTTGATTGGACGGAGCCCACAGTAGAATGTCGTCCAGGTAGGGATAGAGGTGTATCCCTTGAGACCTGAGATGTGCCAGCAACATGACCAGGACTTTGGTGAACATTCTTGGTGCTGACACCAGGCCGAAAGGCGAGGCTCTGAACTGAAAGTGGTCCTGACCCACCGCAAAACGGAGAAACCATCCAGGGATACTAGAAAATCCCCCACCTGTAGGGCTTCTCTAATTGATGACAGTGTTTCCATGTGGAAATGCCTATACACCAGATGCGAGTTGATGTACTTGAGATCCAGGATCGAGCAATGACTTCCATCCCTCTTTGGGACTGTAAAAAAATGGAATAGATTCCTAAGAACCTTTGAGATGGGGGGACCAGTTCTATCGTCCTGATAGAAAGCAGGTGCTTCATAGCCTCGAGTTGTATGTTTCTCTTTTGTGGATCCTTCATGATTGGTGATGGGATGAACCTGCCTTGAGGCAGCTCGTCGAATTGTAGGTGGGAGATGGTGTTGACGATCCACCTGTTCATGGAGGTAGTTTCCCAAAAAAGGTGAAACTCCCAGAGATGTCCTTTCATGAGTCAGAAATGCTGGCGACCGCCACCCGTTTGGGAGTAGGATGCGCCTCTGCAACCTGACTGATCGTGTTGGACGATCTTGAAGAGAAGGTGAATCTACCCTAAGAGGAACGAAAGGATGGAAGTTGCGTTGTCTCGAAGTCCTTTGGGATCTGGATGATGGAAAGTAGGAAAAGGGCTTTTTGAATGACTGCTTGTCACTCTTATTTAGAACCGGCATAGCTTTCTTCTTCTCTTTTGTCTCCACTAAGATGCCCTTGAGAGCCTCCTCCCCGAAAAGGCGGCCCCATTTGAAAGGCTTGGTAGCTAAGCTGGCCCTGGACTGGGTATCCGCCTCCCAGTGACATAACCAAACGGAGCAATGCACCACTGTAGCGGTTGCCATAGCCCTGGAGGTGAAGACCGCCATATCCAACATGGCATCTGCTATAAACTGGAGGGCGACGTAGACCTTGGCCAGGGAGCGTTGAATTCACTAATTTCTGTATACACAAACTGTGGCAGATGGGATGATACCTAGCACTCATAAACAAGCATTAAGTACTTCCAACTTGGCTAAGAGGGCACACATTCATTTTTGAATAATTGAGACTAATCTAAAAGGAAAGTAGGAGGAGGGAAAAGGCATTTAACACCTTTAAGACTAACTGGCTTATTTAAGCATGAGCTAAATCCATTTAGGTTGAAACACACTGATGGAGAATATTAAGGGAACAGGTATATAGCAATTACATGGTTGCACAGGTGAAATAAGAGCATAATAGTATACAGAAAAATGCAAATTGTAATCTTAGCTATAAATCTTCAAACGGTTGTGTGACATGATGTAAGTCTGTCAAGTTGGCAATAATCTTGAGCTGTGAGAGCAATAAAAGTAAACTGAATAGTTAAAAATGACTAGAAATCAGTGCAGGATCTGCTCTTATAACCTGCCTTCACCTGATTCTTCTCAGCTCTGAGCTCTCCTCTCTTGGTTTGTAACACATACCTTATTTTGAAAATATATCAGTAGTTTTGTCTAGCGTTCAAAGTAGATCTTCTTCCAGTGAAAGTTATTCAGTTATTTCACAAATATCTTAATTTATAAAAACATATTTTATGCAATATCTTTCAAGTTTACCATAAATAAAGCAGTTTACCTTTAAATAAGATCCATAATATTTGGTAACATATGGACTATCGCATTGACTCAGCACTGTGATTTCTTGCTGAATGTCTTCTATTTCATCTTCAGCCTCTTCAAGATCAATTATTTTTATTGCAACAACTTTTTGAGTTCGATTGTCAATTCCTTTAAAAACTTCACCAAATGAACCTTTGCCAATCTTCTCTAGTTTTGTAAACAGTTCTTCCGGGTCTGCTTTCAGATTCTGGAAAAAAGAAGACGATGATGATATTGATATAAATGTTTTAACTTACATTGTAACTCAAAGTTGACTACTCCAAATAATGTAGGTTGACTTCTGAAAGAACTCCCCCTCAGTATCGCAAGGAGACTTGGGAAAAGTTCAGCCGATATACAACCACTGCTCTCACTGCCAATTGATCATGCTAGCCTTTTTATTGAATGAAAACATCTATAGTATAGCATCAGTGAGAGCCAGGATGGTGTAGTGATTTGAGAGTTGGACTAGGACTCTAAGAGACCAGGGTTCAAATTCCCACTTGGCCATGGAAATCCACTGGGTGACCTTGGGCAAGTCACACTCCCTCAGTCACAGTGGAAGGCAATCGCAAACCTCCTCTGAACAAATCTTGCCAAGACAATCCTATGATAAAGATGTCTTAGGGTCACTGTAAGTCAGAAACAACTTGAAGGCACAACCACAATCAGTGGTATACAGTGGGCAGAAGATCTGCTACATGAGTGAAGTGCCAGAAACCCTGAATCTAAAGTGAGGCTTTAGGAAGCAGGCCTGGCAGACTGGCTCTAGGCAAGCAGTTGGGGACCCCACTGCTGCCATATCACTCTCCAATGTAATTGCTCAAACCCCATTCTAGTCCTCTCAAACACACACATGCACAAGATTTCTGGAAAACTTCAGTATCACCACCAGAGGCTTTTAAAAAAAGTAGGAGACTAGGAGGAATTATCTCTTATCTCTGGTCACAATTTAGAAATAAGATGGAGGTACCTGAAGGGAAAATCTGGCAGGCAAGGTTGAAAGGTTCCCACAGGTCACAGTATAAAGGAACCCAAGTTCCATGCACTATGGAAACCAGAGTTATGTGGCACATAGAAGTTTAAAGACTGGATAAATCCAAATGCATTTATTATATAAGTATCACACTTTGAGAGGTTGCAGAATTAAGACAATACAGATAAGGAAAATGTATAATGGTAAAAGAATGGAACACAACAAGCAAGAAATAAGAGGCCAGTGGGTGATGGGAAGAAAATGGCATGATTCAAGCAGAAAAGCCTTCCTAAGTCACTGCAATTTCAAATCCCCCATTTCTTGAATGACTGAGCTTTCCATATGCACTACTGACACACTTTCCAGCTTCGTTCTACAACCATGACAGCTATAATTTAAATTCCATTTTTATTAGCAACCAAGATTATAAGAAACAAAATACAGTTTAACAGAGCTAATTCCATACAGCATAGCATGCACACCACAGAAATTGGAATGCAATTCAATAGTAGCCCATGAACAATTGATATAAGGATGGTCAAATATTCTCTAGGACACAGCAGGGAACCTGTAGCCCTCCAGATTGTACTCCAGCTCTAATTATCCCCAGCCTGTATGGCCAGTGGTCAGGGACAGGCAACAACTTCCAGGATGCCATAAGTTCCTCACCTCACCTTTGATATGTTCTACCTAGTCAATGCCCCTGAAGTAGCTTCCTTCCTTTTATTGTTCCATTAACATGTTGTTTTGTATCAGTGATATACCCAACCCTACAGAGGGTGAAGTCTATAATATCCCCAGTAATAAGCTGTTACTATAAACACCTTATTCTTCAGGCCCTTTCTGCCCTCTCCTTGTCTAATGTGGGCAAGGAGAACATGCAGACCTCCAGAGGTTGTCGGACTGCACCTCCTACCAACCTTAAGTCAGCGTAGTAAGGGACCATGAGGCTAGATTATCCTCACCCATATATTGTAACCATAGAAATCAGTTAAAGAGCCAAGATGCAAACACACACCCACACACAAAAGCAGCCATCACAGAGGCACACATCTAGAGTTGCCAGCTAGATAGACTCTTATGCATTTGACTTGAACAGTTGCCAATACGGAAGGAGCCAAAAAACCAGAAAGTTGCAACCAAGCTATGTTTTCTTTCAATATGCATGTGTTCATGTTATCACAGCATATACATATGCATGGCATGGATTTGGACTAGTTTTACATTAGCATTAGTGCAGTGTAATGTACATGCTCTGAGAATTTCTTGCCGCAAATACAAACACACATACACATTCTTATATGCCATACAAATCTATGCTTTACTATCAGAAAACCATAAAAATGGCTGGCATCATTTTTCAAGGTGCATTGCACAAGACTGTGTGTTAGTCACAGCCAAATTAGCCTCCAATCCGAATTCTTCTTATACCTAAATAATTTTTTTAAAGATTTTATTTGGATCAATTCATGAGTCAACATAGAAACAATAATGTCTCACAAACAAGTGAACGTTCAATGACAAACATAGTCAAGATGGTTACAAATAGTAGGAAAGGAAAACCTGTATAGTCCAGGACACAGCAGGTACATGCTTTGTATTTTTTCACTTTCACAGATTAGTCTAAGTAAGAGCAGTTGACAATATCGTGGAAGTTGCAGAGGGAACAGTAGAGTTGTGCAGCACATCCTTCCAGAACGGGAGCTGGGGTCCTGGGGGTCTTGGGCACTGGCTTGTAATGTTTACATATTGTATTAAAATAAACCAGCCCTCTTCCAAAATAGTAACTGGTGCATTACCATTATATAGCTTAGTCATATAGGCCAGTTTCTCAGAGAGCCAAGTGGACCAAACCCTTTCCCACCATCCCTGTATGGAAAACAATCCAGTTTTCCAGTGCTTGGCTATCTCGGTCCAGGCAGCTGCTAAGAGGAACGCCAATATTTTCTGTATTTTAAGGTAGTGTTTTCACCAGTATAAATTGTCAAGAGCAAAAGAGCAGGACAAAAGTTGATAGACTGTGGTGTGATGGAGGAGAGATAATATAACACCTTATTCCAAAAATTTTGTACTGCTGGACATTCTACCCACATATGCAAGTAGGAGCTGATTACACTGCAACCTCGCCAGCAATTAGGGGCCATGGACTTGGTCATTCTGGAGACTTGCAGAGGGGTAAGATACCATTTATGAATAATTTTCAGTGTCCCTTCTCTAACAGCTGCTGAACATGATTTGTAAGGGAGAGAGGAGCATATACGTGCCCACTCAGATTCTGAAAGCATAGCGTTAAGGTCAGACTGCCAGACTATTCGCATGAGATCCCCTTCTCCATATTGATGACCAAGTATGGACTTATATATAGTCCCAGCCAAACCTTTGTTTAGAAAGTTAGGGATAGCACAAGCAGCTTCGTAAAAGGTGAGTGATCGGGGTAATTCTCCTTGTGCGACAAAGCGGGATAAAAATGTAGTGGTTTGGTGAAGCTGGAGCCAATTGGGACAAAATGGAGAGAGTGCGGCCAAAATGTCTTGCATTGAAATAGGGGTTCAACCTTCAAATAGGTCCCTCATGCGATGGAGCCCATGCTGTTTCCAGGGCTCATACTGAAGGAATTTATCTGGGGCCATAAAGCTAGGGTGTAGCAAAAAAGGCCGTATTGGGGATGGATTCGGGGCCAAGACTGGCATCCACGTTTGCCATATAGAAAGAGAGATAGCAAGAAAAGTGTGGGCTATTAGTTTAAGTGTACTCGGTGGAATAAAGGAGCATAAATATATGCAGTGTTCAGGTGATAAATCCTTAAGTTCAATTCCAACCCATCTTGTTTGGAAGTTTTCTTTGAGTAATTGAGTGAATTGGGCCATTTGAAAAGCATGGAAGTATAAGGTAAATAATCTAAATAAATTTTTAACAAAATAAAGCCTCTAATATAGGGATGAGTAATTGTGGCAAGTCTGGGGATCCATTTTCTGCTCTCCAGGAACCACACTGACTACCCACAACACCACATAATGAAAAGTCCACTTCCGGTTTTAAACAACTGCTTTTTTATAAAAGTCCGTTAACAGCAGACGTAGGCCCTCAATCTACTGTATTTGAAAGGTGAACTGCTATTCCTGAATGCTTACAGCAGGGATCACCAGCATTGAGGCCATGATATTGAGAACACAGCTGCGCTGGGCAGGGCATGTGTCTAGGATGGAGGACCATCGCCTCCCAAAAATAGTACTCTACGGTGAACTCGCCACGGGTCAGCGTAAGAAGGGCGCTCCAAAAAAGCGATACAAGGACTCCCTGAAACAACATCTCAGGCTCGGCCAAATTGATCACCAACAATGGTCCACCCTGGCCTCACATCGGGAGACATGGAGACACACTATCCACAATGCTGCAGCATCTTCACACCAAACAAGTCTTGAAGAGAAATGACAATGCAGAAAGCATCACAACCCGGAAACATCACCCAAGGAAACCTTCTGCTGTGCTTTCTGCAACCGGACTTGTCTATCTCGGATTGGCCTTTTTAGTCATCAGCGCTCTTGCAGAAAACGTGGGATGAGTCCTTCCTGAATCTTTGTTTGCAAAGAAAAGCCAGAGAGAGAGAGAGAGAGAGAGAGAGAGGAGAGGCAATTTAAAAAAAAAAAACAGATAAGGGTGATCTAGGAAGACTAGATGTTTAGAGGACCACAAAAACAGCCTCAGAGTGGCCAGAAGAAGCCATACTTTGCCCACCTCTGCTCTTGTACAATATGAGCCATTCCCCCATCCTCAAATGTTTTCCTGCTATCTTGCTACAAATAAGCTCATACGTAGCACAGAAGCTGGGACAGAGAGGCTGAAAGAGAGAATTAAGATTTCACAAGTGAGGAAACATCCCCTTCACAAAAGGGGAGATTTTGCACTTGTTTGACAGCACTTTCCCCACAGTTTCTTTTTTTAAAATTATTTTCCATTAGGGCAGGGATGGACAACTTCAGCGGATGTGGGGCAATTTTCTGCTCCAAGACTCTCCAGGGACCATTAAAACAGTTTAAAAATGTACAATAAATCCAAAAGTGGCTGGAAGTCCTCTTCTGGTTTTGAAAAATGGACAGGTGATTTTTCCTTTTTTTTACCCCTAGAAAAAGGCTGGCCTTGGAGGTGGCCATAGAACCCACACATGGCTCCAGAAACACGCTACCTACCTCTTTAGGGGTAGCAATGTCTATACACACTCAAATGCACTCGGCCCTAAGTTTCTAAAGCTTATAAAGAAAATGTCTAGGAGTCAAGAGTGCCACTAAGCCAAGTGCATTTGCCCATGAAATTCGGCAAATTCATTTTGGTAATGAGTAGGACCGTCAAGGAGACAACCTTTTCTATAATTTATGTAATTCTGTTGTTTGTTGACTTTTTCTTATTTTAACAGATTAATGCTTCCAACCTCTGATCAATGTACACTGCTCAAAGTTTCTGTATGTTTTTAAAGTGGGAAAGATTTGCAAACAAGACATGAACAATACATATGCATACTTGGTAGTTCTAAACTCGAATAACTGTTCCCAAAAGCAGTCTTGTTGAATGGATCACCCTTATTTCTGAAATTATAAGCAATTATAATATTTCTAGGTCCTCCAAGTCAACTCTATGGTATTTGAAACCAGAAGTCCCATTATTTTCAATGGTGTTCACTACTATCCAAAGTTTTTGTTATCCATGGACCCCCCACAACCAATCCTCAGCAGACAAAAGGGTCCTACTGTACTGCATCATACCAAGTCACCTGACCAATACAACCTAACATATGGGTGAACAAAAAAAAAAGTCTAGTAATCAAATCTGAACATAATGCAACTCTTTATTACATTTTTATTACACCTTTTTTTACATCACAGAATTCAGGGTACGCATTGGTTAGAACAAAGCTTCACCAATGCTCCTACATCATATACTCTTAGACCTTGCCTTGGGACCAAACTTACATCCTACTTCAAAATATCACAGGACCAAACCTGTCAAGCATGAGAGCACCAATCATACATGCAACAGTTCAGTAGGGCAAAGTAAAGCACATCTACCCTCCTCCTGGCAATGTGAACATAAAGGAATACACACAATAAATACAAGGGGATCTTGTACGAAATGTGAAATCTGTAGCCTTTTCTCATACACCTGTGCATTTTGAAAAGTGGCCCATAACTATATAGTGGGCCCTCGGTATCCGCTGGGTTTGATTCCAGGACCCCCCCATGGATACCAAAATCTGTGGATGCTCAAGTCCTATTATGAACAATGGCATAGTAAAATGGCATCCCTTATATAAAATGGTGAACAGCAAGGTTTGTGTTTTGGATTTGGGGGGGGGGGATATTTTCAAGCTTTTCAAATGGTCAGTTGAATCTGTGGATAAAGAATCTGTGGATAAAGAAGGGCCAACTGTACAATAGTTAGCCAGCAACAGATCTATAGATAAATATAAGAGGAACATTCACTTTCTTTGGGAAGGCAAGATTTCTATTATGAACAGCAACCAAGTTTCATATTTAGGTGTTTTAAAAGAGCTATATAGAATTACAGCAATGAGTGTAGCGCATTGAAAGAGCAATTACAGTACAACCCCCGTACCCATGGGGGAATGGTTCCAGGGGGACCTGCGGATAATGAAATCCGCGGATAATAGTGAATGTCCCCATCGCCATTCCTGTCACAGGAGTGATCCCAGGGGCAAAGGGAGAAGGGAGGCGAGAACTACACCTTCCCTCCCTTCACCCCCACATCGCCTCCCGCCACAGGAATAATCCCAGGGGCCAAGGGAGAAGGAAGGCCAGAACTACTACTACTACTCTCCCTCCCTCCCCATCCACCACCCCTGCTGTCACCATCTGCAGATAATTGAATCAGAGGACGGTGAATCAGCAGATGCGGGGGTGCTACTGTAAATGTGAAAAATGCAATACTCTATTGTATGTGTTTTTATTCAAGCCTTTAGTTCTTATAATGGAAAAGCACTGCCTTCAGGCAGCCTGGGAAAGAAACTTCCCAAAAGTTAAGGTTGCTTGGTTTTGTGGGGTTTCCTGTTGAAGGCCCCAAAGAGCCAATGGCTCTTAACATCTATATGAAGCCGCTGGGAGAAGTCATTCGGAGGCATGGAATGCGGTGTCATCAGTATGCGGATGACACCCAGATATACTTCTCCATGTCTCGGTCATCAGCTTCGACTTCAGATGGCATCTCTCCTCTGAATGATTGTCTTAAAGCAGTAATGGACTGGATGAGGAAAAATAAATTGAGACTGAATCCAGACAAAACGGAGGTACTAACAGTTACAGGCCCAAAACCAGGTCTGGGAATACAAACTCC
This sequence comes from Gambelia wislizenii, assembly GCA_030847615.1. NCBI lineage: Eukaryota > Metazoa > Chordata > Lepidosauria > Squamata > Crotaphytidae > Gambelia > Gambelia wislizenii. The sequence goes on from JAUMIR010000003.1 coordinate 217,619,595, forward strand.
AATCCTGGATGGAACTACACTCTCCTCCAAGGATTGTGTTCGCAGTCTGGGGGTGCTCCTGGACCCGTCGCTCCAGATGACTAATCAGGTTAATGCGACGGTCAGGAGTGCCTGTTATCAACTTCGGCTGGTACGCCAGCTGCGCCCTTTCCTGGAAACTAGGGACCTCGAAACTGTGGTACATGCACTGGTAACCTCCCGTCTGGATTTCTGTAATGCGCTCTACATGGGGCTACCCTTGTGCTTGACTCGGAAACTTCAACTAGTCCAGAACATGGCAGCCAGGTTGATTTCTGGTGTTTCCAGAAGAGAGCATATAACACCGGTGCTAAAAGCTCTCCACTGGCTGCCTATTAGTTTCCGGGTACAGTACAAGGTGTTGGTTATGACCTTTAAAGCCCTACATGGCTTGGGTCCAACTTACCTCCGGGACCGCCTCCTTCCGTATGACCCTCCCCGCACACTTCGGTCCTCTGGGAGGAATCTGTTACAGCCTATGAAAACAAGGCTGTCGGTGACCTCCCAGAGGGCCTTCTCTGCTGCTGCTCCCAGATTATGGAATGGCCTGCCGGACGAGATCCGTCTTACTACCACCTTAGACAGCTTTAAAAAAGCTGTCAAGACGGATCTTTTCCGGCAGGCCTTTCCTGAATAATTATCCCGGCCCAAGACTCAGCTGCCCTTTCTAGGCTATGATTGTATGTTTTAAATTTTTTTTCTTCTAATTTATATATATTTTAATTAATCCATGTTTTTAATTCTTTGTAATTTAATATTATTTTAAGGGGTGGGTGGGCTAGGGTATGGTGACTATGGGGTTTTTATATTGTAAGCCGCCCCGATTGCATTGCAGAGGGGCGGGATATAAATAAAATTTTATTATTATTATTATTATTATTATAACCTTTTCTTTACCAGGGACCCCTTTAAATATATTTTGTTTTCGCAGACCCCTAAGACTTATCTCAAGATTTAAAATCCTAACAATAATACTAATAATGGATAATAATACAATTACACAATCCACTAACCCTCCACTAAGGGGAGGGAAGACTTTTCTGCTGCTTCTTCCTGCAAATTTGTGGCTGGAGTGGACTGAAGAGCAACGCACAGGCCAAGCCAACCAGCCTTTGCCTTGGCTCCTGTCTTGGCTCCTGTCACATGGGCTGAGCAGCCTTCAAGCCTTTGCGGACCCCCTGTGAGAAAATTGTGGCCCCCTGGGGAGTCTGTGGACCACAGGTTAAGAACCAGTGTGGCAGACAAAAAGCTAACAATAAACCAAATGAACTCAAAACCTGAAATAAAATAAAATCCATGAGATTAAAAGATGAAAATGTAACCCGATTATAAAAGCAAAAGTAGAAATAGCCATGAAGCAAAAGGATTTTGAAGGTTGACTTTGTGAGAATTAAGTTAGAATTTGAGATACAGCAGACATGGTCAAACATACCTATTCAGATAGATTTTGTGAGGGTAGAGAAAACACTGATTAGATTAAGACACAGTACAATATATATATTTGACTATCCCACCAGTGGCACTATATTTCCACAAGAGTGGGATTGCGTGCTCCTGTGAGGCAAGAGGCTATATGATGGCTGTAGGGTATCCCAAATCAGATAGGCTTTTGCTTAGGAGGCAGACTAAATGTGCCAAATAGCTACAGGGCAGCAGCAGTGGGTGATGTGTGTGACACTGGCAGAGGCAGTGGTGGCACTAGGGGGTGCGGAGAGGCCAAACCACACCAGGGGCACCGTCAGGGGTAGGGGTGATACCAGCCTTAGTGATGCTACAGGGTAAAGGATCTCTCAGAGACAACAGACAACGCTTGTTACTACTGCGCAGAGGGAGGCACAGTAAACCTCCTTTTGAAGATCTTTTCACCAGGAAAACCCTATGATGAGACAATCCAAAATGAAACAAGAGATAGTGCCAGAAAATGAGACTCCCAGGCCAGATGGCACACAACAAACTACTGGGGAAGAACAGAGGACAACTACGAGTAGCACTGTAGCTAATGATGCAACTGCGCTCAAGCCGAAAGGATGTTCAGCTGCTGATGTGCTCAGAGGCAAAAGGGAAGCCCAAAGCCACACAACATATATTATAGGAACATGGAATGTGAGAAGGATGAATCAGGGGAAGCTAGACATAGTAAAACAAGAAATGGAACATACAAAAATTGCAATACTTGGGATGAGTGAGCTAAAGTGGACAGGAATGGAGCATTTTGATTCAGATAAGGAAATGAAAATCAAAGAAGAAATGGGGTGGACATTCATAGTGAGGAGACATACAAAAGATATAATGCAAAGTATGACCGAATCATGTCATAAGACTTCAGGGAAAAGCCATCAATAAAACCATATAATCCAAGTTTATGCTCCAACTACAGAGGCAGAAGAAGAAGAAATTGAAAGATTCTATGCTGGAGTCTAGGAGGAAATTGATCACACACCAAAACAGGACTTCTTGTTAATCACAGGCGATTGGAATGAAAAAATAGGAAACAGAGCTGAGTCAAAGGGCTCATCTACATGTGCCAAAACAACAACAACATAATGCCCTGCTGTAAAAGCAAGTTGCAGCAGCTGCAACTTTTCTTAATGGTCTTTTTGCCCCCACCAGCCCACATAAGCTTCACATGCTAGATGACAGCTGGGGTGGTGGGAAACAGGGAAGGGAGGAGAGAGCTCACCTTCCTTCTCCCATCCCCAGGAGGGCTGCAGAGGTGGCAGTGGAGGGTGAACAGGGAAGGAAGAAGAGGAGCTCGCCTCCCTTTTCTCATCCCCGCTGGGGGGGGGGGTGGCAGCTACAAGCACTTGCCTGTCAGCAAGCCCCACCCCTGTGCATGTCCAGCCAATCAGGGCCATGCTTCCTATGTTACAGGACAGCAATTCCTATCAAATTGCTGTCCTAATGAGGGGAAATGCACACAGCCGTTGCTGTTTTTTAACAAAGGCTTTTCTCCTGAGGTTTTAGGCCTTTTTTGCCCCGCTCCTTCACAATATGTCGACATGTCGTGCAATCCCATTTAGACAGGTTGTATTCTCTGTTATTTCCGTGAGGGTTATTTTGGCCATTTAGACAACCCCAAAAACTGTAGGAAAATTTGGCCTAGGATCAAGAAATGAAGCAGAAGACTGACTGAATGAATTTTGTGAGGCCAACAGTTTGTTCATCACAAACACATTCTTCAAGTAACTAAACAAAACTGGACATCACCTGATGGTCAATACAGAAATCAAATAGACTATGCAATTGGAAGCAGAAGATGAAGAAGCTCCATTCTCTCAGCAAAAACAAGTTGTGACACGGACCATGAACTCCTAATATCAAAAATTAGAGTAAACCTAAAGAAGAACACTAAACCAAACATCATGCCAAAATATAACCTGAAGAACACACCCAGAGAATTAAAAGATAATGTGAAAAATAAATTTGCACTATTAAGCCTAATTGACCAGAAGCCAGAAGGACTCTGGACTTAAGCCAGGGATATAATCGGGGAGGAGTGCAAATAGACACTATCTGTAGCCAAAAAAGAGAACCCTCAATGGATGACAGATTAAACTCTTCAAGCAGTTAAGGACAGACAAGAAGCAAAAGAGAAAGGTGACAGAAATAGAGTCAGAACCTTGAATGCAACTGTTCAACAACTTGTGCACAGGGAGAACTACTATAATAATCAATAGAAACAGAAGGTGACAACAAAAAAGGAAGAACAAGAGACCTCTTCCACAAGATCCAAGAAATCAAAGGGAAATTTAAACCAAGAGTGGGGATAATCTACGACCAGCCGGGGAACATATTATGTGACCAAGTACAAATAGAAGACAATGGGAACAATACACAGAAGAACTATATAAAAGAGATGAAAGGGTGACAGATTCATTCGATGAAGAACATATGAAAATGAACCTCCAATTTTTAAAAGGGAAGTGAAAACTGCACTCAGAGGACTTGGAAGAAATACATTACCAAGAACAGATGGCATACCAATAGAGCTTCTTCAATCTACAGAGACAGAATCTACTCTAGTTCTAACTAAAATCTGTCAACAAATATGGAAAACAAAACAAGAGCCCACAGATTGGAAACACCCAATATACATTCTAACCCCCAAGAAAGGGGACACCAGGGATTGCAGTAACCACAGGACCATTGTGTTAATTCTCCATGTAAGCAAAGTAATGCTCAAAATTCTATAACAAAGACTTTTACCATATATGGAGCAAAAAGTACCAGCCATCCAAGCTGGGTTCAGGAAAGGAAGTGGCACCATGGATCATACTGCAAACGTATGTTGCTTAATGGAGCACACCAAAGAATTTCAAAAGAAAATCAGCCAGTGCTTTATAGATTATGGCTGCATCCACACTACATAAATAATCCAGTTTGAAACTGGATTATTTGCCACGGCTCCTTACTATGGAATCCTGAGATTTGTAGTTTGGTGAGGTACTAGCACTCTTTTGCAGAGAAGGCTAAAGACCTTATAAAACTCCAAATTCCGGGATTTCATAGGAAAGAGCCATGGAAAATAATCCAGTTTCAAACTAGATTATTTGTGTAGTGTGGATTAGGCCTATAGCAAGGCCTTTGATTATATAGAATATAGATCATGAAAAACTATGGATCACTCTTAAATAAATGGGTATACCACAACAGCTGATTGTCCTGATGCATAATCTATACTCAGGGCAAAAGGCTACTGTTAGGACAGAATACAGATAAATGGAATGGTTTCCAATGGCAAAGGGGTCAGTCAAGGCTGCATTTTATCACCATATCTGTTTAACTTGTATGCTGAACATATCATACGTAAAGCAGGATTAGGGTTGGAGAAAGGAGGCATGAAAACTGAAGGAAGGAACATCAATAATTTAAAATATGCAGATTACACCATACTACTAGCAGAAAATAGCAAAAACCTGGAACGATTACTGAAGAAAGTCAAAGAAGAAAGTGTAAAGGGAGTGGATCATCAAAAAGCAACCTAGCAAAATCTTCCTGGCTTGAGGCTCACAGAGGCTGGCCTGCCTAGCTCAGAAGAGAAAGGAGGAAGCCAAGGCTCCCAAAAAAGCCCTAGAGCCCACCTCTGCACACCTCAAACTAGGAGGAATTTGCTGGATTAATTTTCAACGACCCCAGTTTTTCAGGGAGCCTATGCTACAGGAGGGGCCGGTATTGAAGGAGCGGATTGTCAAAAACCAACCCAACAAATTCCTCCTGGCTTGAGGCGTACAGAGGTGGGCTCCAGGGCCTTTTCGGGAGCCTCAGCCTTCCTCCTCCACCGAGGTCTCTGAAAAGCCATCCAGAGCAATCAACCCAGATCAGGCCATGGGGCAGGGGGAGATCAAGATATCTCAGGTATCTGCCCAAAATCTCAGCAGCACCATGAACAACTGACTGAAAGAGGTAAAAAAGGAACCAAGCAAATCATCTCTTGGATCTGCGTTTTGCTATTATGTAAACAGAAGATGATCAGTGTTAGGGGTGTGTGTGTCCGTTTAACCCTGTTATCACGTCATACCAACTGTCCCAGTTCGGCAGGGACTGTCCTGATTATTCCTCTATCATCCCAATTTTCAGCTGCTTTAAAAATGTCCCCGTTTCCTTTTTCTCCTCCCAGTTTTCCTGTTTGTCCTCAGTTTACTCCAATTACTGCAAACTGAGTTAGAAGTGCAATAGTTTGAACTCAATTAGGTCAAGAAGTGACAAGAGGAGAGGGGGCCCTTCCCAGTAGGCTCAGGCAAAAGCAAACTGTTGCAGCCTTTCCAAGCATGTCGTTCTTCCTCATTAATACCTTTTTCCATCTTGACCACACTCTGATGGTGCTTGGCCACAAGTCTCCTGGTTTTCAGCTGTGAAATGTTGGAGGGTATGTCACATGCAGATCATTTCCTTGGGAAGTTTACCTTGACAGTAGTTGATTTCCCCCTTCAGCACTGCTGGACTAATTCAGATGGTCTCCTCCATAGACCTATGAAGTCCAAAGGCTCCCTTAAGGCTCTAGGGGACTTCCTGGCTGATGGGGCTGAAGATTCAGTTTTAACTTCAACTTATTCACAGGTCATAGCAAATTCAGTAATTTTGCCCCTAAAACCTGCCCTTGGCTTATATATAAGCTTGATTTATACACAAGTATATATGGTATATATCTCACAGCTTCACTGGCTACTGGTCCATTTACAGGAAGAATTCGAAGTGCTGGTTATGACCTATAAAGCCCTATATAGCTTGCTGTTGTTTGGTGTCTTTTCTGACTCATGGAGACTCTAAGGAAAACCTATCACATGGTTTTCTGAGCGCTGAGAGTCTGTGACTTGCCCAAGGTCACCCAGTGGGTTTTCATGGCCAAGCAGGGATTAGAAACCTGGTCTCCAGAGTCACAGTCCAACATTCAAACCATTACACCACTTAAGTTCACGCTACCTGAAGGACTGTATCTGCCTATCCAAGTTTTAAGGTATTCAGGGGAGGGCTTTCTCTCAGTCCCACCATCATCACAGGTACACCTGGTGAGGAAACGGAACAGCTGCTCCCAGGCTATGGAATTTTCTGCCAAGGGAGGCTCAGGTAATACCCTCCCTGCTCTCTCCCTGCCAGCAGGCAAAGACTTTTTATTTAATCAGGCCTTCAGCTTTTAACTGGTTAGGGTACTGCAATGGGTGTACTGGCTTTAAATGTGTAAGAGATTTTAATGTGCTTTTCACTGTTTTAAATGTGCTTTTAATTGTTTTAAATTAATGGTTAATGGATTGTGTTTAATGCTTTTTTAATTTTCGTATTTCAGATTGTTTCAGCTGTATTGTTTTAATGTATGGTGTAAGCCACTTTAAATCTATTTTAGAGAAAAACAGGATATAAATTTAAAAAATTAAAAAATAAATACAAGAAAAACTGAACATTTTATTGTATCGCGATAGCCATAACCAGAATGTTCCAAAAGAAATACTGTCATTGTTAAGAAAAACTGTGTTTGAATGATGTTTTTTGGTTCCCTTTTCAAGATGCTCTCAAGATGAGATAGAATATTACAACATAAATTTCATAAATGTAAAAAAAGATTTTAAAAAATAATCAAGTAAACATCTGCGGGCAAACTCAGAATTTCCTATTCACACCTTTTAAACTCAGTTCCTAGAAATTTTCATAACTCTCACTTTAGTTAACAACTCAAAACAACTAACTGAAAAGGCTTCACCCTTAAAGTAACCTAGTAATAATTTTAAATTAAGTCCTCTGTAGTCTTCAATCCAGTTGACCACAAGATGTGGATGACCCAAAATACATTGAAAAGACTGCCCTGGAGTAGATCCCAGAGACTGGTCATGATTAAGCACTCCTCACCCTGTAAACTCTGGGGGCTTCTTTATACCTAATGTAGCACATATCGAGAGGCATGGAGACGCACTATCCACAATGCTGCAGCCTTGTTTGAGAACTCACGCCAAACAAGTCTTGAAGAGAAACGACAACGCAGAAAGAATCACAACCCGGAAACATCACCCAAGGAGACCTTCTGCTGTGCTTTCTGCAACCGGACTTGTTTATCTTGGATTGGCCTTTTTAGTCATCAGTGCCCTTGCAGAAAGCGTGGGATGAGTCCTTCCTGAATCTTCATTTGTGAAGAAAAGCCAGAGAGAGAGAGAGAGAGCACAGTATAGTGCTTCCCTCCTTGTGATTCACTGTATATGAAGATGTAAACATATTGTGAGGAGGGGGGGGTTACAGCCAGTATGCAAACACAATTTCTTGGACCCAATGCAAACTAAGTCATTCTTTCATTTCTCTCCTTCTGCCCAAATCCTTGGCCTGCTTTGTACAATTGGAGGACTAACTGGTGTCCTTCAGCTTTTTTTACCCCTCAACCTTTGGTAAAACTCCTTACGTTTCTGCCTGCCCAGTTTTTAGTTATAGATCAGACAGGGCTGAATGGCATTTTTATTAATTGTACATTAGCATGCTGACAAATACTCTTCAGATATGACTCTCTTGTCTCAGAGGTCTAGTGTTAGTTCTTATATATGGCATGGAGGCATCCTGGAGACCTTGGAGGCCTTCTGTATGGACCACACAGGTGCCCATGCCACCAAAATTCCCACCACCACCATAGTTTAAGTCTCCCCACTGCAACTCAGTTGTTCAGCAGGCTTGAAGAGACTGAGATGGGAGTCATGAGCAGCCAGTGCTACACACTTTTTTTAAAAAAAAGAAGAAATAAGTGAAGCAGACAGTAGGGCCAGTATCAAATCACATGCAGTGTGTTTCTGAACGGCTCTGTTCCCTTGCTTTATAACAGAACTGGGAACTACAGATATTGTTGGAACTGCAATTCCCATCTGCTGGGGGCTGCAGTTCAGCAATAACTGAAGAGCAACACAATTCTCATCCATGTTTTAGAAGTTCAAATTCAGAGTCCCCGTGTCCTCCCCAACTCACAGGATCCCACTTTGGGAATCTGAATGGCTGCATTATATTATGAGAAGAGAAACTGATGTATGGTATAGGTAGGAAAAATTAATTGAAGATAGAATGTTGATTTCTCTGTGTGTTTGAGAATGGGGGTGGGGAGGGCTACACATATATTGAGCGAATGTGAAGACAGAAGTCTGTGAGGAGGCAGCCGCCTGCTATTCTTGGGGGCAAACCAGCTAACCACTTCTGTTATATATGCTGTAGATACTGGAGACCTAACATACTCTCCCTACATATGTGACCTATACACCAAAAACAGCAGAACTGTCTCCCACTGTCCCTGGGATCTCAAAATCCCAGTTAGCTATGGTGTTTTCCTCCACTTCCCGCTGCCAGTGAATGTGACTCCTTCTACCTATGCATATGGGGGTGTCAGCCAAAATTAAGGAACTATGGAGCAGGAAGTTCTTGAGCAAGTGTGTCATTTAAGGAAGGACTATCTCCAGCACTCAAAACCATCAGTCCTACAGTTCACTCTCTTCTCCCACCCTTCTCTGTTCTTTCTGGTCCAACAGCTCACTATTCAGATACGATGCTCGTTTTGTTCTGCTATGGCTCCAGGAAATCTCACAAAACCTGGTTAACTTCAACAAAGATAAAGAGAAATGTATTTCCATAAATACCTTGAAGCATTCTTTATGATTAAGCTTTAATATTTCACCCCTCCGTTCCCTGTGCTTATGCCCTAAGTGCAGTGCTAAGAAAAAGGAAGCATGTTTCTCCACAGCCTAGCTCCCCTTTCTATTTTTTTAAATTTTATTTTATTTTATTTTGTCTTAGCATATAGAGAACATGCCAAGCTTTCTAGCCAAAACAAGACCAACTGACTCCTATCTGCAGCAGCCTGTGAAGGACAGAAAACTCTCCCTATCACTAGGTGACTATTATCTCCTGATCTGGTATATCAGAGGCCCTCCACCCACCACTCCCCCTTTGCTAGGCCAGAGCAACAGCAGGCCAGAACATTGAGGGGCCTGTATATGCCACTACCACTGTGAACTAGCCAACATCTACAAATTCACATCTTCTCACAACAAAAAGATTACCTCAAGGACACATCACCATGCTGACTTGCCATATCTGGATGGTACGGTGATACAAGGGAGAAAAAGTAAACAAAAAAGAAATCTCTACATCTTACAAGGGCTGTAGGGAGAGAGAGACAATATTGAGGTGCTCCTGCACACACACACACAGGCAGCCTCCTCAACTAAATATGACCTTTTCAGATTAGCTTTTAAAAAAATAAAAACCTTCCTCCTGCACAACTTATCTAAATGGGCATTACAGGACACCCTGAAGGTCAACTATTCTCCCTGACTGCAGTGGTTGAAAACAAGGGTATTTGTTTAGGGCTGAGGGCTCCCTTTAAAAAGCATGGTCCACACATACAATTCAATTACTGCTCATCACTTGCAAGCCCCTAGGAGAGAGGCAAGATCGAAATAAATAATCAATGGAAGCAGGGGATGGACAGCACGCATTAATTTGGGGAGCAGACGGTTTGGACTGTACACCCAGCCCTACAAGTTGGGTAAAACACACACACACACCGAGGCTCCACTGCTTCCATGCCCAGAGAAAACACTGCCCGAAGAAGAAGAGTTGTGACTCCATTAGACCCTGGCATCCCCCTCTCATAGAACCATAGAGTTGGAAGAGACCACAAGGGCCATCTAGTCCATCCCCCTGCCATGCAGCTTTCCCTCCCCCTCGCCTACTGCTGCTCCCGCCCTTCCCAAGGATAGCAAACCTGGCCACACACACACACCCTAACCAAAGGTGGCAAGAAACCCCAGCACAACCCAGCCCAGGAGAAGTGTGAGGCACAAACCACACAACCCAGCCTCCCCTCCCTCCCCTTGAAAGTCGGAGGGGGGGGGTTGCTCAGGTGCAGCTTCAAGCCTAGAGCAGAGGAGAAAAGGCGCGGGGAGGGAGCAACAAGGGCGCAAGAAGCGGGGCGGCTGCTTTCCCTCACCTGCATCCCCGGCAGGCCAGGCTGCTGCACGGGGGAGTGAGCCATGATGACGGAAGCGGCAAGAGGCACCGTGCGCGCCGCCGCCTCCGGGTTCCCCCCACTCCGCTCTCTCCAGGCCGCTGCAGGAGGAGGGGGATCACCTCTGCCCCATCGCCTGCCCTCAGGCACCCCCAGCCCCAGAGCCCCACCACCACCACCGGCAGACCAAGGGAGGGAGGAAGGAAGGCAGGCAGGAAGGTGCGGACGGAGGCTCGCCTGCGCACGGGCAGCCGGGTGAGGAGGCGCCAGAGGAGGAGCTCCCGCCGCCGCCCGGCCCACTCGGGGTGGGGAAGAAGAGGCCGGGGGGCGGGCCCAGGACCCCAACCGTGGGGGGCGGCCGCACTCTGGCCAGCTCCCGCCTCCCCCGGGTGTGACACCAAGAGCCCCCAAGGGCTCTCTCGGCACCCTTTTGGTATATGTGTGTGTTTTAAAAAGCCGCCTTCGCTCTCTTGCCGGAGAGTCCCGGGAAACTCTCCTTCATAGAGAGAGAGAGAGAGAGAGAGAGATCCTCACAACCAGAGCTGTTTGTCAGTGGAATATGCTGCCTCCCAGTGTGGTGGACTCTCCTTCTTTGGAGGTTTTTAAACAGCGGCTGGAGGGCCAAGCTGAACCTGAGGCAGCAGTGTGATGCCTTAGCTAAAAAAGCCAATGTGATTCTAGGCTGCATCAATAGGAGTATCATGTCAAGGGAGGTAACAGTGCCACTTTATTCTGATTTGGTCGAACCTCGCCTGGAATCCTATGTCCAGTTCTGAGCACCACAATTCAAGAAGGATATAGAGAAGCAGGAACTTGTCCAGAGGAAGGCGACCAAAACGCTGAAAGGTCTGGAAGCCATGCCCTGTGAGGAGCAGCTTAGGGAGCTGGGTATGTTTAGCCTGGGGAAGAGAAGGTTAAAAGGTGACCGTGATAACCATTTTTTAAATATTTGAAAGGATGTTATTTTGAAAAGGGAGCAAGCTTGTTTTCTGCGGCTCCAGCGAGTAGGACAGGGAGCAATGGATTCAAACTACAGGAAAAGAGATTCCACCTAAACATTAGGAAGAACTTCCTGACAGTAAGAGCTGTTCAGCTGTGGAATGCAGTGTCTCATAGTGTAGTGGAGTCTCCATCTTTGGAGGTTTTTAAACAGAGGCTGGATGGCCATCTGTCCGGAATGGTGTGATTGCAGCTTCCTGCATGGCAGGGGGTTGGACTGGATAGCCCTTGGGGGTCTCTTCCAACTTGATGATTCTAAGTCCCGCGCGCGCGCATTGCCTGCTTTCATCAGGAGCTACGGTGCAGCAGACATAAGACAGGGGGATCATATGTGTGTGAGAGAAAGAGCGAGACGTGAATGCAGGACCGGTATAAGGAATTTTGGGGGGCCCTGCAATGCTTTATTTGGGGGGGGCGTATGTTTACCTCAGGTCAATGTAACCTAACCTATGCTAAGCTATTTACAGTACAGGATATTCAGATTTATACTAAGAATGTTTTTGCAGGAGGAGGGTTACTACGGGGCCCCCACAATGATGGGCCCCCCTGCGGATGCCGCCGGTGCCGTAAACCGGCCCTGCGTGAGCGCAGACGCGGGCAGACTTTGCCCACGCACCCCCAAGCGCCGTGGGGTGGCTTGGGCTTTTCCTTTCGCCGGGCCGGCTCCTCCCTCGCCTTCTTCCCGCCTCCCCTCGCCCACCCCGGCCGGTGGGAAGAGGCGGAGCCAGCCCCAGCTGACCGGCCGTCCTGCAAGGACCCGATGGCGGCGAGGCCGAGAGGGCTCTGCGGGGCTTCCCCGCCCTCTTGGCTCGCCCCTTTCCTCCCCACCTCCTGGCCTTAGTAGCCACCGGCGGTCTCGCTCCTTGGCAGGGCTGGGGGGGGGGCGAGACTTCTTCCCCGCCGACCTTGAGGCTCCCCTCGGAGGGCACCTGCCTCAAAGGAGCGCCGCCTTCCCGCTTCCTCCTCTCCCGGCTTCGCTTCTGGGGTGCAGAACCAGTGGCTGTTCGGGAGCCTTGCTGGAGGACCGGTTCCCCGGCCCTCCGTTTCAAATACAATACTGTCGCTTCCCAGGGACAAAATGACCCCCTCCCAAAAAAAATCAGAATTCTGCCATTCCAAGTGCAATTCCCCAAACTCCTAACATGGCAGTAACAAATCTTTGGGATTTGAGCTCTTCCGGGGAGGCTGTAATCTCCATCAGGGTAGAGATGGGGACGAAATTTGGGGGGGGGGGGATTAGGAATTTTTTTATTGGAATAAGACCCATTCTACTGAAAAATACACCAGACCGCAAAAGGCCGTAACAATAACACAAAAATAAGAATAATTGTTTTTTCTTACTAATACAAAAATAAAACTGTCTACCCTAACACTAATACATTTTTCCTCTTAATCTAAACGCACTGTAATCACATTATATTTACACATTACAATTATACCTATTTGGAAAAGAAAAAAATTAATTAAAAAATAATACAAAAATACAACAACAATAATAATAAAATATTTATTTAAAATATCCTTTTATGTTATTGATGGGGTTGTCTCACTAAACCACGGCCAAAACCTTTTCCAATGATGGTTTGGCAATTTCTCTTTTTCTCTCAGAGCTAAATTTTCAATTACGTTCTTCACATAATAAGCAGTGCCTTTTACATCCTGCAGATTATATATATATATATATATATATATATATATAATTTTATATAGATGGGGAGGAGGTGTAAAATTAGGGCAATGTTCCCTAAGTAAGAATTCAGTTCCCTAATGAAATTTTCCTTCAGTTCCCAATTTCTGGCTTACAGTAACGCCGAACCCCAGATGAATATTTAGAGATACAATGTAGGCATCCAGAGGAAAGAGGCAGGCAAAGTTCCCAAAGCTGATATGAGAGTTCTAGGTCTGAACAATTTATCAGGTGTTATCTAGGGGAACATCCACAGGACACAAATAAACCAGTTTGAAATTGGGTTATTTGCCATGGCTCCTTCCTATGGAATCCCAGGATTCCATGGGAAGGAGACATGCAGATAATCCAGTTTCAAACTGGATTATTTCTCATGTGGACACTGGTGAAAGAAAGCCTCTCAGAATGCGAGGGGAATACCTTTTGTCCAGTTGAGCTACAACAGCAATTCACCATATTCAAAGGGAGGGGGGCCAAAAGCTCCCAAGTACTTCAAGATAACAGCCTTTGCTGTTTATAGCAAAAAAAAAAAAAAATGTGGAAATGCACATTCCAGCCTGTTCGAATAATTGATTTGAATTGGGACACATCTCGAAGTCAAAATGTGATTAGTTGGACGTGTGAGAGGGCAGGCTTGCCGGCAATGATGAAGTGGCTGGAGACGCCATTGTTGATTTTCATGGGAGCAATCATGCACTATTTTCAAGTGGGAGAGGAAAGAAAACTATTTTGTTGAGCAGGAGATTGTTCTTCCACATCTCTGATTTAACAAGGAAGGAACGGAGTTGGCTTTGGGGGAATAATAATGCAGGTAATTAACTCGCAGCCACCATCTTTATTCACGGGCATGCTCCATGTGGATAGCTTCCTATGCCAGCGATCTTGAGAATGCTTCATGGAGACAAATGAACACTGCGGCGATGATGAGTTAATGCACTATTTTCTTTTATTTATTTATTTATTTATTTATACCCCGCTCTTCAGCCACAAGGCTATCAGAGTGGCTTACAAATTGTTTTAAGCAATAGCTATTTACACATCTACACTGCATTAAACAGTTTCCAATGTGTGTTAGCTAATTGCCCCCACAAGCTGGGTACTCAATTTACCGACCTACGAAAGGATGGAAGGCTGAGTGAACCTTGGAGCCGGCTGGAATCGAACTTGCAACGTGGTGGCTTGCAGTACTGGCATTTAACCACTGCACCACCAGGGCTTTTTCTGCAAATAATTCTCCCATCTAGCTGAGCCCATAGTGAATTATTCTGCAAATAATTCTCCCATCTAGCTGAGCCCAAAGTGTCTCACTCTCCCGAATGCTAGAAATTAGGTGTGGGGGGAATGTTGCTCCTGAGTAGCTTAGCTACAACCCCTGCTCCTCACCCATCCTCAGGCTCGGTGATGATGAGTTTCAAAAGCTCTTCCAACACATTTCAGGTACAATTGGACTCATCTCTAAATATATGGTATTATCCCGTACCCAACACAACTGAATTGTTGTAACATGCTGCCAACATGGCTTCTACTAATGGAGACTTATGAATGAGAGCTTTCAAAGAGACCCTGTTAATAACAGTCCTGCTCAGGTCCATTGTATCAAGTATTGTACTTTAACTATCATGGATCCTTCCTGTGGATCCCTGGGAATTGTCATTTGGTCAGGGACTGATTATTCTAGTGTACATTCCTCTGAACTTTAGCATTAGAGCTCTCTGGCAGGCAATTCTAAATACCTCACAATGCTACAAATCCCAAGATTCCATAGGATGGAACAATGACAGTTAAAGTGGTATCAAAGCACTTTAATTGTGTACAGCGGGGCCTCAGTATCCACTGGAGTTTGGTTCCAGGACCCCATGTGGATACCAAAATCCATAGATTCTCAAATCCCATATACAATGGTGTAGTAAAATGAATTCCCTTATATAAAATGGCAAACAGCAAGGTTTATTTTTTGGATTTTTTTCCCTGAATATTTTAAGCCGTGGTTGGTTGAATCTGTGGATGCAGAACCCATGAATATGGAGGGCCGACTATACTATAGATATACCTTTGGTGCATCATGCTACATATGTTACATATAAGTACTAAAAGATTTCTTGCAGATAAATTGCCATCTAAACTAAAGGCTTTATTTGCTGTCAAGTGGCTAAACCATACCACTTTATAGTTTTCACATTCTCAGTTACGACTATGCAATTTATACATGCATGTCAGAGAGCTGTATAATCATTCAATTTCCTGGAGGTTTCCTAGATGTTTAAAAATGGATCATAAAACTTAAATTCAAGATGATGTTAAAATCTCATACCTTCCCAACACATTTGTCCTTTAGTATTTCTCAAATAGGAATGTTAAGAAATTCATTTCAGTTAGACTTTTAGCAGAATTTATGGAATATACACCTGCCAAAGCCAAACATGGACCCAAATGCAATTTGTGGTTGGAAGTCTGCAGCTGAAAGCTTACAATGTTATTGGGTAATAATAAATGTTTGGAAAATTTGCATATCTGGAAAATACTAATTAAAATACAGGTACATGCATTTTTAAAATGTGCATGAACATCCCTTACCCAATGAAAGAAAATGTGTGCAATTTAAAAGTCTACACAAATAGATGTGCATTTTTAAAGGGTCTCAGAAATATGCAGAAATTTCCATGTAGAAAAAGAAAAAATGCTTGCATCAGATACTGGCCTTGGATACAGTGAGTGATAACATGGAAATCAGAAAGGCAAGGTTGAGTTTTGTTGATTTACACATCCCTACCTTCAGTGAGCTAAAGGACAAGTATGTTGAAAAGAGATAATTTTGTGCTGTATCAGCAAATTATTTTACAATAAACTGTTACTTTAGTTTAGTCTTACCAATGAGCACACAAGAGTTACTGGCCATCTGCTTACTATCCAACTTCTTTTAACAACCTCTACCCAGTGGTCCAATTTTGCTAATGCTAACCAGGTATGAAGTATTATTATTATTATTATTATTATTACAGTGGGCCCTTGTTATCCGCTGGGGTTTGGTTCCAGGACACCCCACCCCCCGGTGGATACTCAAATCTGTAGATGCTCAAGTCCCATTACTCTCTCTGGCTTTTCTTCGCGAACGAAGATTCAGGAAGGACTCATCCCGCGTTTTCTGCAAGCACGCTGATGACTAAAAAGGCCAATCCGAGATAAACAAGTCCACTTGCAGAAAGCACAGCAGAAGGTCTCCTTGGGTGATGTTTCCGGGTTGTGATTCTTTCTGCGTTGTCATTTCTCTTCAAGACTTGTTTGGCGTGAGTTCTCAAATAAGGCTGCAGCATTGTGGATAGTGCTTCTCCATGCCTCCCGATGTGAGGCCAGGACAGATCACTGTTGGTGATCAATTTGGCCGAGCCTGAGATGTTGTTTCAGGGAGTCCTTGTATCACTTTTTTGGAGTGCCCCTCTTACGCTGACCCATGGCGAGTTCACCGTAGAGTACTATTTTGGGGAGGCGATGATCCTCCATCCTAGAAACGTGCCCTGCCCAGCGCAGCTGTGTTCTCAGTATCATGGCCTCAATGCTGGTGATCCTTGCTTGCTCAAGGACAGCAACATTCGTCACATAGTCAGTCCAGTGTATATTTAGGATTGTGCATATACAGCCCTAATGAAAGCATTTGAGGAGTCATAAGTGATGGTGATAGGTGACTCATGTAATGGCATAGTAAAATGGTGTCCCTTAAATAAAATGGCAAAATCAAGGTTTGCGTGTTGGATTTTTTTTTCTGGAATACTTTCAAGCTGTGGATAGTAGAATCCATGGATACAAAATCCGTGGATATGGAGGGCCAATTGTACTACTACTATTATACTAGTTTACACATCTGCCCTAGTAAATAAGGAACAGCAAATTTCAGTTAAAAGTCTTTTGTGTTCCCTGTGTAATGTGATTTTTAAAGTTTTGTTTTCTGGTGCAAGAACAAGAGAAGAAAAATAGATCAAAAGGGAGATAAAATCACAGGTTATCCATTCTGTTGCTGTGAATGGGTTAATAGTAATTAATAATGGAAGCTGAAAATAATAAAAATAATATGATCTCAGTAGGATTTTATGTATTTGCATAGACAGCAAGAAAATCTTGGATGTGTTCATAACAACCCTTCACTAGGCTATAATTGCATTCCTTTCTTGGGATGATCAATTATCATAAGTTTCTGTCTTAACCTAGTTATTGTGTCACACCCATAGCTGAACACTTATACAATTAAAATAATTGGTGTTGATCAAACTTGTTGCAAAGGCTTAATGAGACCAAAGGCAACTTAATTAGGCCAAGGAAGAATGTCATAGCTTCATTTCTTCATTTCTTCTGTATTCATTTCATATTCATTTCTTCACTATTTTTCTGAGGGAGGTTGCTGAGATTATCCATCGCTAGATTCTTTAAAATGTATTCCACATGGTAGCAATTATGCCATTAATGTCAGACTCTGGCCTTCATCATCTTGCACACACGCGTGTGCACACACACAATTAGATACACTTTACTGATATGCATTACTTGACTTCTTTCAAAATGTAGTGCAGGCCTCTGACTTAGGACATTATCAAATGAGCCTCTAAAAACATTCTTTTGCAGGCATAATTAAAGCCATTTTTATGCCTGCAAAAGAATGCCTCCCACCAGACTTACCTTTGTCTCCTGGCAAAGGCTTCTCCGGCAATGAAGAGGAAATGAACAGAACCCTGTTCACTTCCTCATTTGAAATCTTGTGGATTCTCATGAGACTTAAGCATGAGGGAAATTCAAAAACAAAGCAAAAAATAAACACATAAAAAGTGACAGAAAGCACGTATACACACTTTAAAACTTACAACTACACTGGGGAGGGTCATTAAAAGTGTGTCACCTACCTGGATGTCGTGATCTCACCCAGAAGTGTCCTGGCTGGTCAGGTCATTGACAGAGTAAGTACACTGGAAAACAATGCAATGAAGCAGTAAACAAAGCAGTAAACAAAGCAATAAAGCTTGAGCTAGGAAAGAGTAGGATTCTACCCATGCCAATCCTATTGTAGCCAAGTTTGCCTGCCTACAACAGGGAAGGTAAACAGCAGTTGCCTCCTGGATCTCT
Source organism: Gambelia wislizenii (assembly GCA_030847615.1). Classification (NCBI taxonomy): domain Eukaryota; kingdom Metazoa; phylum Chordata; class Lepidosauria; order Squamata; family Crotaphytidae; genus Gambelia; species Gambelia wislizenii. Next base: position 217,637,867 of record JAUMIR010000003.1, read on the forward strand.
TACTGAGCATGCATGATCAGAAAAACAGAGGAAAGGGGAGAGGAAATAAGTCTGCTTCTCCAACTGTCTGTTGCCTGTCTATATGAGGGGGTGGGATGTGGATTGATGCACACTAACACCAATTCAAAGCAACTTTGATTTGTCTTAACTTTTTTTTTTTTTGGCAAAATTGCAGGCATGCAAGGCTATCTGGTTTCGCTGTCCCAATCGGCATGCCTGTGAATCAAGATAGTGTGCACATGTGAATCATTCATGTTTTTATTGTTGCCAGTTGCTGGTGCCGAACAGTATTTTTTTAAAGTGTAAGGTGTGAAAGTGTGATATTCCATCTAAATAAATTTTAGGAAGAAAAGAAAAAGGCTATTTCATCATTTCAGCTCATGATTGCTAAGGTGAAAATCTAAGATGGCAGTTCCAGGCACTTGCCTTGTTAGCAAGCTCCGCCCCCTGCCATGTCTGACCAATCAGCTTTCCACTTCCACTCTTATCGGGAATGCGAATGAATGCAAATCATTCTCAGCAGAAATGCACATTCTCCATGTAGCTTTTTAAAAACTTTGGGGAAAATGGTAAAGGCTTGTCCTATGGAGTTTTTGGTGGATTTGGCCCCACTCCTTCCAAATACTGCAGATTGATGTGGGATGCCATTTAGACAAATCGTATTCTCGAATTCTGTGAGGAGTATTTTCATCATTTAGACATCTTCCAACTTAAAAAAAATAATAAATTGATAAGATTGGCCATCAAAATGGAAATCATGGAGGCTGGTGGGTGAAAGAAAAAAGAAGTTACCCCTGGATGCATTTTGGAAGAAGCCTTCAAGCAGTCTCTAGAAAGTTAAGAATGTTTTTGTTTACTTATGCAAGGCTTACTTGACCTGGTTGCTTCATTTCACATGTGGATATTATCAGTTTTTGAATAAAAAGTTTGCTGAAATATGTTGAATTTCTTTGTTGTAGTGTAGGAGCCTATTCCTATTCTTTTTATTATATTTCTGCCTTTGGTATCAAATTTTCTGTTAAGATAGGAATGGCCAGGACCACATCTGTTTCATTAGCTTGAGGTACGCCTGTATACCAATCCTGCTCATTCTGATGAGTAAGGAGTGGACTTCTGCCCAAAAGTCCTACACTAAGAGTACATGATACATGATTATCTGAAAGAAGGCACAGAGCAGCAGCACCAAATTATTGGTACAATACTGGCCAATACCTCCATTTCCTCTTGACACAATATCCCATGATTTTGTAACCTAAAACAAAGAGGCCTCTTAGAGAATTCTTGCTTACTGTCAGGGCTCTTTCCTTGTCTTTGTGTGTGTGTGTGTGTTTGCCCCCTCATAGTTTAGAGGCAGTTGTCTAGCGGTAATGCTAAATGTATCAGCAATATACTGATGTGGCAGAGCAATTTTGAAAAGACGAAGGAAGGTCTACCTGTGAAGGGAAAGATGGTAAGAAGAAATGGAACAGCTGTGATGGTGAAAGATTGAACTAGAGCAAAAAAAATGTCTTGGTAGAAGAGGTGTAAGTCGAGTGATTCTTGTGGTCAGTTTTCATCTGGTATCCATAATATCTGAAAAGATGCAGAAAACTGTGTGGACATTAACTTTACCTCCAGAGGAAAGGGTTGGGGCCTTCAAGATTATTTTAGACTACAGCTCCCATTGGCTACACTGGCTAGGGCTTCTGAAGTCCTTTGTTTTGAAGGTTCTCCACAGAGCATAAAAAACTCTGTTCTCACTCTCTAATGTGTACAGACCCAGCACATTCCTTGATAGAGTAGAAAGTTGAAGGCTGGATAGCAGTATGGACAATGTGAGTACAGTACTTCCCCTTTCTTGACATGGGATAGTGTAGTGAGTACCTACTACCGGGAGAACATTAGAATAGTGGTTCTTTTCTAAAATGAAATAAAGTCATCTTTTGCAAAATCTATGTGTTTTACTAGTGTGGTTTACTAGTGTGTATGTATGTATATATGTTAATCATACAATCGTAACATTAACTACAATGCTTATTCATGCACCATTTCATACATATAATCTTCAATTTATACACCATGCAATAATATACTGTCCTCTAGGATTGCACATACAGATACCTGAATTATACATGCCAAGTGTAAAGATACATGGAAAAGCACTATGCATTAAATAACATGATAAGTATTTCAAAATAGTCACTCAATGTCAGTTCCAAAGGATAATGTTTTCACATTTCAAAATAATAACTTAGTATCAGTCCCAAAGGATAATGTTTTCACTGGCCATAAAGAGTCCCACTGTAGTCAGTCTTCACAGTTAGATATTTTTGCAGACTTTGAATCAGACCCAAACAATAATTCACCAGATCGGTCAGCAAAAAATGTATACAGAATGAAATTATCCTACCCACGCTGACAGCTGACAGAGGACAGTATATTACTGCATGGTGTATAAATTGAAGATTGTATGTATGAAATGGTGTATGAATACGTATTGTATTGTATGATTAACATATATACATACACATAAACGCACACTAGTAAAACACATAGATTTTGAGATTTTGCAAAAGATGAGTTTATTTCATTTTCGAAAATAAACACTATTCTAATGTTTTCCCAGTAGTCTGTAACATTTAGTGAGGACCCAAGTGTTTGTTTTTATAGTGAGTACCTATGTGGATGTTCTAGAAGAGGAAGAGAAGGATCTTGGGAATCACAAGATAGGTGTCTGATATGATCATGTCAAGGAAAGAGTGGAATCATCCCCCCTCCCCGGAAACTTGTAAGCTGCTAAGGCTGAATACAGACCCACAAAACAGTTCATCTTTACCTGGATCCCAATCTTGTTGGAGCAAACTACATTTCTTGTTTTTGAAGTGAAAGCACTTCTTTAGTTGTCTGGGGCTTTTAATATGATTTTTAAAATGCTCTTCTTAACTCTTGCATTTTCTAGGAAAAACCAGCTTTTTTACACATGTGTCCTGAATCATGATTGAGTGGGGTCAAATTGGGGGGGTGTGATTGGAGGACAGGACAAGTTGGTGGGTGGTTACCTAGATCTAGCAAGTGTGGTCTCGCCTTTTCTTTTTTTCTTTTTTAATGTTCAGTGCATATTTGAATAACTGAAGGTTAGCAGGGCTTCTGAAACAGAGGTGTTCCTTTCCAAAATAACATTCAGAGTATGTATGGGTGGGAGGTAGGCAAAGTTCATGGCAGGAAGTGTCCCAAAGGGGTTTACCTCCCTTTTTTTTTTAACTTCAGTGTATGTATGTGGATAAACAAATACTTGAATAACCACAGGCTCACAAGGCTTCTGAAATGGTGTGCCTTGGGATATTCAAATATGTGTTTATCTGCATACATACACTGAAGTAAAAACAAAATGTTGATGCTTCCCACCCACCCGGGTGAACATGGGCAAAGCCGTGAACTTTGCCCACCTACCATTTCTGAAGGTCTGAGATTTTCTGCTCACTGGGGAGGGGGTGTTAGATTTTACTAAATATTTAGTACTTTATTTAATTTTCTTAAACATCTCTCCACATTTGTGAGAGTTAGGGGTGCCTGGCCACATGCATGTTTCCTTGCTTGCTCACTCACTTGAGGGGGGTGGAATGGAGGATCAGGAGGAGGAAGGTGCACAGGTCTCGGGGTGGACAGGGGGAGCAGATCAGGGGGAAGGGGAAGAGGAAAGAGCCACCACCATAAGAGCAGCTGCCCTAGCCCCTTCCCATTCCCTTGCAGTGTCAGCAGAGCATTCCCCCACATTGGGTAATCACTTGTAGAAGGCCTCTCTCTGTGTGAGAGAGACAAAGAACAACAGAAAGAACTCTCTTGCCTCTTCCGTAAGCTTCCCCACCATAACCTAGCAAAGAGAGGAAGGGAGCTTTCAGGCAGCAAAGCAATGGCAGTGGGGGGGGGTGGAGGCAGGACTGTAGCAGAGCTGAGTGAGACCAGTTGGCTGTGGAGAGCATGCAGGGATGTGGCAGGAAGCTCCAGCCATGGTCCCCAACCCACAATAGGAGCTTACCACCACATGCCCACACACCCTTTGCAGCTGCTCAGACACCCTTTCTATGGGGAACTTCTTTTGCAGGAGCTGTAGCGACTCCCTCCTATGCCCCAATTCCTGTTCTACCTGCTGGGAGAGACCCCCTTCTCCCCTCCCTGCTCTTGAGCTGTCCTCCTTCCAAGAGGAAGCCACCGAAGCTACAGCCATAGAAGTGGACACCCCAGCCCCTTCCCACTTCTCTTGCAGCATTGGCCTCAATGCCATCCTGGGCTCATACAGGATGGGATTTCCAAGTGTGTGTGTATGTGTGTGTGTCCATTTGCAGAGAGATGTGCAGTGCTTTCTCTCCCAGATGGGCAACCACAGCTTGTAACATGACATGTAGAGGAACAAGGCAGAGGCTGTGAGCTTTCACCCGTCTTGTTTTGGAAATAAGACTGCTAGACTCATCTGGTGGCTTTTTGCAGTCCTGGCAAGGGGCTGTTTTTCCCCCATCACAGCATGGCATGGCTATGACCATGTGGTGTCTGTCTTTCTTCCAACAGGCTTCATACCTGGCTGGAGCATAGTTGGACAGCAGCCAATCAGAGCGAAGCTGCTTTGCTCTTATTGGCTAGAATGTGCTTTGGGCAGCCAATCAAGATTGAGCACCCAGCTTGATTCTGATTGGCTGGGGGGAAAGGAGAAGCCGCCTCCATCTGCAGTTTTCCTTCTGGTTAGGTGATCAGGTATATATTCCCAATTGCCTCACCATCCGGGCCAGTTGGGCCCCACATCAAGGGCAAGGTAGAGGGTGGCAAGGCATTGCGCAAGAAGGATTCGCAACACTTGGTGTTCTGGGAGTTCAACCAGGGTAAGTGCTTTTGAGCACATTGCAAATTTGATCACAACTGCAAGTTGTGCCTTGGCACACACCCAAGGACTGGCTGCTCTCATTCCGCCTCAGGGCACCAGTCCTTTAGGAATGGACGCTCTGTTCCCACAAAAAGGCAACAAAAAGGAAGCAGGGTCTGGGAATGGTGCCAGTCAAGGAGCAACCAAATAGAACTAGGAGGCTTTGGGAACTGGTGGGTGGCCTGGCCTTCACTCCAGTACAGCTTCAGGTCATGCCTCCACTCCTCAACCACTACCCTAACAGGGAAGATGCCGCCTTCTTGTCTGACAGATTCTCCAAGGGTTTCCGAATCCCTGCGCTGGGCGCCAGAGTGGCATCTGACTCAGGCAACTTAAAATCAGTGGCTAAGTTGCCTGACATTGTGGCTCAGAAGATTGAAAGTGAATGCAAAGCAGGGAGGGTTGCAGGCCCCTTTCCAGAGCCCCCCATGGCCAACTTGAGCATTTCCCCACTGGGGGTGGTTCCCAAGAAAATGCCAGGTGAATTCAGGCTGATTCCCCATGTATCTTACCCCAAGGAATCTTCAGTCAATGATGCCATCCTACCAGAACTTTATTCTGTCAAGTATGCATCCTTTGACCATGTGGTAAAGCTGGTATGGGCCTGTGGTCACGGGGCCCTTATAGACAAGTGTGACATCAAATCTGCATTCCGACTATTTTTGGTACACCCAGAGGATCACTATTTGTTGGGTCAATGGTAATATTACATGGCCATGACTATGGGTTGTGCTGTTAGCTATGTGGCATTTGAAGCTTTCAGCGCTTTCCTTGAAATGGGCTTTAAAACACAGGACTGGGTGCTCATTTGATACTCACTACCTGGATGATGTTTTCATGATGGGGAGGGCCGGTGGGCCAGAATGCGGGTTTTTGCTTCACTCCTTCCAGGTGTTGGTGCAAGAAGTCGGGGTTCCCCTAGCACCTGAGAAGACGGTTGGTCCTTCCACATTGCTTGCATACCTGGGGATCATGTTGGATTCTGTAGGAGGAGTTTCCTACTTACCCTCTGACAAATTGGGTGGGATATGTAACTGCTTGTGGAATCTGCTATCCTGTAGCAAGGCCACCCTCAAGGAGATGCTTTCTCTACTGGGTCACCTCAATTTTGCCTGCAGGTGACTCTGGGAAGGGCCTTCTGTGCTAGGTTGGCAGGGATCATGAAAGGTATCAGGGCCCCCTGCATCACCACATCACTCACCAAGTGTGTCAAAGAAGGCCTCAAGGTGTGGTTATAATTCCTTGATTATTACAACAGTGTCTCCTTGTGTCAGGAAGAAACAGAATTGGGGGCAGGCTTGCAGGTTCATTCTGATGCGGCTGGGAGTCAGGGGGTTGAGGTCTTTTACAAGGGGCATTGGTGTGCACATCATTGGCTGACCAAATGGGGGGAGACTGCGATCATTCATGACTTAATTTTCCTTGAGTTCTTCCCAATTTTAGTGGCAGTGGTAATTTGGAAGGATGAGTTCAGAGACAAGAAGGTTTGCTTCTGGTGTGATGATCAGGCAATTGTGCAGATTATCAGCAGGCAGTCTCTGGAGAGAGTCATGAAGCTTGTGCGAAAATTTGTACTAGTATGCTTGGCAGCGAATATCAGTTTCTCCACCCAGCATATTCCTGGTTTGGATAACAAAATTACAGGTGTTTTGTCTCAATTCCAGGAAGACTGTTTCCATGCATTGGCCCTGGGTGTGGACCCCAAGCCAACAATCTTTCTGGAAGAACTCTGGAAGCTTGGGAAGGAGTCGTGATCCAAGGAATAGTCGACTCATTGGCATAATCAACCCAGTCAGCCTACAAGAGGGCAGTTGGCCAGTTCTTTCACTTTAGAAGGAACGGCTATGGGGGTTCCTGGCCCACATCAGAATGAGAGGTACTGCACTACCTGACTTACCGGAAGGAGCACAGCCTAGCTCCTTGCTCTATGTCCCTGCACCTAGCTGGCATTTCTTTCTTCAGCAAAGCGGGGGGGGGAGGGGGCGTCAATCCCTGTGCCACCTTCCACATCTGGAGGGCTGGCAGAGGACAGCTGGTCAGAAGAACAATGCCCACAGACCAGTTTCCTTCAACATCCTGGGGAAGGTGATGACCAAGCTGGGTGAAATCTGCCATTCCAGCTATGAGGCACTCTTGTTTGGCGCTGCCTTCACCACAGCATTCTTTGCTGCTCTGAGAGTGGGAGAGTTGGTATGCAACTCCAAGAGGGACTCATTAGATAGGGCACTGCAATTGAGGGACTGTCAGGATTTGGTTACTGAACCCTAAGTTTTAAAATGGCCAAACAATTGCAGAAATCATGCTAAGTCATGATGACTGACTCCATGAACTGCCAGTCATGCTAATCATGCTACAGCTGCATGAGAAAGGTTGCATCAGAAGAGGGTTACTACAGTACAAAGCCATGAAGGTAGAAATCTGATGCAATGCAACCATGTGCTTAGGTAAGCCAATGCTGTATTGGTGTGTATAAAAGCAAGACAGAACAGAGATCATTCTCTTCCTATGATCCTCTGATGCCTGGCGTAGCACTTTGTCTGTGTACATATTGAAATTACTGAAGATTAAAAGCACCTCCTGTTTTCTGGACGCCAAACACTCTGTGTGTGAGTATTCTTGGGAAAGGGTTGCTACCAAGTCTACTGAGACAGTTTTTGGCTTCACCTGGGGATTGATTGTCCCATCATCCCCTGACAATGGTTATGGGCCCAGTAGATTGATCTCAGATTAGATAAGGTGCACCCTGAAAAGTTCCCAGAAACTCTTTTTGTTTTGAGTGTTTTGGGCTAGGTGGCTGAGAAACAGTTAAATTATTTTTTAACTGGCTCTGTTCTTGGCCAGGCTTGCTTTATCAGTAGTTGACCTTGAAGCATTGCCAACTGCCGGCTGTTTTGAGTTTCATAGCTGGTGAAGGGTTGTTTTGAGACAGCACCATGGCAGAGGCTGCAAGCTCTGTACGCTTTGAAAAGCTGAATGATAGCAATTACCCAGTATAGAGAATGTACATGGAAGCTTTGTTAATTAAAGACAATTTGTGGCATGTTTTGGAGAATGAGAGCGTAATCCCAGAAGGCTCTGAAAATGAAGTTGCAGCATTCAGACTAGCTGATCAAAAAGCCAGGGCTGAGATTCTTTTATGTCTAAGCCCCTCCCAAATGATTCATGCTGCAGAAAAAGTTACAGCTTTTCAGCTCTGGACAGCATTAGAACATCTTCATCAGAGCTCCTCTTGCCTCTCAAAGATGATTTGGTCTAAGAGACTATATAACACAAAGCTGTGTCCTGGAGGCTGTGTGAAAACACATTTGGAGGCGATGAGACGGCTTCTCCAAGAGGTAGCCAACAGGGGGGTTGAGATTCCAGAAGCCCACAAGTGTTTTATATTGTTGGGCAGTTTGCCAAAGGAATGGGATTTCCTGATCTACAGTCTGCAAAGCATCAGGGAGTGTGATTTATCTGTAGACTTGTGGCTGGGCGTATTCTGGAAGAGGTTCAGCGCAAGCAGTTTGATTCCAGGACAGAGGAGGATCAGCCACAGATTGTGGAGGAAGCAGCTTGCAGCTATGCCAGACGCTGCTTCAAATGTAAACAACCTGGACATTTACAAAAGGACTGTAAAATGCCTGCACATGAAGAAATGAGGGGCAGCAGCAGAAATAAAGGGCAAAGGAGGGGTGCATCCTCTCAGGCTGGAAGCCATGCCTTAATAGCAAAGCACTATCCTGATGGTAATGAGGGGAAAACTTGGTTATTAGATAGTGGGGCAGCTCACAATATGATAAATGATGTGAAAATGTTAAGCAATGTTAAAAATGCTTCTATAGCCAATATTACACTTGCAGATGGTGCTCCCAGCAAGGTGCAGAAAATGGGCACTGCATATGTCCCACATTTTGACAAAGATTTTGATAATGTCTTATGTGTGAACAAACTGGAAAATTGCATATTGAGTGTGCCCCATATTACCACAGATGGTTATAAGGTGATATTTGAAGGGGATCAATGTATAATAACAGAAAGACATAACATGAATAATGTCTGTGTAAGAAGGATAAAGAAACATGGGTTGTATTACATGTTACCTAAAGGGAAGGTGGCAAATGTGAATCCTGCAGACAGTGTGCCCCTACATGACAAATGTGTTCATTATTACCATAGACTAATGGGCCATGCTAGTTTCAAAGGGTTAAAGGAGCTAGCAAAGGTTTGCCCTAGTCTAAATATGAAACACTGCCCAAGGTTTTTAGAATATGCCGTGTGTAGCAAAGTTAAGGTGAAGGCTTTCCCAGTTGCCAAAAAGACTAAGTGTGTCACCCAAAGACCCTTTGAGGTTGTGCATGCCAACTTGGCAGGCCCCTATAAACCCATTGTAGGGGGTAATCGTTATTTGTTTGTAATTGTGGACGGACACACTAGGTACACACGTGTATTTACTAAAGGAGAAAAGTCAAGCTGCAAAGAAATTCTGTGCCTGCGTAAACATGGTGGAATGCAAATTCCTGTCTTTTAAGGTTTCCAGTCTAGTATCTGATAGAGGAGGGGAATCCTTATCTAACAATCTGCAGAATTGGTTGCGTAGGAGGGGCATCAGGCACAAGACCACAAACCCAGCATCTCCAGGGGAGGATGGGCTTGCTGAAAGAAAAATTGGGATGCTAAAGTGTATGATGGAGGGCATGATGGAAGATGCACAAGCCCCAGCTGGGCTGTGGGGGGATGCAGTGAGAACTGCTGCTTACCATATGAATAGACTGTGGACATCCAGTATCAATCAGACCCCATATTGTCTATTGTATGGTAGAGCACCAAATCTCAAGCACCTGAGGATTTTTGGGCAGTTTAGGGCAGCCTAAAACCAGGAGGCTGTGTTTTCTCGGCTATGAGGCTAATAAGTACATATTTTCCCTCTCTCCTGGTATGGTGACATACTCTAGGAGTACAAAGTAGGAGTTGTTGGTACCTATGTTTGGATGAACAGCTGAAAAACATTGGTTTTCAGAACAGCATTGCTGATCCATGTTTGTACACGAGAGGTTTTGACCAGAATTATGAAATCTTAATAGCTTTTGTAGATGATATATGTTTGATCACACAAACTGATGTTCAGGTGCAGAAGTTTAAAGACAAACTAGGTTCAAGACTCAAACTTAAAGACCTTGGTCAAATTAAAAATTATTTGGGGGTAGATTTTCAAAGAGTTGAAAATGGTGATTTCAAGATAAGCCAAATCCAGAAAATTGAAAAGGTGCTAGATCTCTGTTATATGTCTCAGTGTAAACCTGCATGAACGCCTATGTGCTCAGATTTTATAAATATTATAGATGATAGTTTGTTTGAATGTTCTGACCTTTTTCATTCTGTAATTTGAAGTTTGTTGTATATTGCAAAATGGTCTCGCCTGATATTGAATATGCTGTCAATATTCTGTCCAGAAAGGTGTCAAAGCCAACCCAACATGATTGGCAAGGTTTAAAAAGGGTGCTTAGGTATTTACGTGGCACTTTGGATCATAGTGTGATAATTAGTTCACAAGGCTGCCATGAGCTAAAATGTTATGTAGATGCAGATTTCGCGAGTGAAGTCCGCGATAGAAAATCCAATTCAGGGATAGTTATTTTTAATGCTGACACTGCCATTCATTGGGGATAAAAAAAACAGTCAACTATTGCTTTGAGTTCTGCAGAGGTGGAATATGCGGCTTTGTCAAGTTTAGTTTCTGAACTGATTTATTTGAGGCAAATTTTTAGTGATTTGGGTATCCCAATTGAGGAGCCCATTAAAGTTTTTGAAGATTCTCAAGCTTGCATAAAAATGGCAACTGCAGAGGGGGTGAAAAATAGAACCAAACATGTTGCTGTAAAATTTCAGAATGTCAGAGAAGCTATTCAGAATGGTTTAATTAATTTGGTTTATTGCCCCAGTAAAGAAAATGTGGCAGGTTTGTTTACCAAAGCATTGGGTGTAACAAAACATAATTATCTGTGCAACAAACTGGGTGTAATGTCTGAAGTGTAAAATATATTTGCCTTGATGAAAAATTAGAGGGGTGTCAGGGAAAATGGATGTTGTAATTAAAATCCATGAGCCCTTTTTAGATCATTTTAATCACCAGGCAAAAACAACCAGCTAGTCTTGCTGAAGGTTGTAAATCTGTCAGGATTTGCGCCCTGGTTCTCTTGAGCCTGGCCTTTTCAAGGCTAAGTATACAGAGTAGAGATGGACATAGTTACTTTAGTTTCTCAGAGTGAATTGAATGTCTTGTAAGCTTTTCATTATAAAAGCAGGAGAGAACTTTGGTGTATGCAATGCAAACTGCTTTTTCTCTTTTAGTTTTGAAGAAACCTTGGAGAGACACAGAAGCAGAAATGAATGCTCTGTGTATTTTGTTTAACTTGTTAATCTTGTAATAAAGCTATGGAAGTTATTTAGACTCTATTGGATTTTTACCAGAGATATGCAGTCCTTTTGCTCAAAGCTCACGCCTTCTACTGAAACTCTGCAACAGTCAACAGTCTCACTGCCTTGCCAGGTAGAGTGAGCATCATATTCCATGAGATAGCCCTCATGTGAATTCAGTCATAGGCAAGAATAAAAATATATGTTTGTTGTTTTATTTACTGTCACGTCAATTTTGACCATGTGAAGTCAAAGGCTTTTATGGCCAGCAACCATAGATTTTTCTTAGGTTTTTTTCAGGCTGTGAGGCCATGTTCCAGAACACGGCCTCACAGACCAGAAAAAAAACAAGGAAAATTTTGGCCATGACAACTCCTATGAATGAGAGATCTCCACGAGCCCCCAGTCACAAACAGCCCAGCTCTGGTCTTGCAAACTCAGGGCCACCACTTCCTTGATTGAATCCATCCACTTGTCTTACAATCTTCCTCTTTTCTTTGCGTACAAGTCAACACTGGCTTCATTGGAACTTAGGACCACATTGAGCACTGCACTGACCTCGTGAATGAACCCATTTAAACACACACAAAGACCAAATTTAGTTTGAATTATACATTTTGTGAATACCCTATATTTTGTGAGTAACTTGTATTTTCAGACAAAGGTGGATGTAATGTTTATCTCTCTCTCAGTAATGGCTGGATGGTAATCTATGCTCACTTTAATTGCTGACATTTGAAAATTTGGTAATTTCTAGCTTAAGAAAAGAAGGCAGGTGAGGAACTTGTGCGTCTGGCCATAGAAATCTGCTAAAGTGGAAAAGAGGAACCTCTACCCCAGATGTTGTTTGACTTCAGCCTGCATCAGCCACAACCAACATAATAAGGGATTGTGGGAAATGAAATCCAATAACATCTGGAGAACCACAAGTTGCCTACTCCTGTCCTAACTTTTCAGCTGTCTTGGAATTTCCAGTAATGTACTGTATTTGAAGACAACCCTACCTGCTACTACCTAAAACGGAAAAAGATTCACTTTAGGCCAGGGGTGGGAATCCCAAGATCCTACAGATTCTGTTAGACTCCAGGTCTCACCAGCCCACATTAGCATGGCTATTGATCAAGAATACTGTGAATTTTAAGCCAGTGTCATCTGGTGGGTCACAGATTTCCCACTATCTGTGCCATTTGTACTGTAAAAATATGATCATAGATTTTTTGTTTTTGTTTTTTGGCTGCATCATATTTTAAAGACAAAGTACATATGGACAACATACCAGTGTTTTCCAAAGCATAGATATAAAAATACCCTGTCCCCATCTGGACAATAGTGAAATATTCTCTTCTCCTTTTAAGAAAGTGAATCTAGACTTTTAGCTGTTACAGTCAAAGTTTTATTTTACTTTCCTTTGCAATTCCTTTTTATTCATTTCTACCACTGTTGTCACAAGAAAGTAGTTTTGGCAGAACAAAATAAAGGAAGAGGTTTGTAGTACAACACCAGGGTTGTAAACATTCAGTTGGCTCAGATGCATGTTTTCAGGAAAAGTACATTTGTACAACACATTCATTATTTGTATGGCAGCACTGAGAAGGCTTTCAGTTTTATTTTATTTATTTTACATGAGACACAAATGCCTAGATCTGGGAGATTCCTTTCCTACAGTATAAAATTAAAATATTTCTGTATAAAAATAATACTTTGAATGTCTTCTCATTGTGGCAGGTGCAGGTAGATTCAAACCACCCTCCTTTTTTTAAAGTGCAAATTCTTTTGAGAAAGAACTGTGGTTTTCTCATTTTCTTCACAGAACAAATTCCTGATCTTTTGGCCGTGGAAGTATGTGTGCCTTTTGATGATGCTCTGAATGCACCTCTACCCAGCTTATCCAATAACAGAGTAGCACTTACGGGTCTCAAGCTAGAGAGACAGTTCTTTGGATGGCACTTCACATTTTCATTCAGCCTTGCATAGGTCTTCACATCTTAGTCTGTGAGATAGATTTATTTTCGTAGAATGGTGGTTCCTTTTCATTCTTCCTGTTTTCATCCTCCACAAGTTGGGCTTCAACCTCAGCTGGGTCCACATAAGTGTAAAAATAAGCCATGATGGCAAAAATGACAGTAACTGCTACAAGCAAACCTGCAAACAAAATGTATTCCACCCACTGTAAAAAGGAGAGGAAAAACAAGGATTTAATTAAGAGGGGATTTTTGCACTTCACACAACTGCTTGTAAATAAACATTTTATTATCTGTCAACATTAATCATTATATGAGTTTCAAGCTTCAGATGTTAGCACAATGGCATGGCACTTTGGATTTATATGAGAGGTAAACTTATATATGTAAACACTCATCTGATTCAGGCAAATTTAGCCATGCTTTGGAAGAGGTTTTAAGAGAGTGAGGGAGAGGTGGGGGGGAGAGTAGGAAGATATCCAAAAGTTGTGGGTAAGGTGTGGGGGAATTCTGTAAGATTATGACTGATCTTTG